>CM076580.1:1493699283-1495026172 GCA_034641835.2 Pinus albicaulis
TGTCTATGTGCATCTTGTCTTTATTCCATGGACCGGCATCAAGTTAGACTGTTTAATCCTGACTTAAGTGCTTTTCAATTTCTGTTGTAGAATTTAGAGAATAAAAATCTGTTGGATAGTTTAATCCCAACAGATAGTAGAATAGGTAGAGAAGCATCTGAACTCAATTGTTTAATCTGAGTTCAGGGAGAAATAAGGAGTAGAATTATATTAGTTTTATGCTTTCAAAAGAACAAAATGTTGTAAAATATTTTGCCAATCCAAGTGCACTCTAATGAAGAAAAAATTCTAGATCAGTAGGATTGGGTAGGTAGAAGTTTGTATTGATGAAGATCCATTATTTTTATGGTTGCTAATATGTTTTCAGAGGAAGTCATCTCAGCAAAGGAAGGGTAGCCCATGGATGAGGCAACTGATCAGCCTCCTAGAGAACATAAATGGATCAAGCACAGGTCAGCCTCCTAGAGAATGCAGGTCTGAAGTTCTTGATGCCCTCAAGAAGGCACCATCCCCAAGTGGAGTAACTGTTAGCCAGCTATAAAATTTGTTATACCAAATGCTGGCTAAAATTTTTTTGAGCCTTCAAGGAACAAATTTCATTGCTAAAAATTGTTGGCTCTTGAAGACTCTTGAAGGCCTCATGCCTATCCTTTGTTCAAACTTCACTGCTATTCCCATTTTACACTTAGAAATCCTGCTGGTTTCCAAGCCAGAATACTGTTGCAAAAACCTTTTCCCTTTTCCATTATTTCAAAAATAACCCTCATTTTCCCCCCTCTTTCTCCATAAAACTCCTCTATTTTCATGATTCCTTTCCTCCCTTTCATGAAAATCCTCTTTACATAGTTCAAAACTCATTTTAAAACTATATCGGAACCCTCCATTTCCCTTGAAAATCATTGAAAAACTATAAAAACCCACATTTTGGGCATATATGGGTCCTAGCCCTTTTTCCCATTGACCCTCGGTCACATCATTTCCCATGCACCCACAGCCCCGCAATCGGGCGCCTATCTGCTTCAAATAAAATAATTCCCAGCCAAAGTTTTAAAACTTGGTTTATATTAAAAAATCGTCGGTTTTATTATTTTATTAATTTTCCGCCGGTATAAGTTTTAAATCGTTCCGCACCGTCGATCTGATCTGAAGATCGGATAGTGCGGAGTCCGTCTCCCGATGGTCCCCGCATTCCACTAACCCATTCCAAAAACTGCACGGTATTCATCGCACTGCCTTTGGGCGAAGGCGGTTTTTTCCCGATCGCCAGCGATTCCACTCATCGGTTGACACGCGTCCTGGGCACTGTTCATAAAACCGCCGTCCATCGCACATTAACGTTTGGACGTGGACCCCGCGTGATATCGCTGTACACCGTCTAATCTGGGGCGGGCCATCTAACGACTATCGCTCACCGAAGATGCCCGACAGTTAACCGGGCTACGACGCGGCATTTAACGAATCTCCGCCGTCGATCTGATCTACAGATCGACGGCCCACATTTCATCACCCTGTTTCGATCGCCCAGTCAATTTTTTCCCATTTTGACTTTTCGCCTCCGCTCCCAACCGTCGATCTCTGCGCAATGGACAGCTCCGATTTAAACGTTCCTTCCGCCTTTCCTTTGATTCCTCTGATAAATCTCGACCATTGGATGATGCCATCCAACGGCCATGCTTCCTCCATGTGTCCTCTGCAGCAATAAACCTATATATGCAGGATTTTTTAATATTTGTTTTTATTTTGCAGGGTTTAAGTGGTTTTCTCGCCATTTTTAAAGAAAATCCAAGGGCAGAGGATGACGATATTCCTGCCTTCGATTCACTAAAGAAAATCATCACAGGGTGTTAAAAACACGTTTTCATCAATCATTCATGAAGCATTGATGCCACATAACCCTGTGCAGCCCTGTATATCTGCAAAAACCATGAATCGGGCGCAGTCAGAGAATATCAGTGATGAAGACCAAAATTTATCAAAGCAGAGGATTAAAGACATATTTCGTGGGAATCACGGCTAAGAATGTTTATCAAAAGCCTAATCCCCAATTTAAAACATAGTTTAAAGAAAATCTGAAGTGTTTTATCGACAGGAAACCCTCCACTGCCACAAATTGAGGCAAATTGATCCCTCTAGCTACCACGATGCCACCTGTGCCTTAAAGTATTCAATCAGGAGCCGAATTTATTGATCAGGATCAGATATTTGTCTCAAAACGTAGCCAAAGAGTAAATTATGCCAAGGAACTTAATGACAAACATCTGCAGAGTTACTTCGACGCCACATAGAGCCTCAAAGGTCAACAAAAGCTCCCATCGAGCTTAAATCTTTATGTAAATCATTTAATATAGAGGATATGTATGTAAGTTTCTTCATTGAGCCCGTCAAAGGCCAATAAGCCATTAAATCTGTATTAATTATAATTGGAGATCTTTTATCAGATCTCACCTCCTCATTCTTCTATATATACTTCTACAGAAGATGAGTTAGGGGTTGGTTGCAGAACTTTGATATACACTTGAGCTTAATTTTCTGATTGTAAATAGTGTTCACTGGCTCTTGGAGCTCTGCTTGTAATAGATAAGTTAGGCTAAGATGTGTAGATGGTTGCTAAACTAAAGCACTGTACTTAAAGTTGTAACTGGTTTGGAGCATTAATACAAGCTGATTTATGGGATCCTGGTCTATGTTGACGGTGATGTTTCTCTAATTGTAATCATATTTTGTTTCTGTTTTCACTGTGTTCCATTTTCTCTTATAAAGAACAACATGCATAGAGTTAGGACCTACTGTACATCAGTAACCTTCTCTGACTGAAAATATTTATCTGAATGTTTTCTTCTAAACTGTGTTATTTAGGAATGATTTAATTCAGTTCAAGCATAGGAATGCTGGCGTTAACTCATCTTATTGCCTTAGCTGAATGTTATTCTTAAATGTTATTTTCAGTATATGTTTTGTGAAGATGAACTGAGGAAGATATGGTGAGCCCTAGTCCTAGTATTATTCCCATAACTATCTGGATGTTTCCCTTGGAATGTGTTAAAAGATGGCTAGTTTAAAAGTACTTACCACATCTTAGGTCATTCTGTGTTATCTTCGTGTTTGTCTTGAAAGTAACCAAGTAAAGCAGAGCTAGGAGAGGATTTGTGGTGAGTCCGGCCCGCTAGTTTCTTCTCCAAAAGTTGCCTTCAAGTTTCCCTTTTGTTTTAAAATGTTTTCTATTGAAAGTGTATCAAAGGCTGGCTAGTTTAAAAGTACTTACCAGATCCTAGTTTGCTTTTATGTTTTTCTTGAGTCTATGTCAAAGGCTGATTAGTTTAAAAGTACTTATCAGATCCTAGGCTGCTCTTTGTTCTGCATTTGTTTATTTCCCTTCTAATTATATCATTTCATTCCATAAATCAAACTTCAAAGAGATCCTTAGACATAGATGACTTGCCCCATGGACCACCCTTGCCTCTTGCTGTTCCAATTAAACCCTATTATGACTCCATAGCCCAATGGACTAAAACCTGCAATTATCTATCTTTTTGGCTGAAGCTTACTCTGATTGCTTGCAACTTCTCACTTTTGAAACTGTTTTGCATTTAGAACTTTCCCCTCAAGTAATATTCATGCTCAACCATCCAAAAAACAAAAAAACCCTAGGCCTTCATAACTAGCCTAATATCATAACCCAAAACTTCAAAGACAAATCCATATTTGCACTTATTGGAGAGATCCCTCTCCGGATTCAGGAGGGCTAGATCCTAGAATCCCAAAGTTGGTTGAAATAATGTTGCTTCTGTAGTTTTAGTCTCACCAATCTGCTAAAAATACAGATTCCTAACATAACTCATGTTATGTACCTCAAGGAGAAATGGCTCTTATTTCAAATCAAAACTCTAGCCTCCCATGGATCCCTACCTTTCCAATATTGTAGGAAATTCATGGATTTATACAAGTAAGCTAACATGGATGATCAAGAAAAAATGGCAGATTTTTATGTGCATAACCTTGTGCTGACAAATCTGCATACTTGGGACCCAAATCCCACAATGGGGGATATGCAGTTGATGACTTTAGTATCTTGGATGATGAATGAGGACACTAGAGCGAAAGAGATATGGAGGGTCATGGGAATAAGAAATAGAGAACCCTTATATATCATACCAGAATTTTTCAGCACAAGAGGAGCCATCCTTAACTGACGAGAGATTGAAAGGGACCCTGCACTAGTTGAAATCTACCTTCAGACTCAAACACAGGTAATAGGCCATTTTGATGATGTTTTAAGGCAAATAGAAGATAAGTGCATTATTTCCAGCCAAAGGAGATGGAACAACCTTCCTCACAGCCTCAAGAAGAGGGAGTACCATACTCTAGAAATACTGAGGGGTTCATTGGAAAGGGCACCATTATACAAGAGAGCCATGTAGGCCAAAAATATCCAATGGTTGGGACTAAAGCTTAGCCCAACTTTTCTGCTGGGGCTGGATGATGAAAAGGAAACAGATGCACAAGATAGAGAATGGGAGAATGCAGAAAAGAATAATGGTTTTTACCCCTTTGGGGAAACTCACACACTTCTTCCTCAGGAAATCAGGGGGGTTGTCAAAGCCTTGAAGGAAATGCAGGAGGAGGATTAGTTGCTTAGAGGATGAGAAACCATTCAGTAGGGGGGTGATGATGATCTCCATCATTAGACATATTTGAAGGGGTTAATCGTCACCTTTTTTCCTTCTTAGATCTCTTTTTCTTGCATTTTTATTATTATTTGGTTTTATTATGCTAGTGTAGGTGTCGATTAATGTTAACATACTCTGAGTGCCTAATATGAGGTTGAGTGAAGAAAATCATGAATTAATATCATTTTTATAAGGATTTTATCATAAAGACTTGGAGGAGACAACACAGATAAATTATAGAAGGATTTTCCACCCTCCTTAACTCTCAAAGGTAGCCGAAGGACCCCAAATATTCTCTCCAACAATTCAAATTCCAAAGGAAGCTCAAGGATCCCCAAGGACTCTCTCCAGCAATTCAAATTCCAAAGGCAACCAAGCAACTCAAAGAGGAGTGCACCCAATATTTGTTTACTTGGAGTCAAGTGGAATCAATCACCATTTTCTAGGGAGCTGTTGGTAGCTGCCCTGTAGAATAAATAGAGTAGAGATAGAGCTAGGAAGGAGTCGATTCTAGTCGGAACTTTGTTGCAAGCTATTGAGCTTTTTATTATTTCACTTAGTGATCAAAATATCAGAAATGTATGAGGCTATTATTTTATGAAATGAGTAGATTGATTTCGCTTTACCGATTTAAGTTTCAGAGAGCTAGGCTCGTGGGTTAGGGCCCAATCCATGTGCCTCAACCTCTCTGTTGTATTTGTTCTCTGCTTTCTGTCATTCAATTAGTTATGATTCTGATAGTTTCATTGTTGTTTAGTTTTTCTTTCAGTGTGCTGCTTTAGGTTTCATTTTCTTGTTCGTAATAAAATAGAGGAGAAAAACCAAAAAGCTGTGGATCAAGACCCCCTTTTCATCTCTGTCAATAGATCTCAAGGAGGGAAAACCGTCTCACAGGTCCAAAAATGGATTTTTGTTCACTTTTCTAAGGTTAAAGTAGAGTTGTATTACCATTTTTCGGTCTTCCTTTGCACTGTATTTTTACGCATTTGTCTCTTTCTTTGAAAATAAGTTAGTAGGGTGATTGTAGGAATTATTGCTAAAATTCTAGAGCAGCTCCATGGTGCTTCCCGTTTCATTCTCCATCTCTGTTTTCATGGTTCCAACCACCTTGGTTACACTCTATTCCCTCTTTCTTTCATTGCAATTGTTGGTCTTTTTATTCACAAAACGCTTGAAAAGCCATCAAAGTTTGACCTCTGCCTTTCCTACTCAAAATCCCCGCTACCGTACTTTGCTCATTCTAGATCAAAATTTTCATTTGGTTCTTTTTAATACTTACTGCTCTTTTTTCCAATTGCAATATTGAAATATCACATATCGTAGATCGCAACCTTTTCCCTTTTCGCAATCGCACTTCGCACGTCACACATTTTCCCTTTTCCCTTACGACTTACCACAATTCTTGTATCGCACTTCACACGTCACACCTTTTTCCATTTTCCTTACGACTTACCATAATTCCCTCATCGTACTTCACGCGTTGCACCTTTTCCCTTTTTCCTTTAAGACTTACCGCTTCCAAACGCCGATTGCGATATTGCGGTCGTGCTTCGCCACCGATTCCACTACCACGTCACCCATTGCAATTACACTTCGCAACCTTTTCCCTTTTCTTTTAAGACTTACTGCTCCTATCTACCGACTGTGATATTACAATTGTGCTCTGCAACCGGTGCCACTGCCACGTCACCCAACGCATTTCGCACTTTGTAACTTTTCCTGGAAAACATTTTCGCTACCCCACAAAATTTGTGATATTGTGAACTGCGATATCACATTTCACATTTCGCAACTTTTACCACATCATAAATCATAAATCGCAACTTTTTCCCCACTGCACTTCACACTTCGCAACTCATCGCATTTCACATTTCCCTCCCGCTCCCGAACAAAACTTTCGCCATCCCCCTAACTTTGTGATATTGTGATTGTTATATCACATATCACACTTTCATCCTCCATCGTAACTCCGCCATCGCACTTTTTAAATCATTCCGCTCTAAATCCTTGTTTCACTATAATGAAGTTTTAATAAGATTTAAACCTCTTCTTTCCACTTCTAAGCCTTGTTTCACGCGTTAAGCCCTCCATTAGCCTCTTTAGCCCTTTTTTTCCATCCAAGCTACAAATTAACACTTTTTCAATTAGAATTAAGCCATGGATATCTTCGCTGCATGGATAGAAGCATGGTAGATAGGATAAGTAGAGTGCATTTAGTCGTTTGGCCAAGCTAAGTGTGTTTTAGAATTAGTTTCCTTTCTGCCATTTATTTGATAAATTTAGTTTAGTTTCTTCTCATTCATTTAATTTTGTAGATTAAATTAGTTTCCTTTCTACACATTAAATAAGTTTCATTTATGTCATTTCCTTTTTGAAAATAAAGTTAGTTTCCTTTCTGTCATTTCCTTCCAGCAAATTACTTTTCAATTTTTATCATAGTTTAGGAAATAAAACCCTTTCGTAAAGCAGAAGAGGATGACATTAACATAATTCAACTGCTGTGTATATAGAACTATCACCTCCAAGTTTGTATGAACCCTGGGTTGATAAAGTAAAGTAGGGTAGCCCATGGGAGTTGCAACACTCTTGGTGCAATACCAGGGCTCACCACGTTTTAGCGCCATTGCCGGGGAGGTTTCTAATAGATGCTTTGATTTTGTTTTAGCATTATTTTATGCTTTATTTTCTTTTCGTGTCATTTCAGAAATGTTAAAAAAATACAAAAAGATCTGATTTTTATGCCTTGTAGGAGTAGGAATACTCAAAGAAAAACCTTACCTAAAACCCCCACATCACCTCCTAGCCACCCTTCACTCTTCTTCAATGGCAGTGAGAATGAACCCACTATAGGAGAGCCTTCTGAATATTTTGAGGATCTTTTTCGGGAAGAAGAAGAAGGTGTTGTTTCGACTATGGGGCCTACTTCACCTATCTTAACCATGGCTGGGATCCAGAGATCCTTTCCCATAAGAGAGGCAGATGGGGAAACTAAGATGAAAAACATTAGCCCCTCAACTCTTCCACACTTTCATGGACTTACCTCTGAGGACCCTAACACATTTATGTTTGAATTTGCTATTGTTTGTAGGAATTATTACTACACCTATGATGATCATAAGTTGAAGCTATTCCCATCCACGCTTAAGGATGCATCCCTACGCTAGTTCATGGGTTTGCCTGGGGATAGTATCACTACTTGAGCATAGATGGAAGAAACCTTCAACAAAAAATACAGAGACTACTATAGGTCCAAGGAAACTAAGGATGAAATAATCAAGATGACTCTAGGACTTGATGAATCCCTAGATGACTATGAAGAGAGGTTTCAATTAAAATATAAGAGAGGCAACTGTACTCTTGATCTTTCATCACTTAAACTTGTACTTCTTCGAGGGATCAATGAAGAGATGATATAAACCTTGAATATGCTATCAGGAGGAGATATATACCAACAACCCTATGAAACAATCAAAACTCTCTTCCAGAACCATTCTAGGGCATTTAGGAAGAAGGGTAGAGCTAGAAAAAGTACATCCAATACCCCTTCTTCTTCTACCTTCATAAAACATGATATTGGAAACATGCTAGAGGACTTCAAGAGTGACACCCTGCACACCTTTTCTTTGAAAATGGACACAATTCAGGTAAAAAGGAAGCAAGAGGAAGTGAAGAGAGCCCTGCCATATTTTGTCCTAGATGTACTAGGAAGCACCCAAGAAATTAATGTCCACTGAATGTAATAGAGGTTTTCTTAGTCTGTGAGGAGAATCATGCCACAAAAAAGTGTCCCTCCTTACTTGGACTTAAAGATATATATCAAGGTGGGGAAGCAATGCCAGAGCAACTATGTTTCATCAACTAGAGAAGGCCTCAGGGCCCTCGCTCATATCAACAAGGTATGCAAGGTGCACCTTACTCTTACTATCAAAACAATTAGAGTGCACCCGTGGAACCTTGGTACACCCCTACTCCTCCATCCTGGTCTACACCTCCTACTTGGCATTACAACCCTTCATATCATCCTTAGCCAGTAAACCAAAAATTTCAGTAGTATGTTCCACAACAACCTTAGTGGAAAAATCCATCCCAATTGTGGAGGCCTAAAAAAAATCAACCACCTGCTCTAATGCCTCCACCCCCACCTCAACCCCAACTTACTCATGCTGATCCACCTAGGCTACCTATACCTGCACAAACCAATCCGAACCGGAAAAACAGATAGACACAACAGGATCCTAGTGGAGAAACATCCCATCCAACTTATGCTGTGGAGATATAGGAGGTTAATCTCATGTAGGGAAGAGTACTCCTAGACAACCATCCTCCATCTCTACCTGTAGAGGTTGAGAAGGAAAAGGAAGACGGTAACACTCAGATCCAACAACCTCCTTTTCCTGAGCACTTGATCCACCCTAGTCAACACACCCCAGAGGAGACCGAGCTCCTGGGAGAATTGGAAAATTTGTGTGTAAAGATACCAATTCTCCATGCCATTAAGGATGTCCCTATCTACAATAGGCTCATTAAAGAAAATTTCTTCAAGAAACCTAGGAGAAGGAAGAGAGATACCCCACCATCAATGTGGTAGGACAACTGTCTCACCTGATGCTGGGGAAGGTGATATTTCCAAAGTGCCTAGACCCTGGTATTCCAGTTCTTGATGTGCATATATATGGTGTCATAGTCCTCAACACTTTGATTGATCTAGGGGCTGCCATAAATATCAATGTCATGACAGCCCATGTGGAGGCAACTTTACTGCAAAGAGAACTGCTTACAAAGTTTTGCATGCAAGATACTATTGGCCTACCCTTCACCAAGATTCTAGAAGATACACCAGCAGGTGTGACTAGTGCCAAAGGATGGGGAAACCCATGCAAAGGGATGAGATCCCTTTGCACCCTCAGGTGGATCTTGAGCCATTTGACAAGTGGGGCATGGACTTTGTTGTACCTATCAATCCACCATCCGGACCAAAGAAATATATCATAGTCTGCACTGATTACCTGACAAAGTGGGCTGAAACAAAAGTAGTGAAAGTAGAAACCGAGGAGAAAGTAGCAGAATTTCTAAGGGAGAATTTGTTTTACAAGTTTGGGTTCCCCAGAGAAATAGTCACTGATCAAGGAGCACAATTCACCTCTCACCTTGTTGAGAATATTTTTAGGAAGCACAAGATTAAGAATATAACTTCTACTGCCTATCACCCTCAGGAAAATGGCCAAGTAGAAGTAACTAACCAAGCTTTAGAGATCATCCTCACCAAGGTTGTGAGAAATAACATAATATATTGGGCAGACAGATTGGTAGAAGCTACTTGGGCCTACAACACTACTTGGAAGAAAACAACAGGATTCACTCCTTATGAACTAGTCTATGGTAAGAAGGCTCTACTTTCAATTGAGTTTGAATTCAATACTTTAAGAATGGTAGGTGAATTAAATCTAGATCTATCAAATGCCCAGAAAGAGAGGTTGTTGCAAATAAATGGATTGGATGAGTTTAGAATGCAAGAATTCTTCACATGGAGGTAGTTTAGCTGCAAAGGAAGGTCTGGCATGATAAGAACATTAAATAAAATACCTTCCAAGATGGATATTGGGTGTTGTTGTATGATTCAAGGTTTAAAGATTTCAAAGGCAAGCTGATGACAAGATGGTTGGGACCTTACATAGTGGAAAAATATTTTGATAATGGCGTAGTTCAAATCAAAACCATAGATGAGGAATGAATCCCCTTGGGTCACAAAGTTAAAATCTACAAGAAGCCATTGTCAAGGGCAGAGTTCATAAATTCAATAAGCAAAGAGGTGTATGTGATGGGAAAATCCATAAATTCCCAAACCTCCAAAAAAAAAGAGAGAATAAAGATCCATGGGTGAAAACCTCTCTGAGGCACCCAAGGTAAGCTTGTGGGTCGAAAACCTCGATGGAGACAGCTCACTTGCTCAAAAAAAAAAAAAAAAGAGGAAAAAATAAGAAAAGAGAATAAATATCCAGGGGTGAAAATCTCTCTGAGGCGCCCAAGGCAAGTTTGTGGGTTGAAAACCTCCATGGAGGCAGCCCACTTTCTTTAAAAAATAAAAAATAAAATTACATCTGCATCTCTGTGTTTTCTGTGTTTGTTGTTTTGCAGGTTATTAATGGTTTCTGGAAACACGTGGAAACATTCATATTCTCTCCCCTTCTATTTTATCATCAATCCCATCCTTCACTCCATTCATTTCAATAACTCCTTCCATCACCTCCATACGCCATATTCCTCCATTCCTGAACACAATGTAGCAAAAGAGAACAAGCCACAAACTGCTACAAACATCAAGAATTTCTTTCATAAAATTGTTGTTCATGGATTGGAAAGAAAAACAATAAGGAAAGCTGCATAATGGACTTCAGGAGAGTGAGAATGCCACCCATGTCATCTTGAGCACCCTACGCAACATCTACAGCTGATAGAAACAACAAGAAAACCCTAGCAGCTCACTCAAGAAGCTGCTCATTCAACAAGATGCTCACTCAGAGAACAGGAATATAGTGAAGAACGCAGCATACACGAGGCTTTTATCCAAATTCCAGCTCCTACAAACGCCTTGAAAACAATAGGTAAACTTAGGTATATCTTCTCACCCCTCGTTGTGCATCCATAATAGCCAGAAATAATTAAATTTGCAGACTTACAGTTTAAGGGGCAGAAAGGTGGTCAGTTAGCTTGGCCACCATCGTGAAGTATGACTAGGGATAACTGTAAAGTCACACCACTTGGGCATGCAAAAAAAGAGAAATTTAAATCAAGTGGAGTAGAGGAGAAAAACAGGAGGAAAAATGTAGCCCATCATGAATTAACAGACAGAAGGAAACCACGGTCTCTAACAAAAACTGGAGCTGAGGCCGAGTTACATAAGCACTCAAAATTAGTTACGCAGTATAATAAAAAGAGATCCATCTCATCCAAATTAGTGAATTGAGAATTTTTGAGGGAAAGAGATCGAAGCGAGCCCGTAGCACATCAATACCGAGAGTGGGATGCGTATCTGAACAATGTGCAACAGTAGAACAACATCACCAGTAGTCGAGCTAGCTTCTGAAGTATACCACATATTAGACATAGTAGCAAGGAACAAAGGGAATCTTTTATAGCAACCCAAGCAACCAGAACAAGAACCAAAAGAAGAACCAGAACAAGAAGAACCAGAAGAAGGAGAGGAAGAGATAAAGGGCCAAGGAAAAATGGAGTAGATGGCAATAAAAGTCAAAGAGGTAGCATAAAATGAGCAAGAAGAAGACTCACAACACAACACCACATCCCCTCAAGACAAAGAGGTAGTTGCCACCTTAGCTCCTCTAAGCGCAAAGAGAAAAAGGCAGACCTCTATGTATTTCAGAGCTGACAAGAGTCAGAGGATAAGTCAGAGAGAGCCAAAAAATCCTCCCACGAGCTCGAGTATCATTGAAGAATCACCAAGGGAGGAGGAAAGAATCGAAGAAACAGTTCCGAAGGAGCAATTGCGGGAAAAAGGGAATCAAGTAGCCACCATGGCACACTTATGCATATAAGCCCTTCAGCACAGATTCCCTTCTAATTCATATGTTGTGTACCTCAAGGAGAAATGGCTCCTATTTCATATCAAAACTCTAGCCTCCCATGGATCCCTACCTTTCCAATATTGTAGGCAATTCATGGATTTCTACAAGCAAGATAACATGACTGATCAAGCAAATATGACAGAGTTTTATGTGCATAACCTTGTCTTGACAAATTTGGATACTTGGGACCCCAATCCTACAATATGGGATATGCAGTTTATGGATTTGGTATCTTGTATGATGAACGAGGACACTAGAGTGAAAGAGATATCGAGGGTCATGGGAAGAATAAATAGATAGCCCTTATATATCAGACCAAAATTTTTCAACCCAAGAGGAGTCATCCTTAACCGTCGAGAGATTAAAAGGGACCCTTCACTAGTTGAAAGCTACCTTCAGACTCAAACACAGGTAATAGGCCACTTTGATTATGTTCTTAGGCAAATAGAAGATGAGTGAATTATGGCCAGCCAGAGGAGATGGAACAACCTCCATCATAGCCTCAAGAACAGGGAGTACCATACTCCAGAAACATTGAGGGGTGCATTGGAAAGGGCACCATTATACAAGAGTTCCATGTAGGCCAAAAATATCCAATCGTTGGGACTAAAGCTCAAACCACCTTTGATGTTGGGGCTGGATGATGAAAAGGACACAGATGCACAAGATAGATAATGGGAGAATGCATAAAAGAATAATGGTTTTTACCCCCTTGGGGAAACTCCCACACTTCTTCCTCAGGAAATCAGGGGAGCTATCAAAGCCTTGAAGGAAATGCAGGAGGAGGATTAGTTTCTCACAGGATGAGCAACCATTCAGTAGGGGGTGATGATGAGCTCCATCATTAGACATATTTGGAGGGCTTAATGGTCACATTTTTGCCTTATTAGATCTCTTTTTCTTGCATTTTTATTATTATTTGGTTTTATGATGCTTGTATAGGTGGCGATTAAGGATAACATACTCTGAGTGCCTAATATGAGGTTGAGTGTGAAAAATCATGAATTATTAGCATTTTTATAAGGATTTTATCATAAGGACTTGGAGGAGAAAGAAACGAGAAATTATAGGAGGATTGTCTACCCTCCTTAACTCTCAAAGGCAGTCCAAGGATCCCAAAGATTCTCTCAGGAAATTCGAATTCCAAAGGTAGCTGAACGATCCCCAAGGATTCTCTCCAGAAATTTGAATTCCATAGGAAACCAAGCAACTAAAAGAGGAGTGCACCCAATCTTTGTTTACTTGGAGTCAAGTGGAATTAATCACCATTTTCTAGGGAGCTATTGGTAGCTTCCTTGTAGAATAAATAGAGTAGAGATAGAGCTAGGAAGGAGTTGATTCTAGTTGAAATTTTGTTGCAAGATATTGAGCTTTTTATTATTTCACTCAATGATTAAAATTTCATAAATGTCTGAGGCTATTCTTTTATGAAATGAGCAGATTGATTTCACTTTACTTATTTAAGTTTCAGAGATATAGGCTTGTGGGTTAGGACCCAATCCATGTGCCTCAACCTCTCTTCTGTATTTGTTCTCTGCTTTCTGTCATTCAATTAGTTCTGCTTATGATAGTTTCATTGATGCTTAGTTTTTCTTTCAGTGTGCTGCTGTAGGTTTCATTTGCTTGTGAGTAATAGAATATAGGAGAAAAACAAAAAATTTGTGGATAGGAACCGCTTCTCATCTTTGTCAATAGGGCTCAAGGAGCGAGAACCATCCCACAGACCCAAAAACGGAATTCTGTTCATTGCTATAAGATTAAAAGTAGAGTTTCATTACCATTTTTCGGTCTTCCTTTGCACTGTATTTTTACACATTTGTCTATTTATTTGTGCATAAGTTAGTAGGGTGATTGCAGGAATTATTGCTAAAATCCTAGAGTAGATTCATTGTGCTTCCCATTTCATTCTCCATCTCTGTTTTCATGCTTCCAACCACCTCAGTTATGCACTATTCCCTCCTTATTTCATTGCAGATGTCACTCATTTTATTCAAAAAATGCTTGAAAAATCATCAAAGTTTGACCTCTGCCTCTCCTCCTCAAAATCCCTACTACCGTACTTCTCTCATCGCAAATTGCAATTTTCATTTGGTTCTTTTTAAGACTTACCACTCTTTTTTCCGATTGCGATATTGTGATATCGCATTCACAGATTGTAACCTTTGCCATTTTCACAATCGCACTTCGCACGTCACATATTTTCCCTTTTGTCTTACGACTTACCGCAATTCCCGTATCGCACTTCGCACGTCGCACCTTTTTCCTTTTCCCTTACAACTTACCGCAATTCCCGTATCGGACTTCGCACGTCGCACCATTTCCCTTTTACCTTTAACAATTACCACTTCCAAACGTCGATTGCGATATTGCAATCTTGCTCCGCCACTGGTCCCAACGCCATGTCACCCATTGCAATTGCACTTCGCAACCTTTTCCCTTTTCTTTTAAGACTTAACGCTCCAATCTGTCAATTGCAATATTGCGATCGCGCTTCGCCACCGGTCCCACTGCCACATCACCCAGTGCATTTCGTACTTCTCAACTTTCCTGGACAACATTTCCGCTACCCCTCAAACTTCGCAATATTGCAAACTAGAATATTGCATTTCGCATTTCGCAACTTTTGCCCCACTGCACTTCGCACTTCGCAGTTCATCGCACTTCACACTTCGTCATTTTTACCCCATTTCACTTTGCACTTCGTAGTTTTTACCTCATCGCATTTCGCATTTCGCTCCCGCTCCCGAAAAACACTTCCCCTATCTCCCTAAATTTGCAATATTGCGATTGCGATATAGCATATCTCACTTCTATCCTCCATCGCAACTATGCCATTGCACATTTTAAATCATTCTGCTCTAAAGCCTTGTTTCTCTATAATGAAGTTTTAATAAGGTTTAAACCCTCTCTTTCCACTTCTAAGCTTTGTTTCATGCGTTAATCCCTCCATTAGCCTCTTTAGCCCTTTTTTCCCCTCCAAGCTGAAAATCAACAATTTTTCAATTAGAATTAAGCCATGGATAGCTTCGTTGCATGGATAGAAGCATGGTAGATAGACCATAGGATAAGTAGAGTGCATTTAGTAGTTTGGCCAAGTTAAGTGTGGTATAGATTTAGGTTCCTTTCTTCCATTTATTTTCAGCAATTTAGTTTTGTTTCTTTTCAGTCATTTCCTTTTACAGATTAAATTAGTCTCCTTTCTTTCATTTCCTTTCTTCACATTAAATTAGTTTCATTCCTGTCATTTCCTTTCTACAAATAAATTTAGTTTCCTTTCTGTCATTTCCTTCCAGCAATTTACTTTACAGTCTTTATCATAGTTTAGGAAATATAACCGCTTTCGTAAAGCAGAAGAGGATGACATGAACATAATGAATCTGTTGTGTATATAGCACTGTCACCTCCAAGTTTGTACAAACCCCGGGTTGATAAAGTAAAGTAGGGCAACCCCTGGGAGTTGCAACACTCTTGGTGCAATACCAGGGCTCACCATTGAGCATACCTTCCATAAGGATTTTTCCATCCTTTATTGTGGTTGTGGTTGAGCCCAAGGCTGCCATGGCATAGGTAGACTCTAATTACTTTGTGAACATTGTTCAAATTGTTGAGGGTTAAAATTTTGATTTTGATTTTGAGGATTTTTCCATGGTATTCTGGCAATAGAGCAAAGAGGGTCTACTTGATTTGACATTCCTTCTTCACTCTATACAACCATAAGAACTGGTATGGAGTGCCATTATTTAGTATCATGATTGTCTATACATATTACATAGGTTTCTATGTTTTTGAAGTCTAAAGGAAATTATCTCAAAGCATGTTTCTTTCTACACCTAGGAAAAAAGATAAATAATGTAACATTTTCAGCTTTTTTCTTGTTCTGTATTTTAAGGATGTCGATTTTCTCACTAAGACTCCCTAAAATATACGTCTTAAAATTATCAAGAAAATTACCTAATTCTACCCTAATAACTATCCCAACTGTAGATTTATTTATTCTTGATAGGAGATGATCCCTTGGACTTTTCCCGGTTTGTGTTTTACCCCTTGAAATATGTACACATAACTCACAATTTTCTGCAAATGGTAACTGGGAAATGTCTTCTTTTCCCATTACATTGAGGAGATCAATCCACTCATCTCTAATGGATTTGAGTAGGAGAGCTTTCAAAGTTTCCTCATCCAGATTATTCATTTTTTCCTTTTTGATATTATAAAGAAATCTTTCGACAAAATCTTCAATATTTTCATCTTCCCTTTGTGCCATTTTAAAAGCTTCATCTTTCATGCTATGAGTCATACGGTAATCCTTATATTTCTCAAAGAGTGCTTCTTTCATTTCTGCCCATGTTCCTATAGAATTCGTTCCTAAAGTCATAAACCATTTTAATGCTGAATCCTTTTAGGTAGCAGGGAACAATTTTAATTTTTTAGCATCAAGTAAATAATCATATGATATACATAATAGTTCAAATTCGAAGATAAATGTTTCTAGATATTCACTTCTTATTCCATGAAAATTAGGGAAGATAGAAGGTGAGATATGTTTCATTGTGTGCATTGTATCCTCATTGAGAATAGGGAATCCAAAAGCTTCTGGATCTCTCCTACCTCTACCTCTACCTCCTCCTCTTCCACCTCCTCTATTTCCTCCTCTTCCTCCTCCAATCCTAGGTTGTTCACCATTGACATTGTGTACTTCTCCTTCTCCCTCTTCAACCATGATGGATTCCTTAGAACTAATGTAAGTATCCGATTCTACAACAAGATTTTATAATTCTTATGGTTCCTCTATCAATGGAGAATTTGAATGAGTTTCTTATTCTTCCTCTTCGATGGGAACTTCTAGTTCCTATCCTAGAAGTTTTTCTCTTGTTGAAGATAAGAATATTACTCTTGTGGTTGGGGATGGATGATTTTCTTCTTCAATTAAATCTTCGGTAGATGAATTAGGTGAATCCTTGGGTTGGATTTAAGATCTTTGGACTTTAGGAAGTCTATGTTGGCCACCTACATATGGAATTCGAGTTTGAGTGGGTGGTGTGGAAGTTTGAGGTCAGGGTGGAGTGAGTGATGATGTGGGAATCAAACTTCTTCCTCGTCCTATAAACCTACCTTTAGAATATCTCTCCCTATGCATATCATGTTTTTATTTCTAAGACTTATATTTACACTTCCACGAAAATGGCGCAAAAATGATTAGTCAATTTAATTTTCTTAAATTGCAAGCATAAATTATCGACCAAAGTCAGTAAATAGATGAAGTGCAAGTGCACTATCTACTAGAAGTTTTTGTCGTTAGAGTGATGATTGAATTTTGAGTTTTGTTAATTTTTGAATTTTTGGATTAGTGTTGAATTCCTATGAATTAGTGAGTTTTGAAGTAAAGTTACTGTTAGATAAATCTATAATCTACATTAAATTTTATTCCTATAGTTAGTTACAATTGAATCAAGTCATCAAAATGGTTTGTGAAATAAATCTTTTAAAAGAGATGTTAGATTAACTTCTACTTGTTTTTTTTATCAAATTGTTTTGAGATTTTATGCTGCAAGGAAACAAAGAACTAAATCTAAATTAATTATGAAAGCATGAAATATTATACAAGTCCTAGTTTTATGAAAACATGAGATTTAAAAAACTACTGAGACTAAACCAAAATGCTATGAAGAACAGAGCTTTTATCTACTGCAATTTTAACCTAGAATGTAAACAAAATAAAAGAAATGAACTGAGCTATATGAAATATGGAAAGAATAAATTTAAGGAATGAATCTGGGAAACAAGCAAAAATAGAGTATTGAACTATTTAAACTGAGTTTGAAAATGAAATACAAAACAGAGCATTAACCAGATTCTAACTATGAAATGATAATGCGATTGAAATAAATTATAAATACTGAAAGCAAATGACCTGATTTGCATGCAGGGGCCCTCCGCAACCCAGTAGGTTTATTTAAAACGGACAATGCATCAATGCGCGAAAAAGATCTTCGAATTAAGAGAAAAGTCTAAAAAAAATACTCAAAAAAATATAAAGATGGCATACCCCGAATACACAGAGCTTCCATAGTTTTATAGAGTGCGTTTAAACCGTACACGAGCTCTATGCCTATAGGTCTCTTTAGAATCCTTATACAAATTAGAAACATAAAAAACTATTGATATCCCGTTGATTTTCTATTAGAAAAGAAAATTTACAAAGTCGCGACATTCTCGGGCTCTGTTTCCGAGCACTGCTATGTGTTGACTGCCACCATTGACTGTGTAACTCTGTGATATCCTTGATGAATTGGCTCGGATAATCAGAAGGAGATCCATGAAGGAATCATCCTCTAACTACCCATATACTCCTTTGTTGAGCTGGCGCATCAGAACCATGTTATCAATGGAGGTAGCTACGGATATGTGGAATAGCTGCAGAATTATGTTAATTTTGTAGCTGAATGTAATATTTAACAAAACAATATGGGATATTAGAAAATATGAAAAATATGACACATAAATGTTTTACCTTGTCAAAATCATATGATTGTTGCCTTTATTAGGTTGATAGTGATGAGAAAATAAGGAAAATATTAATGCAAAAGGGTGTCAAAACAAAACAATTGTCGGACTCTATAATTGGCATGAGGTCGAAGATGTGAGGCCCTCACATCTTTCCCAAAAAAATGAAATTTTATTCGTGGGAGTGATTTGGTTCTCAAATTGTGAGGTGGCACTATTTCAAATTCCATTCATGCTTAAGGACTAGGGTAGTAATCAAGATTTACATTAAGTTTATAAAAACTTGCTTTTCCTTATTGGTGAGATTTGCTTGAAAGGTATGATAAAACTTAAACTTCAAGATGCCCTAGAACACCTATCTAGTAATAACAAGAATCAATACCACCTTGTACTCAATCGGGTTTGTTTCAAAAATCATGTTTTAGATTATAATAAGGGAATCTCCCACTATGATCAACTTGGATATTTGGAGAAAGGTTGTGATTCAAACCCCTTGATGGAAAGAATAGACTTGTACTAGATTGTTAGAGAGAATTCCCAAGCTCCAAGCATAGATTCTCTTAATTGTTCCTCCTAGATATAAAAGAACCCCACCCATACCTGCCACCCCATTCATAATAAATCAATCTTATTAATTAAAGAATCTTATGATTCCTCCCAACTATAAAAAAAACCCACACATGTCTACGACCCTAATATTATACCACTTTAATGTTATAAATAAATATGATGTAATTATTCCTCTTGAATTTAGGAAAACCCAGACATACCTCTCACCTTAATAAATACACTTTAATAATTAAAATATTTTATATTTTTTCATAACAATTTTATAAATCAAAATATATTACCTACATAATAATATTATAATTAAAAATATATAAACAATAATTAATATAATATTCCTTTAAAAAAAATTCTTGAAAAAAACTAATATAATGTTCTTTAACCCATGACAAATCATGTACTTTATTTTCGTTACCATAGATCAAGATTACAATTATATTTTGTTGTGCTTCACATTTATCAAAACTAACCCATATATTTGAATTTTATTTTATTTAAGTTATTGTGCCGAGAGGCGCACTCTATAGCCCAGTATGACCCCGATGTGTAAGTATGTCGGAAGCCAAAAAAAAATGTCGGCTTGAACAATAGCTTACATAAACATATAAATGAACAATTAAAAATTTATTAAAAATAAATTTAAACCATATAAACTTAAAATATGAAGAGTTTACTAACACTCAAAAAAAGAGATATGGTAAATAAATAAAATATGGTAAATATGTAAAAATATAAATAAAGCATAGGTATGGTAAATAAATAGAACCTCTTTTTATTTTACTCAGGAGGTATGGTAAATAAAAAATATATATAAATAAACTAGAGGTATGGTAAATAAATAAAAGCGATTTTTATATTTACTCAATAAACCACTTTATATTTACAAAAGCTCAAAAACAGGTTTTATTTAGGTGAAACCTATGGGACAAATTATTATTAATACCATGGGACAAATTATTAATAATACCATGGGAAAATACCATGGGCCAAATAATATATTTATAAAATAGGTATGGTAAATAAGTAAATATAAAAGAGGTATAAAGAGGTAAGGTAAATAAATAAAAATATATCAAATACGATTAGAAATCAAGATCTAATTTTATATGAAGTATAAGGGTCAAATACCTTGGACCAAATTATTATTAATATCATGCAAAAAAAACATTATTAACCCTAACATTAATATTAAAATATTAATATTATTAAATTTAATATGTTTAGATTAATAGAATATTAAATTTATTATATTGTAATATATATTAATATATCATGATATATGATAGAGGTGGAGAAATAGGGGGAGTGACAAGGGAGATATGGAGATAAATTGAAGGAGAAGGGAGAAGAGGAATGAAGAGAGAGAGAGTGAGAAGAGTGAGATAGTTAGAGAAGGGTAAGAGAGGGAGACATAAAGATGGAGGAGGGAGAGAGATAAGGAGAGAGGGAGGGAGAAGGAGAGAGGATTGGAGGGTAGAGAGTGAGAGAGAGAGAAAGAAGGGGAAAGGGAGAGGGAGGTAGGAGAGAAAGGGAGAGAGAGAAAGGATGAGAGGTGGAGGAGAGATAGAGAGATGGAGCTGGAGGCAGAGCGAGGAAAGGAAGAATAAATATATAGAGAGGGAGTGACAAGGGAGAGATGGAGAGAGTGTGTGTATGCTTATGGGTGGGATAAAGATACATAGGAGTGATGGAGACAAGGGGGAGAGAAGGAGAAAGGAGGAGTGATGGAGACAAGGGGGGAGAGAAGGATAAAGGGATAGAAATAGTAAGATAGTTGGAGAGTGAGATAGAGTGATGGGGGAAGAGAGAGGATTGGAGGACAGAGAGAGAGAGAAAGAAAGAGAGCTGGGGGGTCAAATAGAAGGAGGTGAGAGAGGAATGATGAGAGAGAGGAAGAGAGTGATGGGGGAAGAGAGGATTGTAGGAGAGAGAGAGAGAGAGAGATGGGGGAAGATAAGGGGAGGTAGGAGATAAAGGGAGAGAGAGGAAGGAAAATGGAGGGGACTTGAAAGAGAGGAGGAGAGAGGGAGTGATAGAAATATGGATTTAGAGGGGGAGAGAGGGAGGGATTGAGAGATGGAGAGAGAGAGAGATGGGGGAAGAGAAAGGGAGGTAGGAGAGAAAGGGAGAGAGAGGAAGGAAAGGAGAGGGGACTTGAGAGAGGGGAGGAGAGAGGGAGGGATAGAAATATGGATTTGGAGGGGTAGAGAGGGAGGGATTGAGAGATGGAGTTGGATGAGGAGAGAGGGAAAGAAGAATAAATACATAGAGAGTGAGTAGTGGAGAGAGAGGGGGAGTGACAAGGGAGAGATGAAGAGGGAGTGTGCATGTTTTGGGGTGAGATAAAGAGACAAATAAGGAGATATGGAGAGAAGGGGGGAGAGAAGGAGAGAGAGAGGCATATGGTAACAAAGTTGGAAGGTGAGGATAGAAAGAGAGGGGGGGGAGAGAAAGGAAGAGAGAGAGTGAAGAGAGGTAGGGAAAGAGATATGAAGATGGAGAGGGAGAGAGGGGGAGGTAAGAATAAATACATAGAGGGTGAAAGGTGGAGAGAGAGAGAGAGAGAGTGATAAAGAAGATGGAGAGAGAGGGAGAAAGGGTAGCAGGAAGGAAGAGAGATAGAAGCAAGAGAGAGAGAGAGAGAGAGAGAGAGAGAGAGAGGAGGAGGAGGAGGAGGAGGGAGTGATAGATAGATATATAGATTGGAGAAAGAGAGTTTATGTTTTGGAGTTGATATAGAGAGATAGAGTGAGATATAGATATAGATGTAAGGTGAAGAGAAAAAAAGATAGATGGAGAGAAGGAGGGAGGGACAAGGAAATTGATAGATATGGAGTGAGAGAGAGTGTGTGTATGGTGGGGTGAGACAAAGAGAAAAAGGAGGAGAGATGGATGGATATATAGATATATATGGGGGAGAGAGGGAAGAAGGTTTCCTGCAGTAGATGCATTGATTTCAGTGTAGATGGTGATTTATAATCCTATTTTATTTCTTGCAGTAGATGAATTGATTTTGGTGTAGATGTTGATTTCTAATGATATTTGACTACTTACACTAGATGGATTGATTTTAATGTAGATGATTTCTAATCATATTTGATTGCTTGTGCTAAATGCAATAATTTCAGTGTAGATGACAATTTCTAATCCTATTTGATTGATTTCACTCGATGCATTAATTTTAATGTAGATTTTGATTTTTGGTTATATCTGATTTCTTTCACTAGATGAATTGATTTCAATGTAGATTATTTTTAATCCTATTTGGTTGCTTGCAGTGAATGGATTGATTTCAATGTAGATGGTGATTTCTGGTCCTATTTGATTGCTTTCACTAAATGCCTTGATTTCAGTGTAGATGGTGATTTCTAATCTTATTTGATTGCTTGCACTAGATTCATTAATTTCAATGTAGATGTTGATTTATAATTATATTTGATTGTTTGCACTAAATGCATTGATTTAAATTTAGATGATTTATAATCCTATTTGATTCCATGCACTAAATGCATTTATTTCAGTGTAGATGGTGATTTCTAATCCTATTTGATTGCATGCACTAGATGCATTGATTTCAGTGTAAATGTTGGCTTTAAATCCTATTTTCCTACTTGCACTATTCTCATTTATTTGACTGTAGATGTTGATTTCTAATCATATTTCATTACTTGCATTAGATGCATTGATTTTAGTGTAGATGTTATTTTCTATAATTATTTGATTTCTTGCATTAGTTGTATTGATTTCAGTGTATATGTTGATTTATAATTGGATGTAATTGGATGTATGATGGTACATTAATTTTAAAGTCATTGGATTAATAGTGCGTGTGCAATGATTTCAGTGTAAGCACAAAAAATTATTGACAATGTACATTGATTTTTGTGTTATAGTAATTCAACCTATTAATATTGGAGAGCAAGAGAGACAAGGTATGATGTTTACTACAACAGTTCGAGCTAAATATTTAAATGGTTTACGATTCTAACTGTCTTTTTCAAATAATCAATATGAAAATATGACAAAACTAACATGGGTGAAAATAAGAATAGTAGAAGAAAATAGTTTGAAATCGATCACAATGAAGACTATTCGTAATTGACTACATTCTTACTATTCACAGTTTCTATCATTCAATATTATTGCATTGTCACTTTGCATTCAAAATTTTATTTCATCATCAAATTTATTTTACAATATTTCTCATCTCAACAAACTAAGGTAACTAATCAAATTTAAAATTAAAATGACTCAATAAATCTCAGACATATTTAACATATTTAAAATGGTTATGTTAATATTAGATGTATTTACATATTATTGATAAAATTAAGCATATGTTCCTCATATTATCGATATATTTTCCTTGGTCGCACACGATTGAAACCAACCTAGATCCATCTTAACTCCGGATCTATCAAGCACCGAGAGGGATCAAATCTCTTGAGGTGAAAACCTTTCCTCAAGTTTTGCACTAAAAAAAAAGGTTTTCACCTAGAGAGATTTGATCCCTCTCGGCCCTTGATAGATCCGGAGTTAAGATGGATCTAGGCTAGTTTATTCACAGTAGATTACGTTAGACAGGAAATCAAGTTTAATTGATTTGATTCTCTTTTTATTTCTCTAATTTATAATTTTTAAATATAACCATTCAACAAAGTTTTTATATGTTTTATATTAAAATTTTTATTATTTAATATGTTTTATATAAAAAGTCTAATTATTTCTTTATTTAAAAGTGGTGATAGAACAACAATCTTATTATTTAATATCTTTTATATAAAAAGTACTATTTCTTTATTGAAAGGTGGTGATAAAACAACTAGTATTTGCTTCTTAACTTAAATATAATTTAATTGAAATAAAAAATGTCATCGTATAATTAAAAAAATTAATAAAATATCGGATTGTTGAATACCATCACAAAGATTAAGAAATATGATTAATTAATTGTTTATATTAAAATATATATGTTTATTTATTTTTATATATTTATGTGTTTTATTTTTTATTAATATATATAATTTTTATAATTAAACTTATTTAGATATGATTTTAATATAATAACAAGAGTTACATAGTAGTTAGTAAGTATTAGTTAGCTTAAATATAGTTTAATTAAATTAAAAAATAACAAAGATAAATTTTATCACAAAAATAAAACAACTAATAAAATATTGTATTACTGAATGTAAACACCAAAAATTAAGAAATATGATTAACTAATATTATATATGTGTGTGTTTTATTTTTTATTAATATATATATTTTTTATAATTAAATTTATTAAAATATATTTTTAATATAATAATAAGTCATCTTAAATTGAAAATATGAAGAAAACATTATAGTTCATGTAAATGGAAATAATAGGAAAAAAGAGAAAAAAATCAAAAAGTTAAATATAAAGGAAAAAAAAACTAAAAACAAAAAATTAGTAACTAATATAAATGTAAGTTACTAAACAACCCATAATAAGACCTCCACCAATCACCTTAAAGATGAATAAATTTAAATAATAATAAAAAAACAAAAAATGAATTTCTAAGGTTAAAATATGGATCCGTGACATAAATTTTTGGTGAAAGACAAACTAATACACACTAATGTGTAATACCATGTCCCATAGTAAGTCATTTTAAATTGAAAATATGGAGAAGCTATCATAATTCATGAAATTAGAAATAATAGAAAAAGAAAAAAAATCAAAATAAAAAGGAAATAAAACTAAAACTAAAACATTAGTAACTAATAGAAATGAAAGTTACTAAAGTGCCCATAATAAGACCACAATCAATAGCATAGTCTAACTAGACTGCTTTTTCGCCCTGAAAATCATGGAAATTCAGGTAAGATTTTAAGAAAATTCCACAGAGATTTTTGTAAATCCACGTTATAACTATCAAACTTTAATATTTTGGGTGCCCTAAAAGTTTTTGATGGTGCTGAATCTATTTCCACCATCAAAATCATGATTCAAACACTGTTATCGTAATATTTATGATTTTTTTTTGCCCGAATTCCGACCAATTTTGGTCGTCCAGGCAATTCCTCCATCTCGTTAGACAACCCCCAATCAATCACCTTACAAATAAACAATTTTAAATAATAAAAAAATATAACATAAATTGAATTCTTAGTGTTAAACTATGAATAAGGGGCATAAAGTTTTGGTCAAAGACAAACTAACAAGCAATCAAAGGAAAAACTGAATGCCTAATACCATGCCCATGTATAATAAATCTTTAATTATAAGGAAATTATGATTTTTTACCTTTTTTAATTTATTTATTTTAGTGAAGTTGTAAAGCATAATTTGAAAATGCAAAATAATCTAGTGATTAGAGATTATGATAATATAGTTAAGGGGTAGTTTGGTTTCTAATTTATTATTCAATTCTAAATTTAATTGCTTTAGGATTACACTTCAAGATTGTTAGAAAAAAGAAGAAGACAATTTTATATAGGGAAGTTGATTTTAGAAAAGTTTTTGATATGATTATTTGAAATAATTATTGATCCATTTTCAATCATGAGGTGTAAACCAGTTGATTTGAGTGCGGTTTATTCCCCACCATCTCTTAGGTTCAAACCTTATTTGGAGGGGTTGAGGATGGAAACCATGTTGGGGAAATTAAACTATCCCAAGGGGTCTAATTGAACTTTGCACATTCTTGGTGATAACATTCCACTACGGTTAGATTGTTCTTCCATCCAATAAAGAAGTTAGCCCTGACCTAGGCTCAACCTAGTTGCTAAAAAATAGAAAACAACTATTGATTCATTTTCGTGTATCACTTTTGATTTCTAAGTTTAGACACATATGCAACCCCAAGTTTTTTCTTTTCATTTCATGATCCATTGTCTATTTATAGTTTCATTATGTGTCAAGAGGAATTTCACGTTTGTGCAACACAACAATTTTCATAACTAGTTTGAGGTTCTTTACGCTATGCAAATATTATCCTTTTCAAAACTCTTTTCCCGCACTCTGTACAGAGCCTTTGACCTCACTTCACATAGGATTTTTTCCTGCACACATCATGTTTTGCACTTAACCATGAGGTCATTATGGTTGTGTGAAGAACCTTACATACCCTTTCCTTGCACACTTTATGCTTTTGCACTTCAATAATTTCCCACTTATGTATAACTTTGCTCCACACTTAGTGAAATTTACATTGGATTATCATCCCACCTTGTGTAATTTTCTAGTGTCATTTATGATTTATTAATGAAATTATGATTCATGAGGAAAAGGTGGTAATCCAAGTTTAATGTGGAATAATTATCCTATTTTCCCATGAAGCACTTATCTTTGAAAATAACTTTTATTTATGGTTTGTGCATGTCCTAAACAAGACAATACATGATGAAAGGATGATTTAGTAAATGATATTCATGAACTAAGTCTTTAAATAACTCAATATTCGTAATTCATAAGTGGTAGTGTCACATATATCAAAATGCATTGCAAAAATAAGGAACGTGGCATCTAAAATAATAAAATATCTTTTTTTGTGGAGATACTAGCGATTCCTTTCAGCGTCAAGACAAGGATTTCCATTGGTCTACTGCATATCAATAGTTTTTGAGCTTAACTCCCAAGAAAAATCTTAAGAACAAGATTTGGACAATTGGTTTAATGAAAGATGGATATGTGCCTAAAGTTTTTGATTTCAGGAAGTTGGCGTTCCTTATGTTTTTACCAACTTGATTGAAAAAGTAAAATGATTCAAGTAGCAATGGAAGGAAAGAAATTGGTCTTGCTAATTCACATTTTTTTTAGATTGATGCTCTAGCATCTTGAACCCAACAAAAGTCTCAAAATTCTTGATGTTCATTCTTTTATGGATTCTAGCGTGGTGGGTTGAATTTTCTAAAGAACTTCATGGCTCCATCTACTCAAATGTTGGTTGATATTTCAATCATTGATATATCTATGTTGGCAGAGTTGTATCGATATTTTTTGTGTTCTATTCAAGTGTTTGACGGGACAAGAGTCTACATCTCACATTCCTAGGTCAATTTTAGATGTCATATACTTTTCCTACTAAAAATAAGATACACTTAATTGGGTTGAGGTAATCTCAAATGAGATTTCCTGCTAGTTGGCTACTTACTTGAAAACTCAAATATTTTTCATGAATTCATATCCAGTTCTAATAGTTGTGAGGGATTACCATTGAGGAGTAATATATATGTTGAAAAATATCCCATCCAATTTTGGCACCCAGTGCTTTCGAGCATAAGGCACCATTCGAATTTTTCCTTATTTAAGCTAAATTTCTTAAGGAGTTTAGATATATGCTGACCAAAGAAGAATAAACAAGAATAAATCAAGAAGAACATGATTTCCTTAAAGGAGAGGGAGTTTATGTGTAAGAGGAAGACTATTCTTACATCACATTGTATGGATATAATGGAGGACCTTTTCTTCTGTGATCAATATTTTGTTACCAAAGTCTAAAAGCAATACAAGGCATGGTCCACCCTTTTTGATAAAAATAAAAAGAGACAATTCATTTCTATACCCTTTAATGTATTCAATACGACAATAAGAAGTTACTCTAATGAAGTCTCTAAAATGCTTAATGCATTCAACTTCAAGGAAGTAGATTACCCAAATACTCCTAATAAGAAATAAAAGTGAGTATGTAATGATGATTTAGCCATTGAAATTATTACAAATACTCAATGTGAAAACACCAGAACAAGAAAAAGAGGAATAAATGCCACTAATGTCGAATCTTCTTCTCTCCCCAACCACATAGGAGTTCCTCCTATGCCTATAATAAATAAGAACCAAATAGAATCAAAGAAGAGGATAATGATGGGAGCGCTAGAAGAGATGACAAAAATGACCCTCCCAATATTGACATACAATGAACACACACAATGACACAATCTAAAATAAAGAGAATCAAAAGTAAGAAAGCTGCATATAATTTTGAAGAGTCAAGAGATATTATTGATATGGACGTCGATAGTGCCATTGTACTCAAATACATAGCATTAGAAATTGTCGAAAGTCACTAGATAATAGAGGAGTTGGCTCAATAGGAACCAATTGTTTTTGAAGAGCGATATTTAACTATGTAGAATTCCTAGTTTAATAAGGAAGAAAAAATTTGCAACTAGAAAAGGTCTATGTCAAGAATAAGAAAAAAATTCAAAAATGGACTTCACAAGTGGACGTTTTGGGAGTTAGACACTTAGGATTCCTCAAATTGCACATGAACATTGGAGACACTCTTTCTCACTCTGTTTCATAGTAGGAACTAGAAAATATTAGATTAAAAGGAAGACTAAGTGAACTTAATGATGTATTTATTCCTAAACCTTTTTACACAGAACCAAAAACTTTTGTTGCTCTAGAACAAATGCCTCAGAGTACATCAAGGAAATTAGCACGAATAAATAAGATTTCCAAATTTCTCAGTGGAGTAGGATTGTATAAAGTGGAAAACATCAATAAGTGACTAAGTGTTGTTTCAGAAGCCTCAAAGGTTAGTTCAAATTTGAGAAACTTGTTACAGTGAATCTCTAGCTTTAAGGAATATTTGAAAAATTACTTGGAACATGATTAAAGTTTTTTTGAAGATGATTAGGTACTTTTGTTATGCAAGTGTCAAGTTTAGGTGATTTCCATAGAAATAAACAATGTTTACTTTTAAATCATAGAATAAAACAAGTGAAAGTAGGATGGTTTGCAAGGATACAAATACCACAACATTCAATTTCCAATTATACAAAGCTTAATGAAAAAAGAAGTATTGCATTCCTTAAAGAATTTAAAATTATTGAAGATATTAAGGGACCAAAAATAATAAGAGAGTCTATGCTCATATCTAAGGATAAATTGGACACATAATTGAGTATAATTAAAGGTTCATGGGCTAGTGAGTTTGACATTCTCACTGATTTTTCAGAGGAAGAAATTAAATGGTGATTAGTTGCTTTCATAAATAATGATTAAGACCACATGGAACCCATTAAATTTTTTCACTCTAAATTTAAGTAAATTAAAGAAGATATATTTTCACTCTAAATTTAAGTAAATTAAAGAAGATATATTTTCACTTTAATTTAAGAAAGACACGTGGTTCCATTACTGAAGGAGTACATTAAAGAATGGCTCAAAACATAATTAACATAGATCACTAATCTAGAATAACCACCAAGAAGTGGTAATACCTGAAAAGTTCAAATCCCAAATATATATGTGAAGAACCTATAAAAGGAGGAGAGACACCATTCCATCCATTGTTTCTATGCTATTTTTTGTGAGTTCATTTACTTTTGAAGGATTTCCCTTATTTCATCCCAATCATTGATTACCCAAATTTATTAGTGTATTTTTTATTTATAAATCCGACCTCTAATGACATTTCTATTTTTCTTCTAGGTTTCCACTATTATTTTATTTGGTTCGTAGGAGCCCCATCCCAGTACATTTGGAAAAATGAATTTATTTTAGTCGTCCAAGTATCATGACCATTGTATTGTATGATATGCACATTTTATTTGAACTTTAACATCAAATTTGTAATATTTTTTACCCTCATATATAGATATTCCAAGGGTTCCAAGGGTTCACACCATTTGTGGCTTCATACTTTATATTTGCAATGAGATCTCATATATGTTTCTCCTATGAATCATATTATCTTGAATGAATGATGTCATTTAAATATCTCTAAATTTTTGGGTCATCATCTTATTTTATGTTTATGAGTCCCACTTCAAATTTATTTCTCTGATTACTTGAATGGATGGATGTGATGGAATTAATGTAGCTATTATGTTTATTGTATGTTGGGTTATTATTTTTCCAGTATAATCTATTTATTGCATGTTCAAATATTCCACCACGTGATCCACTCATATGTGTAAATAAAATGAAATCTTGACTTTATTGTTTAATCGGGTATATTGAAAAAGAGGAGAAAGAGTAACATCTCTATAAAAATGAAGAGGGGATCTTAATAAGTTATTTAATAATACCTTAGGAGGTTGAATCTTGTCCCTAAAAGGGAAGAGATCAACAATAACCTTTGGAAGGGGCTAGAAGACATTGGAGTACATTTTGATTTAAGCTACAACAATAAGGTTATATGAGAGATCATTTCCAAATTTAAAGTAAATGAGGGTTGGTTGGGAGGACTTGATAATAACATAAGGTTCAAGCAAGGTTGTCATTTATCCCAACAAATTTTCAAAAATTATATGGACGATTTATAAGAGTTCCTAGAATAAGAAGAATTTACATATACTAAGCTTGTAGCACTAGTTGTTCTCCTCCTCCTTTGTGTGGATGCCATTATAGTATTTTAACAATGATCCCTTCTAAGTTTGAAAAGAAACATAAATACTTAAAGGCTTATGCACTAATTCTAAGATGTTTTTGAACACTAAGAAAATAAACATACTAATAATTAAGTTTAGGTGTGTCACACACCCTACTTTTGTTTATGATAATCACAATTTAGAAGAATTATCTTCCTATAATTATCTTGGAATTGACATCCATCATAAGGTAAATTGGAATTGTAGCATTGTTCCACATGGATATCGATGGCCATCCACCTACTCCACAGGCTCAAAACAAAATTCTCCATCTTCGCAACTTTTCTACAATTTTTTAGGTTCTAAACTTCTAGGGCCATTTTGAGGCCCTAAATGATGTTTTTTTTTACATTGTAAGGACCAATATAGCAATAGAAACAACCTAGGCTAGTTAGAATGTGCAATTCTTAGCTATACCTTTCTAATGGGATACTGAGTGCATCAAACATATATTGTGTGCAAAATTTATGACACTGGGAAGTTTATGTACCAACTAACCCCAATGGGGCCCACAAGCCTTTTTTTGTTTCATCTCATAGAGTTAGGTTTTTGAATGTTTAAGTTTTCCTTATTGCTTAGATGTTAAAAAGGGCCTTTCAGCCTCATTGTAACTCACTTACCAAAGGCATGTAACCGTTACATCTCTTCTTAGAGATAAGCTACCACCATTCAAGATATTTGTTTCATTCTACATTTTTGCAGTTTCAACAACTTCCATTTATTAATAAAAGTGAAGTTTCATTGTATCTCCTTGTTTTGGTTAAAATCTATGTTTAATTTTGTTCCCTTCATAATTCTGAATCAAGTGTTGAAAAAAGGAGTATTGGAGATTGGAAATCTTACTTTGATCTCAACGATATTTGCAAATGCATTGAGTTCCAGGACTAGAAAAATAAAGAAGTTTATCATTAACACATTTCTTATCACAATTTTTGTATGGTTGTGGAGCTTGGAGGTGAAACATCTCTAGGGAGATATAGAGGAAGAATGAGCAAATTCAAAAGTATTTTATAATTAATAATATTATAATAAAAAGGAATATGCCATACCTTATTCTTTTTTTTTATGTCTATCTCTCAACCATGGAGAGTAAAGATCTGATAAAGTAATTACTGTATAATCATAAGTTGGCTAACATGAAGAAAGACAAGCTCTCTTTCACAATGACAAACATTAATGAAAGGAACTCAAAAATAATAAAAGGGTGTAACTAGAGATGTTACATCTTCACACCATGTTTGGAAAATAGTGGAAGAGAATTCCCTTTAGAATATTAACAACATTAATAATATTGTTAGAGAAAATTTAAACGAGTCACTATCTTAAGATTCAAAATAAAAAATGTTCATTTAGTACAAGAAGATCATTGTGTTGAGAAGTGCTCTCCAACCTAGTATGGTAGAGATGTTGTAATGTAATGCTTCACATTTTGAATAAGTTAGATTACATAAAAATAAAAATAAGATTAAATAAAAATTTTAATGTAATGTAAACATTTTAACTTGGTCAAAATAAAATAAAAATATAAAAATAAAGAAATAAAGATAACAATATAAAAATAAAATAAAAATAAAAATAAAAATGGCCCATGGTATTTACCATAGTATTGAGAACCCATGGTATTCATGTGGAATGCAGCCTATTTAAAGGGGAAAATTAAACTAGCCAATATCAATCTTAACTCTACCAAGCACCCAGAGGGATCAAACCTCTTGATATGCAAACCTCTTTTAGAGTGAAAATAAATTTGATCCCTCTTGGCGCTTGGTAGATCTAGAGTTAAGATGGATCTTGGCTACATCTTCGGTCCATGTTTGGAAAATAGTGGAAGAGAATTCCCTTTAGAATATTAGCAACATTAATAATATTCTTAGAGCCTATTTAAACATGTGTTGTATTAAGATTCAAAATCGCTTACAAAAAAAGAGATTCAAAATAAAAAATGTTGATTTAGAACAAGGAGATCATTAACCTTAAGTTTGAAAATACAAAAATATTGCGTTGAGAGGTGCTCTCAAGCCCATTATGGTAGAGATGTTGTAATGTAATGTCATTTTTAACATTTTTAACTCGGTCCACATAAAAATAAAAATAAAATAAAATTTAAATTTAAAAGAATATAAAATAAAAATAATCCCATGTCAAAACAAAAATAATTTCAAATTGAAATGTAACACCCCCTCTCATATCTACCCACTTTCACTGACTTTCCCAGGGTAAACATGGTATGAGGACTACTATGATATGATTCAAATCCCTAAGTGCAGTGCAGTTAAGGAAGTGGAACCGATGAACCAACACTTTACAAACCTCCCTCAGATGCTACATGACCCCCAGGAGCTAATCCACCGCTCTAGGTGCTCGACCCCTGAGTTAACCTAGCCTTTCACTAAAATAAACCCCCAGTAGCTCCCATGAAAAGGACTCCATGTGACTAAAACCCTCCAATCACTCCCACAAGCCTGCAAGGGAGATACTACATTCTTTTTTAGCCAGTTTTGTGCCAAAGACTGAGATATTTAAGCCACTTTTTTAGGGCTAGTCTCCAAACCAATGCCCAGAACTTGATGACACTTTCCAAGAAAATAAAATGACACCAAGACAAAGCATATAACACCAAAAATTGATAAAGGACTTGACCTAACCAAGCCTAACCATGACATACATTTCGTCAAACAAATGATGAATATGAAATCTATAGGTCATGAATGCATATCTGAAGATAGAGATCTAAAACTTATCTGAGGTTTACAAAGAAAGGTCACTGCCTTCTCACATTGGTTTTCATAACACCAATTAGGTCTTTCATTCATTATTTATTTAGTTAAAAGTAAAAACATGAAAAGATCCATGAATAAGAACTATCATATAATCATTCTTATAATCAACATATAACCAGATAAATAACAATGGGAGAACAACCATTAAACCCGCATAATAACAAGTACATTTACTCATCAAAATCAAGAGAAACTTAGCTCTGATTAAGCATAGGAAAAATCCAACTAGGTTCGGGACTTCTACGTACCACCCAACCATAGATTGGCTGACCCAAATATTTCTTTTAGCTAATCACCCTCGTGCCATATTCCAAGCATGAATGAGGGATCTCATGGGATAAACCAAACCAACAAAAATTAAGGGAATCTAGAGGTTAAACCACCTCCACCCTCACCATACTGTGATCTCACCTAAACCACTGTCGAGATTACAAAACCAAACTGAGCTTGGATGCCTCATAATTTCTTCTCCAATACCTTGAGGAATTTTTTTGTCTCCACCCTTAAGCTTTACCGTTTATCCTGCCATTATTGGTCAAGGGATTCCTAGGAATTTGGGAATTTTCCTGAGACCACCTCACTAGGATAAAAAATATTCCAAAAATCCAAAGCTCAAACCGAGAAAATTCCCATCACACCATGGCTATCCAGAAATGGCAAGGAAAAGCTAAAATCCACTTTCCAACCCAGCAAAACCCATGCCAGTGACAAAAAAATAGCCAAATACCAACATGCACATAAATTGCATGTCAAAAATAGTTAGGAAATCATACATGCAACCTGTTACCTGCAAGTATTCCTGGTGAAGCTGCTTGATCCAAATTTTCCTTGCTTGATCCTTTATTTCCTTTCCTTTTATTATCCTTCCTTTGCTTGCTTTATTTCCTTCTACTCTTGGTGCTCTTCTCCTCTCTGAGACTAATTCCAAAACTAAACTGACAAAAATCTCCCACTGAAAAAATCCATGAACTGATCCTCATAATCCTTTTTATTAATGAGGCCTCCATTTTCTTCATTTTCCATTATTTTCCTTCATTTTCCTCCTCACATGAAACCTGTGAGTTTTAAACTCCCTTTTCTCCTAATTTCCTTTATTTTCATAAATAAAATGCCAATTAATTTCTATTTTCCTTTTCAAATCCTTTTCCATTGCCTTTTCCAATTTCTTTAGCCATAATAAAACAAATGAACACCCACTAGGATGTTTTTGCGAACATTCAAGTTGGAATAATTGTCCCTTGATTGTAGTCTTTATATTCCTTTATTAACTTTATTACATGAAATTTTAACCCAGGGTTGTTACAAACCCCTCCCCCTTAGGGGAACACTGTCCTCAGTGTTCAATGACACCTACAACCAACAAGACCGCTGAAAATAAAAACATACTGCCCATGGAACTATATAACTTAGCTTATTGCAGTATTTACAATGAACAACCTATTGAAAACATGAAAATCATACCATGTACTGGAGCTTTATAACATAACTCATTACAATATATACAATGGAAACCACATGTACTTATGCACATTTTCTTCAACCAGAAAATAACCATAATATCTATGGAGATTCATAAATCTAGCTCGATACAATATTTACAATAAAATATACATTTTCTCCACCAAAAAATAAAAGGATACGATACCTCCATCTACAACAAGGGAATCCATAGGCTCACGTCTCCACCCTCAAAGTAGTACCAAGATTCACCTCCTTCCCAAGAAGTCTAGAATCCACTGCCAAAGTCAAACCTCTATCTAATTTCCATCGCTAACTTGTCCTCTCAGTGATCAGTTACAGACTCATTGTTCCAGGGTACACTCCCAATGTGCATCTGATTCCATCTGGAAATGCTAATGACCAAAACAAATCCATCCCCAGCCTTCCATTCTCTACTACACAATCCATCTTGAAATTTGGTCACCCATTTCGTGCAGATATTCACCTTCCAAGTTCTTTGACATCCCCTTTCCTGGGAGATCCATCCCTTGATAAGGTTTCCTCGCATCAGAAGCTCCAAAAACCGAGGCATATCCCTGCTTCAAAACCATCATACCGGTCATAACATGATCATGGAAATCAACAGACACTATTTGGTACCGGTGTCCCATAATGACCCTGCTCCTGAAGGCTTTACCAACATATTGTTGCATGTTCCAATTCCTTTTACCATTGCTGTTGATCCTTGTAATTAGTTTCAACCACCCCAAAATGGGCATTTCCATGCTTTCCTGTACCAAGCACATAATTTCCATTAAAAAAAAAGGAATTGAAATAAATTCAAATCATACCTCATTAGTGGCCCGTTAATAAGGTACACTTGCAATTATGTTTTCTTCCTATCACAACAAGTCAAACTAGCTCTTTTAGAAAATCATCATGTATAAACATATCACATTTGTTTAGCTCAAAGGAAACCATCATAAATCAAATAATTAAAAATTGAAATAAAATATTGATACTTAGCTTTCAATGATTATTTTCTTCTTTATTTGTTATTTATCTTTTCCGTACACACACTGAATCGGTTTCCAAACATAGCAAGCACTGAGTGCCTTCTCTTTAAGCAACAAGGGAATCCAGAGACTGAACTGCCTCCTCCCTCAATATCAACAACAAGGGTTTCCCTAGAATAAAATGCTTAAACCCTCAATATTAGAAATAAGGGCATTTAGAGACTAAACCACCTCAACCCTCAATAGAAACAAGGGTACCCTGAGACTAAACCACCTCAACCCTCAATAACAACAACAAGGTATAGAAAATACCATACATGTATGTCCCATCACACTGTACAACACATACACATACATAGTGTACTAAAACACATACACCTACACCCTATCATTAGGGGAATTTTGAGTTCTAAAATGGGCCTCCTAAGGAAATTATAAAATAATAGTGGAAATAATAATATAAGATTTGATCACATCATCAAATTTTAGAGGGAAAAAGGAAAAACTATTTTTTCAACTCGTATTTTCAACTTATCTCCCTATGGGTTTAATCAAATTTTGAGTGGAAGAACTCGTTGGATGCATAATTTGATTTCTCATCCAAGGAGTACCCATGTTGCATACTTTCAATGGACCTTGCTACATGAAAACTGAGAAATACATGCAAAATGTGATTGCAAACATGTTTTTTAATGTATTTCTCATTTTTCATGTAGTAGGGTCCATCAAAAGTATGCAACATGGGTACTCCTTGGATGAGGAATTAAGTTTTGTATCCAACGAGTACTCCCGCTCGAAATTTGAGTAAAAAATTAGGGAGATAAGTTGAAAATATGAGTTGAAAAAGTAGTATTATTATTTTATTATTTTTTATTATTTTTACTTTTTTACTCTAAAAATAGTGAATCATCCCCCATGGTTGACATCCTCATCTTGAATACTATTGGTTCTTATAAAGTTTATTTTTGTTTCTTAGGAGGCCCATTTTAGACCTCAAAATTCCCCTAATGGTACAACATGACACAAACACCTACACCTAGTGTACAACACGACACATACAGTACACCTGGTGTACAACACAACACATACAACTACACCTGGTGTACAACACAACACATATATGTACACACTGTACAATACCATGAATACACATTTCGCGACATAATGACTACACAATACCTGTAACACCATACCAAATATACACAACATGACATGTACGAGATGCACATAATATGACATGTACACATTACCACCCGAAGAATGTGTACACAACACTACATGTACACAAAAACACCTGCACAACGTGTACACAACACCACATTTACACAAAACCATATGCATGACATGTACACAACACCACATGTACACAACATCACATGCACGACATGTTCACAACACCACCTTCACACAACGCTCCATGTACAACATGTACCCGACACTACATGCACACGACACCACATGTACATAGCACCATATGTAAAACATGCACAAAGCACCATATGTACACAACACTACATATCCAACATGCACACAACATCATCTGTACATAGATTGCATAAACACCATGTACACACACTATATATACACAAAACCGCATGCACACAACATCACAGGTGAAACATCTACAACATATACAACATATACACAAAAATAGTACCACACATCCATGTACCACGATATCTCTACCAAGAAATCTTGCTTCTAGTGTCTCTCCACTGTTCATGCTTGTCCCAACATGTCGTAGATCACACTGCTTCCATTTTGTTGATGTATCCCTCAATATTAATTATCCATAACATAAACATAGAAATTATCACATAATATAAATTCATATCACATGATATTAACCTCATATATTTGTGAAGGCTACTCTTCCGATTTGATTCTTCATAAACCAAGAACCTCTTCACGTCGTTCACCTGCATAAGAAATCATTCCTCCACAAGAATGATCCTTGATGGCCTCAAGCGATAAACGAAATATATATATATATATATATATATATATATATATATATATATATATATATATATATATATATATATATATATATATATATATATATATATATATATATATATATAAACATCAACATAATACAATCATCACTTACGACCCTGTCATATAATGGCACACACACAAACATATATACATCAACATAATCATAGTCGCAAAACAATTGCTAGATATCATAAGATCAAGGTTAAGAGAACACCATTTATTCGTGCATAACATGCACAAAATTGAGAAAACAAATTCCCAATTTTAACCAAGGCATCAATTTCCTTAATCCCATTTTATTTACCTTTCCTACTACCTTTCCCATGACTATTTTTCCATCGTCTATTTATCCCAATGGACCCAAACAACTCAACTGACACTCATACTCTTTCCTTAAGCCACCCTTTAATTATTCACTGGGCTTCACCCAAGTCTTATATTACCTGTTGGGTTCCATTCAACTCTCCCCAAGCTCCATTAGATTTCCTCTTCTTCAACCAATTCCCAAGACCCCAAGACATAAAAGACAAGAGCAAGAACAAACAAGAAGAAAAAACATGAAAACCAATAACAATACGATACCAAAAACAAAGTGAAATGACCATGCACGAGACACAAACATATTTCAAATCAAATGAAAACTAATTACAAAGCACTGAATCAAAAGACTCTCAATAGAAAGCACGAATCAATCCCCATGGCTTCCCAATGCTTCCAAGGGAAAGCTCAACCTGAGCCTTCTTCAATATTTTGTAGCAGTCCCTTTTGCCATGAAATTCCCCGCATCATACTTCCGTAAACACATAACTGTTAGTGCATAATAAATATACAATACACTAGTTACCTTACCTAGTTGAGCCACACATGCGACCTTGTAGCTAAACACATCCATTCCATCTCTCAAGGGACTCAAATTCCCTTAAAGGATCTAGCTATAACTATAAACTAGCTAATATATGTGGCAAGTACATGTACATGACTCTAGCACATATCCATATAATGTCAGAAAAAATCAAGGTTAATAAGACTTCTTATATGCAAATCACTTATTTGTTTGGGATTGTGGTTTCCTAACATAGCCAAATAAATTCTCACCCAATTCCATTCTTTTACATTTTTTCTTGATGCAATTGGTTCTTATTACATGCTATCATATCATATAGTGTTTATTTATATAAAAAAATCAACTGTTACCTTGTCACACTAATACCAAACATGTTTCCCTACAACTTATCACATATGTCGATCACATGTTCCAATACCAAGAAATCACGCTCTTTCTTCAACATAATCTGCAATTTTATTTTTTGTTTCACGCTCTGTTTCCTCATACATGCTTTGCATGTAACTTCTGTCTTGCAGTGATCTGATTTGTCTCTTTTGAGGACGAGGGGCAGGTCTTTCCCAATCATCCTCTCTGGTTTCAGCCTCATATTCTTGCTCTTTTGCTTTCAGCAAGGAACTGGCAGTCTCTATCAGTCTTTCCAGCTTGTCCTCTAAAGAGCTCTGCGCTGTTTTCTCTGTTCGTTCCCTCCTTGCTACTTCTAATCTTTCTTCCCTGCACTGTATGTTGTATTCGACAGTGATTGCTATATCCTGCATTTCCTCCAGGCTCAAAGGCTCTTTTTGCCTTATATGGAATTCCACCTCAGGGTCAAAAGAACTTGGATAGTGCAATAAAGCCCATCCTAGAGGCGGTTTTATATCAGAAGGTATAGCATCATATACCTTATTAAACCTGGCTGAAAAATTCTGCACTGTCTCTCCTGGCTGCCTTCTCAAATTCTGATATTCTTTTAGGATGAGGAGAGCGTTCTTTGGGGTCGCCCACCTATCTAGGAAAACTTGAGAAAACTGATGAAAGTTGAATATGCTTGCCACTGGAAGGCCTTTGAGCCAATTCTTGACATTTCCTTGCAATGACAGGGCAAACATTCTAATGCACACATCATCTTCTTCTATCTTATACAATTCAAGTAAATCCTCAAGGCTTTGAACATGCTCTTCAGCAGTGGACCCTTTATTTTCCCCATCAAAATGAGGCAGCTGGTTTATTAATTCTGCAGGCAGGGGTTGGAAGAAAAGAGGTGAAACTAGAGGCTTATATCTTTCTATGACCTTTGTAGGTGTGGGTGATGTAACAATGGGCTCATGGCTGCTTGAAGCTTCTTGAAGAGTGGGAGATACAACATGAGCTTCTTGTTCCACCAGGTTTTCCACAGGAGTATAGGTCTGCTCATGGTCCGAAGACTGAGGTTTGAGATCTTTCCCATACTCATCATGGGTCTCATCTTTGTACACTTGATTAGGCTTAAAGTAGGACAGAACATAGTGATAGACAAAAAAAATGAATTCTTTAAACCAAATCCAACCTGTACGTTCTATCCTTCTATGAGGTCTGGCCATCTTTCAGGTTCTTCCTCTAGTGGATTCTTCGAGGATTATGGAGTGTGGAGTCGCCAGGTGGATGAGTTTGACTGTTTGAAGCAGAATGCTGTCCACCATCAGCAATGAGAGTGCCAATCTAACCAGAGATCTTGGGTCTATGAGTGCCTAAGGATGTTTGAGGTGAAATGCACTCAATTCCCCAGTGGAGTCGCCATTATGTTGGTGATGACAATGGGAAATAGACCAACTATCAGCAGTTCTTGACTCTCAGATTCTTCCCCAGTGGAGTCGCCATTATGGTGGAGTTCCCATGTTTTGGCTAGATTGGCAAGACCAAAAGATGAGACAACATCAGAACCACTTTTGGGCCCTAGGATCTAGCCCTCCTGGACCCGGAGAGGGATCTCTCCAAATAGAGCAAAGAATGATATATCTTTGAAGCTCAAAATGAGATGTTAGGCTAGTTATGAAGCACAATGGGGGTTTTTAAATGATTTGGTTGAAGGGTTGCTGGGTTGGTTAGGAGATCTTAGGCTGAGAAAGTAATGGGAGAAAGGGAACAAAAGAGCAGGAGGCTTCAGCAAAGGGGATAGGCCAAGAAAGTGCCATCCATTGGGCTATGGAGTCATGAAAGGGAATTACTTGCAACCACTAGCCAAGGCTTTCAGAGGGCAAGTCATCTACACTAAAGGATCTTTTAGGCAGATGGTGGAATGGAACATCAAGGAGAGAAAGTGAAAGAAGGAAAGACAACCGAATTTCTGTCTATAGATCAGGTCAGAGGTCATTTAACTCCAGACCTGCTTGGACATACTCTAAGGCAACTCTCAAAGGGGGACATAGGGGCTGCTTATAGATCAGACCAGAGGTCATTTAACTCCAGGTCTGCTTTAGCAACTCCAAGGGGAAAACAGAGACAAGATTAACAAAGGGATCTTGGAAAGGCCAGCTGGTCGCGCAAGGATCCTAGTGGACAGGGCTAACACTCATCCCCAGTGTTCCAAAACCTTCCAGCTTAAAACCCCTCAAGAACATCTAGGAACAGCTTCAACTAATTCATACATCAGCCAGCAGGCAATAACATCCACTGCGCTGGTTAAATCAACTGAAAACAATTCTTAGATAGCACATAGAGCAGAAAACATTGAAGGCAAGGAGAGCAGATAGAATAGGGCACCTATCAAGGGTGAATCCTATACCATTATTTTGATGCAAGCCCAGAAGAACAATGAAACAATATGGAAGTGTAATAAACGAAGTAAGAAGAACATCACCAATAGCAATAGACCAGGATCCTGTGAAATGTGCTTTGATTAATTGATGCAAAACCAGTCATGTACAATATGCTCAATGGCTGTTACGGTCCAGACTTCTCCTCCCAGCCTATTACATACAACTACTCTGCTACTCCCTCCCAAGACTGTTCTAACAGTCAAATGAATCCCTCTAACAGCAACTACGCAGCAAGGCAACAACAACCTTTACATTATGTTCTCGGGGATTTTTTATAGGAGAAGAGAAGCAACAGAGGTAAATGAACATTGAATGAATCTCATTAAGTCAGTAAGGTGGAAGTGTTCATGCCCATACCACTTAATAGCTTTCTGCATCACTGTGTGTACTTTGTAATCTGCATGGGGAGTCTCTGTCAGGCCGAACTCGACCTCTGATGTTCTTTGGAGTCCTTTCTGGTGCTTGGAGCTCTGTGCTGCCATCCTAGAATAAATGAACTGGATGAAAATCTGCAGGTCTTTTCCATACCTCCATTACTGCTGCTTGACTGTCTGAAATGAGCTTCAGTCAGTGTATTTAATTATCTCAGGGCTCGAGGAGGCATGGAGATTTCTGTAGGAATGGTGTACGTCTGGAGAAAATGCGCTCTGCTGTTAGGTGGTGCAGTTATGACTTGCTGGTGCGCTCTTAGTCTTCAGACAGTGCCTTAATCCTTTGAATGCAGGGTTAACGTTAATTATATCAGCAATAGTCATTAACCCCCTTTGAATCATGTTTCTGCTGCTTCGTTGGCCGGCTGAAATGGCCTCTCTGTGCTATCTGCATAATACAATGGATCTGTTACAAACCCGGGCAGTGGTGGAGAAATGCTATGGAGGCGGAGGAATGGTGGCGGAGTAGCGGAGCGATGGCTTTTTGCTATAATGGTAACAAAATGAAATGAAATGATGAAATCTTATGAACGATGGAGTTTGGTGATAATATGCAGCGTAGACCGTTAGATTTAGGTCTGGAAACAAAGATCAACGGTGGAGATTGAGCGGCGGAACAATACATAAAATACGCGTAAAACATACAAAACACATGAAATGCAACGGAAACGAATGTAAGAGTGGGACCCAATGTGGTGGAGGGCGATCAGATCTGAGCCATTAGATTTTCACGAAGACGGACGGCGGAGATCAAATCGCAACAATCGGAATCGGAGGTCGGAGTGGGTGGTAATCGCAATGCACAACACAAATGTTCCGATTGCGATTGGGGTCGGAGATGCGATTGAGCGACGACCGTTAGATCCGAAGGCTAGATCAACGGCTCACAATCAATCGGAGGGAGAAATGAGAGGCGCGATGGATGTGAAGCGATTAGCGCTGAGCCGTAGGATCAGCAGGGAGGTGGACGGCGGAGATTCAATCGGGGGGAGAGTTTGATCAGAAGATCGGAGAAAGGACCTGCGATTGCGATTGGGAATGGGTTTGCGATTGAGCGCTGGCCGTCCGATCTCGCGGGTAGATCAACGGTCGGGATGTAATCGGAGGGGCATTGCGATCGGGGGTTGCGATGATCGTCGGATCTGTGGGAGGATGGACGGCCAGGATTAAGTCGGGAGGTCGCAATCGGAGATCGGGAGACAAGCCATGCGATTGATCGGGGATCGGAGGGAGAGGCTTGCGATCAATCGGGGGTTATGACGGGAATGTTGCGATTGCGATTGGAGCGGCGGGTGCGATTAGTGCTCCGCCGTCAGATCTGTGATAAATCGACGGCACACAACGCGTCGCGAGACTCATGTTAAAAACCAATCGCATCGGGGTTTTTCAATGTAACAAAGGATTTTGCCTCCCGCCGATAGTTCCGATTGCGATTAGCGCCTGGGACTTAAGCGCTTGGTCCCAGCGTCGGGGCACATGTGGGGAAGTGGTTAAGGGGCTGGCGGAAAAAGGGCTAGGCCTTATAATAAGGTCGGAGGATGGGTTTTTAGCCCATTTCAATGGATTTTGAAGGTTTGGAAGGGTAACGATAGAGGGATAAAGGGGGAAGGAGGCCAACGAAGGTTGGGGAAAGAATTTTAAGGGGATTTTGGGGGAAACTGAAGGGTAAGAAGGAAATAGAAGGGGAAGAAAAGGGGGATAAAATGGAGGCTTAATTGGGGGTGAAATAAGAAGGGAAAGGGGGCCTTTGGGCATTTCTTCATAGCAGAGAGGATTTATAAGGGAAATTAGCAGAGGGGAATTTATCAAAGGATAAAAGACACATGGAGGCTTCAAGGAGACTATTTTTCCAGAGGAAAAGCATTCCTTGAAGACTCAATAATGATTTAGCCCCCTATTTGCTTGTCAAAAATTTCATAGGGGGCTAACACCCACTTTCACCAACTTTCCCAAGGTAAACATGAGTTGAGGGAGGGATACTATGATATGATTCAAATCTATAAGTTCATTTAAGGAATTGGGACTGACAAGACAACAATTTACATACCTCCCTCAGATGCTATAGGACCCCTAGGAGCTAATCCACCATTCCAGGTGCCCAAATCCTGGTTTAACCTAGCCTTTCACTGAACTAAACCCTTAGTTGCTCCCATGAAAATTCCTCCATGCAACTAAAACCCCCCAAGCCTCCATGTGAATAAAACCCCCCAGTCACTCCCATGACTACAAGGGATATACTGAAGTTTTTTTCAACCAGTTTTGTGCTAGATATTGCCAGATTTAAGCCACTTTTTCAGGGCTAGTCTCCAAACTAATGCCCAGAACTTGATGAGACATTCCAAGACAATAAATGACACCAAGGTAAAGCCTCTAACACCAAAACTTGATCAAGGACTTGACCTAACCAAGCCTAACCATGAAAAAATTTCATCAAACACATGATGAACATGAAATCTATAGGTCATGAATGCATATTTGAACATAGAGATCTGTAACTTATCTGATGTTTACAAAGAAGGGTCACTGCCTTCTAACATTATTTATTCATTTAGTTACAAGTAAAAATCTGAAAAGAGCCATGACAAAGAACTGTCATATAACCATGCTTATAACTAACATATAACTAGATAAATAACAATGGGAGAACAACCATTAAAGCCGCATAATAACAAGTACATTTTTTCATCAAAATCAAGATAAAATTAGCTCTTATTAAACATAGGAAAAAGCCAACAAGGTTCAAGACTTCCACATACCACCTGACCATAGATTGGCTGAACCAAATATTTCTTTCATCCAATCACCCTCGTGTCATATTTCAAGCATGAATGTGGGATCTCATGGGATAAACCAATCCAATAACAATCAAGGGAATCTAGAGGTTAAACCACATCTACCGTCACCATACCATGATCTCACCTAAACTAGTGTCAATATTACAAAATGAAACCGAGCTTGGATGCCTCAAAATTTCTTATCCAATACCTTAAGGAACATTCCCGTCTCCACCCTCAAAATTTACTGTTTATCCCACCATTACCAGTCAAGGGATTCCTAGGCCTTTGGGAATTTTCCTGGGACCACCTCACCTGGATCCAAAATATTTCGAAAATCCAAAGCTCAAATCAAGAAAAGTCATATCAAACCATGGCTATCCAGAAATGGCAAGGAAATGCTAAAATCCACAGTCCAACCCTACAAAACCCATGCCAATGACAACAAAAGAACCAAATACCAACATGCACATTTGCATGCATGTCAAGACTAGTTAGGAAATCATACATGCAACATGTTACCTGCAAGTATTCCCGTTGAAGCTGCTTGATCCAATTTTTCCTTACTTGATCATTGCTTTTCTGTCCTTCCTTTGCTTGCTTGCTTTCTGCTTCCTCTTGGTGCTCTTCTCCTCCCTGAGACTAATTCAAAAACTAAACTGACAAAAATCTCATACCGAAAAAGGCCATGAACTGGTACTTAGAATAATTTTTATTAATGAGACCTCTATTTTATTAATTTTCCTCCTATTGTGCTATACAACAACCCCCATTTATTCTAATAAATGGGGACCGTTTAAAAACAATTAGGAAATTCATTTCATTTTTTTTTAAGCTTAAGTCCAAAACTTTAGGAAATAAAGTTTCTTTTTCCTTATCCGCTTTCATTCCTTAGTACACATCACAATTTGAATAACTTACAAACTTAAATTGACTTTAAATTCACTAAGTCACGTAGGTTGTGATATGCGCTAAGTTATTTTGAAATCCATATCGAAATCTTATTACAAATACTACAATCACCATTATAATTCATTTATTGCATCGTGCCTCATTTAAATGATTACCTTATGTGTAATTCAATAAAATTTGCGATTACGCAGACCCGACGAGCTAATAAAGTAATAAACATAAAGCTATAAGGTACTATAGAGCACAATGACATGATTTCTTGAAAGTGCACTTCGCCTTTCACAGGATATAACTAAAAGCAAATTCATTTTCTGCATAAAAGTTGCAATGTGCGATTTGTGCAGATCGCATTTCGTAGAATTTATGGGTAACATCATAAATGGAAATAGTTATAAATTGCAATATGTGATGTGAAATGACTCATGTCAAATCAAACCGAAATACGAGATCCAACTCTTTAAATTGATCGATAGACATTTCACGTAATTGTGTAAAGGGATTTGATTTAAAAATATTATTGGTGATTAATAACATTTAATAGAAGTAAGGTTTCGATAGATTCATATCTACTCCGAGCATGCTATGGAATGCCGCATTTTTTTAAAATTCCATCTGCCTCCTTGTTCTCTATATTTTTAATGTTTGCTCTATTTGCTTGAAATCAGGAGACCACTTAACGGAGTGAGGAAAATTGAAATATACAAGAAATGCAAAGAAATTGAAAAAGCATCATCTACCGAAGACTTAGATATGTCTCCCCTGTTCTCAGACACCACCTGCAACAAGGATTGCGACATTTCATTATGGCAAGCAATGTATCAGTTATTTGAAGATGAAAATCCAAGGGTAATAACAAAAGTCACTACAACAGTCACGTCAGTTACTTCAGACGCTACTTTTTTCGACGTTGCATGTTCATTCATTCATAAGGTAGCAGCAAGGCCAAACATTCTTCCCTATACATACATGGTTAAGTGGGTAATCGACCACTTAATCATAGAATAAAGAAAATTCAAAGGTTCAAAAGGCGAGAATATTGGGTCATTCAGGGCAAAAAAATTACAGGCAATGTACCATCTACCCTCCCCATAGTAAAAATATGACAAAGCTTTTGTCCAAGGATTTAGAACAAAAATCCATATCTGATGAAAGTAATAAATGAATGGAAATAAGACCAAGGAAAACTTAAGAGAGATAAACTTGGTATGTACCCAATTTCCCAAATTCCTTCCCCTTACTGTTATGCTGCCGGTATGTTGTCTAGATTATATGCAAAACCTGATACCACTAGGTTTTCTGCAGATTGGTTCCCATTAATTGACACAATTGTCAATTCTTTAATTCTGAATTGGGAAAATATCCTATCTGATAATTTAGCTAAACACATCATGGAGTATAGGAATAAAAGAAGTGTTTCATCTAGAGAAATACCCCCCTTTTATATGAGTGCCTATGTCATGGACGCAAATTGCTTTTCTTCTAGTTTTCCTACCATGGGATGGAAATGGATGACCCAAGACCATACCCAAATCCACATTTACCATAGAGCCCTTTGGGATTCAAACTTCCATTTGCATTTTTACAAAATTTCCATAGAGTCATGTTGCCTATGCACCAGATGATATTCAATGAGAAAGCCCCTAGGGTTTCAAAAGAGGCTAGTATAGACATTCTTTATGTTGCTAGATGGTTTGTAGAGGTAAGTTTCACATATATCAGAGTATTTGGGAGTTATGATTCTCCTCATGTCCTACCATATTATGTTCCTGATAATTTACTTGCAAGAGAGATAGCCTATCATCTTGTTGTAAATGGCATTTCTAAACAGATCAAAAATGCTAAGAAGGGAATTTGGCCTAATTTCCATTTACAGTGTGGTACTTTTGCACTTTTTGATATTGGTCATGTCTACAAGGAAATGTCAAAATTTAATCTATTGAATTTGGCAGTAATGCCAAAGAAACCATATGATCCCAATGATGTAATTAAGAACTTCATCACAGAGCTCAAAATGAAACCTTTTGTGAAAGAAGCAGACATATTTGATGATTTATTTCAAGGCATTGAAATTTTTTCAGACGTACTTAAGTTTTCATCCAATCAACTCAATCAAGATGACTTGGAAGCCTTCCAAGCATATAGAAATAAGAGACTAGAAAGAATTCCTCTTGACTTACTAACTATTGAATATGTCATCAGACCTACTCCAAGTATTAACTTGGATAATGAAGTGAAAGACATGTCTGAAGATGAGCCAGGACGATCAGAGCATCAATCTCACAATTTGGATAATTCTAAAAATTAATTCGAAAAAAGAAAGGAAAAACCAGAAAAAAAAGAAGATAATTGATCAAGTAATCCAAGAGATTGAGATGCAGGAGAAAGGAGGAAGTAATGGAATAGAGTCAACTTCTCATGAATTTCAACACAGTCAAGATACACTATATAATTCAAGAAATTCCCAAACAAAGAATTTGAATAGTGAATGGGATGGGTTTTATAAAGAAATAAAAACTCCTAAAAAAAATCCAAATACTGATCAAGCTGATAGTTTTCAAACACCTGAACATTCCCAGAAGTTAGTGGAAATTGTTAAACCACTACAACAAGTTCCAGAAACTCATGATTGAGAAATAATTCCAGCTTATCCTACAAAACAGATAGTGTTACAAATTGAGGAAATTCCTTCGCTGGATATCTTCTACAGTCCTAGTCATAAGGTTGTAGTCAAGAGAAGCAAAAGGAGAAGAATTGATGATACAGTCACAAACCTTACAAATGCATCTGTTAATGTTTTGTGGAAGGATCCTCTAGCTGATCCTACTGAACATTTAACCAAACTATCATAGTTTGCAGGTGCATATGCTACTACCATTGTTGATAAAGCTACTAAGGTTAAAATGTTATTGAAGAAGAAAGAAGATAGAATACAAGAATTAGAGAGATTGTTGAATCAAGAAAATTCTAACTCCAACGAGCAAATCAAATTGAAGATGTCCCAATTTCAAAAGGATTTTGAAAGTCTTAATTTGCAGCATCAAGTACAACTCACTGAGAAGCAAACACAACTGGAAGCAGCAATGACCAGATTACAAAGCCAACCATAGTTAGAGCAATTCATAAAAGAAGCACTGGATGTAAATGCTAAGTTAAAGCAACAACAAGAAGTATTTTTCCAACAATCTTCTATTACTAGCTCTTATTGTGACTCAAGTGAATTATTTATCCAACAAGTAGCTATCCAGAAACTTGAATGTGAGAAGATCGATAAGAAAATCAATGAACACATTCAATGACAAACATCAGACTAAGGCAAGGAAGCTAATCTACCCCAGATAGAAAAATCCCATAATGAGATCTTATTCAAATATTGGGAAGCACATATAAAGAATGTAGAGAAAGAAACAACAAAAGCATTCAAGTTGGCAAAGGAAATTACTGAATCCGTGTGTGAACAAATTGTGAAAGCAGAACTTATCAAAGAGTGCACGTCTGAAGTACTCTCATAAGTCAAACAACTGGAAACACAGTGGAAACAAAAGGCAGAAACGCAGGATTAAATAATTAAAAAAGTAAATAAGTTTGATCGAGAAAATTATTGGAATTTTCTAATCAAACCTTATCATCAATACTAGAACCTGCAGTCTTTAACGGATTCGACAAGAAGAGCACAGTCAACACTCTCAAATGCAATATTCAAAGGACAGGTCAGATCAAAGATTTCTCAACCAGCTCAGCTCAAGCCCATGCTAGATATTTTTCAACTTAGGGGGGAAATCCAAAAGAAAGATCGTAACTTATAAGTCATATTGTTACTTTATTTTCCTAGATTGTAGTTAAAGTTAGTCTTACGAGGATGGTTGTTTGAAACCTCCTCTATTTTTTTGTAATAATATATTTTAAAACATAGTTAGTTTAGTACTTAAACCCCTCTCATGCATTTAGAGAAGGGCCCATAAATTTGTCAAAACATTTGCAAAGAATGCACTATTGTAAGTTTGTGAATGCTTTGATGAATTAATGGAACACAGTCTATTATATTTTGACAATTAAATCCATTTAATTGATGTTGCACTACTGTACTCTTTAAATTTCTTAAAAGTGAAGAGGGGCAGATCAATTACTGTTAGTTTACATGAGTAGAACTTCTTACATATGGTACTTCTATTCACTTGTATTAAGTCTTGCTTTCTAGATTGACAATCATATAATTATTGCATTATATATTTGAAACGTTATTATAGATGAATGTTACATGCACTTCTGTTCTAATATTTGTCTTTAATTTCTTATCCAATATATAATCACACATATGAATGCGATATATTTTTCACAATTATTCTAATCAAACTATTTTGTTAGAAGGATCATCTTACATAATTTTCATTTCTTTCAACTGTTAAATAATTTACATTACTAATAGTTGAGAGATATCTCTTTAGATCACATAAAGGAAGAAACACCTTGGATATATAGTAGAATAGATAGTTTAAATAGATGAATGTGATATATTAGAATCATTTTCCATTGCATGTTCTATAATCAAAACACAACACAAAATCATCCTTATTTGGAATCTGGTCCCACTATCCCCAATCAGAGCCACCACACCAAACAAAAAAGGAGTTGCTTTGAGGTCTGGACCAAGTAGTTTCCGCCATGTTGTGGCAACGGAATTCTGAGGCCTCAACACCTCCTCACATGCAACCTGTGACCTTTCACCTCCCTTTTCTCCTAATTTCTTTTATTTTCATAAATTAAATGTCAATTAATGCCTCTTTGCCTTTTCAAACCTTTTTCATTGCCTTTGCCAATTTCCTTAGCCATATTGAACCAAATGAACACCCACTAGGACATTTTTCCCAACATTTGACTTGAAATAAGTGGCCCTTGACCATAGTCTTTATTTTACTTTATTAACTTTATTAGATGAAATTTTAACTCGGGCCCTTACATGAAATAATAAAAATAAAAAATATGGGTTATTAGTATTATTTTTTGTGTGATTCATGATTTATAATAAATATTTTCCAGATGAAATCACATACATATTTTCAAGTCATTCAAATGAAAACTCACTGTATTCATGTGGAATACATCCTATTTAAAAGGGGAAATTAAACCAACCTGATCCATCCTAATTTGGTATTTACCAAGTGTAGAAAAATATCAAATATCTTAAAATGCAAACCTCTTTTAAAATAAAAATAATAATTAAATTTATAATTAAAAAAAAAAAAATCTATTTTTTATAAAATTATACAACTTACCAATATTAAGTTTCCATCAAATAAAAATATCTATATTTATTGATTTATTAAAATATGTTTTTAATAATTTTATCATTAAATTATTTAACTTTAAAATAATATAATTTATTTTATTATTATACAACTAAAATTAATTCCAATAAACAAACAATGACCACATTCTCAATATTGATACTATTGTAATTATAATTTAATACTTTTTATACTTTTCATTCACATTTTCAATTTGATTTAAGGGTCCATTTCTAAAAATAATGTAATTTGTTTTATGTGTAAGTCTGTCACGTTCTAAAAAAAATAATAAAAATAGTTTTAACTCATCCCGCCAAACGAAAATATATAAATTAAATAACCTTATAAATAAACAATTAAAAAATCTATTAACACAACAATTAACTGAGTTGTTGATATTTCAGTTTCACTCTTCAAGTAATAAATACAATATTTCGATTTCTATCTTAAATAATACAATTTTATATAAAATTATAATTAAAAATAAATAAAAATAGCAAGGAAAGTAGAGTAGTTGCTTCTTAATAAGAGGAAAATGTGTAACTCACTCAATTTTTAATACAAAATATTAATAATGATAAACTATCAAAACACTAAAATGGATTAATTTACATGTAAATAATTTTTAAAGTTTGAGATTTGATCCCTCTATGCTCTTGATAGATCCCTAGTTAAAATGCCTCTATACTAGTTCTTTAGCCTAGTGTGAAGGCTATGTATAAGTATGTCCATCCCTCTTAAAATAAAAATAAAATATTCTCTAAATGGAACAACAATGGCTAATATCTATATATATATGTGTGTGTGTGTGTGTGTGTGCTAAGAATTTTTAATTTGTTGTCCATATGACCTATCTCATGTAAAATAATTTAATACCTCATATCAACTTTATATATATCTATATATAGAAAAAAATGTTAACAATGAGAGTTATGAATAAAATATTTTAATATAAAATGGCTCAATACACATGTTATGTAATCTCTATAATATTCAAAAATGCATTTTAAACAGTAAAAAATTACACATTGTTTTCTGTACTCTAAAATAAGTTTGCAACAAAAGAAATTTGATCTCTTTAGACTCATGTTAGATCCGTGATTTAGATGGATCTATGTTGGTTTTACAATTAACACAACAATTAACTGAGTTCTTGATATTTCAGTTTCATTCTTCAAGTAATAAATACAACATTTCGATGTTTATCTTAAAAAGTAGAGTAGTTGCTTCTTAATAAGAGGAAAACGTGTAACTCAATCATTTTTTAATATAAAATATTAATAATGATAAAATATCAAAATATACAATTTAAACAATGAAAAATTACCACTATAGATCCATATTAATTAGATATTTACCAAACACTAAAATGGATTAATTGACGTGTAAATATTTTTTAAATTTTGAGATTTGATCCCTGGTTAAAATGCCTCTATACTGAAGGCTATGTATAAGTATGTCTGTCCCTTTAAAATAAAAATAAAATATTTTCTAAATAGAACAACAATGACTATATACTAAGCATTTTTAATTAGTTGTACATATGACCCATCTCATGTAAAATAATTAGAGGTAAAAAAAAAATGTTAATAAGATGTTTAAACTTTATGCTTTTCAAAAAGTATTTTAATACCTCATATCAACTTTATATATATCTATATATAGAAAAAAATCTTAACAATGAGAGTTATGAATAAAATATTTTAATATAAAATGGCTCAATACACATGTTGTGTAATCTCTATAATATTCAAAAATGCATTTTAAACCGTAAAAAATTACACATTGTTTTCTAGTTATTAAAAAACTAAAATTAATTTCAATAGACATACAATGATGACATCCTCAAGATTATTACTAGTGTAATTATAATTTAATGTTTTTTTTCTAAGACTTTTGTGATTCATAAAGTAGATAGATATTTTTTTAGATTAATCACATTATATGGATTTGGTCGAATTTTAGAACTAGCTAATGTGACTCATCCTTAGAACAAGGTAAAAAAGCTAAATCGGTCCAACTCTCTTGATTTGATTCCTTTTCCTCATTACGTTCATTGTTTCCATAAGTCTCTATAGGTTTTTTTCTTAGGTTTTTTTTCTTCTTTTTCCCCTCCTTAAATATTTTTTCCTTGTCTTGGTTGATTATTTTTCCTCTTTCCTTTTATATTTTTTCCCTATCTTTGGAGATCTCTTTCCTTTTTTCCCTTAATATTTCTTTTCTTAATTTTGTCCCTTATTTATATAACATATATTTCCCTCTTCTTTACTTTGTCCTTTTATTTATTAAGTATAATATATATTTACCTGTTGTTATTGGATAAAGAAATTTGTAAACCCTTTTAATATTAATCAAAATATTTATTAAAATATTTTAAATAATTAAAATGCTTATTAAAATAATTTTAAATAATTAAAATATTTAATAAGTAAATTACTATTATCTTCACTTTTTTTAATAGTTATTAAATATTTTAAATAATTTCCTTAACAACTAATTAACTAACTCAGTTCCGTCCAATAAATCATAATAATATGAATAATTCACAAAATATCTATTGCTCTTCTTTCTTTCTTTAATACTTTTAATTACTAGTGTAATTATAATTTAATACTTTTCTTTCTTTCACAGTTTCAATTTGATTTAAGCGTACATTTCCACTGACCTTACTAGCTCAATAATCCTCACAATTAATCATATCATTTATCATGAATTTAAAGGGAAATTCATATTTATTATGAATTAAATACATTACAATAAGTTTAAATTTACTATAAAAAAATATTTTTTTGGGATATGTAATAGAGTATAAAACTTGAAAAATATTTTCGATTTTAAAAATTTCAATATATATATATATATATATATATTTTATGGTGAATATTATATATATATATATATCACCTTAAATAGATTTATGGTGTTTTGGACCTTTTTAATGTGAAGTCATAGTTTCAATTCTCTGTCTTAATAGAGTTAATGTATTTGGACATGATGATAAAGATGTAGTCTGACCCAACTTACAAAAAAATAATATCCTAAATAAATTACAATTTATTTTAATATTTTTATTTAAGATGTACATTAAAATATTTTATTTATAATCAACAATATAATATTTTTTTTTAATTTTTCTCTATATAAATATATAAGAAATTTTGATATTAAAATATATTAATTTTAAAAAAAGATTAATATAATACACTAAAATCCCTCAATACTTAATTAATATTTTATTTAAAATTAATACTAAAATAGTTTTTAAGAAAATTACACATTTCTATCTCACATCTTATAATAATATTTTTCATTTATTTTATTAATTTGAAATTCCTACAATTTTCTATAGCATTAAAATAAAATTATTTTTAAATTAATTAATGAAATTATATTTTTCCACTATTCTAAATTGTCAAATTTATTTGACCTATTTGACCTCTTTATTCTTTTGACAAAATATTACATTTAACAAAAGAAATATTGAATTGACTTCACATAATGGGATTCATATCCTTTTCACTTCCTCAAAGGAATGCATATGGATATTTGTGATGCTTTAAGCTTTAAATTATTTTTAATTTAGATAAATATTTTTTTTGGATTAATCACATTATTAGGAATTTGGTCGACATTTCAAACCATCTAATGTGGTTCATCCTCAGGACAAGGTGAAAAAAGATGATTGACCTTAATGAATAAATAGTTACGATGCATCATTGCCCGGAGATAGCAGTTAAGACGAGCTGTTAAAAACTAGTCGTTGATCTAACATTATCTTTAATTATTTATTTTTAATAAATTTTATATACAAAATATATTCTTATAATCCAATTTTTAAATTTATATAATAATATTATTTTATTCCTCGATGGGGTGCTCCTTGGTAAAATGATTTGACCTCCGCTTGGCCCCGACAACAAGCTTTGACGACAAGTTTTTCTATGCAGTGCAACAATAATGAACATGCACAAAACCTGAGTGGCCAACAAGGTGGCAGACCTCGAGGGAGGTGAAAAATATTACACCTAGTGGAATAGACCAAAGCGAGGTAGATAGGTATACCGCTTGGACATTTTCATATGTCGAATTTGTTGCGCCTTTAATTCCCACAACAAGCTGCATCAATCCCTGCATGTGATATTACTCTAGGTTACTCCATCCTCTTTAACATTTTGAAGATTGGTCATCCTGCACATGGAGGATTAAACTCCTCTGCATTTTTATCTGAAAACCAGGGAAAGCTCATTAATGAGCAAATAACGACTCATAGTCTCCGAGGGAAACCAAGTGGTTGCATTTGCTACATCTAGCTAGAAAAGGACTCGTATATTCTCTCTCTCATGTTTGGGTTGCCATATATTTGCATGGCAAAGATCCAGGTGGATATTGGTGGCCACACACCTATTCCATTTGGACCCGCACCATAAGTTCTTTAAGTTTTTCACTTTCAACACAACTTATTATTTTTAGCAGGTTTTCGGGTCTTGAACTTCCAGAGCCGTTTGGAGGCCCTAATGATCCAGGTGGATATTGGTGGCCACCCACCTATTCCATTTGAACCCCCACCATCAGTTCTTTCAGTTTTTCAGTTTCGATAGAACTTACTATTTTTAGTAGTTTTTCGGGTCATGAACTTCTGGAGCCGTTTTAAGGCCCCGAACGACATTTTTTTGGGAAAAATGGGAGAAACATGGGTCCATGGATCGCACTTATTCACATGGAAAGTTGTAGTCCCCGGATAGATATTTCTAACGAGGAAATAGAGATCGTATGCCAAAGTTATGTCCCTGGGAAGTTGAAACACCAATTTACCCAAATGGGGCCCATAGTTTTGGCGCTTCATCTCCTAGGGTTAGGTTTTTGGATGTTTATGGTTTTTTATTGTTTCTAAAAAATAAATAGGCCTTTGAGCCTCATTGTAACACAGTTCAGAGGCCTGTAGCCTCCACATCTCTTCTTAGAGATAAGCTACCAACGCCCTAGCTAGTTTGTTTCCATTATGTCTATAAGCATATTTATGTTATTTGATATTAATGAAATGAAGTATTATTTCCACTACATCTCTGTGTTTATTTCTATTTCTGTATTTTATTGCATTCCTGCATAAATCCGGATCAGTGGTATCAGAGCAGTCTACTCTTTCTCTATTTTTCTTTGCATGTCCCCAACGAGGTTAGGGTATAAGGAGTTAGGGCTTGATCTGGTTGAACCCCTGCAAGATTAGCCTCGCAAACCCCAATGACCTCCCATGGCGGAAGAAAATAACGATGAGGGAGTAGGAGATCCTATGAAAATATTGCTCAAGGACACCCTCAAGAAACAAAGGAACATGATGATGGATAACTTTGCTCAGATCCTTCAATGGTTGCCCACCTACGGTGCATCTGCATCCAACAACGACTCTGGAGGCGTCACTCCCTTCAAGGTACATGTAAACTTTGAAATTCCAATATTTGAAGGAGAGATAGATGCAGACGTTGTAGATAGATGGTTGAATTTGCTGGAAGGGTATTTCTCGGTCCATGATTTCTCCGATCGAGAAAATATCATTTTTTCACTCCTCAAAACCGCCCCCTATGTCAAAGATTGGTGGGAAAGCTACTGTGAGCGAAAGGACGAGAGGGAACCCTCTCTGTTCTCGACCGCACCCACTTGGAATTCATTCCAAGACGACATCAAGGAACAATATTACCACGTGGGGAGCTATGAGGACAAGTACATCCAATGGACCACGCTACGGCTGCAAAAGGATCAAGATGTGCATGAACTGACGAATTTGTTCCATACCCTACCCACAATGTTGAGTATTAAAGATTCAGAAAGAAATTTGGTGCTCAAGTACCGCAGCTGTCTGCACAGACACATTCATGAGGAAATGGAGTTCCTCAACATCACCTCGCTTAGCACGGCATATCACTATGCCGCCAAGATCGAGCTGAAATTTAAGCTGAAGAAGCGAGACTTTGGTTCTGCGAATCTGAAGCTAGGGAAAGGCGCTGCCGAAGTGCAGAACAAGGGGCAAGGCCAAAGCAGGGAAACTTAGAACAACACCACAAATCCAAATAAGGACACGGGGAAGTGGTGTGAATTTCATAACAGCCCAACTCACAGCACAAACAAGTGTCGGGTCAAACAGTCGTTGGTGGATGAATTGAAGGCACTTGAATCAGATGCATGTTCTAATCCTAAGCTAGAACCAGAAAAGGGAGATGACAAAGGGAAGAAGATCATTGATGTAGACCCCAGTGCCATTATTGCCACCACCAAGCTCCAGAGGGAGGATCCTGAGGATCTAGAGGAGGGGGATTGCCTCTTCCATTCGTAGATGTGGGTGAAGGGTTCTCCACTGCAATTTATTGTTGATAGTGGAAGCCAAAATAACCTCATTTAAGTAAAGGTCGTGAAGCAGCTCAGCCTACCGACCATAGACCACCCACAACCGTATACCATTGGGTGGGTTCACCCAGGGAGAGATCTCTGTGTTCGCCAGTAGTGTCGCCTTCCGTACAACATCAAGCCATTCACAAATGAGGTATTGTGTGATATTGCTCCTCTTGATGTAGCTAATGTATTATTGGGCCAACCATACTTGTGGAGGCGACATGCTCTATATGAGTCTAGGCCTTGTTCTATTGTTATTACATAGGGAAATAAATTGTACAAGATACCGAAGGTAGTATCGCCTCTTGCCATCTCCTTGAATATTGCAAAACAAAGCAGTAAGATTGTTTCCCAAACCAGGAAATTTATTTTACTTACAACTTGCTCACAGGGAAAGAAAAATATTGTGGCCACAACCTTGAAACAGGTCTCCCCTCCACAGCTGCAACAAATGGAAAAATTCGTGGAGGAATATGAGGAAATTTTCTCCTCACCCAGAGAGGTTCCTCTACACTGTCAGGACAAGCACTCCATTGATCTGACCCCCGGCGCACCGCCGCCTGGTATTGGCATACCTCATGCGATTACATAGGAAAAATCCACTCGTACTATATGAGGCAAGCGAATTTATTGAACGCATCCAACACATTTGCCAGCAGGTCCATGACATCCTGGACAAATCCAATAACAAGTTCAACAGGATTTGCCTCTCATGGAGGAACTTAATGCAATGGGGACCATTGCTTCCTAAGGAGGGAGGAATGATCCAGGTGGATATTGGTAGCCTCCCACCTATTCCATTTCGACCCGCACCATTAAATCTTTCAGTTTTTCACCTTCAGCATAACTGACTATTTTTAGCAGGTTTTCGGGTCCTAAACTTCCGGAGTCGTTTGGAGGCCCTAATGATCCAGGTGGATATTGGTGGCCACCCACCTATTCCATTTGAACCCCCACCTTCGGTTCTTTCAGTTTTTCAATTTCAGTGCAACTTACTATTGTTAGTAGTTTTTCATGTCATGAACTTCCTGAGCCATTTTGAGGCCCTAAACAACATTTTTTTGGGAAAACTAGGAGCAACATGGGTCCATGGACCTATGTTTCTCACATCAAAATTTGTAGTCCTGAGATAGATCTTTCTAATGAGGTATGGTGCACATCAAACAAAGATCGTATGCCAAAGTTACATCCCCAGGAAGTTGAAACACTAATTTACCCAAACAGGGCCCATAGTTTTGACGCTTCATCTCCTAGGGTTAGGTTTTTGGATGTTTATGGTTTTCTATTGTTTCTAAACAATAAAATAGGCCTTCGAGCCTCATTGTAACACAATTTAGAGGCCTATAGCCACCACATATATTTTCAGAGATAAGCTACCAACACCCTAGCTAGTTTATTTCCATTATGTCTGTAAGCATATTTCTGTTATTTGATATTAATGAAATGAAGTATTATTTTCGTTGCATCTCTGTATTTATGTCTATTTCTATATTTTATTCCGTTCCTGCATAAATCTGGATCACCCCAACAACAAGCTTTGACGAAGATTTTCTCTGTGCAGTGCAACAATAATGAACATGTACAAAACTTGAGTGGCCAACAAGGTGGCGGGCCTCGAGGGTGGTGAAAAATATTACACCTAGTGGAATAGGAACAAAGTGTGGTAGATAGGTATACCGCTTGGAAGTTTTCATATGTCGAATTTGATGCGCCTTTAATTCCCATAACACACTGCATCAATCCTTGCGTGTGATATTATTCTGGGTTAATCCATCCTCTTTAACGTTTTGAAGATTGATCGTCCTACACAGGGAGGATTAGATTCCTCTGCATTTTTATCTCAAAACCAGGGAAAGCTCATTAATGAGCAAATAATGACTCATATTCTCTGAGGGAAACCAAGTGGTTGCATTTTCTACATCTAGCTAGAAAAGTACTTGTCTATTCTCTCTCTCACGTCTAGGTTGCCATATATTGGCATGGCAAAGGTATTTGGGTGGTGGAGAGGGTCATTACCAAAAAATCTCTCAGGAACCTCTCTACAGTTACATAACAGTGACAATCTTCAACAATTTTGGCTTAAGAACATACCTCTTTTGGTTCATGAGTGACATGGTGGAGGTATTGTTTATTGTTCTTGCTTTTATTCCATCCAAGCCGGGTCTTTGGGTTGCTCCATTCATGTTGGGAGCTTGTTGGTTAATCGAGCAATTTGAAATTCTCCATTTTACCCATGGTGGTTATATAGTTCAGTATGTGTCTTATTCTGGTCGAAACACTCCTTTATTATAAGCCTCGAGTCATTATTATTCGGATTATTTACTTCAGTACTGCATGTGGATTTTCATTCTAGCTAAAGGTCACAATTTTTAGTATGAGTTGGAGTTACTTTTACTACCACTTGATAATTATTTTGACAGTCTACGGTCTCATATTACATTTGTTATTTCTCCGTTAGGTCAATGTTTTTTGTACTCTTTCTCCACAATTCTGGGTCTAGTCCCTCTTTTGATCTCATTGCAGTCCTACCCTTGGTGGCTCCAGAAAACTTGGACCTAACAGGAATCTCCTTTCCTTGTCCAGTCCTAGTTTATGGAGTTTGGTACTCAGGTACCTTATCCATATGGTTTTAAAAGGGTAATCCATCATTGCATAAACTCACGTTGCAAAGTCCTTCTGCTGCACTTACGCCTCATTTTTCACTGTTGTTTCTCGTGGTATGGTTTCGCTCCTAGGTGCTCTCTAGAGATTCGTTCATTCATAGTCTGTGGCATCTTGTTTTGTAGGATTTTTGTTCTCATGGTGCCAAGGTTATGTGATTCAAGTCAAATCGGTGTAACCTTAGGGTCCTCTTCCTCGCGATATAGGAGGTTATTTAGTTGGGAATTTATTGCCACCTTTTTTGATGCAACACCTTTAAAGGTACACAATTAAATTCTTCAGTTAGAGGCCAAGAAATTTGGTGATCGAGCCTACTTTTCAGACACAAACATTGAAGTTAGTTGCCTTAAATGGATTCTGTATTCGGGGAATTTTTGTTGGCAATGCACCAACACAAGAATCTCCTCAAGCCAACTCCACAACCTCATCTCTAGTTATAATATTGGACTAAGAAGTCCAAACAAAATTCAACATGCTAGCTTTGGGAGAAAAAATTTCTCATAGTTCTAGACAAATTTTGTCTCCTTTATTACATATGTTTGTATGGTTAACAATCCATTGTTCCTGTTTAGTTTGTTCGCATCCGTATGGTCTAATTTTTTGGGTAGTATGTCTGGCTAAATACAAAAGTGTTTTTGGTAGTTGACTGGCTACTTTTCAAAAGACAACTCTTCATTTCTATATCCTCCTACTTTCCATAGTTCAGTCAAGTCCAATCATAGTGAGGTTTTAGCAAGCATGAATCAAATTATGGATATGTAAATTTTGGAAAATATGTAAACTTTTTTCTATTAATAGAAATATATTGATGAACTTAAAAAATAAAAAATCATTTGATCTTATACCATGTCATTTCTTCAAAGGAATGGATATAAATATTTCTTGAAGTTTTCTTTGCTTTATCTTTTTTGAAACCATATTTGAAAATTCTCTCTCTCTCTCTCTCTCTCTCTCTCTCTCTCTCTCTCTCTATATATATATATATATATTTTTTTTTTTTTTTTTTTCTTCAGTACAAAAACATAGATTTCATGTAAACTTCAATTATTTATCTGTCTGTAAAATTTATATAAAAAATGTATTTCCCTAACCGATTTTTCAGGCTTAACCTTCTAACAAGCTCGAAGCTCTTTAATGTAAAAATAAAAATAAAAAATATAAACCTCTAGTGTAGAACTTACTAGTTATGAAACATCCCCAATGTGGTGTAATTTAGTAGTCTCTTGGAAGTCGAGATGGAGGTGTATATTTGTCGTTCATTGGGAATGGTGTGGCACGATGGAGGAGGGTGGATTTGGGATTTACACTTGACATCCTTTCGATTTAAATGCATGCATGTGGGGTGGCGGAGGTATGTTGTGTGTTGCAATGGAGGTGAGGTGCACTCTTGTCCTCTTTGCCTTTGGTCTTATGGTGCTTTTAGGAGTTTCTTTCGCTATGGTCTGTAGTATGATTTCCTTGATTTGTTGGTTCTGGTGTTAGTTCTTGGAGCTGGGTGGGATTGAGTTTTCCTTTCTCAATTTCTCTTCAAGATGGCTTGACGGGCGTGTCAATGTATTTCATCTTGTTCCTGCATTCCATAATGCAAGGGATTGTTTTTTCTAATTCACCTCTTTTGGATTCTCAATTTTCAGGTATTTCATACCCCTTCCCAGTGTTGGTTTATACATGCTGGTATCTTGACATTTTTTCCCTATGGCTTTGAATTTTGTACTTCCCTACTTGCCTCAGTAAAAATTGTCTTAGAAGTTGGGTTCTGAGTACCTATCTCTTGTATACTCCTTCGTTGTGTTTGGTGTTGGTGAATTGGGGTGTTGTTTACCCTTTTGTGAATTTTCCATTTCCCACTTCACTTAGGTGTCTTCAATTCTCTGTAGTCTAGGGTCTATTGACTTGGGTTTGGATAGTTATGTTTTTTGGGTTGTCCAAAATTTCTAGTGGTGTTTTGGTGGTAGTTTTTTCTTCTAAAGTGTATGCCTCTCTTGTGTGGTAAGTTACACTCAACCCTTGAATTGGATCCATTGTTGGGGATATTAGGGGACGACCTCATTGTGTTTCAGTTGGGCTTCAACTAAAGATAGTTTGTCCATCTGTTTGTTTTGTCGGTCATGGTTCGTTAGTTGGTTGTCTATCTTTCTCTTTGGTTTTGAAAGCCATGCCTCCCCATCAGCATATGGTGAGCTACAAGGGTGGAGTTGGTTATGTTGGCGTCAAACAGGGTCACATATTTGCATCAGATTCAGTTGCCTCATATTTCAATTCAATGCCTTTGGAGGTGAATAGGAAAATATTACTCTTGGAATCTAAGGAGTATGGGGAGCAACTATATTTATCTGATTTAGAGGTTGGGAGTGATGATCTAAAATGGGTTCGATAATTGGGAAGATTTCACAAAATAAGATTGTTTTTCTTACATTCTCTGTTTGTGCATCAACAAATGGATTCTTTGTTACTCTTGGTTTTTAAGGACAAGCAAGTTCATAGTTACAATATCTTTTCTAGACTGGAGGACATCAAGATAATTCTACGGAACATCAGATTCAAAATTAATGATCTATATGCACGCCTGAGTTGTGTGGAGAATAATATGGTGTCAAATTTAGCCTCAGGGGATCTAACTGACCCTCCTGGAGACCCAATTGATACACCATTTGATAGTTATCTAGATCACACACTTCCTATGTCAGACTAAGTTTCATACACATGTTTCTAGTTTTGTCTTATGTTTTGACATGGCACTGATGAACATTTTTCGTGGTTCTCCTATGGTGACATGTGGAGCCCTGGTAGCAAATAGAAGCACTTTGTGAACATTTCTCTATGCCTATTTTTAAATGAATATTGCTCTTTGATTATTCTTATGGCTACCAACCCCTATTTTCCTCTTATATTTGTCGTCTCCTTGGTGTTTGGTACCAAAATTTTGGGCACGGAGGTTGGAGTTTGCTATGAAATTTCTTGCTATGGCAGTTCTATGGATTTTATGGGTTATTTTCTTTTGCTCTATGGCTCTATGGCTTGGTGTCCTATAAGTTCTATGGAATTCTGCATTTGGCGAAGGTTATTTCCTCTTTTTTACGATAACATGAGGTTCAACATTTTATTTCACAATTCTATTACATTTTTTCATTGTTTCCTCTCTGTGGGCATTGGTGGCAACTCTGATGTTTTGATATCAATGCATTTCCCTTATGCTTCTCTTTGCAAATGTTCAAGAATCAGAGTGATGATTGAGCTGAGAGGGTCATTCTATAGCCTAGTATGAGAGGGATGTGTAAGTTTGTTTGTGTGTCCATTCCCCTTTAAAATAAAAATAAAAGCTAAAAATTATGTTCCAAATAAAAAAAAATGTCGACTATAATAAAAAAATTTGAATACGTTGTAAAGTAATTAGAAGAAAAAAAAATGTGAGTAATATTTTTAAATCTTATAATTTGGTTATTGATAAAATATTTTAATATGAATTGATCTTGAAATATACTTAAAAATATGTTTGTAATAAAAAACTATTTTAATTTGTGTATAAAATGTCTCAATGCACATGTTATGTAAAATATTTTAATGTCAGTTGTGTGTACATTATATATCAATTTAAATTTTTTATGTATATATCATGAAAAAAATATGTGTTTATGGTTAAAATGTTTATTTTATCCTATATATAATTTATTTAGCATTCAAAAATACAATTAAAAAAATGAAAATAACACATTTCATTTTACACTCTAAAGAAGTTTGCAAGTGAAGAAAGTTGATCCCTTTTAGCTCATGTTAGATCCGTACTTAAGATGGATCTATACTGGTACTAATCTATATTTTGTACTTTGTTCATGACCATCTTTATGCATTTTCTCCCAATATAACACTTTTAAAATACTTTTCATGAAACATGTCAGGCTAGGAGGTAATTCCGTAAAACTAAATATGAATTTGATGGAGGTTGTGTGTGTACTTATACATGGAGGTGAGACCATCAGGATTAATTTCCCAATGTCTCTTGGCCTTCCCTATTTACTATTTAACAATAATATACAATCTCACCCAATCCCTTAGGATTAGGTGTCAACATCCCCCCCTTAAATTTGAAGGGATGTTGGTGAGTCCAAGCATAGTTCTGATTTTTTCAAACTTTTCTCTTCCAAGTGCTTTGGTGAAGGTGTCTACAGTATGCTCATTTGTGGAAAAATGACGTAGATGGATAGTTTTGGCTTCAACATGATGTAGAATCAGATGGTATTTTGTATTGATGTTCTTTGTTCGATCTTGGAACTTTGGGTTTTTGGCCAACTTTATTGCAGAAGTGTTGTCGATCATGACTGGAGTTGAATGAATTTGTTTCATATGAAAATCCTCTAGGATTTACCTGAGCCACACAATTTCCTTTGTTGCTTCTGCTGCTGCCACATATTCTGCCTTAGTTGTGGAATCTGTTGGAACTGATCATTTGCATGATCTCCATGAGACAACTCCTGATCCAAGAATCATGGTATAACTTGAAGTAGATACCCTAGTTTCTTTTTCCCCATCAAAGTATAAATTGGAGTATCTGATCAAGATGAAGTCACCTACCTGTGTATATTTAAGTCCAAAGTCTTGATTCCCCTTCAAGTACTTTAGAACTCTTTTTGCAGCAGACAAATGTCCTTCACAAGGTTTTTGCATAAACCTGGAGAGGATTCCAACAACAAATGAGATGTCTGGTCTGGTGGTAGTCAAGTAGATAAGACTTCCTACAAGATGTCTATACTTCGTTGCATCCTCGAATTCCTTCCCTTAAATGGATGTGAGCTTCAAGTTTTGTTCCATTGGAGTGGTTAAGGGATTGCATTCATGCATGCCAAACTTGTTCAAAACATCTCCAATGTACTTATTTTGAGAAAGGAATATAAATTGAGGATGTTGAGTTACTTCAATACCCAAATAGTAGTGAAGATATCCCAAATCAGTCATTTCAAAACCTTTCTTCAATTATTTCTTTACGGATTCAATATAACTCTCATTGTTCCCTGTCATCAAAAGATCATCTGCATACACCACAAGATATACAACTGTTTTTACAACTTTCTTAACAAACAAAGTTGCATCATCAAGATCAAAATGTTTGAAGTTAAGTTTCAGAATATGCTCAGTTAATTTCTCATACCAGACTCGTGGTGCTTGCTTGAGGCCATACAAGGATTTTAAAAGTTTTCATACTTTGTGTTCTTGGCCCTTCATAACAAATCCTTCTGGTTGGGACATAAAAAATTTCTCCTTTAGGTCTCCATTCAAAAAGGTGGTTTTTACATCCATCTAATGGACTTTCCATCCCTTCTGAGCTGTGAGGGGAAAGAGTGTCCTAATGGTGGCCCATTTTGTTGTAGGGGAAAATTTTTCTTCATAATATACCCCTTCTTTTTGTGCAAAACCTTTTACCACAAGCCTTTCTTTGTGCTTGTCAAGTGAGAAATCTACTTTGTACTTGTTCTTGTAGACCCACTTGTAGCCAATTGGTTTGGTTCCCAAAGGAGGATCAATAAGATTCCAAGTGCCATTCTTTATCAAGGCATCATACTCCTTTTGCATCGCTTCATTCCATTCAACCTGAGAAGTGACTTCTTTGAATGAAGTTGGTTCATGATCTGTAGAAAAATTCAATTCACAATTATAAGCAATATCTATATCAATAGGTGAATCAGAATTCTCTATGTCACCTCCATTTTGTTTGCTGGAACTTCTTGTTTCTATCTTTCCAACCTCATTGGGATGAATGTTTTCTAGCGTCTTTGTAAGCCATTTTGGGGGACCTTTCTGAGATGGCCCAGGCTACTCATTTGACTGAGTTGGAATTGAATCAAGATTCAATCTCCCAATTCTGTCAATCACATCCTTCAAGATGTCATCTGTGGTTTGTTCTTCATGTGGGTAAGAGAATGCTTTCGGAAGATGATTCCACAGATTGATTCAGTATAGGAATCCCCCCTTCAAGATATGGAATCTGATTATCGAATTCTTGAAAATACTTTGCATGTGTGAATCTATGTAGGTGATAGAGATATCGCTCTATTATGGCTCATTTGCATTTACCTTTGAAATATTTTTCAAAACACCAAAAAAGCATAAGGTAAAATTTTGTATGTCAAAGAAGAAGAGAACACGTTCAGAACATTACACACTGGTTAGGGTCGAGTCGAGCTCATTCGCAAGCTCAGGAGAGACTAGCACTACAAAATACCGTTTAATGCTAAGATGTATTGAAGTTAAAATTAAACAAGATTATGATTCTTCCAAGTTCGACTACAACAAAGGCTCGTATTCATTGCGCCCAGATCCAACAGAAACCTGAGAGCACAAATTGCATGATATTTATACCAAGGAGTGCCCCCGCAAGAAATTTCATTAAATCCGCTCACCTACAAATTGACGGTTGACATTAACTACGGGAAACCTCTCTTCATATTCCAAAACACTGCTTAAGTGCCCCCGCAAGTGGTTCTACGTTTCACTAAAGGAAATTACATGCTGATAGATGGAACCCACACCCTTTACTTTCAAATCAGAGAAAGCATATAAATAGTGAATTTACCTTAAAAGAACTTAAGGGTTTTGGAGGAGGCGCAAAGGGGAAAATATATGGTCAGGATCAAAGCGTAGAATTGAAGCGGAGAAATGGACGACGAAGATCATAGCACAGGAATGCAAGTCAGATGGATGGACAAGATTAGATCACGAGATCTAAGTTAGAGATAAGCGATCAAGAATGGATATCACAAATAAATATGCAAGAGCATTAATGGATTGAAGTTTTTTGAAGAAGAGCCACATGTTGGCCATAGGTTCCATTGCATATTGCACTTCGCAAATCTTACCATTTACCCTCCGCTTGCTCCCTTATAAAACTTGCGACATGCGATCTGCGGGCGGTTTCACCTCCACCCATCCACATCATCCCTCTCGTACATAACACTTCACACATCGTGCTTTTTAACATTTACCACCCTCCACTTACATATAAACCTTGCGATATGCGATTTGCAGGCGCGGTCCCACCTCCATTCGCTCGATGTCACCTTCCTCGCCCTCGCACTTCGCACTTCGCAAAATATAACGTTTAACCTTCGCTTTCTCCCATGTAAAACTTGCGATATGCGACTTGCGGGCAGTCCCACCTCCATCCTACCACATCACCTTCCGCCCGTCGCACTTCACAAATCACACAGTTTAACACTTACCTCCTATATTTCATAATAAAATCCCCAATTTGCAATTTGTGGGCAGATGCGATGTGGTTTCAAAAGTGAACTCCAAAGGTTTTCAAATCCGGAGGTAAGGAATTTCTTGTGTTAAATCGCATCTAAGGAAGAAATGAAGGATTATAATGTAAGCCGGTGAAACACAAAGATGCAATAGAAAGCAAACATGATGCATTATCCAAGGGTCGGTAGAATATAGTTTAAGTCCAAGTCTTGCAGCAGTTGACGAAGAGAAGATGGAACACTGCAGGCACACAAAGAGGCATATGCAGAGTCAGGTAGAAGAACATAAAGTGGCATTGTTGGAAGCATGACAGCTGGGTCAATTCGGGCATTGAGGCGTTGTTACAGAATTGTGAGGCTATCACATCATAACCAGAAAGGACACCTCAGCACTTCAGGGGGACGCATCAACAACGATCAGATTCAACAACATGAATGATATTTCCAGTTTCAATTTGTTTTCTTGGTATGATTGCATAAGTAATTTTAAAAATTTAGGTAGTCGAAGTAGTTTCAAGAAGTTCAACTGTTACGAAATATTTGGATGTATTTAAGTAGATAGAAATAAAGAAAAGAGGTGCTGAGTTTTGGACCTCTTGATGACTGTTAATTTGGTACTGAATTTTCTGAGAAATAAATGAAAGAAGATCAAGTTTTCTACACTTGTTGATGTTTATATGTATTTCCAGTTTCGCTCTGTGTTTATTCCTCTTTGAATGAAGTGAAGTAATGTAGCATCCAGTCTCTTAATTACATCTGTGAGTAAGAGTTAAATAACCTTAATTTGCATGCCTTCACTTCATCTCTTCTCCCTTCACAAATTCTCCCTGAAACTTAAAAGTAATAGATTCTGTGTTTACAACATATTATTTTGAGTTTCCTCTCTCTTCACAAACTCTTGATGAAACTTTAAAGTAATATATTCTGTGTTTACATCATATTATTTCGAGTTTCCTCTCTCTCCATGAATTTCCTTTGAAAATTACAAGTGATAGATTATGTTTGTCAGCATATCATTTTGAGTTTCCCTTACAGTTCTTCTTTCCATTTCATTCAAATATCAACAGTTTATGGCATTGTGAAGGCTTTCATTATATTAGATTATTGAGGGTATTAAGTAATTAAATTCCAAAGGTGTTAAATGGAGGCCATTGATATTGTAATTTCGACATACATTTACAATGTCTTAAGCACTGATTCCTTACCACAACCGAGGGATTGTTTCTTCAGATACAACATTTTCTGGCACCGTTGCTGGGGATGAAGAAATGAAGCTTATTTTCCCTGGGTTTTTCACATTATTTCCTTTGGTTGTTCAGTGAGGAGGAAATATTTGGCTATATTTGTTATTTTCAAAATTTTGGCTTTCAAAAGGCCTCACATGAGGTTAGATACCTCACACCAGATAGTCCCTTCTTTGCGAGATATAGAAAGATAAGTTTCTAAAAAGGCTCAGAAACCCAAAACTCCTTCAACACCTGATCCTACATTATCTGCTCCTGACAGTAGTTCTAGTGATCCTTTGTTTGAAGATATTTCTGAAATACTTCCTTCCTTGGAACAAGATTCACCTTTCATACCACTTTCTCTTCAAGAACCTAAGGTGGAATAATGCTCCTTCGAGTATGTTTCTTTTAATTTTACTCAATCTCAACAAACTCTAGTTTCTGGTCCCTCTTCTATTGTCCATCAACCTATCCCCATATCAGTTTTACCTCCACCTTTGTTCATTTTCACAGCAGGTTCGTCAACTGAATCTAACCAAGGAACGGTCAATCAAGGCACAAACATGGCAGCACCATCCTTTTTGTTGAAAAAATATGCTCCACTTAACCTTCCTCAACCAATGAATGCAACGCCTTAAGAGTATCTTGAATTACTCCCACGTTTTACTGGAGAATATGAAATAAATGCAGAACAACACTTGCCTATGTTTTGTAATTTTTCTGAAAATCTGAATGTAGAACATCTTGATGTTGTAATGAGGCTCTTTGTTCAATCTCTAGATGGAGAGACTAGGAAGTGGTTTAAGGGATTTCCAGATGATTCAATTAATACATGCGAAGAACTAGAAAATCGATTCACTCAGAGATGGGGTGAAAAAAGGGATCATGGATATTCATCAATGGAATTCAATGCAATCAAAAGAAAATCAGATGAAAATATATCGAGTTTTATCAAAAGATTCAATAAGTTGTATAATAGTTTTCCTGTAGAAATGAAGCCCCCCCCCCGTTTGGAGCAAAGGTGGTTTTTTGGTTAGGATTTTGAAGCCGATTTTAGTTTCACACTTAGAGAAAGGAGATCCCCTACTCTAGAGCATATATAGACAGATTCATTAGAGATTGAAGCTAATATGACTGCAGCTGGAAAGGTGAAAGAGAAACAACCCGTCCAAGAGAAGGGGAAGGCAAAATAAGAATCATCACAAGATCTAAATATTGAAGATGTGACAAAGGTGATAAAAAATCTAACAAATAAGCTAGCTAAGATGGAATTGGAAAATAAAAACTCCCAAAGACAAGTACAACAAAACCAAGGGGGGTTTAACCCTCAATTCAGAAGACATCCCCTACAAATATTGCAGAGGGAAAGAAGAGATCAAGACCAGGTTCAAGCACCATTGTATATAGAAGCACCATCTAGAGAGCCAATAGAAGATGACCAAAGGGAGGCCGATGATTAGGTATCTTATATGTATACAATAGAAGAGGATGAAGAGGAATACTATGAGGGAGAACATGTTGAAGCTAAAGTATATTTTTATCAAGATGAAATGGATGAATACTATAGGAAATTCACATATTTCAAGCAAGATGAGTTACATAAAAAGTATGAATTAAGGTCTAGAAAGAGATCTAGAGTGCAAGATAATTAAGGTGAACAACAAGGTTCCATTCCCCCTCCAATGGCGACTCCACAACAAAAGGACCTTGTGAAATAGGTCAGTAATGGGAAACAACCTCTAAATTCACTTAATAGAACAAATGTGCAGCAAGGTGAATCTTTGCAGAACAAATTAGTTGAAACTAATATTTGGAGAGAGTTGTTGTTGTACCCGAAAAAGTGGAAAATTCTAGAAAGAGTGAAGAAGAACTTGAAAATAATGTTAAGAAAACTCATGCTTTCAGTTTGGAAAAAGAGTTGGTGAAGGTTAAAATTCAGGTACCTCTTCTAGAATTAGCTAAAATACTAGCTTACAAGAAAGAAATTTCAAAATTTATTAATCTCACATAGATGGAAGATATAAGTGACACAGTGAACTTACAAGAAGAAAATATAGTGGTCACCTTTGGTCCTCATGTAGAAGAAGTAGATTCTTCTATTCCACCCTTCTATATTTCTCTATTTCTTAATGATTTTAATCTACATAATTGCATGCTGGAGTCAAAAGCGTCCCATAATCTCATGCCATTTTCTGTTATGAAGGAACTAAACTTTCAGATTACCAAACCTTATAGGGATCTGTATTGATTTGATTCCAAAAGGGTGAAATGTGTTGGGTTAATTAAATATGTGGCAGTTTCATTGGTGCAAATCCCAGCAAAGAGTATAGTAATGGATGTAGTGGTCGCTGACATTCCAGCCAGGTTTGGAATGATTTTGTCAAGATCTTGGGGAGAAAAGTTGGGAGGTTTTCTAAAACTATATTTCACTTATGCTATCATTCCGATTTTTAATGGGGAAGAAAGGAGATTGTATAGGGAAACAAGGTTTGTGAAGACCACCTCCAAGAAAGATGCAGAAAATTCCCCCATTTATAGTCAAGAAAAAAAAGATCTTTCTTGTTTCATGTTGCATGACAATGCAGATTTTGTTGAAGACACATGGAAGCATCTTTCGTCAGCAGTTGTAAATAATGAGCTGCACTCAAGGAAGATTTGGAAGTGCTACTTTGATGGTGCCTACTCCAAGGAAGGCGCGGGTGCTCGATTCTTATTGATATCATCAGAAGGTAACCTCATGCCTTTCTCTTTTAAACTAGAATTTGATTCAAAAAAAAATGTGGCTGAGTATAAGGCCTTAATCTCAAGCCTTCAAGTGGCTAAACAAATGGGAGTTCAATGTATTTCAACTTTTGGTGACTCTGAATTGATAATAATGCAGATTAAAAATCATTGTCAAACCAAGAATCCAAGATTAATATCATATAGGAATGAAGTTTGGGATCTGATAGAAAACTATTTTGAAGCCTTTAATATTCAGTATATTCCAAGGGAGGAGAATATATTGGCCAATTATTTAGCAGTCACAACTAGCACCTTCAAACCTCCAATAAATCCAAGGCTAAGGTATGAAATTGAAATTAGACATAGACTTTCTATCCCTAACAATGTGAAAAATTGGCAAGTGTTTGAAGATGATGAACGGAAAAATAAGTTCCTAACAATGATTGGAAACTTTGAAGATGTTGAGATAGACCCGAGAGGAAGAAAAAATAGAGCAGAAAGAAGAAATAAGAAACCTTAAGTAGTCAATAGGTGAACATAAGATTATAAAATTGAAAGATAATGTGCTCCCTAAAGGGTTGGTTCCCCTTGAAATATTATTCGATTATAATGATGTTGTTGTTGATTCAAAGAAGACACATCAGGAAGAAGAGATGGAATATTTTAATTTGGGAACTCAGCAGGAACCAAAAATAATGAAATTTTTCAAAGGTGTTCCCAAAAACTACAAAGAAAGAGACATTTCTATTTTTAAACAATATATGGATGTGTTTGCTTGATCATATGAGGACCTGAAAACATATGAGAAAATCATAATTCAACATAAGATTCCATTGAAAGAAGGAATCAAACCACACAGACAGAATCTCAAACAGATCAATCCATTGTTTCTAGCTCCAATCAAGAAAGAAGTGAAGAAATTGTTGCAGGCGAAAATTATAGTCCCTCTCAAATATTCAAATTGGGTTTCTAGTCTGGTTCCTGTAAGAAAGAAGAATGGGGAGATAAGATTGTGTGTAGACTTCAGGAATTTGAATAGAGCATCTCTAAAAGATAATTTTCCTTTATCGAAAATGGATTATGTCTTACAGAAGGTGATAAGAGTTTACAGGTTGTCTATGGTTGATGGATTTTCTGGGTATAATCAGGTAGTTGTAGAAAAATAATATCAGAAGAAGACTGCTTTCATGACGCCCTGGGGCACCTTCATGTATGCAAGGATTCCATTAGGCCTGACGAATGCGGGTGCAACATTTCATAGGGCCATGGACATAGCCTTCGTTGGTGACATATTTGTAGTTGTATATCTGGATGATGTAACCATTTTCTCAGGGTCAGATGATGAACACTTGGAGCATTTACAAGAGAATTTTCAAAAGTGCAGAAATTTTGGTCTATCATTAAATCCCAAGAAATCATTATTTTCCTTAGAAGAAGGTAAATTATTGGGTCACATAGTTTCTAAACAAGGAGTAAATATTGACCCAGCAAGGGTGGAAGCCATTCAGACGATTCCTTTACCCAGAAGCAAGAAAGATATATAGAAATTCTTGGGAAAAATAATCTTTATGTGGAGATTTGTGCCCAATTATGCTGAGATTTTGAGAAGTATAACAGATATGTTGAAGAAAAATGCAGAAGTGAAATGAGATAAGGGAGCAAGAGAAGCATTTTCTAGAATAAAGGAAATGTTAGCACTCTGTAATGTCTGAAGGCTGGAGAAAAAACCATAGGGTGAAACATCAAACCAACTTTGGAATTCAGGACCTGGCCTTCCTAGACTCAGAGAGGGATCTCTCTGTTAGATATAGCTTGATAACTATAAGTGTTGATATTAGGCTATTTATAGAAATGAGGTTTGTTTGAAGATGTTTGGTTGAGGCAGCAGAAGAGGACCATTGTGCGATGGAGTTATAAGTGTGAACATATTCAGATGGATGAATAATTGAGGTCAGGTGCAACCATGCAAGCTAGCTATGTCTATGGATATTTACAGTTTGTGAAATGGAAAGGAGGGGGAGATTAAGGTTCAACTTAAATGCAAAGCAGAACTTCTCTAAATTCTGCATTTAGGCCTCAGAGGAATCAACGGGAATGCAGAGTAGACCATATATGAATTCTACATTCTGGTCTCAGAAGAAAACATAATGAATTGTTTCAAGACTATGCAGGGTACCCTATGGTAAATCCTACACAAAAGTTTCTATCCGCAGTTAAGAAAGAAAACAGTATGAGCAAATCAGAGAATAACAAATTATATGAGAAAATACTTCACCATAGAGCATAACACAAGAATCTAGAAAACATCTTAGTCCTTCATTCATCCAAAAGAGAGTTCTTACAACAGAGTGAGTCTATTACAATGGTTTTTCCTTTTTGGGCCCCTTCTATACTGCTAATTCATACATTATTTATAGAAAAATTTAGTCGGCTAGTCTGTCTACTACAGTAATTAAATTCAAGAAAAACTAGATAAGTGGAAACATGCAGGCGATGATAAGACCAGCCTACCCTGCAACAGTGGCTTTCGACATAATTGGAAACTGGTTCAAGTGATGCCTCAAAGGTGGCCTATAAAGTATTCCTGACATCTGGCCTTGCTCTTCAAAAAATCAGCGTTGAGTAATTAATTCTGGTGTAGTGCTGGCTATTTTCATTTATTAGTGACTGCACTGATGCATTTTCTGCTTCCCTTTGGTTTTTTCTATTATCTCTCAGTTAGTTCTGCACAAGCACCTGACTTGACCTTTTTTGTCTGTTTCCTCGTGACGTTCAACATCTCTCTGCCATTTTTATCCTTGTCTGGTTCTACCCAAGTCCTCCTATCGTGCCTAGCCTATTTCCTCATAAATGGCCCACAGACCTTATATGCCTGGTTGTGGAGGGATGGAAATTAGTGGACGTGGCGCACTAGCAGTGCTAGTGTTCAAATGAATATAGACGTAGTTTGGAAGGGATCGAAAAAAAATTTCGTAGGGGGTCTTAGGTGGTAAGTGGTAATATAGAAGGGGGGTGCAAAATAACGAAAGGGTGACACGTAGCGGGGCGAGGTTAAGTGATACCACCCACTTGGGACCCCCCCCCATGGTTAAATCTTGGAAGCTGAGGGGGGTGCGAAATGCACCAGGACCACCGGATGAGGAAGGGTTGATTTGAGATGGAGGAAAGATGGAGGGCTACAAGGAGAAGGCAATGACGTGGCGGTAAGGTGGGACCAGACTCAACCCTTTCTCTATTTTTGCTACCCGAGCCCTTTCAGCCGTTTTCAACCCTTTTTGAAGCCAAACAGCGTAAAAAACCATTCACCCAGACTTGAAACCTTTTAGACCTTTTCTCTAAAATACATCACATTTGCGCCAACATTGCACTTTGCATGGTGCAGGACTTAACATTTACCCTTTGCATTTTAATCTTTAAACCTTTCAACGCATGATTTGTGATCGGGCCCCACCGCATCGCATATCGCACTTCGACATTTTTAACATTTAACTTGGCAACTAACATGTAAAAATTGTGATGCATGATCTGCGATTGGGTCCCACCAGGCATCGCACATCGCACATTGGCATTTTCAACATTTAACTTGGCAGCTAACTTGTAAAAATTGCGATGCACAATCTGCGCTCCAGTCACATCGCAAGTTAAATATTTTAACTTGCAGGGGTTAAATTTTAAAATTTGTGAAATGTGGGGTTGAGGGACCCACTGGAGAATGTGGCAGAGTATTTATGAATCGGAAAAAATTTTAAGGTGGTAAGTATTATGGATTTTTTATGATATTCATATGTATTGCAATGACTTATGAAGCAGAAGCGGAGCTGTGGAGGTGGGGCCGACTTATCACATCACAAAACTAAATGGATAGACTTGCGGTCGCGCACAATGGTAGGTCAAATGCGACGCGATATCGCAATCACAAATCGGCGATCATAACATTTAGAGTTTAGTTTCCATGCCAAATATGTAAAGTTTGTGAAAAGCAATGAGGGCCCACTTTTGGTCGCGATTGGGAATGAAAAATAAATGAAATGGTAAAGGGGGAAGAGTAAAGCGGAAAGGTTAGAAAAAGGTTAGGTTTCAATGTATTTCAAGGGAAAATGGAATGAAAAAGGAAGCATGGTGGGGAATGGGTGGCGTAGTTTATAAACTAAAGTTTGAAACTTTATAATAAGTGAGTTTATAAATTAATAAGCCCCGAAAGGTTATATATGTGGGTTTTGGGGGTTTGAATGGGATTCAGAGCATGGGAGAATATGGAGGAAATGAGGGGGGGAAAGAGGGTGAATGAAATGAAATGGAACAAGGGTAGAAATGAAGTTTGATCCCCATCACACCTTGTCAGCAACACTTCCTTCCTTCTATTGTGCGGAGAGGCAGATTGATTCCTTTGAAACTCTTTACAGTAAGGAGTTCTCTTTCTTTCTCTGAAAATAAATGATAGCCATAAAATGTTATTTTTAGTAATGACAAATCTAATCAATAATCAGTCACCTTGTGATACTGTGAAATACAGGAGTCTAACAGTGGCTCCAACTATTGATGGAAACTTCTTCAGGAGGTGTCAAGAACACCATATATTAGTGGCCTGATCCATTGGGCTGATCCCAAATTTGCAACTTGATATGCTATAAAAACCTCTGTGACTGAGTAGGCTCAGTTAAAAATCAACACTCTCTTCAAAAACTGAAGTAGAGAACACACTTGAGCTGAAAACAAAACAACATTATGAAACTACAACTGGAAATATGCTCAGAGTACTGAGCTTATTTGCACACCTACCTACCCTACTCTACTAAAATTTCTATTGTTCTAAATGGTACAATAATGCCAATGCAACCAGTCAAGTAGCAACAGAAATAGATGGACAACTTGACTCCTTGTTGAGAAAATAAGCAGTATAACTTGATTATGCGTCCTCATAACCAAAGTTATAATATGTAAAGGAAACTTCTGATGTATTTGATCCTTATATAGAATACATATTTGAAAACTTGAGCTAAAAATAACCTTCATATACTATGTTATAGGATCAATTAAAGCATGGTGTATAATACCTGCTTCTAGGCCTTCAGTGACTAGTTGATCAGTTGCATCCACAATATTAAACCTTGAAACCACATCTTTAGTCTCGGACTTGAAAGCACAATCATCCTCAGCATGTAAGTCAAGAGGTAGTACAATTTCCTCTTGCTTAGGGGAAGGAATATTTTCCAAGAATTATTTAGGGTCTCGGAAATTATATGACTGAATTTGAGAATTCAAAAGTTCAATACCGGTTTCATATATTTCAACAAATATCTCCAGATTTTTTTTTTTATCTTCAGGATTAAATTTTCTTGACTTCAAAATGAGAAAGACAGCTGCTAGAAAATATTCATCAAGTGAAAATTCTGATAACTGATTCTGAAATGCATTTAGAACATCACTAGATAGAAGGTCTTCCAAAAACCTTGTCATTTTGTTCAACATGAACTCTGGTCAGCATGTTGTGCAGTCTCCATGAATGCTCAAAAGCTGGGTTCTTTGAATCGTGGAATCGCCAGTTGAATAATGCAGCCTTCTTGTGTCTAGTCACTGTCCACCATTAGTAATTAGATCTGAACCTTGATGTACTTTATGAGTTCTAAAGGAACACTAATCTTTTTCAATAAGTACTTCCCCAATATGGTATCCATTATGTTAGCACTCTATAATGTCTTAAGGCTGGAGACAAAACCACGGGGTGAAACATCAAACCAATTTTGGAATCCATGACCTAGCCTTCTTGGAATCAAAGAGGACTCTCTCTATTATATATAGCTTGATAACTATAAGTGTTTATATTAGGCTAGTTATAGAAATGAGGTTTATTTGAAGATGTTTGGTTGAGGCAAAAAAAGAGGACCATTGGGCAATGGAGTCATAAGTGTGAACACATTCAGATGGATGAATAAAGGTCAGTTGCAACCAGGCAAGCTAGCTATGTCTATGGATATTTACAGTTTGTGAAATGGAGAGGGGGAGATTAAGGTTCAACTTAAATGCAGAGAAGACCTTCTCTGAATTTTGCATTTAGGCCTCAGAGGAATCAACAGGAATGCAGAGCATACCATCTCTGAATTTTACATTCCAGTCTCAGAAGAAAACATAATGAACCATTTCAAGACTGTGAAAGGTACCCTATGGTAAATCCTACACAAAAGTTTCTATTCGCAGTTAAGAAAGAAAACAATATGAGCAAACTGGAGAATAACAAATTACATGAGAAAATACTTTACAATAGAGCATAACACAAGAATATGGAAAACATCTTAGTCCTTCATTCATCCAAAAGAGAGTGCTTACAACAAAGTGAGTCTATTACAATGGTTTTTTCCTTCTGGGTCCCTTCTATACTGCTAATGCATACAATATTTATAGAAAACTTTAGTCGGCTAGTTTTTCTACCGCAGTAATTACATTCAAGAAAAAATAGACAAGTGGAAACATGTAGCTAGTGATAAGACTAGCTTGGCCTACAACAGTGGCTTTCGACAGTCTATTATTAATTACAGAGTGGTTGAAAACTGGTTCAAGTGACGCCTCAGAGGCGGCCCATAAAGTATTCCTGACATCTGGCCTCGCTCTTCATAAAAACAACGTTGGGTAATTAAGTCTAGTGCAACATTGGCTATTTTCATTGATTAGTGACTATGCTGATGCGCTTTCTACAACCCCTTTGGTTTCTACTGTTATATCTTAGTTAGTTTTTCACAAATTCCAGACTCGACCTTTTCTGTTTGTTTCCTTGTGACGTTCAGCCTCTCACTGCCCTTTTTCTCCTTGTTGGGTTCTACCCGAGTCTTCCTGTCATGCATAGCCTATTTCCTCATAAATGGTACACATACCTTATATGCCCAGTTGTGGAGGGATGGTAGTTGGTGGACGTGGCGCAACAGCAATGGTAGTAGTCAAATGAATTCAGAGGAAGTTTGGAGGTGAGAGAAAACAACTTTTCGGAGGGGGTCTTAGGTGGTAAGAAGTAATATAGAATGGGGGTGCGGAATAACATAAGGGCGACATGTAGCAGGGAGGGGGTAAGTGATACCACCCACTTCGTACCCCCCCTTATGGTTAAATATCGAAATTTGGGGGGGTGCAAAATGCACCAAGACCGCCAAATGAGGAGGGGCTGCTTTGAGATGGAGGAAATATGGAGGGCGATGAGGAGAAGGTAATGACATGGCGGTAAGGTGGAACCAGATTCAAAATTTTCTGTCTTTTTGCTACCCAAGCCCTTTCGGCCATTTTCAACCCTTTTTGAAGCCAAACAGTGTAAAATACCATTCACACAGAGTTGAAATATTTTAGGCCTTTACTCTAGAATATATTACATCCGTGCCAACATCGCACTTCGCACAACATAGGACTTAACATTTACCCTTTGCACTTTAATCTTTAAAACTTGCAACACGCAAGTTGTGATCGGGCCCCACTGCATCGCATATCACACTTCATCATTTTTAACGTTTAACTTGGTAGTTAACTTGTAAAAATTGCGATGCGCGATCTGCGATTGGGTCCCACTGGGCATTGCACATCGCACTTCGTCATTTTCAACATTTAACTTGGCAAATAATTTGTAAAATTTGTGATGCGTGATCTGTGCTTAGGTCGCATCGCAAGTTAAATATTTTAACTTGCAGGGGTTAAATTTTAAACTTTGCGAAATGCGAGGGAGAGGACCCAGTGGAAAATGCAGCAGAGTATTGATGAATCAGCGAAACGTTTAAGGCGGTAAGTATAATGGAATTTTTTCATATGTATTGCAAACACTTATGAAGTAGGAGTGGAGTTGCGGAGGTGGGGCCGGCTTATTGCATCGCAAAACTAAATGGATAGAATTGTGGGCACAAACAATGGTAAGTCAAACGCGATGCGATATCACAATCGCAAATCGGCGATCGCAACATTTAGAGTTTAATTTCCATGCCAAATATGTAAAGTTTGTGAAATGCGATGAGGACCCACTTTTTATCATGACCGGGAATGAAAAAGAAATGAAATGGTAAAGGGGGAAGAGTAAAGCAGAAAGGTCGGAAAAAGGTAAGGTTTCAATGTATTTCAAAGGAAAATGGAATGAAAAAGGAAGCATGGTGGGGAATGGGTGGCAGATTTTATAAACAAAAGTTTGAAACTTTATAATAAGTGAGTTTATAAAGTAATAAGCCTCGAAAGGTTATATATGTGTGTGTTTTGGGGGTTTGAATGGGATCAAAGAATGGGAGAATATGGAGGAAATTGCCAAAGAGGGTGAATGAAATAAAATGGAACAAGGGTAGAAATGAAGTTTGATCCCCATTACATCTTGTCCACAACACTTCCTTCCTTTTATTGGGCAGAGAGGAAGATTGATTCCTTTGAAGCTCTTTACAGTCAGGAGTTCCCTTTCTTTCTCTGAAAATAAATGATAGCCATAGAACGTTATTTTCAGTAATGAAAAATATAATCAATAATCAGTTACCTTGTGATACTGTGAAATACAGGAGTTCAATAGGAAGCACTGCAGGAAGCTCCAGTTCTGATTAGTCCAGGCTATCAAAAAGCCTTTCAGTTATTCTCATTTGCATCCCCCACTACTATTGCTACTGTGTTGTTGTAGAAAAATGAAGATAGTAAGGATCAAACAATTGCATTTTTCAATAAAGTTCTCAGATATGCTGAGATCAAATACAATATTCTAGAGAAACAAGTACATGCTTTGGTCAAAGCACTAAAAGCCTTTAGGAATTATGTGTTACAATCCCAAATAATAGCTTATGTTCCTAATTCTGTTTTGAAAGACACGCTGGTCTAAAGTGATGTTGAAGGAAAAAGGGGGAAGTGGATAGAAAAAATCCAAGAGTATGATTTTGACATCAAACCCACCAAGTTGGTCAAGGGATAGGGGTTAGTGAAGTTTTTGACAGAGAAAAAATTTCAGGCCTTGGGAATTAATCTATTGGCACCAGTGGATGGAGTTGTTAATGAAGAAGGTCAAAGCAAGTCCAAAATAGGTATTCAATAATTTTTTTTTTGCTCTGATTGGTATAAAGTTATTATGAATTACCTGTGTTTCTTTTCTTTTCCAACTTCACTTAGTAGAACAAAATACAGAGCTCTCAAGCTCAAATCTCAGCCATATGTTATAGTAGAAGCAAAGCTATACTGGAAATATCCTGCTAGTATTTTGTTGTTATGTTTGACCGAAGGAGAATCTATTGAAGTCACCAAAGAATATTATGAAATTATATGTGGAGGTAATTATAGCTGGAAGGTCACTGCTCATAAAATTATCAAGTCGGGCTTCTATTGGCCAACCTTTTTTGCCGATTTTTATAGGCTATTCAGAAGTTCTCAGAAGTGTCAGTTGTTTGCTGAAAAGAAAAAACTTGCTCCATTACCTCTTATTCTTGTATTTATTGAAAAACCTTTCAGGAAATGGGGATTGGATTTTATTGGAGAGATCAATCCACCATCAAGTGGACTGTTCAAGTGGATTCTAACTGCCACTGATTACTTTACAAAATGGGTTGAAGCAATACCCACTAAGAAGGCGAATGACCAAGTAGTGATGAAGTTTCTGGAGGAAAACATTTTTAGCAGATTCGGATGTCCAGTCAAAATCGTGACTGGTAATGCTCAGGTATTCAACTCTGCTCGTTTAATTAATTACTGTCAAACATATAATGTAAGTTTATCACATTCCACAATAGATCATCCCCAAGGGAACAGATTGACAAAGTCCTAAAATAAGACATTGGTGAGAATATTAAAGAAGACAATCACCAAGAATCAGAAGGATTGGGATATGAAGTTGAAGTTTTCCCTCTGGGAAGTTCGAGTCACTACCAGGAGATCTACTTATAAGTCTCCCTATGAACTGGTTTATGGAACTCAAGCACTATTTCCTACTCAACTGGCCAAACCAGTGATTTCTTTCCTTCAATAAGCTCAGGAAGAACCTAATGCTCTAGTAAGAAGATTGAACAAAAAATTTGAATAAAGTGAAATAGAAACAAAGTCAGGGATAAATTGATTACTTATCAGGAAAATAAGAAGTTTATATTTGACATAAAAGAAAAATAAGTTCTCTTTCAAGCAGGAGATTTGGTACTGAGATGGGACACCAAATGAGAAGAAAAGGGGAAGCATGGTAAATTTGACCCTCTCTGGTATGGTCCATATAGAATCTCTAAGGCAAGGTCAAATAACACATTCATTTTGGAAGATCTATATGGAGAGTCAGTACAACTGCCTGTGAACGGGCAGTATCTGAAGCATTATTTCTAGCATTAAAAGTTAGCATTCCACCATTGTAAATACCGGATTTCTCATTGTTGATATGTCACCAAGAAATATTTTAATCCATGCCCAATAGATAAGGCACTAATATTTGGTTCTTAACGCTTCCATGGAAAAAAGCACTATCCACAGGTGGAGCCAAATGTTGTGGATCATTTGCATTTACCTTTGAAATATTTTTCAAAACACCAAAAAGGCATATATGTTAGAAAAGGTAAAATTTTGTATGTCAAAGAAAAATTTTGATTTATATGTTGGTACATTAACATTACGTGATGAGATTTGAAGGTGGGTCGAGTCGAGCTCATTCACGTGAAAAAAAATTCAAGAGCTGGACCGATGGGCATGTTCAAAACATTACACACTAGTCAGGGTTGAGTCGGGCTCATTCGCAAGCTCAAGAGAGACTAGCACTACATAATATTGTTTAATGATAAAATGTCTTAAAGCTAAAATTAAACAAGATTATCATTCTTCCAAGTTCGAGTACAACAAAGGCTCGTATTCATTGCGCCCAGATCCAATGATAACCCGGGAGCACAAATTGCACAAGATTTATACCAAGGAGTGGCCCCGCAAGAAATCTCGTTAAATCCGCTCACCTGCAAATCGACGGTTGACATTAACTACTGGAATACTCTCTTAAAATTACGAAAAAACCACTTAAGTGCCCCCGCAAGTGGTTTCAGGTTTCAATAAATGACATTACATGGTGATAGTTGGAGCCCACGCCCTTTACTTTCAAATTAGAGAAAGCAGAGAAATAACATATTTACCTTAAAATAACTTAAGGGTTTTGGAGGAGGCGCAAAGAGGAAAATAGATGGTCATGATCAAAGCGCAGAATTGAAGCGGAGAGATGGACGACGGAGATCATAGCACATGAACGCAAGTCAGATGGATGGACAAGAGTAGATAATGATATCTAAGTTAGAGATAAGCGATCAAGAATGGATATCACAAATAAATATGCAAGAGAATTAATGGATCAAATATTGTGAATAAGAGCCACATGTTGGCCATAGGTTCCATTGCATATTGCACTTCGCAAATCTTACCGTTTACCCTCCGCTTGCTCCCATATAAAACTTGCGACATGCGATCTGTGGGCGGTCCCACCTCCACCCTTCCACGTCATCCCTCTTGTACATTGCACTTCGCACATCGCACTTTTTAACATTTACCGCCCTCCACTTATATATAAACCTTGCAATATGCGATTTGCAGGCGCAGTCCCACCTTTGTCTGTGCCACGTCACCTTCCCCGCCCTCGCACTTCTCATTTCGCAAAACATAATGTTTAACCTCCGCTTGCTGCCATGTAAAACTTGCAATATGCAACCTGCGGGCAGTCCCACCTCCATCCTACCACGTCATCTTCTGCTCGTTGCACTTCTCACATCACATAGTTTAACACTTACATCCTATATTTCATAATAAAATCCCCGATTTTTTATTTGCAGGTGGATGCAATGTGGTTTCAAAAGTGAACTCCAAAGGTTTTCAAATATGGAGGTGAGGAATGTCTTGTGTTAATTACATCAGAGGAAGAAATGAAGGATTATAATGTAAAGCCGGTGAAATGCCAAGATGCGATAGAAAGCGGACATGATGCATTCTCCAAGGGTGATTAGAATATAATTTAAGTCCATGTCTTGCGGCGGTTGACAAAGAGAAGACGGAATGCTGCAAGCACACAAAGAGGCATAGGCAGAGTCAGGCATAAGAACATATAGTGGCACTGTTGGAAGCATGACAGCTAGGTCAAGTCAGGCACTGAGGCATTGTTGCAGAACTGTACAGCTATCACATCATAACCAGAAAGGACACCTCAGCAGTTCGGGGGGATGCATCAGCAACAATCAGATTCAACAAAACGAATGATATTTCCAGTTTCAATTCATTTTCTTAGTATGATTGTATAAGTAATTTTAATAGTTTAGGTAGTCAAAGTAGTTTCAAGAAGTTCAAAAGTTACGGAATATTTGGATGTATTTAAGTAGATAGAAATAAAGAAAAGAGGTTCCAAGTTTTGGAACCTCTGGGTGACTGTTAATTTGGTACTGAATTTTCTGAGAAATAAATGAAAGAAGATCAAGTTTCCTACACTTGTTGATGTTTATATGTCTTTCCAGTTTCTCTCTGTGTTTATTCCTCTTTGAATGAAGTGAAGTAATGTAGCAACCGATCTCTTAATTATATCTATGAGTAAGAGTTAAATAACCTTAATTTGTGCTCCTTCACTTCATCTCTTATCTCTTCACAAATTCTCCCTGACACATAAAAGTAATAGATTATGTGTTTACAACATATTGTTTTGAGTTTCCTCTCACTATGCAAAATCCTGATGAAACTTTAAAGTAATATATTTTGTGTTTACAACATATTATTTCGATTTTCCTCTCCATGAATTTCCTCTGAAACTTAAAAGTGATAGATTTTGTTTCTCAACATATCATTTTGAGTTTCTCTTACAGTTCTTCTTTTCATTTAATTCAAATATTAGCAGTTTATGGCATTGTGAAGGCTTTCATTATATCAGATTATTGAGGGTATTAAGTAATTAAATTCCAAAGGTGTTAAAAAGAGGCCATTTGATATTGTAATTTTGACATACATATAGAAAATGTCGTAAGCATTGATTCCTTACCACAACTGAGGGATCGTTTCTTGAGATACAACACGCTCAACAACATTGTCAGTCTTGGAAGATTCAGGGAATATGAAATCTCTTGCTACTACAAACTTCTTATTGACTTCATCATACATACGATATCCTTTGGAGGTATTGGAATACCCCAAGAAGATACATTTTTGACTTCTAGCACCAATTTTATTCCTTTGTACCTTAGGTATCAAAGCATAATAGGTGGAACTAAAGACCATGAAATGATTTACTGAAAGAATGTGGCCATGCCACATTTCATAAGGAGATTTTTTTGGAAATATTGAGGGGGGGGGGTGTGAATCAATATTCCTTTCAATTAGAGCATTAGTTAATTTTGAATTATTATCAGTTTTTGTACAATGATAGCATCAAACAAGAGGAACACAAATGCACACATTTTTTAAGGTGGAAACCCACTCCGGGACAAAAACCACCTAATGCTTTTCTAAAAATTCTTTAATATTCAACTCCAATTGAAAATAAAGCTCCAACTTCCTAGAATCTAGAAAAGCATTCTTCTCCAGCTCCCACTGCATGGACACTCCAACGCCCGAGATTATTCAATAGTCAACTAAACGGATGCCCCAACACCCAATGAGCTACAACTCACCCTAGCACCACCCTACCACCCTATAGAAGAATAAAAGAAGAATGGATTCCCGTACCAGGGAAAATGGTCCACTTTACAATGATATAGAATGATGCATAAGTAGAAGATATACTAGACCATAACCCCAACTTTGACACAACCACCTAATGATGATCCTAGACCTCCCAACACTTCCTCTTCAACCCTTGGCAGATAGGCACTAGTAAAATTTGTATAATAATGTATTTACAATGACCAAGTACAATGATACCTTTACAATGATTGTATGTAGTGCTGCCCACTTGAAGACTTCATATGATGAAATTCTTGCTGTTGTTATGCACCTTGGTTACTGCTCTTATCATGCTACCCTATACTGCACCTTGCTTTTCTTTGCTTCCGTAGAAATTCTAGTCCTTTGTAACCCTTGACAACACATGATCTAGCTTTTTCTTGCATTCTAGGAGCTCGATATTGAATCTGGTGTATCTATGTTATTTCAGATCCTCAATATCTCATTTTTGGTCCTGTAGTATTCCTCTGAGTCTTCTTTCCAATTCCACAGGTCTGACCCAATTTGGATTCTTCAAGAGAGAGTTATACCCAATCTCTCACAATGCCCTAATTATAAACTGTTTCAGTGGAGCACACTTGTACAACGTGACACGTGTCATTGTTTCTTCATTCCACTCTAAAATTGATAGAGAAAAAAGTACAGACTATTTAATATCTTCCACTTTTTACGAAATTCCAATCCGATACTCAGAGAGAGAGTTATGATGAATTTACCAAGGTCACTTCTTTGAGATGAATTTCAGGATCCTGCAAAAACCCTAACTTCCACAGATCATATCTCCGAAAATGTTGCGAACCTTGATCTGAAATTTTTATAGCAGCTTCCTCAAGATTTCAAATTCGCCGCATACAAATTTCAGCTTCTGAACCTTCGTAGAAACAAAGTTAGAGCGCAAATTCCACGATCACCTATTTCAGATGGTGAAATCCCTTGCATAAGGAGGAAATGAGGATCACAATTTACATAAATGCTTAGGTTGAGAGGGGCTTCAACAAGTGAACGTGGGAGGGATTTTAGGAGATTAAAAATATTAATTATGATTTTTCAATGACCCATGCCCCAACCCCATGGGGTTTTAGCCCACTAACTGGGGGTTCAAACTTCAAACATTAATATCTCTCAAACCGTGAAGAATTACATGGCGTGCCATATATCAATGGAAAAATCTCGGCAAGTAGAAACCATCAAAATAATTATTGACCCAGAATATATTAAATTTTTAGGTCAAAATTCCCATGCAATATTGGGTTAGCCCTTGGTGCTGCTTGGGTTGACATCAATGACAACCGCTGATCAACAATCTCCCCCTTTGGCATTGATGGCAACACAAGTACTCCCCCTGCGATCATAACACCTCTTCCTACAACATTCTCTCCCCCTTTGACATCAATGGCAAAGGGTAACTCCCCCTGAAACACAACCATCTTACGAACCTGTACACACTTCCACTCCCCCTAACACACAACCGTCATGCAGACCTGTAATCTACTTCCACTCCCCCTTTATATTCTGAAAAAGGAAAATATAATGAGAACTTGGGAGAATCCCAAGCTTCTGGCGAAGATATTCCAATGCTGGTGAATATTTAATATGTGATTCTTTTGGTGCTACTTGGAATCTTTCTACTTGTCCAAATGTTTGCATAACATCTGGTCGGGAGGCTATTACATATAGAAGACTACTAATCATAGATCTATACAACCTTTGATCCACATCCTTAGATGAGTTGTCTATGTTCAATTTGCAACCTGTTACCACTGGAGTAAGGATGGTTTTGCAATCTTCCATTTTAAATTTCTTGAGCATTTCCTTGATGTACTTGGCTTGAAATATAAATATTCCTTTCTCTTGCTGAGATATTTGAAGCCCTAAGAAGTATGTCAGCTCACCAAGTAAATACATCTCGAAATCACTTTGCACCTTTGTAGCAAACTTCTTACTTAGTCGATCATCATTGCTACCAATTATTGTATCATCCTCTTTAGCCATTAGACATGCTCTAGTTGCTTCATCCAAAACATATATGTCATTTGGAGCTCGACTTGCTGTAGCCACAATTTCACCATACACACCTTTCCTGATTTCACATTTTGTGGAGTTGAATAGTATTGTGTGTCCTTGATCACACATTTGTCCAACACTGAGCAGATTGTGATTCATGTTTTCAACCAATAGAAAATTCTTGGCTAGAGCATCTTTTCTTTCGAGAGTGACAGTACCTGATCCTATAATATTTGAAGATCCATCATTTCCAAAGGACATGGTTCCATCCTTCTTCTCTTTCAGAGATACAAATTTATTTCTATCTCCAGTCATATGCGTTGAGCAACCGCTATCAACATACCACACATCTTTGCTCTTTTGAGCCTTGAAAGCGAGAGCACAATTATCATTCTTCTTCTTCTTCCATGTTCGTTCGTTCTGTGGCTTTGAATATTCTTCTGGATGATTTTCAAGTTTGCAGTATTTGGCTATGTGTTCGACATTTGTAACATTCAATATTATTTCTTAAATGTTCAAATCTATTGATGTTTCGCTGAGCCCTGGGAGGTTCATATTTGATAGATCTACTGGAATTTTATTCGTTCCTAGGGTACGTGCGACATTCTACAGCTTTATGACCAAATTTTCCACATGAATAATAGTAGCTATAAAAAATATGTTGGTACCTGGATGGAAATTTTCGTCAAGGAATTTTCTTCCAAGGCTATTCTTGTGAATCTTGTCTAGTGAAGTCTACATGCATGTCAGATCTCATAGGTTCATTGTATTTTTTTGTAGAAGGTCCTACTTCTTCTTCTTTGTAACCGATGCCATGTTTGTCGTTGTAAGATCGTTGATTGATGATGAGTTCTTCCAATTCCCTTGAGCTGTTGGCATAGTTTTGGATAGTTTCTCCTTTCTTCACTTCCTCACGCAGCGAGACTACTTCGACTTCTAATTCTTCCCTTTCTTGGTTGCTTTCTTCCAACTTCTTTTGAAGTGAATCTTCAATGCATTTGTGTTCTTCAACTTCAATTTTGAGACCTTGAACTTGTTCTTCAAGAGTTTTGGAACGGATCTTCTCCACCTTGAGATCTTTTATAAGCTTGATTGCTTCCTCATAAAATTCGTCTATGTTCCATCCTTCTTCTTCATTGTTTGATACCTCTTGCTTATTGTGCTTGGGTTTATTGTGCTTGGCCATAAACAATACTCTCTCATTGGCTTCTTCTTCACTATCATTGTCTTCATCGGATGATGAGCTATATTCTTTAGAGAGAAAGTTCCTTTTGGATCCTTGCTTGTTGAATTTCTTAAAGCCTTTCTTTCTTTTTGAGTTGCCATTACTTTTTTTTGGACATTTTGCTGCAAAATGCCCAACCTCATTATAGCTGAAACATATCAATGGAAGTTTACCTTTGAATTTTCCCTTACCAATTTGTAGTTTTCTCGTGAAGTAAGCATATTCTTCATCTCAAAGACCTTCTTCATCATCTCCCTTTTCTTCACACTTGCAGGTGCATGTATTTTCAATTGAAGGTTGTTTATCCTTATTGGTTTTCTTAGATGCAACGAACGCAGTTTCTAGATGCGAAGTACCCTCTTCTTCATCAAGTCTCATTTCATATGCTATGAGAACTCCATGTAATTCCTCTTTGCTGAGTTTGTCCAGATTTTCATTGTATTCTAAGACCGATACCTTTGGGTTGAATCTCCCTGGTAACGTTCTAAGAATCTTCCATATAATAGTCTTCTCGTCAACTGGCTCTCCCAATCCTTCCAGAGTATTGGTTATTTCATCAACGTATTGAAAGTATGCAGCAATGTTGCAATCTTATTTCATTCTGAGTTGCTCAAATTTTGCTCTATAGATTTGAAGCTTTGCTTCTTTGACATTTGAGTCACCTGCATATATATTCTCAAGCTTGTCCCATACATTTTTGGCAGTTTTACAACCCAACACCTTATGATAAGCAGATTGAATAAGTCCACTAATAATAATATTCTTTTCTTTTGCATCATTTACCAAATTCTTCTTACCTTGTTCATTTGTAGTTGATGTAAATCCATTTTGAACAGTGTCCCATACTTCGTAACCTTGTGCCAAGAGATAGACCTCCATTCTTCCTTTCCAGAGTGCATAATTATTTTCATTGAATAGAGGTACACCATTCTTGGTATGCTCCATGACCTCCTTCCAGCTGTTAAACTGCTATTGAAGGAACCAAGCTCCGATACCAATTGTTGGAAATACTGAGAGGGGGGGTGAATCAGTATTTCTTTCAATTAGAGCATTAGTTAATCTTCAATTATTATCAGTGTTTGTACAATGATAGCAGCAAACAAGAGGAACACAAATGCACACAGTTTTTAAGGTGGAAACCCACTCCCGGACAAAAACCACCTAATGCTTTTCTAATAATTCTTTAATATTCAACTCCAATTGAAAATAAAGCTCCAACTTCCTAGAATCTAGAAAAGCATTCTTCTCCAGCTCCCACTAGATGGACGCTCCAACACCCGAGATTCTTCAGTAGTTAACTGAACGAATGCCCCAACACCCAATGAGCTACAACTCACCCTAGCACCACCCTACCACCCTATAGAAGAATAAAAGAAGAATGGACTCCCGCACTAGGGAAAATGGTCCACTTTACAATGATATAGAATGATGCAGAAGAAGAAGATATACTAGACATAACCCCAACTTTGACACAACCACCTAATGATGATCCTAGACCTCCCAACACTACCTCTTCAACCCTTGGAAAATAGACACTAGTACAATTTGTACAATAATGTATTTACAATGACTAATTACAATAATTGTATGCAGTGCTTCCCACTTGAAGACTTCATATGATGAACTTCTTGGTGCTGTTATGCACCTTGGTTGCTACTCTTGTCATGCTACCCTCTGTTGCACCTTGCTTTGCTTTGCTTCCATAGAAATTTTGGTCCTTTGCAACCCTTGGCAACACATGATCTAGTTTTTTCTTGCCTTCTAGGAGCTCGATATTGAATCTGGTATATCTCTGTTATTTCAGATCCTCAATATCTGATTTTCGGTCTTGTAGTAGTCCTCTGAGTCTTCTTTCCAATGCCATAGGTATAACCCAATTTGGATTCTTCAAGAGAGAGTTATACTCAATCTCTCACAATGTCCTAATTATGGACTGTTTCAGCAGAGCACACTTGTACAGCATGCCGCGTGTCACAATTTCTTCATTTGGCTTTGAAATTGATAGAGCGAAAATTAAAGACTGTGAAATATCTGCTACTTTTTATGAAATTCCAATCCGATACTCAGAGAGAGATTTATGACGAATTTACCAAGGTCACTTCTTTGAGATGAATTTCAGGAGCCTGCAAAAACCCTGACTTCCACATATCATATCTCCAAAAATATTGTGCATCTTGATCTGAAATTTTTACAGCAGCTTCCTCAGGATTTTGGCTTCACCTCATAAAAATTTCAGCTTCGCCTCATAAAAATTTAAGCTTCTGAACCTTCATAGAAAAATTTTTAGAGTGCAAATGCCACGATGACTTGTTTTAGATGGCGAAATCCCTTGCATAAGGAGGAAATGAGGATCAAAATTTATATAAATGCTTAGGTTGAGAGGGGCTTCAACAAGTGAACGTGGGAGGGATTTTAGGAGCTTAAAAAATATTAATTATGACTTTTCAATGACCCATGCACCAACCCCATGGGGTTTTAGCCCACTAACTAGGGGTACAAACTTCAAACATTAATATCTCTCAAAACGTGAAGAATTACATGGCATGCCATATATCAACGGAAACATCTCGACAAGTAGAAACCATCAAAAGAATTATTGACCCAGAATATATTAATTTTGTAGGTCAAAATTCCCATGCAATATTGGGTTAGCCCCTGGTGTTGCTTGGGTTGACATCAATGACAACTGCTGATCAACAGTTTTGTTTCTGATTGAATTTTAAGGACACCTATTCTTTATGTAAACAATATATAGAACTGCATCAGCCTAAAACAACAATTTTACATTCTTAAAGAACATCATGGAGTGAACCATATTTAAAATTTTCCTATTCATTCTTTCAGCTACACCATTCTGTTGGGGATTATAGGGCACAGTTGTTTGATATTTGATCCCATGTTGACGAAGATAGTTTTCAAATTCATTTGAAGTGTATTATTTTCCATTATTAGTGTGCAAAAAGTGAATATGAGTTTGTGCATCATTTTCAATCCATGCATGAAAGTTATTGAATGTTTGAAAAGCATCATATTTGTTCTTCAATAAGTAAACCCAACACATTCTGGTGTAATCATCAATAAATGTCATCATATATTTACTTCCATTTGCAGAAGAACATGCATGGGGCCACTTAAATCTGAATGAATAAGCTCAAGTTTTCTATGTTCTCTGGAATGTGAATCATGAAATCACTGTTTGCTATGCTTTCCTAGAATACAAGCATCACATTGCTTAAGTTTCCTAGGAATTGTAGGCAATCTAGTAACACCATTATTCTTCAACAATAGAAGGCTGTCATAGTTTAAGTGTCAAAATATAGCATGCCATAAAAGACTTGATCATGATGTGAACTGAATGCAAAGTTTTGTGCATGAGAAGAGGAACCTTGCATCTTTAGGAGTCTTCCTTCTTCTATTCCCTCCATGAAAAGTGAGAGATTTGATGTTTTTATAACCTCAACCTTTCCATCAAACATGTGAATCGAGTGTCCTTGCTGGCGGATGTGGACCAACGACAACAAGTTTCTCCTCAACTCAGTGAGGTATAAAACCTCATGTAGAATATGATCTGGAAGACCAGGCAACTTAAACCTGATTATGCCAAGCCCTGATGGCTTGAGTTTGGATTTATCTACGAAGTATACTGATCCATCAACTTTGTCAGTAAATTCTTCAAAAAAATCTTTTCTAAAATTCATGGACATGTTGCTCTTGAATCTAGCAACCAATCATTTCTCCAAGAAGTCAGTTACTCCATTGTTACAATGTGCTAAAACATAATGAGCGGATTCAGGTGCTTTACCTTTGTCTTTGTCATGAGTTTTACCTTTTTATTGATTTATTTGTTGTTCAATTTTATCCCAAGGTAGCTTACATGTAGATGCATCATGCCAATATTTATTGCAACGTATGCGATGAAGATCAAAATTTTCAGTTTGAATTTGTCTGCCCCCCTTCCTCTAAAATTTCTTCTTCCTCTTCCTCTTCGGCCACCTCTTCCTCTGGAAGAATCTTCATCATGACTATTTTCTCTATGTTCGAAACATACAACCTCTTCAGAAGATAGAGGGGTTGTCATCTTTCCAAAAGCCTTCTCTCTTTCTGCAAACATTTTCTCAAGGGAATCAAAGGTGATTTTCGTGAGGTTTCCACTTGCTTGCAATGACTCAAGGTAATGTGAGTAAGTGGGATACAATGCCTTAACGTATGCTATGAGAGGTATGTCAACTTCTACACCAGTATTCTTAATGCCATGCATGATAGATCTTACTTCTGAAGCTAAAGAAAGAGGGTTATCATTTTTCAATACAAGCCTGAAAAACTTAATCATTAATTGAACAATTTCAAGTTATGAATGTGAGTCATAGAGTTCTTTTAGTTCACTCAATGCTTCATAAGCATTTGAAAACGATGTAATATGGCGACTCACCTTTTCATTTACGAAAGCTGCAATCAAGGCATAGGCCTTGCAGTTCTTGTTTGCCCAAATGGTGATCTCCTTATCTGAGGTGGGCTTTGCTGGTGGATGGTCTCCTTCTCCTTCACAAATTCCTCTCCGCAGCTCATTAAAAATAAGAGTGTGCTTGATTTTCCGAGACCATTCAAGATAGTTCTCCTTGCCAGAGAGAACAACTCCCACAATAGCTATGAGAGGATGCATTATTTGGAAAAAAAAAAGTATTACTTTGCTGCCACGGTAAAAAAAAATACTCAATTCCGGTTTAAATTCTGCACTTCAATTTTTTTATTTTTATTTATTTATTTATTTTTTGTAAAAAAAAAAATTTGGGGAAAAAAAGCAGGGGTATTATCTGAGGGAGGGTTTATTTGGGGGAGGTATTAGCTGGGGGAGGATGGAAGTGGGTATAACTGGGGAAGGGTGGAAGTGGGGAGGTATTTACTGGGGGAGGGAGGAAGTGGGGAGGTATTTTCTTTGGGGAGGCTAAGCTGTAAAGCAGCGGCAGGGAGGGAGTATAGGTCGATGGTTGGAGATGGTCGTTGTAGGGGAGGGGGAAAGAGCGAAGGGGAGGGGGAAGGAGGGGGAATGAGTGAAGGGGAGGGAGCGAGGGAAGGGGCGAGGGGAGGGAGCCGCGAAAAGCGTGAGGGGCAGGGGGGTTTGTGAGGGCGAGGATTCGTGAGGAGTAGACATGTTGAGGAGGTAGGGAGCCGACGACGGTCTGCGTGGTTGGAGTGTGAGGAACCGACAGGAGGGAGCAACAGTTGAGTGGTAGGAGCCGAGCGAAGGCTGTCAGCGTGAGGAACCAGGCCAGAGTGTGAGGGAGCGGTATTCGAGCATGAGGAGTGAGCATTGCAAGGCGCTAGTGAGTCGATGTGAGGGAGGCAGCGTGGTGCCGAGGCCTGAACACACTTTCCTGTAATAAAAAATTGATATATGTTGTGGAGAAATTGTAGAATTGCAGAAGGAGCAATTCTGTTAGGTGTTGGCAGAGAGGCAGAGAGGGAGTTACAAAGGCAGGGATGCCAGAAATAGAGCTGGCTTTGATACCATGCTAGGCTAGGAGGTAACTCCGTAAAACTGAATATGAATTAGATAGAAGTTGTGTGTACTTATACATGGAGGCGAGACCATTAAGATTCATTTCCTAATGTCTCTTGGCCTTCCTTATTTACTATTTTACAATAATATACAATCTCACCTAATCTCTTAGGATTAGTTGTCAACAAAACCTAAATTATTTATCAAATTTCAAGAACCATTCCCCACCCCACAAAAAAAATATTATTAACATGTAAACTATTTTATAAAGTTAAATTGATACTCACTTATAACAATATCCATTAAGATCCCAAAGATGATATCTTAATTGTTTATCAAATTTCAAAGACTATTCCTCACCCACACACTCAAAAAAAAATAACAAATAAATAAATAAAAATAAATTAAATTTAGGGACATGCAAACTATTTTATAGGGTTGCATTGATATTCACATATAACAATATCCATTGAGATCCCAAAGATGATACATGCCAATATATTTTATCTTTCAAGGTACTCCACGTAGAGGTATTAATTTAATTAATAAATAACTCAACAACAATCATAACCATTTTCAAGCACATGAGTGACCTTGTTAAGAATCCCCAAATATATATTAAAAATATTAATAAACAAAGAAAAATTGCCCACCGCATCCATAAGGCTGCTCAAAATGTCAACTATTATTTAGCACGAGAGGCTAAGTGTTTTCTTTTTTCAAAATAATTATTAATGGGATCAAATCACATAAATTAAAAGGATTTTATGATTCGTGACCTTACGGTTTTATAGAATTGGAATATTTCCTTCATGATATAATTATAATTAACTTTTTATAGTGTTCATAAGCATGTTATTATCTTTATCTTTATAATTTTTTTTATTGTAACTTCATATGAAATGATATATTTAAATGTTGTCGATATGCCATCAAACTTATTCTTATTATGACAATAATATATTATTATATTATATATGACAATAATATATTATTCATCATTATCTTGAGTTCATGTAGGGTGGGTTAGTGAGTAGGTTGGAGTTAATTTAATCACACGAATAAAAAAGTAGTAAACAGATGTTCTCATACCCAATCGATTGATACTTCATTAGTTTGACTTAATATTAAGAAAATTTAATTATTCCATTAAGAATATAACCATGTAAATAGCAGTTATTCATTATTCAATTGAAATGTACAAATATGTAGTGTTTGAAAATTAATTGAAAATTTGAATGTTTTGATGGCAATTATGTTAGTTTGATATTCATGTGATATGAGGTTGGAATATTCTAATTGTTATCATGTTATTAAATTTAAATATGTTTTTTCACAAATAACTTAGCAATTCAAGTATGCGCTCTTACAAAATTTCATAATTTAATAATATTTTATATATTATTGTTACTACTATTTAAATTATAAATTTAAATAAATTAATTAAATTTCAAATTATTCAAATAATATTAAATATATTTAATTAAATTCATCATATAAACCTGTTATATGATCGTTTTTTATTTATTTTTAAGTCATATAAAAACATAAACTCATAGATAAGAAAATCACAAAATAACAAAGAAAGTTTGGTGCAGTGTTACCCAAGTGTGAAAGCTAACATGGTATAACATTGACTAGTGGATACATATCATTGTGGTGGAAAATAATATTTAGAAACATTATCTAGTGGACACATATCATTGTGGTGGAAAATAATATTTAGAAACAATTGGAGTAATAGTGCTACTCACCACTGGGTTGATTTTAGATGTTAACTTATTCAAACTTGATTTTGCAAACAATTCTTAACTTATTTAAACTGATTCTCAAATTATGTGTTAGCATTGGTTTCAAAATTTAATCTTATGAAAATTATTTAAAAAACCTAGCCAAAGAGATCATTCACATAATTAAAAGGAGAATTTCTGATTTTAACATTACAAGCATAGTGGTGTATGAGAAATTATATATCTATATCTATATCTATATCTATATATATATATATATATATATAATTAATTTAATTTTAAAGTCATATTGAAGTTAAATATTAAATTGGTGTATGAGATCTTTTTGTTTATGGAACAAGGGATCTATTTCCTCATAACGATTTGATTGCTAAGTTTACGAAGGTATAGATACTCTACCGCTTCTGGTTTTGAATATGTGACCTTTTAGAAGAAAACACATACTCTTAACCATTAGACCCACTCAAGCTACATAAATGTGGTGTATAATGTTTTATTATATTTTTATTGTTTTACTATATATTTATAGTTTTTAGTGAACACAATTTTATATGAATTACTTTAATATTATAATATAGGTATGACATTTATTTATTAATTATAAAATATTATTTAATATATATATATATATATATATATATATATATATATATATATATATATATATATATATATATATATATTATTTTTAGATTTTAATAATTTTATTTTTAATCATAAATTTATTTAATATTTTTAAATATTGATAATTCTTTTTTCGATTAGGGAAAATCTGGGTAGATCAACCCTAAGGGATCACATTACTAGTTGGGCCTAACCATAAGGGCACCGAGGATAATTAACCCTGTGACCTCCCGATTAGCGAGATACTTAGCAACTGCAACTCGACCAATTGAGCTAACCCTTGGGAATAAATATTAATAATGTCTTATTAAGAATATTTCATTTTGACACATAATTGTATAATATTAAATAAATTTGGTGTTTCCATAAAATCCTTCTTCCCCTCATATTAATAACCATTATACCCAGATATATTGAGAAAATTAAATACTTATTGGAAGAACTCATGTGGTATTTATTAAAATTTGAAAATTGCCACTCAATATTATTAACTCCCAATGTTAACAATAATTTAATTATGGTTTATAATTCATATGGTTAGGAGCACAGTTGTTCTCCCCTCCACCTGGGTTGAGCTAGTGCAATATGATATAGTAGTCATTAATATAAAATCAATTGTAGTGCATTATCCTTGTTATATTTCGTTAACTTCACATTTTTATTAAAATTTAAAATTAAGTTAGTTATATTTATCTGGTGTAGTACTTATAAGTTTGCAATCGAAATTAAATGGAAAAAACACCAAATATCATAATAATATAATTAAAACATTTCATATGTTCATACTAAGGATATTTGTAAACTTAATAAACTCAATTTAATAGTAGCACTATTTGTGATATTAGGTAAAATTTTGGGCATTAGGGAGTGCTTAAGGAAATAAATCGACCTCTTTCTTAGCCCGAAGGTAGAGAGGTTACTAGTACCTGGCTATCCCACAATATATACTCACTTAAGAGGGCCATGTAGAAAATCTAACAACGAGATTCAAACTAATTTTATAATGTACTAAAACAAGATATTGAATCCTTCTACAATTTTCGGAAACAAAGCACGATCGCACAATCACATAACAAGTAAGAGAAAGAGACAATCAATCGCACAACATAAGATGTATCTAGGGAAATCACACTGCCTAAAATCCCGCTATCTGTATATTGTATAAAGTCAAGACCATGAAACAATACAATGCTTTTCTATCTCAGAGAAACTCCTACACTCTGCCAACTGTCTCACTCTGATCTAGGTAAAATTAGTCAAGTACTTCACCAATTCTCAGCCTCTGCTCAACCTGTGTTGCTCACGCATGCTTGGAGGAATTGTCACCCTATTAAATAGGAAATTCCATTGAATTAATTGCACAATGCATCCTTGGCCTCCACATGACTCTATAACTGACCTGCACAATTTTCTAATCACACAAGTGATAGTTATAATCCCTTTAACCTCAGTCTCAACTGAGCCTTCCTTAGAACTGACATGCAACAACTATTTATAGCGAATTATCATTTAACTGATTGATCACTACTTGTGAATTAAATCATATTTAATTCACTGGACCTCTCACTAGCTCATCTCTCGGTTAGAACTAGTTAAACAGATTTTAAATCAATTAATTGAGTTAACTAATTACAACTCACAAATAACTATAACTGGACCCCCTAAAATCATGGGAGAACTCTACATGCCTCCTCTCTGACCCTCAACTCGAATTTCTTAAGCTAACTCAGTCATTTTGACTTGGTTAGAGAGGAATTGTAATTTTATATGGCTGAGTTAGCTTAAGAAATTAATTCGAGTTGAGTTAGCTCAAAATTAATTCTTCTGATTTAATTCAAACTTACAATTCTTATTTACTATTTTTAGCAGTTTTTTGGGTCCTAAACTTCTAGAGTCGTTTTGAGGCCCCAAACGATGTTTTTTTGGACATGATTCCTCTAGTGATTTCATAGAAATCGTGATAAAAGCTATATTACTTGGAGAGATATTTCCAAGGAGGTATCATACATGTCAAACGAAGATAATATGACCCAGTTATGACCCCGAGAAGTTGGTTTCCCAGTTAACCCCAATGGGTCCCATAAACTCTTATGTCACATCTCCTCGGGTTATGGTTTTGGTTTCTTAAGATTTTCTCTTATTTTTCAATAATAAAAAGGCCATTGAGACTCATTGTAACACAGTTCAGAGGCATGTAGCTGCCATATATCTTCTCAAAGATAAGCTGCCATCGCCCGAGCTAGTTTATTTTCCATTATGTCTGTAAGCATTTTTCAGTATTTGATATTAATGAAATGAAGTGTTATTCATGTTGCATATCTATGTTTATGTTTATTTATGTATTTTATTATAGTCATGCATAAGTCTGGATCAGTGGTACTAGAGCGGTCTGCTCTTTCTCGATTTTTCTTTACATGTCCCCAATGAGGTCGAGGTATAAGGAGTTAGGGACCGATCTGGTTGAACATCTGTAAGATCAGCCTTGCAAATCCCGACGACCTCCCATGGTGGAATAAAAGGAAGACAAGGGAGCAGGATATCCTATCAAAACATTTCTCTAGGAGGCCCTAGAGAAACAAAGGAACGCGATGATGGATAACTTTTTCCCAGATCCTTCAACGAATACCCACCAGAGGAGCATCTTCATCCAGCAGCCACTCTGGTGGTGCCACTCCTTTTAAGGTACACTTAAACTTTGACATTCCCATATTTTAAGGCGAAATAGATGCAAACACCGTATATAGACGACTGAATTTGCTGGAAGGGTATTTTTCGGTTCATGATTTCTCTGATCAAGAAAATATTACCTTTCCATACCTCAAAGCCGCCCCCCCATGTCAAAGACTGGTGGGAAATATATTGTGATCAAAAGGACAAGAGAGAACCCTCTCTGTTCTCATTTGAACCCACTTGGAATTCATTTCGAGATGGCATCAATGAACAATATTATCCTGTGGGGAGCTATAAGGACAAGTACATCCAATGGACCATGCTTCGACAACAAAGGGATCAAGATGTGCACGACCTGAATAATTTGTTCCATACCCTGTGCACAAATTTGGGTATTAAAGATCCGGAGAAGTATTGAAGTTGTTTGCACAGATACATTTAGGAGGAAATGGAGTTCCTCTACATTACCTTGCTTGGCATGAGATAGCGATATGCTGCCAAGATCGAGCAGAAATTTAAGCAGAAGAAGCGAGACTTTGGATTCACGAATCCGAATCTAGGTAAAGGCGCCCCCCAAACCGCAGAACATGGGGCAAAGACAAATCAGGGTGACACATAAAAACACCACAAATCCACAGAAGGACACGAGGAAGTGGTTTGAATTTCATAACATCTCCACTGACAACACAAGCGAGTGTTAGACCAAGTAATCACTGGTGGCCGAATTGAAGGCATCCAAATCATATGCATGTTCTGATTTTGAGTTAGAACTGGACAAGGGGAATGAAAAAAGGAAGCAAATAATTGATGTGGAACCTAGTGCCACCGTTTCCACCACTAAGATCTAGAAGGAGGAACCCGAAGATCCAGAGGAGGGGGAGTTTCTCTTCCATTCCCAAATGTGGGTGAAGGGTTCTCCACTGCAATTCCTTATCAATAGTGGAAGCCAAAAGAACCACATTTCAATAGAGGTCGTGAAGCGGTTCGGCCTACCAGCCACAACACACCCGCAACCCTATACCATTGGGTGGCTTCACCAAGGAAGATATCTCCACGTTCGCTAGTAGTGTCACCTTCTGTACAACATCAAGCCCTTCATAGATGATGTACTGTGTGATTTTTCTCCTCTTGACGTGTCTGATGTATTATTAGGATAAACATACTTGTGGAAGCGACATGTTGTGTATGAGTCTAGGCCTCATTATGTTATTATTACTTTGGGAAATAATTTATACAAGATTCTAGAGGTAGTACTGCCTTCCGCCATCTCTTTGAGTACTGAAAAGAAATGCAGTCGGATTATTTCCAAAACCAGTAAAAAAATTTTCATTACGATTCGTCCATAGGGAAAGAAGAATATTGTGGCTGCAACCTCCAAACAAGACTCCCCTACATAGTAGCAGTAGATGGACAAAGACATGGAGGATTACAAGGACATTTTATTCTCACCCGCAAAGGTTCCTATACAATGTCAGCTCAAGAACTCCATTGATTTGACCCGAGGCATGCCGCTTCCTGATGTTTCCATACCTCATGTGACCACATAGACATAATCCACACATGTACTCTCTAAGGCTGATAAAGAAACCAGATTTATTGAACACATCAAACACCCTCGCCATTAGGTCCACGACATCTTGGAGAAATCTAATGCCAAGCACAAGTAGCAACATGATCAACATCAAGTGCCACACAAGTTCTAGGTGGGAAACAATGTTTGGTTACATTTGCAGAAGGAATGCCTATCTGGACCCCACTGCAAGCTACAACCACTCTGACATGGCCCATAAACCATCACCAAGCTCGTGGGAAACAATACTTTTGAGCTTAGCATTCCCCCATTCCTTGGCTTTCACCCAAATTTTAATGTGGATCTCCTTCGTCCATACTTTCCGCCATTACTGGACACATCCGACATTGTAGAGCAACTCACCCCGACAAAGTTAAATTTAGACTACATGGAACAACCTGCAACTGATCGGATCATGAACACACAACTTAAAAGCACTCTCCAATAGAAGATCCAATTGTATTGGGTTGTCAAAGTTGGCCAAATCTTGCACCAAGGCAAGTGGCTCACCAGGGGCCAAGTTCAGCAGAAGTTCCCCCATCTCATGGAGGAACTCAACGCAATTGGGAACATTGATTCCCAAGGGGGGAGGAATGATCTAGGTGGATATTGGTGGCCACCTGCCTATTCCACCTAGTTAGTTTCATTAGTTTTCTTATTTACTATTTTTAGCATTTTTTTGGGTCCTGATATTCTAGAGCCGTTTTGAGGCCCAAACGATGTTTCTTGGGCATGATTCCTTTATAAATTTCATAGAAATCACGCCAGAAGTTGTATTCCTAGGAGAAATATTTCCAACAAGGTATCATACGCGTCAAATGGAGATAATATGACCAAGTTACGGCCCCGGGAAGTTGGATTCCCAACTAACCCTAACAGGGCCCATAAACTCTTGGTGTTACATCTCCTCGGGTTAAGATTTTGGTTGTTTAGAGTTTTCTCTTATTTTCCAATAATAAAAAGGCCCTTGAGCCTCATTTTAACATAGTTCAGAGGCATGTAGCTGCCACATCTCTTCACAGAGATAAGCTACAATCACCTGAGCTAGTTTATTTTCCATTCCGTTTGTAAGCATTTTTTAGGTTTTGATATTAATGAAATGAAGTGCTATTCCTGCTGCATCTCTACGTTTATGTTTGTTTCTATATTTTATTGCATTCTTGCATAAGTCCAGATCATCACTTGTCAATATCAGATCATCGATATAAAGTACAATAATCAAAATATTACCATCAACCATAATATGATATAGGTTCACATCCACTTCACTATTGTCGAAGCCCAACCATCTGAGATAGCAGTGAATCCTGGTGTACCAAGCAAGAGGTGCTTGCTTCAACATATACAATTCTCTCTTGAGTCTGCACACACGCGAATCCCTATCTAAGGTCTCAAAACATTCCTGATGCTTAATGTACACTTCTTCCTCAATAGCTACATTGAGAAAGACTATATTTACATCCATATGATGTATCTACCATCCCATCTGTGCTGAGAGTGAAAGGATGGATCTAATATATGAGTACCTTGCGACTGGTGCAAAAGCCTCATCATAGTCAATCCCCTCCACCTGAGAGATCCCTATGGCCACAAATCTAACCTTGTGCTTCTCCAAACTCCCATCGGTTGCCTGCTTCACCTTGTAGACCCACCTAGATCCTACAAGTGACTTCCCCACTGGTCTTGGGACAACTTCCCATGCACTGTTTCTGATAACAGGTCATACTTCTCAACATTGGCATCAACCCACACTAGCTACTACACTCATGGTTCTATCTCAATATATTCTCTCATAAGAGTCATGTATTTAGTGTACCACTCTGGGGACCTTCTCTTCCTTCGTTGTGATGTGGGTTCTCCCACATTATCTCTCCCATCCAGCAATAATTTGTCAGCCTCTCTAGTGCACTTCATTCCATCCCTGGTAGATGGATATGCATGAGTGGTTTCTACCACTCTATGTTCCTCTACTTGCGGTTGCTCCACATCTTGAGGTTCATCCTTTGGATCCAAGAGCTCCTCAACTGCATGCAACTCGAGATCCCTCTCAAGAGGCAATCACATGGATTTGTCTTCATCGAATTTCACATCTCTTCTGACCATTGTCATCCTTTGTGCTGGAAATTACACCCAATATTTGTGAGGTGTATCACTGTACCCCAAAAATATCCCCAACTCTGTTATTGGCTCTAGCTTCTTCTTGGCATCATTGGTTACATGGAAATAAAAAAATGAACCAAAAATTTTAAAATACGACACATCCAGTCTCTTACTTGAAAAATCCTCCTCTGGTGTACTCATCCTAATTATCCGATGAGGACTTATGTTATACACAAATACTTTTGTATTGCATGCTTCCACCCACAGATGCAACAGTATGCCCTGATCATGCAACATAGATTATGCTTCTCCCACAATAGTTCTGTTCTTCCTTTCCTAACCCCATTATGTTGTGGGTTATGGGGAGCAATCAATTCTATTCTAATTCCTTCTGAGGCACATATGTTCTTGAATTCGTTAGAGATGTATTCTACACCATTATTGCTCCTTAAAGCCCTCACCTTCTTCCCTATATCTTTCTCAACAAGTGCCTTGAACTCACAAAACTTGGAGAACATATGATATTTCTTCTGCATGAAGGAAATTCAACACTTTCTTTAACAATCATATAAAAAGATCACATAATACCTATGCTTTTTTGTGGAAGCTGTCGAGAATGGTCCACACATGTCTGAGTGAACTCTCTCAAGGATCGCCTTGGCTTGAATTTCCTTATCGTGAAAGGTGGCTTTGGTATACTTCCCCAATGTACACCATTTGCATGTATCTCTTTGTGCAAGTGCACCCTGTAGAAGTCTCGTTGAAAGTTTCTGCACGATCTTCAAAGCACTGTGGTGTAGATGGCGCAACCTCCTATGCCATAACTCACTGATGTATCGGCTCTCCACCTTCTCTGCTTTAGTGCTCAGTGATGCGCAGTCTTCCACATCTAGTTTGTAGAGATTCTTTACTAGAATCCCAATATTTTTCACTTGTCCCATGGCTTTGTGATGAAGGAATGCCTTTCCTTCACTAATATCATATCATAGCCACGATCTTCCAACATAGCAACATAAACCAAATTCTTCTTTAAACCAAGAACATACATGACATCTCTTAATGTGAGTGGATTACTTAACTTCCTCTAAAAGGTAAATGTACCTACACTGGTAGCGCTATACCTCCCATCTCGATGTGCATCTGGGGATCCTTCTCCTCTAGGCTACTGAAGAATTCTTTGTTGCTAGTCATATGGAATGAAGCTCCACTATCAAAGTACCACACAGAACCCATCACCGATGACACCACGCATGCGATGAGAGTGAAATTCAACTCAAACTATGAAGCTAGTGCTTCACCTGCTGCTCCTCCTGAGGCCTTCTGTTGGTCTTCTTTTGTGGACAATTTGTGGCATAGTGTCCATGATCAAGATAGTTGAAACATTTTACCTTTGACAAGTCTCACTTCTTTCCTGCCTTTCTGGACTCGGATTTGAAATGGGATGACTTCCATTTTCCTTTATTCGCATTTCCATCCAATGAAAAGTTCTCCTCATCATCATTCTTTGATGAGGATCCATCTCTAGTGCTCCGCCAAATTTCTTCTTGTGCCAGATCGGACCATAGTCACTCCCAATTTAGTAGCTTCTCCCTCCCATTAACAGAGTCCTGGTAGTTATGCCAACTCTTGGGAAGGACTAGAAGAGCTAGGCTCACCAAATCATCCAAGGAAACAATTATCCCCACACTTCCAAGCTCATCTCGACACTTAGTGAACTCTGTCAAGTATTTTTGGATTGTGTCGCCCTTCTCCATTTTGATCTTCCCGAGCTTGTATTTCAGTACCAACTTCATGTGGTTGCTACTATTCTGATACAAATTTGTCAAGGCCTTCCACATAGCATATGGATTCGACTTCCTGTGGAGACTCGAGACAATATGATCTCGAACTCCCTCTAAGAAGATCCTTCTCGCCTTTGCTTCATTCTTCTTCCATGCATCAATAAGTTGAGCATCTACTGCTACGGGCTACAAGATATCGATATTTATGAAAGTATTCAGTCCACTATCCTCGAGAACTACCTCCATCCTGTCCTTCCATGCTATGTAATTCGAATTTCCCTCGAGTTCATATTCGAGTCTCAACCCATTGAAAGACATCTTTATCTGCTGCTGGATCCTGAAGAATAAATTTGTAAATTCGAACTTGATCAAAAAAAAATTTGTTTTTCTCTTCTTATGCGATTCCTGGTGCTCTGATACCATGTAGAAAATCTAACAACAATATTCAATTTGATATTTTAATGTACTAAAACAAGATACTGAATCCTTCTACAATTTGCGGAAACAAAACGCGATTACACAATCACATAACAAGTAATTGAAAGAGACAATCAATCGCACAACAAAAGATGTATCTGGGGAAAGTACACTGCATAAAACCCCACTATATGTATATTGTATAAAGTCAAGATCATGGAACAATACAATGCTTTTCTATCTTAGAGAAACTCCTGCACTCTACGAATTGTCTCACTTTGATCTAGGAAAAATAAGTCAATTACTTAACCAATTCTCAGCCTCTGCTAAGCTTGCGTTGCTCACGCATTCTTGGAGGAATTGTTTCCGTATTAAATAGGAAATTCCTTTTAATTAACTGTGCAATGCATCCTTGGCCTCCACATGACTCTATAACTGACTTGTACAATTTTCTGATTATACAACTGATAGTTATCACCCCTTTAACCTCAGTCTCAACTGGGCTTTCCTTATAATTGACATGTAACAACTATTTATAGTGAATTATTAGTTAAATTATTGATCACTACTTGTGAATTAAATCATATTTAATTCACTGGACCTCTCACTAGCTCATCTCTCAGTTAGAACTAGTTAAATTGATTTCAACTCAATTAATTGAGTTAACTAATTACAACTCACAAGTAACTGTAACTGGACCCCTTAAAATCATGGGAGAACTCTACACGCCTCCTCTCTAACCCTAAACTCGAATTTCTTAAACTAACTCAATCATTCTAACTTAGTTAACTAATACAATTTGTCATGAGATGAAATTACAATTTGTCTTCCAATTTAATTAAGGGGAAATTAAATCAGAAGCCCCCTTTGGATGCCAATTTTTGGTGCCATTTCAATAGGCCGCATAGTTACTCTATTCCAGAGCACAGTGATTCTACCCAACCTCCCAAACTAAACTCAGTTAACCATTGAATAATAAAACTACCCAAAACTTAAACTCAATTATATTTTATCAACTCAATGATTACCACTGTTCGAGCATATTAATATTTAGCATTTTCCTATATTTCTTATTCATAATTACAAAATCTCAAACTATGAAACCAAAATTCATTACTTATCCACAAATCTCAAATATATAGGTGAATATTGAATCTTTTGAACCATGAGTACTTCAATGAATGACAATTTTAAAAATTGAACTATTCCTAATTAGAGTTGATTACATGGTCACTATTATCCAATGCACCCTCTTATGATATCACAATGTCAAACTATTAGTTAATAAGGAGTTCTTTGAACAATGATTCCATTTGCGGGAACCCAAGTTCATTCTTTTGCAAAACTCACATTTAGATCCCAAAGTCAATGTTCATGTGGCTAATCATGAGTGGCACATCTTTTTATTTGATACATCATCGATATTTCCCGTGTCTCATGGTTGCATGGAAGCCTTGGCCCTCTCCTCCATAACTAGCCTCTTCTTTCGTTTTCTTTTGTGAGCGAGTCTCCACTGCCAAATACATGCCTCACTTCCTACATCGTTTGGTAGGCCATTTCTCTCACTCCTTCGAGTCTTACGAATGGGCAAGGTCATTTCATCTAGCTTTGGTGGATTGTTAAGTGTTGGCTACATCCAATTAATGGATAGTTTAATCCTTTTTTTTTGTAAATTTCATCCAAGTATTTATATTGATAACAAAAATTATTACATAAGATATTACAATGAGAGCTTTTCATTCCATTAGTACTTTTAGATTAAGATGAGTCCACCATACCAGATCCATAAAGTAGAACACCATTTACTAACTTTGCAAAAAGTGTCTACTAACAATCTATAGAGATGACTATTCTTTGTAGGAATATAAAAAATATGAGCATGAACAATAGACATACTAAAAACCATACAAAGATATTAATATAAAGTAGGAACACTCGAACAAGTAGATTCCTTCGAAATTCAAAACTGCAACTGCTAGCTTGAGGAGAATTTTAGTTGAGAATGATGACTGGCCAATGCGGGGAAGAGTTTTTATGGGTGTTTTTCGTAGGTAGATTAGAGTTTGCATGAATAGTGTTGAGAGATGTAGCATTTATGACTGTCACCTCTTCCTAATGGTCATTTAAATAAATATCTGAATCTGAAACTACAAAACGTTCCACACGACTCAACCTTACCACTGTATTATCAAGATTATATTTGATGTCCCACAATATTCTCTTAATCTCCTCCTGACTAGCAAAGAGTTTGTGGTTATCAACTTGCTTATCATAGATGACCTTGCTAAGCAGTGTCTCCATTTGACGATGGTGGGTGATGGAGTGAATAAAGTGAAGTCTTCTTCTTCGAAACTTTCCTGGATCCAACACCCATTTTAAACTGCTTCCACCTATCTTTGAGTCTGAAAATATTTAAGATCTCCAACCTCCTTGGCTTCCAAATTTAGAATTTCCTTTTTGATGTCAAGAGGGGCAGCTTCAAAAAACTTCGCAATTGATCCCCACCCGAAAAGATGCCTGTGTCTTGAGGAGGACGCCCCAGAAGCACCACCCCATTGGACAGGTAATATTTGGCATGGATCCATGTAGTAATTGCATACAAAGAACTTGACTGCAACCACAGATAAATAGAAAACGACTTGAGTATCAACTTTCCAAGAGTGCAATCTCGGCGGGATACAAAACGAAACCTTAATTGTAGAACAAGAGGAATATGTAGGGTAATATAGGACGACTAATTGATACCCATCACAAGCCCACTGTGATGACTATACCATAGTTGTTACAACTTGCAAAAACAAGGATTGGGAAAGACCATAACTAGTTTCACAACCAAATGGAAAAAGTACCAGAATACCAAACCCCACAAACAAGCACTGGACAATTAAAAGAAACCTCGATTGGCTCTGAGGCTTGTATGGATGTCGAGGATAAAACTGCGACTAATTCAAAGGATGGGCCAATCCCAATGTTGTGCAAAAACAAAGCAAAAAACATTGAGAAAGAAAACAACCCTGATTAGTCTTGAGGTTGAGAGTACTAATGACAACAAAACGCTTTGAAACCCAACAACAAGAACGACCACGACAAAGTCATAGTGCAACTAATTGAGAATGTATGAATGGTAACTTACCTTTAAACACTCTTACAACCATATGATTTAGCCACCATTTGTAGATAGACATATGAGCCTCCATTTGACGAACAACCACGACCATAGAAATAAGACAAATACCTTTCCACCACCCTGCAGGAAACTTGAGGCCTATATAATACATTGCAAACATGAGGAGACAAATACAATGAATAAGATGAACACCATAAAACTTACACGACAAGGGCCAAGTGTCTAGGTTGGGCCATTAATGAACACTATAGAACTTACACGACAAAGACCAAGTATCTAGGTTGAGCCAAAGCTCAACCATCCCAAGACTTGTAAAGACCAGGTGTCTAGGTTAGGCCAGAGCCCAACCGTCCCAAGGCATTGTAGCATCATGAGCTCATAAATGAGGATAACCCGCTTGTCACATAGTTCTCTTCATGCAACTAATTCACCATGGAAGAACCACACCATATGTAAGCAGAAAAAATGAGTTACCTTACTGATGATCCCAAGCATATAAAAATGTCAAGCCTCAGCTGCAAAAAATTAATTTGAGGGGACCTGGTTACGTGATCCCAAGTACATGGAGCATGGAGATGCCATGCGCATTCCATGCGAGGCCAGGTGTAGGGCCTGCTGCGAACACCGAGGGTCGCTGATCCTTTAGCCATACAAAAAAACGAGCATGTAAATTAAAACGATAATCGGAAAAATAAATTTACGGGAGAGTTTGGATACCATATTTAACATCGTAGTCGTTAAAACACCCGCTGCAATTATGTTGCCGTGTGAGCACCGCATCGGGGAAATGGATGGTTTAATCAACCAATAGCTAAATACTGAATTAATATTTCTTCTATCTATTTGTTTTGATATTTTTTCAATAAATTTTAAACGAGTATAATTATCTCGTTCTTCAATTTAATAATGTATTCTAGTTTTTTTGTGTAATCCTTGTTCATGACATTCCATTTATTGGTGAAAGCACAATATGACACCACATCTTATGAAAACATCACATATCTGAACATTTTCTTATATTAAAAGTCTAAATCTAAATATATATATAAAACTTGGAATTACTATATATATAACAAACTTACTAACTTGGAAATACTATATGTGTGTTCATTTTTGAAATTATGTCTATAGAATCTAAAGGTGAGATTATCTCATAACAAATATCACTAAGTTTAGGTTTCTATCCAACATTATAGAACAAAGTGAAAGAGAAAAGCAAAGGAATATTTGAATTTATTTTTTAAAAATTTGTTAATATCGAAGATATTGTTGTTATGAATGATAATGTTTTTTTTTTTTATATTCGTCATTCAATAGAATATTAGATTGTTAAAATTTTTGAGAAATGGGTAGAGTGTGCAAAATTTAAAGTGGAAACTATTTAATTGAATAAAGATTTGTTTGATTTATAATATGTATTAGGTATTTGTATTGGATTTTTTTTTTTTTTTTTTGGTAGTTTAGATTAATTTTAATTTTTTAATTTTTTCTTCTATCATCTTACTTATGGATTTCGAATTGGTGACCTTGCAGACAGAGTGCTTTAACAGTGCACCCTATCACCGATTACTTTATACCACGTGGGGGTATTTGCCTTGGCATTGCAAAGCTAACAACATAACAATATTTTCAATTTATGTCACAGATAGAAGAGATCTTTGTTCTAGAAGAACAAATGTCTTATAAATTAATCTTGAGTAGTGTTGCAAAGAAATTTGCATTTAGATTGGTATTATGAAATAGACACATTATATTAGGAGAATTTTGAGGTAAAAGGTGAGTCTAAAAAGAAAAAAAGAGTATTATCAAAATCAACTTTAAGAGAATCAATAAGATTCAAAATGATGATGTGAACCATAAAAGTAAATATTTTTGAAGGGAAAGGTAAAAAAAGCTATTTTTTTAAAATGTAGTTTTAACTTATCTCCTTGTATGTTTGTAGAAATTTCAAGTGTAAGCACTCATCGGATATAGAATTAAATACCACATTCCACATTCAAGTAACATCCACTTTGCATGCTTTTAACAAACCCACTATGAGATAAGCATTAACATCCACTTTGCATTCTTTTAACAAACCCACTATGAGACAAGCATTTTATTTTAATGTATTTCTAGTTTATTTCATTGTGGGTCTATCAGAAATATGCAACGTGGAGATTTGTTAAATACAAAATTTAATTCTGCATCTAACAATATCTATTCTTGAAATTTAAATAAACCTACCAAGAAATAAGTAAAAAATATGATTCAAAAGTTAATTTTTTTATCTTTTGAAAATTTATCTCTCTTATTTTATATTTTAGACATCAAAATTACTTCAACGATCAAATTTTATTTTAATTTGTAAACTTGGTATCACCTTTCTATTCATTATCTTTCAAAACATGAAATTTATAAGTAGAATCTGAATGGTTAGGTGACCTCAATTTCCCGAGGAAAAAACCAGATCTATTAACTACCTAACAACATAATAAGCCATCCAAAAACAAAATATTATAAATCTGTCAAGCCAAACTAAATTTCAACATTCAATTTTAATTTTAATAAAAAAATCATATTAATAAAATAATTAAACTCTAAATCTCTTATTTACAAATCAAAACAAATATTCGCTACATGAAGTTTCAAATATCACACTACACAAGCAATCCAAATTTTAAAAAACATTCCATAATTTTAACCTTTAAAGAACTATTTATACATTTAAAACATCTTCTATCTTGGACACATTTGGTCTTCTACAATATAAGATTTGAGACATCTTCTTCATTAAACATATTTTATAAGATATTGCTTCCCCGATGATAAGAAGTTTAAAGTCAATATTAAGTTATCTAAGTTGTGGAGCATTAGCATCATTCTATAACATGAATGTTAAATTTTACATATCAAAACAGTAACAATGTGTTTCTTAAGTTATAACTAGTTTGAAGCACATAATCAATTTTAATTAGTATTTAAATTAAAATTATTATAACTAGCAATTTCTTCATATGTTGCAAAGGAAACGCAAAAGCGGTAGCATAGAAACCAGTAGCATAGAAGAACTCTATAGGGAGATGGGAGATTGGGGCACCCTACCTACCTAAGTAAATTAGCAATAAATGTTTTATTAATATAGGTAATAATGTCCCAATTAACAAGAGATGGACCAATTTAAACAATATCAACATCACCCTAATGTAAAAAATAAATATTTGGAATACACGGAAACTTATGAAACTTATATCTTAGTGTGGATGAGAATGTAAAACAAACAACATTTTATGCAAACAAGTCATATTACAGAAGTAAAATTTTCTACAACCTAAACCACAATTACATCAATTGATAAGATGAAGAAGCAAAAGAATGTGTATGATAAACAATAGTTGCATTTTGTATTAGCTAAATGTGGATAAACTGATCAAAACTCAATCTGCAAGGGATTCACATTTGGCCTCAAAAAAATAAATAAAGAAAAATATATTTCCAACAACTTTTGAGAGTTTAACTGTGAATTTTAGAAAAGTTGTACAACTATAAATTTTATTGGTTTTCATATGTTAAACTCTTCTCTTCTAAAATACTTAATTATTTATGAGATTCTTTTCTTCGACCAACTATAAAACATAAATGTGGTGAAGTATTACACTCAAGATAATTATAAAGACAAAATGATTGTCACCACTTTTACAATGGAAAAATGGAGTAATAAAACTAGTATGATTCTAGCACGAATGCAAAAATCACATGCTCCATTGGGAAACATGAAAAAAGAACATCATTGTGTCCATATTAAATAAGAAAGTTACTAATAATTTCTAAAGAGTGATTTGAATAGATGGATTTTATATCTTTCATGATTTAGTTCCTACAATATATTAAACACCAACCTACTAAATTAAAACGAAATATTTTCTAGATACTAATACAAAAATACAAAAATTTCATTTGACACATTAAAATTTCAAAAACACTGGAGATTTCTCAAAATTAATATTCTATTTTTCTCTTTCATGCAGTACATACAAACTAAAAACACCACACAATATAAGTGCCTCACCAAAATTCCCTCTCACCGTATTCCAGAAACTCAAAATATATGGATATTGAAGCACGTTCCTCAAATAAGGCAAATCTACAACATTTGTCATCTGAATTCCATAAATTTAAGTTATTTGAACTCACAAGACACCGAAAATACCATTAACACTATGGAATTTATCATCCACTGTCATCTCAAATATGTTCCTTTCCCTCCTATTTATATCATCCAACTACTCAAAAAAAATTTGAGCTGTGCCTGAAAATCAATAAAATTTTGCTTAATTATGTTAGCCCCTCAGCAAAAATGTAAATCGTACAAAAAAAAACAAGAATAACCTTTCAGTGTTTGTGTCAATAGGCGAAAATCTGTTGATTTGGGGTAAGTAACCTACTTAGTTGTTCTATATTGGAACCTTTTTATGATGGCTTTCACTTGTGGCATTGACTTCAAAAGAATGTGTATGCTAAACAATAGTTTCATTTTGTATTAGCTAAAGGTGGATGAACTGATAAAAACTTAATCTGCAAGGGATTCACAGTTGGCCTCAAAAAATAAAGAAAGCAAGATATGTTTCCAACAACTTTTGAGAGTTTAACTATGAATTTTAGAAAAGTTGTGCAACTATACATTTTATTGGTTGTCATATGTTAAACTCTTCTCTTCTAAAATACTTAATTATTTATGGGATTCTTTTCTTCAACTAAATAGAAAGCATAAATGTGTTGAAATATTACTCTCAAGATAATTATAAAGACAAAATTATTATCACCACTTTTACAATGGCCAAATGGAAGAATAAAACCAATATGATTCCAACAGAATGAAAAAATTGTTGGGTATGTGTTATATTCTTTCCACGACTTTGCGCTGGGCGCAATGGGGGGGTCACAGGGGTGGCGGTAGCCCCCCTTGTCGGGGTCCGGAGCAGCGCCCCAACGAAAATTTTTGGTCCTTAATTTTCGGTGGGTAGTCCGCGTCCATGGTTTTGTGCATGGTTTTGCACATGGTTTTGGGGTACGATGGTTTTCGGCCCCTGGTATTTTTTGTAGATCCGGCCGAGAACTACGGTTATGTTTTAACCAGGGTTTATGGATTGGGGTTTATGTATGCTTTGGCATGTATATATATGTGTTGTAACACTAAAAGGAATATAATGAAAAATCAAGCTGGTCGTCCCGATTTGGGATCCAGGGGAAAATATTTGTGTTGATCTGTTTTATGTTTTATACTCTCACTATTGTTTATTTTCTGTTATAAGATTAGTGTGTAGATAATTGTTGTTCAGGGTTAAAACCTACAAAAATTGCATGCTCTAATGGGAAACACGAAAAAAGAACATCATTGTGTCCATATTCAATAAGAAAGTTACTAATCATTTCTAAAGAGTGATTTGAATAGATGGATTTTATATCTTTCATGATGTAGTTCCTACAATATGTTAAAAACCAACCTACTGAATTAAAACGAAATATTTTTTGGATACTAATACAGAAATACATAAATTTCATTTAACGCTTTAAAATTTCAAAAATGCCTCAAAATTCTCAAAATTAATATTCTATTTTTCTCTTTCATGCAATCCATACAAACTAAAAACAACCCACAATTTAAGTGCCTCACCAAACTTCCCTCTAACTATATTCCAGAAACTCAAAATGTATGGATATTGAAGCACATTCCTCAAAGAAGGAAAATATGCGACATTTGTCATCTGAATTCCATCGATTTAAGTTATTTGAACTCACAAGACATCAAAAATAACATTAACACTATGGAATTTATCATCCACTGTCATCTAAAATATGTTCCTTTCCCTCCTATTTATATCATCCAACTTCTCAAAAATATTTTGAACTGTGCTTGAAAATCAATAAAATTTTGCTTAATTATGTTTTCCCTTTAGCAGAAATGTAAATCGTATAAAAAAAAAACTAGAATAACCTTTCATTGTTTGTGTCAATAGGCGAAAATATTTTGATTTAGGGTAAGTAGCCTGCTTAGTTGTTCTATATTGGAACCTTGTTCTGATGGCTTTCGCTTGTGGAATTGACTTCTTTTTTTCTTAGAATGGGTTCTCTTCAGAGCACCAATGGAATCATGTGCGGCTATTTCCTACAAGAAGGGAAAAGTAATATAACATATTAGGAAAAATAAGCATATAGATTCTTTCTACAAAAAATTCCTTGGATTGCAAATGTGAAAGGAATGATTCAGTGGACAAGATATAAGATTGAAGTAACAAATAACTCTTTTTGGGGCTTCATAGAATAGTAGATTATACAAGCAAAAAATAATTTTCTCCAAGGCTCTTTATCCTCCAAGTAATGGTAAGTGTCTTGAGATTTCAAAGGTGCACAATTTCCTATTATGGATATGTTTCACTTCCTTTTAATTGATTGCGAAAAAGCATGCATCCAACCTAACACCCAGCGCAGGTGCAATGATTCTTACAACAAAGAGAAAACAATGGAGCACAACGAATGGGAAAAATATCTCCAAGCATGTTCTTAAGAGTCAAGACATTGAGATAAACAGAGAATTGGGTGGTGTAGACTCTGCAAAGCTTCATGAGAACAGGGGTGGCTAACAGGGGTGGTAGAGATATGTTTAAAGTTTAAAAGCTAAGTTTTTCCCAACTCCCAAAAAAGAGACACATCTAGGCAAGAGTTCAAATCTTGTGAGGACTCATATTTAGGATAATGAGTTACCTGATGAACATACTAAATTTAAATTTCATACCCAACGACAAAGACCATTCAAATTTTTTGCATGTCAAAAAGTTCAATAAATATGTATAATTTCCAGGAGTTGCTTCTTTGCCATCGTGAACCTCAGTGGGTAGTTTTACTTGCATATTTTGTAATTCTTGATATTTGTGTTATATTGTTAATTTTGTAAAACTAAGACATTTTTATTTTGAGTTGCATAACAAACAATTTATTGGAAAGTCTAACTTGGGAATTTTAAGGAAATTAGAAAATAAAAACACTAATTTTTTTAAAAAGACAAAATATTTTGAATATGAAAGTTTATAATGTACACATTATGCATATTTTCCATAATTTTTTAAAGTACATAAATGACACTACTTGCTAAAAAATGCCATAGATTTTAGACAACTGACAATTTTGCTGAGTTGACTGGGAATTTAGGTCAAAAAAATAAGCAAATTGAGTGCTTTTTGTTATATTTTTTCTGTGTCTCTACATAGATAGATGATCAAGTCTTATTGGTTGAGTCAATATGATTCGTTTGACTTGAAAGTCCAGTAATTGGAGGCTCCAAATCCACTCGATTTCTTCAGAGCAAAGTCAAATACAAGAGTCCACTTGGACTTGGAAGTTGATGAGTCTTGTAATATCAAGACTCCATTTGTGACTTCCATGGGAATTGAAAATATACAATGAAATTTAATAGAAGTTTTGGATTCTTTTGTTTAGTGCATATATATGAGTGAGTATTGATTTGAATACAAAAAAAATTTCTCTAATTTTTCTTTTCAGATAAAAGACCCCAACATTATGGAAGGAAAACATAGAAATACATTGAATTACACAGACTTGCTCTTATGTAACTAATTCTATAATATGAATTTTAACTGAAAATTATGGTATGAATCAACTTTCAATTGGGGCTATATTTCAATTGTTATTAGGGTTAGTGAAAACTGCTAAAAAACTGAATTCATAGACCCACATGATCGTAAAATCGATCCAATGCAATAGATATGACATTGCGAAGACCCTTAAGCTTTTTCTCCTGATCCTCTCCAACTCCTGTCAATAAAAAACAAATATTGGAGCACTGAAAGAGCCAGAGGAGATATATCTATGAAAATAAAAGGTATTTTGAAGGAATTTAAGGTACAATCCCTTAGATATGTTTCGAGTAATTGCTCCAATGAGTTTTTTTGGGACATATTATTCTATAGAGACATATTTTTTTAGTGATAATCACGATATTGTGTGATGTGTCAAGTAGCGGATTGAGTGGAGCTTGTTCTTCTGCAAGAAGAAACACACCCTTGCCAAACGTTCGAAGAGAAAAGTATACATCTATTTGTGCTCTTGCAATGCATTTGATTCGTTTTAACCCTCGTTAAACCCTTGGACCACCAATTTGGTTAACAATAAGTGAGTTGAGAGGTTATGAAAACACGCTCTAGGAGCTTCGATGATGAGAAATTGGTTCTTTCTCTCAATTATTTGGATTATCTGAGCTTGTGCGAGTTGAGAGGCTATGACAACATGATGTGGGAGAGTCGATGATGAGAAATTGGTTCATGCTCTCAGTTATTTGGATTATCTGAGTTTGTGTCATCTTTCCATGACAAATTCTTCATGTGATCAGCGGCTGAAGATGATAATGCCTGCAAACCCATCTATCACAAGGTAGGCCAACGACAATAATGCTTGAAAACCCTTCTTTGTTGATCGTGGAGAGTGAATTTGTCTCAAAAACCCTAAGAGAAGATTTTTCCTCTTCAAAATGAAAACACAAATGCAAAGTGAAGCTCTGAAGTGTTATATGTATGTCTTTTAATTCAATTAAAACTATATTAATTCGACGACACACTATTCTCTATTATAGAGTGGAAACTTGAGGAGTTATTCTAGCACGTGCAAAATTGATGGGATATTCTAGCACACTATTCTCCAATCGTCTAACATTTGATTTGATGGTGGAGACTAGTGTAGAGTGGCAGCTTGAGGAGTTATTCTAGAAGGAACATTTGATCTGACGGTGAAGACTGGTGTAGAGTGGCAACTTGAGGAGTTATTCTAGAAGGGGAACTAACAACTTGAGGAGTTATTATAGAAGGGGAACGCCGACTAATTACTTTTGGTTTCTAGTTGAAATTAATATTTCCAAGTTTTAAATATTTAATTTAATTTTTATTTCTTTCTAGTTGATATGATATAATTACAGTATAAATTATACGTCAAAACAATTAATTATTATTATTATTTTTTATATTTAAAATAAATAATTTATTTATTTTAATATTTAAAATTATTTTTAATAAATGAATAGTTCTATTTTTAACTAAATAAAGATCACAACTTTTAACTATTAGTTCATATTGTTTTTAAATATTAAAAAAAATAAAAACTTTTATACTAAAATTATTTATAAAATTTTAAAACTAAAAAACACGAATTCAGGATCATGGATGGAACATGTCCACTTGAAATGTTCTACTTTTGATACAATTTTATTCCAAATATACAATAAACAATAGTAAAAAACCGAACACTAAACTGTTATTTTCGATTAAAAAAAAAGAGGTTGTTGCTTTACTGTTGAGTGTGATAATACACCGAAGGGGAAACTTGATAAAGACATCAAGAATGCAGTTCCTAAAAAAAAACCCTAATTCCAAAACGAATAATTTATCTTTATATATATATATTTTAATTTAGCTTTCATCCATTTTGTTTTCCTTTAAATCCCTAACATAATTGTTTTCCCAATGCTTCCTCTAGGTCTCACACGTCTTCATAGCCATAGAAAAATATTCTTTGGATAATCTTCCAGTGCCTTCTTAATTAGGAAGAACCTATGGATAGTAGAGTGGTCACATAAGACACTTATGTTTATGTGGTCATGTGATTTCTGCGTCTTCCCGGTGCTTGACTCATCTAACCACAAATTCCACCAGCGAACTTCTGAACTCACACGAAAAGTAAAAGAGAATATGCTAATCCAGTGCCAATTTCCTTCAACCAAACTTTAGGTGGACAATAGAAGAAATGTCACCAAATATTATTATTCTTAAACCAATAACCATGAAACACTTCTTAAACCAATAATAGTGAAACACTATAATCTTATTGATTCCCAAATTCTTTAGCACTCTCTCATTATCATAATACCAATTTTTTTTATTGTTTTTTTATATAGTTGTCAAACCAATAGTGTGGATAGTCATTTATTCAAGAAAAACCATTTTATTTAGGCTTTCACTCCTCTCAAATGTCTCTATGTCTTAGGTAATTGACTTGTTTCATTAGATTAAAAAAAAACTAACTCTTAACCTAACAAAAACAGTTATAAAGATGTCTAACTTCTTCCCAATCAAATAAAAATATTTATTTTCATAATTGTTATAGGTCAATTTGGGCATCATTCCCAATGACCTGGTTAACTGGGCATCATCTCCAGGACTGATGATCAAGGGTCTATCATTCCCTATCATCTCAGTTGCTATATGCCCTAAGACAAGAAACAACATGAATCAAACAAGTGATTTTCATCAAAGAAAGGCTTTTCCATGGTTTGAAGCTTATTATTAAACATGTGGGAGCTCACCAACGCAGGCTCTAAGGGGCCTAAGTGCGTTGCATATGCAAGTAGCCCCATTCAAGGCTGATTTGAAAAGCACTTCCCGACATTCAAAGGTGCGTTGGTCACATTGGGAGCGAAATTCTCATTGTTCCGGAATCTCCACTTGGCCAGTGTCTTCTAGAAGGGTTCACATGTGTCAAGCTTTGGATCCAAGTGTCCATTTTACATCTACATGAATGGAAACATGTCTTGACTATTTTTGGAATGTTATTGATTACAAAAATTTCTACACTTCCTCCATAAATTGAACACAGATCTAAGTGTTTGGGAGGAAGAATTTGAGTAGGGAAATGATGGAGAATTTTCAATAGAGAGTTTGATTTGTGGAGCTACTGCTAGAGAGACTTATGTTGTGATGAGACTTGGGAAATTTGCTGGAAGGTCATGATGAATCAGTCACTAGGTTGTAACATCTCCTTCTATCATCAACAAAGAGTACTTCTTGTTTTTCCCTACATGCATCCATGTTTACTTTGATTTTCCATGTTGAAAAATCTTGGTTGATGAATGTAGTTTATGCTTAACTGATTTGGCTAATTAACTTGAATAGATATCTATATTATTGCATCTTCTATTGTTTCAGTGTTCTTTCTTGCAGGAAGCATTCAGCTATTTGAAACCGCTTGAATTTGAAGCTGTAGTGGAAGCGAAAAAAAGGAGCCATTTGGAAGTGACTGAAACAAGTAAGCATACAATCTTCTCTGTGTATCTGTTCTGAGTTAGGAAAAAGGGTAGTGCAGTCTTTCACCTGTTGTTCTAGAATAGAAACTAGTCTAGGGAAGCGTAGTTTATTCGTAGATTACAATTCTGGCCCAACAAACTGGTGACTCCGCTGGGGAGAACTTCTCTTGTTTCTTGGTGTTTAGTCTCTGATCCGCTTTCTAAATCCACCCAGTAGCTTTTTTACATAAATATTAGACCTTTTCAGAGCTTCATTTGCAAAGTTAGTGAGCCAAACAGTAGCTTTTTCTTTGTTTACTGCGCTCAACACACCCTTGATCAGGGCACAGTGCTTTGCAGAGCATTGTCTCCCTTCTCAGCCTGCGTTGCAGAGCACTGTCTCCCTTTGGAGACTGCGTTGGCTCCTGAAAGGAACAAATCCCCTTGAATCTGACTTTGTACTTTGCTTCAGTTTTGTTTGCTGATTTGTTCTGAAAAGTTTGATGCTCTATTGACCAGTAACTCTATATATTTCTTCTCCTTTGACTGAAAATTTGTTCAATGTTGTTTAAAAAAAAAAATTCTTTATCATTGACAAGTTGATTTCGAAGTATTTTTTATGGTTGCATTAAGAATCAATTGCTTTCGAAATAGGAAATTGTCGTAAAATATTCATTTCCTTGATAAGAGAAATTGTTGTTGAAATCCTCTTTTTTTCTTCAAAAGAGAAATTGTTGTTTGTATTCTTTGTTTCTCGAAAGTAAAAAGCATTTTGATTATTGATATAATGCACCTAGTTTCTTTTCTGCATTCATAACATTAAGGAAACTAAAAAGAAAAACTTGCATTTGCATGTAGGATTGTATGTGTTTTTCAAAAGGAGCATTAGGAAATCTTCATTTAGTTTGTGATTCATTGATTATGTTTTTGTTCATTGATTTTTTTGCTCACAAATTTTTTGCTCTTTTTCCAACAAACTAGCGTTCTCTTACCTTAGCAGCTAGGTTCTTCATTGAAAAAGTTGAAAGTGAAAGTTTGTTTATCATTCTTAGCTTGCATTTTAGGAATTTCATATACATCATCGTGGTGACCCTAAAAGGAAAATTGTTAAGCAAGATCAACATATTTAAATAAATCTCAATTTACTTAACAATGCATTGGAACATTAACGATAACATTTAGAAGGTCTAGGCTAGAGGCGTGTTCCGACGTCGTAAAACATAACAGTTATCGTTAACTTGTTTGCGATAAATTATGAGTGTGATACCTCACTCCACGTACGTAAGTATATCATAGCTCTTCCACGTACTTTCGGGTATATCAGGCGGTGTTACAATATGATAAGTATAAAGGGGTGCTCGCATTATGCGGTTTCGCATTAGACAACGCAAATATGGACTTGGGCCTCCATGTACCTTCAGGTATATTTGGGAGGACAACTTTTAGGTGCTATCCATCCATAGTGAATCGAGTTGGCCGCCCTGACATAGTGATACACCAAACACAACATTCTTCCCATACACTAGAGTTGGCACAAGTTGTTTCTACAAATCCTGGTTTGTCTACTGTTGTCGAGATAGAGTCCTCACAGCTACCCATGGTCACGATCCATCCAATATGTGAGACCATACCTCTCAAACCCAACGTTGTTCAACTGGAAATTGATCCAGATCACATTGTGCTCTAGGTGGTAGCTGTTATTGGTCAAACTGGACATCATCCCTAGGACCAATGAAATAGGGTCTATCATCCCCTTATATTTTAGTTGCTATATTCCCTAAGTGGAGAAAATATTGATCCCAAAGTTGAACAATAGGAAGTTGTTCCTGAATTGGTCATCCCACAATCTATTGTATCCATTGAGTCTCCCATATCGCGCAGTCAACCACCTGAAATATACTTTGTGCCCGACAGTGAAATTCTTCCACCTGGTTTGATTTTGATTAAAGAAATATCACAAGACAAGACACCTTTAACTCCAACTCATTTTTAGTACGAGCTTTACCTGTATGAGTCTTTTCCTCAATCACCTTCCTCTGCTTTTGTTGATCCTGTTTCACTTTCAGCTCCCGTGGATTCTATAGGGTATACATTGGGTCATTTGACCATGGCTGAGATAACATCCCAGACTGAACCATCTATTTCAGCTGTGACAACATCTGTTGTTGCTTCATTTTCTATGTTTTTTCCATTGACTTCACCCATGTCATCATCTGGAATCCTATTTGGTTCCTCTCCTTGGTGGCTGGTGATACCACATATGTTACCCTCAGACATTCCTAAATTCAATGAAAACCCTGGAGAAGACCCGTCAACGCATGTTATAACTTATCATTTGTGGTATTCATCAAACTCCTTAAATGATGACTCTGTTAGACTACGTCTTTTCCATCACACACTCACTATTCCAACTGCACATTGAGGATGGTTCTTTTCCTGTGTCAACCTCGTTAAAAAATGAAATAGGTGTTGAGGATAGTTCTTTTCCTGTGTCAACCTCGATAATTGAAACAGGTCCATATGAGGATAGTTCTTGTTACTGTGTCAACCTCGTTAAAAAATGAAACATATTATGAGGATGGTTCTTTTTTCTTGTGTCAACCTCGTCAAAAAATGAAACAAGTGTTGAGGATAGTTATTTTCCTGTGTCAACCTCGATAAATGAAACAAGTTCCCATGAGGATAGTTATTTTTTTATTATGTCAACCTCATTAAAAAATGAAACAAGTGCCTTCGAGGAAAGTTCTTTTACTGTGTCAACCTCGTTAAAAAATTGAAACAGGTCATGAGCATAGTTCTTTTCCTGTGTCAAGCTCATTAAAAAATGAAACAAATCCTCTCCTATAATGAACCTTCATTCCATCCAGCTATTAGTAACTAGTAATCTACTTAGTTGAATGAAATGAAGCTTGGGGGGCATCTTCTCTTGCAGGGGTCATTTGACATGTGCTCTTGTAGGGGGAATTCAAAACATTCTTACCAATTGCACGCAATCGACCACTGAAGTTCATGGGAAAAATCAAGTTCAAAGCTCCAAAATGAAAATGGTAACTATGGAATGGTAAAAATGAATAGTGAAACTATTTTATAGTCTTTTAATTATTTGCAAGTTAAATTTATTGCTATGACTATAGTTTTATTATGTTTTTATCATGAAATAGGTATTTTTAATCCATTTGATGTTGCTCTGAAACAGGTCTTACAACTGATGAACATATTAGTCGTGCAGATTTATTTCAAGAATGATTTGACCAAAAAGGATGCTTTTTCTCCTTATTTTTCAAGCTTTGTTAAAAATGAAAAAGGATTTGAAGCACACTTTTATCTCTTTTTCGAACTTCGATAATAGCGAAAAAGGAACCCTTGGAGTCTTCTTTTAGCTCTTTTCAGACTCCGATAATGTGAAAATATTGCCGAGCACTTGTCATTTTGAGCTCGTTAAAGTAAATGAATTGATATCTACTCAGTATAAGTTTAACCCTTTTCCGGACTGCGATGGATTATTTACGAAAAAGGAATACCTTGGTTAAACATGACCAAAGAGGTTCTCTCAGATATCATTTTACACTTTTTCGGATCCGAGTGACAAATTTATCTAAAAGTACTTTTGGAGTTCTCTTTCATCCTCTTTTTCAGACTCTCTAAATATGATAAAGGACCGGGCTATCACTGTCGTTAAGCTCGTTAAAACATAAAATAGCGATGGGCTTGTTGATCATGGCAAGAATCGAGTTTCATTCATCACTAGACTCGTTAAATTATTAAATAGCAATACTTTATTCACCCGAAGGGTTTAATTATAGATCAAGAAAATGTTATCCTCCTCAAGCTTGTTAAAAGATAAAGAGGTATTGGTCGACAAATGACTAGGGAAAATTTGGGAAAAGAAAGTAAAGTTTATTTTTGGTAGCAAGTCGCTCTTGAACATGACACTTCTTTCACTTCATGTCTGTGACTGTTTGGGTTGGGTAATCATCTTGACGATTCATTCACACCTATGGTTCATCATACCTTCACTTTGGTTTTGGGTCAATGTTGCCAACTCATCATAGTGTCGTCGATATGTTCAAGAGAATTCATCCAGTGATTAAGAACTCATCCATCTGAAATACTCATAAACCTTCATTTTCATGACCGTCATCCCTGAAAATTGCTATATCAAGTCATACCCTTGTCTCCGAAATCAGTAACTCCAGTTTTGCAATAAGGTGACTTCCTGTCGACTACAAATCAATATCTAGGAAGTTCACTTAGAAACATCAAATTCTAGTACCATGAGGCTTGTTACAGCATTGACAAGATCCTCTCTTCCGGAATTTTGACTGAAATATTTTGTTTGTCGTTTGACATCAAATCATCTATTCACGCTTTACGAAATGTACTACAGTACCTTGAGGGCCATTGACATTAATGTTGGTTCTCTCACGTTTTTTAATAGCTTTCATTATTGGCTGGTGATCAAATGATGTCTTTCCATGTTCGACGACAAATCATATATTCGCATGGCTAGAATTGTACCCAAATGATCGAGTGAATGAGATAAGAAGACCCTGGATCTAGTTTTAGCCATCCGGGCTGCAATTTCAGGATTGTTGTACACATCATCTATACGGTGACCTTGCATATAGATTTTCATCCAAACATGGGCCTATATCTGTAGGCAACGTCTGCATCTGGGCAACATTCCAATGTAGACAACTTTCTGAATTATGTACATGTTATTAGATTGTTTTATGTGCTGACTATGGGAATGCCTACCCTCAGAAATTATGATCAATAGAGGATTTATCATAATGTAATGTATTGTAATATTGGTGTAGGTGACTGTTCCACTTTTTGAGATTCAACAAGATGATGAGCTTAGTGAAAAGAGTCGCCTTCACTAAGTGGGCCCGCAGGCTATTTTTGGCACAAGTCTATTTTTAGACTATGTCTATTTTTAGACATGTCGATCATATTCTATGAGTTGCAGGATGCTATTTGTGGATGGTTGGTCAAGTTGGAGAAAATAGATGGACTTCTATTTTTAGACATACTGGGCGGAATCTATTTTTAGATTTCCAGTCTAAAAATAGATATGTCGAATATTATTAGCTCTTAATAATATTTGGACTCTAAACATTATCTTATTCTCTTGGAGCACTTCAGTTAAGTGCACAGATGTGGTACAGTAGCTGACAGAAGGAATTACGCTATTCCTGAGGGTTTACTAGAGCTAATGCATGAGGACTTCAGTTAGAACTCATGTGACAGAGTTTGGTGGAGTTATAGAAGTAGTTGGTGGAGTTGTATTTAGTTTAACTTAGTTAGACTCAGTTGAGCTAGTTGTATCTAGTCTAACTGATTGATACACTAGTGAGAGTGGTGTGAATTAATTAGTTAATTAATTCACAAATAATAAATCATTAATCAACTGAAGAATACATCAGTTAACTACAGTGCATGGAAGTTTCAGTGGAGACCAGTGGAGATATAGGTGAAAGAGAAAGTGTGACTATATTGATGCATTGATTGCATCTAACACTTACTGGAGATGCCAATGAGGGTTGCGCAGTCAATCCAAGAGTAATTCGAATTCATTCAGAGCTATTCTTCAGTAGGGATTGCGCAGTAGAGGCAGGCTAGCAGGTGGCAAATATCGGTGCATGGATTTGCAAGATCGGGCCTAATTAGTGTGTAGCGTATCAGCTTGCATCGAGAGATTGGGAGCACTTGTACTTTTGTAGCGGAGTATTGTTACATGATTCTATGAAAGCTATGTTATATGCGTATAGTTGGGGTTTTTAAACCTTCAGCTCTTTGCTAAACAACTGTGTTCATATGTGTGAATTTTTATTGTTTCATGTGTGCATTGCTATCTTGATTTTATTTCTGCAAATGATCAATGGTGGAATAGATTTTGTATTTTGCATGAAGTTAAAATAGTGTGAGATCAGGAGAATATTGGATATATAACACATAAGTTATATAATTTCTACATCGCTTTGTTTCCAGGCTCATCACATTGTAAAGCATCTCAATCAAATGTTCTTATTAGTTGGATCTCATGCTTTAGGGGGAAATTGTTATAGGTAAATTTGGGCATCATTCCCAATGACCTGGTTAACTGGGCATCATCTCCAGGACCGATGATCAAGGGTCTATCATTTCCTATCATCTCAGTTGCTATATGCCCTAAGACAGGAAACAACATGAATCAAACAAGTGATTTTCATCAAAGCAAGGCTTTTCCATGGTTTGAAGCTTATTATTAAACATGTGGGAGCTCACCAACGCAGGCTATAAGGGGCCTAAGTGCGTTTCATATGAAATTAGCCCCATTCAAGGCTGCTCTGCAAAGCACTTCTTGACATTCAAAGGTGTGTTGGTCACATTGGGAGCAAAATTCTCATTGTTCCAGAATCTCCACTTGGAAAGTGTCTTCTAGAAGGGTTCACATGTGTCAAGCTTCAGATCCAAGTGTCCATTTGACATCTACATGAATGGAAACATCTCTTGCCTATTTTTGGAATGTTATTGATTACAAAACTGCCTACATTTCCTCTATAAATTGAACACAGATCTAAGTGTTTGGGAGGAAGAATTTGAGTAGGGAAATGCTGGAGAATTTTCAATAGAGAGTTTGATTTTTGGAGCTGCTGCTGGAGAGACTTATGCTGTGATGAGACTTGGGAAATTTGCTGGAAGGTCACGATGAATCAGTCACTAGGTTGTAACCTCTCATTATATCATCAATAAATAGTACTTCTTGTTTTTCCCTACATGCATCCATGTTTACTTTGATTTTCCATGTTGAAAAATCTTGGTTGATGAATGTAGTTTATGCTTAACTGATTCGGCTAATTAACTTGAATAGATATTTATATTATTGCATCTTCTGCTGTTTCAGTGTTCTTTCTTGCAGGAAGCATTCAACTATTTGAAACCGCTTGAATTTGAAGCTGTAGTGAAAGCGACAGAAAGGAGCCATTTGGAAGCGATTGAAACAAGTAAGCATCCAATCCTCTCTATGTGTCTGTTCCGAGTTAGGAAAAAGGGTAGTGAAGTCTTTCACCTATTGTTCTAGACTAGACACCAGTCTAGCGAAGCGTAGTTTATTCGTAGATTACAATTCTGGCCCAACAATAATAAGATATACAAATATTTATTTGAATAATGAGATGACTTTGGCAACACAGAGTGAATAAAAATGGTGTTTTTTAACGATTCAAAATCTACCACTTAATAAAAAAATAACCATGACCTCCTTTTTTTATAAAAGGGTGATGAGATAATACCGCTGGTTGATTCCTTCCTCCACATAAAACAAAAATAAATAAAACAAGAGCATATATTTCACTTTATATATTACAAAAGATACACAATGTAAAAGGCCTGTGATTGGGAATCAAATTGTCATATATTTCACTTTATATATAAAAAAAAATAGACTGCAAAAGATACACAATGTAAAAGGCCTATGATTGGAAATTATATTGAGGTAAGGGCCATATATTGAAATTTATATATTTAGAAAATAAATACTGTAGAGTACATGGGATGTCAATTAAGATTTCATCATCCATGCCATGAGGAAAAGCTTCTCCATCATCTTATTGGAATCATACACGACAGGATTACACTATACACAATGTAAATAGATTAGATCATATGGAAGGGAATTTCGTATACACTTTACACTCATCCCACAAGATATCTGGGGCCTTCGAGAATGGTCATATCAAGGAGGCTCAGAATTTCTGTCCTTCGGCTCTTCTTCTAGTATCATGCATCATCGCCGACATGTGCACGGGATGGGATCAAAGCTCCGGAGCTAAGTTGAGGATCTTCACAATTGTTTTCTATGAAATTCTTAATCTCAACTTCACCTTCAAGTTGCGCAAATCAGACATGGCAGTGGTTGGATTTATTCAACAACATGGCTCCTGAAATAAAAGAAGTCAGTCCACCCATTAATCTGACATTATATATATACACCTACAATGCAAAAAAGAGTAGAGAAGTCAACTAAGTGATTTTGACATATATTTATTCAAGAATAATTGAAAATTATTATACCTCAACTCTGAAGTGGAAGAACAAACCTTGAGATGAGATTCTAGTTCAGCCTGCAATTACACTTGAGAGGTCATATCTTATATCATAGAGGTGGAAGATATATTAATAGGACTTGGTGAGTTAGTTAGGTAGTTAGAAGAGCATAAATGAAGGAGGCGGCGGATCTAATGGCTTAAAACATTTCAATCGTCTAACATTTGATCCAATGGCACAAACATGGACACAGTGGTAGCCGGGAGAGTTTTTTTCAAATAAGAATGCCTTATGGTGTAATTATACATGTTTGAGTTTATCATATTTTATGATTGTTGTATATATTAATTAAGTTTTATTATTTTATTATTAAATTAATAAAGAAATTGATTTATTTTTTTTATAATAGATTTTTTATTTTATATATATATATATTCCAGAAAAAAACTATATCTTATTAAATTGGAATACATATAATATTGTGCATAAATATTGTATCAGTAAGCTAATAGCTTTACTAGAGGCATGATTTGTCCATGACTTTTACAAGAAAATTTTAATTTCTATAGTTTGAAAGTTTGAATAATATTTCAAAAAATAGCAATGAACAATATTTCTAAAAATGGAATTCCATTCCATTTATTTTGTGATCATCTGATAACTCATATTGTCTAAAATATCCAACTAGAAGTTGTAATGCCTCCTTAGAGAGTTTGTTAGCTTGTTTATTCAATTCCCTATAAATATGAGAAAAATATGTCCATTCAAACATCTATGTCTCAAGAGTGATTCCCTGAAGCATATGGTTTAAATTTGGGACATTGGTCTCTACCTTTTTGTTTGCCCAATATATCATGAGCTTTGCGTTAACCATGACTTGTATTTTTTACACCAAGATGTCGAGTTGTATGCAAGAGTGTTTAATGACCTGTAAATTGAACCTTCATATTGGAGCCAGCACCAAGAGCATATTTAATGAGGTAATGGTGGTTTTGATTTAAATACAATACCACTGCGACACCACATTTTGGGGGATCTCCTTGGCTAGCACCATTAAAGAAACTCCATGGAATATGTTTATCCAATTATGACATAATTGGAACATGAGTCTTCCTCCTCTTGGACTTAGTTCACAATTTCTTGACCTATTTTTCAATGAGTCTACTTGTCACTTTAGTGGGACGAGTTTTTCATGAAATATGGCTTGATTTCAAGCACACTAAATGTTATTTACAAATATAGTAGGGAAAGCCTACACATTTTACATAGAGCAATTTTCCACCCAATATTGAGTACAATATTCTAAAGAGGATTAATTCCATTGTGCAAACGAGGGCAAAAATATTAAACATAAGATACTCCAAGTCTTACCTATGTAAGGGAAAAAGATAAATATGTGCGAGATGGATTTATTCCTTGTATGATATAAGGCACAATGATTAGGCACACACCATTTTTTTTATCAGATTATCTCATGTCATCAATTTTTTTTTTAAGAATGGGTATATATTACCATTAAAAATTTCTAGAATATAGGATAGAACCTAGTACATATTGAACCCATGATTTCTTTTCAGTCATTAAAAAGCTCCACTGATGTCTATTACGTATTACATCTTCTCTAGATGCATATATTCTAAACATATTCTCTTTATACAATTTCCAAAAAACACCTAAGATCACTAAATATTTGGAAAACATATAAAACTACTTTAGACTTTGGGCCTTGCTGCATGTTCTGGGGTTCATCGTAATCCTTCTCAGGATGAGGTGGTGAGGCATGACCCATGTTGGTACTCATGCTGGAATCATTAGTGTACCACACTTCTAAATCATTCTGCCTCTACATCATGTCTTATGAAGCATTGACGCGTTCCTCATCCACTGGGCCATTCACTGCCAAAGCCATCTCATCCACTTGAAAGGTCAACCTATCAACTTCCAGTTGGATCCTGTCCATTTTGGTTTCCAGAAGTCCCAATTTCTGGGTTGTTAATTCATTGTGTGCACCAATCTCTGCAAGAATAATTCTCGTTAGTCAATTTAATTTTTTTTTATGTAACCTAGTGCACCTTCCTACTGCTTTACTATGTTGCTTGCCTCATTGTTTTTATCATTTCTAGCCATGGTGATCACCCTACATAATTCCCTCCCTCTGCTGAGAGTATACACCACAAGTCACTGATTTTAGATTTCCAGGGTCATTTTTTGGCTCTTTATATCTTCCAAAGCCCATTGTCCTCCATTTATGGATTGTAACTACTCCTTTGTTACAAAATTGATCCCCATAAAATGATCATACATTGAAATCCATTGCCATCATGAAAAGTTCATTTTCTATTACAAATTGAGATGATGGATAAGGACACACACTTGTTTCCATATTCTTGGATATAGAAGGAATTAACTCACTCGCCTTACATTCCTCCTTGAAATTGTATACAAGCCTCCACCTATCCAACCTCCAACATTGTATGACAACTATGTTTCGTATGTAGATGTTGTTGTGCCCTTTAATGTCGAGTTCTCACCTATTCTACACGACGTGGTTTAGTACTGATTTCATCGGGATGGTAATTACATCATCCCTTCGAATTGATTGCTTATGCCCCTAATTTTTGTCCTATGTTTAACAAATTTGTGCCATGGAATTTGGATTTTCCTTTCTTGGGATTGGTTTCTTTATATATTCCCCATCGTCCACTTTCAATACTCTTTTTTCTAAGAGAAATCCTTGATTGGTTAAGGAATTCACCATTGTATTGAGATTTCACTTTATATGAAATAGCTCAATCTTCTCGAATTTTTTCAAAATAAGCTTAATTCTATATTGGATTAGGGCCAAACATTGTGCAAGTCTTCCTTCTACATTTCTCACCTCCTTTATTATATTTGAGAAAATAAATACCATCAAATGATGTATTCCTTTGGTGGATTCCAAGTGCAATCCTTGCCATAACGCTAAATGTGCAACCTGGTTGTTGGTTGAATCTCCTATGCCCCAAGCGAATTTAGTCTCCCTTTCTCCACCGAGGTCAAAGATAACCCCTCCCGCTGATGTCGCCCTTGCATGTCAAAAATTTGTTGGATAAATCCAACCACAAAGATATTTTACACTTTAGAGGACCGTTACGTTTCCAAATGTATTTCCACCACCACCTATGAAGCTATTCAAGGCTATTTTCAATGAAGGAATTATAGCCCATATTGGTTGTGTATTACCGAGAAGTGGGATTTTTTGAGAAAATTAAACGATCTAGGTTATCTTCAACAAGAAAATGAGGGAGGAAACCTACATCCTTACATAATCATTCCATTACGTAGTTTCCAACTTAGGGAGAGCTAGGTCTTTTATTTATCTCCAAGCTTGTCTTCTTAATACAATATTGAAATAAGACTTCGCATCTGCCAAATTTTTTTTCCATACAACTCTCATCAGATGAATGCAATTTGGGGATAGTTTGAAGCTCTCACCATCCCCAACCCAAGGATACATTCCTACTTGCACAAATTGTCCATTATTAATCCACCATACCACCCAATCTGCAACAAAATGAAAGGATTTAGTAAGGGCTCTCCATACAATGGAAACATTTTTACAAGATTTATTCGGATCATGATACCATTCCAATAGGGACTTATTCCCTAAATACTTGGACTATAGAGATCGACCTCAAAGGGAGGTGTTTTTTGTGAAACACTAAAGACTGCGAGTAGCCAAGGATTTCATATATATATATATATATTCTTGATGCACTAATCCCCCAAATATTTTGGTCTAGTTATAGAGGCCTAAGGCACAAGAGGAATCCCTTTTGAGCCAACTTTACCTATCCATAGAAACCTGAAACTAAGCTTTCTAATTTTATTGAGTATTCCTTTGGGGACCAAAGAAATCGATGTCTAGTATATTGGAATGATTTCAAGGACCGATTTAACCAATACCAAGCACCCACCTCTAGATAGAAGCTGATACGTTCATATGACAATGCACTTTTCCACCTTTTTGTAAATCCAAAGCTAGTCCTCATATCTATAATCATTAGATTTTAACATAAAGCCTAAGTATTTGACACCTTCATCAATGGTTTTGCCCTGAAAATTGAAGATATTGTGAATGCAAGAGGAAGGGACTTCGAAAAGATTTTAAAGGATCATATGTGATTTTTGAAAATTAATGACCGTTCTTGTAATCAGGGTGAATGGATCCAGAATGTGCTTTAGAGTATGAAAATATAAACTGTTTCCCGAAATAAAAAGGAAAACATAATCCATAAAAGGAGATGGGATATGACGACAATATTAGAGATGTTGACCCCTTTGACCTCTCCTTTATCATTGGCATCATGTATAATTATGTTGAGAGATTCTATGACCAAAAAAATGAGAAGGGGTGAGAGAAGACATCCTTGCTTGAGTCTTATAGAAACATTAAAAAATGAGGGGTGAGAGAAAACATCCCTGCTTGAGTCTTCTAGAAACATTAAAAAATGAGAAGGGGTGAGAAAAGATATTCCTGCTTGAGTCTTCCAAAAACATTAAAAAAATGAAGAGAGATGACTATTGATCAAAACCACAAAACTTGCCAACTAAATATATTCCATGATCCAATTAATTATCTTATAATTCATTCCAAATTAAATTATAGATATATAATTATATAATTTATAACACTATATTAAAAATAAAAATTAAAAAATATCTCTCTCATAGATACACCCTTACCTTAATGGTTGTGCATTTTAGCATATAAAGTGTTAAGGAAGTATTTTCATGAGAGGATAGACACCATTATAGTAATCCCAACCAGTTTTAATTTTCAGTACGCATTTAAAAATATATATGTATACCTAGTTAATGGATATATAAAGTGTTTAAAATTAGTTGTGCATTTTCCCATGTAAGGAGTTAAATTTATTGATGAGAAAAAATGCACTATTATAGTAATCCCAATCATTTTTAAATAGAGGAAGTGATTGGAGGGCTCCACTATTTATACGTTCTCAAAAAAACTGTAATGGTGTTCGTCGGAAAATTTCTCAAAACTTGAGGAACTAATTCTTTCACTACTTGATTCGGAAAATTTCTCAAAACTTGAGGAACTAATTCTTTCACTACTTGATTGCGCTCATAGTGCTTATACCTCATAAATGATGACCAAAACATTATTTCCAAAATATAGAAATATGTTATAATAACGATTAGGATAGTGATGTGGGATGGTTTCATGGCCATCCTTTGGTGTTTCAAATGCTATATTATATAGTCAAATTACCGTGGTTGATGGTCTTCTTCGGTTTTTATTTTCTTCCGGTTAAGAGCATTTTTGTTGCTTCTTAGGAGTTTCAAATGCTATATTAGATACTCAAATTACCGTTGTTGATGTTCTTTTTCGGTTTTTTTTCTTCCGGTTAAGAGCATTTTTGTTGTTTCTTAGGAGTGTTGTAATTTCGACAATGTGTTAATTTTTTTTATATTGCAAGAGCAAATTGTAGTGTATTTTTAATTTGCATTTATACTTGAAATGGGAGAGCATGTGTATCTCTGCATAAGACCAATGAAGAACTTACTAAAAGTGAAGTTTTATGTTAAGTTGGCACCCATTTTGTCGATCACCTTAGATTTTGGAAAGAGATGGGTTTGACTTTACTACCCACAATGCAAGAACATGATGTTTTTCACATTTCTTTACTTAAGTATGTACATGACACTAATCATATTGTTGATTGGTTTGTGATATATGTGGAAACTGAGAGAGAGTTCCAACTTGAACCATTGTGCATATTGGATAGGAGGCAGACCACGCTCCAGAATGAAGTAATAGAGTAAGTCAAAGTGTAATGGAAACACTTTGGACCATATGAATCCACTTGGGAAATGGTAGATCAAATGAGGGTATCTTACAAATTTTTGTTTACTGTGTACAAAAATATTGAGGATGGTGTTCCCTTAAGGGGGTGGGGTTTGTCACAACCCCTTTTCATAACACTTGTTAATGTAAACACAATTGTGTGAATTATAGATGTACATGAATCTATGTGAAAATGAATTGATGATTGGCCTGAATGGAGAGGCATATGGATCCAAATCTCTAAGGGGGTTTCTTGTTGCGTACTTGTTGAGTTTCTTGTGGCATGTTGTGATTAGGCCCATACCTAACTTCATTTAATTACCTTGATACCTCGCCTTGACCAACAAGCTACCTCCATGCTGACATAGCTAAAATATTGAAGTTCTGGAGTGGGAGTATGAGTAAAAAGGACAAAACCCATCCCCATCCTCATGATGGATTGAAGTTAAGGAGGAAAATCAATAATGTGAAGGGGATTGGCGGAGAAGAGAAAAGGGAACAAGGAAGAAAAGAGGAAGTTAGTTATTGAATAAGGAGAGTGGAGAAGAAGGAGACGAGAAATAAGTAGATAGAGGAAAAGCTTGAGGAGAGTGTAGGAAGATTTAAGATAACTAAGGACATAATCCAATGAAGAAAACTGGAGCATGGATGAGATTTGCCTAGAGATTGGGATGGCATTCTCTATATGGTGATGAAAGGGCCTTGGACTACATGTGTCTACACCTATATGGCCAATTGGAGGCGTAGTGGAGAATTAAACCACTTAGTGCTTCAGATATAAAACTCGGAATATCCACAATCGTCATTTTTAGTCTATGTTTCGAGTCTAAATCAAGACTCATCTTCAGGACAACCTGCTAAGAAGAGAAAAGATGAGGATCAATAAATAGTGGAAAGAAGGAGAATGAAAGGGCCGACCAACTCTTAAATGTTTTATAAATTAATTAGCTATTTATTTTAGTTTATTCAAAATTTTAATTTATTTCATTTTTAATTTAATAATGACACATTTAGAAATTTTTATTATTATTGTTTATTGAGTTATTCATTAGTTACCCTACCCTAATTAAAATTAAATATATATATATATATATATATATATATATATATATATATATATATATATATATATATAATTTGTTAATACTAATTTTTTTTTAGGAAAAGTTTAAGTGGTTATGATAACATATATTAAAATGGGTGAATATAAAATTTTAAATTATTGATTATAAGGGTTTATTTATTATTATCTTATTAAAATTAATTGTATTAATTTTTTATTTTTTTTATTAATACTAAAAAAAGAGGGGTGTTAATAATTAAGTTGGTTGTTCCTAAAACTAAGGGATATTATTAGGGTTATTTTAATAAAAATATTTAAGAGGGCATTATAATATAGGGCATCCCTTTACTTAGTCTCTTAAATATATTTATTAAAATAACCCTAATAATATCCCTTAGTTTTAGTAACAACCAACTTAATTATTAACACCTTTCTTTTTTAGTATTAATAAAAAAAAAATTTAATACAATTAATTTTAATAAGATAATAATAAATAAACCTTTATAATCAATAATTTAATTCACCCATTATAATATATGTTATGATAACCCCCCAAACTTTTTCTCGAAAAAAGATTTAGTATTAACAAATAAAACTACTTTTTATTTATTTATTTATTTATTTATAGGGTAGGGTATTTAATGAATAACTCAATAAAAAATAATAATAATTTTTTTAAATGTGTCATCATTAAATTAAAAATGAAATAAATTAAAATTTTGAATAAACTAAAATAAATAGCTAATTAATTTATAAAAAATTTAAGAGCAGGTTGGCCCTTTCATTCTCCTTCTCCACTATTTATTGACCTTGATCTTTTCTTTTCTTAGCAGGTTTTCCTAAAGATGAGTCTTGATTTAGACTCGAAACATAGACTAAAAATGACAACTGTGGATATTCCAAGTTTTATATTTGAAAAACTACATCACAAAAACCTCCAATCTAGCACTTAGTGTTTATTGAGTAGGTTGATAAACCACTAAGTTCTTGCTAGATAAGTTGTTTAACCACTTTGTTCTTTTTGAATGGGCTGATAAACACTAGGGTGATTTTTGGAAGGTTCATAGACCATTAAGCAGGTAAGATGAGTCACTGTGGTGCTTGCTAAAAGAGTTGTTAAACCACTAAGTGCTTACTAATGAAGTTTATAAACCACTTCGTGCTTGTTAAGTAAGTTGATAAAACACCTAGATAATGGGCTACAAACTCTTGCAATGCTTGCCTTGAAAATCAAGTTGATAAACCACCTAGATTGTGGGTTCAATCTCCTAGAACTGAGAAAATACCCCAACTGAGCCTTAGGTGGAGTCCTATATTTTAACTCAGAGAATAAGCAAGTCACTGCGGTGTTTACAACTTGAGAGAAATTAGAAAATCACTTGGACAGTGGGCTCCTTCTCCTAGTTGTGTGATTAAGCCTTGGATGTGAATTTCCCTGAATACACATCTCCTCTGACTTTGGGTCTAGATCAAGGATGTTGGTTGCAGAAATACTGTAGCGTGGTTAGCCTATGGTTGGGTGGATATTTAAAGTCCCTCAAATTACAAAATGTATATAAACACACAAGTAAGTGTACATTACTTATGTGTATTATCTTATGGAGTGTGATGAAACTTATTACGTTGTGAATAATGCAAATATCTTCAAGTGTTATAAATATAAGGGATTTCGTGAGCTTTTAAGCTCGCTAATATAACCATGATTGGAATGATGTCTTGTAAATTTATTGGTGGATGTTTTCCTACACTATGTTGTTTATTCTTATGATCATGAAAGATGTGTATTTATGTGTTTATGGTTACATTGATGCACTTAGATAGTAGGTAAATGAATACATAGTCAACTATTCATGCATCGGCTACCTTGTTTAAATTGAGAATTTGAGACCTCAAGCCTTGGGACATAACTCCCAGGGGTAGGCTTACCTTAATACTCCAAGATCGAGGGAACGAGGAAGGAATTTTTCTCTTGTTCACTAAAATTACCTTGGGATTTTTATTCCATGTGATAAATGGTGTGTCGTCGGTGTTGGTGGGAGGAAAATTTAGACTCATGTGAATGCTAGTTGGTTGACATTGAGTGGGTGTTGTTGGAACAACGCCCTAGTGGTTAGGATGCGAGCATGGTCTTTATTGATAGGTTGAACTTTAATCGAGTGTAACTTTTGATCCAGGAATATGATTAAGGTGAAATTAGTATTGCCGGAAAGCTCTCAATGAGTTGAACACAACAATGAAATATTAGGTTAAATTCTGTAGACTTGAAAAAATGAGGTTTTTGTTGATACCATCCTCATAACAGAACTTAGGGATCAGTTTAAACAACAAGTAACATCTCCTACATCCCGAGATAGTGCAAGGGGGTGGGAGGGAGCATTACGTCTTTCTCGCCTTTATAGTCCTCAAAATTTAAAGAATACTTTTGGACAAAAATAATAATTTGTTTTCTTTAAAAAATTAATAATATTTTACCAAAAATATAATAAAAATAATCATAGAGTACAAATATTGAAACATCCAACCACTTTTGTGCTCTTCTCTTAGACTTATTATCCTTGTAATGCACTTTTCAATAACAAAAAACTATTCCACCACCTCCCTTGAGATAGAGAAATTGCCATATATATTTCCACCACCTCCCTTGAGATAAAAAAATTTCCATATATATACACCTCTCAACATTGTTTTCAGTTGTCATGTTAATTAATCACACTTTTAGAAGTGAAGTACATGGAAATAAGTGCCAAGATCTATTCAAATTAATTCCATATACCAAACAACTTTTCCAACTATTGTTGAAACACTCCTTGATAAAGAATTTTCCTAGGATGAAGGAAACAAACAACAACAAGTACCTAGTATACACAATCAATATTTCACTATTTATCCTTCAAATATATTTAGCTCAAAATACCATAGAAAACTAAGGGTAGGATTCTTCACTATTTCGCCCCCAACAATGAAGAGTAAGCCTCGCTAATGTGAACAAATCTTTACCCATGTTTAGAAGTTTGAAACTTGGATGTTTAGAAGTTTGAAACTTGGGATGGATGGACATATAAAGAAATATAACAATTATCATAATTTCAAAATCAGTGTTGGAAATATTGTTTTCATCAATGTCAAAGACATGGGGAGATAAATATTGGAAAATGAAGATTGTTGAAAATATTGTTTTTGGACTTTTGATATCCCATTTAGATATCTTATATTTGGAGCATTTTTACTCTAGCTACATAGCTGAAATTGGATTATGGTATATATGGTTGGAAATATTATTCTGATATCTTTCCAATTGTATATGACACTCCCTATAACTCTATAGGAATGAGGAGATACGTAAGATTTCGTCAAGATGACCCAAACAAAGTGCATGTAGGCTGACCCAACCAGTTTTACAAGTCATCCCCATATGTAAATATACAAACACTATAAATAAATTGAATATGAATTGATTTGAACACAATCGAAGAAAGAAGAGATCTAAAGTCGTAAAAGGAGCCAAGGAATAACTTTTGGGGTGATTCTTTGAGTTTAAATGTTGAAAATGGAAACATGAAAACTTGTACGAGTTAAATAAGTTAGGAAGACTTATTTGGTTCACTTAATTCGATTTGAGGGTCAAGTTGGAGGCATGTAGAGCATATCCTACATTATAGGAGCCTTGGTTGAGTTTATTTTGAGTTGTAATTAATTAACTTAATTTATTTGAGTTAAAATCAGTTTAAATAGTTCTAAATAATGGATGAACTAGTGAGAGGTCAAGTGTATTAAATTAGATTTAAATCACATGTAGTGATCAATTAGATAGCCAATAATTCACTCAAAAATAATTCATGCATGTCAGTTCTGAGAAAGACACAGTTGAGATTGGAGTTAAAGGGTAGTGTACTATCAGTTGTATAATCATCCAATTATATAGGTGGTGCATGGAGTCAAAGGAAGATCCTTGATGTATTTCACAATCATAATTGGGGAATTTCCCTATTAATAGGGGTTTAATTCCCTAGGAAATTGCACATGGAAATATGGATCCCTAAGGCCAATAATTTGGTTAAGTAATGAGAAAATCTTGCCTAAGAATTAGTTAGATAGACAGAGATAATGTAGAGAGCTCTCAATCCTGAGAGAAGCACTGTATTTTTCTCATATATTATGACTTATGTGATATAAAGATAATGGGGTTTGTAGATAAGTATTTCCCCAGATAAATATTTGCATTGTGCCATTGAAATTCTTTCTCTGTCTTTTTCATGTGATTGTGCGATTGTTATTGGTTTTTGCAATTTCTAGAGTAGATTCAAGTATTTTGTTTTTTTGTTTTAACATATTACAAATATCAATTTGAATCTACATGGATTTTATACATGGTATTATAGCGTGAATCACCACAGAATAGAATAATACAAGTTTGTTTTGAGCAAGTGAATCAAATTTGTAGATCTACTCTTCAAGACCAGCGACAGTATCAGGATGTCTTTCTATGGATTGAGATTCAAATATTCCTTTGAGGGTAGTTCGAATTACATAGTTTGGAAGGACAAGATGGAAGCAATGTTGGAAGGAAAAAAGATGAAGGAGTTCATAGACAGTGATATTCCTAAGCCTGTGACAACAAATTATCAAAATCTAGAAGCATGGAAGAAGAACGTAGCAAAGGTAAGAAGGATCCTATTGGAAGGAGTAAGAGATCATATTGTCTTGAACCTCCATGGAAAGGAAACTCTATATGCTATGTGGAAGGCATTAAAGAATTTGTTTCGTAATAACAATGACCATTGGAAGCTGGTGTAGAAGGAAAAGCTCAGAAAAATCAAGATGGAGAAGGGTGAATCAATACCAAAATGATTGACTAAATTAACTCAATGTTGAGATGAGATTGGCAGTGCTAGTGTTACAGTTGCTGAGGATGATATGGTGATACTAACACTTCTAGGCCTTCCCAAGAGCTAGAAAAACTACCAAGATTTAGTGAATGGGAGGGAGAAGCTACCAGAGTGGGAGTGATTATGGTCTGACTTAGTACAAGAAGAGATTTGGCGGAATAAAAAAGATGGATCCTCATCAAAGACTAACTATGACTTCGATGGAAAGGAAAATCAAGGGAAAGAAAAGGAATCCCATTCCAAATCATATTTTAGTTAGGAAGGAAAGAAGAAGGACTTGTTGAATATTAAATTTTTTCACTGTCATGAGTTGGGGCATTATGTCACAAAGTGTCCGCAAAAGAAGGACGGCAAGAAGTCCTTAAGAGGAGTGGCAGGTGAATTTCTTGCTTCACAATTCGAGTTGTATTTCACTCTCATTGCATGCATGGTGTCATCGGTGATGGGTTCTATGTGGTACCTAGATAGTGGAGCTCCATTCCATATGATTGACAACAAATAATTCTTCAGAAACTTGGAGGAGAAGGGTCTCCAGATGCACATTGAGATGGGATATTCCCAGAGGTATAACACCACCAGTACAGGTACTATTACCTTTTAGAGGGATTATGGTACTCCTCTCACATTAAAAGATGTCATGTATGTTCCTAGTTTAAATATGAATTTAGTTTCAGTTTCTATGTTAGAAGACCGTAGTTATGATGTGATATTTAGAAAAGGAAAGACTTTCCTTCCTCACAAATTCACAGGATAGGTGAAGAATATTGGGGTTCAAGTAAAGAACCTCTACAATTTGGATGTAGAAGAGTGTACTACCTTGAGCACGGAAGCAGAGAAGATGTAGAGCCGAGACATCAATGAGTTATGACATAGAAGATTGGTCCATCTACACCATGGCACTTTTAAAATCATGCAACATATTTCTACAGGACTTCCCAAGGGTGCACTTGAGCAGCAAGATACATAAAAAGGGTTGACATTGGTAAGTACACCAAATCCACCTTTCATAATAAGGACAACCGAGCAAGGGAGATCCTTGAAAGAGTTCACTTAGATGTGTGTGGATTGTTCTCGAAATCCTCCACAACAAAACACAAGTATTATGTGATTTTTGCAGATGATGTTTCACGCAAGTGTTGGATATTATTCATGCAAAAGAAAGATCAGACGTTCTCAATTTTTTTTGAGTTCAAATAATTTGTCAAGAAAGATACAGGTAAGAAGGTGAATGATCTTAGGAGTGACAATGATGGTGTCGAATGAATTCAAGAAATTTTGTGCTTTACAAGGCATTCAACAAGAATTGATAAAAGCTCATAAGCCACAACATAATGGGGTTGCAGAAAAGAAGAACATAGCTATTGTGGGAGCATCACGAGTGATGTTGCATGATCAAATCCTACCATTGCACTCTTGGGCTAAAGCATGCAACACAACAATATTTGTGGAGAACATAAGTCCTCATCAGATTCTCGGGATGAGTACACCAGAGGAACCTTTTTCAGGTAAGAAACCATATGTGTCGCACTTTAAATTTTTTGGTTCATGAGTTTATTGTCATGTAACCAAAGATTCAAGGAAAAAGTTGTAACCAACATCTGGGTTGGGAATATCTGTGAGGTACACCGATACACCTCACAACTATCAAGTGTACATGCCATCTCATAGGATTATAGTTTTCAAAAGAGATGTGAAATTCAATGAAGAGAAGGCCATGTGAATTAACCTTGAGAAGGAGCTTCATTTTCATGTAGTTGAGGAGCTCTTAGCTCCAAAATAAGAAACTCAAGATGTGGAGAAGCTACAAGAAGAGAATAAGAGAGTGGAAGCACCCGCTCATGTAGAGATATCCAAAGATGGAAGGAAGTGCACCAGAGAGGTTGATAGTTTGATGCTTGATGCCAGAAATAATGTGGGAGCACCCACATCACAGCGCGGGAAGAGGAGGTCCCTAGAGTGGTACACTAGATACATGGCTCTTACGAATGAAAGTGTAGAGACTGATCGATCCTCATTCGAGCAGTGAAACAAACATTATGGGTTGATGCCATGGTAGAGGAGAATGAATTAATCATAAAAAAAAGTGCATGGGAGGTTGTCCCAAGACTAGAGGGAAAGTTGGTTGTAGGATCCAAGTGGATCTACAAGGTGAAGCATGCAGTAGATGGGAGTGTTGAGAAACACAAGGACAGATTTGTGGCCAGAGGGTTCTCTTAGGTGGAGGGAATTGATTATGAGGATACCTTTGCTCCAGTTGCAAGGTACTCGTCAATCATATCTATTATTTCCACTTTTGGTGAATATGGGATGGAATAAAATCATATGGATGTAAAGACAACCTTTGTCAATGGAGTGATTGAGGAAGAGGTGTACGCAGAGCAGCTGGAAGGATTTGAGACCTTCGACAGAGAGTCACATGTGTGCAGACTCAAGTGAGCGTTATATGGACTAAAACAATCACCCCATGCTTGGTACACCAGGATCATCAACTACTTCACTGGGTTGGGCTTCACCAAAATTGAAGCATATGAAAACCTTTACCATATTGTGGTTGAAGGTAGATTATTGATTATAGTATTATATTTTGATGACTTGATTCTAATAGGTGATGATCACTGATCAAATCTGGAAAGAGAATTTGAGATGAAGGATATGGGGTTCTTGCATTATTTCTTTGGTTTGGAAATTTGGAAAAGAGATGGGGAACTATTTTTATCTCAAGGAAAGTATGCCAACGAGAATTTGAAGAAGTTTCACATGCAGAGCAATTGAAACCCATGGAGACTCCTCTAATAGAGATTGGAGGAAGGAAGATTCTACTTCAGGTGAAGTGGTAGAAGCTATCATCTACAGGCAGCTTGTGGGTTCACTCATGTACTTGGTGAACACACGACTGAACATGTGTTATGTGGTTAACTAGGTTAGTAAAGATATGGTTAAGCCTACCAAACTCTATTAGAAGGCAACCAAACATGTGTTGAGATGCCTCGGAGGCACCACTCAGTTTGGTATTTCCCACAGGAGGATAGAGGAAGTGAAGCTTCAAGGCTTCAAAAATTCATATTGGGGAGGGAGTCCATCCAACAGGAAGAGCATATCAGGTCACATCTTCAGTTTTGGATTAACAACAGTTTCCTAGTACAACAGGAACCAGAGATCAATTGCCATTAGGGGAATTTTGAGGTCTAAAATGGGACTCCTAAGAAAAATGTAAAACCGAAATAAACTTTATAAGAACCAATACGATTCAAGATAGTGATGTCAACCATGGGGGATGATTCGCCATTTTTTAAGTAAAAGGGAAAAAAGATTAAAAAATAATAAAATAATGAAACTACTTTTTCAACTCATATTTTCAACTTATCTCCAAAAAATTTTACTCAAATTTCGAGTGGGATCACTCGTTGGATGCAAAATTTAATTCCTCATCCAAGGAGTACCCATGTTTCATACTTTTGATGGACCCTGCTACATGAAAAATTAGAAATACATGAAAAAACATGATTGCAATCACATTTTTCATGTATTTCTCACTTTTCATGTAGAAGGATCTATTGAAAGTATGAAACATGGGTACTCCTTGGATGATGAATTAAATTTTCTGTCCAATGAGTACTCCCGCTCGAAATTTGAGTAAAAACTTTGGGAGATAAGTTGAAAATACGAATTGAAAAGTTGGATTTTTCTTTTTTCCCTCCAAAATTTGATGATGTAATCAAATATTATTTGATTATTTCCACTATTATTTTATAATTTCCTTAGGAGGCCCATTTTAGACCTCAAAATTCCCCTAATGAATCAAGTCAGTAGAAGCAGAGTACATGGCTTCTAGTCAAGCAGTTTGTGAGGCTATCTGGATGAGGAAGATCCTTGTTGGGTTGTTTGTTTTGCAGATGGATCCGCCGATGATTTATTGTGATAACCAAAGTTGCATCAAACTCTCAGTTAATCCAATTTCTCATGACAGGTCCAAGAATTTTGATATTTGGTATTGTTAGGTCTCTGTAATTTTAGCAGATTGGCAAGACTAAAACTGCAAAGGCAACATATGAACCACTTTGGGATTCTAGGATCTATCCCTCCTGAATCCAGAGAGGGATCTCTCTATAAGTGTGTTTAAAGATGTGATCTTTAAGGTTTGAAATGTGATATTAGGCTAGCTATCAGGAACAAGGTTTTGTTTGTTTTGGTTGGGCTAAGATAAATGAAGGTGAAGGAAGTCTAAATGAAGGGTGAAGGTGTATGGAAGTGAAGGAATGATTCAGCTAACAAGATAGGCAAGAAGCAGCTTCAATCTATTGGGCTATGGAGTCATAGTAGTATTTAATTGAAATAGCAAGGTTCAAGAGTGTTCCATGGGGCAAGTCATCTATGTCAAAGGAACTCTTTAAGTTGATTTTATGGAATGGAATGAAACAATAAAGAAGGGAATCAAACAGATGAAGAACAAAGAGAAGCCTAAGATCAAGTAAGTACTTTGAAACTATCCTTCTTTTGGCATACACTTGAGAAAGACATAAAATTTATCTAAGATCAGGTAAGTACTTTGAAACTAGCCTTCTTTCGATGCACTTTCAATAGAAAACATTTAAAACACAAATAGAATAGCTTAAGATCAAGTAAGGACTTTGAAGCTATCCTGCTTTCAGCATATTCAAAGGGAAACTTTTCAAAGCAACTGTTGGAGAAGAAAACTAGAGGACAGGGCTAACCATAGACTTCCCTAGTTCATTCTTTAATTAGTAAACATATCAAGACAACACTTAAGATAAACAAAGAATAGTCTAAGATCAATTAAGGACTTTGAACCTAGCCTGCTTTCAACAAACTCTTAGGGAAACTTTCAGACAACCTTTGGAGATAAAACTAGAGGACAGGGCTAACCATAGAATTCCCTAGTTCAACTTTACTTACTATAAACTGAAAATAACGTTCAACAACAATGTTTAAAGTTTAGACAGTAAGAGATGGGAACACCAACACTCCTAAACTGCTTGAAATGTATTAAATCATTCCTAAATACACAATTTGAAGAAAACATGGAGATAAAGCTTATCAGTGAGAGAAGGGTACTTTTGACAGTAAATCCTAACTCTATAATTTCTGTTCTTTATCATAGAAGATGGAAATATGGAAACAAAAAGAAAATAACAATTTACAATAAGAAAAACATCACCATTGACATAGACTAGGATCCCATAAATCAGCTTGTATTTGATACTTCAAACCAGTTACAATCTTCAAGTCCAGTGGGTCTGTACAGATTCAAACTTCTCATCTCAACTTAGGTATCTTCAATTACAAACAGAGCTTACAACATCGTCAGAAAACTATTTACATGCAACAAATATTTGGAGACCAAACTTTGCCTCATCTTCTATAGAGGTATTTATAGAAGAAATGAGGAGGTGGGATGTAAAATAAGATCTTTAGGCTCAATTAATACAAATTAATGCTTCTCGGCCTTTGAGGGGCTCAATGGAGAAGATTTTTGATATTTCCTCTGTATTAATTGATTTTCATTAAGTTGTAAGCTACTCGGGAGATTTTGTTGACTTTAAAGCTCTTTCTTATCTTTGTAATAACTTTGCTGACAGTTTAAAATATCTTCTTTCGTTTCAAATAAATATTCAGTTGTCTTGAGGCAAATATCTTCTATTCTGGCAATAACTAGGCCTCCTTTGAATTCTTTGAGGCTATAGGTGGATTTTGGTAGCTGGAGAGGATTCAATTAGCCTCTGATGTGGTAGTGGAGGCTTCTCAGATTGATATAATTCTTTATCTTTCCCTAAAACACCTTTAATTCACTTTAGTCCTGTGTTTTAGGTCTGATTAGGCTTAATCTGTGTCTTCCGATCTTCATTATGTCTTTAACTGTGGATTAGGCTCTTAGTTAGCTGAATTTATGCCTTAATCCTTTAAAACTATGTTAAAACCCTTTAAACATTGACTTATGCTTTGATTTTATCCCTGGATACTGATACTCTTTGTCTGTGATGATTGTTGTGTTTTCATTGTTGTTGCAGGCGTGCAGAGGGTTTTATAATGGCATCAATGCTCATGAGGCACAGCTAAAACATGATCTGGAACCCTGCGGAATGATCTACTTCAAGGATAAAAGCCTAGGGGATCATCATCCCCGACCTTTTATTTCCTTTAAGAAACTGTGTAAAAGCTTTAAAACCTGCAAAAATACACAAAAAGTTATAAAATCCTACGTGGATGGGTTAAAACTGCTTTAGAGGTTTAGGTTAGAGCGTGGCCATTGGATGAAAGCATCCAACAACGAGGATTGCTTGCCGAGATCAAAGGAGAGGCAGTTGGAGGGGTGAATGAAAGATTAAGTCCGAACCGTAGATGAATATTAATCAACGGCTGAGATCAATTTGGGTTTTTATAAGGTGGAAGGGAAATGATATAATGAAATGGAGGAAAATATAAAGAAAATTAGGAAAAACCTTTATCGTCAGCGAAAAAGGCTTAAATGAAATTTTGGAGTCGCAGAACGATCTGGGCTGTTGGATTAGATTAATTATTAGAGATCGACGGCAGAAATCCTTTGATGAAATCTTTGGGAAGAATGGTGGAGGGCGATGGATTAATGGTTAGATGCAATCTGGGTCGTTGGACGAAAAGAACGGATGGAAGTGATTAAATCAGAGGAATGCAATGTAATGGGGAAAGGTTGTTTGGTGGAAAACTAGAATGGTTTTCGCGCGGATCTGAGGCAGTTTCCAAAATTGCCCAAAAAAATGCGATAAACTTCGTTTCTCGCCACTTGTCCTCAGGAAAACCACTTTTTTCACGTTATTTTTAGGCGTTAAACCTTTGGCACAGAAAAAAACGCGAAACTTAATGCTAGCCATCGGATGGATGGGCGCAGATCCAATGGTGCGGATCGCATGTGATGGTGGGTAAGATGCGCGGGCGGAAAAGGGTGGGCAGGGCCAAGGCGGTTTAGATCTTGACTGTCAGATCACAGGAATGGAAGGTGGAGATTTGATCTGGGGGCAGTGAAAGAAATGAAAGGTAGGGGATTGGCCGGAGATTGAGAGCAACGTCAACCGTTGATCTGCAGAGATCAAGGGCGGAGATTCACCGAAGAATCATACTATCGGGTTTATGAAATATCAAAAGGAAGTGGGGTTTGATCTGGACCGTCGGATCACAGGAATGGAGGCAAATTGGTGGAGGCAAAGGGTCGGCACAAAAGGGAATGCGTCGATGCGATTAAGCACGAGCCATTAGATCTAGAAGAGATCAACGGTCAAGATTGAATTGATGAGTTTTAATGGCGGAGGGCCTGGCAGAGTGCGATTGAATCTAGGTCATTGGTTCTTGTGGATTTCAACGGCTCAGATTAAATCGCGGGATCACAATCAGAGGAGGGAAAGGTAATGGAAAGAAGAAATTTTGTGATTTGCTGATTTGCGATTTAGTGAGGGCCGTCGATCTAAAAACTAGATTGACGGTGGTGATTTAATCGTGAATGCCAAAGGCGGAAGGGTGGGTGTTGAACTGGGAGCGATATGGACTGTCGGATTTGTGGTCAGTGAAGAATATCAATGGTGCAAAAGCGATCGCAGGATCGCATCGGCGAAAAGGAAAGAACCAAAAGAAAGGGTCAAATGAAGTTTTGTGATGTGATTCAAATCTTGCGATGTTGCAAAGATTGCGATATGATTTAGCCGATGGCTGTTGATCTGCTAAGATCTATGGCTTAGATCCATTCAAACCACTTCGTTGGGAAATAAAATAAATAAAAGGAAAGTCGGGTTTTTCCGAATTTCAAAGGAGAAAAAGGTTTTGGATAAGTCTTTTTGTGTTTTAGCACCCGATTGCAGGGCTCAGGGTTATGCGAAAAGACGAAGGGATTGTGGGTTAGAAAGGAAAGGGCTAATCGCAATCGAAGTTTATGAAAGAAAAGGCGAATAAGGAAATAGAAACGTTCCGATTGTGATTGCACGATGGGGCATTAACGGTGGGTCATAGCTCCGGTTTTTATGCGGAAAAGGAGCTGGGGGCTAAGGCCAAAGCGGCTTAGGGCCTTAGTACAAAAATGAGTTTTAAGGCCAAAATGAAGGATTTTCAAGGCTTTTTTGGCTTTCGGTAGAAAGGGAAAAAGGGGTTTTTAAACCTTCCAAAGGAATTTTCAAAGGTTTAAAGGGAATTTCAAGGGAATGAGAGGTAAATGAACAGTTTTATGGATGAAATGGAGAAGGAAAAAGGAGAAGGGAAAATGAGGGAAAAAGGAACTTTTCAGAAGTCTTTTCCTTTGGTAAACAACAAATTTTTTTCAGTGTTATGAGGGAAATAGCAGTGAAGGTTTTCTGAAGGAAAAAGAGACATCATTATGACTTCAAGAACTCACAATTTGGAAATGAATTGTTTCTTGAAGGCTAGAAAAGATCTAGCCACCATTTGATATGACAAATTTTTATAGGTGGCTAACAGTGGCTCCACATGGGGATGGTGCCTGCTTAAAGGTATCAAGAACTTCAGACTTGTCTTCTTTGGAAGCTGATCAATGCCTCATCCATTGGGCTGCACTTGCTTTATTTGCTGATCTTATTTTTCTCTGACAATGTTAGCAACCATTAAAACCAATGGAATTCTTATCAAAACAAGCTTTCTACCTACCCAATCCTAATGATCTAACATTTTTTCTTCTTTTCAGAGTGCATTTGGATTGGAAAACTCTTTTTACAAACATTTTATTCTTTTGAGAAAACATAAACCTATTCTATTTCTACCCTTATTTCTCCATGAACTCAGATTAAGCAGTTGAGTTCATAAGCTTTTCTACCTAACTACAATCTGTCAGGATTAGACTGTCTGACAGATTTTTTATTCTCTACATTCTAAGACAAGAAATTTAAAAGAAAACAAGCCAGGATTGAACAATCTAACTTGTTGCTGATCTATGGCATAAATAAAAGCTGCACCTAGACAAAAATTTGCAGAAAAAAAAAAGCAAAATGGTGAGCCTTAAGATCTGAAAACTAAATAACATCCTTCACTTTTCTCTAGCTCTATTTTTAGGCTTGTTTGAGCTGTTTTTCTCTTTGTTCACTGGTTCAAGTTTTGGGCATATTAGAACCAGTTCTTTTATTCTTGGCTCAAGATTTGATCAAGTTAGAGCCATTCTTTCTTTTTGGAATTCACAGGTTCATATTTTGAGCTTGTTTGAACCCTTTTTCTTCTATCCTAATCTTCTTAACTGATAAGCCAAGATTAAGCTGTTTGGAAAATCTATTTCACTAACCTATTAGCAGTAAATTGAAAACTAATTAGTCATGATTAGGCTGTATGACTAACTTGGAGTCTGTTTCTTAGGAGTGGCATTTGAGCTTGCACACTTTCAGATTTTGTTTCTCTTTTTTGGTATGGGGTTGTACCTTTCTTGTTTTTACAATATGCCCTCTTTTTCTTGTTCTATTGTTTTTGTATTTTTTCATTTTCTAACTTTGAATGTAATGAAGAGTGTGATATTCACAATGAGAAAAAATAGAAATTATTCCAAACTGATATGATCAAGAAAAATAATGCTTGAGCATCCTGCCATTGACAGGACCCCCAAACAGTTCAGCTCCACTCAATTCTTGTAAAAAGTAGGCATTGTTACCAGAAGTAGAATGAACGAGATAAGGGCCAAGCCACAAGTTATAAAATTTCCCATGCTTAACCTTAACTTCTCTCCTTGAATCCCACTTTAACACTTTGTCCCCAATGTTGAAATTACTGGCCTTTGTCCTTCTATCAAAAAGCTTCTTAATGATTTCTTGCTTTTGTAATGCTCTGTTGTAGACTTCCTCTCTGGTTTGCTAAAGATGTATGGTTTGATTTATTCTTCTTATCATGTCATTTTCTTCAGACTGTACTTCTTGGATCATATTCATGACTGATACTCTTAGGCTGGTTGGAAAAAATTGCATTTATTCCATATACAAGCTGGTTGGGTGACATTCCAATGGATTTTTTAAGTGTTAATCTGTCAGCCCAAAGTGCATGTACCAGCTTTGTGTGCCATGACTTCTTATTGTCCTCCAGAAACTTCTTGATTATGTTCACCAAGCTTTTGTTTGAGGATTCTGCCAGCCCATTACCTTGAGGGTAATAAGCAGTATAATGACCCAAGATAATCTGATACTTGTGATAGAATTCAAACATATTTTTGGATCCAAATGCAACAGCATTGTCAGTAATAATCTTCCCAGGGCAGCCAAATCTAGATAGGATATGAGTTTCAAGAAATTTTATAATAATAGAGTCATTGGCTTGCCTAGAAGGGATGACTTCTATCCATTTGGTGAAGTAGTCCGTTACAGTGAGAATCCATCTATGTTGGGTAGATGAGGGTGGATGGATTTCTCCTATGAATTCTAGACCCCACTATTGAAAAGGAACTTCAACAGTGATTGGATGCAAGGGTAAAGGAAGCAATTTTATTTTTCCTTCAAAGAGTTGGCATTTATGATAGGCAATAATCATCTTATGGACATCATGAAAGAGGGTGGGCCAATAGTAACCAGCTTTAAGGATTTTGTTGGCAGTTGTCTTCCAATAGAGGTGACCTCCACATTCTCCTTTGTGGAACTCACGCTTGATTCTCTCTGCATCATTATCAGGCAAACATTTAAGCAATAATCCACTAGAATTTTTCCAATAAAGACATTTATCTAAAATGCAGTAGTTAACAAATTTTAACTTTAAAAACCTTGCCTTTGTTTTTGACAAACTAGGAGGTATATTCAGATTGAGCATATAGAATATCAGCATACCAAGAGGAATTCATAAAATAATCTTCAACAATGGGAGTTTACATTTCCTCTTGTTCATCTAATGCATTTATCATGTTTATATCAAGTGCTTCAAAATTTGATTTAGCCATTAATCTTGCTAGTCCTTGGCCTTTAATGAGTTTAGTGGGCTTGATTTCTAAGTCATATTCAAGTATCATAGCTATCCACTTACCTCTTTTTCCATCTAGGTCCTGTGTTAGAATGTCTTTTACAACTGAATTGGGCACAAACGCAATGATGTGGGAGTGAAGAATGTAAACTATGAAGTCTTTTAAAGCTTTGACCAAATCAAAAGCTTGTTTTTCCATGATGTTATACTTCAGAGGTGCATCTCTCAATGCCTTACTAAAGAATGCAATTAGCTGCTTTTGTCCCTTTGAGTTTTTCTACAATAGGACAGCAGCCATTGTATGTTCTGATGCAAATGAAAAAATAAAAAAATCTTTTGAAAAATCAGGACTTATAAGAACTGGTGTTTTGGTTAATGCTTGTTTTACCAGCTCAAAAGATTTCTTTGCTTCCAAGCTCCATTTAACTCCTTGTTCCCTTTTCATCATGTTTTTTATGTTTCTAAGGAGTTCAGCCAAGTTGGGTATGAACCTTCTCAAGAAATTAATCTTTCCAATGAAAGATTGAAGTTCCTTGATGTTTCTAGGATGAGTGATTTGCAATATACCCTCGATCCTCTTTGAGTCTATCTTTATTCCTTCTTCTGATATGATGTGTCCAAGTAGTTTACCTTCTTGGATTCCAAACATTGTTTTCTTAGGATTTAAAGAAAAACCAAATTTTCTGCATTTCTCAAAGACTATTCTCAAGTGTTCTAAGTGTTCTTCATTTGTTTTGGAAAAAACAGTGATATCATCAAGGTAAATAATGATGAAGAAGTCTAATTATTCCAAGAATGCAATATCAATGGCTCTCTGAAATGTAGCACCAGCATTCATTAAACCAAAGGAAATTTTCACATACATGAAAGTACCCCAAGGGCTAGTAAAAATTGTCTTTAATTGATCATCAGGATGTACTAAAATTTGATTGTATCATGAGAAGCCATCTAGTAAATAAATTCTTTTAGAACCAACTACCCTTTGTAAAATATGATCCATCTTGGGTAAAGGGTAGTTGTCCTTTAATAAGACTTTGTTTAAGTCTGGAAGGTCAATACAAAGCCTAATCTCTCCTGTTTTATTCCTAACTGACGCTAGATTAGACACCCACTCTGAATATCTAATAGGAACAATAATCCCAGCTTCATACATTTTCTTGATTTCCTTTTCAACCAAAGGTAATTGAACATGGTTTATTCTGTGTAGTTTTTGTTTGAAAGGTTTTTGGTTTTATTTGAGGGGTATCTTGTGCTGAATTATTTGTGTGTCATAGGATTTGAGATCCTCATAACTCCATGCAAAAACATCAAAAAATTCTTTAAACAACTCTATGTATTTCAGTTTGATATGAGCTCGTAAAGTCTTAGACAGTATGATCATTTTTGGGTTTAGTTCACTGCCTATATTACACTCTTCTACTTCAGTTTCCACGGACTCCAGATTTGGTTTCTTGGAAACATCATTGAAATCAAACAATTCTTCCAAAGGGACCAGTCCTTTTGGCAAATCTTGTGTGTTAGATTGCAGTGTTTCTAAGTCATATTTTTCTAAATCTGCACAAATATCTGTGGTACGTTTAAGTTTATTAGTTAACATATTTATATCAGCAATCTTGGGAGATTTTTCTTCTTCATCAAGTATATTTTTTTCATTAGAACAGTCTATTTCATAATATGAATCTAAACTTGGTAGTTCAAATTCATTTCTGGACTATAAGAAGTCTTCTATTTGTTTGTCTCCATCAAACACTTGCCCATATTTTTCATTGTCATCGAAAACTGGTCAAAATTTGATTTGGGTAGTGCATAGTTTGGTTTCATAAGGTGTCAAGCATGTTCTAGCAGCAAATGCCAAACCATTAGCAACAATATTCTGATTTCTTGGGACAAAGAGAAGCTGAAACTCATCAAATGTTTTCAATAAATCAAGTGTATCATTCCTATAGGCTCTAAGTCTGGGATGTTTGGCACTATATTCCCCATTCACTTGCCTACTTATTAGTTCTAAATCACCATGAACCTTTATCCTTCTGGCCCCTAATTTCTTTAATAAGTGTAGGCCTAAAAGGAGGGCTTCATACTCAGCTATGTTATTGGTGCATTGAAAATTTAATTTGCAGGAATGACCTTCAGCATGATTATTCATTATATTTTGAAGCCACACTCCTACACCCGCATCACTCTTAGTGCATGATCCATCAAAGTGCATACTCCAAAGAGGACTAGTTTCAGAGTCACTAGTTTGACTACTATACTCTTCATCTAGATTTCTTTTGGATTGTTCTTGCATGCCAGCACTATGTTGAATTTGATTTAGTTCCTCATGTTCTTCATTGTGTTGAGGATTATTTTCTTGACTCTCAAGGTTAAAAAGCAATGGATGACTAATTTGTAGCTCAAGACCTGTGATAGCTTTGTTTTGATTTTCTGATCTAACAAACTGTTTTGACATTTCTGTTTTGTCTACCTCTTTTTCTATATCTACCACTAATTTAGTTAAGGTTTCTTGCTCACTGAATTTTTCATCATTGAAAAGGATAAATGAGTCAAGGCCCGTGTGAACAGAATAAAGAGGAGAGTTTTCTGGTCTGTCCTGGCTAGTAACCATGTATTGCATGTGAGTTTCCCTGTAAAGTCTTCTAGTCTGATTGAAAACAGGGATGGTTGCATATGTCATATCCACCTGCATTGTTCCTTTCAACTTAGCTCCCCAAGATCTTGATAACAACATACCATACTTGGGGGGTACGTGAACCACTACAATATCCATTACTAAACATTTGGCTAGAATCTGGGCTAAGTTTACACAGAGGTCTTTGATTAATCCTAAGCATTTCACTCTGCTTGAGTCAAAGGAGTAAATATATTTGTAAGGTCGAGTGATTTCAAGGCCTAGACTCTCCATTACAGCTTTGGGAATTAAATTTTGAGAGGCCCCTGAGCCATGCATGGCATTGTGTAAAATCTTGTCACGAACATTCAAACTTACATAGAATGGAGGAACTAGCCCTTCTTGGTATCTACCTTCAATATTTGGACCAAGTAAAAGCTCTGGTTCGTCATCATTAAGATTGATAGTGTCATTGTTCTCTTCTATGTTAAAAGCCTTCAAAATTTGGGATCTATATATATCTTGGGTGGCTAATTCAGTAAGAGGAACATAGATTTTGATTTTGGCAATTTCTTGTTCCAAACTAAAAGGCATCTGATTCTTTAACATGTTTGTTTCAGCCTTATTAACCACCACTTTATCAGCAAAATCAGTTTTCTGATTTCTTCTATTTACATTGGTCAAAATTGTTTTAATAGGAGCACTAGCTGAGGTACTAGTGCTGCTAAGATTTGCACTCTTTTTTTCATTGATTTGAGTGCCTTGTTCTTTGTTTTTATCAGAATTTGCAACCACTATTTTGTATTTCTGTTTTGCAGTCTTGGGTTTGTTTACAGGGCTGTTTTTTGTAGAGTTATCAGAGGTTTGGGTTTTGGGAGCTTCCTGATTTCTTTTACTCCTAAGTTCATACTCTTTTGGAGTCTCTATGATGACATTTTCCATCTCTTGATAATAACTTTCATCTTCTACTCTTTTATCATCATAGGGTGTGTATAGACCTTGTTTCCTATTATAATTAACTTCAGAATCATTATTTTCTAATCCCAACATGTTTATATCATCTTCCTCTGTTTTATCACTTGTGTCCTCAACCTCACTTACATAATTTTGATGAAAAAGAGGCATAATTTCCTGATCAGGATCTCTTGGTCTGTTTTGAGGTTGATTTCTCCTGAAATTATGATTTTGGTTTTGAGATTGGTTTCTGTTTTGAGGAGCTGATTGATTTTGACTTGCTTATGCTTTCTCAAGGATGCTCATCTTTTTCATCATCTCCTCCATCATTCTTTCCATCTTAGAGCTAGATGTGGAAGGGGCAGATTCTTCTCTAAATGACACTTTCTTCTCACTCCTCATTCTTGCTCTTTTCTCCATTAGATTAACTTCCACAACTGAGGCTCCTTTTTGCATATCTTCTAAAGTCAGAGGATATTTTTCTCTAAGTTGATAAGCCATTTCAGGATCAAATCCTCCAGGAAACTTGTTTAAAGCTGAGCCTTGTGGAGGTTTTAGATCTAGGGGAAGTGCATTATACACACTATTAAACCTAGTGCAATAAGCTTGAACACTTTCCCCAGTATTTCTTTGGAGATTCTTGTAGTCCGAAAGTATTTGGAGAGGGTTTTTCTTGACTTCCAATTTGTTTAAGAATAACTGATGGCAGGCTTGGAGATCATTAATACTGTGAAGGGTTAAGCCTTTGAACCATTTTCTTGCTTCTCCCCCTAAACTCTGAGCAAATAATCTAAGCTTGATATTTTCATCATCAATCTCATTTTTGTCAAAGTATTCATTCATCTTATCCACATGTTGTGAAGCAGTAGTAGCACCACTGGCATCATACAATGGTATTTTGGACTGATAGTCCTGTGGAAGATTGACTAAGGGTAAAGGAAGGACTAGAGGGGCATACCATGTTGCCATGATAGGAGGTTGTGGGAAAACTGGGGGGTTTACAAGTGGAGGATGTAAAATGAGAGGGGTTTGATGGAATGGTGTGGTTTGGACAGTGGATGTATGGATAACAGATGTGGAAGGACCAGAAAGAGATTATTAAGAAGATATAGGATGAGAGAAACCAAAATTATGAAGGAAATGTAAATTAGGTGGTGTAGTTTCTCTGCTACTAGGATGCTCACTTTTGTCTTGGGATGAAAGTGGAGTTTCAGAGTCTATCTGAATTATATCATCAAGTGACCTGGTTCTAAATGGGTTTCTTAAATCAACTTGTGATTGTCGTAGAGCTGTAAGATTATCTGGGACAGAATTAGCTCTATGGAGTGATCTGACAATAGTTGAATATTTGGCCGTAGGAGACTTCCTAAGTATTCTTTCAGGTTGTCAACCATCTCTGGGGGGTTTGGATCAGGATGGATCCTAGTATGAATTCTTTTAGAAGCCACTATGCTATGTTTTCAGACCCAACTAAACAAGAAAAGTTTAACCAAATATGACAATCTTTAGGAGGCTAACTGATCTTTTAAAACAAGAAAAATTTAATCCTTAAAGTCTTCTGACTGAGTTTGTATGATGTTATGAGAGTAATGGGTTTCCCAGTGGAGTCTTCAGGTCTGTTTTGGATTGTGGAGTCACCGGGTGGAAATTTTCAGCTCTTTTGGAGGTAAAATGTTTTATGGTCCACCACCATGTTTATTTGAATACCAATTTGAAATGTTTTTTGGGTTTTCTGAGTTTTTCCAGTCCTATGGGTTCTAAGAGTGTCCTAAGTCTGTTTCAACACTTAGCTATGGTGATGAGACAAAGAAAGTTTACTCTTATGGCTAAGCTAGCTGATTCCTTCAAGGTTTGATAAGCTCTTATGAGAATCCTAAGGGTTCCTTAGTTTGTCACTAATTCTAATAAGTTTTATCATGATTACCATTTCTTTGATAGTGCTTGAAGAGAGATATTTGACACCTCAAATTTTCTCGAATCAAGGGGTTCTCTGAGGTCCTAAGGGTATCTAGGATGAAATTTACTGAGTCCCCAGTGGAGTCGCCAGAATGTTAGGTCTCTGTAATTTTCGCAGATTGGCAAGACTAAAACTGCAAAGGCAACATATGAAACACTTTGGGATTCTAGGACCTAGCCCTCTTGAATCCAGAGAGGGATATCTCTATAAGTGTGTTTAAAGATGTGATCTTTAAGGTTTGAAATGTGATATTAGGTTAGTTATGAGGAACAAGGTTTTGTTTGTTTTGGTTGGGCTAAGATAAATGAAGGTGAAGGAAGTCTAAATGAAGGGTGAAGGTGTATGAAAGTGAAGGAATGATTCAGCTAACAAGATAGGCAATAAGCGGCTTCAATCCATTGGGCTATGGAGTCATAGTAGGATTTAATTGAAACAGTAAGGTTCAAGAGTGGTCCATGGGGCAAGTCATCTATGTCAAAGGATCTCTTTAAGTTGATTTTATGGAATGGAATGAAAAAATAAGGAAGGGAATCAAACAAATGAAGAACAAAGAGCAGCCTAAGATCAAGTAAGTACTTTGAAACTATCCTGCTTTTGGCATACACTTGAGAAAGACATAAAAGTTATCTAAGATCAGGTAAGTACTTTGAAACTAGCCTGCTTTCGATGCACTTTCAATAGAAAAAATTTAAAACAAAAATAGAATTGCTTAAGATCAAGTAAGGAATTTGAAACTATCCTTCTTTCAACATATTCAAAGGGAAACCTTTCAAAGCAACTGTTGGAGAAGAAAACTAGAGGACAAGGCTAACCATAGACTTCCCTAGTTCATTCTTTAATTAGTAAACTTATCAAGACAACACTTAAGATAAACAAAGAATAGTCTAAGATCAAGTAAGGACTTTGAACCTAGCCTGCTGTCAACATAATCTTAGGGAAACTTTTAGACAACCTTTGAAGATAAAACTAGAGGACAGGGCTAACCATAGACTTCCCTAGTTCAACTTTACTTAGCATAAATTGAAAATAACGTTCAGGAACAATGTTTAAAGTTTAGACAGTAAGAGATGGGAACATCAAAACTCCTAACTGCTTGGACTATATTAAATCATTCCTAAATACACAATTGGAAGAAAACATGGAAATAAAGCTTATCAGTGAGAGAAGGGTACTTTTGAAAGTAAATCCTAACTCTATAATTGCTGTTCTTTATCAGAGAAGATGGAAAGAATGGGAAAAAAAAGAAAATAACAATTTACAATAAGAAAAAAATCACCATTGACATAGACCAGGATCCCATAAATCAGCTTGTATTTGATGCTTCAAACCAGTTACAATATTCAAGTCCAGTGGGTCTCTACAGCTTCAAACTTCTCATCTCAACTTAGGTATCTTCAATTACAAACAGAGCTTACAACAGCTTCAGAAAACTATTTACATGCAACAGATATTCAGAGACCAACCTTTGCCTCATCTTCTATAGAGGTATTTATAGAATAAATGAGGAGGTGGGATGTAAAATAAGATCTTTAGGCTCAATTAATACAAATTAATGCTTCTCAGCCTTTGAGGGGCTCAATGGAGAATATTTCTGATATTTCCTCTGTATTAATTGAGTTTCATTAAGTTGTTAGCTACTCGGGAGATTTTTTTGACTTTAAAGCTCTTTCTTATCTTTGTAATAAATTTGCTGACAATTTAAAATATCTTCTTTCGTTTGAAATAACTATTCAGCTGTCTTGAGTTAAATATCTTCTATTCTGGCAATAACTAGGCCTCCTTTGAATGCTTTGAGGCTACAGGTGGCTTTTGGTAGCTGGAGAGGATTCAATTAGCCTCTGATGTGGCAGTGGAGGCTTCTCGGATTGATAGAATTCTTTAGCTTTCCCTAAAACAATTTTAATTCACGTTAGTCCTATGTTTTAGGTTTTATAGGCTTAATCTGTGTCTTCTGGTCTTCATGATGTATTTAACTATGGATTAGGCTCTTGGTTAGCTGAATTTATGCCTTAATCCTTCAAAAATGTGTTAAAACCTTTAAACATTGATTTATTCTTTGATTTTATCCCTGGATACTGATACTCTTTGTCTGTGATGATTGTTGTGTTTTCATTATTGTTGCAGGCGCGCAGAGGGTTGTATAATGGCACCAGTGCTCATGAGGCATGGATAAAACATGATCTGGAACCCTGCGGAATGATCTCCTTCAAGGATAAAAGCCTGGGGGATCGTCATCCCCGGCCTTTGATTTCCTTTAAGAAACTGTGTAAAAGCTTTAAAACCTGCAAAAATACACAAAAAATTATAAAATCCTACATGGATGGGTTAAAACTGCTTTGGAGGTTTAGGTTAGAGCGTGGCCGTTGGATGAAAGCATCCAACAACGAGGATTGCTTGCCAAGATCAAAGGAGAGGCAGTCGGAGGGGTGAATGAAAGATTAAGTCCGAACCGTAGATGAATATTAATCAACGGTTGAGATCAATCTGGGTTTTTATAAGGCGGAAGGGAAATGATATAATGAAATGGAGGAAAATATAAAGAAAATCAGGAAAAACCTTTATCGACAGCGAAAAAGGCTTAAATGAAAATTTGGAGTCGCAGAACGATCTGGGCTGTTGGATTAGATTAATTATCAGAGATCGATAGCGGATATCCTTTGATGAAATCTCTGGGAAGAATGGTGGAGGGCGATGGCTTAATGGTTAGATGTAATCTGGGCTATTGGATGAAAATAATGGACGGTGGCGATTAAATCAGAGGAATGCAATGCAATGGGGAAAGGTGGTTTGGCAGAAAACCAGAATGGTTTTCACGCAGATTTGAGGCTGTTTCCAAAATTTCCCAAAAAAATGCGATACACTTCGCCTCCCGCCACTTGTCCTCACGAAAACCACTTTTTTCGCGTTATTTTTAGGTGTTAAACCTCTGGCGCAGAAATAATGTGAAACTCAATGCCAACCATCGTATGGAATGACGTAGATCCAACGGTGCAGATCGCACGTGATGGTGGGTAAGATGCGTGGGCAGAAAAGGGTGGGCAGGGCCAAGGCGGTTTAGATCTTGACCGTCAGATCACAGGAATGGACGGTGGAGATTTGATCTAGGGGCAGTTGAAGAAATGAAAGGTAGGGGACCGGGCGGAGATCGGGAGAAACGTTAACCATTGATCTGCAGAGATCAACGACGGAGATTCACCGAAGAATTATACTGTTGGGTTTATGAAATATCAAAGGGAAGTGGGGTTTGATCTAGACCGTCGGATCACAGGAATGGATGGTCCAGATTGGATCGCAGGGTCGCAAATCGGTGGAGGCAAAGGGAAGGCACAAAAGGGAATGCGCCGATGTGATTAAGCACGGGCCGTTAGATCTAGAAGAGATCAATGGTCAAGATTGAATCGATGAGTTTTAATGGCGGAGGGCCTGGCGGAGTGTGATTGAATCTGGGCCGTTGGTTCTTATGGATTTCAATGGCTCAGATTAAATCACGGGATTGCAATCGGAGGAGGGAAAGGGAATGGACAGAAGAAATTTTGTGATTTTTCGATTTGTGATTTAGCGAGGGCCGTCGATCTAAAAACTAGATCGACGGTGGAGATTTAATCGTGAATGCCAAAGGCGGAAGGGCAGGTGTTGAACTGGGAGCGATATGGAATGTCGAATCTGTGGGAAGTGAAGAAGATCAAAGGTGGATAAGTGATCGCAGGATCGCATCGACAAAAAGAAAAGAACCAAAAGAAAGGGTCAAATGAAGTTTTGTGATGTGATTTAAAACTTGCGATGCGGCAAAGCTTGCGATATGATTTAGCCGATGGCCATTGATCTTCTAAGATCGACGACGTAGATCCATTTAAACCACTTCGTCAGTAAATAAAATAAATCAAAGGAAAGTTGGGTTTTTCCGAATTTCAAAGGAGAAAAAGGTTTTGGATAAGTATTTTTGTGTTTTAGCGCCCGATTGCGGGGCTCATGGTTATGCAAAAAGACGAAGGGATCGAGGGTTAGAAGGGAAAGGGATAATCACAATCGGAGTTTATGAAAGCAAAGGAAAATAAGGAAATAGAAATGCCCCGATTGCGATTGCGCGATGGGGCATTAATGGTGGGTCATAGCTCTGGTTTTTATGTGAAAAAGGAGCTGGGGGCTAAGGCCAAAGGGGCTTAGGGCCTTAGTACAAAAATGAGTTTTTAGGCCAAAATGAAGGATTTTCAAGGCTTTTTTGGCTTTCGGTAGAAGGGGAAAATGGGGTTTTTAAACCTTCCAAAGGAATTTTCAAAGGTTTAAAGGGAATTTCGAGGGAATGAGAGGTAAATGAACAGTTTTATGGATGAAATGGAGAAGTAAAAAGGAGAAGGGAAAATGAGGGAAAAAGGAACTTTTCAACAATCTTTTCCTTTGGTAAACAACAGATTTTTTCAGTGTTATGAGGGAAACAACAACGAAGGTTTTCTGAAGGAAAAAGAGACATCATTAAGACTTCAAGAACTCACAATTTGGAAATGAATTGTTTCTTGAAGGCTAGAAAAGATCTAGCCACCATTTGATATGACAAATTTTTATAGGTGGCTAACAGGTATCACTATCTCATAGATTGTGCAGAGGAGGATTATGTCAATAGAGTACATTCTTATAGATTACCAAGACACATACATCTTGACAAAGGCACTATCAAGAGGAAAATTTGAGTTCCACGGTGGTAGGATCGGGGTAGCAGACATTCCATTTCTTGTTAAGAGGGAGCGTTGAAAATGGAAACAAGAAGAGACTTCTAATTTAATTTTCCCTTAATTAAACTAGAAGGAAATTGTAATTCCACATCACATGAAAATTTTTACGAGTTAACTAAGTTGGGAAGACTTAGTTGGTTCAGTTAATTCGAGTTGAGGGTCAAATTGGAGGCATTTAGAGCATCTCCTAAATTATAGGAGCCCTGGTTGAGTTTATTTTGAGTTGTAATTTAAAATAAATTTAACTAGTTCTAACTGATGGAGGAACTAGTGAGAGGTCAAGTGAATTAAATTAGATTTAATTCACATGTAGTGATCAATTGAATAACTGATAATTCACTAAAAAATAACTCATGCATGTCAGTTTTGAGAAAGACCCAGTTGAGATTGGAGTTAAAGGGAAGTGTACTATCAATTGTATAATCATCTAATTGTACATGTGGTGCATGGAGTAAGAGGAAGAGCCTTGATGTATTTCACAATCATTATTGGGGATATTTGTTGTTAATAGGGGGCCTAATTCCCTAGGAAACTACACATGGAAATATGGATCACTGAGGCCAAGAATTTGGTTAAGTATTGAGCCAAGCTTTCCTAGGAATCAATGAGACACACATAGATAATGTAGAGAGCTCTCAAATTGAGAGAAGCATTGTATTTTTCTCATATTTTCTGACTTATGCAATACATATATAATGGGGTTTTTAGCTGATGCTTTCCCCAGATAAATTTTTTGTTGTGCGATTGATATTATTTCTCTTTCTCATTCATGTGATTGTGTGATTGTAATTGGTTTCCACAATTTGTAGAGTAAATTCAAGTATTTTGTTTGAACATTACAAATATAAGTTTGAAGCTACGTGGATTTTCTACATGAAAGGTGGAAGCAAAAATTTGATTTATGCGGTGAATGATTCATCTGGGAATTTTCACTATAAATTTTATTCTTTCATGTTTTGAAATGTAAAACTTGGAGGATACAGATAGAATATGTTCATGTAACTATGGTTCAAATTTCAAACCTTTATTAACTATAAATTAGGAGATATGGTTTAAGGAAGTTAGGCTTCCTAAATTCTCTTCAAATCTTCTTCAAGTAGGACAATGTGGAATTTTTGCTATACCTTTTGTTATGGCATGTTTCAGATTGTAAAACTTGGAGGATATATATATATGTATATAATATTTTAATGTACATGTGCTTCAAATTTTGGACCTTGGTGTGCTATAATTTCTAAGATATTCTCTACGCAAGTTAGACTTCTTGAATTCCGTTGAAATATTATTTGCATAGGTCAACTTGGTATTTTGTTATGTCTTTCTTTCTTTGATGTTTCAAAATCTACAATATGGAGGAAACCGAGAGTACATCTCAAGGTACTTGTGATAGAAATTTCAGAGCTTGTTTTTCGATAATTTCAAATATGTAATATGAGGAAGTTAGTGTTCTTGAATGATCCTTAAACATGCTTCAAATAGGTCAAGTTGGAATTTTCTCTATAACTTTCTTTCTAAGATGTTTTAGATTGTGAAATTTGGATGAGACAAATAAGAGATATATAAGTATACATGGTAGAAATTTTATAACCATATTTGTGAAATTTGATACGTGGCATGTTGTGAAAATTCATTCTTTGGAAGAAGCCAAAAGAAAAAAGTTTTGGAGAAGTAGACTTGATGAAGGAAGAAGTAGGATATAGATCTCGTGAAGGAAGAAGAAACTATCAGACATGGGAAAGATAGAAACACCAAGGTAACTTGGTTAAAGAAGAAACAACTAATAGAAACTGCGAAGAGGAAAACAAATTAAATCAAGTAGGTTGGGCCTACAAATATTTGTAGCATCGTGGATTGGTGTCCATTGTAGGTTGGTGCCTACAAAGAATAAGAGAGGATTTATGTCTCCTGTAGACTGGTTCCTACAAATAATTTGAGAGGATTGGTATCTCCCGTAAGTTGGTGCCTAGAAATAAGCAGAGGAGATTGGTGTCTTGTGTAGGTTGGTGCCTACAATGAAGCAAAGAGTATTGGAGTCTAATGTAGGTTGGTGCCTACAAATAAATAGAGGGGATTGTAGTCTCATGTAGGTTGGTTCCTAAAAGCAGCATAGGGGATTGGTGTCTCCTATAGGTTTGTGCATACAATATATTTCATATAAAGAAGTTTTTCGGTTTTATCCCAAAAGGGTTTCCATGTATATCTCATGTTACTTGTCAGTTTATGTGTTATGAAACTAGCTCGAAAAATAGAAGAAAAGAGAGATCAATGCCTTAGAAATCAACCACTTCGAGGGGGAAACCTCCAATACTTTACATAAATGAATAATTATTAGATGATACAAATGAAAAAACCTCCTTCTATATATAGGATTCCATGGGATCACAATATAATCCTAGCTGACATAACAATAATAATGTAAGGGCACAATAATAATAATATTGGGGTTCGCAGTTCAAATCTCATTGAGTATGTGGCTTGCTATGATATTGGCTCGAGTAGGCTCCCCCTTTCCCGAGGGGTCTCGGCTCTTGCTGAATCATAAGATCTGGTATATTTGACTTGCAGGCTATTTGATATATCCTGGTGTTATATTGGCAACCATGAGGATTGATCTTGGGTCTCCCCTAGATTACTCTAAAGAATTACCAATTCACCATGTGTAAAAAAAAAATAACAATATTGGGGTTACAGGGGTACAACAATAATAATAAGGGGGTTACAGTAACAACAATAAGGGACTATACTAGTCATATAGGGACCTAACATGCCCCATTCCTTGAAAAAAGTGTTGTCCTAGAATCTTGTTGCAACTTTTGAATGAGTTTCCACACTTCTTCGTCCTTCTTCCATTCATCCCTTGCTTCGGTTATCCAATCTGGTTGGATAATAGAAATGGCACAAAGCAATGCTTCCATCTCTTCGTCCTTTCTTGAGAGTGCATCTGCGATAACATTTAGCTTCCATTTTTTGTAGATGATTTCAAATTCATAACCCAACATCTTTGTGACCCATTTTTTTTGCTCTTCTGAAGATAGTCTTTATTCCAAGAAGTGTTTAAGACTATCATGATTAGTTTTTACCTTGAAGTGTCTTCCCATTAGGTAAGGTCACCATTTCTTTAGTGCATGTAGTATTGCCAACATTTCCTTCTCATAAATAGCTTTATGTAAATACTTTCCTTTGATTGGACGACTTTCAAAAGAAATGTGTCTTCCTTCTTGTATTAGAACAACACAAATTCCATTTCCTGAGGAATCACATTCCACAATAAAGGTTTTTGTGAAGTCTAGCATAGCTAAGACTAGTGCTAGGCACATTGCCTCTTTAATATGTTCAAAGGCCTTAGTTGCTTCAGGAGTGCATGAAAATGCATCTTTCTTCGATAATGTTGTTATAGGTGCTGCTATTCTCCCATAATTCTTAACAAACTTGCGATAATACCGTGTTAACCCGAGAAATCCTCACAAATGCTATATGGTTGTGGGGATTTTCCATTCCGTAATGGATTTAATTTTGTTAGGGTCCACCTTAACACCCTCATGAGATACAATATGACCCAGATATTCCACCTCTTGTACTACAAATAAACATTTGGATGTTTTTGCATATATTTTTTTCTCCTCCAATAGTTTGAGCACCTTGTAAACATGTTGAACATGATCCTTCCAAGACATGTTGTAGATTAGTATATCATCAAAAATACTAGCACAAATTTTCTAAGGAATGGTTTGAAAACGGAATTCATCAACCCTTGAAATGTAGAAGGTGCATTATTAAGGCCAAAAGGCATGACCAAAAATTCATAATGACCTTCATTAGTTCGAAATGTTGTTTTCGGAATATCTTCCGTCTTCATTCTAATTTGATAATATCCTGAATGAAGATCCAACTTGGTAAAATAAATTTCTCCATGTAATTCATCCAATAATTCATTGTTCAAGGGAATGTGAAATTTATCTTTAATAATGAGCTTATTGAGCTCCCTATAATTCGAACACATGCACCATGATATATCCTTCTTGTGCACTAATACTACTGGAGTAGAGAAAGAACTTTGACTAGGTTGAATTATACCAGCCTCTAACATTTTTGCAATCATACGTTCAATTTCGCTCTTTTGGACATAAGGATATCTATAAGGCCTGATGTTTGGAGGAACACTTCCTGGAGTCAAATGAATAGCATTATCATGATCACGAATAGGTGGGAGTCCTTTGGGAGTTTCAAACACCTTGGAATGATTTTCCAAGACTTTTGGAGATATGGAGAAATAGATGATTTTGATGTTCTAGTGAGCATAATTGTGCAATTATGTGTCATTGTTATTTATTTAGAAGCTTTGTCATGACATTAGAGCTTATTATCTTCCCCAGCTTCCCCATGATACCCCGTAATTTGACTTCCTTTCCTTCCGAAAAAAAAAAAAATCAAAAAAAGTTCTTTAAAATTAAAAGCTATCGTCCCCAAAGATTGTAACCATTGTACTCCTAGTACAACATCATCACCTCCCATTGGAATGGAAATCATTGGACTATTCAATACATATTCCCCCATGGTTAGCTTGATATTATGACATTTTACATATAAATTTATAGTTCCTCCATTTGCAACCATCACTTGACATTATGGTGTTGGGTATAGGAAACAATTCAATTCCTTGGCTAACTTATAATGAATAAAATTATGGTTACTACCTGAATCAATTAACACTATTACATTTTTCTTCTTGATATGTCCTTATATCTTGAGATTTTGAGGAGTGGTAATTCTTGCCAATGCATTACACGATATGGTAGGACTCATTTCTTCTTCTTTTATGGTTGGTTCCTGGTGTATATCCTCTTCTTTTGAAGTTTCTTGTTCATTTTCTTTCTCCTCTTCACAATATATGTAAAATATTTTCTTCTCAGCACACTTATGACCTTTAGTGTATTTGCTATCACAATTTTAGCAAAGGCCTTTTTCTCTTTTTTCTTCCAATTGTTGTGGTGTCAACCTTGCAGGTTGTGGAAGTCTAGGAGTAGCAACACTTCCATATTTATAGATATGAGTGGTAGGCTTCCTTGTCGCCATAATTTTACATTCAATTTTTATTGCCAATCTGAATGCCTTCTCCAATGAATCAGGTTCCCAAAAGCGAACTTCATGTTGGATGTTATCCTTTAAAGTCCCTATGAAGACATCAATCATGTTTTCCTCTAGAATATCAGTTACCCTTATATTAAATTTTTGGAAGTCCTCAATGTGCTCCACCACTTAACCCTTATGTTTGAGATTTATCAATTGACTAAAGAAGGTGTTTCTCTTTGTATCCTCATAATGTGCCATCATTTCCTCCGTAAAAATTGACCAAGTGACAATTTTTTTTACGGGAGAAAAGCCATCGATACCATACAAATGTATTTTTTTCTAAATGTAAAGTTGTAATGCTTAACTTTTGTGTGTTTTTCACATTATTTAGATCAAAATATTGCTCCATATGTAGTATCCATGTTACGATATCCTTGCCATCAAACTTCCTCATATAAATCTTTGGAATATGGTGGGTCTTCCATCCACCATTAGAGTTTATGAAATCATGATTAACATTTATTTTATTCTCATCATGAGTTTCCTCTACTATATTTTCTCCATTGGGAAACATTTCTTGTATCAACTTTGTCAAACCTTCCATGTCTGCTTTTAGATCATTCTTCATGCTTTTTATGTTGTCTTTAATTTTTTCTTCCATGTCATCCATCTTAGCTTCCATGCCATCCATCTTAGCGTCCATGCTATCCATCTTAGTTTCCATGCCTTTCTTCAAACCATCCATCTTAGCTTCCATGCCTTTCTTCAAGACTTCCATTTCATATTTTGTTTCTCTTTGAGAGAGAGAAATTTGGTGCTCTCTCTCTTGTAATTTTGATATGTCATGTTGCAGTTCTTCATCTTTATGAGCCATAGCAGAGCCTTCTAAAGGATTAATGGGTGTTGAGTTATTTTTAGGGGGCATTGTAGAACTCAATATTGATATATATTCTACCATATGCCCTTGGAATCAATTCAAACTGACTTTTCACACAAGACTTATGCAATTCGAAAAAAAAATACACACATTTTTCTTGCTTTTAAGGAGCTCAATATTGAAACTGAATTATCTCTGTGATTACAGATCTTTAATATCTGAAATTCTGCCCTGTAGTAGCCCTTTGAATGTTCTTTCAAATGCCATAGGTCTGACCTGATTTGGATTCTTCAAGGAAATTTTATGCCCAATCTCCCACAATGACCTAATTATGGATTGGTTTAGTAGAGAGAACTTGTACGACGTGCCAAGTGCCATTGTTTCCTCCTTCGGCTTTGAAATTGATATACAAGAAACTGCAGTCCATATGATTGCAGCCACTTTTTACAGAATTCCAATCCAATGTTCAGGGAGAGAGTTATGAAGATTTTCCCATGGTCACCTCTTTGAGATGAAATTTGGGAGCCTCAAAAAACCCTAACTTCCACAGATCATATCTCTGAAAATGTTGTGAACCAAGATCTGAAATTTTTATACAACGTTACACAGGATTTAGGCTTTGCTCTGTAAAAATTGCAGCTTCTTAACCTTCGTAGAAAAAAAATTATAGCGAAAATTCCACGATGACCTGTTTAGGTGAAATTCGGGAGCCTAAAAAAACCCTAACTTCCACAGATCATATCTTCGAAAATATTGCGCAACAATATCTAAAATTTTTACACAATGTTCCTCAGGATTTCAGCTTCTCTCTGTAAAAATTTCAGCTTCTGACCTTCTTAGAAAACAAGTTATAGTGAAAATTCCACGATGACCTGTTTGGAGCAAGAAAACCTTAAAATCCAAAGCTTTGATACCAAATATTATGAAACCAGCTCCAAAAATAGATGAAAAGAGAGATCACCGCCTTAGAAATTAGCCACTTCGAGGGGGAAACCTCCAATACATTACATAAATGAACAATTGTTGGATGATACAAATGACAAAACCTCCTTCTATATATAGGAGTCCATGGGATCACAATATAATCCTAGCCGACCTAACAATAATAATGTAAGGGCACAATAATAAAAATATTGGGGTTACAGGGGTACAAAAATAACAATACTAAGGGACTATACTAGTAATATAGGGACCTAACATTATGATGTTTGAATGGGATTAAATAAGTAAAATTTGTCAGTATAACGATATACCCACCCTCTCAGTATGTTGTATCCCAATTTTACCTTCTTTAAAAACTGGGATACCTCTATAAATTCTACCTCACATGAACCTTTATCTCGTTACTGCCAGATTTATCTTGTCTCTTGAAATTCATATTTTCTATCCTAACTTGTTGGGTATGTGTTATATTCTTTCCACGACTAGTAACGCGTGGGGGCATCACAGGGGGGGCAATAGAACCCCCTGTACGTTGCGCCGGGTGCAGTAGGGGGGTCACAAGGGGGATGACATCCCCCCCTGTCGGGATCCGGGGCATGATGGTTTTCCGGTGGGCGGATCTGCCCATGGTTTTGTGCATGGGTTTGCACATAGTTTTAGGGCCCTGGTATTTTTCAGATCCGGTCAAAGGAACTATGATTATGTTCTAATCCAGGGTTAATGCATTGGGGTTTATGTATGCTTCGGCATGTATATATATGTGTTGTAACACTAAAAGGAATATAATGAAAAATCAAGCTAGTCATACTGATTTTGGATCCAGGGGAAAATCTCTGTGTTTATCTGTTTTATGTTTTATGCTCTTGATTTTGTTTATTTTTGGTTTTAAGATTCGTTAGTAGATAATTTCTGTAGAGGGTTAAAACCTACATTTGGTATTAGATATGTTTCGACTTCAAGGGGACGCCTTTGCTACTAAGGGGTTTTTTCTCAGGCCTATGGTAGACCCTGTTCAGTGGGAGATCTGCAGGATAGATTCTTGCGGTGAAAGAAGACGACAAGCAGTGGAAATATAGAGATCAATAAATTTAATGGTTAGAGTTTTGAGTTGTGGAAGATCAAGATGGAGGACCTACTGGTCGATAAAGATCAATGGATTGTGGTAGATCCAGGTACTAAACCAACGAAAATGTCAGTTGAAGACTGGAATAAGTTGGATCGGAAAGTGAAGAGCATAATACGATTGTGTGTCTCAGATTTGGTATTGTTGAATGTATCTGGGGAAGCCACGGTGAAGAATTTGTTGGACAAACTTGGGACTTTGTACCAATCTAAGTCTCTGGTGAATAAATTGTTCACGCGGAAAAAGATGTATAACCTGAGGATGAAGGATGGACACTCGGTGACAGAGCATGTGAACGCCTTCAATACTGTGGTAAGTTAGTTGTCATCTGTTGATATTAAAATCTCAGATGAAGATAAGTGCATTAGTTTTTTGTGTTCTCTACCAGACTCGTGGGACAGTCTGGTTATTGCAATAGGTAGCATTACAACTAACTTGAATTTTGATGACATTGTCTCAGCCTTACTGTCGGAGGAAATGAGACGGAGAAATATGGAGGGCCAAACTGGAGATGCCTTATCTGTACGAGGAAGGTCCCAAAACAGAAACAAGAATAAGGTTTCGAGTGGGAGATCTAAATCGCCTGGAAAGTTTGTAAAGGTGTGCTGGAAATCCGGAAAGGGAGGGCACTACAAAAAGGACTGTAGATCTAAAGCTCCTAAGAAAGGAAAGGGATCTGATAATTCTCCTTCTGCAGAGGCAAAAACCACCTCAGATGAAGGTGGGGATGTGTATTTGGCTTCTTCTTCAAATACACATGTAGATCATGAGTCATGGTTGATTGAATCAGGTGCATCCTTTCACTTCACTCCCAATAGGGAGTGGTTTTGCAAGTATGGGAAATATGATGGTGGTGATGTCTTCCTAGGGGATGATAGGAAGGCCAGAATCATCGGACATGGAAAATTCAAGTTGAAGCTACAAGGTGGAAGGATTAGAACACTTCCTAGTGTTTTGTACATTCCTGCATTGGCCAGAAATATAATTTCTATAAGCAAGATGGATGATGCAGGTGTATAAACAGTGTTCAAGAAAGATACCTGTAAGATGGTTCGGGGAGCACTGGTATTAATGTGGGGAGTTCGGATTGGAACTCTGTACAATCTTTAGAGCAACACTGTTATTGATTGGTGCAACAGTTCTGTGAATCCTGAAGGTGGAGTGGAAAGCCTAGTGGTCTCTGGAGAAAAGACCATGCTATGGCATCAAAGGCTTGGACATATTGGAGAGAAGAGCCTTCAGATACTACATGGAAATGGTATGGTACAAGGTATGTCTAATTTCTCTCTGGATTTCAATTTCTGTGAACATTGTGTATATGGGAAGCAAAATCAAGTGAATTTTCCTGTTGGTGCTAAGAGGGAAAACAAGATATTAGAGCTTGTGCACAGTGATGTGTTTTGACCTGTGTCGGTTCCATCACTGGGTAAGTCTGTGTACTATGTTTCATTCATATACGACTTCACAAGGAATATAGGTTATATTTCTTGAGGAAGAAATCTGAAGTATTTGACAAATTTAAAGAATTTAAGGCTCTGGTGGAAAACCAGATAGAGAAGAAGATAAAGGTGTTGAGGATAGATAATGGTGGGGAGTTCTGCAAGAAGGATTTTGAAGAGTTCTGTAAGAAGTGTGGTATAGCACGACAAAAGACTACTCCATACACACCTCAGCAAAATGGAGTTGCAGAAAGAATGAACAGAACATTGATGGAAAAGGCAAGAAGCATGCTCAATGGTACTGGGTGAGGACAAAAATTCTGGGCAAAGGCAGTGGAGACTACATGTTATCTAGTTAACAAATCACCTTCATCAGCGTTGGAGGATAAGAATCCACATAAGGTATGGACTAGTAAGAAAACCTCTCCTTCACATCTGAGGGTATTTGGATGTGATGCATATGTACATGTTCCAAAGGATAAAATTACCAAGTTGGACAATAAATCTGAAAGGTGCATCTTTATTGGGTATAAGGATGATTTAAAGGGTTATAAGCTTTGGAACCGGGAAACAAGGAAGGTTGTGTACAACCTAGATGTGGTGTTTAGAGAGGTGAAAGATGTTGTTAAAAATGAGGTCCTACCAAAGGAACCTGAGAAGATATAGTTTAAGCTAAAGAAGGATGAATCAGACTCTACAACAGAAGAAGACTCAAAAGAGGAAGAGCCACAAACTCCAGCTGTGAGAATATCAATTCGGGAAAGAAGACAACCAGAAAGGTATAGTCCATCTGCTTTCTATTCAAAATTTGCTTTAACTATAGCTAATGATGATCCCATAATTGTTAGGGAGGCAGTAGGTTCAGAGGATGGAAAAATCTCGAAGGAGGCAATTGTTGATGAAATGACATCCTTGCATAAAAATGAGGCATGGGATCTGGTGGAGTTGTCGGCTGAAAGGAAGCCCATCGAGAGAAAATGGGTGTTTAAGAAGAAGATGAATGTATAAGGAAAGGTGGAGAAATAAAAAGCTTGGTTGGTAGAAAAAGGATATTCCCAGGTGTCGAGAATTGATTTTGGTGATATTTTTTCTCCTGTTGCCAAAGTTACTTCTATTAGATGCATTTGATTTTGAGGTAGAATAGATGGATGTGAAGAGGCAACAAGGCACAACTAATAGGGATACGGAAGAGGAGATCTGCATGGAGAGCAACTTGACGGCTTTATAGGTAGAAGGGGAGAAGAAAGAAACCAAGTATGGGGTTAAAATTATTTACTTGGAACAAACAGTCACCAAGGATGTGGTATCAGAAATTTGATACCTATATGCGGGGACTTGGCTTCACCAGAAGCAAGGAGGATCACTGTGTTTATTTTAAATTAATTGGTGACCGTGTTATTTATTTGGTCTTGTATGTGGATGATATTTTGTTGATTGGAAATGACAAAGAAATTATCCAAGATTTGAAGACCCAACTGTTCTCCAAATTCGACATGAAGGATCTGGGTGCTGCAAATTATATTTTGGGCATGGAAATTAAGAGAGATCGGGCAAAGAGGAAGCTCTGGTTAAACCGGAGGAAGTATGTCGAGACTATATTGCAGAGGTTCATATAAAGGGATGAAAGTAATGATGAATGTTGGATTACGTAGGTGCGAATGTCTACTGAACAGTGTCCCAAGGCACAAGAAAAAGAGGAGGATATGTCCCGTGTTCCATATGAAAGTGCAGTGGGTAGCTTGATGTATGCAATGGTCTGTACTAGACTAGACATTGCACAGTAGTGGGAGTATTGAGTAGGTTTGTAACAAATCAAGGAAGAACGTGAATAACGGTGAAACAGGTTTCAGGATAGTACATCGCGCATGTTATTCTGATTGTAACTATATTGCAGGGGAAGACGAGTTGGAAGAGTGTTGGACATTCGTGGTTTGTTGATGCATACTAGGCTTGAAGATACGTACCAAGAATATCTACAAGTGGGTATGTGTTTAGCCTATTTGGAGGTGCGATCAGTTGGATGAGTGTAAAAAGACGGTTTGTAGTGGCTTCTTCAACTACAGAGGCTGAGAATACATAACGAAGCTCACTCATGGGCTCTTAAGCGATTTGGTTGTAGAGATTATGTTCAAGTATGGGGTTGGTACAGCAAGCTATAAGGATAGACTGTGATAGCCAAAGTGCAATTTTCTTGGCTAAGAACCCTGCTTATCATTCAAAGACAAAGCACATTGATGTTCAATATCACTTTGTGAGAGATATGGTTGAGGATAAAAGGGTGTTGCTAGTAAAGGTGGACACCTTGAAGAATGTTGCAGATGCATTGACGAAGTCTGTGACCACTCAGAAGTTCTCTTGGTGTAGAGAAACAATGGGTGTTGCAAAACTGGGCTAATGACTAAGATCTCTTGTGGCCCCCTGCGGAAAGAAAACAAGAAGTGGGAGAATGTTGGGTATGTGTTATATTCTTTCCACGACTAGTCACGGGCAGGGGGTGGGGGGGAACCCCCCCCTGTACGTTGTGCCGGGCGCAACAGGGGGGTCATGTGGGGGGGGGGGGGCAGCCCCCCCTGTTGGGGTCCAAGGAAGCGCCCTAGGAAATTTTTTTTTTGGACCTTATTTTCCGGTGGGTTGACCTGCCCATGGTTTTGCACATGGTTTTGGGGCATGATAGTTTTAGGCCCCTGGTATTTTGTAGATCCGGTCAAGGGAACTATGGTTATGTTCTAATCCAGGGTTAATGGATTGGGGTTTATGTATGCTTCGACATGTATATATATGTGTTGTAACAATAAAAGGAATATAATGAAAAATCAAGCTGGTCGTCCTGATTTGGGATTCAGGGGAAAATCTCCGTGTTTATCTGTTTTATGTTTTATGCTCTCGCTATTGTTTATTTTCGGTTTTAAGATTCGTTAGTAGATAATTTTTGTACAAGGTTAAAACCTACATAACTTACCCCTTACATATAAATTCTACTTTATTCTTGAAGTTTAATTAAAATCATTCCCCCAAAAAAGTGTGCTTAGTCATAATATGATCTACTTTTAACTTATTTTACATTATATATAAGCCTATATATCTAAATATAATTATATATATCTTGATACTTATACATAATCATAAATAACACTATTCATATTCTAAGTTAAAGAAGTAAAATAACATAATCCATAAAACATATAATAAGGTGATAGGGATAGAAAGTAAATACATGGGGTAAATTCTTAAAGATTCCTCAAAGTGAATTATATTTTAAAACAAAATTTCTTTTTCAATCACTTGATCTAGAGATATGATTTTTTCCTTCTTTCCCACATTCACATGTGGGAAATATTTTTTAAAACAAGAATAATTACACGTACATCTCTCTAACCAATATGTTTTTATTGTCATTAATCTTATTAATTTTTAACCCTACCCTGGGATATATTGGAATCCAAAATCACATTTTCAGTCCCTCATGTCTCTCCACCAGATACTAAAATTAATGATCCCTCTTTATCCTCCTAAATTTTATCTCTCTTTTCGATTTATTTAATAAAGTTGCAAAATGACTTATATTAAATTCAAACATGAAATATATTCATATTTTTTCTAGGGTTCTTCACTTTTCTAGGATTTTAATACATATGAATTAATTTAAGATACAAATTAACATAAGCACGAATTCAATATAATTTTACATGTGTTAAAATATATTTTTACTCTCAAATAAAAATAATATAATTATGATAAAGAGAAGCACATACATTGTAATATTTTTCCTTGAATAACGGTGATGAGTCAACTTGCTTTTGTGGATAGCAGTCAATGATGGTTGTCCTCACTGCTGGTTGACAACTGAGTTATGATAGATTTTCCATCTGTTGAAAAAAAAAAATATTTATCTGGAAAATTTTCTTCCAAAAAGATTTCAAGAGCCAGATAAAAAAATAAGATAATGAAATAAATTTGTTTTATTTTTCATTGAAATCATCATATAAATTTTATGTAACTAATCTTGATTTTATATATGATTCAAGGGGACTGATTATAGATGGGTTAAGTTATCTAAGTGAATAATGGAGAAGCATAATAGAGAACAAATTAATGAGTTACTAGAAACCAAATAAAGATTAAAAGAAAAAACATTTTAAAACCCCACTTTACAAGACATATGAATTGTATTGGATTAAAAACAAATCTAATATTAAAAAGTGTTTTATTAAAACTTAAAAAAAAAACCACACCTCATAAATTTTTTGATTCGCATAAGGTCCCACTCCACACGTGTGAAACCAATTGGACTAGAACACGGGGATAACCATCTAGCAGTTTCACATCCAATATAAACGAGAGACATTTGTTAAAGAAGATGTTATCATTTGGATCCCATCATATCCCAACTCTCGTACAATTTTTTCTCTCTCCTCGCCATGCGATGGGAATAACGTTTATTTATTAAAAAATGTGTAATTTATAAAGCTCCAAAAACGTATTATTAAATCCATATTAGTATTATTCAAGTAAAGGCCCAAACAAGTGGCATGTTTATTTAGAAGATGGAAAATTAAAAAAGTTGAACCATAATTTTGACTTCATAAATTATAAGGTTGGGAGTTTGTCCACCTGAATACCATTTTTTAAATGATTCATAATAAACTGTGGACTAATTCTAGTACCTTTATTAACCAATTGATTTGCTTCTTTACTAAATCTATGTGAATAAATTTCATATGTTTAAAACTTTTTATTGTAAATTTATTTTTGCATAAGTTTATTTGAACAATGTTGAAATTTTTGGCTTGTTCACGTAAAATACATTTCATATTTTAGATTTGCAATTTGGAATTTTTTTATTAATGTTTACTATCAAAGAACGATCAAATTATATTGTATATAAGTTATCAAATGGTTATATTATGAGGACATATTGATGAGGTAAGAAAAAATAATTTACTCATTTCATTTTTAATCACACTATAAAAACTGACTCTATCTTTTCTTTTATGATGTAGGAAAATAAATTCAAAAGAGATTAAAAGTTCCAGTATAGATAATTCAACAAATGGATAATGGATTTTGTTAAACTATGTGGACTTAAATAGAAATCATTAATGTAATTAATATTTATCTTAGGGTTTCTGGGAGTTACGAAACATGATAGTAACTAACTCTTGTAAAGATAAAATGGCTATAAAAAATAAGTATATCATGGGATGGTAGACTTTGGAAAATAAACTTTATTGTTTTAAAGGCATAATGTACATGCTATAGTGGCCTACTTCATTATGGCTGTGAGATTTTAATATATGCTATTATGATTCATTACGTTTTCTTGTATGTGTTCTTATTTAATTTATATTTATATTTATTGGTAAAAGTGAATGATTACTTATTTGACATGATCATACAATTAATCTTTTATACATATTTGATTTAATGCTTCTTAAATATATACTATTTAGAGGGTTTAAATCAAAATTTGAGTGGCATGTTATAGGTGGAATTATACCAATACATGATATCTATGATTTCCTGACATGTTTCATTTGAATACTAATACATACCTTTTTTATTTTATTTTTCTTATTTATCTTACTTTGTTGTTCTCTACTTATCTTTTTTTATTGGCATACATGAACAATTAATGATGATATGACATGATCACATTGTTAATCCTTCATACATTTATTTGATTTAATATTTCTTAAATATATACTAATTAGAAATATTTAAGTCAAAATTCAAATTTATTTTCTGCAAATTAAAATGATATAGGTCCACGATATTGTATGAATTTACTACACATTTCAATTTGATATTTTTCCCCAAGGAAAAATCGTAATTTCCATTAAAATAAAGATGAAATTTACATGTAGTAGATGCATCAACATGCATATTAGTCTATGAAGAAACCGATATAAATATGATTTATATCATAATATTAAAAAAATAGTGTTATGTCAGATGATGTCGTATAGAGTCTTACTGTCCAAATTAAGAGCGAAAAAATATACAAAATAGATAGTTCATCATAGTAGCCGATCGGGACCCCTATATCCACATATAAACATCAAGAGGATTGTGTACTATTGTGTTTACTATGTATCTTAATCTGCAAAAGGATGATGGTAGTACTAGTAATAATATGCCCCATTGTGTTCGTGAATCAACCATGTGCTCATAATCTGTTGCGCCCCTTCCTTGAATAACTGATCAAAAATGGTATTCCTCTCCCTGTAAATGTGAGAACATACGATGTTATCAAAATTATTTCTAAGCATATTTTCCTCCTATAATATATTTGATAGAATGTGTGTGTGACAGAGGTTTGTCTGATTGAACCAGTCAATGATAAGTTTTGAGTCTCCAAATACTTGTATATTTTGGCATCCCTTCTCAAGCGCAAGTAATAGAATCAGTTTCAAACTTGTTAATTCCAAAACGTTGTTGGAGCCTTTCCCAAAACCATAGCTCATTTTGAAATAATGTGTTGCGCTAATGTATAATATAACACCTCCTCCACTATTGTTTCAATTTTCAAAACCATGAAAATAGGCCTAGGGTTTTGATTGATCTATATTCTCAGTTGTGATTATTCGGGGTGGCATAGATGGAAGATCATCAGGAATGAGTGAATATATAGCAAGTAAATTGGCCCCAAGTATTTAAAGTATATACACATATTACTTGAATATCATATTGTTCCTTGCTATCCATATAGCCCAATAGATGAGACTTGGAAGGTTCCACAATTTTGTGGGTTTTGGCTATTGACACCAATCCTGCCACATAGTCTCGACCAATTCTCCCTTCCAACTGTAGTTGATACCTAGAGATTGGGATATCGAATCCATAGATGTTATGCTGCCAGACATGAGATGAATAGATGTGCAACAGGTTCATCTGCATTTCGACAAAGAGTACACCAAGTAGGTCGCTGAATGGTTAGTTTCTTTAAGTTATCCGTAGTAGTAATCTTATTTGTAATAATGCACCAAAATATCAGTTTGGATTTAGGAGGGATTTTTAATTTCCATATACTATTCTAACACCTTCACTTTATGTCTGACTCCCTATACTTATATGCAGTGAGGTAGCCTTCTTTTGGATTATAGATGCCTCTTTTGGAATGGATCTAGATCAGGTTGTCATCCCTATCAGTGAGCCAAACATGTGAATTTTTTAATGAATTGATATAAACCCGCAAGAACGGGTGCCATTGATAAGGTATCTTTAGTTTATGTGTTTTCATCCAACCTTGTCCCCATATGGATGTAGCATCCAAATTAGAAATATGATTGATTGTTCTAATCCCCTGTCTATTTAAAAAGTCGATGATTTCTTGTGGGAGAGTATATCTATTGCTGCTTCCAAACCAAGTATCAATGCCGATCATTTCTTGATTCTTAGATCTGATTCTCCATGCCATAATAGATTCAATGATGTTGAAGGATGCAAGAACAACTTTCAAAATGTTGGAGATATTGGGTTTGTATTTGTTATCGAGGTGAATCCAATCTATAAGAGATGGGGGATAGATGCATGGGGAATGATCGGCTTGGATAGGGGTTAAATAAGGGTTTTTTCTTTTACTTGAAAAAATAATTTCTCCTTAATGAAGTGGAGTTAGGAGTCATGTGAATATTCGTTATAAAAAGCTTAAAGAGATTTTCAAGGCTATGTTAATTTATTTTTAGCTGGACATCCCTTTGACATCAATAACAGTTAATTATTCCAACAAAATCCCCATCGGAATCATTAATAATTGTGAAAGGTCGATGCTATTGACACCTAATCCTAAGGGATTGGGTGAGATTGTATAATATTGTAAATTAGGAAATAAGGGAGGCTAAGAGACATTCGGAAATAAATTCCAACAGTCTCACCTCCATGTATAAATTCATGCACACCCTCCATCAAATTCATATTCCAATTTGTGGAGTTACCTCCTGATCTGACATGGTATCAGGGCCAGTCCCTTTTTTGGCATTCCTGCTCTTGGTGTAACTCCCTCCTATCCCTGTTATGCATTTTCGCAAACTGTCATTGTGCACTCATATCTTTTTCTGCTCCCTACTGAATTCATATTTTTTTTGCTGCATTCTGGTGCCTCCATTCAGATTTTTTTTTGCTGCATTCTGGTGCCTCCATTCAGATTTTATTTTGCTGCATTCTAGTGCCTCCATCTGATTTTTTTGCTGCTACTTCTCCTAGTATCCGCAACCTGAGCTTGCTCCATCACTCATTCTTAGCTTGCTCCCTCCCCTATCTACGCAGTCCGACATATTTTTCCTCCCGCAAACTCTTCTTCACCTCACACATACTCCAGTTGTTCAGCTGCCTCACTGCTCACCCTCTCACCCTCCCCTATCTACGTAGTCTGTAACCACTCCTCCCTCTCCCCATTCCTGTGCCCCCCCCCCACTCTTGCTTACCCTCGTTCCCCCTCACCTCTCCCTCGTCACCACTCCTCCCTCTCCTCATTCCCGTCCCCCGTCCCCCTCACTCCTGCTCACATCTGTTCCCCCTCACCTCTCCTCCATCACCCTTCTCCCCGTTCCCATCCCCCTCCCCCTCACTCTCGCAACCCTCATCACTCTTGCAGCCCCTTCCCCTCATCACTCCCGCTCACCACCCCTGCAACCCCTCATCACTCTTGTTCTTTTTTCCATCCCCCCTCCTCCTTCCCCCCCCTCTTTCACCTCCCCCTAACCCACCTCCCCCAGGTCGACCTCTCCTAGGTTCGACCTTCCCCAGGTCAACCTTCCCTAGGTTCGACCTCCCCTACACAAATTAAATAAAAAATAAAAAAAATTCCTGAACTAGTTTTTTTTATAGCAATTAAATTTTTTCTTATAATAGATTGCATTTTCACTCGAGCATTGAGTTTTTTTGCAGTAAAGTACAATTTATACCAGTGCTGAGTTTTTTTTTCCCTCTAGATTTTTTTTTCCCAAAGAGTCACAATGCATTCTTTCATATCTATTGTGGGAGTTGCTCTATTTGGCAAAGAGAACTATCCTGAATGGTCTCGGAAAATCAAGCACACTCTCATTTTTAATGAGTTGCGGAAAGGAATTTGTGAAGGAGAAGGAGACAATCCACCGAAAAAGCCCACCTCAGACAAGGATCGCCATTTGGGAAAACATGAATTGCAAGGCCTATGCCTTGATTGCAACTTCTGTAAATCAAGAGGCGAATCGCCATATTACACTGTTTTAAAATGCCTATGAAGGCTTGAGAAAATTAAAATAACTATATGACTCACATTCAGAACTTGAAATTTTTCAATTAATGATTAAGCTATTCAGCCTTGAATTGAAAAATTATGACCATATTTCTTTAGCATCAGAAGTAAGATCTATCATGCATGACATTAAGAATACTGGTGTAGAAGTTGACATACCTCTCATAGCTGATGTTAACGCATTGTATCCCACTTACTCACATTACCTTGAGTCATTGCAAGCTAGTGGAAACCTCTTGAAAATCACCTTTGATTCCTTTGTGAAAAAGTTTGCATAAAGAGAGAAGGATTTTGGAAAGATGACAACCCCTCTATCTTATGAAGAGGCTGTATATTTCACACATAGAGAGAAGAGTCATGCTCAAGATTATTCCAGAGGAAGAGGTGGCTAAAGAGGAAGAGGAAGAAGGAATTTCAAAGGAAGGAGGGCAGATAAACTCAAACTGAAAAACCTGATCTTCATTGCATACGCTGCAATAAATATTGGCATGATGCATTTACATGTAAGTTTCCTTGGGATAAAATTGAGAAGCAAAGAAATCAAGAAAAATGTAAAACTCATGACAAAGAAAAGGGTAAAACACTCGAATCTACTCATTACATTGTAGCACATTGTAATAATGGAGTAGTTGAAGACTTGTTTGATGTTTCATTTACTTCTTGGAGAAATGATTGGTTGCTAGATTCAGGAGCAACATGTCACATGAATTTTAGAAAATATTTTTTTGAAGAATTTACTGACAAGGTTGATGGAGCAATATACTTCCCAGATAAATCTAAACTCGAGCCATCATGGCTTGGCACAATCAGGCTTAAGTTGCCTGGTCTTCCAGATCATCTTCTACATGAGGTTCTATACCTCCCCAAGTTGAGGAGAAACTTGTTGTCCTTGGTCCACATCTGCTAGCAAGGAAACTCCATTCACATGTTTGATGGAAATGTTGAGGTCAGAAAAGCATCAGATCTCTCACTTTTCATGGAGGGAATAGAAGAAGGAAGACTCCTAAAGATGCAAGGAACCTTTGCTCATCCAAAAAACTTTGCATTCAGTTCTCATCATGACGAAGGTACATTCCCATCAAGTATTTTATGGAATTATATATTTGGACACTTAAACTATGATAACCTTTGATTTTTGAAGAAAAATGGTTTTATTGGATTGCCTACAATTCCTAGGAAACTCAAGCAGTGTTTATTCTAGGAAAGCATAGAAAAAAATCCTTTCACGATTCACATTCCAGAGCACATAGAAAAATTGAGCTTATTCATTCAAATTCATGTGGCCCCATGCCTGTTTCTCCTGCAAATGGAAATGAATATATGATGATATTTATTGATGATTACACCAAAATGTCTTGGGTTTACTTATTGAAGAACAAATCTGATTCTTTTCAAACATTTAAGAATTTTCATGCATGGATTGAAAATGATGCACAAACTCATATTGGATCTTTGTGCACTGATAATGGAAAAGAATACACCTCAAACAAATTTTAAAACTATCTTCGCCAACATGGAATCAAACATCAAACAATTGTGCCCTATAATCCCCAACAGAATGATGTAGCTGAAAGAATGAACAAGACAATTTTAAATATGGTTCGCTCCATGATGTTTTTTAAGAATGTAAAATTAATGTTTTGGGTTGATACAATTCTATGTGTTGCGTACATAAATAATAGGTGTCCTTCAAATTCAATCAGAAACAAAGCTCCTTATGAAATGTGGCATGGTCATATTCCTTTGGTAAAGCATTTCAGGGTCTTTGGTTCCACCTGTTATGCTTTGATACCTAAGGTACACAGGAAAAAAATTGGTGCTAGAAGTAAAAAATGTATCTTCTTGGGGTATTCCAATACCTCCAAAGGATATCGTCTCTATGATGAAGTCAATAACAAGTTTGTAGTATTTAGAGATGCCATATTCCTTCAATCTTCCAAGGCTGACAATGTTGTTTAGCGGCAACTTGATCATGTGGATAGATTCACACATTCAAATTCATTTCAAGAATTTGATAATCATATTCCGCATCTTGAAGGGGGGATTCCTATACTGAATCAATCTGTGGAATCATCTTTCGAAGCACTCTCTCCCCCACATGAAGAAACAACCACAGATGACACCTTGAACGATGTGATTGACAAAATTGGGAGATTGAATATTTATTCAATTCCAACTCATTCAAATGAGTAGCCTGGGCCATCTCAGAAAGGTCCCCCAAAATGGTTGACAAAGACACTAGAAAATGTTCGTCCCGATGAGGTTGGAAAGACAAGAACAAGAAGTTCCACCACAAAAAATGGAGGTAACATAGATAATTATGATTCACCTATTGATATTGATAGTGGTTATAACTGTGAACTGAATTTGTCTACATATCTTGAACTAACTACCTTCAAAGAAGCCACTTCTCATGTTGAATGGAATGAAGCGATGTAAAAGTATTATGATGCCTTGATAAAGAATGGCACTTGGAAGCTGTTTGATCCTCAATTGGGAACCAAACCAATTGGCTGCAAGTGGGGCTACAAGAACAAGTAAAAAGCAGATGGCTCACTTGACAAGCACAAATCCAGGATTTTGGAAAAAGGTTTTTCACAAAAAGAAGGGGTTGATTATGAGGAAAGTCCCCCCCCCCCCCACAACAAAATGGGCCATCATCTGGACACTCTTTTCCCTAGAAACTCAGAAGGGATGGAAAGTCCATCATATGGATGTAAAAACCGCCTTTTTGAATGGATATCTAAAGGATAATTTTTTTATGTCCTAGCCAAAATGATTTGTTGTGAAGGGCCAAGAACACAAAGTATGCAAGCTTATAAAATCCTTGTATGGCCTCAAGCAAGCACCGCGAGCTGGGTATGAGAAATTAACTGAGCATCTTCCGAAACTTAACTTCAAACATTTTGATCTTGATGATTCAACTTTGTTTGTTAAGAAATTTGGGAACAAAATTGTGTATCTTGTGGTGTATGTAGATGATATTTTGATGACGGGGAACAATGAGAGTTATATTGCATCCATAAAGAAAGAATTGAAGAAAGGTTTTGAAATGATTGATTTGGGCTATGTTCACTACTATCTGGGTATTGAAGTAACTCAACATCCTAAATTTATATTACTTTCTCAAAATAAGTACATTGGATATTTTTTGAACAAGTTTGGCATGGATGAATGCAATCCTTTGACCACTCCAATGGAAAAAAACTTGAAGCTCACAGCCATTGAAGGGAAGGAATTTGAGGATGCAACAAAGTATAGACATCTTGTAGGAAGTCTTATCTACCTAACTACTACCAGACCAGACATCTCATTTGTTGTTGGAATCCTCTCCAGGTTTATGCAGAAACCTTGTGAAGGACATTGGTCTGCTGCAAAAAGAGTTCTAAAGTACTTGAAGGGGACTCAAGACTTTAGACTCAAATATACACAGGTGGGTGACTTCAGCTTGATCAAATACTCTGATTCAGACTTTGATGGGGACAAAGAAACTGGGGTGTCTACTTTAGGTTATACCATGAGTCTTGGATTAGGAGCTGTCTCATGGACATCAAGAAAATAGTCAGTTCCAGCAGATTCCACAACTGACGTAGAATATGTGGTAGCAACTGAAGAAAAAAAGGAAATTGTGTGGCTCAGGAAAACCATAGAAGATTTGCAGATGAAAAAAATGCATTCAACTACACTCTTCTATAATAAAGTTGGCCAAGAACCCAAATTTCCATGATCGAAAAAAGCACATCAATATAAAATACCATCTGATTCGACATCATGTTGAGACCAAAACTATCCATCTACGTCCATTTTACACAAATGAGTAGGCTTCATACATATTCACCAAAGCGCTTGGAAGAGAAAAGTTGGAGAAATTCAGAACGATGCTTGGACTCACCAACATCCCTTCAGATTAGGGGGGGGAATGTTGACACCTAATCCTAAGGGATTGGGTGAGATTGTATAATATTGTAAATTAGGAAATAAGGAAGGCTAAGAGACATTGGGAAATTAATCCCAACAGTCTTACCTCCATGTATAAATTCATGCACATCCTCCATCAAATTCACATTCCAATTTGTGGAGTTAGCTCCTAGTATGACAAATGCATTGATAGATGATATAATTTAGGCAATGATTAGGGTTGAGAGGGCTTGGATAGGTGTCCCAAGGGGAACATGAGATTAAAGAAGCCAAACTATCCTAACATGATGCATTAAAGGCTATGGGAAATAATTTCTGGAAGAAAACATTGTTACTCAAATGAACTAATGGCGTGCTATGTTGGACTATGGGAGCTCAACTTTGAGGTTGTTTATAGTTGATTTTTTTGTTATTTTGGTGGTGTTCTTCCTATGAGTTGAAAGGAAAACTCCTCATGGGTATTTAGGAGATTGATCAAACTCCTAAGAAGGTCGATCAATCTTTCAGGGGAGGGGATCTCTAGGAAACTAAGGTCACATTGGTTTTGAATTTAAAATGTCATGGGATTGTGCCTGTTGCTTGTTTCCATGATTGTTATAGCATCATTCAGCACCCATGTTGTTATAGCATCATTTATCACCTTTATATACTCGATGAATTATGCATTTTCCTTGGGCAACCCTTCCATTCATACTTGGTCACAATTCTCAAAAAACAATATTTAAAAATCCATACGCGACTCTGCCCAGTTTTTTCCACGTGCAGATGTGGGTCCATCCATAGCTGACTCACTTATGCTATTTAAAATATTAAAAATATATAATTCCATATTAAAGAGGTGGGGTTTACAGTTTTTTCCTATAACTTAACTACCCTAGCCCATGGTCTAACTTTTTCCCAACTAAAAAAAGTAATTTGAGGGAGTATAAATACACCTAAAGGGAATGGCCTAAGGGAGGAGAGAGAGACAATTATTGATATTATAGCCTGTTATAGCCCTGAACAAGTATGATATTTCCCCTGCACCTCCTGCACTTCCCAGGTTCAGGAAACCCTTGTTTCCTTATGATGATCACTCCCATTCTATGTGACATCCATTGTGAACCATTTATGGAAGAAGCTTTGTGAGGTTAGGGTTGGAAAAATTCGAAGGACGGTTTTGCTCAAGACTATGGCAAATCTCATTTGATTTCTCCACTTTTTTTGTACATGTTACCAATAAAATAAGTACCATGCTATTCCTGCTATTTATGTGTTATGTGTCTATTATACATGTTTAATGATCTCGAATGGTTTATTTCATGTTACCTTTATGAGATTATGTATGCTAACATGCTGACATCTAGGATATATATGTTGTACAAGTAGTTTGTGTGCTTTTTCTTAATTGACTTGCAGGTTTTGGAGCACGAGGAGTAGAAGAGGGTTTGCACCCTATGGGATTGACCTCAAACGAAGGATAAACAGGTAAGGTCCAAAATCCTCATTTTTCTAGTTTAAGCATAAAAACTGATAATTAGAGTGCTTCTTGTGATGATATGCCATCCACTCTGTTAGGTCCCTCAACCTAGGCCTTAGGGTAGATTTTCCCGTAACAGAACTGACGACTCCGCTGAGGATTACATCCTTGAAATTCCCAGTTTGGGTTGTTTTATCTGTCTTGTGGGTTACCTAGCCGTTTAATCACTTTTTTTGTCTAGTAGGTTCTTTTCCCAACCAGGCAGAAGTCCCGATCTTCTGGATCTGGCCTAGGTTTTTCTTTTTTACTTATTTCATTTTCTATATGCTACTTTGTCTGTACACAGTCACGTATGCCTACTGTTTTCTCCAAAAGAACCTATGTATACACGTGTTTCTTTGGATACAATCACGTATACACGTGTGTTGCACACAACAGACCTACGTATGCCTAGTAAATTATGAAATTTTAAATTTTGAGGCCCTGTAAATCTTTCTTGTCTGTGGTTGGTCACTCCTGTGGAACCTCTTAGGTGTTTGGACTGTGATTGTTGTGGCTATATGTCAGTTCCTCTCTTTTTCATGTGAAGATGTAGTCATTCTAGGGTTTTTCTTGTTTTGTGAAGTCTCAATTGCGGCTGTAGCACCAGGATCTCTTCCTGAAGTTCTTGGTTTTTATGACCATTCAGAACAGTGAGCCTTTGTTTGTTTGCTCGTGTTTGCCTTATGCATTGCTTTTCTTTTTGTTTTTTTCCTCTTTGACTTCTTTGGTTTTCTTGTTTCTTGGGATTAGCCTTCTAGTGAATCTTGAAGTTTCATTTTCTTGGTTTCTTGAAGTTTTTGTTTGCTAGATGTTTGTGCTACTGTTTTGAGTTAGTTTCTTGGGTCGGTTACTCCTTCTTTCTTGTTTGAGTCCTGCTATGAAAGTGGCATGGCTTGTGCATTTTGAAGTCTCCATGTGGCTCATTTTCTTGATTTTGTTCCTTGAGTAGTTTTGTGCTTGTCTCATAGAAATTATCTTGTTTTCCTTAAAAGTGAAAAGCCAAAAAACATTTTTGTTTTCCGTTGCTTTTTATTTGGTTTTATTTTTATAGTTTTCATCCATTTTTGAAGCAATTTTCTAGTTTCTTGTTTTTGATTCATTGGCTTGGTTTCGAAAGGAGTCTTTGTTTAGATTTCTTTCTCTTTTATATCAAGTTCGTTTTGGCATCATTGTATGCAAAGGAGTTCTTGTTGGGACTTGCCTTACTTTTTTGTCAAAGTGATCGAACCAATCTTGTTCAAAAACTCTTTTTGCTTCCTTAGTGAGTAGTCCTAGAATTTTCATATCATTGGTAGTTTTTGCATTAGTTGCACTGAAGCATTTTAGCCTTTTTGATAGTTTTCTGAAGTGTGTGAAGAGTGAGAATTGAAAAGAAAAAACAAGTTTTTGTTTATTATTAGCTTCGTAGAACCCATTTAGAAATCTATTTTCATCGAAAGAAAAATATTTCATCTTCATGTAGAAGGTTTTCATTGATTTATTTTGCGTAGCAATTTTTTCCCGATAAATCACATCCATGGTTTATAAATTCGACGTTTCGAAACAGTCCACCGTGGTTTATCTTTAGGAAAAGATCTTTGAGTCAGTCAGACCTCACATTAAGGTATAAATAGGAGATGAATGGAAAGGAAAAGAAAAGGAGGCCGACTAAGAAAAAGACTAATGAGATGTTAGATATTAATAAAATTAATTTAATTGATCTAATTTAATTTACTATGGATTAATATAATTAATTTGATTAATTTAATTATAATTTATTTGATATTAATTAATGAAAGAAGTGATTTTATAAATTAAGGGAATTTAATTTAATTTAATTTTAATTAGTTTAATTTATTTTTAATTTAATTTTATTTTGTTATAATATTAATTGATTTAAATTGATTTACAATATTTTATTGATAAAATTTTGTATTATTTTAGTATGATTAAAAGATTAGTGCTTTGATTATTTTCAATTAATTAGATTATCATTAATTTAATTAATTTTGTTACTAAAATTATTAAAAGGTAAAAAATATATGTAACTTTTCATTCTTTAATAGGTTAATTTTTTTTGAAAGTTTTTATTTTTAATGATTATAAATTTTTAATAATTATCAAAAGGTGACATTCTTAGTATTAAAATTATAAGTTTTTTAGCTTTAATTTAAATGAATCGGTGATAGATATGGTTAATAAAATGGAAGGAGGCTTTCTTATTAACGACAAATTAAAGGATTTATATGGAAAGTTAAGAAAAAGAATAATTAAGTGTAATAGAGATTTAAAAAGGGGATAGTGGAAATTCTTCAATATAGAGGATGAATATACTTGATTATAATGAGAGAAGGTATATGGATGATTGATAACAACATACCATGACAATGAGAGAGAAGGAGGAAAAAATGATGGATGAAAAAGGTGGGGGTTGGAGCAAAAGGACAATAAGGATGGGGAAGAATTTTGTTTTCTGGGTGTTTGTCAATTTCGATAGATTCCCTGAATTTTCTATGGTTACAGTGATCAATTTTGGCCAACACACAAGAGTTTTCAATACAATTGTGATATCTGGTTTTGCTGGAGTGTTTTGCTAGAGCCGAGGTTTTAAGGCAGTTGTGCTTAATATCAGCAGTATGGTCTTGAATTCTAGTTAGGATAGATCGACCGGTTTCCCCAATGTACATCTTACCACATGAACGAGAAATGGAGTAGACTCCTTTGTGGCATTTAGGTTCAATCGGGTCTTTGACATATTTGAGACACTTGCCAATAGTATTTATGGGTTTAAAAGATGTTTTGATATTGTTATTTTTTAAAATGTGAGAGATTTTGTCCGTGATGCCTGATATGTAGGGTAGATGAACCTTACCAGAGCTATGCGAATCTCGGATCATGATCACTTTGAAAACTAAAGATTATGATGAAAAAATGTTGGACCACCTCAATAACTCAGGGTGTTACACCAAATTAAAAAATAACCCTATAAAATGAATATCTAAAAATGTTCAAAACCTAATAAAAGGCAACAATGAACCTAATATTAATTTTTTTTTAGAAAATAACCCCTACATTCCTCGTATCTATAGAGCCACCAAAATTCACAAGGATGGGATCCCCATAAGACCCATTGTCAACACCATTGATGGTCCCACCTACCATCTCTCTAAGCACCTCACTAAAAAGCTCAAACCTCTAGTTGGTAACACTAAAATATTTCAATCATACTAAAAAAATATAAAATTTTATCAATAAAATATTGTAAATCAATTTAAATCAATTAACAATTATAAAAAAATAAAATAAAATTAATGAAAATTTAAATTAAATTAAAAAAAATTAAATTAAATTCCCTTAATTTATAAAATCACTTCTTTCATTAATTAATATCAAATAAATTACAATTAAATTAATCAAATTAATTATATTAATCCATAGTAAATTAAATTATAACAATTAAATTAATTTTATTAATATCTAACATCTCATTAATCTTTTTCTTGGTCGACCTCCTTTCTTTTCCTTTCCATTCATCTCCTATTTATACCTTAATGTGAGATCTGAAATACTCAAGGATCCTTTCGTGAATATGAACCACAGTGGATTGGCTCGAAACGTCGAATTTGTCAACCATGGATACGATTTATTCGAAAAAATTTGCTATACAAAATACCAATCGCAAAAGTCTCAAATCTATAATTTTAACCCTATACGGAAGGGAGAAATTACATGAAGTTCAGTTGTTTGAACGATACAGATCTCTGATTGCTTGAAAAAAGTTTGATCTCACATTCCTTAAAAGATGTAGAGACGCCTTCGTTACTCCTGTCCTAAAGGTGGACAAAGGAGGGGCCACTGTCATCATGAACACTAAATATTATAATGAAAAGATTGTGGACCACCTCAATAACTTGGGGTGTCACACCAAATTAAAAAAGAACCCTAATAAAAGAATTTCTAAAAATGTTCAAAACCTAATAAAAGCCAGCAATGAATCTAATATTAAAAAACTTTTAGAAAATAACCCCTACACTCCTTGTATCTATGGAGCCCCCAAAATTCACAAGAATGGGATCACCATAAGACCCATTGTCAACAACATTGGTGGTCCCACCTACCATTTCGCTAAGCACCTTGCTAAAAAGCTCAAGCCTCTAGTTGGTAACACTAAATAATTTGTCAAAGATTATTCTCATTTTATTAATGAAATCAAACAATTAAAATTGGATAAGAATGACATCCTTGTCAGCTTTGATGTAAAATATTTTTATACAAACATTCCCATTGAAGCCATGAATGTTGTTTACAAGATCGTTGATCCTCACACAGCCAAGCTAATAGAAACCTGTCTTAGATCAACCTTCTTCAGTTTCAAATATGAAATATATGAACAATCCTGTGGAGTTGCTATGGGATCTCCTTTATCCCCCATCATTGCCAATCTCTTCGTGGAATATTTTGAAGACAAAGCCATTGAATCCTCCTCTTTAAAACCGAAACTTTAGAAAAGATACGTGAACGACACCTTCATTATCCGACCTCATGGAAACGAAGAATTAGATAATTTCTTAAAATACTTGAATAGTCTCTTTGATTCTATCCAGTTTACCATGGAGGTTGAAGAGAATAATAGCCTTCCATTTCTTAACATCCTTATCAGCAAAAACCATGATGGCTCAATTTCGCACCAAGTCTATTGAAATAAAACCCACACTGAGCAATACCTTCATGCCAACTCACATCATCATCCATCTCAAAAGCTTGGGGTTCTCAACACATTAGCTACCAGAGCTATGCGCATCTCGGATCATGATCACTTTGAACAAGAGAAAAACCATCTTATGGGAGTTTTTGAAAAGAATGGATACAATAGAAACCAAGTAATCAAAGCCTTCAAAAATGCTGAAAATCACACTGAAAATAAAAATAAAATAGAAATGCATGACATAATGGGTAAGGTTCACCGACCCTACATATCAGAAATCACAGACAAAATCTCTCACGTTTAAAAAAAAACAATATCAAAACCTCTTTTAAACCCATAAATACTATTAGCAAGTGTCTCAAATCTATCAAAGACCCGATTGACCCTAAATTCCACAAAGGATTCTACTTGATTCCTTGTTCATGTGGTAAGCCATACATTGGGGAAATTGGTCGATCTATCCTAACTAGAATTCAAGAACATGTTGTTGATATTAAGCACAACTACCTCAAAACCTTGGCTCTAGCAGAACACTCCAGCAAAACCAGTCATCACATTTGTATTGAAAACTCCTGTGTGTTGGCCAAAATTGATCACTATCACCACAAAAAATTCAGGGAAGCTATCAAAATTGGAGAACACCCAGAAAACCTCAACCGTGATGGTGGCTGGAAAATTTGCGACAATTGGATTATGACCTTGAGCAACAACCACTCCCTTACCCAGCCTCTCCCTTCCTAGCTTTCATCCTGCATCCTTCTATATGTTTCTAATCCTCTTTTTTCTCCTTTTCTCTTTTCCTCCTCTTGCACCCTCAACCTTTTCTTCCCCATCCTTGTTGTCCCTTTCCTCCCCCCTTTTTTTTCCATCATTTTGTCCTCCTCTCTCATTGTCATGGAATTCTATTATCAATAATCCATATACCTTCTCTCATTATAATCAAGTATATTCATCCTCTATATTGAAGACTTTTCACTATTCCCCCTTTTTAAATCCCTGTTACACTGAATTCTTCATTTTCTTAACTTTCCCTACAAATCCTTTAATTTGTAGTTAATAAGAAACCCTTTTTCCATTTTATTAACCATATCTATCACGGCTTCCTTTAAATTAATAAGCTAAAAAACTTATAATTTTAATATTAAGAATGTCACCTTTTGATAACTATTAAGAATTTATAATCATTAAAAATAAAAACTTTAAAATAAAATAAAAATTAACCTATTAAAAAATGGAAAGTTACATATATTTTTTACCTTTTAATAATTTTACTAACAAAATTAATTAAATTAATAATAATCTAATTAATTGAAACTAATCAAAGCACTCATCTTTCAATCATACTAAAATAAGACAAAAATGTTATCAATAAAATTTTGTAAATCAATTTAAATCAATTAATAATTATAACAAAATAAAATAAAATAAATAAAAAATATAAATAAAATATAAACTAATTAAACTAATTAAAAATAAATTAAATTAAATTCCCTTAATTTATAAAATCACTTCTTTCATTAATTAATATCAAATAAATTATAATTATATTATTCCATAGTAAATTAAATTAGATCAATTAAATTAATTTTATTAATATCTAACATCTCATTAATATTTTTCTTGGCCGGCCTCCCTTTCTTTTCCTTTCCATTCATCTCCTATTTATAACTTAATGTGAGATCTGACTTACTCAAGGATCTTTTCTTGAAGATGAACCACGGTGGACTTGTTCGAAACATCGAATTTATCAACCATGGATGCAATTTATTCGGAAAAATTTGCTACACAAAATACCAATCGCAAAAGTCGCAAATCTATGATTTCTTTTGCATAGAAAAAAATCATCAGTTTCATCTCCATCTACTTGTGGCTTAATTAACGGCCATTTAAAATCAAGCGATCTAATTAAAATGAACTACAAGTTCTTTTTATTGTCATTAATTATACACCAACTAGCTAGGTCATAGGGCCTTGGAATAGGTGAGTGGAGAGTTAACTCTCCAAGGCCACTCAAAATAGTCAAATGTAGAAAATTTATTAATGAGTGAAATCCAATTCCGTTAAGTGGAACAGGAAATATCTACCTCCAGAGAGTTAAACATGAGGGATAGTGAAGGCATAGAAGAGAGATACCCCCTCTCCTATTTGTTTAATCTTGACCTAAGACCGTTCCGCCCGACTGTCGATATAGATTGGTACCCTTAGTTTCCTTTCCTAGGGACCACATAGGTGATTGTGGGGGGGGAATACCCATGGCACCTGAGGAAGACATTGTATCACTTTCATTAGTACTTCTGGAGGGTGCCCTTGCGAAGCTCGGGTACTTGCACCGACAAAGGCTTTTGTCAGGGGGTTAGCGTAACTATTTCTATTACCTTCGCTAGTAGGGCTAGGGCATAATTACCCCAGACTCTTTTCAGAAGGTCCTCTTATTTCATTTTCTTGTATTTTGGTGTCTGGTCCTCTTCAATCGGAGCAGAAATACCTGAAGGCTAGGGAATTTTGATAGAGTGTGCTCTTTTCTCTTAGATTTCCTAGATTCTTAATTTTTTGAGTCTAATTAATCTCATAAATATCAAAAGTGGTTGATCGATTGTCTCGTCGATTGAGGAGGCTTCGTGGGCTTTCTCTTGCGAGTTCCGAGCCTTCTTCAAGAAGTCTTAGGAGCAATTCAATGGGTGATTTTCACCCAATAGTTTTGAATGAAACAGAGAGTGATCCTCCGTCTGGGGTTGTTGTTTTTGCAGCTAGTCCTGGTACTAGTGGCATTATAGAGAGGAATACTCCACTCATCTCTAGAGTCTTGTTTCCAACTGAATAAGTTGAAGTAGAAGAGGTTCCTCAATCTCCTGGTACTCCTTCATCTCCTCTTCCTTCCATTTTTCTAGACGTTCTTTTGTATGTTGGGCCTGATTCTCAGAGACTAGCTAGCCCCTATCATCATCCGTTTCTTTCGATGGCCACAACTAGGAACACAACTTCTGCTATGAGCGTTGCAAGTGTGCATACTCCTCTTTCAACCGAAGGAGGAAGTACTATTTCCATTTTGACAATCACTTCTAGTGCTGATATGCTTGGCTCTACCTCTATTCCGTCTACGATTGGAAGCACCCAAGCATATGCTTCTCATTCTGGCCCCTTTTATTTTGGAATTCCTTCTAGTGCGATTCCTTTTGTCTTCTTCACCGCTGCTGCAACTCTCTCCGCGCCTATGCCTTCTATGGCTAGTAGATCAGCTTCATTTCACAATTTCCCCTTTGGAAGTGGGCATATTCCTCATTCTAACCCTTCCTTAGGATCTTTGCCTTATCAAGAATTAAATCCTTTCATTATAGGTCAAAGCTTTAATACTTTTTTAGGATGGAACCCTGCTTTTACAGGTTTGGGAGCTGGGAGTCAGTTTTTCTCTGGTCACCAAGGGAATGTTCCTTTCCCTTCGATAGGTGCTTCTTTGGGTTTTTTTCCATTAGCTAATGATTAGAACCCTTGCCAAGGGGTTTCTTCCTCTCTCAACACTTCGATTGGAGGGAATATCCATGTTTATAGTAACCCTATGATGGGAGGGGGTCCTTCTTCGAATGTTGGGTCACAAGGTTTCTCTTATGGCTCAACATTTTCTACGAACAATATCTGGCAACTTGGTGCCTCAACAAATCGAGGGTATTCTTTTCAAAATGTTGGGAATCCTTCCTATGGGGGATGGAATTCCCAGGCTCTTATGCGCTTACCTTTCTTGGAAACTTTAAACTTTCTAGATCTATCAAAATTGACGAATGATCCTATTCGGTATAGTTTGGGTTGGCCTTCGGTCCCTACTAAACTTCCCTCAGACATTCCAAATTTTGAAGGGAAGACCGGTGAGGATCTGATTGACCATGTCACCACTTTCCACTTATGGTGTTCGTCGAACTCCCTTTTCGATGATTTGATTAGGCTGAGGTTATTTCAATGAACCCTAACTGGGAACACTGCAAAATGGCACATTGAGCTGACAGGGGGTATTTTTGCTACTTTTGGTGAGTTGGCTACTATGTTTCTCAACCATTTTCAGTTGTCTGTCCGTTATGATGCCGAGACTGATCTCTTGGCCAATTTCTAGCAGGAAAAGGAAACTCACATTTCTGATGATATTCAGGAGTGGAGGAGAAGGAAGAGGCTCATCAAAGCCCAAATTCCGAATGAGTTCCTTCTCAAATGGTTTCTGAAATCTTTATAGCCAAAAATCTCAAAGGATGTATCCCTTTCAGGGGTGTTTTCTGAGGAACAAGCTATATTTAAGGCTCAACAGCTAGAACTGATCTATTCTCAGTTTGGGGTCCTTAATAAGATTTTGCCTGATGCTCCTCACTCCAAGCTATATTTAGCCAAAACAAAGCCTGGTCCTCATGTTGACAGAATTATCGGTAGAATCGATAGTGGTACGGCTAACTTGCTAAATAAATTGCAACAGTTGTTTATACAATTTTCTCCTTCTGGTCAGGCTACGCCGTCAGTGTCAACTCCTTCTCAACCCTTGACTATTAATGTTGTTCAGGCTTCTAACCCCAAAGGAAATCAATAATTTGATGGGATGAAGAAGGGATGGAATAATAAGAAGAAAGACAAGGATGAGAAGGGAAATGTGAACAGATTCAACGATCATGTTGGAGAGGGTAAGAGGGAAAATAAGAGGAAGGTTAAATTTCCATGCAAGTTATGCACCGGAGACCATCTTACTCACCTTTGCCTAAAAACTCAGGATGCTCAACGCTTGTTAGCTCAGCTGGGTTCTTCTAGTTCCCAAGCTGTACTGACAAACCCTTTTCCCCAAGGGAAATAGTTGCTTGTTGGTGAGAAAAAAATACTGGAGCTCCCTCTGGGGGCAACCAGGAAGGGGAAAATTCATCAAATGTATATATGATGAGTGCTCACGTAGATATCACTACGAGATCTCATGATTATGGCAAAGCCTAGTCTTCGAAAACTAAAGGTGCTCCTAGTAATGCCGAGACACTCCATATCGAGAGGCTTGCATTTGAGCCTATACCTCAGATGCCGAAAGGGTCTACAGAGTGTACGATGATCAATCCTAATGCTAAGGCTGCCCAAAAATACTCGATTGTAGAAGATCTGGATCAAAGTCCTTGTGCTATGTTTGCCTTAGAGGTACTCCAGTTGTGTCTTGCACAAAGGAGTGCATTGCTCACTGCCATTGGGGTTGTTGATCCAAAAAATTCTCTTATGATCACATTTGACATGTCAAATTTTAAAAAGAGACTTCCTCATAATATGGATTTTTAGATTAAGTCTACATATTGGAAGATTAATATATTTCGAACAGTAGTCAATGAGGGTGCTTCCACGTGTATGATGTCTATCTCATGTTGGAAGGCTATTGGATCTCCTTCAACTGTCCCTTGAACTACTCTTCTAACTGAGTTTTCTGGTCATTCTCACAGGCCCCATGGCATTGTTCCAGCTTTACCCATCTGTGTTCGGGGTAAAACTGTCAATATCGAGGTTGAGATAGTTGATGCAAATCTAGACTACAACATTTTATGGGGCAAAAATGGATTTATGAGATGGATGCTATTGCTTCCTCATTATTTCGCATTTTATGTTTTCCCCACGAAGGGAGGATTTCCACTGTTGATGGACTATTCTCCTATAGATCTGAATGCATCTACTAACTCGAATGTACCCTCGGTGAATGATGCCAAGCAACCTGTTGAGAATTTGGGGGTTGGAATGTATACATCATTAATGGGTACTTTTGATCTTCCACCTCCTTCGGTTCATATTCATGATATATCATCCTCCAGGGTTCCTACTTGAAGAGAGTTCTTTTGAACTCATTACTTTTTGGACCCTTGGACCTTGCCTTCTCCTACCTCCACCTTAGAGGAAGGTCAAGTGGGTGGAATGGCATTTCCTATGTTTTCATCTGAGATTGCCTATCAATCTATTGTTGAATCTGCAGAATCCATTCCAATTTCTCTTTCACCGGAGGATTTGGATGGAGATGTGGCTCCAGCTTGGACTCTTAGTTCATCTTCTGCTTAGGATTTCCTTGATACCACTCTTCCATCTAAAGAGGCCATCCTTGCAGCAATGACTGGTGTGGGAAGACCTTGGGATGATTTTCATCATCGGTCCTATTTTCTACCAGACTTGCGAGAAGTTGAAACAAGTTTGTCTAGCCTTCAGTCTTCTAGTCTTGAACCCCTTAGCACCATCACATGTTTTTTCTGAAGGGAACATGGCTGTCATTTCTGCTACTACCCCAGTGAAAATCTCTAGAGATCTAAACATTATTGGAGCTAAATGTTCCCCTGAAGAGATTCATACTTGCACCAATCCCTTTTGAGATTTTTGGGATGTGTTTTGTTGGTCTTATGAAGAAATGACTGGTATAGATCTATCTATTGTCCAACATGAGATTAAGAATTATGAAAATGCTAAGCCTATTAGGTAGAAGCTTCGTTCGATCAACCCCAGGAAGGTTGTAACTATCAAAGCCAAGGTTGAAAATATACTAAAGGCAAGTTTCATATACCTCGTTCCATTAACTGAGTGGGTTTCAAATCCAGTGCTTGTGGACAAGAAACAAGGAACAGTTCGAGTTTTCATTGATTTTAGGGATTTGAATAAGGCATGTCCTAAAGACAATTACGCCGCCCAATTTATAGATCATATTATTGATGAGTGTGTAGGGAATGAGATTTTCTCCTTCATGGATGGTTTCTAGGGAAACAATTAGATCACTATCTGTCCTGAAGATCATCATAAGACTGCTTTCTTTTTCCCCTGGGGTACTTTTGCTTACAAAAAGATGCCTTTTGGCCTTAAAAATGCTGGAGCTACTTTCTAGCGGGCTATGTCCTATTCCTTCCACAAAATCAATCATATTATTGAAGCATATTTGGATGCTTTAGCTGCTCATTCTTGAAAGAGAATTGATCATCCTTCACACCTTTGTCATGCTTTTGAACAATGTCATTATTATAAAATTCAATTGAACGCTAATAAGTGTGTTTTCGCTATCACATCCGGTCAGTTGTCGGGATTCTTCGTGTCTATAGAAGGGATTCAGGTAGATCCCTTCAAGGTTGAGGCAATACTTCAGTTGCCTCCCCTATCTTCAATTTGTCAACTTCAAATTCTACAAGGTAAAGCCAATTTCTTATGGAGATTTATCGTGAAATATGTCGAGGTTACAAAGGGATTTATGAGGTTTTTAAATAAAGGAGTTACATTCTTCTGGAATGAATTTTCTCAACCCTCATTTTATGCTTTGAAAAAGGCATTGAACTCTGCTCCATTATTGAGTCCACCTTATTATAGCAGAGATTTCCTTTTGTATCTCACTGCAGCGAAATCTACCATTGGTATGGTTATGGTTCAGAAAGATGATGTTGTTTGTGAGCATGTAGTTTACTACCTTAGTCGAGGCTTGGTGGGTCCTAAACTCCGGTATTCTCTAATTGAGAAACTAGCTTTCGGAGCTATTCATGTTGTCCAGCGGCTTAGGCATTATATCCTTCTTCGCAAAACTTATGTTCTGGCATCAGTTAATCCATTTCAATTTGTTATCAGTAGGCGAGTGATTGGGGGCAAATACAATCGATGGATTGTCATTTTTCAAGAGTTTGATCTCGAACTCCTGTCTGCTAAATCCAAAAAATATTTGGTATTTCCTGGGTTGATTTCTAAGTTGCCCTGTGGAGAAGAGATTTTTTATGAAGATCTATTCCCTGATGAACATCTTTTTCTCATTTCTTCACAGGATCCTTGGTATGGTGATCTCATTGTTGATCTCCAGACTGCAAAGTTTCCCTTAGCTTTTTCGAAAGACGAGCATTGAAAGTTGCATCACTTAGCTAAAAGCTACCTAATAATCAGTGACACTCTCGAAGAAGCTGAGGTTGTGCTGAATGATTTCCATCGTGGATCTTGTGGTGGTCATTTATTTGGGCTTGCTACAACCCAAAATATATTGCGTGCATGATAATTTTGGCCCTCGATTTCAAAAATTGTGTTGAGGCAGTCAAAAAGTGTCATCCTTTTCAAGTCTATACTCAGAAGATGCATGCTTATCCAGCTCCGCTTTTTCCTATTGTCATTGTTGGTCCATTCACAAAGTGAGGTATTGATTATACTACTTGTAACTTGCTTTCGAAAAAGGGTCATAAGTACATTATTGTAGCAGTAGAGAACTTTATGAAGTGGGTTGAGGCTATCCCTACTTTTGCAAATGATCATGAGACAGCTGGTCTGTTTCTATTCAACCAAGTCATTTATCGCTTTGGTACCCCCAAAGAGATTGTCACTGACCATGGTAGTCATTTTCAGAACAATATGATGGTTGAATTGGCTCTCAAATTGGGTTTTTGGCAGGAGCATTTATCTTTGTATTATCCTCAGGCCAATGGGCAGGTTGAAGCTGTAAACAAATACTTGAAGACTATCCTTCAATGGACAAATGATAAAGCCAGATCCAATTGGAATGTCACGCTGTACCCTTTGCTTTGGGCATACCGGATGTCTGTGAATACTGCAACTGGTTTCACTTTGTTTCAACTAGTTTATGGGATGGAATCTATATTTTCTATTGAATCCGAAATTACTTCCCTTAAGTTGGTAGTTGAACTTCTTCTTGACACTTCTAATCTCGAAGAACTCCTTTTCCATCTAAAACATCTCGATGAGTAGCGCTGAGATGTAGCTACGATGAATGAGGCTCATAAGAAACGAGTGAAGGATCAGTATGATAAGGTGGTCAAACCTAGGGTTTTCTCTGAAGGTGGCCTTGTCTTGGTTTATGCCCAAGCGAAGGATGCCTTGGGGGCAGGCAAGTTCAAATCCATGTGGCATGGCCCCTTTATTGTTAAAAAGGTCCTGAAAAAGGGAGCTTATGCCTTGGTTGATTATGATGGAAACAAGCTGGCGGAGCCCAGAAATGGGCTCTATTTGAAGAAGTATTATGCCTAGGCTTTGGCCTAGCATTTTCTTTGTTGTATATATTGTATTTTTGTACATGTCTGTTTATCGATTTTCGGTGTGAATTTGATGATTTTGATCTTCTTTGGCAGGTATTATCAGATGAGATGAGTCATTTTGGCTTTGTTGATGGTGCTAGTAGACATACTCGAAACCTTTCTTCTGCGGCTTGGGTAATTCACTATCCATCCGATCAGTTGTTATTCCCAAGGGGTGTATGCATAGGTCATGCTTCAAACAATGTGGCATAATACACTGTAGTGGTCAACCTACTCTCAGAGGAAATATCTCTTGGTGTTGATTCGTTAGTATTTTACTTGGATTCACAACTGGTGGTTTCATAATTAAACAACACCTATCGTGTCATAGACCCATTTTTGCATTGATTATTTTTTAGAATGCGTTTGTTACAACGTTCATTCCAATTTATTGCGTTCATTCACATTCCTCGATCAGATAATTGCTTAGCAGACTCATTAGCTAATCAAGCACTTGATTGGTACATTAATCATTCAACACTTTAAAATATCAAAAACATCATTCATCATTATACATCTGGGACAATCACATAATATTAAATTGCTATATATATATATATATATAATATATATATATATATATATATATATATATATATATATATATATATATATATATCAGAGTGTGTTCAAAATATACAAAAATTAGACCATCATGTCCTACAAAATTAGGGCTTATGCCTGATCATGTCCATCATCAAAAAATAATACAGTCATCCGATCAAATATAAAATCTATCACTGAGGGCCCTACCTAGGATAGGTGTTTCGGAAGAACACAATGGCAGTAGCTACGTGTCGGAACAACTGCAACCAGTCACGTGGTACTCCAACCACTTGTCTCTAGATAGCCTCAGGAATATCTTCTATGGCTGCCATGGGTACTTGGTGAGTCAGACTCTCCAAGATTCCTTGAATGGCATGGAGGGTTCTTCCCAGGTCTTCGCCATCATCTTCCTCTCTTCCATGGTGCCTGTGTCTAGGGAAACCATCATGTCTCACCGGTCCCATGTCTACATCATGATCATTAAAATTTTGTAAGTTATATTTTCCTATCAAAAACATTTTTCATTTTCATATAATTTGAAAAATATTATAATAAAAAAATCATTGTGCAATCTTACCAATTGCAGCCCATGCTGCACAGGGTGGAAGAACCAAATCTAGATCTACTCTAAAATTCATCCCAGCATAGAGATCGTCCTCTACTGAGATGAATTGTTCTCCCCATCACTGGAAGAAGTCATCATCCCATGTAGTTCAGGGGACCTCACCTCCCCCCAATATCTTCATCAAGCCTTCCCATCTAGCTATCCATGGATCACAAGGGCTACTGATGGTTGAGATGATCTTGGGATGAAGGCCTGGGACTCTCTCAAAGAAGGATGTCAGCCAAATGGTTCCATATCTAAATTTTTTTGTTTTGTCCTGCCAGATAGAATTCAATTGTTTCTTTAGATTTTCCAAATTGGCAATGCACCAATCATAGAGTGTGGTCAAGCAATCCACTGCTAGAGTCATGTTTCTTCGTGAGGCGTGGTGAAGGGATGCTGATCCTGCTACTCTAGAAATAGTGAAAAGGAGGATTTTCATGTAGATATCTCATACATACTTGATTGGGATCTATGTCCCCAACTTCTTTGCACCCTCAACATAGTAAATCTTGACATAGTAATCTACATTAAGCCCTCCTGTGGGCTTACCCTGCAAATTAACTGGTTCTCCCCTCCGGGAAAGTCCAGTTATGAAATATATGTCTTCCAATTAAATTATTAATGGCATTTGGTCTATCATGAAGCAATTTTCATCCGGATCCCAATAATTGACCCATCTCGAACAATTGAGTGTTAGTTTTCATGTTTGGCATTTTGAAAATTTTTAACAATCCACATCCTTGAAGGATATCCAATGATTGATGATCTTGCATGACCTCATTATCTATGGCACTATGCTCTGTTTCCCTCCAGCTGATTGTCATCTTGAATCATTTCATCAATTGACCAATTCGAAATTAATTTTTGAATTCCGCTCTGTGCATACGTGACTTCATTTGGACACAGTCGCGTCTATATGCGAGTTCCTCATGACGAACCCGCTTATACGCAGAGGTTTCAGAAAAATATATATATATATATATATTCCTATGGCAAAAAATCCTAAAATTTGCTTGAAATGATAATAAAATTGACAAACAAGCTAATTATGAGGCTTATCTGACTCATTTGGATCGATTCGGTGGACAGTTGCTCCGTTTGCAAGAAGGGGGTTTTTTTCTCCAGAGCTCTTTCTCAACTTCTTCACAACAAAAATGACCAAATGTGAGTCCAAAATGCTTATTTATGCCCAGGATTCATGTTTTTTTTTTGCAAATTTTGTTTGTGTCTATTTTTTTGAATTTGTTCAAGACTGTTTAACCTTTTGGCTTGTAAGTGTTGGGAAAATTTATTTTCAGGTCCATTCTGGTGATTTTGAGATATTTCCATTTTTTCTTCGGATCCATGACCGCTGACCTGCCATGGTAGGTATTTGATTCTAAATCAGCATATAGGTTAGGGAATTCACTTTCCATTTCACTTATGCATACTAGCCTCCATTCTGAACACTTTCCATAGGGTCAACCCCATCATATTATGACTATTTAACCAATTTCACTCATCGATTTTTAAAATCATGATATGATGGTAGAGCCATCCTTTATATGGGCTTCCTAGTTAGTTACTCGCTATCATTTGTTGCCCATGCTACAATCTGTGTATGATCGGGAGTCCTATTTAGTCCCGTCATGACTTATGCATTGAAGCTTCATTCTTATTCTTCTTCACTATCTTTATTGTGGTCATATACCTTAGAGGCTCCCATTTTGTTGTCGAGTTGTATTGCTGCATTGCATATTTGACCATTTGTTTATCTTGGCCTTTATTTGGCTTCATTTGGACTCATGTTTAAGACATATTTTGACCATGTCTTTGTCCAAAGTTAACCGTGCAATCACTTAGCCTTCAAAACTTGACACCTTTACTCATGGATGGGACATTCCTTTGAGTGTCACTTACCACTTTTCGCCACCTTGCATTGAGCATATGATTTTTCTTATCCCAGGAACTAGAGCATCTGTTTACCGACACTCATTTTATCCATTGTACTATAGGAATTATTTTTTTCTTTTTTCAGGTTTTGAAATATGAAAAAGACAAAAAAGTTAAATTTTGAAAAATATTGGGAATGGGACAATACTTCCATATTTTATGGCAGCTACAGAGTCAGTTGTGTCGACCTTGAACAAAGCACAAAAAATCTAAGTCTTTTCTCCATTTGGGATGGTTTTAGTTTTTGACTTAGGAGAAGCCATAACCTTGTTATCGAGTTAGTACTCCCCCTATTGGTTATCTCTTCCAGTCATATGGAAGGTTTGTTTATGCCTCATGCATGAAAAACTTATACAAATTTATCATTTGTTGCCATAGTGAAAATGAGTCGTGCTTTTGTTCAAGGGAAGTTGACATAAGTCGACCTTTCTATGGTGTCTCTTGAATCATTTTTTAGCTGACCATCTTGGTCTATTCGAGTCTTGTTCTATCACATCATCTATTTAGTGCTGGTTTGAGAAGGTCTCCATTAACTTCTTGCTTGAGGGTTTGTCTCTTGTCGACTTCGACATATTGCTCTGAGAGTAAACCTAGAGCTGCACCCTGACCCTATTTACATCATTGATAGGTGACCTTATGCTAAGCATTTGATCAACATCATGGGTCTCTGACTGAGTGGTTTCCCTTGTGTTCGACTTCAGCTTACGTTATCACACCCAGGATTTGTGCAGTACCTTGATTTCCATTTGACCCTATCAGTGGATATCCCTCCTCTTTTTCAGCTTTCATTATTGGTTGGTTCAGAGGGTTTCTGCCATGCGCTAGCTACATTTTGTGCATGCCGGAAATGTACTTTGGGTTGGTTACTTCACTTTTCTTCATCTGATTACTTCCAAATCTTGGCCTGTGGGTTACACTCGCGCTGGAATGATGTGCGATGCCTTAATGTCTTCCTTCCAGCAGATATTTTCCCATCGATTCCGACTCATTTCTCTGGGAATAAGATCTAGAGTCCTTTTGTTAGTACCTTAGGGTTTGCAATCATCAGTGGCAGACTCCTTTGCTATTGACAATGAGAATAAGTTAATGTCTCTTGATTTGTAGATTCTTTGAATTGTTCAACTTCAACTCATTTATTCTGAATTGTTAGATTGTACTGGGGCACCTTGACAGTCATTTTCATTATCGGTGGGTTGTCTCGTGTTTGTTAATGGTATACATCAATGACCAGTAATAAAATGATTTCTCACATGGTCGACCTCACACTACAAGGAAAAGACCCTCTAGTGGATGTTTTTGAGGAACCCATTATAAAAATACCCCAAAAATCTGTTTCTAGTGGAGGTTACTAGAGGAGGTTGGATATTTTCATGGATGTTTTTTGTTTGGTGCACTTATCATCCTAAACCGCACTGGTGCGTTCAACAAGAGAAAGCACCGGTGCACATAAAACATTGGCACACCGAACACTATGCGCTCCGTACACACCCCCCTGGTTCATCTTATTACTGTAACACACCGGTGCTTTACAACTCTTCTGCACTGGTGCGTCATAAAACACTATGCCAAAACAGAAACTACTCGGTGCAGTCTTAAGAAATTGCACTAGTGTGCCTATAAAACCCTGTGCACCGGAACAGGGTTAAATAAAGAAAAATTTACGGCCAAAAAGCTACATTTTTCACTTTTCTCAGTGCTCGAGGGCTCTCAAGCACCAGTGCAATCTATCCATGTCTGAGCCGCCCTGACATTGGTGCTCCCATTGCACCCATTGCAAGCACTGCTGCTGTGCATTACCCACCAATCTCCAGCTTGAATTTTGCAAAACGGTGGGAAAATTTTCTTTTGAAAATTCTACAGCCAGTATGCCTCCTCGATGGCCAAATGTATAGGTATTTTTCTTGTTTTTCCATAATTAATCTTTTTATCGGATTAGAATTTCAAATAAATTTAAAATTAACCATTTAAAAGAAAAAAAAATTGTCGTGCGGTGTGCTCGAGCTGTTCAGCTCGCACCGGTAAGCAGTGCTTCCTATAAATTTACAGGCTACACTGCAACCGGTGCTAATGGTATCCGCACCGATTCTAGGGCTGTACCAAAAGGCACACCGTGTTATTTTAAAATTTTTAAAAAAGTGCGGTGCGGTCATTTACCTGGCCGCACCATTGACCATGTGGAATAGCGGCAACGCAGTGCGTTGAATTAAATATCCACCCCGCGGTGGGTATTTTTGTTAGCGCACTGCATTCCACATTTCGACAGGGTCAACGGTGCAGCCTGGTAAAAGACTTAATCGTTGACTATGTAATGATGTCCGGAGGTCTGTGTGCTGACCCAACTATACGCACGGAGGCATAGATTTTAGTCAGCACACCGCACTCCTGACACCATACATAGTCAACGGTTCTTTGCAAAATTTTAGGTGCACTGCCGCCGGTGCATTGAATATCATCTAGTGCACCGCCACTGGTGCATGACAAAAAAAGACGCACCGAAATCGGTGCATGACTGTTTTTTGTGGCACACTGACTATTTTGTTTTTTTTTCCAAAAGAAATTATATATGTATATTCCTAAATACATGTCTCATTTAATAAAAAAATTGTGTTTAATATGTCAATCATTCAGATACATGAAGGAGAGAAGAGGGGGAACAACATCAACAACATGCGGAGCAGTATGACATGGTTCACCTATGGGAGGCACGAGAGAGGGAGTGGGATGAGTACCCTTGCCCTATTACAACAGCTACCCAGGGGCTCCTAAGGTAGGTAGGCCTCCTCAAGTTCTATGAGGAGGCTACTTCCCTAAAGGGCCATGGTGTGTTTTTGAGACATCTTATCTGCAAGTGGAATGCCCACCGACATTTTTTCCGAGTTGGTCCTAACTAGTGATACACGCCCACTGAGGAGGACATATATTTCATTATAGGGCTATCAAGGAGACAGGTGGATTTTCCCTCGTTCCCAGAGGTTCTAGTTGGCTATGCAACAAGGAGTCAGTTGGTGTACTCCCAGAGATACATTATCGCAAATATACTGTCTCCTTCAGATTTTCAGGTCTTCAGAGGTTAGTTATGTATTGGTGCATTTGTTAGTGAGGATGTGAGGTGCCTCCCACTTCTGATTTTGACCATTTCACACAACACCAGTGACGGGAAACACATTATTTGCTCGCTTCTATATTATTTTGATTCTTTAGTATAGGAGCCACGAATTTTCAGGTGGTCTGCCGTTTTTTTGCGACAGTTCTATATAGCCTTAGATAGATGTCGTGCTCATGCACAAGGGAGGGTCAAATTCCCTTTTGCTTCAGAGATTTTTTGTTTATTTTTTGAGAGGTTTCCAGAGACGAGGCCTACTTTTTTTCAGCAACCTTGGAGGCCCATGTTCAAGGCACATATGCACATGTGGGGGCAGATGATGCTCAAGAGGGGCGAGACTGTGTTTCTAGCGAGGATAGTGCATGATGCGCTGGAGTTTCTAGCCAGCGTTGATGAGCTACATCCCTTCATTATGGTCCCTTGTCCTTATGCTGGATTGGATTGGCGAGGGTGTGCCAACATCCTCTTCACAGATGATGAGCAGCTAGATGATAGAGGTAATATTACTGTTTTATTTAGATTTATTCTAACATGTTCTTTAACTTGTTTTTATTAAATTGTGTAATGAAATTGTCTAATTATTGTTGTGTACTTGTATATATTTTGTAGACATTGGGTCTTTTGATGGCGAGGAAATGCCGACACCACCACATGATCTAGGTGTGGATCTTGATGACGATCAGGGCATGTTAGATGTCGAGGATCATCAGGAGGCCAGTGCAGAGAGACCTGCTCTTGCTGGTGCGCCGGTACCACCTTTTTCTAGGCGCGATCGGCTTGATAGAAGATACAAAATGGAGTTGGGTGACCAACTCACTGCATTGGTTATTGAGGTAGGCATCAGGCCTGCTAATATAAGAGACATATAGGCCAATGGTAGGATGTTACATATGTGGAGAGGCATGTCATGTGACATGTACAGCTTGATGCGACATGTCGTAGGAGCTACGACCTTAGTTATGTGGCTAAGGAGGACCATTGCACGTTATAGGCGTGGTCGAGGTGCAACACATGATTGATAGTCTGTGAGCAATGACTCATCATCTCATGATCGTTCACCTCACGCCACGCCAGATGAGAAGCCTCCAGTAGCGTCTAGTAGCAATCATCATGGAGAGTAGGTTGGACCATCGACCATGTCCAGTTAGCAGGCTACAACATCCAGCAGTACTCATGATCATGAGCAGGCTGGACCATCGACCATCAAAGCTGCACCATTGACTAAGTAGACCTCGACTGGTACTTTAATTGTGTTGTACCACCAGCTTATCCATGACATTTATATTACAGTTGTATATTTTTGACATTATTGAGTTACACACACACACACACACACACACATATATATATATATGGTCCATGTATTTTATGTTCATGCTGTAGTTGTACTTAATTTAGATGTTGGTGATCATCATGATGTGTATATTGTTAGGTCATGTTAGATATGTTCATTTAATGTGCAACTTGAAAATAGATGTGTATGTGATAACGTGATTTATTTGACATGAGATGTATATTTGATGTTTGTGTTGTGATGATGTTATACAATGCTAATTATGTTTTGTTAGATGATCATGATCATGATGATGTTAACGAATTTGAATGTTTTTTTTAGTCGAATATGATGTTTTTACGATGGTTATCATGATCGTGATGTTTATTAATTAATTTAATATGAAATGACCATGATATTTATTAAATATTATGTCATGATTGTAATTGAAATTTTAATTTTAATTGTATGTAAAATTGTAAAATTATATTTGTATTTGTAATTGTAATTTTAACTGTAATTGTATGTAAAACATTTGTAAAATTTTAATTGTAATTGTAATATTTAATTTATTGTGAAATGATTGTAATTGTAATTGTATATATCAAAAATTTTAAAATTGTAATTGTAATTTTAATTGTAATTGTATGTAAAATATTTGTAAAATTGTAATTGTATTTCTAATTGTATGTAAAATATTTGTAAAATTTTAATTGTAATATTGTGAAATGATTGTAAATGTAAAATTTTAATTGTAAAATTTGTAATTGTATGTAAAATTCTAAAATTGTAATTGTACTTGTATGTGAAATTGTAAAATTGTAATTGTAATTGTAATTCAAATTCAAATTTTAATTGTAATTGTATGTAAAATATTTGTAAAATTTTAATTTTATTAATGTGAAAATTTTAATTGTAGTAAAGTGAAATGATTTTATTAAAATTTTTAAATTTGTAAATTTGTAAATAATTGTAAAATAATAAATCTAGAATAATATTAATTTTTGTAACATAATAAAGTTTAGAAAATAATGCAAATAAATTCATGTACTTTAGAATTATCATTATTTTATTATGATCTTACATACAAAAAAAAGAACTTTATAGTGTACGCCATTTTTATTGAGATCAACATAATTGCAAATTATCAAGTGAAATATTGATTTTAACATTAATTCAAAATACGTATTATAATGTTTCGAAAAAAAGAAGTCTTATAAGGTATAAGGTAATTAAGTCCTCTTCTTTATAAAAACCCATTTTAAAAATGATAAATATTGATGAATTAATAACACATGTACAATTTCACATGTACTAATTTCATTGAACAACTTTTAGAAGAATTCGAGTATATTACCATTGCGTTGCCTCTAATTGATGCTAATTCCATGAACATATTTTAGAAGAATTCGAGTGTCAAGAATGCAATAGAAAAAAAAAAAAAAAAACATTTTTGTACTATTTTGCATTTTAGTAAAATGTTTTTGAGATTTTTTGTGGGGTTTATGGGTTCATGGGACAGTAGACAGTACCGATCCTACCGTATTGGTATTTAAGTTGAATTTTTCCTAGCAGCGAATCTTGTAGCTATGTATTTAACAAAGAACCCATATATTTTGAGAATATGATTGAAGATTGTTGTTGTATACTTGAGCACTATTCCATAGTCTGCAATTTAATGAGGGTTGGAGGGAGCTTACAATCATGTATCTGTTAGTAACTGCACCCTTCAGTAGGATCAAAGAAAATTCAGGAAGATTCCTCAACGAAGTAGACTGGCTCTAATCAATTCCTTCGAGACCTCAACAGAAGAAATAGATATGCATGTCAGAGGCTCTTGTTGGCACCTTTTCTTGTTGCAAGTTGTGGAAAGGTCAAGTTTATTTTCTGAAAGAAGAAGAGGTGTAGTTTTGAAAAGAAATGGCCCAAATATTTTCACAGAAAAATGTACATTTCCAACATGTCTAAAAACTAAAATATCTCCAACTTCAATAAACTACTCAGAAACAAAACTTTCCCAACCATTTGTGAAAACTTCCCACGTCTTAGCATAACACAGGTTCACATGCCAAAATTGCCCATTAGGCCCTGTAGTATTGCATCTTCACACGCCCCACATTGCATTTTTCCCATATAATCAATGGGGACCTCTTGCAATAAACAAAATGCATTGGAAGAATAGTCATTTCCATCAATATTTTATCCAATTCTAATTCTAATTCTAATTCTCAAGAATAAACAAAATTCTAATTCTAATTGCATATTTCCATCAAGAATGAACAAAATTCTAATTCTCAATTTCTATGATTGGAGTTCACTAAATTTTGGTGTACACACCGAAAATTAATTTCGGAGCCTTAATCGCAAATTGGTGCTAATGTACAGATAACCGCACCGGTGCGTTTTAGTTACTGCATGCCGGTGCCGTGTTATCAATGGACGCACTGGTGCAGTTATATTAAGCGATGCACCAGTGACGAATAACCACAAATAAAAGAAGCACAAATCTATTTTCTTTAAGTGAAAAAAAAGCAGCAAATTGAAAAATGGGCGGAAAAATATATTCGAAAATCTAATTTCATAATACAATTCTTTAAATACTAATCACTTTTCATTATTTCACTATTTTTGCAAAAGTTTCTGCCAGAGATTTGCAGGAGACATACCTGGAACAAGAGAGCACGAGAGCACTGTGGAGCAACGAAATACGTTCGAACAAAAGTATTCAGAAAATCAGAATTCCAAACCTCTGGTGATTCAACCCTGTAGCATAGAATTTCAAACGATCTCGTGATTAAATTTGATTTTTTTTTTTTAACTTTTTCTGCAGTTTTGTTTTTCATTTTCAGAAACAAAAAAAATAAAATCATTTTTACCCTAAACCCTTCATTCTTTTTGTTTCTTCCATTTCTTCTCCTTGTTTTTGTGATTTCAGAATTAGGGCTTTTCATTTTAGATTGACATCCAATCCATGGGACGACTTGCATAGTTGGATCCCAATCCATGTCAGCGCTTGCGTGAATTTTTGAAAAAAGAGGGTTTTTTTTTATTGGTGTGCCCTGATTAACCTAGAGCACTGGTGCGCTGTATTATCCCAGTGCACCGCGAAAGTACTGTGTAATAAAAAATTTAAAAACATTTTTTTTAATTAGTGCGCCATATCTAAAATAGGGCACTGGTGCGCTAGGTTATGAGGTGCGCACCGATAACAAGCTATTTCATTAAGGCGCACAGTGACCATGTTGTTTCGCAAAAAAATGTTTTATTTTGTTAATCGGTGCACCATGTAACATATAACGCACCGCACCGGGTCTTCTAGTTGACAGAGAGCATTGTATGGTGGTCCCTTGTTTGCGCAGGGCGTTTATGCTAAAAAGCTAACATTGGACAAATTTCATTATTTTCTCTGTGTTAATCGATGCGGTGGTTAGCATGTAACACATTGGTGCTCCTTTTTGACATAGAGCACCGCACGGTTTATTATACTATTTGTGCGGTGTGTTTATAAGACCCCCACGCACCGAAGTTGGTGCGTAGATCATTAAAGGCACACCAGTTTCTTGAGAATTATTTTTTACCTAAAAATTTGACAATTTATTTATAAATATATTAATGAATGATATGATACAGGTTTGAGATTGATAAAGAAATGTCTGACAAGGGATCAAGTAACAAAAATACTGATAACACATCAAGAAAAGAAAAAAAGGCAAGTTTTTTATAAATTCTTTACAAAAAATATTATTTTTGAACAATATGTAAGTTTAACTAATATGTATTGTTTAATGTGTATCATGTAGAGCCACAAAGTGACGAAGCTCGATAAGATTATTTCTGATCTAGGACTAGAGAGCATAAAAGCTTGATGGAAAGCTTGCAAAAGGATGAATTAGGTGAATGAAAAAATACTATCGATCCAATATGAGTTTCTTTTTTTAATTTTCATTAATAATATACTTAAAATTATTAGATAACATGTGTTAAAAAGTATATTAATTCACATATGTTTAATGTTCTAGAGGGACCAACAACTCAGAAAGGAATGTTGTTCTAAGAAAAGAAAAAAAATATAACATGCAAATGAAAATGAATTGCTCTTTGGCTCATCTGGAGTGGTGCTGGAGGTTAACGAAAGGGGGAAAAGCTTTTACAAAAGTTTTAGGGATCTAGAGTGGTGCTGGAGGAATGTCCAAAAAGGTGTACAAGGAGATGGTCAAAGAAATGGACAAAATTGCATCGCAGGAGGAGCCATCTCAACAACATCGTGCTTCAAATGTAATATGTAAGCATTGAATTTTTCAATCATTAGGTACAATAAATAAACAATTTAGCATTAAATATTAATTTTCAAGTATTTTCTTGTAGAAAAGAAAAGAAAATGGAACCCATTCAACACATAAAATAGGACGACAAGGAAGAAAAGGGTTGGTATCTAAGTTTGTGAGTAATTGTTACTTGCTTATAATAACTTAACTATATTTTTTTATTTTTATTTTTTAAGTTGTTTTACGAAAATCATCACTGAATGTCTTCAAACAGGTGCTAACATACAAAGAATAACCATCACATGAATTGATTGAAATTGGGTTAAATATGGGTTGTGAGTATATTGGCATATCAGAAATTAATTGTTGAATTTGTAAGCATCTATCGATCTTGTTTTACTTACCTCCGTCTATAATTAATAGAACAAAAAAAACTTTTATATTAAATATATGATATGTTATGGGGTATAAAACTTGCAGGAAACAAAGTATGGAACTGTGCCAATAGATGAAGTTTTGAAAGATGGCATGGTACATGGTTTTGAAAGAATGTGTATAGTTTATGAGTCAATTGTTGCTATGGTACATCATTTCTTTTTTATTTACATTGATGTAATATATTATTTAATATTGCAATTTTCATTATTCTCACCAATGCATGTACACTCATTACAATTTATTTTTTATGTTTGTAGATGGAAGGTGAAGAAGAAGAAAACAATCAACACCGTGAACAAAACATTCCTAAAAATAACCCAAGTCATGGAAGTAGCTATAGCAGTTCAAGTGAAGAATTATGATCATTGTGTTTGGATATCAAAGCAAGGCGTTGCATTTTTTGAAATATTTGTCTGTGAAATCAGACATTTTGTTTAATGTAATGGACATGGTGTCCCAATTGAAATACAAAGGGATACCAATAACTGTCCCATTTTGTATGAAAAATACTATCTTATTTACACACACACACACACACACACACACACACACAAAATAAATATGTTTTAATTTATTTTATTGCGTTCTCCATTTTCGCTATTGCATTCTCCATTGTCGTTCTCAAATTCACTAATAAAAATTTAATTCATATCAATATTGTTATAAGATATATATGTGTCGACTTTTGATGAATAATGAAATTTAAAAAATCACAATAATTATGGTATGATATTAAAAATCAATGCAAACATCACATTCAAATGCATTAATAAAAATTTAATTAATATTAATATTGTTATAAGATGTGTTGACTTTTGATGAATAATGAATTTAGAAAAATCACAATAATTGCATTATCACAGGTTGATTTTTCTAAAAAATACAAAATGAACACCGGGCGTGTTAGTTACTGTACACTGGTGCATTTCTATGACCTATGGGCACCGTACAAATACCAAAAAAAATAAAAAATCTTGGTGCATTTGTGCGATACTGCGCACCGGTGCTTTTATGTGAGACTATGGACTGGTGCATTTGTACGACGTATGGGCACTACAAAAATACCAATACCAATTATAAATATCTTTGCATTTGTCTGATACGATGCACCGATGCATTTCTATAAGTCTATGTACCGGTGCATTGAGATGACCTATGGGAACTGCACAAATCCCAAGACCAATTAGAACGGCCCCGTGCATTGTATCACCAACACTGCGCTCGATGCAGTTTTAAACCTTGACACGCACACTGCACCCGATGCAGTTTTATACCTTGACACGCACCGGTGCGTTGAAACCTTAGTAGCGCACCGATGAAAAAGCATCCGTAATAACCTCCGATTGCCCAGTTTTTTTAGTTGTGTTGAATTTTTGTTAAAAGCTCCACCAAAACCTTCATAACCATAAACATATATTGTAGAAAATGTTTTTTTGACAATTTTGGCCAATTTTATAACACTAAAAACCTCCTTTATAACCTCCGCTAGAGGGTCTTTTCCTTGTAGTGTCAGCTCATTTATTCCCATTGTGTATAATTGTGCCATGGTGATCGCTGAAGACCTCGGGTTTACATCAGCATGTTTTGGTTCACTTTGACAGCTTCTTCTGTTTTCTTCTAGTGACACCATCCACCCTTATATGTTGCAGTTTCATCACAACAATATCTTATATGTTGGTATGCAAGTTGCGTGTTGTACCATTTGTTCAACCACTTATGATATGGTACTTGGAGATTCATTTGTGACTTCAGTGATTAGATATCTTTTCAGCATCATTCATCAATCTTTTATATGTCATACTTGGACATGATTTTGACTTGTACTTTTGGGCAGTGATCAGATGATTCACTATGTACTTTACATTTCAGCTATACTTGTATACATATTGGATCTGCTCCATAATTCATATGTGGAAATTATTTTCTTTCATTGAGCATGGGTATGCCCGCCTTAGACATGAGCTATCTTTCTGATTTCTATCACTGGTATTTGGCAGGTTGAAATCTAGTGAAGTCCTCTCTAGTCCTCGCAAGGTTCTTTTTATGCACATAATACATTTCGGCCATCATGTACCCCTTCTGACCTCATATATTAGGGGGAATATGTTATCGCATCATTTATCACCTCTATATACTTGATGAATTATGCATTGTACTTGGGAAGCCCTTCCATTCAAACTTTGTCACACTTCTCAAAAAACAATATTTTAAAATACGTACGCGACTCTACCCAGTTTTTTTCGCATGCAGACGCATGTCCCTCCATAGATGACCTGCATATGCTATTTAAAATATTAAAAAATATATAATTCCCTATTAAAGAGGCGGGGTTTACAGTTTTTTCCTGTAATTTAACTACCCTAGCCCATGGCCTAACTGTTCCGCAAGTGAAAAAACTAATTTGAGGAAGTATAAATGCACCTCAAGGGAATGACCTAAGGGAGGAGAGAGAGAAGATTATTGATATTATTGTAGCTCCTAGAGACAACCTTGAGTTGAAAAATACCAGTGCCTATGACATCTTAAAAATCAGAGGTTAAGTGTGAACAATTGTATAAAATGCCTCTGATAAAATATGGAACAAGAAAACAATAATTTTGGTGGTTCATGGATGGAGAAGACCTTGAATCGATTCAGGTGAATTCCTTATACTATGAGAGGGATCAAGAGGCTGTGATACCAATGGATTTTAAATGGGCCAAGTATAAAACAATGAACACAAATCTCAAAATATGCAGAGGTGTTGAGAGAGAATGGAGAAGGAACCCACAAGAGACAGGCTTAAGAGATTTAAGAACCTGTCTCCTATGAAATCAGAGGAAACGAATATGAACTAGATATGAAAAAAAACCGAGGTTAGTGAAGCATGAATTAAGGGAGTGTAGCAATCTTAATACATGAGCATTAACACCTGAGCGTTATACAAACATGAATTCATGAATAAAATTGCAGAACACCGAGTTCTACATTACATGAACCATCAAAGAGGAATAACATGAAAGATGATTACACATAAAAAGGAGATTAATGATAAAAAAAGAAAAAAGATACATACTTCTCATTGCTCCATCTAGAATCCAAATATTAGCTCTGTATTCATATTAAGTTTAAACAACTCTTCCAAATATGTGTCTCAGAGTACAGGGAGCATAATCATACAAAACTACCAAAAAAATTCTTCAAAATTCCAGAACCCTTGTTTCATCTAAGAACTCATCACATATAGAGTTTTCCCTGAGGGTTTATGATCGAATATTCTGTCATGATTTCCCACACAAGTGAAATCAAAATATCCTAACAAACTATCAGAGTGTGCTTCAAGCAATCGCTCCTCCAACAGAAAAATCAAAACATAAATGACTAAAATCGAGATTTTACCAAAAAAATATCATTATCTAATAGTAAAAATAAACAAAAAATTTGGCCACAGAGGCCAAATCCTAGAATCTTCAAAGGGGTGGTGAGAAGTGGTGGATGGTTTAGACTTCATCATGTAATTCCATCTGCTATTTGGAATCCTCCACTCTCTGACTCTCATGATTTCCACTCACTGTTGCGGAATGGTCAGTTGCTCTGTGTGAACTGAATTATTTAGTATGGAGCTCTTGGAGGGAGTACATAGACTGTGACCTCGTGATCCACCAATGAAAGACTCGTGTTGTATTTAAAAACCGGGATCCGGATTTCGGAGGGGTTCTCCAGCAGTAAGTGGTATCGAAGAAGGGGGGTGTGAAATGATGAGAGGAGGGCATGTGGAGGAGTTGGTGGTAATGAAAACCACCTATTTCAGACCCCCCCCCATAGTTAAATTTCGAAGGTCGGGGGGGGGCTGGGGTCCGAAATGTGTTATGGAACGTCGGATGTATTGGGGTGGAGCAGAAGTGACAGAGAGATGTGGGAGGCTTAGCAGTAATGGGATGTGTGCCAACATATGAGAATGTTAGGAGTAATGGAATGGTAATGGTAGTAAAGAAATGGCGTAATCATGGCGAGCAAAGTATTATGGTGGGGCCAAACTGCATCGCAATCGCAAGTCTTTACCATGGAGAAGTAGATATAACCCCTAAATGGTGCAAAGTGCGAAGCGTGGGGAGAAAGGAAGTAACATGGAGGAAGGTGGTACCCGACCGAAAATCGCACATCAAAAAGTTTATGTGCGAGTAGGCGGAGGTTAAGCATTAAAACCTACGATGGGTGAAGTGCGGGGAGGAGGTGAGGTGGCACGCATAGTGGTGGGTGCCCGTAGATCACAAGTCACAAGATTTAGCTAGGAGCAACGGGTGGTAAATGTTAAAATCTGTGGGGAGCGATGTGTGATGGTGGAGAGGTGACGCGAAGGGAAAGTGGGACCCAACCGCATTGCAACTTAAACAAAAACCTTTCAGGTGCTTTAAAAGGTAAGTTGTAAATTGTGTAATATGTGACGTACTAGTCACTGCAAAGTGCGAAAAGGCGATAGGTAAGGAAAGTGCAGAGTATGAGGGTTTTCATGCGGATTTGGCTGATGTATCATGGTTGGATGGGTCCCACCAAGTTGCATTGGTGGCAAGATAATTTTTGGTAAGTCCTTAAGATGTAAAGGTTAATACTTGTGGGGAGTGGTGATGTAAATGAAGAAATGTAGCGTGGGACTTTAGAAAAGGGAAAGTGAAGGGTAAGAGAGGATAAATGAAGGTAAAGAGGATAAATGAGATGAAGGAGGGCGGAAATTAATTTTTCTCACCATTAAACCTTATCAGCTACGTTTTTCCCTTTCTACTAAACTGAGATGCAAAATGATTCCCTTGAAGCTCTTTGACAGCTAGGACTTGCCTTCCTTTCTCTTTCTCCCCTTTGCGTGCGGTCACAGGCCAACATTGGCTCCATCTGGGGACAACGTACTATTCTTCAGTGCGTTGAGAACCTGCAGAGTTGAATGCCTATGCTTTATTGGGTATATGGAGTCGCAAATGCACACTGATTAGACAAAGTTTTATACCAACGGTCAAGTGGAAACAAAATGGAAGATGAAATGGGGATGATATGGACGATGAAATGGAAAATGCAAACAATGGATGAAACAAAATGAGAACAGTGGGATATGATATGGAAGATGAAATGGGAGAAACACAAACGAAATGGAGTAAAGTGGAATGATATATACAATTGAAAAATATATACAGTTTGCTAGATTATCCCTCATCAGTGATGAAAGTAAAACTTAAGGAACTGCCCGTTTATGGGCACCTCAAGTATGTCTCCTTCTAAATTCTCTAGCACGAAAGTATTGTTGCCTTTGTCCTCTTCCACCCTAAATGGAAAAAACCATAGGGGGTCGAACTTCCCATGTTTCCCTTTGTCTGCTCTCTTGATATCCCATCACAACACCAAATCCCCAAGTTGGATTTCTCTGTCTTTAGCTCTTTGGTCGAATAAGCCTTTCATTTTTCCTTGATACTCTGCTAGTTTGAGGCTTACCTGTTGCTAGGTTTCATTCAACTCCACCAACTAATTCATTCTTTGGAAAAGGTCATTTGGCTCCTCCCCACTTTCTTGTAAGAATCAAGCCACAAGTAATGCAAGTTTAATTGGAAATACCGCGGCTCTGCCATACACCATCTCATAAGGGGACTTTCCTATGGATCTTTTAGTGGTGATGCGATCTACCCAGAGTGGGAACTTGAGCTAAGAATCCCAGTTATTTTGATTTTCATTGATGGTATTCTTCAAAATCCTCACTAGTGTCTTGTTAGATGATTTTGCAAGCCCGTTTCCCTGTGGGTAGTATGCAGTGGAGTGTCCTAGAAAGATGTTGTAATGCTGACAAAAATTAAAAAATTTAGCCGACTTGAAATACTGGGCATTATCTGTAATGATTTTAGCTGGGCATCCAAACCTGGTTATTATGTTCTCCTCCAGGAACTTTATCACCACTGAATCTATAGCATTTATTGTGGGAAAAACTTCTACCCACTTGGTGAAGTAATCTGTAGCAGTGAGGATCCATCAATGTTGATTGCTAGAGGTCGGGTGAATCTCTCCTATGAAATCAATTCCCCACTGCCTAAAAGGTTCTTCAACATGTACTGGGATCAATGGGAGAGGTGCATACATTTTCTTTTCAGTGAACGTCTGACACTTTTCGCAGGCCCAGACATGAGCATGTACATCAGTAAACAATTTAGGCTAGAAGAAACTTTCCCTCAGGATCTTGTGTGTAGTGGATCGCCAACTATAATTTTCGCCACATATCCCTTCATGGAATTAAGCCATCCCCTGGTCCACTTCCTGCTCTGTTAATAAAAATAGTAGGATCCCTGCCGAGTCTTTCCAGTAAAGTCACCCATTTGCTACGATATACTTTTGAGACTTCAGCCTTAACGTGCGGTAATTGGCCTTATCATAGTTAGGAGGACATCTCAGCGTTAAAATATATTCCACTACATCTTTATACCATGGGGAGAGAAGGTATTTCACATGTGTTTTTTGAGTGGAATATTATATGCCTTGATGTGTACCTGTGTCCTCCTATGCCTCTCCTCCTGTCATAGATAGATTTAACCCCAGAGCTTGACATTTGAATTCATAAAAAAATTTGACTAGCCCTTGGCCTTTGATGAGCTTGGTAGGTTTTATCTCCAGTTTGTACTCTTGAATCTTGGCTATCCACTTTTCCCCTCTTCCTTCACTATCGCCTTGTATCAAGATATCCTTCACCACTGTTGTGGGAACATAGGTGATTATAGAATACTGTAACACATACACTCGAAATGACTTTAGATATTTGACCAGGGCATAAGCTTGCTTCTCCAGGATATCATACTTCAGTTCGGCGTCTCGTAGGACTTGGCTGAAGAATGCAATGGGCTGCTGATGTCCTTCAGAATTTTTATGTAAATGTACTGTAGCTATTGTGTGAGGAGATCTGAAAGAGAAAATGATGAACGGTTTCCCATAATCTGGACCAGCAAGCACTAGAGCTTCTACAAAGGCCTGTTTGATCTTGAAGAAGGAGTCCCTAGATTCAGGATTCCATCTAAGTTCACTGTTCTTCTTCAGCATCCCAATGATGTTTCAGACAATCTCAGCATAGTTGGGAATGATCCTTATGAGGAAATTTATTCTTCCCAGGAACACCTATATCTCCTTCTTGTTTATTGGTAGGGGAATCCCATCTATCACCTCTACCCTCTTCAGATAGATCTTCACTCCCTCCTTAGTTACTATGTGCCCCAGTAAATTTCCTTCCTCCTAGGCAAACATGGATTTCTGAGGATTCAGAGACAGACCATACCTGCGGCATTTTTCAGAGGTTCGGAAAAGGTGCTCGATGTGTTCAACGTCACTCTTTGAAAAGACAGTGATGTCATCTAGGTAAATCACCAAAAATTTGTCTTGTTCTCCTATGAAAGTAATGTCCATCGCACACTGAAATGTAGCATTGACATTTATCAGGCCAAAGGGCATTCAGGTATACATGAATGTTCCCCAAGGCATGGTGAATGTCATTTTCTTTTGGTCTTCCAAGAGCACTACCACTTGATTATATCTTGAGAAGCCATCCATCATGGACATGCAGGAGGATCCCACCACCTTTTGCAAGATGTGGTCCATCTTTGGGAGGGGATAGTTATCCTTGAGTGAGGCTCTATTCAGATTGCAAAAATCCATGCAAAGTCTGATTTCACCATTCTTCTTTCTTACCGGAACCAGGTTTTCCACCCATTCAGAGTATCTTATAGGGACAATGATCTTGGCTTGCAATATCTTCTTTATTTCGTTCTCGATATATGGGAGGAGAAGGGGGTTGATATGTATCAACTTCTTCTTATGAGGCTTCACATCTTCCTTTAAAGGTATCTTGTGATGTATAATGTCTATGTCAAAATTCTTTAGATCCTGGTATGACCAGGCGAAGACGTATTTCTATTATTGGAACAAACTGAGATACTAACCTTGGTATTCTTCAGGAATTCCTTTTGACAACTTCACCACCTTTGGATCTTCTTCTATCCTAGTATTCACATCCTTGACAGGCTCGTCGAGGGTCATTTTGCTAGGGTTTACTTGGATGTCATTTTTGTCAAACAATCTCTCCAATAGAAAAAATCCCCCTGGGGATGACATTTCATTTTAATTGGAGAACATGGTGTCCAGCCAGTGTCTCTTCCCACCTGGTTTTTGACTCTTCGCTGTCATCCTCAGAGACTGAATCAATCACCATATTTAAAAATTTGCCTACCGTTTCCATGAAATGCTGGACTTGCTCTTCATATTTGAAGACATGCCAATGTTTTATGTTGTCCGGAATGGAAGGGTGGTATCACACTTCAACCTCATATATGAGCAAAGGATTCTGTGGGGGGCAGAAATTACTTGCAGCCACAACTAGGGAGTCTACCATTCTTTTTATATCCCTTGGCATGAAATGAATATTAAATGAAGAAAAGAAATTCTCAACTAAATCCCATACCTCGTTCCTATAGGCTCTGAGTCGCGAGTGTTTAGTTTTGCATTGGCTCTTGAATTTTCTCACCACAAGCTCTGAATCTCCAAACACCTTGATTTTTTGTATGTTCATATTCTGCGCTATCTGCAACCCCAACAACAGGGCTTCATATTCAGCTACATTATTGGTGGCTTCGAATTCCAGCTTAAAGGAGAGGGGAACCAAGCATCCTTTTGGTGATATCAAGAGTACCCCAGCCCCATTCCCTTCTCATGAATTAGCTCCATCAAACTGCAAGGTCCATATATTGTTTTCCTCTCTACTCATAGGATTTTTCTGTATTATAGGACAAATCTCTGTTTCTTGCTGGAAATATTCATCCTCCTCAAGCATAAGATAAGATAATTCGTCCTCCTTACCATATGCCGAAGAATATGTGGAACCATTGGCTTTGGTGACCATCTTCACAAATATAGATTCACGGTATAACCTTCTTTCCTCCCCGCCGAATAGAGGAATAGTGGCATAAGTGAGGTCCAGTTTTATGGAACCTCCAATATTGGATCCCCAGGATCTAGACAACAACATTCCAAACTGGGGTGGGATATCAGCTACAACGATGTCCATCACCACACTTTTGGCCGGAATCTGGGCCAAGTTTACTACTAGATCTTTTATCATGCCCAAGCAATTTACCCTCTTGGAATCAAAAGAATACAGATCTTTATACGGTCTTGTAATCTGCAACCCCAACTGCTCCATGACAACCAATGGCAATAGATTATGTGAAGCCCCGGAATCTAGCATGAAATTGTGCAGTAACAGGTCATGTATAACTAGAGACACATAGAGTGGGGGAGTGGTTGAGTCCAACTCTTCTACATGAGGGCCAAAGATTACCATGGGTCTTTCCTCATAGATATTGGGGCTATCAGGGAGAGGGCCTATGCTATGGGGCAGCATGAATTGAGACACTTGGGCTTTGTATGAAGGTTTCTGTAGGAGCTCGAACAGGGGAACCGGGATCTTGACCTTCTCTAGCTCTTTTTGGAGGTTAAAGGTTGTGGGGGAATTTTCTGCAATGACTTATTTGGACTTCTATTTAGGGTGATCAAGCAGGTTCAAGGCTACAAAAGATGACTTTTGGTTTGCAGGAGGATCAAAACCTAGCTTTATGGAAGTGGACGTAGTGACCTTATGATGTGCAGACTCTTCTAAAGGATTTTTCCCCTTACTAGCAGAATTATAAGGGGTCTGTTCTCTTGGTATTGACTCTTCGTTTTTTTCTTGCACCCAGGTTCTCTTTCTAGAGGACCTGAAGCAATACTTCTTATGGAGCTGAGCTTGCATGAAGTCCACAAACTGCCTACAGTAATTATCAATATCTCGATCCTTTGGGGGGGCTTCCTTCTCTTCTAGCTCTTCTTGCAAGGTGATTTCACCTTCTTCATCTTCTAAATAAGCGAGGAATTGATCTTCTTGGCTGTCAGTGATTTCCTTGGCTTGTCCATTGATTTCCCCTTATAAGTATATTGGCGGTTGGATGTGATCTTGCTGCTCCTTCCTTTCCCATTGCAACAACTATAGAGGGGGCTTCCGGTACTGGGGATTAAACCCACGGTTTGGAATCATTTGGTTAGGATGAGGAGAGGGATTCTTAGCCTCCAATTCAATCTTCACCAGCTTATTCAAGATGTTCTTGATCATATTATTCATCTCTTCAATTCTATACTCTAGTGATTCCCTTTCTTGACTAGAGGTAGAAGCCTCCTCCCTGCTCCTTCTTCTGGCTTCATGCTCTGTCTTCCCTTTGAATTTACCAGTAGAAAAAAAGTTTGCTTCCACCTCCAATGCATCAGTTTTGATCTGATCTAGAGAAGTGGACTTTCTTTCTCTTAGGGTGAACCTGAACTCAGGTTTGAAAGATCCCGCAAAAACCACGTTAGCAGCTGCTTGGGGATGATTTATCTCGGCAGGGATATTATTGTAGAGCTTATTGAACCTCTTTATGAAATATGTTGCATCCTCATTGTGTCTCTTTCTAAGAGAATTGAAATCTATGAGGAAATATCCATGGTCCCTCTTCTCTCCCCATTTTAGTGTGAAGAAATTCTCCATTTCCTCCCAAGTGGTGACTGCATTATTAGCAAGAGATTTGAACCACTTTCGAGATTCTCCATCCAAGGATTGGAAGAAAAGCCTCAACACCACATCTAGGTGCTCTACATTCACATTTTCAGTAAAGGCACAAAAGTCTTCAATATGTTTTTGCGCAGAATTACTATCTTTCCCGGTAAATCAAGGCAAGAGATTTAGATAATATTGAGGCATGTCATGCAATACTTGAGGCAAAGCCAATGGAACATATTTTTTGAGGAGGAAGCCAAGTACAACCATGAGGGGCGGTGGTGGTAAGTTCTGAGGATGATTTGGTTGTGGTACAACAGGTATATGCTGAGCAGAGGTTTGGATATTTATCTGTAATGAGCTCTGAAGTGTTGTAACTTATTTGACTTCTTCAGCCTCTGGGGTAGAATGCAAAGGAGGCAAAGAAATATCAATGGATTCGACTTCATATTTTATGTCTGAACTGGCTAAAGCAGAGGCTTATGGAGGGTACTCACGTACATAGGTTGTAGAGCCAGGACCATATATATTAGCTTTTTGGGAAGAGGAAGGTGAATCTTCTAGAGAAAATGAGGGTAGGTCAGCCTGGATGGGCTGCTTCTCCCTCCAGATTATCCTGAATATAATCTTTTCATGATCAGATATAGAAGGGGTTCTTTATTGAGAAGTATCTATTCGGGTATGAGGCCTGGTGTAAGCCAGGATTACGCTTGATTTGAACTTTGATAACAGTGTAGTCTCCAAGGTGAGGGCTATGCAACTCTCAACCCTTCGTGCTCACCTGATTGAAGGGTGAAGATAATGTCATATCCTAGGGAAATTTTTTCAAATTCATTCCCCAGAAATGGCGCCAAAAATATGTTGTAGCTCCTAGAGGCAACCTTGAGTTGTAAAATACCAGTGCTTAGTAGATCTTAAAAATCAGAGGTTAAGTGTGAACAATTGTATAAAATTCCTCTGATAAAATATGGAATAAGAGAACAATGATTTTGGTCATTCATGAATGGAGAAGACCTTGGAGTCAATTCATGTGAATTCCATATACTGTGAGAGGGCTTAAGAGGCTATGAGACTGATGGCTTTTAAATGGGCCAAGTATAAAATAATGAACAAAAATCTCAACATATGCAGAGGTGTTGAGAGAGAACGAAGAAGGAACCCACGAGAGATAGGCTTAAGAGATTTAAGAATTTGTCCCCTATGAACTTGGAGGAAACATATATGAATGAGATATGAAAAAAACCATAGGTTCATGGAGCGCGAATTAAGGGAGTGTTACAAGCTTAATACATGAGCATTAACACCTGAGTGTTATACAAACACGAATTCATGAATAAAATTGCAGATCAATGGGAGCTACATTACACGAACCATCAAAGCATAATAGCATGAAATATGATTACACATAAAGAGGAGATTACTGATAACAAAAGAAAAAAAATACATACTGCTTCTTTCTCCATCTAGAATCCAAATATCAGCTCTGTATTCATATTAAGTTTAAACAACTCTCCCAAATATACGTTTCAGAGCGCAGGGACCACAATCTTACAAAAATACAACAAAATTCTTCAAAATTCCAGAACCCTTGTTTCATATAAGAACTCACTACATATAGAGTTTTCCCTGAGGGTTTATAATCAAATATTCTATCATGATCGCCCAAACAAGTGAAATCAAAATATCCTAACAAACTATCAGAGTGTGCTTCAAGAAAATGCTCCTGCAATAGAAAAATCAAAACAGAAATGGGTAAAATCGGGATTTTACCAGCAAAACATCATTATCTAATAGTAAAAATAAACAAAATAGCTGGCCACAGAGGCCAAATCCTAGAATCTTCAAAGGGTTAGTGAGAAGTGGTGGACAACTTAGACTTCATCATGTAATTCCATCTGTTGTTTGGCATCCTCCACTCTCTGACTCTCATGATTTCCACTTGCCATTGTGGAACGGTCAGTTGCTTTGTGTACAATGAATTATTTAGTATGGAGCTCTTGGAGGGACTACATAGACTGTGACCACGTGCTCCACCAATGAAAGACTCGTGCTGTATTTGAAAACCGAGATACAGATTTCGGAGGGGGTCTGTAGTGGTAAGCGGTATCAGAGAAGGGGGGTGTGAAATGATGAGAGGAGGGTATGTGGAGGAGTGGGTGGTAATGAAAAACGCCTATTTAGGACCCCCCCCATAGTTAAAGTTCAAAGGCCGGGGGGGGGGGTTTCTGAAATGTGTTAAGGACCATAGGATGTATTGGGGTGGAGCAGAAGTGATAGAGAGATGTAGGAGGCTTAGCGGTAATGGGATGCGTGCCAACAGATGAGAATGGTGGGAGTAATGGAATGGTAATGGTAGTGAAGGAATGGCGTAATCGTGGCGAGCGGAGGATTATGGTGGGGCCAAACCACATCACAATCAGAAGTCTATACCATGGAGTAGTAGAGATAAGCCCTAAACGGTGCGAAGTGCAAAGCGCGGGGAGAAAGGAAGTGACGTGGAGGAAGGTGGGACCTGACTGCAAATCATACATCGCAAAGTTTGTGTGCAAGCAGGGGGGAGGTTATGAATTAAAACCTGTGATGGGAAAAGTGCGGGGAGGAGGTGAGGTGGCACATACAGTGGTGGGACCGTGCCCGCAGATCACAAGTCGCAAGATTTAGCTGGGAGTAGCAGGTGGTAAATGTTAAAATATGCGTGGAGTGATGTGCGATGGTGGTGAGGTGACGTGGAGGGAAAGTGGGACCCAATCGCATCACAACTTAAACAAAAACCTTGTGGGCACTTTAAAAGGTAAGTTGTAAATTGTTCGATATGTAATATGCGATGCACTAGTCGCTGCAAAGTGCGAAAAGGTGACAAGTAAGGAAAGTGTGGAATATGAGGGTTTTCATGTCGATTTGGCTGATGTACCAAGGTTAGGTGGGTCCCACCAAGTCGCATCGACAAAAATATAAGTTTCGGTAAGTCCTTAAGATGTAAAGGTTAAGACTTGCAGGGAGCAGTGATGTAAATGAATAAATGTAGCACAAGACTTTAGAAAAGGGAAAGTGAAGGGTAAGTGATCTCAATGGATTTTATTAGTTATGCTATGCTAATTATCCAAACAGTAATAATAATGTGTGCATAAGGTTCTCCTTAATTTGTAGGTTAAACAAATAGTTTTGGCTTTGTTAAATATATTTCTGTGTGAGGATTGATTAAGAATTTTAACTATTTATCAATTGTACAATAGTAAAGAACAGATAAATAAACTTCACAAAGCACATTACTCAACAAATTGTTGAAGCAGTTCACCCCTCCTGGGCTACATCTGCTGGTCCAACTCCCAATGATATGTCCCTCATGTATTAATTTTATCAAAATGTAAGTACAAGTGAAAATAAGCCTCAATAGGCAAAACTCTCTGTATAATCAGCTTCAGAAGATATGAATTAGCCATAGATGACTATTCATTTACATAAAACAAATAAAGAAAGCCCAATAAACTGCCTTCTCCATGATAGCCCTGATGGCTCCTTGATCTTCCTCGAAGCTAAAACTACTAAAGATGACCTCTATTTGACCTGAAACCTATGCTAAACTGTTCAGAATCTCTAAAATACCCCAAATTGACTATTTTTGCACCCAATTTGGTTCAATAATGGGAGAGTTATGGCAAAAACAAGATTTTCCCAATGTCCCACAAAACCCTCCTCCAAAAGAGGAGGAACTCCAATTAAAATTCCAAATTTGGTGGAAAGGCAGAAATGGTGGAAATGCACACTAATTTGGTGGAGACATTAAATGCTAGCGGATAAGGTTGGGTGTGCTCACATGCACGTTTAGCGCTAACTACTAACTGTTGGGAGGATAGGGTTAGTTTCGTGCCCCTGGTCACTACTTGGTGGTCATGTAAATGGGGCTAGCCCTTAAAAACTCCACCTGGAATGAAAATTCAGTTGAAATATTACTGGTGACCATAAGGTGTTAAGAAATAACACACAGCTCGAGTGGTTGAGCCTGTGCGCTCATGGGCGAGAGACCTGTGCTTGAATCCCCATGGCTGCAAACATTTTTGTTGAGAAATGCAACGAGTCCAACCCAACTATGCATGCAGAGGGTGGCCCAAACACATTCAAGCCGACTCGACCTGAACCTTCGTGTAGCCTGCCCACGGTGTCGGGCTTCAACAAAAAAAATTAAACCTTTTTTCCATTGAGCTTGGGGCCACGTGGCAGCCTCCAGGTATGCCACATGGTGGCCTTCTATTGGCTCCCACCATACAATAAAAAAATGACTTTAAACCATAATATATATATATATATATATATATATATATATATATATATATATATATATATATATATATATATATATATATATATATATATATATATATATATATATCTATATCTATATATATCTATATCTATATCTATATCTATATCTATATCTATATCTATATCTATCTATATCTATATCTATTATCTATATCTATATCTATATCTATATCTATATCTATATATATATATATATATATATATATATATATATATATATATATATATATATATATATATATATATCTATATATCTATCTATATCTATATCTATATCTATATCTATATCTATATCTATATCTATATCTATATATAATATATATATATATATATATATATATATATATATATATTAAAAATTATCTAAAGTCAAACAAAGTCAAACAATCCTTTTTTTGGAGTTTACTAGGCGATTTCAAACCTCAATAACTTATGCATACGACCTCAGTTTTGAGAACCGTTCAAGGCACCAGAATCGCAGCAATGAGACCTTTCCGGTTGTTTAGATTGCAACCACTTCTGAGAACTTTCTTTTTTGAGCAATTTTCATAACTTGGACATGATCTCCTAATCACACATCCCCACTGGGAAGCTTTTGGACCCCAAAAGTTCTCTGGACTACTGAACCTAAAGATGAGGAGACTAAATCTCCACTCTTCCAATCTTGATCCACTAAAATTTCCCCGATTTCATTAATTGGAGCTTCTCATAAAATGAAAAATTCTTCCTTGAATCTGTTGACCAATTGTTGCTAACTTTGACCTTGTCATGCTTCAAATTTTTGAAACTTGCAGAAAAAAAAATTAAATTTGCAGTAAACATATTGTTCCTACATTAGTCTATATTCAAAGGAAACTGGAAATTATTTTCACCTTGCATCCTGTCCTTATGGAGATTTTTTGCTGAATTAGCCTTATACTTGTGTCGATTTCGAACCAAGTTTCCTCGCCATAGCACCCTGCCATTCTGAAAACAACAATGATAATTTCTGAACTTTGTGCCCTCTCTGCTTTTATACTTTACCCTCTCTTGGATTTTTGCACCACTTTGCACTAACACTTTTTTTTCTGCACTGATCAACATCAAGGACGATTGTTGCAATTGCTTGTCATCTTCTTTCAAAGACAAAATGCTTTCAGACTGAAACAACTCATTATTTACATCAGCATAAACATGAAAAGGAAGAGTCTAGCTTTTTGCGATGTGCTCTCACAATAAACTCCTTTCCATCCTTGAATAAATGGTACTTGCTCTCATGGCGATGGAAGATGGATTTCCTGTCATACAAGTAAGGATTTCCCAACACCACACCTATAATATCAAGCATAACAACATCTAATTCAACCATGTCAATAAAATGTGTTGTTATTGCAAAACACAACATGCACTTCTTTGAAACCTATAAATTTGCATCCTTATAAATCCAACCAAGAGGATATGGTTTAGGATGTGGAATGGTTTCAAGATTCAACTTCTTGACTAAGTCTTCAGAAATAATGTTTTCTTGTGACCCACTGTCAAATAGTGTGTCAACCTTGGTATGTTTGGAAATGATCCTCACATGAAATAGTTCAATTCTCTTTTCTTCACTTGGAGCTTCTATGTGACAGTTAGAAATACTAGAATTGGGTTTAGTTCCATTCTCTTTCCCCTTCAAGTTCTTTAGTGCCATAGTTATGATTTTGGTTTGATCTCTTGAATCTAATCGTAGATCTTGTTCAACTATTGCAACTACCTTGCCTTTCTCTTTAGCTTTAAAACTTTCTAGTTTCAACTCCGGATGAAGTTTCCAACAATGGTCCTCATCATGGCTTGTTTTAGAACAGTGTTTGCAGAAAAATTTTCCCTTCTCTTTCCTAGAATTTTCATTTTTCTTTTTCCTCCCTTTGCCTTTAAACTCACTTTCCTCATTCCCATAAAAATTTTGTTCACCCCTTGCCTCTAAATGTGTGGCTTGAACACAAACCTCATCTAATCTTGTACGGTTAAGCATTAGAATGGTATATCTTAGGTAAGTATGCAAACCTCCTATATACTTGAGTAAAGTGTCTTGGTTATGAAAATCAATTCCTAGTAAAAGAGCTCTTCTTCTAAATTCTTGGGTATAGACTTGAACATTTTGTCCTTTCAACTGTTTAAAATTTTTCCAATCCATTATGGCTTTCTACATGCGAGCTAATGGATAAAATTGTTGTTTAATTGTAAAAATGAAATTAGACCATGATAAGATAATCTTGCCATATTTTTTGATCTCCTCCCTTGTCTTGGCTTCCCACCAAACAAGAGTTGCACCTTCCATTCTCAATGAAGCTAGCTGAATTTTGGTTTCGTCATCATGAAAATTTTGAACTCTCAAGTAGACCTCTAATTTCCTAATCCAATTATCTAGCTTTTCTGCATTTACTTCACCATCAAACTTTGGCAATTCAAACTTAACATCAAGTTTAAGAAAAGGAATTTTACTTGTGTTCTTGACTTTGTGAGTATGTTGTACTGAAGATGATGTAGAGGTAGACGACGATGAAGATGAATATGAGGGTGATGATGGCAACTTTCCACTGTCTCCATTTCCTCCATTACCCTTCTTGGATTTATCCTCATCATTATGGCCTCTTGACGATCCTTCTCCTTGTGACGTTTGGATCCTTTTCCTTCAAGCCTTTCATTCCTTTCTTGATAAATGACTCTCACCATTTCTATCAAATCAAGGAATGCCTTCCTAAACACCCTTTCTTCCTCTTTGGGATCAATGTTTTCAGGAATTTCTCCTCCAATTGAAGTCATGCTTATGGTTTATTCTGCTTCTCTTGGAGGTGAGTTTGAAGGTGGAGTTAATGGCACTCTTTCCCTCCTTGGTTGAGGATTTCTATGAGCTCTCACCAATTGACCTTCTCCTCTCTTGAGCTTAAGCCTAGTAAGCATCAAAAACCTTGAAAACAATTAAACAAAATTTGCACAATAACAATATAGAGAAAGTTTCTCTCTCCTAATGCTCAACCTGAGCTCTGATACCAACTTGATCTGAATGGATTGTATTAGTTATGCTGTGATAAGTATCCAAACAGTAATAATAATGTGTGCATAAGGTTCTCCTTAATTTGCAGGTTAAACAAATAGTTCTTGCTTTGTTAAACAGATTTCTGTGTGAGAATTGATTAAGTATTTTAACTATTTATCAATTGTACAATAGTAAAGAACAAAGAAATAAAATTCACAAAGCACATTACTTAGCAAATTGTTGAAGCAGTTCACCCCTCCTAGGCTACATCTGCTGGTCCACCTCCTAATGGCATGTCCCTCATGTATTAATTTTCTCAAAATGTAAGTACAAGTGAAAATAAGCCTCAATAGGAAAAACTCTCTGTATAATCAGCTTTAGAAGGTATGAATTAGCCAGAGATGACTATTCATTTACATAAAACAGATAAATGAAGCCCAATACACTGCCTTCTCCATGATGGTCCTGATGGCTCCTTGATATTCCTCGAAGCTAAAACTACTGAAGATGGCCTCTGTTCGACCTGAAACCTATGCCAAACTATTCAGAATCTCAAAGATACCCCAAATTGACTATTTTTACACCCAATTTGGTTCAATAATGAGAGAGTTATGGCAAAAAAAATATTTTCCCAATGTCCCCCAAAATCCTCCTCCAAAATTGGAGGAACTCTAGTTAAAATTACAAATTTGGTGGAAAGGCAGAAATGGTGGAACTGCGCGCTAATTTGGCGGAGAAATTAAATGCTATGGATAAGGTTGGGCATGCTCACATGCACGTTTAGCGCTAACTACTAACTGCTGGGCGAATAAGGTTAGTTTCACACCCCTGGTCACTGCTTGGTGGTCATGTGAATGGGGATAACCCTTTAAAACTCTGCCTAGAAAGAAAATTCAGTTGAAATATTATTGGTGACCATAAGGTGTTAAGAATTAACACACAACCTGAGCGTTTGGTCATGTGCGCTTGTGGGCGGGAGGCTCGTATTTGAATCCCTGTAGCTGCAAACATTTTTGTTGATAAATGAAATAAGTCTGACCTGACTGTGCTTGCAGGTTGACCCGCCTGTGCGTGCAAAGGGTGACCCAAATGCTTTCAATCCGACCCAACCCGAACCTTCGTGCAACCTACCCATGGTGTCGGGCTTCAACAAAAAATTTTAAACCTTTTTTCCGTTGAGCTTGGGGCCACGTGGCAGCCTCCAGGCAGGCCATGTGGCGCCCTTCTATTAGCTCCCACCATACAATAAAAAAATGACTTAAAACCATAATATATGTTTTTTTTGATAAATTTTCTAAAGTCAAACAATCCTTTTTTTGGAGTTTTCTGAGCGATTTCAAACCTCAATAACTTTTGTATACAACCTCGATTTTGAGAACCGTTCACAGTGCCAGAATCGCAGCAATGAGGCCTTTCTGGTCATTCATATTGCAACCACTTCTGAGTGCTTTCATTTTTGATCAATTTTCATAACTTGGACAAGATCTCCTGATCAGTAAGAGAGGGTAAATGAAGGTAAAGAGGACAATGAGATGAAGGAGGGCAGAAATGAATTTTTCTCACCATTAAACCTTATCAGCTACATTTTCCCCTTTCTACTGAACTGAGATGCATATTGATTCCCTTGAAGCTCTTTAACAACTAGGACTTGCCTTCCTTTCTCCTTCTCCCCTTTATGTGCGGTCATAGGCCAACGAATATTATAGCCCATTATAGCCCTCACCAAGTCTAATATCTCCCCTGTGCCTCCTGCACTTCCCAGGTTCAGGAAACCCTTGTTTCCTTGTGATGATCACTCCCATTCTATGTGACATCCTTTGTGCACCATTTATGTAAGAAGCTTTGTGAGGCTAGGGCTGGACGAATCTGGAGGACACTTTTGCTCAAGGCCATGGCAGATCTTAGGTGATTTCTCCACTTTTTATTTACATGTTATCAATAAAAGAAGTACCATATTGTTCCTGATGTTTATGTGCTATGTGTCTATTATACATGTTTAATGATCTTGAATGGTTTATTTCATGTTATCTTTTGAGATTATATATTCTAATATGCTGACATCTAGGACATATATGTTGTAAAAATAGTTTGTGTGCTTTTTATTGAATGTTTTGCAGGTTCTGAAGCACGAGGAGTAGCAGAGGGTTTTCACCCTACGGGATTGACCTCAAATGAAGGATAAACGGGTAAGGTCCACAATCCTCATTTTTCTAGTTTAAGCATAAAAAATGATAATTAGAGTGCTTCTTGTGATGATATGCCATCCACTCTATTAGGTCCCTCAACCCAAGCCTTAGGGTATCTTTTCCCATAACACCTGTAGACTTGATGCTTTGAGTTACTATGGCCTTGGGAAGCCCTTCCCCTTAAGAATCAATCACTTTATTGAGAAGTAAGATGTGAGTGCGCTTGCAGCTGGGTGAAATACATTATGAAGAATACCTTCAAGGAAAAGTGTTGGTTAACTAGTAGAATACACATCTCCTTTAGTTGAAGACTTAAATTTTCATGCATATCTACATTTATTATTAGATTCATATCCATTCAACTTAGGATACTAGTTTTAAACTTGGATATCAAGTTGTTTATCTAGTTTGAATGTGCATTATGAACATCATAGTACTAGACTCTTGAGAAATTGTTTTGAATCCTATGGGGATTTTGATATTTCCCGAACATTAGATATTGCATATATTAGAATATCTTGTCATATATATGAATAATATTTAGTAAATGTTATATGATATGAAGTATACCTTTTCATTAATCATTTGTGTATCCCACGTCTAGTGAACCAAGGTCCAATTAGCATTTCCATGAAGCCTTAAATTAGATATGAACTCAATACCAACGACTTGGGTACATGAGCCCTTAACTAAAATTCCAGACTGGGCCATTCGAAAATGCATCTACATGCACCCATAATACTGGGAAAAGTTCAACCCATAGAGTTGTATGTGGAGTTGTAGCTAGTGATGCACATGCATCACATTGTGATTGACCTTAAGGCCGACTACTTATGTATATGGGTGATTGAATTTCAAGCCATATATATATATATATATATATATATATATATATATATATATATATATATGACATCGATGGATATTTTTAAGTACATATGGTTGACAATTTGACACCATACTATGAAATTCAAGACGTACTGTCGAATTTTACATCATTTTTTTAACCCCTTATCATCATAAATCGGATGATACTTTAGTTGAATATCCAACGACAATTGAACATTTATTAAATATATGAAATTTTTCCAAACCAATTACCCATCAAAATACCATAAAAATTATACTATATCTATAATATATATAATACCATATACATTACATTATATGTATTACTCTATATTTATGAAATATATAAATACCATAAACCATTTTTTTTTAATAAATAATATCATAAAAATTACATTAAAGAAATAATGGAAACATTAAAAACTATATATATATATATATATATATATATATATATATATATATATATATATATATGTATATATATATATATATATATATATGTATATATATATATATATATATATATATATATATATATATATATATATATATATATATGTATATATATATATATATATATATACATATACATATATATATACATATATATATACATATATATATACATATATATATACATATATATATACATATATATATACATATATATATACATATATATATACATATATACATATATATATATATACATATATATATATATACATATATATATATATATATATATAATTCAAACTAAAAAGTAAAACTTTTTATACGGTGTTCCCTTTCCCGCTGCAGAGTATCAGCCTTATGGTGGATGGTGTTCACTTTCCCTTTTCTTATTAATTGCAGCCCAACGATCCAATTAACACCTTTGTCGCTGCGGAGTATCAGGCTTATGGTAGAATATTTTTTATTTCCCTTTTCGTGTTAATTGCAATCCAATGATACAATTTGATAGGGCTTTCAAGAGTGTGTTGCATATCACCTTATTGTGGACTTCTTACTCTCACTGGTAGCAGTGAAGGATTGTGAACTAACCGCTGTGAAGTTAGGTGTAAGAAGGAATAACAATGAAGGAGGTATACATAATTTTATACCATATATAAGAATGATACCCATGATTCCATAAGGTTTCCATCAAAACCATTATGCTAAATGATGTAGGCTTATTCCTCCCCAAAACATCCTCCTATAATGACTAAGATGCGTTTCCAACCAAATTTCGAATAAACATGCCCAGATCTCCAGAAAAAATATTACCATCACTAGGAGGAAGACGAAGACGACGAGGCTAAGGATCAACCATTGTTTCCATAATTGGAGAAGGTAGTGAAATAATCCATTCCAACACTAGGAGGGTTCATGTTTTCCAAGTTGAATTAGAGTGCCCCAAAGGACATCACCTGGATTTCCACCAGTGGTATGGTTAAATTCTCTTCTTTTAGTGAAATTATTCCACAAGGGCCATAAGCTCATAATTTTCATCTTCATCAATGAAATGAGGAAAAATATTTTCAGTTTGTATGATATCAGGTAGGGAGAATTCTTGTTGTACCTGGAAAGTAGATCTGAAGTGACATCTAACCCCCATTCTTTCTATTTCACCAAAGGTGTATGCTTTTCTTTCGTGTTGATCCAATAATTCCGAGATAGTGTTGGAAATGCTTCTGTCCTTCACAAATTGCTGATTTTTTTTGTATTATCGTCCCCCGCTTATAGCCAGATGACTCGAATTCATAACCTCCATTGTATCGTCTCTGTCCTTGAGGATTTTTTTCTTTTTTAGTTCAAGATGGATCAACCGTAATTTTTCTTCATTTCTATCATATCCCCCTCCATCAAGCTCCTACAATAATCTTATTTCATTAGAGATATTCTTAAGGTCTTCTTCATATTTTTTTATTTTCTGTTTCACCCATTCTATCATTTTTGTTTGATTTCCTTGTTGTATATCCCCATTCTCGTGATTCCACATGTCTCTAATTACTTCTAACAATATTTATGAACTTCTGTTCCTTCAACCATGTGGTGTTAAATTTAAAGGGGGAATTTGGCTTCTTGGAATGTCTAACTAGATTCAAATAAATGGGGAAGTGATAATATGCACCCCGAGAGGCTACCCATTTCATAAATAGGGATATATTTTCCAGAAATTATTCTTTGATGAGAATTATATCTATCATATGAGCAACTGCTTGATCCCCAGTTCGTCGGTTCTGCCAAGTAGGCAACATTTGAGTCAACCCGATATCGAAAAGGTGATTATCTTCAATCTAGTGAGTAAAAAAATCATGAGATGATATTGTTGCATGTGGGTGCTCCATATTTTAGACATGCCCAACTAGAAATTCAAATCCCCTCCTAACACTAGGTTAACCAATTGCATAAATGGTTTGTTCATTAAATTGTTCCAGAATTCCCTCCTATCTTGCACGGTCCATATACATTGACTGCTCTAATTTCCATGTCGAACTCAAGAGAGAATATATCTACACCTAAAATACCATTGCATCCCCAAATGTTCAAAAGTTTTATAAAGATGGGATTTATCCCTAATGCCATATATTTGGATCTTCCTCTGAAATCTAATGTAAAAAATTCCCAATTGGTAAGCATTCCATTCAACACAACATATATGTTCATACTGTCATCTAATGTCCCTTGTAAAAAATTCACATCTAATATGTCCTCCTGAAGAAATTGTTTAAAGGTGAGTTTTTTGGGTTGACTAGCCAGAACCTTGCAATTAAATGATATAAAATTCATTTTTAAACCTAGCCCAGGGTTTTTCATGCTCTAAGGACCCTGTCAAGGGATATTTGTCAACCTACAACAATTCTTGGATGGATTGATGAATGGATTTGGAAATATAATATTGTCTACGTCGACGAGCATTGGGGATATTTGATGGGGATAAATTCCCTAGACCACCACACGCATTCAACAAGTCATCCTCCTGACACCTATCCCTGGAAAGAGGTCTCAGATTTTATCGGGGATCTCTACAGGGGAAAACAAATGATTCCTCAGAAATGGATAAGGAAGGGAAGGGAGTCAGATAAAATACATTGATAGGCTCAATTAGATATTACACAACCCCCATATGTGACAGTGAAACCCTTCATAACTTGGAGAGCATATTTCTTACAGATAAATGTGTAAGTGATATACTCACATACTATTATGAGAAAAGAGGGAAGAGGAGGTACCCGATATCGGAGGTGAGGCTCCGGAGGCCATAATATTTAATTGTGGAATGAAACCGACCAAATCCCACAATGAAATAGATACACCATCTATCTGCTAGTTGTTTTCCTCATTATACGCTGCTCCATGCATCTCCTATTATGGAATCCTACCAACCCTGGTCCTCCCAAAACTCCAATTTTCTGTCGTGCCCTTCCTATCCTTGTTCTCCTGATTTTTATGAAGTAGTGGGAAATCCCTATAAATGCGCCCTATTTCATGGAAACACCAAAAACGAATGAGACTCAATCATATTCTAGCTTTTGATTGTGTGTGTATCCCTTATATTTCAAAATGAGATTGGAAACTAATCCCTCCCTAGTATCTAGCGAGACTAACACACGAGCACAAGTTATAATACTCGACTCCATAAATGATTTTTCATAGTCTGGATACATACCTAGATCATTCCCATTACATAGAAAAATTTCCTTTGTCCACAGGTGCATAGGTCCCTCGCAGCCTAAGCCAGATAAGCCCGACCACAAGTTGTTCCCGCTCAGGGTAAAAAAGTGGAAACCAACGTTTGAACTATATAGGAGCCTGTTCAATGAACCTGTGGCTATTGTTAACCAAAACAAGTTCTTCAACATTACCAAATTTTAGTGTGAATCATCCACGATACAAGACCTGAATTTCCGGAAGACAATTTAGGTTCTTGCCCCAATTTTCCTACACCCATTTTCTCAGACAAGTCACCAAATATATTTGAACCCTCACTCTTCCTACCAATACTCTTTTAGTGGTGTCTACGAATTCATCAAATCCAAGTTTGTCTCCCAAAATCAGTGATCAATCCTTTTCCTATACTTTTGTACTCTTGGTTTTCTTGTGTTGTTTAGAGTGAATGCCAGTTTCCAGAACCGTTGTGTCATGTGGGCTTTGAAATCCTACATTGGAAAATGAAGAATTATAGCCACTGGTCTGTGGGGGAGATAATTATAGAAAGAATGACCCCAAATGTGCATCATCCCGGAACTCATATGTTTGTTGATCTGGTAGATTAACCCTAGCTATAGATAAATACCCACTCCCTAGAGAATTCAGGGTTACATCACGACATGGGAACCACAATCTAGTGATAATACATTGTTTGGTGGAAATGTAATCCTCGCCTCCCAGAAACCCTACGCAATATGGTGGAGAAAAACAAAATTTGGAAAAATTAAGAGCCTCAAGTGTAATGTATGCCGCAAAAATCTCCTGACTCGAACCTAGTTTCCATTCTCTACCTTCTATCAAAGCACCTGAGAACCCTAGCTTAGCCTGGTGTTGATTTACGACCACCTTAGAGTCTGAATTTTGAGATAAAGGGGAAAGAATCACAAAAATGGTGGAATATGGGGAAACCCTACCCACCAAATTTCTAGCTGTGACAAGGTCAATTGACTCAATGGGCTGAGGTGGTGAAACCGCCCAAATCAAGATGCCCTCTAACAGGTCTTCAGTGTAAACAACTTCATTGACCTCCATAATGCTAGTCTCCAAAACTCCGATAAGATAACTCTGTTCTTGCAGGTGATACTATTCCTAACATGACGATTACAGGAGTTCACTTTGTAACGGAAAAAATGGGAGGGAACCAACGTAATATGGAATAACCCCCACTTCAGACCACATAAAATGTCCCTAACCGCGCTCGTTTTCCTCCAGTATTCGACAATATTCTAACTTTAATTTGATTTCTAAGGATCTTGTGATGCATGGATTGTGATGCATATTTAGAATTTACATTTTAGTCTTTAATTATTTATTTATTTAATAAGTTTCACATATTATAATCCTTACCACCTATATTTTCTTAAAGCATGATTTCATTTATAATATGGCATATCACCAATCAAATAATATTATTATTCCTTCATAGATAACATCAAACAAAGGGAATACCCCCTATGGTTGGAGAGGGTCGGTCTCCATCTGAAAGAGGGAGGATTGTTAGATACTCATTGGATTCCTTTTGGTTTTTTTCTTGTCACTAGGGACAATCCAGGAGGCAACACAATATACCTACATAATCCAACAATTGGTATCAAAGTAGGTTGCTCTAGAAGTATTTTAACCACTGAAAGGTAAATCTTAGAGAGAAAAATAAATGGAAAGGAAACATAGTGCATAACTTTGATGGAACAATTACACTTTATGGAAGATAAGGATGTTGAAAAAGCATCAAGAATATAGTTTTGACTTTTCCTTGGTCAAACTAGAATAAAATTTCAATTTCAATTTCAGCAGAATAATTGGAGGTAGTTAACTGAGGTGACACGGCTCTTGTCACTCATTTATCTCAGTTAATTAGAGTTGGAGAAGCTTGAGTTCAGTTCAGTATGACTAATTGATAATTTATAGCAATCTATTAAATTCAGTTAATTTGAGTTATTGTTAGTTAAAACTAGTTCCAACTATTGGAGAAACTAGTGGAAGGTAAAGTTGTATAGTGTAGCTTCAATCACACTCAGTGGTCATCCATTTAATTTATAAACTATACCAAAATGAATGATTCATGCCAATAATTCAAGTTACCCATTTGATATTGGAGTTCAAGGGAAGTGTGATATTAGTTGTAAACTAATCCAAGTTGTAAAGGTGGTGCATGTAGTCAAAGGATGGGCCTGCAGGAATTGCGCAACCCAATTGAGGAATTCCCTAAAAAATAGGGGCTAATTCCTAAATGAACAATGCAAGGAATTAGGAGCTTGGAGGGCTTGAAAAATGGCTAAGTATTATCTAGGTTTGGTCAGTTAGGCAGAGGATAGAAGATACATGTGCAAGTTGTGCTCAAGCTTGGGCAAGCATATTGTATTCATCCAAATTATTTGATTAATGCAATACAGATAGTAAGGGGTTTTCAGCAATTGCCTTCCCCTATATAAATCTATGTGCACGTGTGATGTTTCCTTTTGCATGTTAATTATTTGTGTTATTGATCATGAATTTTCTTCGCAGAGTAGTAGATTAGATTTGTGTCTTGTGATTTTGATTAAAATTTCATATGAAATTGAAAATATACAATATAATTTCTACATGGTATCAAATTAGGATTCATAGTAGAGAAGATCTTTCGAATTTTTCTTTACAGGAGGATCGAATTTGTAGGATCAATTCTTCAGAGCTAGAAGGATGGATTTCTATGGAATAATACTCAAGTATGACCTTGAGGGAAGCTCGCATTATGTTTCTTAGAAGGAACACATGGAGGAAATACTAGAAAATAATGTGTTGAATGAATTTTTTGAGAGTGACATTTCGAAACTAGTAACAACTAATACTCAAAATATACCATAATGAAAGATATATGTAGTGAGGGTGATGATAATACTCTTGGAGGGAGTACAATATCATATTGTCTCGAATCTCCATGAAAAATAAACTCTGTTCACAATGTGGAAAGAACTGAGAGAATTTTTTGAGAAGAGTAGTGACCATAGGAAGTTGGTGCTTAATGATAAACACCAAAGTATCAAAATGCAAAAGAATGACTCAATTCAGTAGTATCTAAGCAAGTTCACATAGTGTTGTGATGAGATTACAGGAGTCAATGTCACAATCCCAGATGATAATTTGGTGAGCCTAGCCCTTCTATGCCTTCCCAAGGGTTGACACAAATACCAAGATTTAGTGAATGAGAGGGAGAAACTACCAAATTGGGAATTTTTTTGGTCTAATTTGGTACAGGAGAAAATAAGGCGAAATAATAGAGACGTGACTTCATCCAAGGGAGAGGATGAAGAAAATTGTTCCTTGGATGGAAAGGAAAAGAATGGAAAAGGGAAGAAATCCCAATCCAAATTAGAATCCAGTCAAGGAGGAAAGAAGAAAGGCTTGTCCAGAATCAAGTGATTTCACTATCATGAATTTGTACACTATGCCACGAAGTGTCCATAAAAGAAGGCCATCAAGAAGAGCTCAGGAGGAGAGATAGGTGAAGCTCTGACTTCACAATTCGATCTTGAATTCACTCTCATTTATTGCATAGAAAACATAGTGATGGGAAGTGTGTGGTATCTAGATTGTGGTGCCTCGTTCCAGATGATAGGGGACAAATAAATTTTCAGTGACTTGGAGGATAAATATCTACAGATAAAAATCGAGATGGGAGATGATGGAAGGTACAATGCAACCGGGATCGAGACACTCACCTTTCATAGGGTGTTGAGCTACCCTCTCATGCTCAAGGATGTGATGTTTGTACCGGGTCTAAAGAATAATATTGTTTCCATTGTAGTATTTGAAGACCGTGGTTATGATGTGATATTTAACAAAGGAAAGGCATTCCTGAGATACATATCCATGGGATAGGTGAAGCAGATTGGGGTTCAACTAAAGAACCTCTACAAGTTAGATGTGGAAGACCATGTTTCTTTGAGAAAAAAGGTGGAGAAGGTGCAGAGCCGAGATGCCAATGAATTATGGCATAGAAGACTTGGAAATTTTCATCATGGAGCTTTGAAGATCATGCAACAGATCACCATAGGCCTCCCTAAAGAAGCACTAGAGTAGCAGGATACATGAAAATGGTGTACCTTGGGGAAGTACACAAAATCCACCTTCAATGATCGGGAAAACTTGACACATGCAATCCTTGAATTATGTGAGCAAAGTGAAATGAGGTGTTATCTTGATAGGGAGCTTCAGTTGCATGTAGATCAAGAGCTTTTAAATCAAAAGGAAGAACCTCAAGAAGTTGTGGAGAAGCCACAAGAAGAGGAGCAGAGAGTGGAGGCAACCACTCAAGTAAAGACATCTAGAGAAGGAAGGAAACGAAACAGGGAATTTGACAGATTATTGCAAGATGCTATATAGAATGTGGGAGCACCCACATCACAACGAAGGAGGATGAGTTCACTAGATCGGTACACTGGTTACATGGATCTTATGAATGAGATAATAGATACAAAACCATCCTCATTTTAGGAAGAAGTAGATCAACCTATATGGTTTGAGCTATGTTAGAGGAATATGATTCAATTGTTAAAATTAGTGTTTGGGAAGTGGTCCCAAGGCCAATAGAAAAATCAGTGGTAGGTTTGAGATGGATTTACAAGGTATAACATGTAGCAACCAAAATCATAGATAAGCACAAGGATAGATTTGTGGCCAAGGGGTACTCTGAGGTTGAAGGGATTGAATATGAGGAGATATTTTCTCCAGTAGCAAGGTACTCTTCCATCATATAAATTATTTCTTCAGTTGCATATATGGGGTGGAAGATCCATTAGATGGATGTGAACACAAAATTCCTCAATGGAGTTATTGAGGATGAGGTGTACATCAAACAACATGAAGTTTTTGAGACCTTCGAAAAAGAGTCCCATGTGTGCAAACCCAAGCGAGTGTTGTATGGGTTGAAGCAAGCACCCCGTTCTCGGTACACGGAGATCGATATCTATCTCACTAGTTTGGGCTTCACAAAAACTAAAGCGGATGCAAATCTTTACCACATATTGGTAGAAGGTAAACTGTAGATTATTGTCTTATATGTTGATGACTTGATTTTGGCCTATGATGAACAATTTATCAGATCTTGCAAGGAGGATATTACAAGAGAGTTTAAAATTAAGGACATGGGTTTTATTCATTGTTTCCTTCATTTGGAAGTATGGCAAGGAGAAGGGAAACTATTTGTCTCTCATGGAAAGTATGCCAATGAGATACTTCAGAATTTCCGCATGAACAAATGAAAACCCATGGAGACTCCTCTAGCAACCAACCAGAGGAAGTAGGATGCCACTTTGGGTCAGGAAGTGGATGCTATAGTGTACAAGAAGTTGATGGGTTCACTCATGTACCTCGTGAAGAGGAAACCATACATGTGTTATGCAATCAAACAGTTGAGCCAAGCCATGGTTTGACCGACCAAATTATTTTGGAGGGTTGTGTTGTGCTATTCAACAACCCCCATTATTTTAGCATAGTTACCTTAGAAAAATAATGGGGACCCTTTTAAAATTTGTAGATTAAAAAAAAAAAAAAAACCATTAAGTGATTGATTTAAATAGAAATAGGAATCAAAGGGGGTAAAAAACCTTTAATTTTAGCCCTAAAAACACTTGAGCGGAGAATTATCGTAGAATCGAAATTACAATATTGCAATGAAACACATATGGTTGTTGAAAGACACTCAACATAAATTGCGATGCGATATATATCAAAGCGCTTTAATAAAGTGAAAATGGAATTTTCCGAAAAAATTCTATAGGAAAGATAATACGGGACCCACTTCCGCCACATAGGCTATCGCAAATCGCAAATCACATTTCGAAATTCTACCCCGACGATCTTAAAATCATCCTCCAGATTTCCCTAATGCGATATACTCTATCGCATCGAACTTTCTGTCCGTGACCATTCTTGTCATTCATTCATTTTTTTCCAATATTGTGATTGTGATATCGCAATTAGAAAAAGGTAGTTGATCGCCATTTTTTAAAGATCCACACACGAAGAACACCGCAATGAAACAGATCTCATTTAAATGTTGGAATGATTACACAAGCACATCAACCCATACTGACCATTAATGCCATAACTTAAACTATTTTATAAGCCCATGCCTCCAAAAATGATTTGACTGCAAGAAACATTGAATTTATGTATTAACATCGTGCCAAGTTTCATTTGTTTGATTTTTTCCATTATTACGGTACTTGCACATTTGTAATCAAAATTTCCTCTTTCTACTTATCATTTCTCATTATTTACAGGCAAGTCCAAATAAACAGAACCCTTCAGAGATGTCAAAAGTTGTGAAGAAATCTAAGAAACCTATGGTACCTGTAAATCCTGCACCTACTGTAAGTAAAAGAACAGAAATGCTTCTTCTATTTACACACACAACATGCAGGCTGCACAGTGGTTCTTCCTCCTGGGAAGTGACGTATAAGTTGTTCGAGGATGAGAAACCCCATAGGGTTCAAAAGAAATTTACTGTTGATGCTTCTGATTCTTTAGAAGCTACTATAGAGGAAGTGGCCAATTATTTTATGCACCGAGTTGCAGCGTGCCCTAAAATTCTACCATATATTGATATGGTGATATGGATAATCGAAAACCTCAACATTGGGGACATGAAATTGTTAACCAACATAGGAACGATGATAGGTTCTTTTAAAACATAAGACTTGAAGTTGATGTATCACATTACAGACCTAGAAAAGGTCTATGACAAGAAATTTTCTGGCGCAATTCGCCAGTGAGAATGAACTGAAGTCAAATCCGATCAAGCAATAGAGAAACAACCTGAATAAACACAAAAATGATGATAAGGCTATGTATTCTACTAAACCCCTTGCTAGTCCCTACTATTATGTTGCTGCAATGATGTCTAGGCTTTTTGGTCAGCCTAATATTGCCAAATTCTCAGTTGAATGGGTTCCCCTAATGGAAGCAGTCGCAGATTCTTATATTATGGATTGGGGGACCATTTTTTTCAACAATATTGTTACTCAAATTTTGGAATATAGAAAAAATCTTTCTATTTCCTCCAAACATTTTCCCCCATTTATATGAGTGCTTATATCATGGACGCTATATGTTTCACTTCAGATTTTCCAACCATGGGTTGGAAATGGACTACCGAGGACCCTCTGCCCATTCATATCTATCATAGCATGTTATGGGAATCAAAATATGACAACCATTTTTATAAATTCTACCATGGATTTTTGCTCCATTTGTTTCAAGCCGTGTTCAATTAGAAAGCCCCTAGTTTGTCTAGAGAAGCTCAAGATGACTTCTCCTCCATTGGAAAATGGTTTGGAGAAGAATTTTTTACCTATGTCAGAGTCTTTGGCAGCTTGGCTCGGCCACATGTTTTACCATTATATGTTCCTAATAAGATTCTCGCAAGAGAAGTAGCTTATCAAACTGTTGGAAATAGATTAAGTAAGTTTCTAAAGGAAGCTAAGAAAGCATCATGGCCATCCTTTCCAATTCACTGTGGTATTTATGCCTTGGACAACTATAAACATGCATGATTAGAGGTCAGCCAAATTGAATGTTTGAAATTGTTTACAATTTCAAACAGAAAATACGACCTGAATCAACTTGGCAATGATTTTACCACCCAAGTTAAAATCATACCTTTTGTACATGAAGATGATGAGTTCGATGAATTTTTTGATTCAGTCGATAATTACTTCATAGTTCAGAAGTTAGCAACACTACGCCTCCATCCACAACAATTGTCAAATTTTAAGCAGTACAAGAAAAAAATATTGGAAGGGATTTCTTTGAAAATTTTAGAAGTATCCAAACCCATAACACATAAGGAAAAGGAAAAATAACAAGCACCTAAGGATATTGAACTCCTTAGAAAAACTTAAGAAGATAAATCCGTTGAAGTTCAAACCATGGAATTAGATTTCCCAAGTAATTTGAATGACGTCTAGAAGGAGTTTAACAAAAAAATCCAAGTAGACCAAGAAGCGATGATTAATGGTCATCCATAGATAGTGAAAACTCCTCACAACAAAAGTCAGTACCCATTCACTATTTTTCCATCTGACAAGTTAGTTAGCACAGAGCAAGTGGAATTCATCCCGACCTTCCCTACTCTAGAAATTGTATTGAAAATTGAGGAAATTCCTCCTCTAGATATATTCTATAGTCCTAATAATAAAGCCTTTATGAGGATACATAGAAAAACAAGGAAAATAGATCAATCTCAATTCCTTGTTTGAGGAGATGTTTTAATGGAAGTAGTATGGAAAGATTCACAAGCAGATACTTCTCAGGATCTAACTTGTTCGACCTAGTTCGCAGGAGCCTATGCATTTTCTACTATAGATAAAGCTTTTGAGGCTTAAAAATTGATTAAATAAAAGGATGAAAGAATCATCCAATTAGAACATGAACTACAGGCAGAGAAGCATAACGTCAACCAACAACTACAGGTACAGGTATCACAACTCCAAAAAAGCATTGATCAATTGAAATTATAGCACCAAACTAAAATCAATTCAAAGGACACTAAAATTCATTAATTGGAGTTTACTGTTGAGCAATTGAAAGATAATCCAAAGATAGATGAATTTAGAAAAAAACATTTGAATTGAATACCCTACTGGCACAGCAACAAGTTATTTTTTGTCAAAATTTGTCAAATATCATTGAATTATGTGAGCAAAGTGATTCAATGATGAATCAAATAGCATACTAGAGAATCAATTTCGATGAGATTGATGATAAATTTTCACAGTATGTCACCTGGCAGGATACTTCTAATGGCCGAAAGGCCAATTTTCCCAGGATTGAGGACTCTAAAAAGGAAATATTATTTACTGACTAGGACATACAATTGAAACATGATGAAAGAGTCATTTGCAGCGCTAAACATGTGGCTAATAACATTGTCGAAAAAATCAGAAAAAATCTCATTGTTTCCAATCTTATTGATAGATGCTCTCCTGGTTCTCTTCCTATTGTGAAAATTTTGATAAGGAAATGGAAAGAAGCTTCCAAGGTCAAAGAGGAAAACATCAGAAATTTGGAAAAAATTAGATTGGGATAAGTATTGGAGATACTTGTTAAAGACACATATGCAATGGCTCATGTTGCGTTGTCTTACATATACTTTCTCCATTATGTTGCCTCCACTTTTAGATGTGGTTTTCACTAGACAAATACACATCGATCCAGGCCAACCTCCCGAGGTTAAGCCTATGCTTAACATTCTTCAGCTGAAGGAATGAATGGCTGATGAGAAATTAGGACAACCTTCAAGAGAGTCACATCTTTAAATTCTGTTTCTATTTTATTTTCACTTAGTTTAAGGAGAGTTGTTTAAACCTCCTCAACTTTTATTGTAATTACTATTGTTAAGAATTTATATTTTATTATATAAACCCCTTCATGTATTTTAGGAAGGGGTCCTGAAATTTTGAAAGGAAGACTTTACAGAAGTCACACTTTTTTACTCCTAAAGTTTTCTTAATAGAAAGGGCCGAACCAAATACTGTTTTTCAAATGAGCAGAGTTAGCGTATACATTTTTATCCTATATGTTAATTTTTGTTTCAAATGAGAAATTGTTAATTTTTTATGGTGTTTTGTTTCATGTATCTATTTGAAAACAGTCAGGAATTAAATCACTTTTGTACAAGTTAGATTGTTATCTTTTGGTACATATTCAATACATGCAGTAAACATATGCGATATAGTCTTATCCTATTGATTTAATTAACTATTTAATTAAATCAATTATTTCAAATTATTTTCATATCTCTAAGTGTATGTATAATAATTATTTTCATTTGCTGAAATATCATCTTTATAAATTGCACATAGAGAATAATGCATCCCGGGATAGATATAGATAGGTATATTTAATTACTTCAAGCTTATTATCACTGCGATATTCCAAGTTACTGACAGGTATAATACCATCAATTCACCCAATTATATTTCATTGGGAAACTAGTCCCATAAATCCAGTTGGAGCCACCATACCAAACGGACAAGGGACAATTTTCAAGTTCCCGACTGGGCGGTTTTCCTCGATGTTGTTGCACCAATTTTTGGGGCCTAAACGGGCCATTAAACATGTTCTATGGTACTTAGAGTCACTTCTCAATTTGGACTATGGTACAGACGGGCAGATGCAGTGAATCTATGTGGTTGGGAAGGGAGTCCATCAGACTGGAGGAGCACATTAGGAGGAATTTTTTGTGTTGGATCCTTAGTGGTTTCTTTGTATAGCAGGAAGTAGATTATGTGGCTCTTAGCTTAGTAGAAGCAGAGTACATGGCTTCCAATCAAGAAACTTGTGAGGAAATATGGATAAGAAGTATTTTTGTTGGGTTATTTGGTCAGATTATGAATCCTACTGCGATAATCAGAGGTGCATCAAGCTCTCTGAAATTTTTTTTTTCATGATCGATTCAAGAGAAAAGATATCTGGTATCACCATCTACCATATTGTGTGCAGAGGCAAATCATGTTGTTTCAATACATTCTGACAGAGGAACAAGATGAAGACATTTTGAAAAAAGGGTTGTCAAGAGGTAAATTCAAGTTCCATAGAGTTGGGATTGGGGTGGTAGATAATCCATTTCTTGCCAAGAGGGAGTGTTGAAAATGCAACAAGAAAATCTAATTTTTACTTTTCCTTTGTCAAACTAGATTAAAATTCAAATTTAAATTTCAACAAAATACTTGGAGGTAGTTAACTGAGGTGACATGGCTCTTGGTATTCAGTTAACTCAGTTAATTCGTGTTAGAGACAATTGAGTTCATTTCAGTATGGTTGATTTCTAATTTCTAGCAATCTGTTTCAATTAAGTTGAGCTATTGACAGTTAAACTAGTTCCAACTATTGGAGAAACTAATGGAAGGTCAAGTTGTGGAGTGTAACTTTAATCACACTCAATGGTCATCCAATTAACTAATCAATAACCCCAAAAATAACTGATTCATGTAGAGAATTCATGTTACCCAGTTGATATTGGAGTTCAAGGGAAATGCACTATTAGTTGTAAACTAATCCAAGTTGTATAGGTGGTGCATGCAGTCAAAGGACGAGCCTACAAAAATTGTGTGATCGAATTGAGGAATTTCCTTAAAAATAGGGGTCAATTCCTCAATGAACAACACAAGGAATTTGGAGCTCAGAGCGCTTGAAAATTAGCTAAGTATTGGCCAGGTTATAGGATAGAAGATACATGTGCACGTTATGCTCAATATTGAGAAAGCATATTGTATTCATCCAAATTCTCTAATTAATGAAATACATATAGTAAGGGGTTTTGAGCAATTTCTTTCCCCTAGATAAATGTCTGTGCATGTGTGATGTTTTATTTTGGATGTTAATGATTTGTTTTCTCGAACATGAATTTTCTTCTGCAGAGAAGTAGAGTAGGTTTGTGTCTTGTGATTTTGAATAAAATTTCATAATAGTTGAAAATATACAAAAAAAAATCTATAAAGGATGAGAGAACATATGATGTATCTAGGTTATAATGTATGAAATTATGTGGAAGAAGGATATATATTTCCAACAATTCCTTTGATAGGCACAGATGAGAAAAAGGTTTATGTGAATCATTCCAAAGAACCAAATACCATCTTAAGTGGTCCATATAACTTTGTATTTGTCAAGGCAATGCATTGTGACTCTTCCAAACAAATTTTCAATTATCTTCAAAGCATCTTAGAAGGAGATGAGAAGGTAAAAGGGATAAAATTCAAACTCATAGAATACAATTTGAAAGTTTAAAGATGAATGAAGAAGAAGACGATACAATTTTTTTCCTTTGAGTAGATGAAGTTATGAACACTATTAAAGGATTTGGTGAAAACATTAAAGAATCAACAATTATTTAGAAAGTCTTGAGATCTATTCCATTTAGGTTCACTCCAAAGGTCTCAGCTATTAAATAAATTAAATATCTAAAAATACTGAAGATGGATGAATTACATGGAATGATCACTACGTATGAGATGAGAATAGGAAAAGATAAGTCTTGACTAAAGGAAGCAACTTTGAAAGCATTAAAAATAAACCAAAAGTACACAAGGACCATGATCACTCCAACCCTAAATTAGATGACAAGAAATATCAATTCATGAGAAATTTGAAAAGAGGTTTTGGAAAATATAAAGGTAAGATACCATTCAAATGTTTTAGGTGTGGTGGAATAGGTCATTATGCTTCAAAATGTCCATATGGTAGAAAGAAATATAGCAATTATGAAAAATGACATAGAAATGGAGGAAATTTTCCTAAAAAGACGAAGTGAAGATCTCTTAAGAAGAGAAGTTTCTATTCCAAGGTAGATAAAAACTCATTAGAAGATAGTGATGAAGATTCATTTGATTATTATCAAGAGGAATTCCTACTCATGACCTTGGGAAACTAGAAAGAGAAATTGAATACAGTGCAATCTGTTGAAATTTGCAGCAATAAATATTGAAAATGGCAACAAGAAGAGGATTCTAATTTATTTTTTCCTTAATTAAATTATAAGTAAATTGTAATTCCACATAACATGACAACTTGTACAAGTTAACTAAGTCAGCAAGACTTAGTTAGTTCAGTTAATTTGATTTGAGGGTCAAACCAGAGGCATGTAGAGTGTCTCCTAATTTTTAGGAGCGTTGGTTGAGTTTATTTTGAGTTGTAATTAATTAACTTAATTTATTTGAGTTAAAACTAGTTTAACTAGTTCTAATTGACTGAGAAAATAGTGAGAGGTCAAGTGAATTAAATTATATTTAATTCACATGTAGTGATCAATTAGATAACTGATAATTCACTCAAAAATAACTCATGCATGTCAATTTTGAGGAAGACCCAGTTGAGATTGTAGTTAAAGGGACATGTACTATCAGTTGTATAATCAAAAAGTTGTACAGGTGGCACATGGATTTAGAGGAATATCCTTTATGTATTGCACAATAATTATTGGGGAATTTCCTTATTAATAGGGGCCTAGTTCCCAAGGAAAATGTGCAAGGAAATAGGGAATACTGAGGCCAAGAAATTGGTTATGTATTGAACCAAGATTGCTTAGAAATCAGTGAGACAAAAAAAGATAGTGCAGAGAGATATGAAGCTTGAGAGAAGCATTATATTATTCTCATATTCTTTGGCTTATGAAATATACAGATAGCTGGATTTTTAGATGAGGCTTTCCCCAGATAAATCTTGGTGTTGTGCAATTGAAATTCTTTCTCTTTCTTGCTCATGCGATTTTGCGATCGTAATTTGTTTTCGGAATTTTTAGAGTAGATTCAAGTATTTTTCTTTAGAATATTACAAATATAAGTTTGAATCTATGTGGATTTTATAAATGGTATCATAGAAGGAATCACTATAGAAGATAAGAATACGAGTTTGTTTTGAGAAAGTGAAATGAATTTGTATATCTACTCTTCAGGACCAACAACATGATCATGATGTATTTCTGTGGATTGAGACTTGAATATTTCCTTGAGGGTATTTCAAATTACATATCTTGAAGAGACAATATGGAAGCAGTGTTGGAAGACAATGGGCTAAAGGAGTTCATAGAAAGTGATATTCCTAAGCCTACAACAACAGATACTCAAGATCTGGCGGCATGGAAGAAGAACATAGCAAAGGCAAGAAGGATTATGTTAGAAAGAGTTCGAGATCATACTGTCTCAAACATCCATATTATATGTAGAAATAATTAATAGATTTGTTTTAGAATAGTAGCGACCACATCAAGTTGGCGTTGAAGGACAAGATCATAAAAATCAAGTTGGAGAAGGACGACACAGTACCACATTACTTGACCAAGTTCACCCTATGTCAAGATGAGCTTGGAAGTGTTGTTGTTACCATTGTCGAGGATGATATGGTGAGCCTAGCACTTCTAGGCCTTCCCAAGAGCTAACAAAACTACCATTATTCGGTACATGGGAGGGAGAAGCTACTAGAGTGGGAGAGAATATGGTCTGACCTAGTGCATAAAGATATTAGGAGGAACACCAGAGAAAATACCTCTTCCAAAGAAACATAAGAATACTTTGCATTAGTCATCAAAGGAAATAAATCCAAGGTAAAGAAGTCCCAAGGAAAATAAGGAAAGAAAGACTTTTCAAACATCAATTGTTTGCACTATCACCAGTTCGGGCACAACGCCATGAAATGGGCACAAAAGAAGGCAAGAAAGAATGAGCCTGTAGTTGCAGAAATAGGTGAATCTATAGCTTCAAAATTCGAGCTTAATTTTAATCTCATTTCATGCATGGAAAGAACAATAATGAGAAGCATGTAGTATCTCGATAGGGGTGCCTTGTTCCATATGACGGGAAATAAAGATCTCTTCAGTGACTTGGAGGTGAAATACCTTAAGCAGAACATAGAGTTTGGAGATGATGGGAGGTATAGCGCGACCGATATCGATACAATTATTTTACCGAGGGATTATGGATTCCCTCTCAGACTCACATATGTTTTGTTTATTCTAGGAATAAATAATAATATTGTTTCCGTAGTAGCATTGGAATATCGTCGCTATGATGTGATATTTAGCAAAGGAAAGGTTTTCCTTAGGAACATCACCACTGGATGAGTGAAGTATATCAGTGTGCGAGTCAAGGCCCTGTATGCTCTTGAGGTTGAACTTGTATGAAAATCTTTGGGGAAGAAGGCAAAGGTTAGAGACTTGGTGGTTGAGAGGGAGCATGAATCACCTCTCAACATGCTACCTTAGAAGAAGCCTTAGAAAGTTGTGGAGCATCCACAATTAAAGAAGCATAAAGGAGACCAAGTGGAGGCATCCACTCAAGTAGACACCTCCAGTAGCGGAAAAGTTAGAGCCAAGTGGGTAGAGGGAGAACATGCAGCCATACCTCCAGGTGAGAGGTAGGGCGATGTGAAGTAATATTCCCAAGAATGAAGAAATTTGGGTAGGGTCCATTGAGATGTCTTGTCTCATGGATCATTACCTTGATATGGGGGCCCATAGTACACATTAGTAGGATGGATCAATGGTGGTTGATGCAGTCAGATGTAAGAGTGATAGATGCAGAGAATAGAAGCATTCAGATACTAGGGAGTGCAGAGCAGAGTTGGTAGTAGTGCAGAGTCAGCAGCAGTGTAGAGTTTTCAGTAGATAGTGCAGTAGCTAGTAGCAATCAGAGACTTTGGTGATCGATTAATCATATTGATCACATTAGATTCAGTTTGGATTCTTTTTAGCTTTAGATGTTGCAGTAGCAACAATGCTAGAGAGAAGTGTTGCATGCAGAACATTCCAAAGGTATAGGATCATGATAGAGTTGAATTCATTTCTTGTTGAGAGGGAGTGTTGAAATTTTGAACAAGAAATATTGAAAATGGAAACAAGAGGAGGCTTTAAATTTAATTTTCCCTTAATTAAATTAGAAGTAACTTATAATTCCACATCACATGAAAAATTGTACGAGTTAAATAATTCAGGAATACTTATTTAGTTCATTTAATTCGAGTTGAGGGTCAAACTAGATGCATGTAGAGTGTCTCCTACTTTTTAGGAGCCATGTTTGAGTTTAATTTGAGTTGTAATTAATTAACTTAATTTATTTTAGTTAAAATCAGTCTAACTAGTTCTAATTGATGGAGTAACTAGTGAGAGGTCAAGTGAATTAAATTATATTTAATTCACATGCTACTATCAATCAGATAACTGATAATTCAATCACAAATAACTAATGCATGTCAGTTCTAAGGAACACCCTGTTGAGATTGGAGTTAAAGGGAAGTGTACTATCAGTTGTATAATCATAAAATTGTATAGGTGGTTTATGGAGTCAGAGGAAGAGCCTTGATATATTTTTCATTAATTATTGGGGAATTTCCTTGTTAATAGGGGCCTAATTACAAAGGAAAATGTGCAAGGAAATAGGGAATTGTGAGACCAAGAAATTGGTTAAGTATTGAACCAATCTTTCCTAGAAATCAGTGAGATAGACAAAGAGAGTGCAGAGAGCTTCAAGCCTGAGAGAATAATTGTATTTTTCTCATATTATTTGGATTATGAAATATAAAAATAGTGGGGTTTTTAGCTAAGGCTTTCCCCAGATAAATATTTGTGTTGTGGGATTGAAATTCTCTCTTTCTTGTTAATGTGATTTTGCGATCGTAATTGGTTTCCACAATTTGTGGAGTAGATTAAAGTATTTTTGTTTTATCACATTACAAATATCAGTTTGAATCTATGTGGGTTTTGTACACAATCTATCTCAAAAGGAACCAACAAAGACAAATGTAATATTCCACTTTGTTTCATTTTTGGTAATGAAGGTCATTTTACCTCTATATGTCCATATGAAAAATATCAAGGCAATGATGATGAATATGATTTTGTAGTCCTGAATGATCAAACTGTTAATTAAAAAAACAAAGATAAACATGAAGAGAAGATAAATGCGTAATAAGAAATTGGAAGTAAGAAATTTTTTCAAGGTCATTTCTCTACTTCCCTAGAAAAGATAAACAAATTCACAATAATAATAAAAAACTCAGAAGCAGTTATTGCAATATTATGAAGATAAGAATCATGATGTTTATGAAACAAAGAAAATGGTTTTCATCCTTAAAAATCAATTAGTAATAAGAAAGGAAAATGAAAGAAGTGATACCAAGTCAGTCATAAGAAAAGGATGGACATTGTTAGAAACTAGAATTTGATATTGTTTCCCTGAGACATGATCTTGAAAAGGGAAATGATCAGCTAAAGCTTGGGAGAAATTATGAAATCTTGGATAATATATTAATTAGCCAGAGATCCCCTTTTATTAAAACATGAATCAATTATCATGATTTTTTCAAGGGAGAATCAAGTGAAAACACATCAAAGATAAAATAACCTAAGAGCTATGTTAGTGTGATTAAAGGAACCAACAAGTGGTCAAATTGTAACAACCCTTGGTTGATTTTCCATGTAAATAAAATAAGACCAAGGTCATGGGACACGTACTCCAAGATGAATTTTGGACAAAAACACAGTGATGGGGCATCACTTGTGATTAATTAGTGGCTATGGAAATTTTCAAAAGCATTAGAAAAGGAAAATTGGAAATAATTGACATTTTATTTATGAAAATAAAGGAAAACATGAGAAAAGGAAGGTGAAGAGATATATATTTTCATGAGATATAAATTGAAGGAAAAATGAAGGAAAACAAAGAAAATAGAGGCCTCAATGATAAAAATGTTTAAGAGGATCAATTCACGACCGTTTTTTCAGTTGCATGCTTTTTGTTAGTTCAGTTTTGGAGCTCCCTTCTATTCTCTCACTCTCTCATACTCTTGCACACTTAGAGTATTCTTGGATATTTCTTGGAGAACTTTGGCATACATTGGATTTGGAGAAAGAAGGAAAAAGAAAGCAAGAAAGAAAAAGGGAATAGGTGGATTAAGATCTACAATTAGATGACTTTGCACGTATGATTTCCTTGCTGATTTTTGGATGTATGGTATATGAATGTGATTCTATGGTTATTTGTTGTCATTGGCATGGAGATTTTCCTAGATTGAGAATAGTTTTAGATTTTCCTTTCCATGTCCTGGATATCCATGGTGTTGTAGATTTTTCCACTTGATTGTTTTCTAATTAATGCTCAAATTTTCTTATGGCTGTGGGTTGGAACAAATGCTATGGAAGCCCTGTAACAACTTGGTTTGAGTTAGTAGTGTTTGAGCCTAGGTTGGGATAAACGCTATGGAGGCCTTTTTGGGTTGAGTTACTAGACCCTAGAGCAAGGTTTGAAAAATTATTTAGAACCCTGGAAGGCTATGGGTTGAGTTACTAGTTCTTGAAGCCCTGAATAGATTGGGTAGATACTAATCTGGTTTGTGTTAGTCATGTTCGAGTGTAGAGGTGGAATGACTGATATGAGGGTTGAGGTGGTTGGCCTCTAGAAGCCATGATTTGGTTTTGTTTTTTTTTTTCCATTGGATCCCTCATTCATGCCTGGAATATGGCGCAGGGGTGATTGGTTGAAAGAAATATTTGGTTCAGCCCAATCTATGGTCGGGTGGTATGTGGAAGTCCCTGACTTGGTTGGTATTTTTAAATGTTAATATGAGACATTTCCTTATTGTGATCTATGAGCATTTGAAATATTATATTGATGATGTTATGGTTGAGTTTCCATTGTCTTGATGCTATTTTTTTTTCTTCTGATTATATGTTGGTTATATGATGCATATTGTCTATGGATCTTGACATGTTTTTGATGAATATATGAATGATTGATGAATGCATGGACTAACAAGTATTTTTGCAGCTATGCGCAGAGGGAGTAGAGCCTTCTTGGCGATTCTCAGATAAGTCTTAGGATCTTATGATTATATATGCATTCATGACTTGTAGCTTACATATTTTCCATGTGTTTGATGAAACTTATAGTGTGTTCTAGGCTGTCTAGGTCAAATTTTTTATTTGAGTTTGAATTTTTAGCCTTTTTTTCATGTCATTTACCAGTCTAGAAAGTCTCATGTAATTTTGGGCATTGGTCTGGAGGCTGACCTATAATTGTGGCTCATATCTCGATACTGCACCGTATCAATTGATTAAGTTGGATCACAACAACACTCAGGAACTGTTGTGCATATGGTTGGAGGCCTTCAACCACATCGAGGCCTTATCATGCATGCAATTGGGGGTCTAGGTCAGTGAAAAGGAGCCCCAACTCAGAATTTGATCACCTGGGGGGTGGTTATTTTCCCCCATGAGTTTCTTGTAACCCTAAGGGATGTTGTAAGTTTTCATTTTGTGGTTAGTGTGTAGGACCCACTTCCTTAACTAGAGTTTGGAGGTTGGTTCATGTCATAGTAACTCTTCATCTCATGTTTACCCTGACAGGTCAATGAAGTTGGGTAAATGTGGGAAGGGGTGGTCAAAAATCAGTATCATAGCTTCCAAATTCAAATACTTGGACTAGATCGGAAAATTTCATTTTTCATGCAAGCATGTTAGTTTTCTAGGTGTTTGTTATGCATGAATTATGATGTTCATTATTGCAGTTGTGTCGTCAGGTAGAGGTTGATGATATTGATATTGAGATTATTGATATGATGATTTGATTATATATACATATGTTGTGATAATCTGGATTGACTGTGCAAACAAGATAGCCTCCCCTGAACTTCATTGAGGTATGTTGGATTATGTTTATATTTTTTATTTGACATGGTACGTTTACAGGATGTAGAATATCATAGATGAAAAACAAAATGGTGGATTATAGTTCACGTGATTCTCCTTATAGACCATATTAGAAACAAAGAGATGAATACTCTCCTTACATAGCAGACACCTTGAGAAGTTTAAAGGAATATATCATGAGTTGCAAAGAATATAATGACAAGATCATTTAGTCAAAGGAAAGACTTGACAAAGCTCAGGAAAATCAAGTAGAGGTCATTCTAGTGATTCTTCAGAGTTTATCATATTTTTAGAGATAGGGATAACCACAGAGCAATTATGGACAAGAGGAAAGGAAAAATGGCTCATATGGTAGCAGGTCTCATGGTGGGCATAGGTTAGACAAAGATGACACAGTCAGAGGTGGTAGATGGATGCATACACATGACATGATAGGTAGTGGTTATGGGTTCTATTCTAGTTATGGTTCAGATAGATAACATGGTCATCATCGTTATCATCCTTATAGGAAGAGTGAGAAGCATTACTTTCTAGATGAGTTAAATAAAGCCAAGCCTCCTACCTTTGATGGAGATATGAAGAAATAAGAAGATGCAAAGGCATGATTGCTTGGGATGAAGAATTTATTCGAGTTGCATGACTATATAGAGAGTATGAAGGCAAAAATAGCTATTTTAAGTCTTAAAGGGAAAGAAAACATCCAGTGGGAAGATGTGAATCCTGTGAGAGGTATCAAGACAAATGAGTTGATTTGGCATGAGTTCAAAAGAATTTTTAGGAAGAAGTACTTGTCAGAGGGATACTATGATGGTGAGGCAAAGGAGTTCTATGAATTTAATATGGGATCTATGACATATGACAAGTATATGACTAAGCTTATAGAGTTATTGAGGTATGTACCGTACCTTAAGGATGATAACACGAAGGTTCAAATATTTGATAATGGATTACCTTTAGCATTTAAGTATCAGATTGAATATGATGAGCCTCAGACATTGGAGGAAGTAATTGGGAAGTTGAAGCATTTTTATGAGCAAAATAAGCATAAGTCAAAGCATAATTAGGGTTTGAAAGATAATGATGAGACTAAGGGGAAATTGAATAAGAAGCAAGGACAACCTCAGGATGCAAGTAACATGGAGAATGCAACGCCATATTAGAAATTAAATGCAGTTGACATAGGACAGGGATTTCAGTCTAAGGAGAAGAACACAAGTGAAGGTAGGAATCCCTTGAAGTGTTGAACTTGTGGCAGAGAGTATCACAGGAGATATTTTCCACATCATCAGGGTGGTAGACCACAAATTTACAATGCTCTAGAGGCATAGATAGTTGGGGATGTTGGAAAGAGTATTCCTCATATTTATGCAACATTGGATAATATGTAGGATGATCATCAAGCATCCATTATCGAGATGGAATATAAGATTTGTTATAAATTTGTTTCTATTTTGATTATCCCTGGATCTAAATCTAGTTATATCAGTCCTAACCTGATGGATAAGTGTTGCTTGCATAAAGAAATGAATGAAAAGTATTGGTTGGTGTAGTTGGCTATAGGTACTAATAAAATAGTTCATCATTGGGTACTATCTTGTGCACTTGAGATGAAATATATCTCTACATAAATTCATTTAAATGTGCTTCCATTGGGATCATATAGTATGATGTTGGGTATGGATTGGTTGTACACTCACAAGACTAAGGTAGATTTATATCATAAGGATTTTGAGTGATTGGGTGATGATGGAGAGAATAGAATATTTCAAGGAAATAAGAAGCCTACATTAGTGAGAATGGTTATAGCCATGCAAGAAAATTGCAGTAGAAGGAAATGGTGTGTATTGTTTGCAGTTCATATTTCTAGTGACAAAGGGAAGGATGTTGAGGATGTTGAAGTCTTGAAGAGGTATTTTGTTTTATAGAAGTTTTGGGATGTATTCCCAACAGATATTTCAGATTTAATGCCTCACAGGGAAGTGGAATTTTCTATTGAATTGGTACGAGGATCATCACTAGCAACGAAGGCACCGTATAGGATGGGCACTCTCGAGTTGGTAGAATTGAAGTTGCAGCTTAAGGAAATTCTTGATAAAGGATACATTACTCCAATTGTGTCACCTTGGGGTGCACCAGTAATTTTTTTGAAGAAGAAGGATGGTACTCTTAGGTTTTTCATTTATTACAGGTAGTTTAACAAGGAGACGATTAAGAACATGTATCCTTTGCCACGAATTGATGACTTGTTTGACTAGTTGAAGGGAGCAACAATGTTTTCGAAGATTGATTTGAGATCAAGATATCATCAGGTACGCATCAAAGAATATGACATATACAAAACCACATTCCAGACCAAGTATGGGCATTATGAATTTGTTGTTGTTCCTTTTTATTTGACTAATTCTCTAGCTACCTTCATGTGTTTTATGAATAGTGTGTTGTGTCCTTATCTGGACAAGTTTGTGATAATATTCATTGATGATATATTGATATTTTATAAGAATGAGGAAGGGCATCTAGAACACTTGGCATCAGTTGTATGCCAAGCTTAGTAAATGTAGTTTCTTTCAGAAAAAAGTTCATTACTTGGGGCATGTTGTTTCTAAGGAATGAATAGAAGTGGACCCGAGAAATATCAGAGCTATCATGGAGTGGGAAACCCTTAGGAATGTGGATGAAGTCAGATCATTCATGAGGTTAGTAGGTTATTACAGACGATTCTTTAGGAACTTCTCATGGATTACATATCCTATTACATCTTCACAATGAAAAGGAAATAAGTATGAATGGACTAAAGAGTGTGCAACTAGTTTTGAGTAGTTGAATAATTTACTTACAAATGATATGATATTGAAGATTGCATATATATACAAAGAGTTTGTGGAATGTATAGTTTCTTGCAAGAGAGGACTTGGTGGAGTCCTGATGTAGGAAGGATAGGTAGTATGCTATGATTCAAGGAAGTTGAATGAACATGAGCATAACTACGCGGCACATGCTCTTGAGTTGGAAGTTATTATTCATGCATTGAAGATGTGGAGACATTATTGTCTTGGTAGGAGGTTAGTTTTGATGAGCGTTCATAATGGACCGAGGTACTTGTTTGACCAACCTAATATGAATGTCATGCAAGCTACATGGTTGGCTACACTTAGTGAGCTTGACTTCGACATCAGGTACATTAAGGGAAAAGAGAACAGGGTTGCAGATTCTCTTACTACAAGAGTGCAAGTGAATCACATTGCAGTAGTGATTTATTATGGGATAGACTTGCATGAACAGATATTACAGGTAGGGAAACATGATGACAGGTTTTAGAAGCATGGTGAAGGTGATAGGGATGAGGAGTATCACTTCACGACAGATGACTAGGTCAGATTCAAGAACATGATTTATGTGTCAGATAACAGTGAGCTCAAGAAGCTTTTCTTGAGGGATTTTCATGTTAATCCGTATTTAGGTCACCTGAGATATCAAAAGACATTGACAACAACTAATAAATTATATCATTGGTCGAACTTAAAGAAAGAGGTGGTTGAGTTTGTTGTGAGATGTTTGTACTGCCAATAGGTAAAATCAAAGTGTAAGCATCCTGGTGGTTTATTATAGTCGATTTCGATTCCAAAGTGGAAATGGGAGGTCATTTCCATTGATTTCATCACAGGTTTTCCGAATATATCTAGACAACATGATTCCATCATGGTTATGGTTGACAGGTTGATCAATATATCTCACTTCATTTCAGTAAATTCTACTGATTTAGCTAGCGAGTTAGCTCAAATATTTATCAGGGAGATTGTTACACCATTTTTTGGTCATCTAACTTGTTACTATTAGATGGACCTAAGTACACCATGTAAGACCAATTTTACCCTAAGTAAAATTACTTTCACTATGAAAAATAACTTAGTAAACCACCTTTATTAAGTTGTTTATGGTCTAAACAGGAAACCCCATGAGGAAATATTAAATAAATCTACATTTATTTGATTTTCCTCAAGGAATAATTAGTTAAACAACAGTTTAATTAATATTCCTGGTCATATTTAACCCAAAACAGGAAAATTAATTAGATAAATTATTATTTATCTTATTATTTTCTAGAAATAATTATTTAAACCTTATTTAAATAATATTCCTTGTTAAATTTGACTAAATCATTCATAAATAATAAAATAAATCATTATTTATTTGATTATTACTCAACCACATCCTTAAAATAATAAATACATAATTTATTTATTTATTATTTACAAATAAAGGGATTTGACCCAAGTCAAATTCTTTTTCCCCTCCAACAAATATAATAAAATATTCCATAAAAGTTGGATCTTGATTTGGTTAATAATATTTAAACTATGCACCAATATCTAGACTAACTCAATATTTTGTTATAAAGAGAAGGGTTTTTCCATTCATTCACTACCATTTGTTGCCTAAAATATCACACTAGATCTATAATTTGGGTCTAACTTTGATCCACCATCATAGTCATATCTTGCTACTATTTTTCTTGTGAGCTCCCTTTGAGTTCCATTTTTTGTCTGGGTTTTCTACACCACCAAGAGAGAGGGATTTTAGATCTGAAGTGCTGAGGACTTACAAGAACCCATCCCATTAAGGAGGACTACTAACATCCTTCTATGTCCTCCTCCCAGGTGCCATTAATAAAAAATTCCTTAAACATATTATTGTCTTGTCTATTGGATGCATGGAGCAACTCATGTTTTTATTTACTACTTAATGTATTTTAATGCATAGATCTAGCTTTTTTAAGAATTTATCTTGGTCACTTAATTGTAGATCTAAAGATATTGGCATCCATATTTTCCGTTAGGGCTGTTTGTTATGCACAACTAAAGTGAGTTTTTTCGTACTCTTGTGATTAAGATTCATACTAACAACTGGCAACTCCCCACAGGTTTATGATTACGACCGCTCTTGTTTTTCAGATCCCTACATATCAAGCTACTTCAAACCCTGGGATTTCTCTTCAACTTCTTGTTTTTATTTTCTTGATGTTGTTTTTAACCTATAAAACCCTAAAACATTAAAAATTCTAACTTCCGTGTGTTTTCAGACCTATTGTGAAGGTGATCGGCATTAGCCGCAGCTGAGACGACACATTATTCTGAAACCTACTCCTGAGAGTGCCAGAAGTGTAGGTTGCACTTTTGGGCCAATACCTATGACCTGAACCTCCAAGGTGGAGAAAACAGGTCGGAACCTGTGACCTCAGCATAAATTAGGTCAAAAACTGCGACCTGGACTTTTTGCGGGATTTTTTCTGAAAGTTTTATGGGTTTGTCTGAGCCTCTATTTAGGGTTGTCTGACCTTCATCTCTGCCCGTTTTGGACCTGTACTTGTTCTTTTTTACTCAACTAAGTGGGAACCTAGCCCCCTAGGGCTTAAATACCCTCCACCTTTTGTGGAAGAGTTTTAGCTGCTACAGGTTGTCTGAAATTTCAGTGTGTTCAACCATTTTCTTAGATTTGATACCTTACCTTGAGATCCACTTCAGATTGGATATTTATCCATCCACAACACCTCTTTTCAGTTTTGTTTGGGTTTTCCTCTAGGGTCCCCTCCGCTTCCCTCCAGGAGATAGCCTTTCGCCACCTCATTTACAACAATTTTCCTCTAATTTTTTGTTGTTTTTCTGCACCTATTTCCAACAGATCTGACCTTTAGATCCCTATCCCTCCCTACCTTAGATCTATTGGCTATTTTAGTGTGTTTTGACAAGATTTTTTCCCACCTACAGACTAGTTTTTAAGAGGCCCGCCTCCTTGGGTTTAGATTAATGCATAATTAGCTGTTTATTTTCTGTTATTTCAGTTTCATATACTGTTATTTGCAGGTTTATTTACAGTTATACAAAACACTTTTTATTTTTCTCTACAAATGCCTGGGTCTAAAAATTAAAATTTACACACTTAACACACACACCTTAAGTGAAGAAGGGCTTGGTTAACACCGCAAAGCAAAGACTTTAAACATTGTAATCAATTGATCCTGCACCTCTCTGCCCTTGTTTCGACATTGTAATCAGTTGATACTGCACCTCCTTGCCCTTGTTGGTCTCTCTTCCCTTTATGCCATGTTTGTGCCATCATCATTGCGCCACCAAGGCATTTATCTCGGAGACTTCTTGGCCTTCATCCTTAGTTTCCAGTAGGAAGACTTACTCCTCTACGTAGGATTCGAGTTAGTCCTCCATCGAGTCTGCACTCCGACTCATCTTCTGGTTCATTGGGTTCTCCTTCTGGTTCTGCCCCCGGTTCTCCCCCTGTCACCTTCACCATGTCTGGTTCAGGGCCTAACATTGGTGGTAGTCCTGACCCTAATGCTGGGAATACTACTAATGGGACCGCAACAGGAACTACCCCGGCTGCTCCCTTGCTCCCCTATATGGCAGATCTCTGTTAGGTCCCTATATTACTAGTATAGTCCCTTATTGTTGTTAGTGTAACCCCCTTATTGTTATTATTGTACCCTTGTAACCCCCATTTTATTATTATTGTGCCCTTAAATTATTAATGTTAGGTCGGCTAGGATTATACTGTGGCCCCATGGACTCCTATATATAGAAGGAGGTTTTGTTCATTTGTATCATCCAAGAATTTTTCATTTATGTAATGTATTGGAGGTTGCCCCCTCGAAGTGGCTTATTTCTAAGGCGTTGATATCTCTATTCTTCTATTTTTGGAGCTGGTTACACAACAATCTCAGTCTTCCCGATTTTAACTAGTTGATCAATGACCCTATACGCCATGATGTTGGTTGGCCTGCTATGCCAACCAAGCTCCCTTCCAACATCCCAAAGTTTGAAGGTCTTGCTGGAGAAGATCCTACAAATCATGTTCAATCTTTCCACATGTGGTGTTCGTCTAACTCCATTACCGATGACTCTGTCCGTCTTCGGTTGTTCCAACATACGCTTACTGGCGAAGCTTCTAAATGGTATGTTGATCAGGTCTCATCCTCTCATACCACCTTTGCAACCCTTGCTCTAGATTTTCTTTCTTATTTCCAACTTCCCCTTCGTTATGACACTGGTACCAAACTTTTGACTTCTTTCCGTCAATCGTCTGTGACCCGCCTATCCGATCATGTCCAGAAATGGCAGAGAAGAAAGAGCCTATGTCGATACCCTACCTTCGAAGACCGTGTCTACATGGACTGGTTCCTTAGATTCCTCTTTCATGCTATCGGCAAAGACGTCGCATCACATTTCCCTCAAACAGAAGAATCCACTCTCCAAATTGCGTTAAAATATGACCTGATCTATGCTTAGTTGGGTTATGTTTATACTGTTCTACTTGATCTTCCTAGACCCGATGGTGCCAACGCATTAGTGGCATCTCATTCCGTTGACAGTATCATTGGAGCTCTATCTCATCCATATGCTCAACCTCTCATGGGCTATGGGTTCCCTCAGGGAGGGGCTAGCACCTCCAATGCTTTTCCCCCTCTCGGTAGCATGTATCCAAGATACAGAATGCCTTATCCTTTTTTCCAACCTCTTGTTTACCACAATTTTACTCAACCTCTTTATTATCCGTATCCGTAGCCTGGTGCTCCAACTCCTCAAGCATTAGCACCTCCTCCTCCCTTGCCTTCTCAACCCCCACAACAGTAGCCACCGCCCCCTTAGGGGTAGGTGTATGCACATCAAGGTGCGACTAATCCTCCTCCTTCCAAAAATAAGAGGAAAGAAACTCAAAATCAATCTACCCCCGGTAATCCTAGACCTAATCCGCAAAATAATGCTCCTAACACTGCTAACTAGCAACAGGGTACTCAACCCAAGCAGGATAGGCCTGTTCGCACAAATAATCCTTGTTCTTGTTGTGGTGTTTATGGTCATTACATGCACGATTGTCCTCTTTTACCACAGATGAAGCAGATGTGGGAGTCTCAAGTAGCATTGCTAGGACAGCAAGCCTCCCCTTCCGTCCCTTCCAATCCTGTGCCTAGTCAACCAACTGTATTTACTAATACTTTCCCTCAGCAAGGATTTGTGGTTACCCAACCACCTAAAGGTTAGGTGGCCACTCAACCTCCTCCATCTGGTACCTCTGATTACCAAATTCTCATGATGAACTCTGACCAACCTATAACCATTGACCTCAACCTTCAGACTCGGTCCTGTCAGTACAACAATTCTCCCACTACGTCTGTCCCCGAGCCACCTTATTCAAGTTCTATAGAGCCTCTTTCGATAACTAATGGCCTTTTGCGGATCCCTCAGCCTAAGTCAAAGGTTCATACCAAGATCCCTAAGGGACCACTGCGCCAAAATGTTGCTTCTGGAAAAGCTGCCCATTCGTATAGTATAGTAGATGATTTGGCGTAATCTTCTGCTGCCATCTCAATGTTGGACCTCCTCCAGTTGTGCCCTTCACAACGAAAAGCTCTACTATCTACCATGGGCGTTGTAGATCCTTCAGATGATCATTTGATCATCTTCGATGTTGACTGGTCAAAACATCCTCCTCTTCCTGCCTCCATCGCCTTCCAAATCCCAGTCAAGATCTGGAACGCCAACGTTTCCTGGTGCATTATTGATGAGGGGGAATCCACCTGTGTGATGTCCGCTTCGATTTGGAAGAAAATCAGATCACCTGAATTGGCTCCTTCCACAATCACTCTTCGAGCGTGGGATGGCCATGCCTCCCAGCCTATTGGTCTATTATGCAATTGTCCTATTACTCTTGCGAGAAAGACTGTTTTCGTTGACGTAGAAGTCATTGATGCCCCCTTAGATTACAACATTCTATTGGGTAGTAGCTAAACCAATGCGATGTCTGTTGTCCCATCTATGGTTCACTGCAAGATGTCCTCCCCTCATGATGGAAAGATAGTCACCATTAACCAGTTTACATATTACGAACTGAAGTCTCAGACCTCCCCTGAGTCCATCATCTCTTTGGTGGCCAATAAGCAAACTGTTGATCCTTTGACCAGTGTCTCACCCAGAGTCTACAAAGAATCATCTTTGCTTGGTACATTCCCTCATCTTCCTCCTCCTGTGTTTGATCCCAGCTCATCGAATGTTTGCATGATGAAATCATCTCGAGCTTCCCTCAAGTGGCCTGCTTCGGCTAGTTAGCAGCCTCACCCTCTGCAGCCTATTCCTAGCCCTTTGATTCAGCCTTCTGGACCCCCTCCTCCTGGCCCTTCACCTACAACTGGTATCCATGAGCCTCTCTACCCTTCTGGAATGGTTCCTCCAGGCCGTAACCATCTTGGAGCCCTCCCACCTCGCTTCTAGCTCCCCCTCCTAGAGTGTACAGGGTACCTGTCATGGCTACCCTATCTCTTCCTAACCTGACCCTGGGGATTCCCATCTGGTACCTTGATCCTCCAGCCGCTACCCCGCCTGGTCAACCCAAACCTTATCTTGCTTTGACCTTGGTTCAACCGGTCCCATGACTTCTCCCACTTCTACAGTACCTCAGCCACCTCAACAGGAACCTTCTCCTATTGCGATAGCTTCAGGCAAGGAGGGAAAAGCTCACAAGAGGGCATCAAAAGACAAGGCTACCCCAACTGACCCTGATCCTTCTCCGCCTCCAAAGCCCTGTGATTTGTGTGATGTCATCGATCATGCCACCCATACCTGTCCTGATTTTCCCTTTATCAAGCCCATGGTTAATGTTGCGTTCCCTGAGTCTACGGTCCCTGAAGCCTCTGCTTCTTCCTCGACTTTAGCCAATAACCCCAAGACTATTCACACCAATCAACCTTGTGCTTTGTGTGATCTCCATGGCCATTATTCCCACCATTTTCCCCACCTCACACTTTACCATGCCTCTTTGGAGGTAATTCGGGAGTAAGAGATTGAACAGAACCAGTCCGCCTCTCCCGTGCTTGTGCAGTATGCTTTGGGCCAACTTGAGGATTTACACACTCCCATTGACATTCCCCCTCCTTATGTCGAGATGACGGACCCTACAGCTACCATCCTCTACCTCTCATCATCCATGAGACCCTTGGTGGAAGCTCCCTCTGAATCTTCCCCTATTGTTTCAGTCGACCTCCCTTTAGCGATCACCCTGGGCTCAACACTGGTAGTTCCTTTATTTGCTTGTTCTTCTGTCATCCCACGTGACGATGCGCATGTGAACCTCTCTTCTCATGATGATGAGTCAAGTAGCTTCAACACATCATGTGGTCTCCCTTTCTCCAGTCACTCCATCTTCTACTGTGATGATGACATAATGGAAGCCTTGTCCACCCCTGACCTCATCTTTCTCACCCATAAATGGGATGGCACCATCTGTGTCTATGGTGAATTTCGCGGCCTTAGCACAAGCTACACCTCTGGTAGATCCCACGCACATCCTTCCCGTCGGTGTGTGGGTAGTAGAAATCCTACCCATATCACTCCCTCTAGCAGTGTTTGTTCGTTTTCTACTGTGTGCTAAGGTTGCCAGCATTTTTCATCATCCTCACATTTGTTGTCTTGTGGCACTTTTCAGATGGACCTCTCGTCCACACCTTATATCGGTTATGCCGATGGTGCAAGTCGCTACTCCTGGAATCTAGCCTCGGTAGGTTGGGCCATATTTACCCCCTTGCATTCGCTTGTTCTCTCGAATGGTGTATGCATTGGTACTGCTACTAATAATTAGATCGAATATGATGTATTGCGAGGTGTATTGGCTGATGCCCTTTCACATCGCATCCTCCACCTTCATGTTCGTTTAGATTCCCTGCTTCTTGTCATACAATTGAATGGTGTTTATCGTGTGCATAATCCTATCCTTTTTAGAAGATATTTATGAGTGAAGCTTTTGATGCGTGAATTTGAAATCATTACATTCAGTCATGTACTTAGGGCACAAAATCACTATGTAGATAGCATTGCAAACAATATTCTAGATTGGAATTTAGCACACACATTTAACGCAAGACAATAATATAACATAAAACCATCAAAACGATGCATATCCATAATATGTGTCGTATAATATGTTTTAGAGTCCATTAACTCTAATACATATGACATGCCCATAGCATGTTACAAAAACTCAAAACTGGGGGCACCACCTGCCCCTACACCTAATCACTATCTAGAGGATCCTGAGCCAATGGATCTACTCTTGCAGCTCATAGATCACGCATCCCCTGTCTGGCCATCACCATGTGCCGCATGACCCCTCGCCACTCCGAGGGTAGACCAATACATGGCTCTATGTACTAGTCATCCAAGTCTTGCCAGCCGCGCTTTGAAACACCAGTCAGAATCCTCTCACATCTATGATGGATGTCCTCCAGGAGGGCTGTTGCATCCTCATTTTGTGGCGCTCTCGATCCACTAGGTCTTACAGCTCCTGATACTACAGGTCGTCCCATATACCCCGTCAGTTTTATCGGTGCTGTATCTACATACCAAAAGTGAAAGAATCAATACCATATACAATCTTTTGACACTTCACATGCACATAAAAGATTAGCAATTTGTCACTTACCATCGGCCCCCCATACTCAACCAGGCAGCAGTGGTAAGTTCGGGTCCCCACGATAACTCATCCCACTATAGGGATAGTCGTCTATGTACAATGGCACATGATCCCAATGAGCAGGGAACTTGGGTCGAAACACCCGTCCGACTGCCCCACCTCCTCCTCTACATAGTAGTCGCCCCCACTGGCACATCCTTGGCTCTCTTGGGCCCCCATCTTGGAGCTGTATGCGAGGTTGAAGTGTCGGGATCTTCTCAAAGAAGAGCGAGCACAAAATTGTACCATATGCACAGTCATGGTTCACTTGCTGCTTGCATAGCGACAACTATCATTTCAATGATGACAGAATCATCTGGGCCCACTCATAGTATGTAATATCCCAAAATAGGGACTGTTAGCAAGACATGTCTGAAAAATGCATTTTTCAGGAATGTATGCTATAGGATTGCAAACCAAACCTTGGATCCCTTAGATATGATAATATAAGTCCTAAATCCAAGAGGAGATTAGAAACAAATCTCTCTAGGAGTGATAAATAGACCTCCCACACCTAGTATGGCTGAAATACACCCCAGAATGGGCCTAAAATAATGAGAAAATAATACTACAGTAATAAAACAAAGTTTAAATGAATCAGAAGTGGGAGACCAGTAAAGAGGCTGAATAATTACATGTACATCAGAAAAACAGATTCACAATGTGGCCCATACAATGTACAAGAGAAGTATGAAGACTTTTATGAAGAAAACCCTCAGAAAGAGGTGTTGCAACCATGTATTACACTGCAAAAAGGCTTGATAGCGTTATTTTAAGGAGATGTAGTAGCTGTATATTACATGTCAGATCTAGGATAGATCTGTGTACAAAATATTAGATCTATATCAGATCTGTACACTAGATTGTCTCTATTTTACATACCGCTTCGGGTTTTCAGCAAAGCATGAAGCATATGGAGTAGATCTGAGATGTTATGCAGCAGATATGTAGATTCATTCAGAATTTCTGAAGCATCTATAGGAGTATTTAGATCAGATCTGAATATGACATGGAACAGATCAGAAATCCATGGATCACCATAGTGAAAGGCAACTTCCCATCACTAGAGATCACTCCTAAAAGTTTTCCAAAACTCCCCTACAACTTTCCTCTTGCAGATAACGTAGTCCTAGAAGATAAACTGCATTATAGCCTTGATGAAATTTTTTTCCTAATGCCAAGGTATGGATCTAACGCTCCAATGATCTAATACACTCTTTCCAAGGGGATAGAAGACTCTCCCACTGAAAAGAGGCACTAGATTGACCTAGATCTGAATAGATCTAGCCTCCACTTGTTGCAGCTTACAAAGACAACCAGACCCTTAACAGGATATGCATTGTAGTTGGAAGAAGAAGCTTGGCCTTAAGCCTAATAGTGGACCAGAAATGCAGGACTCCTCGAAGAGCTCCTCAATGGAAGAGGTGGGATTCCTGATCAAGAACACCCTAGTGTTAAAAATCGCTATTCTAAGCTAAACAGCTAGAGAATGAGAAATGTATAAACAGAAAAGTTCTTTAGAAATAATATGGTATTCAACCCCTTCTTCTGCTTCCCTCCTCTCCCTTTTATAAGATGAAATCCTTGCATAACCCTAAACCACCTTTATGATTTAGCTCCTTTCACATGTGTAACCTCCTTCTAAAATTGCGTTGTGCATCCAGGAGCTTCACTGCATCTAGATAACACTGTTGATTTGGTCATGGTTGACCCAGTGAAATAGCTCAATCCCTTCCACACATGAGGGTGTTTTATCAGAATAGCCCAGATTTAACCTTGTTCTCAATGGGCATTGATTTATTCACTGTTTTTAGGAGTTTTTGTTGTCCTCCTTTACACATTTATTCTTGCAATAAGAAAATGAAACAAAATTATATATTCCCATTAGCTTGGGCTAATTGGGAATATTACAGTCCTCCCCTCCAAAATGTTGCTTGTCCTCAAGCAACTGATAAGGTGAGTGTTGGAACTCTTTTCCTCCTTCATTGGTGACACAAGAAATTAATAAGCCTCCTCCATGAGCTGAGTGTTCACCAAACCAACCCTCCATGAATTTTTTTCTCTAATGTTCTTATGAGAGGTAAATACCCCACCCCATAAGGAATAAAAAACTCAAATGAAACAAGCATGGTTGAATCAATACTCTCTCTAAAACAGGTAGAATATGACATATAGAGAGTTCCCATACCATGTGGCACATACATGGCTCCCCTCCTCATTCCATACATACTCATGAAAAGTACAAGTGTATCATCTATATATGGAAGAAAAACTATGTACATACAAATAGAAGTTTGAGCAGGAGGAGGTGGATCATAATCCCACACATGATACCAATGCAGTGCAACCCCTTCCCGCCTCAAATCAAGATATGGTAAGTGGTTTTCCCACCACTTACTTGCTGCCCAAGTCATCTCACTATTGCTGAATGTGAGAGATATGTTTGGTGACTTTGGAAAGCACCCATCATGGAAAAAAATCTCCCTTTGCACATCAAGGGAGTGGCAAAATTCAGAATTTTTAGTGGCCCAACAATTGCCATGAGGTCTACATGATACATTGCTCCTTTTAGGAGTCATGGTCTACATAAAAATGGGTGAATAACATGTACAATCAGAAAATAAAGCTTGCTTTACATGAACATATCCTTTACCAACAATGCCTCTCATACTCATGGAGTTGTGCATGGATCTTTCTCCTCTTTCCAAAAAAGGAAGAGATGACTGAAATGAATCTTGCATAGAGTCCCATGGCTGCCCCAACTCCACATAACTCATGCATTATTGAAAATTCTGATGTAGCTCTCCTCCAAAGCCTTCCCATTCAAAGCATCTCATGATAGTGTTATAGATCTTCATGGAATAGGTAGGGCTGAAACATAACTCTTTGTAGGCCTTTTGTGGCATCCTCTCCTTGAGCTGGGAGGCCCTAGGTAAGAGGACTCTACCATGATGATAGATGACTCCCTCATGGACTAGATATCTCTCTTCATGCAGCTGGTCATCAAGCATCATACAAGGGTGGAGATCTTTGGAATAATCCACCAACAGCTGGGATTTTCAATATAGATCTACACTCCCCAACAATGACAGCACTAATAATGCATCGATAGGGATGTATGTCATGTTGCTGATCCTCTCTTTGACATATATTATGCCCAAGGTGTGTGTTGGAAGGATATACCTTCCATTTTTTTCCTCCAATAGCACAGAATCAGAAATGAATATTGGTGATGATGTTGAGAGAAGAAAATATCCCTCTTTCTTGAAGTTACCCAAACCTCCCAGCGTTGTAGCTTTGTATTCTAATGTTCCCATCCCTCTTGGATCTAAACTTGGACCATTATTTTGTCAGAGATCTCCCACAAAAACTGAATCAGGTGGCCTCCCAGGTGGTTTTCCACTAGATAAAAGGGTCCCATGCAGAAATCTCCTAAACATAAGAGATGGGACTGTAGAGTCTTTGCTTCCACTGTGTTTGTTTCAACTTTATTTCATGTGTGGAACTCTCATAAAATTTGGAGACCACTCTTAGTGATGCAAGAGTGCCTCTGATTGGAGAATTTTCTCCTAGCAATAGTGGATCATCTTCTGCTATGCCAAATTTGTGATCCCTCTGTTCTATCTCATTGTCTCTTAGCATAGACACATGTTGCTCATGTCCTTCATATGGAATATCCTTAGGAACTCCTTGCAAATATGCAAGAGCCCTTCTAGTGGAAGCAATTTCTTCACCTCCATATCCCAGTGAAAATGGATCTCCTCCTGCTATCACAACACTGGAGGATCTTTTCTGCTCTCTTTCTCCCTTCTCCTCATCAATGGAGAATGCCTCATCATCAAGAGACCCTTTTCCTTGGTCTCTTCTTGAAGAAGGAAACCTCATCTCTTATCCTTGAGAAAAGAGTTCTTGCTGAAATGGGACTTTTTCCTTTGGCAAATCATGCAACAGATGTTCAACCATTTCAACAATGTTTAGAAGTGGAGTTGTTTTTATGGATTCTTCCAACTCATGCAAAGATATATATTCCTTGGGCTTGGTTTGATCCCTCAAGGAAGTTTCAGAATATTTCAAATCAAATATTTTCACTAACCTCCTAGTGAAATTTGCATAAGAAGAGATATTTACATTTTTCAAGGAAGAGGACTCAAATAGCCACCAGGCATAAGCCTTACCTTGAAGATGCAACGCTGCTACTCTCATGGCTTCTTCTTCTGAAACTTGATGCAGCTGGAAAAGTAGGTAGAGAGGATCTACCCAAAGTGTGCTGCATGCACCCTCTTCTTCTATTGTAGTTGTTGGATCTTTCTTCTTTAAGTTGACAGAACTCTGGGAAACTAAGATGCTCCTTGAATCCCTATGATTGAGGCTAATACTCTTGGAGATATTCACCAAGGGTTTCCTCCTTTGGTGCTCCTTCTTCTCCTTATTCCTTTGACAAGAAAGTAGGCATGTTACAACATTGTAGATCAGGCTGTGTGGCTGAATGGTCACACACATAGTAATAAGTACTGGGTCTTTCTTGATGTGAAAATATTCTTGAAGGATCTGCAAATATTTCCCTCCTCATTCCCCATATTTCTTATTTCAGCTTGAGAAAGAGTGTTAGAGAACTCTTCTCTCTTTTTCCTTTCAGATAAAGGGGTTTCACCTTTATTTTCTTTATCTTCTATGTAATTACATTTCTTTTGTCTTCTTCTTAGATACCTCTCCTCTTTGTCAATCAGAGGATCATCTCCTTTTGTAGACATATTGGATCTTCAATAAAAGCATAGGTTGTGCCAAGGTTAGAGCTCTGATAACACTGTAATATCCAAAAATAGGGACTGTTAGCAAGGCATGCCTGAAAAATTCATTTTCAGGTTTGTATGCTATAGGATTGCAAACCAACCCTTGGATCCCTTAGATCTTATAATCTAAGTCCTAAATCCAAGAGGAGATCAAAAACAAATCTCTCTAGGAGTGGTAAACAGACCTCCCACACCTAGTAGAGCTGAAATACACCCTAGAATGGGCCTGAAATAATGAGCAAATAATACTGCAGTAAGAAAATGAAGTTTAACTGAATCAGCAGTGGGAGACCAGTAAAGAGGCTGAATAATTACATGTAAATTAGCAAAACAGATTTACAATGTGGCCCATACAATGTACAAGAGAAGTATGAAGACTTTTAAGAAGAAAACCCTCAGAAAGAGGTGTTGAAACCATGTATTACACTGCAAAAAGGCTTGACAACGTTATTTTAAGGAGATATAGTAGTTGTATATTACATGTCAAATATAGGACAGATCTGTGTACAAAATATTAGATCTATATCAGATCTGTACACTAGATTGTATCTATTTTACATACCCCTTAGGGTTTTCAGCAAAGCATGAAGCATATGGAGTAGATATGAGATCTTATGCAGTAGATCTGCAGATTCATTCAAAATTTCTGAAGCATCTATAGGAATATTCAGATCAGATCTGAATATGACATGAAATAGATCATAAATAAATAGATCACCACAGTGAAAGGCAGCTTCCCATCACTAGAGAACACTCCTCAAAGTTTGCCAAAACTCCCCTGCAATTTTCCTCTTGCAGATAACGTAGTCATGGAAGATAAACTGTGTTGTAGCCTTGATGAACAGTTTGGCCTAATGCCAAGGTATGGATCTGAAGCTCTGATGATCCAATACACTCTTTCCAAGGGGATAGAAGACTCTCCCACTAAAAAGAGGCACTAGATTGACCTAGATCTGAATAGATCTAGCATCCACTTGCTGCAACTTACAAAGACAACCAGACCCTTAATATGATCTGCATTGTAGTTGAAAGAAGAAGCTTGGCCTTAAGCCTGATAGTGGACTAGAAATGCAGGACTCCTCCAAGAGCTCCTTAATGGAAGAGGTGGGAATCTCGATCAAGAACACCCCAGTGCCAAACATCACTATTCTCAGCTAAACAACTAGAGAATGAGAAATGTCTAAACAAACAATTTTTTCAGATATAGTATGGTATTCAACCCCTTCTTCTACTTTCCTCCTCTCCCTTTTATAAGATGAAAGTCTTGCATAACCCTAAACCACCTCAATGATTTAGCTCGTTTCAGATGTGTAACCTCCTTCTAAATCTATGTTGTGCATCTAGGAGGTTCACTGCATCTAGATAGTGCTGTTGATTTGGTCATGGTTGACCCAGTCAAATAGCTCAATCCCTTCCACACATGAGGGTGTTTTATCAGAATAGCCTAGATTTAGCCTTGTTCTCATTGGGAATTGATTTATTCACTGTTTTTAGGAGTTTTTATTGTCCTCCTTTACACATTTATTCTTGCAATAAGAAAATGAAACAAAATTGTATATTCCCATTATCTTGGGCTAATTGGGAATATTACATATTAGGTCCCACTCAACACACTCTCCACAAGCATCATCTGCCCTCTAGTGATGTGGTGGAATGTCTGGTTTCCCAGCATCCGCAACACCACTGTGGCCACAACACGGGTCTCTAACCTCTCTAGATCCCCGATGGGTATCTGAGTCCCCTTGACTTGGAGACCTGGTCAAAAATGGCACTCTACAAACTTCATGATGTTCCACCCTCACAGTAACACTGGCTGAGTATTCCCAACCATCCCAAGTGGTGGGAGACCAGTAAAAAAATATATATCCTGGACCGTCAACTCGATCCGGTTCCCCTGCACTATAAAGACCTCATGGTCCAGATGCCAATAACTGAAAATCCAAGCCAATAAGGGCTCTCTAGATCTCATCAGAGGGTTCTCAAAAAACTTAAGAACCCCAAACCTGGCCAATGCACTACAAACACCCTGATCCTCCCGGATCTCTGACCGTAATGTGCCCAGGTCTCTCTCTCTCCAGTTGATCCATAATTCTGCCATATCTACACAAAACCATCATATTTGTTAGTGTACAGATAGGAAATATTGTATCCAAACATAAAAACCCAGTTCTCAACCAAAAAACAACACATAAAAACACCTCTCTGTCAGGTCGCACTTTTCAGGCCCGATCCTGGGACAAGTCGTAGTTTTCTGCCCAAAACCTGCTACCTAGGTCATAGTTTTTGCCCCAAAAAGTGTGACCCAGCTGTGAAGAGGAGTAGGGGTCTATTACTGAGCTCTAGGGACCTAAACTAAAATTTTAATCCATTGAAATGAAAGAATAGGGTTAGGCCTCTTACCTGCAACTGACGGATCTCGATTCCAATGATGAGTTTGTCTACTACGCTAGTTGCAAGATTTAGGGCCTTCTCTCCTCTCTACATTCACCACAGCTCCACATGAAAATGAGTGAATTTGGAGGGAAAATGCCTTATTAAAAGAGAAACCCTTTATTTTTCTTTTGCCTGATGAGGCCAAACCATAACTCAGTTTGACAAACCATTTGTACCATTGGAAAGCTCTGACCGAGCCCTCAAATGGGTATCTGTTAGTTTTTCGTGTTTTGATACTTCACAAAGACACATTTTTTCCAAGAAGGGTCACTTCACCACTCCTCGAAATCAAATTTCTTCACTTCCAAAACTTGTACTTGGGGCACCACTTTGCCTCCATACTTGTCCATGCTTGTGTCAATTTTCGTCGTGATTTACCATCTTGTACTCATGTCTTTTTGGTCCCCATTGGAACTTTACTATGTGGCAACATCATCGAGTCACCCTTTTTTAGAGCATCCAAGTTGAGTCATCATCGCATTCATGGAGTCTATCCCGAGTCCCTTTGTATCCCGCTATAGTCCTCCATCTTTCATTGCTTGGTCCCTCTCTCCTGTCGCACATTATGGCCTTCAGTCCTACTGTCCCCTATCCCCCTTTGATATTATGTCAGTCACTGCCAGGTCATCCATTCTCTTTATGCTCTAACAAGGGAATTCATCCGCCCGCTACTCAGTACCCCCCATTTCATCATCATCCCTGGTGTCAGTCTGTTAGTCACTCTAATATTTTCTCTCATTCCTTATTTGAGGACCCCTTATTTCCTCACCTATGGTGGACCTCCTTCTGTCAACATCAAATCATTCATTCCAGAAGACAGGTCTAGAGGGCAGTGTACCTTGGTTCCAGCTTTCACTCTTGTTCGACGACTTTGATCAGGTAAAGGGACTCCTTAAAACCCTTTGACTTGATTGTTTCTCAACTCCAGCTCCTTATAGCATGATCGAGATCCGTATACTTGATGGTTCAGTGATGCAGCAGATTAGACCGATGATTCCTGGGTGTGTGTGAGATGTTTCAGCCCTCATGAGGGGGTGGCCCTACAGGTAGCCCCCCACATGCTCAGATGACCTCTTCATTACAACCTTTGATGCAGCTCCATAGATTTGATGATGCCAGCCTTAGCCGCTTGCAGTGCCTTTTTGTTTGCATGTATCAATCAGATTTTCAGAGCCCTCTCATGTTTACAGGGGAATTTGGGTTGTATTTGTATCTCATGTACTCAGATATTATTGTATAAGTCCTGGCTGATCCCAGGCACAATATGTATGTGGGATTCATTATCATGTTTTTTATTTGGCTCATGTTTATGCCAGCATGTACTATATATTTCAGTCCCTTGTTTACTGGACACATTATTCTTTGTACTTTGTCTCGGCGGGCATAGCTATGCTTCCCCCACCGCCTATAGCATAGGTACTGACTCATAAAAGAGACTTGTTGCACCTATAAGTCTTGCCTCCTTAGGGTCTAGTCCTCTAGTGCTTTGGTCTACCTTATATTTCTCTCTCTTTGACTTCCCCTTCGGTGTCTACTGATTGAGTTCTTACAACGTACTTCGGTCATACGATTAGCTCCTAACGCTCACACGCTGGGGGGAAATCTGTTACACCATTTTTTTGTCATCTAACATATTACTATTAGATGGACCTAAGTACACCATGTAAGACCAATTTTACCCTAAGTAAAATTTCTTTCACTATGAAAAATAACTTAGTAAACCACCTTTATTAAGTTGTTTATGGTATAAACAGGAAACCCCATGAGGAAATATTGAATAAATCTACATTTGTTTGGTTTTCCTCAAGGAATTATTAGTTAAACAGAAGTTTAATTAATATTCCTCATCATATTTAACCCAAAACAGGAAAATTAATTAAATAAATCACTATTTATCTTATTATTTTCTAGGAATAATTATTTAAACCTTATTTAAATAATATTCCTTGTTAAATTTAACTAAATCATTCATAAATAATTAAATAAATCATTATTTATTTGATTATTACTCAACCACATCCTTAAAGTAATAAATAAATAATTTATTTATTTATTATTTACAAATAAAGGGATTTGACCCAAGTCAATTTTTTTTCCCTCCAACAAATATAATAAAATATTCCATAAAAGTTGGATCTTGATTTGGTTAATAATATTTTAATTATGCACCAATATCTAGACTAACTCAATATTTTTTTATAAATAGAAGGGTTTTTTCATTCATTCACTACCTTTTGTTGCCTAAAATATCACTCTGGATCTATACTTTGGGTCTGACTTTGATCCACCATCATAGTCATATTTTGCTACTATTTTTCTTGTGAGATCCCTTTGAGTTCCATTTTTTGTCTGGGTTTTCTACACCATCAAGAGAGAGGGATTTTAGATCTGAAGTGCTGAGGACTTACAAGAACCCATCCCGTTGAGGAGTACTGGTAACATCCTTCTATGTTCTCCTCCTAGGTGCCATTAATACAAAATTCTTTAAACATATTCTTGTCGTGTCTATTGGATGCATGGAGCAACTCATGTTTTTATTTACTGCTTAATGTATTTTAATGCATAGATCTAGATTTTTGCAGCATTTATCTTGGTCACCTAATTGCAGATCTAAATATATTGGCAACCATCTTTGTTGTTAGGGCTATTTTTTATGCTCATCTAAAGTGGTCTTTTTTTGTACTCTTGCGATTAATATTCATACTAATAGAGATAGTGAGGTTGCATGGTGTTCCCAAGAGGATTGTATCCGAAAGATATGGCAAGTTAACTTCCAAGTTTTGGAAGGATTTGTTTGCACGTTTGGGGAAATAGTTGACTTTCAGTTAAATTAGCATCCTGTTGTGCTATACAACAACCCCCCATTTCATATTATTTTGCTTTAGAAAACTATAATATGAAATGGGTCCCTTTTAGATTAAATTGGTATTAACTCATCATTCCTCTAAAAGGTTCGAAAACAAACGAAACATTATAAAACCTTTTGAGTTAATAAATCATCAGCAATCGGGAAAATAAAACAATCACAACAAAAGGCCCCTCTCCTGGCTTTGATACGATATCACTATCGGCAATCGGGGAATGCGATATGAATACAACGAAACTCTTTTCCTTAAAAGCTCCCGATGCGAGTTAAGCGATATCGCTATCGGCAATCGGGGATTCTACAATAACTTAAATAAAACTGCCCAAGTCTTCCTCCGATCGCCAATCGCGATAAAGCCAAGCGCGACTTTCAAAAAGGATTGATATGGCTTCAGCATATTATATTAATTATTATTAAAAAGCCTTTCCGCTTCCCAATAGTGATTCACTTGCGCCCAGCCGCCAAATAAAAATCAAATCCACGCTTAAATAGACTATTCAGCAAATGAAGGATATAATGAGCATTTAATTGATTGACAAGTTTAAACGGCTAATTAATGGAGCAGTTATGCCTAAATCCCTTCAGAGATTATATCCGCGGGAGTCTTATGATTATCTTCCATTATTCATTGATTGACATAATTCTTCTGTACTTAGTTTTCGCCATCTATTCTCCGCATTACGTTCATTTTATCTCTTGTGCAGAGCTTCTCCGCAGTAGCAAGTTCAGACCAAATGGGGAAGAAATCTAAGAAACCTGGAACAGCTTCAGCTTCTGTGGTAACAGAACAACATGCTGCCGATCCGGGACCAAACAAAAAAGGATTAATCTCAGATACCACATGTCTTGGTCTCGGTAATACTACTTGGCAGAGCATTTACAACCTGGTTGAAGCCGAGGAACCTCAGCAAACAATGGTACAAGCTATAGCAGGCTCGAACCAGAAATCTGATGCTACTCTGAAAGATTTGGATGATTCCTACCTACACAGGGTAGCGGCTCGGGAGAAAATTCTTCCATATACAGACATAGTGTGATGGGCCATTGAAGAAATTCCAATTACGAACAGAATATTCTGCACTATTGATGGGAGAATTTTCGGTTCATTTCAGCCTAATGATTTGAGACAAATGTACCATTTGCCTGAACCAGAGAAGAAGTATAATAAAGCATTCTTGGAGAAGTTTAGAGATGAAAATGAAACTGATTCAGATCCTATACGAGAATGGAGACAAAACCCAGCAAAACACAAACATGAGTCTTCGGGTAAGTACTCCGTCAATTCCTTATGTTCTCCTTATTGTTATGCTGGAGCTATGATGTGTCGAATGTGGGGATTGCATGATTCTTCAAAATTTTCCATAGAGATGGTACCTTTGATGGAAGCAACATGTAATAGTGAAATCATGGATTGGGGGAATATATTATCAGATAAGTTAGCAAATGCTATTCTTGACTTCAGAAACAAATCCCGTGTTACTGATAGAATCATCCCTCCATTTTACTTTAGTGCCTACATTTTAGATACCCTATGTTTTAATTCTGAGTTTCCTGTGTTAGGGTGGAGATGGACTCCACAAGACCCCATGCCCATTCATATATATCACCAGAAATTATGGAAAGCCCATTATAAACACCACCTATATCAAGTCTGCAAGGGACTCATGCTACCTATTTACTATGCAATTTTTGCTAGACCTACTCCTAAGATCTCCTCTCAAGCAGAGATTGACTTCACAGCCCTAGGAACCTGGTTTGGAGAGCAAAAATTCACTTATGTAAGAGTTTTCGGCAGTCAGGCCAGACCTCATGTCCTCCCCTTGTATATACCAGACACACTTTTAGCTTGAGAGATAGCATATCAGCTTACATCCGCATCAGCTACAAAGACTCTCAGGAATTCAAAGAAGCAAGTCTGGCCTCCTTTCCCTCTAAGGTGTGGCGTCTATACTCTACGTGTTTATAAACACGTAGAGAAAGAGGCGGAAAAGATTAATATGTTAAAACTCGCCACTCTGCCTAACAGACGCTTTGATCTGAAAAAGGTAGTCTATAATGTTCTAGATTAGGCCAAATTCAATAAATTTGAACATAAGGAAGACGAGTTTGATGACCTTTTCTCCTCGGCCGAGTCTATATTTCAGGTTCAAGAGATAGCTAAAATTAGATACCATGACGACGGGTTAGTTGAATTTAACAAACTTAGAGAGCAGAGGTTGCAAACTCTACCTCTAGATTTGTTAGCCACTACCCCGATGATACAATCAAGCGAGCCTGAGCAGCAGCTTACCATCAAACCTCCTGCTACATCCAAAATCTCTGAAGAAATCCAAAGAAGAGAGCAGGAGGAACTCCAGAGGAAAGAACAGGAAGAGGCAAAGAGGAAAGAACAGGAGGAACTCCAGAGGAAAGAACAGAAAAGGCAGCAGGAATAGAGCAGCAAGAAGGTGAATGTCGACACTCAGATTGACCCAAGATTGTTCCAGGAATGGCAGCAATTTGTTTCAATTATAAGCAATCTTGAGAGCTCAAAGAATGCCGATACATCTAAAGTGGCCAATACACAGGATACAGTATCAAAAAGGGTTCCAAGCAAAGAAACCAGCAGTCTACCCCCGACTACAGGATTAGAAATAATTCCCAAGGATCCTTCAGATCAAATTATTTTGCAGGTAGAGGATATTCCTCCATGGGATGTGTTCTATAGCCCAAAACACAAGGCTGTAATAAAGCAACAACGGAAAAGGAGAAGGATTGATCAACCTTCCCTATTCCCTGAACAAACAGTAACAGCCAATGTAGTGTGGAAGGAATAATTCAACCCCTCCGATGACCTGACAAAGTTGTCCCAATATGCTGGTGCCTATTCGGCAGCCACCATGGATAAGGCATCGGAGGTGATAAATTTGTTGAAAGAAAAGGATCAAGCGATCGCTTCACTACAAACACAGCTATTGGAGGCACAACAGAAAGAAGATTCAGAAGCGATTCAGAAACAGAAAGAATCATCGGAGGCATTAGCAAAATTGAAAGCAATGAATGAACAGATGGTAAAAACAAAAGATGAACAAATTGCTCAATTAACAGCTCAAGTAGAGAAGTTCAAGAGTCTTCCCCAGCCTGCCAATTTCAGAGAAGAAGCAATACAGATTAATAAGGCACTCATAACACAAATAAGATTGTTGTGTCATGAAATTGCCCAAGTTGAACCTCTGTGTGACATAACAACATCTATAATAAACAAATCAGTTGATGCCAGGCAGGACTTAGAGCAAGCCGATGAGACTTTAACAGATTTTCTTACTTGGTAGAGCACTAATGAGGGACAGGCAGCAAACTTGCCTAAAATCTTAGAATCCCATAAAGAAATTCTATTCATGGAATGGCAGTCCCAATTGATGAAAGCAGAGAGAGAGGTTTCTAGATGCAGATTATCTACGAACAATTTGATTGACTTGATTAACAATACTCTCTATTTGTCTAACATGATCTCTCAATGTACACCAGGTAAATTATTATCACCCAAGACATTGGAACAATCATGTTGTCAAGAGCTAGAAAAGAATGGGAAATTGATTACAAGAATTACAAGTTTAACTTGGGACACCTATTGGTTGTTCCTAGTAAAACCATACATCCAGAAAGCCGCCCTCAAATGCTTAACGGATGCAATCGGGTGTATCATTCCCGATATACACGATGCCACCTATGCTGCTCAAATCAATTCTCATCTCAGCCGCCCTCAAGAAGTGGAACCAATGCTGGCAATATGCCAACTCAGGACAAAAAGCAAACAGTCAGAGTGATGAATCATGCTGCTGATTACCAGATTGCTGTAGGGGAGATGATTCAAGATCGGGTTATACCAATTTAGTAGCATTTTAATTTTGTAGTTTGTTATTTTAATTTAGTATTTATAGACCCTTTCATGTATTTAGAAAGGGTCGTAAGTTTTTTTATATGACTGAAACCTGAAGTTGCACTACTGTACTTCAAGCATATTTTTTATGAAAACTGGACCAATTTTTCCAAATTTTGATAACGAAGCTTTTATGTGGATGTGCACTACTGCCTTTATTTAAAAGTATTTCTGAGTCGGAAGAAGGAATTCAAATTGCGATTGACGTTGAGGAAGATTTGCAGCTCATATGGTACTATTATCTATGTCTGAATTCATTCTTTTTATGTAAATTGTTGTTTGATTACTCTTGCTATTATTGAATATATGAATGTGTTTTAACAGCAGTCTTTATACTTTCCACTACTGGATGTTTACATTTTGCTATTCTTCTAATCATTCATGTATCAGTAATATAAAAAGATAAGTGTAACAATGTTTTATCAATTACTTCGTTCAAATAATTGAACGAAGTAATTATTATTTAAATGAATGTCTTTGTTTATTGAATAGTGTCATCTATATGCCTATCGATAAACACAGATCACCAAACGTTGCACTTAAGAATAGAAGCTTCCTGGGATAAAATAGTCATTTACGTTTTTGTTTATAGATTAAGTACTCCATTCATTATCACTTATTAGAAAACCAATCATTCATCCACCCCTTTTATTCATTACTGGGAAACCGGTCCCATTATATCCAGTCGGAGCCACCATCCCAAACGAAAAAGGAGCTGTCTTAAGGTCCGGACCAGGTGGTTATCCCCCAATGTTGATGTAACGATTTTCGGGGCATCAACATTTTTGGCGCTAGAAGGAGCGCCTTGTCAACTATGAATGGCGAGTAAATCAAAACCTACAGACCATTCTGAGAGTAAATCACCCTCTACCTCACCTCAGACCTCCCGTTTTCATTCTGAAACACTAGTGTCCAAACAAGAAGAAGAGGGATCAACTATCACTGCTCAATCACACCATACTTCAGAACGTTTAAGTCCGAAGTCCCCTGAATTTCATTCTATCATCCAGAAACTTCAAGGCTTCTCCATATCACCTCAGAGATATGAAGTATCTCAAGGCAGTCAGACTTCGCAATTCCACCTACCTCATCATCTCACCAGACTTCAAAGCGAAAAACTTGGCATTGAACCAGCTGAGTTACCTTTACCCCGAAGGAAAAGGGAAAAAAGGAACACTGAAGGTTCTGATAGTGAGACCTTTTCTCCATCATCTTCCATCTCATCATCTCCAGTGCGAAGTCAAACACCCACTTCCCCATTACATATTACTGTTCACTCGGGGTCACCACCTTCAATATCACAACCTCTTCAGTCTTTATTACTACCTCCCCCCCAATCACCTGGAACACCACAGTCAAACGTTGGTACTCCCAAGATGGCTCAAAATCCATGGAACAGTCCTGGTGCAGTCACTATGCCTGCACCATTACATCCATTACCTGATTATCGTGAGAAATGGTTACCAAAGTTTAATCCAGACGCTGGAACATTAGCTGAGGAACACATAAATAATTTCATGTTGTCAGTTAATCTAAAAGGAGTAACACAAGAAGATGTTGTAGTTAGACTTTTCCCCTACACATTACAAGGATCAGCTGGGTCTTGGTATTTTTCCTTACCCTCTGGATCCATTACCAGTTGGAATATCTTTCAGGAGTAGTTTCTTACCAAATATGGCGACGATAGATCCTTGGCCACGCTCATTAATGACCTTTCAAATCTAAGAATTGAGTCTAGAGAACCAATTAAGGAGTTTAACTCCCGATTCAATAAGCTCTTGAATAAAATTCCCACCGATTCCAAGCCAAGTGAACAAGTTAGAAGCGAGTGGTACATCACAGCCCTACCTTCAAATATAGCCATTTTTGTAGATAGGGTTGCGAAACCAACTTTGGCCGAAAACACGAAAGAAGCCATCGCTGTGGAAAAACGTATAATCGCTTTGGAAAAGAAAGATGCTCTCGAAGATAAGAAATCCAAAAAAGTGTCTTTCAAGGATGATTCAAAGAAGAAAAACACCAAAGATCCATACGATATGGAGGGTCTTCAAAAGGTCCTCAAAACAATGTCAAACGAAATGGTTGAAATTAAAAAGCAAGTAGCAGAAACTTCAACAAAGGAACCATTTAGGAATTTTAAGAAAATTGAGTCAAAACCACCAAATATTATATCCAATGCAGATTCAGACCCTGAGGAAGAAGAAGAAGATGAAACAATTACATCATCCGATGAAATTGATGAAGAGGAAGTCGTTGAATGCCATGGAATTTGGGACTTCATATTGCCTAACTCCGACACCGAAAATGAACAAGAAGTTTTTCCTGTGACTACTAGGAGCAAAAATACCCCTGAACCTGCTCAGGCAAGTTCCAAGAAAAGGAGTGCAGGTACTAATACTACAAAGGAAAAGGTACCCGCAAGGAAGCCGGCTGCAACAGTCCCTCAAAACCAACCATCGTCCTCAAATACACCTTCAACATCAAAGACGTTGGTAGTATCGGATTCAATGGATTACAATATTATTGATGACATGAAGAAGACTAAGGCAAACATCACCATGTTTGAACTCAGTAAATTAAAACATCAACAGAAATTTCTTCTTAAGGAACTAAATGCAGTTCCTTCCTCCCCTATTCCTAGTGCTAAAGCTACAAATGATTCAGGACAACCACCTTCTGGTAGAATTGAGGCTACTGATACAATTCTAATCGGAGACAGATCAAATTCCCATACCCCCCCTTTCCTCTTAACCTTCGAAATCTATAATCGAAATCTACACAACTTTTTAATTGACTCAGGGGCATCATCTAATATAATGCCATCTTCAATTTGTTCTAAACTGAACATAGAACCCCAAAAGTCTTCAATTCACATTGTGTAGTTAGATAGAACCAAAGTCCAAGTCTTAGGGGAAATAAATTCTGTTACTATCAGGTTAGCGGCTGATCCACAAGTAGTTCAAAGAATTGATATCTTAATCGCTGATATACCTGAGTTTTATGGTTTAATCTTGAGCAGGGATTGGTCTATGAAGCTCCATGGATATATTTCTACCGATTGGTCTCATATGTGGCTGCCCTACAGGGGAAAGCCAAATAAAATAAAAATCAATCGGGAGAAACACATGACCCATACTATCACAGAGTTCGAACAAGAAAATCAATCAATTGCATTTAATAATAATATATTGGGAAATTATTCTTCTGAATCATTCTTTGGCAATTATGTTGCCCAACCATCTCCATTCTTAGTAAACAATTTCACATCCCAAATTGAAATTTTTTCACAAACTGACAGTTCAAGATGTGTTAATGTTACTGAGAATTCTGTAAATAAAATTGTTGATAATTCTTTATTTTGGTCTTTATATTTTGACGGTTCTAAATCTAGTGAAGGATCAGGAGCAGGATGTATTCTAGTCAGCCCCGAGGGAGAAAAAACAATGATTTCTTGTAGGTTAGAATTTGAATGCACGAATAATACAGCTGAGTATGAGGCCTTGGTGCAAGAAGTATATAAAGCTATTGGCCTGAAAGTCCAATATTTGAAAGTGTTTGGCGATTCAGAGATTGTTATAAAACAAGTTCGAAATACAATCCATTGTCTCTCTATCACCTCAAACACTATCAGTCTTTAGTCCAGGAACTTATATCTCATTTATTAGCATTCAATATTTCACCTATTCCCAGATCCCAGAATGCAGCAGCTGACTTGTTAGCCAATGTTGCTTCTAAACTCCTACCTTCCGAAGATTATAGCCCAGATAGATTTTCAGTAGAGTTGATTTTTAGGACATCAATTCCTGACAATATTACCAATTGGCGAGTTTTTAATCACGATGAAGACATCTTACTTTTCTTAACGTCCGACGAGTCCTACAATGATCAGATCATTGATGAAAATGATCATGATCTTCAGATGAAAGAAAAGCACGAGGAAAACTCAATACCAAAACCTGTGGTTAAACTTGAAGATCTCTATGATATTAAAGACAGGTTTAAATAGGTAAGCAATTCAAAACTCCAAAGTTCTACCTTAAGATTTGAATTGATAAATCTCGGCACTGAGCAGAACCCTCAAAATGTCAATTTAGGACTAGGGCTTTCTGTGGAAGAAAGGATAGCATTTATTAGATTATTAAGAAAAAATAAACATGTCTTCGCTTGGAAGTATGATGACTTAAAAACATATGATACATCAATCATCCAGCATACCATTCCAATGCTTTCTGAACAAAAACCAGTTCAACAAAAATTGAGGAAAATACATCCAAACTTAGAGAGTCAGATAAAATCAGAACTCAATAAACTCTTGAAAGCAAAGATTATTTTTCCTGTCCGAAATTCAAACTGGGTCTCCAATATGGTTCCTATTAGGAAGAAAAATGGTGACATCAGGATTTGTATAGATTTCAGAAATCTGAATAAGGCAAGCCAAAAATATAATTTTCCATTACCTACCATGGAGTAGATACTCCATTCGGTAGCAGGTTCTGAGCAAATGTCCTTTCTAGACGGTTTTTCAGGATACAACTAGATTCTGGTCCATCCTGATGACAGACTCAAAACCACTTTCAGAACAAAATGGGGAACTTACGCCTATCAGAAAATTCCTTTTGGACTTATTAATGCAGGAGCTACATTCCAAAGAGCAATGGATATAGCCTTCAAAGGGTTGATCAACAAAACAGTATTCGTCTATTTAGATGACATTACTGTATTTTCTAAAAAGAGATCCAACCATTTACATGATTTGAATCAAATCTTTGAACGCTGTAGAAGGTATGGTATTTCACTCAATCCCAAAAAATCCTTCTTTTCTCTAAATCAAGGAAAGCTCTTGGGCTTTATCGTTTCCAAAGATGGTATTTATATTGATCTTGATAGGATCAAAGAAATTTCTGAAATCCCATTTCCTCATAACAAAAAATCCATGCAGTCATTTTTAGGTCAGATCAACTTTGTCAAAAGATTTGTTCCCGATTTTTCTCACATCATTTTACCATTACAAACCATGATTAAGAAAAATTCAGTGTTTAGATGGGGATCTGTGGAAAAGGAAGCATTTCATTTAATCAAACAATCAATAATCAATGCCCCCGCTTTAAACACTCCCAATTTTTCTAATCATTTCACATTGTATACTATCGCATCCGATTCATCTTATGCAGCGGTACTCACTCAGATTAATGATCACGACTTGGAAGCACCGATTTCATTTTTTAGTTCAAATTTTCAGGGTGCAGAACTAAATTACTCCGAAGTTGAAAAACAAGCCTTTGCTGTGTATAAAGCCATTAAACACTACAGGCCCTTCCTTTTAAAAACCCATACAAAAGTTATAGTTCCTTTTTCTGCAGTAAGGCAATTACTGATCCAAAGGGAATTAGGTGAGAAAAGGGAAAATTGGGTTACAGCACTTCAAGAATATGACTTGGAAATGAAGCCAGCAAATATTGTTAGAGGCCAAGGTTTTTGCAGGTTATTAGCAGGAGCATCCAACATTCCGGAATCAGGTGATACATAACATATTGAAGAAATCAACCAGATAAGTATTACCAATTTTGAATCTCAATACGCAGATTTAATATTTTATTTGAAAAATGGATATGCACCTCCTAATCTTTCTTATAAAAACAAACGGGCCATTATATTAAAAGAAAAAAACTTCATAATCATTGATGATGTACTTTTTAGGCAAAAATATGATTCAGTTTTATTAAGATTCCTAGAAAAACCTGAAGCACAAAAGGTTTTGCAGGAGCTACACAATGGACCAGCTGGAGGACATTTTGGAGCTGACACAACAGCTCACAAAATCATTCATGCTGGGTATTATTGGCCCACTTTATTCAGAGATACTCACGAATATGTAAGGAAATTCCAAAGTTGTCAAACCTCCAGTGGAAGACAAAGAAAACCAGCTTTCCCTTTGCAACCAGTCAACATTGATCAACCTTTTGAACAATGGGGATTGGATATCATTGGGGAAATAACTCCACAGTCCTCCAAACAACATAAGTATATCCTTACTGCTACTGATTGCTTTACCAAGTGGGTTGAAGCAATTCCGTTAAAGACAACAAGCTCTGAAGGAATTATAGAATTTATAGATCAATTCATCATTACCAGGTTTGGTGTCCCAAATGCTCTTGTTTTTGATAATGCATCTTATTTCTCTAGAAATGCTATGTTTGATTTCGCTATTAAAAGAGGATTTAAATTGAAATATTCTGCAAATTACTATTCCCAGGGTAATGGTCTAGCAGAGTCTACCAATAAAAATCTACTTAAAATCATTAAGCGAACTATTGAACAGAATCATAAAAAATGGCACAAATATTTAATATTCGCACTATGGGCTGATAGAATAACGCAGAAGGCCTCCATAGGTACTTCTCCATTCAATCTTGTATATGGGAAAGAAGCAATACTTCCAACCAATCTAGCACTTCCTTCTCTAGCCCTAGTTCAGTTTATTGAAGAAAGCCCCTCTTCTTCTATCCAACTCAGACATGATCAAATTTTAAAATTAGAAGAAGAAAGAGAAAAGGCTAAAATTACTCATGCAAAACATCAGCAGATAATAAAAACATCATTTGATTCGGCTTCGTCTAGTTCTAAACAGTTGCAGGTTGGTGATCTAGTTCTGAAATGGGATAAAGCCCATGAGGATAAAGGTAAACACACCAAGTTCCAAAAGATGTGGCTTGGACCATTTCAGATCAGCGAGAAGATAGGCCATTCGACATTCATATTACAAGATCTATCAGGAAAGAGGGACTCTATTCCTGTTAATGGCCTCGTCTTAAAGAAATTCTTCAATTGAGAAGGTAACCCCTTCTCTTTTAGTTTTAGTAGGATTTATAGTTTTTAGGTCCATTAGGAAATAAAGTTGTAAAATAGCTTCTATTGGCCTTTGCTATATTGAAAAGTTGCTCTAAAGAAGTACTTTTAATATTTACTTTTGAAAATAGAAGTCTTTAAAGAAAAAAAGGAAGACAATTTCTATGGAATTAGTTATATTCACATTTTTGAAAAACTCATTTTATTTTTGTGAAATCTCCTCAAGATTTAGAAGTACTATAAATCATTTTAATGTTTTTAAACTGACCACAAAAGGGTTATCAATATCAAAACAGAAACTGATTCAATCTTGGTATCTTCAACTCTTACCTTGTCATCCATTTTTTCTTAAGGAAAAAATTGTCCATCCCATTCATCCAAGTTTATGATAACTCAGAGTGTAATTCTAAAATATCTGATATAAAGATAAGGGGTCTTATCACAAGCCTACTTACCATGGTCATTGGAAAATAGTCTGATTGACATTACCAACACTGCATACCAAAACAGGGTAATGGCTTATAAGCATAAGACAAGGGGTCTCATCACGAGCTAGCTTGTTCGATTAAGATTACAACCAGTGAATGGCATTGTCAAACAGCTGGCAACCAAACCAGGACAACGGATTTTTTTATCTTACAAAATAATGAAAAGAAAAGAAATACAAAATATGAAAACATATTTTGAATTCATTCTTTTAATCATACTCTGAGATGGAAGGGGTAATGGACAATCAAATGGTTAAAAGGTATCCCTGTCGAAACTATGAACTTTTGCTGGCAGCAGAGGCTCTACCTATGACAAAGGAGTTAATCAAAAAGGCTAAGTTGGAAAGGTGTTTTGTTTTATCATTATCAACCAATAGAGGCCAATTCAAAACCTAGAATGTATTTAATTTTAACAAGAGGAGAAATTAGCAAAAATAGCCTTTATTATATTCAGAATGTATGTATACTTAGTTATATTAGAATATTCCTTTCTTTTTGATAAAGATTTCTATATAAAGAAAGTTCAAATATTCCAATATTTCTCAGAGATAACGGTTTCTCCCAGCGAATCGCCAATTGTTGTGCTATACAACAACCCCCCATTTCATAAAATTTTACTTTAGAAAACTATAATATGAAATGGGTCCCTTTTAGATTAAATTGGTATTAACTCATCATTCCTCTAAAAAATCCGAAAACAAACAAAACATTATAAAACCTTTTGAGTTAATAAATCATCGGCAATCGGGAAAATAAAACAATCACAACACAAGGCCCCTCTCCTGGCTCCGATGCGATATCACTATCGGCAATCGGGGGATGCGATCTGAATACAACGAAACTCTTTTCTTTAAAAGCTCCCGATGCGAGTTAAGCGATATCGCTATTGGCGATCGGGGATTCTACGATAACTCAAATAAAACTGCCCAAGTCTTCCTTCGATCGCCGATCGCGATAAAGCCAAGCGCGACTTTCAAAAAGGATTGATATGGCTTCGGCATATTATGTTAATTATTATTAAAAATCCTTTCCGCTTTCCAATAGTGATTCACTTGTGCCCAACCGCCAAATAAAAATCAAATCCGCGCTTAAATAGACTATTCGACAAATGAAGGATATAATGAGCATTTAATTGATTGACAGGTTTAAACGGCCAATTAATGGAGTAGTTACGCCTAAATCCCTTTAGAGATTACATCCGCGGGAGTCTTATGATTATTTTCCATTATTTATTGATTGACATAAGTCTTATGTACTTAGTTTTCGCCGTCTATTCTCCACATTACGTTCATTCTATCTCTTGTGCAGAGCTTCTCCACAGTAGCAGGTTCAGACCAAATGGGGAAGAAATCTAAGAAACCTGGAATAGCTTCAGCTTCTGTGGTAACAGAACAACATGCTACCGATCCGGGACCAAACAAAAAAGGATTAATCTCAGATACCACATGTCTTGGTCTCGGTAATACTACTTGGCAGAGCATTTACAACCTGGTTGAAGCCGAGGAACCTCAGCAAACAACGGTACAAGCTTCAGCAGGCTCGAGCCAGAAATCTGACGCTACTCTGAAAGATTTGGCTGATTCCTACCTGCACAGGGTAGTGGCTTGGGAGAAAATTCTTCCATATACAGATGTAGTGAGATGGACCATTGAAGAAATTCCAATTACGAACAGAATATTATGCACTATTGATGGGAGAGTTTTTGGTTCGTTTCAGCCTGATGATTTGAGACAAATGTACCATTTGCCCGAACCAGAGAAGAAGTATAATAAAGCATTCCTGGAGAAGTTTAGAGATGAAAATGAAATTGATTCAGAACCTATACGAGAATGGAGACAAAACTCGGCAAAGCACAAACATGAGTCTTCGGGTAAGTACTCTGTTATTTCCTTTCAAAGCATTAGAATTTTTAAGGAGAGAAGAAATTGTGATTTTTCTGAGAAAATTTGGGAAAATTGTCTCGATACTGCGCGCTTGGGAGAAGGTGCTGCGCACTTGACAATTTTCCTCCATTCATTTTTTGATGGCACTACGCATCTGGGATGTGGCATTGCGCTCTTTCCTGACAGACCCTCTGCTTGTTTTCAAAGGTGTTGTGCGCTCAGCTTGGCACTGCGCCCTCAGCATTGGCGCTGCACGCTTGGATAGGGAGGGTTTCAAAGTCCTCCAACCACTCAAATCACACCAAAACCCCTTCAAATCCTTGCTCAAGTCTTATAAGGCACTGATAAGAGGTAAGCACATTCCATAACCCATCTTCAAGCTATTTTGGTCATCATTTAATTGAATGGAAGTGAAACGCTAAGAAGAAACCCTAAGTCTTAAGCTTGAAATCACTGTTTTGCCATTACTTCATCATCCTTAAAGAAAATCAGTGATAGATAGGGAAATAACACTGTTTGAGGGTTTTCATTCATCTTAGCTTGTCACAACATCCATTCCCTTGATACAATAATTCCCTTCACTTGCAAAGCTACCTTTTCTTTACCTTCCCTTCATCTCATTTCACATCAGCCCTAGGGTTTCATAAAACAGAGTTTTTAAAATGTTAGAGGAAGGAGACAGTGGTAGTGGTGGTGAGGCCCTAATGCTAAGGAGGCATGATCACAAGGGAGGGAAGATAAACAGATTTTAACCCCTCAATACAAGGGAACTCATGGCATCTCCTCTTACTATTTCCTGCTTCAAACATGTAGGCTGCTTTGAATTTTGTGACAAGGTATAGCAGGTCCAAAATCATCCAGAGCTAACAAGAATATTCATCATTAAATTGCATGAAAAACAAGTTAATCTTGTCGAGGTTACCTTTGAGTTGTCTACAGATGCCATTGTAGATGCTACAAGAATACCAAGTGTGGGATAAAAGTGGTTCAAGCAAGAAAACCTAGACATAAGTTATTTTGAACCATATCTAAAACCTAGGTATAAAGATCACCACAAGTCCATATTTTCTTTTTATGATATTCTTGATAGATATGCACCTATGATGCGGATAATAATGAAGTATTTCACATGTGAGGGAAGGTTTTACCACCTCTACTCTTACCACATCCGTCTTTTTATGCATTTTACTAGAGTAAGGATGCTACACATACCATATTATCTTTTCCGTAGCATTGAAAAAATGGCCTACATAGTGCAAAAGAGAGATTATCCTCAGCAGGTGCAGAGCCTATTTCATCATTCAATTATCAAGATGGTTGTTATGCACCAGCTCCAGTAGAAAAATATTCCATGGGAGACCTTCATTTCCAATGAAGTTTTCACTACTCCACGTGGCCAGCATCAACAAGATATCCCTTCATCTTCTCATCCTCCCATTCCTACTTCTCCATCACATCCCACTACTAATGCATCACCATCCACTCAAATTCCTTCACCCCATGATGACCCTTCCACATCTCCACTCACTCACATTCCATCACCCCATGATGACCCTTCCACATCACCTTCCCACATCCCTTCACCCTCATATAATGATGACAAAGCATCAAGCAGTGATGGAAACAGTGAGATAGATGACACTGATATGATTAACATTGAACCTTTTCCTTTAACATACTGGAGGGGCTACAAGCATGTGTTTTCTACACTTGAGATGTAAGGGGCTATGCCTTCTACATCAAAAAAACAACTTGATAAGAGTAAGGAAAAGGTTACAGAGCAAGTCATTGTGGAAGAGGAGGATACACATGAAACTAAACAAGAGTTTCAACTTATTGACCTTGAGGATGAGGATGAGGAGATGATTACAAATTTGTTGATCAAGAGCAATGATGCAAAGATTAGGGAGCTACAAGATAATCTTGGTAGGGCAATTAATGTGATCAACTATCTTGAGTTAGAAAGCAAGCATTTGGAAACAATGCAGGCCATTAGTGAGGTCAGAGCAATCAGAGCTTGGAAGGATGCCGAAAAGGCCAAGGCTATGCTAGATGAGATCTTGGTCACTTTTGATAATAGTTAATATGAGGAAGAACAACTTCCTAGGAAGAGGCCAAGAACAATTGGGTTGAAGAAGGCTTTAGCCCAGGAAAGAGAGAAAGAGATAGAATTGGTAGAGCAGCTCACTCCAAGTGAGCTGCTTGCTATGGAAATCAACTATGTTAGAGAATCTTGGCTAGAGAGAGAAAATTTTCACCTAGAGGGTCAATTATAGAAGGCTAAGAGGGAAACTGACATGCAAAGAAAGATGGCAAAGAATTATGCCATGAGGAACAGAATTGCAAGGGCCAAGCTCAAATGAGTCCTTGCAAAGATTTAGCCCTTGACTGAGGCAAAGGAGAAGGAAAAGCTTAATATCCTTGATGATGTGTCCCTCCAAGCATCCCAACCATGATCATCAGGCTAATTTCCAAATTTTTGAACCTTATACACATTTTTTATTTTTGACAGTTTGGCTAGCAGAAAAAAGGGCCAAATGCACAGCGCCACTGGCGCTGCGCTCTTTTTTGGGGAACTATAATGAAAAATGGCTTGCATTTCCATGTTCCTCATTCTAAGGACATCATCCTCAAAAACTTTCAGACCATTTGGAGCAAGACTGGTCCCTCAAAAGGGCCAAAACCCACCTAAAAATCACCTTTCTTCCCTCTTTTCAGCACTGGTGTTGCGCCCTTATAAGTCTTGGGGAGAGTGATTTTTGACCCAGAAAATGGGCACCATTTTGCAAACTAAAGGCAGATCTGGAAACTAGAGAGGATAGGCTTTCCAATGAGCTTTCATGGAGCTCATTTGGACACCGGGAAGGCATCCCAAACTCAGCTGCAAAATAGGAAAGTTTTCCAGTCTTGGCACTGCGTCCCTGTAACTTGGAGCTGTTCCCTTGCTAGGAGTTATTGCAAAAGATCTTTTGAAGCCTTAAAGTCAAATTTTCTAAAAAAATAGCTCAAATAGTTATGTTAGAAGCTATTTTTTCCCTAAATTTGTTTTAGATATTTTGTCTTGGGCCTTGCATGGTCTCAAAGGTCAAAGTGACTTAACTATGTAATTAATGACTTCTAAAACCCTAGCTAGGGTTTGCTTCATCATTTTGCAGTTAAATACTGCATGTAAGCTTCATTATCTTGTTGGTCGATTTTTGAGCTCAATATACATAGACTTGGAGTTGTGAAGAAATTGGTTTTGGAGCTTTGTGACTATTTTGAATTGAATGACAATGAAGCAAGCACATTCATAGGATTCATGAACTTTGTTGAATGGTGATGTTGTTCCTACTTGCATTTGTTTCCTTATTTTTTCATGTTGTTTCATCTTTTCTCTTGTAATAGAATAGAAAATTTAGGCTAATATATATTGTTAGAGTCACCTTAAGTCTATTTGCTTCTATTGCTCTAATGTTTTCCTCTGCTAGATTTGATTAGAGAATTCTTAATTGCTCTCTCATTCCACTTAGCTTTTTTTCCTTGAAAATGATTTAATGGAGTCAAGCCAAAGAATTTCATGTTATGAAATGTCCTTTGGTGTAGCTTAAAACATTGTTATTAAGGCTTTTCTTTGAAGTTTACTAATTAGGGTTTGGCTAAAGAAGTTTATGGTTTTACCTGTCCTTTTATCTATCTTGAAAAGTCGCTTTGAAGGTATTTTATAGTCTGATTGAGGAATTTAGGAGTTCCCTACTCTTTAATAATTACTATTTGTCATCCTAAATGTTTTCTTTCTCTGAAGGTAAATAACTAGAGAATTTAGGAGTTCTCTGCTCTCTAGAGTTTGTTGGATTGTTGTTTGAAAGTTTACTTGGTGAATTCTGGTCAAAGAAGTTTATGGTGCACCCCATCCTTTGATTCTTTCTTAATGCATAGTGATCTTAAAGACTCTTCTTGTTATAGTATATGTTAATGGATTCTTAACTGCCCTTTAAACCTACTAAATTCACAATTTAATGTTCATTTCAGACCCACCTAAGCTATTAAGATCCATTTGGCCTTGTTTACTTGCCCTATGAAACACCCTTGATTTATTGTTGTGCTTTTCAAGCCTTTCATGGACCCCATAGCCCAATGGTTTGAATCTCTCTTACTCTATCTATTCTACTTGACAAGAAACCCAACAAAAAAAAAACAAACAAACAAACCATATCACTTTAACTAGCCTAAAATCCACATCCTACATCATATAAGTCATATCTTTCATACAAATATAGAGAGAGCCCTCTCTGAGTCGAGGAAGGCTAGGTCCTGGGACTCCAAAGTTGGTTTGATGTTACCCTTGTCTATTTGGTCTTACCGGTCTGACAAATTACAGGGACCTAACACCCTCTAAGCCTAGATTTGTTTGTAGAACATATTGCAGCCATCTTTGGATCAGATCTAGCTTCAGATCTACATAACCTAGCAGTCAAAGGATCAAACCCTAGGAGGGTGATTTTCCAAAGTTGTAGATATGGAAAATCCTTTCTGGGTTAATCCACTAGTAAAAAATGGCTAATTAGTTACTAAAAAAATGACTAAAATTTGCATATAAGGACTATTTTTTGGCCAGTGACCAATAGTAGCTAATTTACAGTATCTTATAACGCGACCAAATTTTAGTCATTTTTAACTTAGTCATTAATTAGTTGTCTTAATTTTGTTGTCTAGTAGTATATTTGGTCATTAATTTAGTCATTTATTAGGTCATTGTAGTCATTGATTTGGTCATTAATTTAGTCATTGATTTGGCCATTTATTTCCACAATTAATGACAAATTATACAAAAAAATATATTACTAAATGATCACCAGATAAAACTAATTACTGACCAAAGAAATATGACCAAAATGTTGGTCGTGTTATAAGATACTGTAAATTAGCTACTAATAGTCATATATATGCAAATTTTAGTCATCGTTTGAAACCAATTAATGACCAAAGAAATATGAGTAAATTTTGGTCGTGTTATAAGCTATTGTAAATTAACTAATAATAGTCGTATATATGCACAATTCAGTCGTCATTTGTAATCCCAAATTTATCATTTGAAGTAGCCATTTTTTTTTCGTAGTTTCATATTCATTATATAAATGACTAATTTAGTAGTTTATATTCATTTCATTTACTTTCATTAACAAACATTATAAGCAACTAATTTAGTCGTATGTTCATTTTATTTGTGTTCATCATTAATAAACATAAACTAATAATTTAGTATTTTTAGATTGATTTTATGTTTTCAATATTAATGAACATAAATAAATTAATATTATTTTGCAACTAAATTTAAAAAAAAAAAAAAAAATAAATAAAATAAATAAAAACCATAAAATGTACATGTTCATCTAATATGAAAACATACAATTACATATGTTAATTACAATACTAAATAATATAAAGTGCAACTATAAACAATTTCAACCACAAATTATATTATATAAAATATCAAGTATTACAATATGAGTTTCTAACTTAATATTTGGAGTACAATTTACACATGAAATATTGTTTCATCACTTCAAAACATTATCATTGTGTTGCCAAAGCATTGCACGTGAATTCACCAACTCTGAAGACTTGACCATAAATCTCTATGTATGTATATTATGCGAGATATTGGCTCTACAGGTACCACTAAACCAATTGTCTTCTCTCTCCCTTTAATTTTCATTTTGTCACTCCAGTTTTATTGTTCTCCTTTTTCTTCAATTCTTGCTTCTTACCATCAATATTGAGTTCCTTTTCTGAAAAAGAAGGAAGATTCAATGTAGATTATAAGACATGAAAGACAATGAAAAATGAAATGTAAACTAAAATATACCATAAAGAATTTATACAATATATACCTCAACATCAACAATATTGTCAATGCCATTTTTTCCCAGAAAAGCAAGAAACTCGAACAAGTTTTCTTCAGTTGCGCAATAGTGGCTTCTATGTGGCAAGATGACATGTATAAAAAAATGCAAATAAAACGTCACCATTAAAAATAACACCTTAGTTAAATTAGTATTCAACCTTCAATGAAAGATTAGGCACAATCATGCTAACTAAGTTACATGCTAAAAATATCAAGTAATAGATTACTTATACAATGTGAGAGTGCAAACAAAACTCCTAGAAAATGTCAAAGCTAAGTATAGAATAAACTGAAATGAAGTAAAAAGGATACAATAATAGGTTAGCCTCGTATACATGTGGATAACTAGATAATGTAGAATGCTTAGTGAATAAGTCCAAGGCTAGAGGTCGATGATGTCAAGAATGCCCAAGTATAATGAGAATTTCTTTAGATAAGAACTACTATTTGGGTCCACTATCACATATGAATAAGACAACTAGTCTATATCAAATTATTAATGCTTTTCTTATATTTATGAATCACTACAATATAAGTGGATAAATTGCAAATACAATTCCCTTCCCATTGTTTTCCTCATGTTGTACAATATAGTAGTTATGATTGGAGAAAATTTCCAACATAAAAAATGTAGTGCAATCACCACTAGTAATCCCCCAAAAAAGATTATTTTGGGATGTAACTTTCATTATAATGAAAATACAAAATAAGGGTAGTTTTGATATGTTTTGCATATTTACCAACAAAGAACCAATAGTTTTCCCATATTTACCATACTTGTAATTTCCAAGAAAAAACACATTGATTGATCTTTTACAGAAAATACTTGATTCAATACAAACAAGAATTTAACATATTACGACAATACCACCAATGTTTGATCCTCAATTAGTTCAAAATAGTTAGTACAAAAGCTTCAAGAAAGAGCAACAAGTATAAATAATAAATCCATCAATTATTAATCAATAAAAAAAGAATAAGCTTTTTGTTGAAGTTTGATAAACAACTATAAATATTGACAATCCACTGCAACTAGTGGTGTTGTTCAAAGAGAAATACTACCTAGTGGTGTTGTTCAAAGAGAAATACTATCTGGAGAACTCATCTTCCAAATTCTTTGCTTTATCCATGAAGCTTTTTTCTATCCTCAAAACAGAATCCACATTCAATATTTTAGGTTTCTGAAGCTGCCCAAAGGCCTTGCCAAATGAAGTAGTGATTTTCATTGATTTTCATAAAATGCTTCTAATACTAAAAAAAATATAGTTTGACCATGTGATAGACAATTCAAGCAAGTAAAAAATTGTGTACAATATTTCTTAGAAGACTTCATGTTGAAAGGAAAAATTTCATATTTTTGATAGAAAAAAAAACTTAATAGAGATGGTCAAAATTACAAAACAATAGACTGAATAGAAAGCTACAGGTAGAAATAAAAAAATCCTAACTGTAAGACAATTGATTGATTATTCTAAGTGAAACCAACTAGATACATACAAGTTTTCATTATCAGCTTTCTTTCCCATATCTTTATTGGATGTGGAAGCTAACTTGCATGCATCTCACAACACTATTTTAGCAAGAGTATATGTTGCATTCTCATATTCCACACTTTCGTTTCCATGAACCATCGCAATAGGTATTGGAGGAATTAGTTGCTACTCGAGGTATTGATCCTTCCCCTTCTTCTTGGTTATCAATCTCATCTTTCTCATGTAGCCAACATAGGAATAATTTAGGTTCAAGAAGAATAAAGATATTCAGATGATGTCTTCAAATTTGAAAGTATGCATTTTTATTATTTAACTACTAGTAAAATAGTGATAAGAAGACCTTAAATATAACCATAGTTTTTCTGTGAAGCGGTCTGCTGCAGATCCCCATGCTAGCACATCATTGAAAATAAATGGTCAACAATAATTAAAATTGTTTCCCCTAGCATGAACATTGACTTACTCTTCATAAATAAACATAAACCATTTCAAACTACAAGGAATAAACAAAAAGGACACCATTGATATAAATTCACAAAATACTAAAAACAAAACAAGAAGTGGATTTGCTAGGTAGTAGCTCAAAACCTTGTAGTGGGAAGATGCCCTTAAACTTGAGTAATATCTACATGCCAAGGAATGAGTTGTGACACTTGTTTCTTATGTTTACTAGGAATAATTGCAACTAGAGCTCCAATGTTTACTCTAGATAAATAGTATTGGTGTTGATATGCAATGTGGCCCTCCATTAGCAATGACATAGTTGTTGGAGTTCACCTAGTTACGACATATTCAATGTATCTAATTTCTGACTGACTAGGGTGGCTAGTAATTTTTTATGCTAATCCTAAGCCAAGGAAAAAATTCTCAAGGTTTCTCCCCAAAGGAATATGTTGAGAATTTAAAGTTCCAGACATTCCAGATTAACCAAAACTCTTATACATGATACCAACTTTCAAGGCTAAGAGTGTCTCACTACTATAAGGCCAAAGCTACAATATTCTGGAATTCAAAATATGTTAATTGAAATGATTTCCATCACTCACTACTAAAGACAACTAAAGCATTTTGATAATTGATTCGACTAAAAGGTCAAGTTGAGTGGGTGAGAGAGCCCTGCATCTTAGTTTCCATTTCTATAGTGGAATTTTAATCATGTAGCATAACTTTACACTTTCTTCAATGCACTGATTCTTTCATACTGCAACTCCATTTTGTTCAATATTTTATGGGACTATCAGCTCCCTCTTAATCCTAGATTCCTTGGAGAAGGCTATCATTTCCTTGGATGTGTATTTGCCTCCATTATCATACCTTAATATCTTGATTCTTCTTTCTGTAAGGTTCTCTACTTCAAATTTGAATTCCTGAAATTTGGTAAATACTTCATCCTTGGATTTCATGAAGTAAACCCAAGTAATCGAAGGCAAGCCCAATTCAAACATCTGATTGAAGCAGAAGTGGATATGGATAACTAGTTTAATAAGCAGGGTATATCTATGTTTGGTTTGATGAAGCATGGTAGAAATAATCATAATGATGGACTCTCTAGAACATCTAGAGGTAATGGGGTCTCTGCAAGAGGCAACCAAGGAGAAGGTGACTTGTTGAACAAAATAGGCTCTAAATCCTCTGGTATCCAAGCACTGAAGATTAGTGATGATGAATATTAGTCTAAATATGAAGATGAAGATGGTGAATTTGATTCAGTGAAGCTTGTGGGGCACATGCAGCCAATGTTGAGTATTGTTGAAAAATAAGATCCAAAAACAAGTAGTGTGAAGGATACTCGAGATGCTAATTATTTGAGCCAATCAAGATTTGACCAGCACAATATCTCACCATTGACACTCAAGGAAACCAACACAGTGGGATATGAATGTATTACCATTGTGCAAGAAGCAACTCTTCCATATATTCTGAAAGAAAGGATGGGTTGGCCAAGGCTAAAACTTGCGCTGGCAAGACAGTAGCATTTATGTTTCCTGCTATTGAGGTGATAGTAAAGTCACCATTCCTCCAAGATCATTAAAGGTCACTTATTCTTGTTCTTGTCATTTGTCCCACTAGGAAACTTGCAAGTCAAGTTGTTGTCGAGGCCAATGTTTTTTTTATATTCCCTGCAAATATTTGTGTGCAAGTAGTTAGTGGGGACACTAAATTACCAAGAGAACATAAATGGCTATAAAAAATCCTTGCCAAATATTAATGGCCACCCTTGGAAGGCTTTGGGACCATATAAATAATACCCCAGTTATCTCAAGTCGTTTAATGGGTGTGAAAGTGCTCGTACTTTATTGAAGTCGACCATTTTCAAGATATGGGGTTCCATAGGGATATTGATAAGATAATTTTTGGTGTGCTTTAAGAGAGGCAGACACCTATAATTTTAAGCTACAGTTTCAAAAGAGGTTCACAAAGTTTCTCGGATTTCTTTAAAATAGGATGAAAAGTTTATTAATATAGTTGAAGAGAGCATTGAGGAGACTGACTCAAATATTTGTTAGTTAGCAACTATTGCTTCCCGTGAGAAGCATTTTGACATTGTTTATGTTGTTCTTAAATAGAAAAATCTTTAGGGCTTGAAATTTCAAACGAAAGGCATGGATCCTTGGACGCATATGCTAGATATATTTGATTCTTCTATGGTGGGAATCCAACCATATATGTACAAGGCAATGGTTGCAGCAACACTACAAGAAGTAGGGAGTAGTACTTGTTCAAAGCATCTTCTGCAATGTTAACCACAATAGCCTATCCAGTCATGACAAATTCATTGCGTACTGCAACACATTTTTCAACAATACAAGAGGTGTTCAATTCGAGGAAAGTATGGCATAAACATATAGTCCATTTTATTGGTGCTTGCACAATGCCACCATATTTGTGCATAGTAACAAATTTTATATATAGTGGTGATTTAGTTGCATATATTCAACAATATGGAAGGTTTTCAAAATATACAATGAGAAAAATAATGATCTAGCTTGTTGTTGGACTAAAATTTCTATATGAGACTGAAAACCACAGAATTATCCTTTCAACAAATGACAAGAATGTGGTATTGAATATTGTAGAATCCATGACCCTGCAACCCCAAAGGATAGTAGAAACATTATGTGGTTCATCTCTGTACATATCACTTGATATTATGCAATCTCGAAAGAGTGAGAGTCATGCAAGAAGTCATGAAGGTTGTAGATTTGAAGATGATTGGGAGAACGAAACCTCTTCTTCTCCACAAAAATTCCCTAAAACAAAGGATTTTAACAAAATAAGTAGTAATAGAAGGCAGGCCCAATTCAAACGTTTGTTTGAAGAGGAATTGGATATGGATAACTAATTTAATAAGTGGGATATATCTATGTTTGGTTGGATGAAGCGTGGTAGAAATAATGATAATGATAGATTATCTAGAACTTCTAGAGGTAATGGGGTCTCTACAAGAGGCAACCAAGGAGAAGGTGGCATGTTGAACAAAAGATGCTCTAAATCCTCTGGTATACAAGCATTAAATATCAGTGATGATGAAGATGAGTCTAAATATGAAGATGAAGATGATTAATTTGATTCAGTGAAGCCTATGGGGCACAAACAGCCAATGTTGAGTCTTGTTTAAAAAGCATATCCAAAAACAAGTAGTGTGAAGGTTATTGGGGATGCTAATTATTTGATCCAATCAAGATTTGACCAGCACAATATCGCACCATTGACACTCAAGGAAACCAACACAGTGGGATATGAGTGTATGACCATTGTGAAAGAAGCAACTCTTACACTTATTCTCAAAGGCAAGGATGTGTTGGCCAAGGCTAAAACTTGCACTAGCAAGATAGTAGCATTTATGTTTCCTGATATTGAGGTGATAGTGAAGTCACCATTCCTCCAAGATCATAAAAGGCCACCTATTCTTGTTCTTGTCATTTTTCCCACTAGGGAAATTTCAAGTCAAGTTTTTTTCGAGGCTAATGTTTTGTTTAAATTCCATGCAAATATTGGTGTAGAAGTAGTTAGTGGGGGCACTAAATTACCAAGAGAACAAAAATGGCTACAAACAAATGTTTGCCAAATATTAGTGGCCACTCCTAGAAGGCTTTGGGACCATATAGAGAATACCTGAGTTGTCTCAGGTCATTCAATGGGTGTGAAAGTTATCGTACTTTGATGAAGTTGACTATTTGCTAGATATGGGGTTCCATCGGGATATTGATAAGATAAATGTTGGTGTGACTAAAGAGAGGACACCTATTTTAAGTTACAATTCTAGAAGAGGTTCACATATTTTCCTGTATTAATTTAAAACAAGATGATGATTTTATTAATATAGTTGAAGAGGGCAGTGAGGAAACTCACTCAAAGGCTTATCAGTCATCAATTATTCCTTCACATGAAACCAAAGTATACTGAATAATATAATAACCAATCTGCAATCTTAGCCAAAAAAATTTAATTCAAAGCATAATAAATAATATAATAACCACCTTTATTATAATAAAGTATAATACAAGCTTAAATATTGGGCTAAATCATTGAAATCTCCCTCCTCCAAAAGAAAAGAGGTGCATGATATTTTAGAGATCCATCAAATGTCCCTCGAGGACTTTGAAGTAACTCAATAAATATTACACAAAGAAGTAGATCTGTAAAAAGACTACCATAGAGCAAGTAGGGAGGAAGAAGAGTACTGGAGGTAGAAGTCCAGAAGTCTATGGCTACAAGCCGAAGACAAGAATACAAGCTACTTCCATAAGCAAGCAGAGGCCCGCAAGCACTTCAAAGCAGTAAATGAAATTTACTATCAAAACACCTTGGTTAAAGATTTTTAAGGCATTAAGAGAGTAGCCCATTCCTTCTTCAAAGATATTTTCTTGGCCCTGGGAGAGAATCTTATTGATACACACTCCTATCTGAATGATCTAATTCCTCAGCTTGTTCAAGGTGTAAATAATCTTCTGATGACTACTCCGATCAGTATGAAAGAACTTAAAAAAGCTCTGGACCGCGTGGAACCTGATAAGCCACCTAGCCCTGATGGTTTCACTGCAAGGTTCTTCTTGACTTGTTGGTCTACCATTAAAAATGATCTTCTGAGAATGGTCAGGAAATCTCAGAGTTGCTCTAAGCTAGGAGGCAGCACCAATTCGACCGTCCTTGCCTTGATTCCGAAAGGAAAAGGATCCAACAACTTCAGCAGATTTTAGCCCATTTCCCTGTGTAATACAGGCTATAAGTTGGTCACTAAAATCATAACCGACCATCTTAAGAAAATTCTACCAGTAATCATCCCAGAGAACCAACGAGGTTTCAAAGGGAGAAAGATTCTTGACAATATAGTGTTGGTGCAAGAAGAAATTCATTCAAGCTGTCAACGGAAAGAAAAAGGTATGGTTATTAAGCTTGATTTGGAAAATTCTTTTGATAGGGTGAGACATGATTTTCTGTTTATAGTTATGGAGAAGCTTGTCTTTTCAAAAGCTTTCATAAGTTGGGTGAAATCTTGTATATCCTCTCCCTGGATAGCTCCTCTGGTCAATGGTCGATCAATGGAGTTTTTCCAAGACTCGAAAGGGCTAAGACAAGGTTGTCCATTGTCCCCTCTTCTCTATGCCATTCAAGCTTCTGTGTTCAGCTTCCAACTAGACCACTGCTAGCATATCTGAACTCTTTCAGGCCTCAGGATGGTTCACAATGTTAAAGATATCAACCATGCCCAATTTTCTGATGACACCTTGCTACTTGGAGGAGCAAGCATTAAATTAGCAAGGTCCTTCAAAAGGGATTTGGACATTTACAAGGAGGTTTCGGGCAACAAGATCAACTATATAAAAAGAAAAATTTATGGCTGGAACTATCCGATAAGGGAGATGGTAGACATAGAAAGGTTATTAGAAATGGAAGGATCCTTGTTCTGGGAGTCTTTCAAATATCTAGGGATTCCTATCTTCAAATCAATCCCTAAAGTTGCTCACTGGATGCCATTGCTAGACAAGCTGAAAATCAAAATACAGGCATGGGGAGCATCATGGATAAACATTGTTGGAAAGGTGATTCTCCTGAAATATGTCCTCATAAGTCTCCCCTTATATCAGAACTCAATTCTCCTTGCCCCTAAAACCATCATTAGCAAAGTGGACTATCTATTGAGAAGATTTCTATGGGAGGGTGGAAAAAATAACGAAAGGAGGCTTCATTTAGTAAGCCGGGACAAAATAAAGAAGCTTTTCTCAAAAGGAGGACTCTAAATTTGAGACCTTTCATATCAAAACCTTGCTCTGGGCTCCAATATTATTTGGAATATTATCTCTAGAAACTCCAGCTGGAGTAAGAGAGTTCTGTGGAAAAAATAATTTCAAGGGCAATGTACAAGATGTTTGGACCAGCCTCCAACAACTCTAAAAGGATCGTCAGTTTTCAAGCTCTGTCTCACAGCAATGGAGCACCTCAAATCCAAGCTTTACTGGATCCCTGGCAATGGGAAAAAAATTAGAATCTGGGATGAATAGATCCTTGGGGATCAACCCTGAATCTAGGAGAAGTTCCACATTTTCTAGATGAATATGCCACCTCCTAGAACTTCTCCCAAATTCAATCTCTGGCTCATATTTAGCACAATATCCTCTTGGAATATTGTTGTAAATTATCTTTGGCCACTTCCTAAACTAGTCTCCACCCAAATAATCAGTTCTTCCTTTGTAGTGAGATCCACCATGAGGCCCTAGGCAGCTATTCCTATGTCCAAGATACCCTGGCAATGTTGTTGTTGCAAAACCCACATAAGCAGCCAGATGAGGTTACCCAGGCCCTTATGTTAGGTAGTCTTCTAGGAATAAGCACAATATCCTAAGTCACCTAACATGATGATGACATGGAAATATGAGTATCTGACACGAGATACAACAACATTGGAAAGATATTATTAATTTTAGATCATTTTTATTAAATTTCAAAGGGTCACTTGCTCAAAATTTTTATTTTTACTATTTAGGTTGTTTTACGTTTATTAGGTGTGTTGTTCAAAGCCTGAAGTACATGTTGGATGGGGAAAGAGTCAAACTTTTTAAGTATCTTTGTGATGTTGTTTTGGTTTTTGTCCCTTTTCTTTTTGTCAAGACTATATTTAGACCAGCTGAGTTTTTAGCTTATTGTTGCATTGCCCATTGTTGAACAGTTATCAACACATCTATCTTATGGATGGGCACTGACTATATGAGGTAGTGCTTTCACTTACAAGCCAAAAAAAGTCATGTGAGAGAAAGCTACTTGATCCAAGTGATAATGATAGTTTTTGTTTGGAGTGTTGGTATGGAGGTGACCTTATCCTTTGTGATGGATGTCCCAAAGTCTTTCATATAGGTGAGCATCTTAATCTACAATTGATCTATTATCTTCTCTTATTTTTTTCTTTTGAAGAGAAGGATTGTTATGTCCCAACTGTTGCCTAACATTTTGGTTTACTGTAGTTTAGTTAGGTTACCTGGAAATAATTTTTACGTATCAGAATGCTAATGAATTTGGCTATATTTTTTTCTATATAATATGCTAATTAATCTTGCTATAGGTTTATGCATACAAACTGCTAATGGATGTAATTATACCCGAGTGAAGTGAATATTTGGAAATAGTGGCTTATATGATTCAAATTTGCGACGGTTGTGCCATGCCAGTGACGGAAACAACCGTCGGTAGTGCCACCTTATCTGTCGCTAGCCCGACACTAGTCTTAGCCTTGTGACGTTTGGGTTATACCAAAGAGGCTTTGCACTAGGGCAATAAATTTTGAAGTAATAATTAAATAAAACAACAAATTGATATACATGGAAAAACCACTGGAGTTAAGGTAAAGTTTGACTAAATAAACACCTAAATGAGCATATCCTAACAAATCAAAATCAAGAACCAAGAGAGGCTCCATGATTAAAAAAGACCCCAATCAGTGCACATATACCATAAGGTATCTAAATTAACATAGAGACCCAATTGAATTGGTTAAAACATCTATTGCAGCCAAACATGCAACTAAGGACAAATCCAAAAAGGGTACCTACAAAGGAAATACACATCAAATGGAAAAACACACTTTTGCATCTATACTAAGGCAAGAGAATCTAAAGGAGATGCTTGAACACACCATGATCCATCACTAAAATAGATAAGAGGACCTTGGTTTAGGGTTAAGGTGGGTTTTTTATGGGCAAAGAACCATAAAATATCCCACACAAACATTTGAAAGGATGTGTATGGTCATACAAAGTACAAAGCCATGCACACCAAACAAAACTCCTTTTGCAAGAAATAAATTAGCCAAATTTCCCAATCAGTGCACATATACCATAAGGTATCTAAATTAACATAGAGACCCAATTGAATTGGTTAAAACATCTATTGCAGCCAAACATGCAACTAAGGACAAATCCAAAAAGGGTACCTACAAAGGAAATACACATCAAATGGAAAAACACACTTTTGCATCTATACTAAGGCAAGAGAATCTAAAGGAGATGCTTGAACACACCATGATCCATCACTAAAATAGATAAGAGGACCTTGGTTTAGGGTTAAGGTGGGTTTTTTATGGGCAAAGAACCATAAAATATCCCACACAAACATTTGAAAGGATGTGTATGGTCATACAAAGTACAAAGCCATGCACAACAAACAAAACTCCTTTTGCAAGAAATAAATTAGCCAAATTTCCACACATAATCAAACACGCAAGGAAATGACTCAAAAAATTATTGCTTTGAAAATCTATCAATCATCATTAAAAAATAAAGACAATTAGAAAAAAAATATCAATAAAATTTTCAAAGAAAATTTTGATCATCAACTTGTATCAAATAAATTCAGACACACAAGGACCAATTCGAGAAGACTAAAAATGGCCCTAAGTGAATCCTTCTATAGAAATAAGGAACACTACCATAAGATTCACCCAAATTACCCACTAACAATTAAACAAAGCATAACTCAAGTTAATGAAGATAAGATGGCTTAAGATGTGCTAAAATATATAAAAATTCATTTCATACTTAAGTATAGAGAGCTTATAGATGATTAGTGTTCAAAAACATTTTAGTGGTATGTTGAAATGAACATCTATCATGTAAATGTCATTTGACGAAGTGTAATCCAAGTTAACATTTTAAGCAATAACAAAGAGAAAATCCAAACAAATATTAATGGGCTATATTACGCATCTATTATTTGTACAAAAAACTAACTAAAAAAATAGCAAAGATCAAAACAATGAAATAAAATCATTGTGGAAAGAAATATGCAAAACTTTCTCATTTTTTGCATATCAAATACGCTCCAAGTATGGGCACAAACATGAGAGTTGAATTTTAAACTCTCTAGGCTCTTGTCAATGTGGTCAACCAAAAATATGTCAAAAAACTAAATATTTTGGGGGATTCAAAACTTGTTGTGGATTGAGTCTGCAACAAAGTCAACATACTGGCCCCTCAATTGGCTCACATTTTGCAAGGTATCAAAAAATTCTACAACAAGTTGGATTGGTTCTCTTGTGGCCATATATGCCATGAACTCAATACCCTAAAATACAAGCTCTCCAAGGAGGCTCTCCAACTGATTCCACAAGTGCTAAAATACCAAGAGTATACGAATAATAATTTTGTGGGGGTTTTTGCCTTCCATATCTAGATTTTTGTCTCACTTATTGCTATATTTTGTGATTATATATGTAAAAAATCCAATGATATTATCCAAAAGGTGATAGATATTTTTTTGGCTTTTAAAAGCTCACACAATATATAATTGGAACAAAATTTTATTACTATAAATTAATCAATTACTTCTACATACCACTAAAAGTGGCAAAATCTCTATAACCTTTGATCACCTTGAACATCAAGCAAACTAAGAACCTCAACAATGGGGTTCTAATAAAATAACCAAAGATCCCAAAATGACAAAGCACAATTTAATTAGTGTTGATTAGTCAAAATTGCCATGTGGATCAACTACTCATGTCAGAATGATGGTATATTGGATTAGGTGTGGGTTGCACTTGCATTTGAAAGTGTGAACACAATGTGAATAAAGAACATTGACTACACTAGGAACCTTGACAATGGGGTTCTAATAACATGGCCAAAAATCCAAAATTGACAAAGTACAATTTAATGAGCATTGATTAGTCAAAAGTACAATGTGGATCAACGACTTGTGTCGAAATGATGGTATATTGGACTAGGTGAGGGTTGCAATGGCATTGGAAAGAGTGAACACAATGTGAATAAAGAGTCACTTGGAGAAGGAATACAAGGAATCATAGTCTTGGTTGCACGTATAGGGATGGTAGAACACACAAGTAGAAGCATTTGGGACACCATAAAAATTGGCAACTCATTTTTTCTAAGAGACATCCAAAAGTGCATATTTTTAATAGGGAAAAGCTTAAAAATCATCCTTTTGGAAAATGCATCCTTCAAATTAGGGAGAAATTTCCATCTTCGTTTCCCATAGATATGTGTAGAGAAATATTTCTTCAATCGTCCCAAAAAAGGGAAAATTAAAAAACCCTTTTGTGAAAATGCATTTCCCTCTATGTTTCACCGCATTTCCCAAAAGAGATATGTGGAAAAATGTTTCTTGGAGCATCCTACAAGAAAAAGACACCTTGGGAACATGGGAAACATGGAGGTGCCCCCTCCCACCCTAAGGGACACATCCCCGTAGAGAAGTGATTTCTTCATTCATTTAGTGGCATTTATGAGTCATCATTGCTCATTTGTTTATGAATACAAAGTTTATCATATACTGTTATGTCAAATGGTAAGCATGTGTTAAAGCCCTATAAAAAGAGGAACTGCTTCGGATAGAATCAAGGCCAAGTCCTGACAATTGGGACTAAACTTTCATAGTTGCAATATAAGCATGTGGACAACATCACAGTGGAAATTGATTATAATACAAAGACCTTACAAAACCATATTTTCTTGATGATCAGAGAGGCTTTGGTATTTCACTTGCACTGAGCATAGCACGTACTGTCATATATCAGTAAGGTACAGCTATAAGACCTCATTTATAGACACTTCAAAAATTCTGCCTTGGAAAGATTAATTTTATTTTAACAATCAAAGAACTTCTATAACAATTATTGTTCACTAGTGTAAAAGCATAGCTTTGTAAGAATGGAAAGGTGTCGTGGGCTATATCTAACATGCATAAATCAAGAACTGAATAAGTAGGAAGTGATTTTAGCCCAAATCATGGTGTAAATTGACCAGTATTAAACTTTTTCCACTTCATACCATCACACTAGTGTGTTTGTAGCAAAAAATTGGTACTGCTGAAGGTATAACTACAACAATGTAAAATAAAATCTCCACGGTTCAAAATTTTCAGTTTGAACCATAGATATGAACTTAAAACACATTTTGGATAAGAAAGTAAAAACTAGTTCAAATGATGAGAAAAATTCCAGAAACTGTAATGCTGATCCAACATCATTTGACAAAAAATGTATGCCTGCAATCAACTGCATTAGCTTCTATTGAGGCAAAATTCAAATATTTGCATGTGCAGGAATTTACCTCAGAAAGACCTTGACACTTGAGTAAATCAGCAATAGAAGCAAAACCTGTAGCCTTAAGTGCATGGACAAGAATTCCAGTAGGAGCACAAGCTTTCTTTTTCCTGCAATAATGAATTCAACAACTTTATTTCTGGAAATCTCAGACAATATCAAAACCTTATTGAAAATTTGAGTTACACAAAGCAACGTAACAATTAGCATGTTTTCGCCTAGGTGCATTTCTATATTCAAGTTTACATGCAAATATTGCAATTGTAGATACTTCTACACTTTGGACACTTGCACTCCTCAGATTTAGCACCTCTCCAACCTTTTTTTTGGAGGAGCTTCTTGGGAAGGACAGTTTTGTTGTTGTTCCCGTATGTTTTCTTAAGTCATTATCTTTTTCATTTTTGAGATGAGATATAGTTTCCTTTTTAAGGGTTTTCTTTGGACTCGTCACAGTTTCACCCTCACTGCATTTCGTGCCATGAGTTGCCTTAAATGGGCTCCACGTAAGAGTATTATCATACATATAAATTGCTAAAGGAGATTCAGAGAATGCCTATGCATAGGGCAAGAAGAATACGAGGTCAACCACTTATCAATGCATTCCATGTGGAATCCATGATTACAGTTGGGTTGCATCCGCAAATTTTCTCCTTCTTCAAATTCGACCAAGCAGATGGAGTAGCCAGTGGAAAATCCCACTTCATCATTGCCGAAAAGGCTCCTCTGGCATATGACCATGCCGCGTTCAGAATGCGTGGAGCTAGGGTTCTTGTCAACTTCTCCCTCGCTCTCAATTCCACTTCAGAAAATGAATCGGCCATTGGTCACATGGAACACAGGAGGAAGAGAGGCAAAGAAGAAACGATAGAGGGTGGTGCGGCTTGTAGTCGTAGGAGTTGCGGGAATGGAAGTAGAAGCTGAATCTCCGGCAATGGATGAGCATCGATAAATTTAAAGTTCCATTTCCTATGGTTATAATCATTTTACTATTATGATTATGCAAATGTAGAGTTGAAAATCAAGATTGAAGTGGTAATATTCCAACCATCAACAATCTTCTTAAAATCCATCTCCCATATTTTATGAGCCTACTGAAAACAATGTACTCTGAATCCTCTTGGCATGCATTCCAGGATTGTAATGAAAAATTAAGATTATAATTTTAATGAGTATTAAAGACTGAAATTAAAATCAGGGTTGCATTCACAGATTTTCTCCTTCTTCGAATTCGGCCAAGCAGATGGAGCAGCTAGTGGCCAATCCCGGTGACAGCTTAGAAGTAGATGTGTAAACAATAGTCAACAGTGCTTTCATGCTCACCTTCTTCAGCCTAGTGTTCGCTAGACGGATTGCAACCCGATCGGATGGGTCGGCCCCCATTCGTCTGCAATAGTAACGCGCATAGCCAATGAACGAGAGGAGGCTAAGCAAACAGATGACAACGCAAACCATAACTACGAGAATGAAAGCTAGATCATATGCATGTTTTGAAGGAAAATAGATAGAGATTGCATTTCAATAAAAAATAACTAGGGACATTGTAAATATCACATCTACTGAGGAACCACTTCAAACATTATATAAGCCCTTTACAACAGCTTCAACGAAATGAAAAAATAATGCTTTTTGGTCAGTACGATTAAGCATATTGACTTGGGTTACCTATTACATCAATTTTATTACCTTAAGGCTTATCTGTTTATGTCTCAAAACTACAGTACTACCTAACGGAATAAATTTCCAATTTCTACGAAAATATCTAAATTTTTAACCCGGAGAAATGCACTAGAATTTCACATCACTTTGCCACAACATATTTTCATCAAGAAAAATCTAGAGAACACTACCATGGATTGCTACTCTTTGTGCTATGCTACTATAATGTTCCATTTGTTATGGAAAAATATAATAAGTACTTTAACTGTCTTTTTCCACAGTTCTCTTCTCACATGCACTGAAAAACCCATGGTTTTTGGGAATTATTAGCAAGCAAAGCTATAATTATTTACAAGTATTTCTAGAATTGAAAAATTTCACATACCCTACAATATCATATGCCTATCCTTTCAATAGCAAATAGTTAAATATTCCTACCATCAATGTCAACTAGGAGTTGGGAATCCGACATGTATCTCTCATCTATCCCTCACTCGACGACCCCTTTAAGAAAACATGATAAAAGTACTTTTACGCATTATCATGAACCTTTTCATTATTGTGGAAAACCTGGCTTATCTTATAGAATTAAAAAAAATGAATTATGATACAAGGCTTCACTTTGTCTTCCAGCCCATGCTGGAAGAGAAAACATATGTCATGCACTATCATCCACTTTTGTTGTGCTAATTTTCTGTTGACATGCCCATTTTCAATGGAAATGTCGTATTTTCACATATGGAAACATAATTCTGCTCCTGGAATGTTTCTCTTGGAAAATCAACCATCTATCAGTCTTGTTGTCACACTCAAATTAATAACATAGAGTTGAAATTCTCAATAAGGAGGGAAGACTATTCTAAGGCACTTGTTCCTTGGCTCTAGCTAGAAAAGGCCTGCTAAATAGTTTGATATGTGTAGATGTTTTTACCAGGTAATACTAAAAAGGCAGAGGATACAGACATTACAAAGGACTTTGATGCTACTTCAATATTCCCGCAATTTCACCCACCTGATCCAATTGATTTTATCGTTTATCTGTATACCAAGAAAGTTGTGTCAAAGGTGATAAAGTTAAAAATATTTGATGACTTAAACTAAACTAGCTATACAAAATTTCCGTAGGACTGATTGCATTATTCTAGACCCACAAAGCCTGCTAAACACAATCAACAAAAGTAATGTCAATACCTGCCTACCAGCCCATCATACAAACTTTTATCAATTGGATCACCAATAATTGTTGCATGAACACAGTCCATTCCTAAGATGATGGAAGTGATTGGGATCCCTCACAATGATTTCCCGACCTGCAATCTTGGAAATGAGCTTGGCTGCATTGTGGAAATCGCGACACAAACGGAGCTTATTTGTGATTTGAATTAATGTCCCTGGGAGTGCATTCATCAATCCAAATGCAAGAGCCAGCTTTTCACTGTGGCTATGAAGGATGTCTTCCTTCTCCTCTTCATTAACATCACGCAACACAAAGTCATTAACCTCGATCTCCTTAGCCAAGCTCTACACCTTCTCATAAATATGTTATGATTTTGGGTGCAATTTGTCTCCAAAAAATAATGTGTGCACTTTATTTTTAACCTCAATCCTATTGCATCCCGCTGGTTTGTTCAAACCCTTATCTTTCATTACTTCTCTCACTTTTACCACTTCTTCCCACTTGCCAGTTGTAGCATAATATTTGATAACAACACATAATTTCCAGGATTATTAGCCTCTAATTCAAATAGTCGGTTTACAACACATTCTGCTAAATTTATATCACCATGAGCTCTACAGCCACTGAGCAAAGCCCCAAACACAACAGCATTAGGTTCTATTGGCATCATTTTTATAAGATTTTGTGCCTCATCCAGGAATCCTGCATGCCATAATGCTAACCTATGCTATCAAATTATTTGTGTCCTTCATTCACCAAGCCTACGTGATTGCATGCATACAACACAGCAAGAAATGTAATATGGTCAGGTTTCTTACCTGATAATAACATTTGATGATACAAACTAACAGCACTATCTCCTTGCCCGTGCATCACATACCCTTTAATCATTGCATTCCACACAACCAAATAAGGTTGAAACTGCCCTCGTTGGGCTAGGAATCAGACTGCCGAATTCGCTCTTCACCCCCTGGAGAAGGTGCCAGGAGAGAAGCTAACAACTTCCTACTACCTAACAACTGAGATTTTGAAAAGCTCATTTCGCTGGATTCGACCTTAAAACCTAAAAATTTTTGTAAAAAATCTGTCCGATTCCTAAAATTCGATGATGAAAGAGTATTGGGAATGAGAAAACAAGTCATAACAGCAAGGCCAGAATGAACTATGAAGGAAAGAGAAAACAAGTCCATGTGATCCAAGGTGAAATACAAGACAAGGGACTCCATTACAAACAATTACTCTGGTCCGTTTTCTTGGGGTGATTTCAAAGTAGAACCATTTTTCAAAAGAAAGATACAGAGCAATGATAATATAAATTGACATATAAAAAGCTTCACTTCAATGTGGAAACAAAAATAATGGGCACGAGCAGTTTGATACAAAAGAAGCAACATCTTACCTGCTGAAGTAAAGATCCGTGTGAGAAGGAGGCTTCGACTGCCACTCCCTATCCCTATTTCGATCTAAGAGCTGCCTTGCTGCTAGTAAAAAAAGCATGAGATTTGCTTCGTTGCTGGTAAAAAAGCAACACGAGATGACCAAAACAAAGTGATGTGTTTTGGGCGAGAGAAGGTTTAAAATTTAAACGAAAAATGAATATTCTCTCCCTACATTTTTCCAAACATAATTTTTAATATTATGCCCTCCAAATATTATTTTTAATATTATACTTATTATTGTTTTGATGTTTTGATGGATGTTGACCACACTAATGATTCCAAGTCAGTTCAACAATTGATTTAAAAGGAAGCTTCAAAAATCAATTCAATTTCATTATAATAAATTTATTTTAAAAATATTGTTGATGAACCACACAATGAGTGGTTCAAAAAACATTTACCTTAAAAAATTTATGTGATTTATCTAGAATATTTTTTAAAGAAATTAATTAATTAATTATTAAAATAAAATTGAGATAAAATTGTATGGAAGAAATTATTGTATATCTCCAATGAATGTAGTATAGTGGCATTAATTCGTCCAACGTGTAGAACTACTTCGCTTATGCATTCTTTCCAAAAAAGTATACATACTTTGTGGTTAGCCTTTAGATGAATTCAAGTCAGGTTTCCATCAGTCAAGGTGACCCTCATTAGGGGTATAAAATTGGCCAGAGGCTATCTCATGTAAATAATGAACCATTAGTTGGAACCTCCTCCACAGTGGATTAACTAAGGTTTCCTCTACCCATTGGGGGAGCAGGGTTTAAAACCATGGTAAGGCAGCATGAGATGCCTAAAGCCAACACCCAAAGGCTTTGATAGTCCTAAGCTTGGTTAAATCCACATAAAATGTTGTTTTTTCCCTCCCATAATTTCTAGTCTGGGAATGTTTTTTGTCCAGGATGTTTTTCAAAAAGGTCTATACCATCTCATCTAAAGGGTAACCAAAGGGATGTATACTTTACACCTCCGAGGAGAGGTTTTTGGGTTCCAGGTTTTTGCAACCCATGGTTTTGCTCATGGTATTCCACCTTGCCAACAAGGGGAAATTAACTCGATCATAGGTCCCAACTAGACATGTTCTCATTTGGAATGGCTAATCCCAACAAGTTTTAAGGACTGTTATATGTGTTAGGGGAATAATGAGTTAGTGGTTAAGGGATTAGGGATTAGGGGCTTACGGGTTAGGGGTTAGAGGTTTAGGTTTTAGGGGAATAATGAGTTAGTGGTTAATGGGTTAGGGATTGGGGGGTTAGGGGTTAGGGGATTTAGGTGCATTTATGGGTTAGGGGAACAATGAGTTAGTGGTTAAGGAATTAGATATTGGGGTTAGGAGAATAATGAGTTAGTGGTTAAGGGGTTAAAGATTGGGGGCTTAGGGGTTAGGGTATTTAGGCACATTTAGGGGTTAGGGTAATAATGAGTTAAGAGTTTAAGGGATTATGGATTGGGGGCTTAGGGGTTAGGGGATTTAGGCATAGTTAGGGGCTAGGTGAATAATGAGTTAGTGGTTAAGAGATTAGGGATTAGGGGCTTAGGGGTTACGGGATTTAACAGTTAAGGATTTTAGGGGTTAGGGGTGATTGGTTAATGGGTTATGGGTTAATTATTAATGGTTTAGGGGTTAAGGGGTTAGGGGTTTATGTGTTAATGGTTTAGTGGTTTAGGGGTTTAGAGGTTTAGGGTTTAGGGGGTGTTGTAGCCGCTACAACACCACCCAAAGTTTTGGGTATACTCAAAATTTCGGGTCCCCCTCTGCTCGCTCAACCCATTAAGTTTTCGAATCATCCTTCAGTCGATAATATCCCCATGACCTATTTCTACCCAACCTTGTCACCACACCCACTCGTCTTGTTGTCTCTTGACTGCTCTAGGGTTTTTGGTTTACTGCTTCAAAGAGCATTGAGAGTTCCTCTGCAGATTCAAAGATATGTTCCCCTAGTAGTCATCACCAATCAATGGGGCGTTGGGCTTGGGTAGGTGAGGTTTCGAGTATGGCTCATATTATGACACCCTAATCATGGTAGGGTTTGGGAGAAACCCTAGTTTTTCAAAAGGACGATCTTATTTCCTGTGGTTGCACTCTCATTGGATTTACACGACATCACAGTGAAAGTCAATGCCTAACCTATTCCCCTAAGTGCTTGTTAGGTTCTACCCTTCAACGTGCGCATTAGGGTTTGCATGAATTACATGCCCCTTTGTGCCCTTGTAGCCCTAGATGCATGTAAGCCAGCCCTGGTTTGTGTTTAATCCCCACCCTCCAAGAGCATGGTCCCTTTTAGTTAAAGAAGGCCTCCTATGTGAATGAATCATTACCTTGTGGAATAATGAAGTGTCAAGGTCTACTATGGTCGATGGTTGTATGAAAATATAAGTTTTAAGCTAGTTTCCAGAATTAGGGATGCTCAAACAATTGACTTAAGTTGCAATATCTTAGTTTGTATATTTCAATATTGTTGTTCCTAGAATGAACTATTTTTTAGTCGTTTGTTTTTTCTCATTATTACCGAGATCTGACTTATTCTCATACTATTCCTTTTAGGAAATCTGTCAAATATGTCATAACTATTGTGCACTGACTTATTTAGCAATTTCATGAAGGTTTTAATTGTTCATTTGAACTTTCTGAATCCTCAAAGGATTTTTGGGTACACAAGAATATATACTCTTCAACACGCAGTAAGTATTTGACATATGGTGTGGTGGGAGTTCGGGATAGGCCAAGGGTTAATTCTTTTTGAAATGAGCATTATCACAGACCTTTGGAACTCATACGGGTAGCCATCATAAAAAATGAACGCACTTCAAAGATCATCGAAAGTCCCTTCGTCGATTCGAAGGTCTTTTAATATATTTTCCTCGGTGGCATATGAAGGAGCACGAAGCAGGGTAAAGTCGTTTTCGTTTATCGTGAACTTATGATGGCAATATAGACATCAAGCTGCGACCCACGTAAATAGAGATTCCAGTAAGGGTGAAATGGGGATTATATGCACAGGCTTGTCTCTTATGCCACATCACATGAAGCGCATGTTGCCCAATCATATCATTGAGGTAGTTCCTCTTGCACTAGCGATAAGTTTTGTTGCTACATGCAAACAAAAGGTAGCGCCAGTCGCTTGAGGGATTTTAAAGGCTCCGCATTAGGAAATATTTTTAGAAAAGCTTATGAGCCAACATGGGCATAAGTCCATCTCCCTAAAATTAACGCCTTATTGACTACCCAAAGACCCATATGGTGTGGAGCCTGAAAAATTCGACATGGCATGGGCACATATGCGTCGTGGAGCCTTGTTAATTGGGAGGAAAGTTGGCCAAAGGTATTCGTATGACATGTCCGCAAGATCTTAGCATATTGTGACTCCAGGCCACACAAAGAAGAAAACGCAATTCTTGGTGAGGGCCTTTTGCGACTAGCCCAAGAGAAGGAAGGTGATTCAGTCTGCTAGTTTCCAAGTCACATGTGTTGAAGGATTGATGTGGAATGCGAGTTGTTGAGGTTGTGACTCGGCGACCTCGTTGAGTCGCATTGCCGGGGCTGCATCCGCACGACTACATACATGCGATGTGTTTAAACATCCAGCCAAGTTACAAGACCGGAGCAGAGATACATGCAACCTACAGGCATCGTTGTTATTTGGAAATACCATAAGGTTCAACCACCGAAGGAAACAACAACTGCTTGTGGAAACCATACCTGCAATCGCATGTGGCATATGAATGCATGCAAGAGCCACATTTGACGTAGGTGCATCAGTAGAAGCCCCTATGTTCCGAAGAACCTAATTAAGGGAAAACGACACATTAGCCTCGGACACGAACTCACGGTGGGCATCCTTCAAATCACAACACTAAGGAAGAAATGTTGAATATTTTTCTAGTTCCATCCCATGTCTCAAGGCTCTTCGAACGCATTGTTTGTTGTCATTTTTTTTTTTTTCCTAACGAAATCAAAAGAAAACAACAGCAAAACAACAATGCTCATGGCTCTTAGATTTATCGTTGACGGTCTTAGGTTACTCTGAGTAGTCACACTTCTCCCACGTAGTCTCTACAGAGGTTTCACAGCCACTGGTGCTACCACGAGCATGGTTTCTAAAAGAGGCACGCATGATCATAGAGAGGCACTTTCATTTTGCCCAGTCGCAACTTGCGCCATCGGTCAGGGTATGTGACCCAACCTCAGCGCGACTATGCAACCTCTCCCGAGTTGCAAGGTCACAAAATGTTGCGCCCAAGAGAGCCTACGACTCATGTGACTACTCGACTGTGTGACCTCATGCAAATACAACACCCATAACTGTCAAATGGGAAGTTGCACTCTCAGGCATTCAAATCGCATAGGAAGGGCATGCACTCAGGTTACGGTAGGTGGTAGGTGCCTTGAGGGGCATTATCATTAGAGGCAAAGTTGTATGAGGATAAAGGGCATTGGTCGTTGTGCCTGCTTGACCGCATATAGTTGAGGTACCATAAGAATAAGAGGACTCACCTTCGTGCACAGTTGAGAAAAAACCAGGGATGCGCCAAGGAGATGTGTGCAAGTACACATAGTGGCTTTGTCAAGGACGTAATGGCACACCGCATTTTAGCCATGCAAAAAATATACAAGGCGGTGACCAAGGAAGCACCACGTAAATAGAAGTGTGCTTGGTGCAAATAAGATTTATTCGATCCTCCTTACCGTTACACCATAGAGAAGAAATAAGTCTTGGGTAAAAGGGCACAGGTTCATCATATGCAAACCACATACACCAATAATGTTGTGTCATGAAAAAAAACTACAGAGGGGTCTAAACTAATAGCATTTGTTTGAATCACTCTTGAAATTAATTGAATACGCCTCAAGCATTATTATTCGATCATAAAGGCATGTGACCTATGCTATTTGATTGTAGGTAGAAGCTATTGATTTTCATGAAGAGCTAGGGTTTTCAAGCAAGAAAGGGGGATCCTTTCAAAGCTCGAAATAACCTCACTACTGGCTCAATGGCACATCTATCACCGATCCATTCGCACAAGGCTGGTACTAGGGAAAGGCATCGTGCTCTGCAAGGGTTGAGCTCCCCAAAAGGAGAAGAATAGAAGAATGTCCTAGGTCAAAACTGACCTCAGGTCGTAGGTCGCAGACGATCCCAGGTCTCAGGTCGCAAATGAACTCAGGTCGTAGGTTGCAGATGACCTCAGGTCGCAGGTCGCAAATGACTTCAAGTCGCAGGTCAGAGATGACCTCAGGTCGCAAGTCATAAATGACCCCAGGTCACAGGTCGCAGATGACCCTGGGTCGCAGGTCGCAAATGGCCCAAGTCTCAAGCCAACCCAATAGTTGAGAAGACCAAGAGTCAAGGGAACTCAAAATTCATCTAAGCTTATATGTACAACTTCAGGAAATGAAGTGAATGAATTTTAGCTCTGCAATTGAAAGCCAGGACATGAGAGTGAATTGGTGCTTGAGAGCTAAAGGCACTCAGCTCTTGGGATCAAGTAGAGAGAGAGGTAGTGAGGCTAGGGTTTTTGTAGCATGCATTGAGATAAATAGCCCATGTTCCACTACTGGGTTTTGATGAGTTGCAAATATGTATTTGAAGTTGCAACAACATTAATAATATATATATTCTCTTTTCCGGCACCGATTCACATGCTCACTTATGGTGATAGTACTAGTTGTCTAATATTTCACTATGTTTTTACGTGTGCTTTCATGCATGAAATTGATTATGAACTAATTCACAGTAGTTGCATGTACATTTGCTTTCGAATCAGTGTTTATTTGTTCCTTTCCATGTCAGTGACCTATTGTGAAATACTTTGCAATGAAATTCTGGGGTGTTTTCTTTCATGTATGTCTTACTGGGTTTTCGGCTTACCGATCCCACTCACGGCGTACCCCCTTTTATTTTTCTTCTTAGACTTGCTTGTATCTTTGTTTGTGATTCACCAATCTTGGGATGATTTTGCTTCACTGACTGGTCATTTCACCTTTGACTCTGCTTCATCATCTTCTCATCGGACAACCAATAGTGGAAACACTTATGGCAGCAGCCGGGCCCACATACTAGATAGGGCTCCTATCCCAAATGGTGTGAGGTCTACTTGGGACCATTTACAGGGGAGACCCCCTTGTTGTCGGCATTACAAATTTTCCTGTCAACAGGGGGTTAAATGGGTTAGGGCTATAGGGGTTTTGGGGGTTAAATGGGTTACGGGTTGGGAATTAGGGTTTAAGGGGTTAGGGGTTAAGGGTTTAGAGGTTTAGGGTTTAGGGGGTTAAATGGGTTAGGGGTTTAGGGGTATAGGGGATTAAATGGGTTAGGGAATTAGAGGTTTAGGGGGTTAGGGGATTTAGCAGTTAAGGATTTTAGGGGATAGGGGAAGTAGTTCTCAAAGAACAACACACAAACTCTATAGGGGATCTTAGGAATATATGGGTGATATTTAGTGTCATTGGTATGTTTTACATAGTAAGAATGCGTCTCAGGCTTGTACCATTTCAAAGGGATTAAAACAATTTCCTCAATCCCAAAATGAAACTTCTTTGGCTCACATTGCATGAAAAAAACATAAAGAACAATATAGATTATCTTTGAGGGATTTTAAGCCTCCATCTAGGATAAGGGTTCCATTATGAGGTTTTCCGCATCATATATGGGAATTAGGTCTTATATCTTAGACAAGGAATGAAAAAGGGCCTTATGCCTAAAACAAGTATTACTTATATTTAACATCCATGAACATAGTATTATAATGCAAATATGGGAACAACTAGTATGATTTAGATAATAAGGATGGGTTTTATGGCCTCTATGATGGATATGGAAGGAAAACAAGATCTTTAGTCCCTAAACAAAACTTCTTTAGTTCAAGGGACATGAATAAGGCCTCAAACGACCATATATATCATATATAAGATATTATAATATCTATCCTTTAGGTGTGATATTGGTGTTATTTGAAGGTTTTTTGTGACATATTTAGGTCTTAAGGCCTTTAAGTTTGGCCTTAATATCATTAGGAGTCTTTTTGCACCATGTATGGCACTTAGGGACTTAACCATGGTCAAGGAAGGATCATAAGGTGCTTGGGTCATATTTGAATCTTCCCATGATCAATCTTCTTGAACAAGTATTCTAATTACTACACAGAACATCTATAGGGAATATTTGGCCTATATGGGGGATATTTTTCACCATGGGTATGGTTTACATGGTAAGAATGGGTCTTGGGGAATGTACTATCTATTGACGGCAGGAGAAAAGAGGGCCTTAGGCCCTAAATAAAGCTTCTTGAGTTCAAGGAACATGAATTAACCCCCAAACAACCACATACATACTCTCTAAGGGATATTCAGATTTCAACTTGGATATGGGAGCCATGGCATGTTATTCTACATAATTAAAGAGCCACAAGAATTGTTAGCATGTATGGTTTTATAATAACGGTGTGTGCACATTCTAAGAATTTGAATCCATTATTAGAATTCATGAACATTTTTGTAATGCATGTATCTATAGAATTATATGGGTTTAGAGTAAATTTCTAGATTTATATCAACTGACCATGTATAAATCAACATACTTTGAATTAAAATGAATGAAATCATTCTCTATGAATCTAGTGCAATAATCAACTATGGTACGTAACAATGCCACAAAAACCCCATAACAAATAGTGTGTCCACAATTAAAAATTACTAACATAAATGACTATTTCATATTCTTGTTGTACTTGTTATTTGGTCATATTTTTATTCTTGGACTATAATAGTCATTTATGTTAATCATTATTAATTTTTTCACTTATTATCTAGTCTTATATTTTAATCCTAGACTAAATTAGTCATTTAAGTTAGTCGTTTTTAGTTTAGTCACTTATTATCTAGTCGTATATTTTATTCCTAGACTAAATTAGTAATTTATGTTAGTCATTTTTAGTTTAGTCACTTATTATCTAGTCGTATATTTTATTCCTAGACTAAATTAGTCATTTAAGTTAGTCATTTTTTAGTTTGATCACTTGAAATTGCTCAATTTTAGTAGTAATTCACTTGAAATAATTGCGGTGACTAACTTTTTTAGTCACCTAGTCACTAATTTCATCATTTTCTACTAGTGATCTTGGGTTACCATCACATTGGCCAGATCTTGAATCTTGGCATCATTAGAGCTCCTGAGCTCCATAGATATTCATTTCCTGCTGTAGCATCTTCATGTACATCAGCAACAAAAGGGACAACATAGTATTTATTCCTGTAAGCTCACCAGTTACGCAGTTCTAGTTGTGGCATGTTTGCAGGGTGATTCTAGACCATCTCTTTGGCTAGATTCCCTCATATTTTTACATTGTGTAACTGAATCCTCTCCATATAATAAAAAGGCTTAGCTTCTTTGTATATTCTGATGTTATCTTTAGATTTAGGATTTAATTAATTGCAGTTCTTATATTTTGTTTCAGTATTACTGCATTCTCCCTTTTGGGATATTACAGTTTCGGTGTTTTTCCATTCATAGGTGTCATATAACACCGAGGACGGTGTTACCCGAAGGGGGAGGGGTTTTTAACAACCCTAGGTTGATTTTCCATGTAAAAAAAATAAGAACAAATTCATGGGACATGTATTCCAAGCTAAATGTTGGGAAAAAACATAGTGATGGAGTATCAATTGAGAGGGAAATTGAAGGAAAAATGAAGGAAAAATGAAGAAAATAGAGGTCTCAATGATAAAAAGGCTTATGAGGATCAATTCACAACTTTTTTCAGTTGCTATTTTTTTTTCAGTTCAATTTTGGAGCTCTCTTATATTCTCTCACTCCCATACTCTTTCACACTTAGAGTATTCTTTGAACATTCTTGGAGAACTTTGGAATACATTGGATTTGGAAAAAGAAGGCAAACGAAAGCAAGAAAGCCCGAGGGAATAGGTGGATCAACAAATACAATTGGATTTATTTACAGGTAACATATTGCATGTATGATTTCTGGGTGCATGTTATATGCATGTAATTCTATGGTTATGTGTTGCCATTGGCATGGATATTTTCCTATATTTTAACCTTGTCTTTCCATTTCCTGGATAGACATGCTGTTGTGGGTTTTTCCACTTGATTTTTTTTCTTCTGATTGGTGCTCATAATTCCTTATGGATGTGGGTTGGAAGAAACACTCTAGAAGCCTTGGAACAACTTGGGTTGAGTTCCTGATCCTAGAGCCTAGGTTGGGAAAAACGCTATGGAGCCCTTGATGGGTTGAGTTAATAGTCCCTAAAGCCAGGGTCGACAAATAGTTTAGAGCCCTCGAAGGTTGTGGGTTGAGTTAATAATTCTCGGAGCCCTAGAAAACTTAGGTAGAGAATGATTTGGTTGGTGTTAGTGATGTCTGAAAGTAGAGGTGGAATCATTGGTTGAGATTTGAGGTGGTTGGCCTCTGGAAGCCGTGGTTTGGTTTTAATTTGGTTTATTCCATGAGATCCCACATTCATTCTTGGAATATGGTGTGGGGGTGATTGACTAAAATAAATATTTGGTTCAACCCAATCTATAGTCGGGTGGTACGTGGAAGTCCTTGACTTGGTTGGTATTTTCACATAATAATGAGGCATTTATTTATTGTGACCTATGATCATTTGCAATATTATATTAGCGATGTTATGGTTGAGTTAAAATGGTCTCTATTTTGGTTATTTTCTGATTATATTTTGGTTATATGATGTATATTGTCTATGGATCTTGATATATTTTGATGAATATATGAATGGTTAATGAATGCATGTACTAAAAATTATTTTTGTAGCTATGTGGAGAGGGCACAAAGCCTTCTTGGTGATTTTCAGATGAATCTCAGACTCTTATGATCAGATATACATTCATTTCATGTAGCTTACATGTTTTCCATGTGTTTGATGAAATATCTATTGTGTTCTAGGTAGTCCAGGTCAAGTTTTTTATTCAAGTTTGAATGTTTATCCTTTTTTTCATGTCATTTATCATTCTGGAAAGTCTCAGGAAATTATGGGAAGTGGTCTATAGGCTAACCTAGAATTGTGTCTCAGATATTAAGACCACACCCTCTCAACTGGGTAAGTTGGGTCACAACCACACTCAAGCAGTGTTGTGCATGCGGTTGTAGGCCTTTAACCACACCTCAGATTTTTCATGCATGTGATTGGGGGTTTAGGTCAGTGAAAAGGAGCTCTAGATCAAGGTTTAGTCACCTGGGGTGGTTCTTTCCCTTTAAGTGACATGTAGCCCCGAGGGATGTTGTAAGTTGTCAGTTTGTTGTTAGTGTATAGGCACCACTTCCTTAATTAGAGTTGGGAGGTCAGTTCATGTCATAGTAGCTCTTTGTCTCATGTTTACCCTGATAGGCCAGTGAAATTAGGTAAATGTGGGAAGTGGTGGTTACATAAACAGAGTGAAAAAAAAGCCAAATATCAGAAAAATATTGATCAAACTAGCCACACAAGAAAAAGGAAATAAATTGAGGATCATTTAAAAAAAATTAGATAAAACCCACAAGTAGCGATGGAGTAAGAAAGAAAAAAAAGTCTGAAATTACTCCAGCAAGCATCCAAAGAAAACCAATTCTCTTAGAATGATTAATTCCTCCAAAAATAACATTCACATCAAGGTACTTATATTTCTTTAATTGATATTGGTTTATTTGTCTTTGTAACACTCCCTCCACCACCTTGAAATATCTTGAGTTACGAGAGATGTTACTTATAAAATTAACCTCACCCCTAAGTCCTATTATGAAGACAAGGTTACAAAAATCCTCCTTTTTAAAAAATTTCATAATTAAATTTGGATACCACCATAGCATTCATCTTGTCAAGAGATTTTCGATGATTAAATTTTATCTCAACCTGACTCCCAAATTGAATATGATACCTTAAAGTATAGCCAATCATATTAGGCCACATCAACATTGATTTTCCATGTGGCACTACCATGTTAGCTCAAGTACAAGCCCCACCTAGACCTTCCCCATTGTGATTTGTGACGTTTCCCCATTTTTCCCATGTCTAGGTTCTCAAATACTAGAGTGAGTTTACACTAGTGGTTTCTCATTTCTCCCTACCCACACTTGTTAACTCATGGGTGAATGTAGGCCATTAATCGACCCCTTCCATAATTTTTCTACCATGAGGTGCCATCCTATTAAATGTGGGACCCTCGATGGGGATCCCTATGTCAGAACCCCCCCCCCCCCCCTCCCCCCCACCTTGTTAACTCTGAGGGGACAATGGGGACCCTGTGTTGAATAAGGGTCGTTGATATGGCCAATATTTGATTTAAGGGTGATTTGATGAGTGGGAGAAGATCCCATTAGTTGATGGTCCCAACAAAAATAAATTTCATGAAATTCTCTATTGTAATCCCACCTCCGCCACTTGTTCCATATTACACTGCACATAGGTTACAATGATGAGTGACGAGAAGTGGAAAACGACAAGATTCCACACCGGAACCATGGTCAGGTTGGTCACTCTTTTAACATCGCACTCATACTACAAACTCAAACCTCTAGCAGTAGGTGGTGGATGGTGGTAAGGTAATGTGGCACCCACATGGCCTCCATGTCACCCTACAAGTAATTAAGAATGGGCCCACCTCTATGTCTTGGTATACTCACCAGGTTAATTAGTAATACGATGCTTAAATTTATATAAAGGTAAAGAGGCAATAAGTGGTTTCATGGCTCCACATGGCCACTACCACGTGGGCTTTGTGTGGGACCCATTGGGTCCTTCCCTTCGACATCATGCACCAAGAGCACATTATATGTATTTCCTAAGGAAATCTGGGTGCACATTATTTTCCACTATTGACATGCTTTAGTTTCCCAAATTCCCACATAGTGTGCATGTTCAATGGAGATATTGTCTAAACCCTACCTGGGACTTACATATGTGTGCAAATCAACTACAATTGGATTTCTGGATTACCATATGCAATCATGAATAAGACTGAAGACCCCGGCCCCCTTTTCATATCTAGATGTAATTAGCTCATGGAAGAGGAAAAGTTATTCAACCTAGATCCATAGACCCCAAAAATACCATTTGTTCCTAGATGAGATTCATTTTTCTACCCAAACTTGCAAGGAGGGGAAATTTAATGAATTTTATCAAACATTCTTAAGGATGGGAATTTGCCCAAAACACCAAATTCTAAGGACAACAACCTAGTTCTAAGAATCAACCTTCTAAAATTGTTATTCCATGAGCATAAGAGATTTCATGGCATCAATAGACTAACTTACACTAGATCCTGAGAAAAAGAGAGAAATGGCTTTGAAGGCTAGATTTTACAAGAAAACCACAGATCGTTCTTATTCCGTGAGACAATTCAACAATATTCATGTGTGCATAATTAGATAGCCCTCACATCTCTCTTGAAATAAGTGACTATTAGATCTATTTGAGTCTTTATTTAACACGTAGTATAAGTGTTGTCTTCTTCATATGTGAGATAGTTTATAGTCTCAAGTAAGGTTGTGAGACACCTAATTTATAAATATATCAGATAAGTCAAAAACACTTGTATTAATAGGCTCACAAAGGGACTTCATATGGTCAGGCATAATTATATAAGAAATATTCAAGTCATGATAATATTAATATTCATATAATATCATAGGTTCATCATATCCATAAATACATACAAGACAATATGTCCACCATATACATACAGTAAAATCAATAACCTTCCATGAGTAATGTTGAACCATAAACATTCCAATAACATATCAAACACCTTCATTACCCATATTTCATTAATGCATAATTCATTGTACTTATCTGAATACTATGGAATGATTGGTAATTGAAGGAGGGACTTCAACTATCCATCCAGCCATAGGATAGCTACACCACAATATTTTTTGTAGTTAAACACCCCCGATCCAGATCGAAAGTATGAGGGGACACTTTCTTAGGGAATTCATACAAGGATTAGTTTGGGTATCGATCATTTTGAGGAGTTTGAATCTAAAATATGGGTGGTTTATCAACTATATTTTCAAGGTAAGCACTACAGGAATCTGTATCCCACTATCCAAGTGGTTTATAAACTTATATAGCAACCACTAAGTGGTTTATCAAACACTAATATTATCAACTTCCTTAGAAACCACTTAATGGATTATCAACTCTTTTCAGCAAGCACCACAATGGTTTAGCTACCTTGCCTAGTACTTTATCAACCTTAAGAATAGTTTATCAACATTACAACAAGAACCTAGGTGGTTTATTAACTCTTTTAGTAATAAATCATATTTAAAATCACCACAGAGCCTCCTAATGGCCATTTATGATTGGACATCATAGTATAATAGACTCAACACATCAATATAGAGGAACACACCCAAAATTTCAGAGTAGAGATCTCCACTGCAACTCCATAATTACTCATGCACTCATGCTTATCATTCCAAGATTATTTCTCTGTTGTATCCCCTTTTGTTTACTTAAATTTCCTTATTTTTCGTTGATTTTTCTTGTGTCCCCTCACATCTTGAGAGACTGCCATTTTTTTTCCATCACATGGTGGGAAAAAATGTTCACACCTCATCATACAATCACATATTTATATGTGTGAGGTGGTTCCTTGGTATGTTATGCCCCCAGACACCACTATTTCACTTCTTCATTTTCCCTTATATTTGGATTTGTGTGTCCCTTTCCTAAGGCAAACCAATTAAAAATTTATATTTAATTTATTTTATGATTACATGGCCTCCATGTTGGCATTACACAATGTTGTATCTTAGATTACCCTAGTGATAGAAGGAAATCTAAAGGGAATTCATGTTGATTTTAGGGGGTCGAAGATGAGGTGGTTGTTGTGGGCCCTGGGATATTGTCAGCATTAATGAGAGAACATAGGATGAATAACTAGAGAAAGCTTGAGTTCCTATTTGATGAGGCACAACTTTTGATTCCCTAGTGGGTGTTGATGGTTGAAAGTTTTTGGGTGTTCTAGAATCTTGAGAACTAGATGTAATAGATATTTCCTAAAGCCCTTAATTCTTTTATTTCTACTAACCATGGTTATGAGATATTCTGGATCCTATAGCGCTAAGTAATCCAAATCAAATTGAGATCTAGTTATCTGCTTAGGTGGATCCAATTTTGGGTTTTCCAACAATTTAAAACTAATTAAAGCCTTTTGAAAATAAAAGTTTAGAAGATGACTTAAGAAGATGTGGAAAGGCGTGCCTGATTCAAGAAGTTGACTTTGTTGCAATTCAAAAATATTGAAGTATGGAACAATATTCACCTTCTTGGTCATTCTTTTCCTTGAGGAACCTATGGGTTGGTTTGTTCAAGTTCATCTTCGTAGGCTAGTACTTCCTAATTTATTTGTAATTCTTCAGGAGTGCGAGAAACTTAGAAAGTCAAATTATACAACTCATTCAGTATACTTCGTTGATCATGTAGTTTGAAACGAATATGGGGTTGTATAGGGTTAACATTAGTCATGAGCTAGACACAACTTAGACTTTGTTCCCCAATAACGACATTAAAAGATTTTTTTCTCTTAGATTATCTTGATGAAAAAAAACAATCTAAAGGGCATTCATTAAGGATCAAATTATCCTCTTGCTTTTGGTTGAAGTATGACCTCCCTCAAACAAAAAGGGTATTCCTTGAATTCAATATACTTTAAGAAAATTTTCTATGCAAAACATATAGATTTGACCAGGTTATAGATATGAAAGGAAAGATAGGATTAATAGATGTTTTAACTTATTTTTGGAAGGAACTTATAAAAATCAAACAATCATGAATAAAAATATAGTTTCATAATGAAATTATATAAATATTATGTCACAAATAAATGAGAAACAAAAAATAACAGTAATAAACAAAAGCATAAAATAAGAAAATAGATATAAAGGTTATACATATATCATTGGGAATAGATTATTCTATCATAATGTGTGTGATGAAATAGTTCTTATATCTTGTTTCAATATATTTCATTCACAACACATTAAGAAAATATTTGAACAACATATATTTGAATAGTATGTATATTAGAAGGAAAGTGATCCAATAATGGTTGCAACGAAATAATGCAGATGAAATTAACTATTAAACACTAACACACACAAAGATATAGCCTAGCAGAATGGATAAATATTCATAACAAAAAAAGAAAACAACAAAACAGATATTCATGATGTATAAATGTGTTTTCATGAACTAAATGATAGGATCATTAAAGTCATGCTCTATTTGGTTCTACCAACAAAAAATCAATCAAAAAATAATGTCTTTGATGCTTCAGATAGTATGGATTTCTAAAGAGAGAAAGAGTCAATTAAAATTGTATTGACTTAATAATTGATCATGTTAATTAGGTAAATCATCAAGTTGCATCAAAATATAACAATTCATAACAAAAAAATTATAACATATAGAGACAACTATGTATAAAATTTCATGTCATAAAATTACAGGATCATCATGATCCAGTCAATACATCATGTCTTTGCTTCCCAAAAAATCGACCCTTAAAAATAAATATCCAGGCCTTTAAATACAAAAAAATCATAATTGTTTCAAACAAATGTCTCTTTAACTATAAAATAAAATAACAAAATTTGAAAATAAATGTAAATTAGTTTTGAAAAACATTTTTGTTTTTCAAATTTATTCCAGTAACTTTGGAAATTTTCTTTGACGTGGCACCAGACATTGAAACTTCAAGATTTTTCACGTTCTTCTTCTTAGGCTTCAGAAAGACTGTGATGGATTCACCTTCATCTTCTTACTCTCTTATTTATTTGTTACGTCCCTATATTACTAGTTTAGCCCCTTATTGTTATTAGTGTAGCCCCCTTATTGTTATTTTTGTACCCTTGTAACCCCAATATTGTTACTATTTTTCCCTTACATTGTTATTGTTAGGTCGGCTAGGATTATATTGTGGGCCCATGGACTCTTATATATAGAAGGAGGTTTTGGTCATTTGTATCATCCAAGAATTGTCCATTTATGTAATGTATTGGAGCTTGCCCCATCGAAGTGGCTGATTTCTAAGGCGTTGATCTCTCTTTTCTTCTATTTTTGGAGCTGGTTTCATAACATTTGGTATCAGAGCTTTGGATTCTAGGGCTTCACTTCTCCAAACAGTTAATCGTGGAATTTTCGCAATAACTATTTTTCTAAAAAGGCTCAAAAGTTGAAATTTGTACAACGCGAAGCTAAAATACTGAGAAACCTTCTGTAAAAATTTTAGATCTTGGTTCGCAACATTTTCAGAAATATGATTTGGGGAAGTTAGGGTTTTTTCAGGATCCTGTATTTCAACTAAAATAGGTAATCGTGGAATTTTCTCTATAACATTGTTTATAAGAAGTTTCAGAAGCTGAAATTTTTACAGTGCAAAGCCAACATCCTAAGGAACCTCCTATAAACATTTCAGATCTTGGTTCACAATATTTTTGGAGATATGATCTTTGGAAGTTAGGATTGTTTCAGGCTCCAAAATTTCATCTCAAAGAGGTGACCGTGGGAAAAATGTCATAAATCTCTCTCTGAGCGTCAGATTCGGATTCTGTAAAAAGTGACCACAAGTACACATATTTTAGTTTTATATATATCAATTTCATAGCCGAAGGAGGAAACAATGACACGTAGAAATTCATACAAGTTCACTCTACTAAACCAGTCCATAATTAGGTCATCGTGGGAGATTGGGCATAACTTTGCCTTGAAGAATCCAAATCAGGTTAGACCTGTGGAATTCGAAAGAATATTCAGAGGGATACATCAGGGATGAATTTCAGATATTTAAGATCCGAAATCAAAGAGATAATTCAGTTTCAATATCAAACTCCTCAAAAGCAAGAAAAAGGTGTGTATTTTTTTCAAATTACATAAGTCTCGTTTGAAAAAAAATTAGTTTGAATTTATTCCAAGGGCATATTGAAGAATAGATATCAGTATTGGGTTCTAAAATTCATCCTAAAAAGAATTCAACACCCATTAAGCCATCATAAGGCTCTATTATGACTCATGAAGACGAAGAAACACAACATGAGATATCAAAATTACAAGAGAAAGTGCACCAAATTTCGCTATAGCAAAGAGAAAAAAAAATGAAATGGAATTTTTGAAGAAAGGCATGGAAACTAAGATGGATGGTTTGAAGAAAGGCGTGGAAACTAAGATGAATGGTTTGGAACCTAAGATGGATGACATGGAATTAAGCATGGAAGCTAAGATGGATGGCATGGAAGCTAAGATGGATGACATGGAAGCTAAGATCGATGAAAAAATGAAAGACAACATGGAAAACATGAAGAATGATATAAAAGTAGACATCGAAGGTTTGGAAAATTTGATACAAGAAATGTTTCCTAATGGCGAAAATATAGTAGAGGAAACGCATGATGAGAACAAAATAAATGTTAATCATGATTTCATAAACTCTAATGTTGGATGGAAGAACCACCATATTCCAAGGATGGATATGAGGAAGTTTGATGGCAAGGATCTCGTAACATGGATACTATAGATGGAGCAATATTTTGATCTCAATAATGTGCAAAACACATAAAAGGTATGCATTTTAACTTACAAAATACATTTGTATGGTATCGATGGCTTTGCTCCCGTAAAAAAATTGTCACTTGGTCAATTTTTACGGAGGAAATGATAGCACATTATGAGGATACAAAAAGAAAAACTTTCTTTAACCAATTGATAAATCTAAAACAAAAGGGTTCAGTGGTGGAGCACATTGATTACTTCCAAAAATTGAATATAAGGGTCACTGATATTCCAGAGGAACATAAGATTGATGTCTTCATAGGGACTTTAAAGGATAACATCCAACATGAAGTTCGCATTTGGGAACCTGATTCATTGGAAAAGGCATTCAGGTTGGAAAGAAAAATTGAATGTAAAATTATGGCAACAAGGAAGCCTACCACTCACATATATAAAGATGGAAGTGTTGCTACTCTTAGACTTCCACAACCTACAAGGTTGACACCACAACAATTGGAAGAAAGAAGAGAAAAAGGGCTTTGCTACAGTTGTGATAGAAAATACACTAAAGGTCATAAGTGTGTTGAGAAGAAATTATTTTACATAGAGTGTGAAGAGGAAGAAGAAAATGAACAAGCATCTTCAAAAGAAGAGGATATACACCAGGAACCAACCCTACAAGAGGAAGAAATGAGTCCAACCATATCATGTAATGCATTGGCAGGAATTTCCACTCCTCAAATTCTCAAGATAGAAGGACATATCAAAAAGAAAAATGTGATAGTGTTGATTGATTCGGGTAGTACCCATAATTTTATTCATTGTAAGGTAGCCAAGAAATTGAATTGTTTCCTATACCCAGCACCAGAATGTCAAGTGATGGTTGTAAATGGAGGAACTATAAATTTCTATGGAAAATGCCATAATATCAAGCTAACCATGGGGGAATATGTATTGAATAGTCCAATGATTTCCATTCCTATGGGAGGTGCTGATGTTGTACTAGGATTACAATGGTTAAAATATTTGGGGATGATAGCTTTTAATTTTCAAGAACTTTTCTTGAATTTTTTTTCAGAAGGAAAGGAAGTTGAATTATGGGGTATCGCAAGGAAGCCAGGAAATATAATAAGCTCTAATGTCATGACAAAGCTTCTGAAGAAAGAAAAACGAGGCGTAACTGCACAATTATGCTCACTAGAAGTTCCAACATCAAAATCATCTATTTCTGTAGATATCCAAAAAGTCTTGGACAATCATTCCAAGGTGTTTGAAACCCCGAAAGGACTCCCACCTATTCGTGATCATGATAATTCTATTCATTTGATTCCAGGAATTTTTCCTCCAAACATCAGGCCTTATAGATATCCTTATGTCCAAAAGAGCGAAATTGAACGTATGATTGTAGAAATGTTAGAGGCTAGTATAATTCAACCTATTCAAAGTTATTTCTATGCTCCAGTAGTATTGGTGCAAAATAAGGATGGATCATGGAGCATGTGTCTGGATTATAGGGAGCTCAATAAGCTCACCATTAAAGATAAATTTCCCATTCTTGTGATTGATGAATTACATGGAGCAATTTATTTTACCAAGTTGGATCTTCATTCAGGATATCATCAAATTAGAATGAAGACTACAGATATTCTGAAAACAACATTTCAAATTCATGAGGGTCATTATTAATTTTTTGTCAGGCCTTTTGGCCTTACCAATGAACCTTCTACATTTCAAGGGTTTATCAATTCCATTTTCAAACCCTTCCTTAGAAAATTTGTGCTAGCATTTTTTGATGATATACTAATCTACAGCAGGTCTTGGAAGGATCATGTTCAACATGTTGATAGGGTGCTCAAACTATTGCAGGAGAAACAATTATATGCAAAAACATCAAAATGTTTCTTTGGAGTACAAGAGGTGGAATATCTAGGTCGTATTGTATCTCACGAGGGTGTTAAGGTAGACCCTAACAAAATTAAAGCCATTAAGGAATGGAAATTCCCCACAACCATAAAGCAGTTGCGAATATTTCTTGGGTTAATAGGGTATTATCGCAAGTTTTTTAAGAATTATGGGATAATAGCAGCACCTCTAACAAAATTATTGAAGAAAGATGCATTTTCATGGACTCCTGAAGTAACTAAGGCCTTTGAACATCTTAAAGAGGCAATGTGCCTAGCACCGGTCTTAGCTACGCTAGAATTTACAAAACCTTTATTGTGGAATGTGATGCCTCAAGAAATGGAATTGGTGTTGTTTTAATGCAAGAAGGAAGGCCCATTTCTTTTGAAAGTCATCCAATCAAAGGAAATTATTTACAGAAAGCTATTTATGAGAAGGAAATGTTAGCAATACTACATGCACTCAAGAAATGGGGACCTTACCTAATGGGAAGACACTTCAAGGTAAAAAATGATCATGATAGTATTAAACACTTTTTGGAACAAAGACTATCTTCATAAGAGCAGCAAAAATGGGTCACAAAGATGTTGGGTTATGACTTTGAAAGAATCTACAAAAAAGGGAAGCTAAATGTTGTTGCAGATGCACTCTCAAGAAAGAATGAAGAGGTGGAAGCATTGCTTTGTGCCATTTCTATTATCGAACTAGATTGGATAAAAAAAGAAAGGGATGAATGGAAGAAGGACGAAGAAGCATGGACACTCATTCAAAAGTTGCAGCAAGATCCTAGTACATCTGATACATTTAGTTGGAAAAATGATTCCTTATGGTACAAATATCGCTTATATCTTTGTAAGCATTCCCAACTAAAACAAAAGATTCTTTTGGAATTGCACACTTCTCCTTTAGGAGGACACTTAGGATTTTTAAAAACTTACCAAAGGGTGAAGAAAGAATTTTTTTGGGATGGCCTTAAACCTGATATTCAAAATTTTGTGGCGGAATTTTTGGTTTTCCAACAAAGTAAAGTTGGGACAATTAAGACTCCAGGTCTTCTACAACCATTATCCATTCCAAGTCAACGTTGGGAAGAGATTTCAATGGATTTTATCACAGGTTTACCTAAGTCCGAAGGAAAGAGTGTCATCATGGTAGTAGTTGATAGACTTACCAAGTATGCATAATTTTTGCATTATCTCATCCATTTAAAGCAAGTACAGTTTCTACTACATTTATGGGCACAATTCAAAAGCTACATGGAAACCCAAAGGTTATTGTGAGTGATAGAGATCCCATTTTTATTGGAAATTTTTGGACGGAGTTATTTTCTTATTTGGGTACTCAATTAGCTCATAGCTCATCTTATCATCCTCAATACAATGGTCAAACTAAGATAGTGAATAAATGTTTGGAAGGATATCTTCATTTTTTTGTATCTGATAAACAAACTTAATGGGTCAAGTGGTTACCTCTTGCTAAATGGTGGTATAACACTTCCTTCCATATTACAACATAAATGACCCTATTTATGGCATTTTATGGATATCATCCACCGTCCATCACATCATCTTTAAGAGAAAATTCTAAGGTTCAAGTACTGGAAGATCACATCAAGCATCAACAAGAAGTTCTCCAACTCTTAAAGGATAACCTAAATTTGGCACAAAATCGAATGAAACAACAAGCAGATCAACATTGCATCGAGAGAAGTTTTGATGTAGGAGACTGGGTATTTTTACAGCTACAACCATACAAACAAATGTCCCTCAAGCAAGCTAAGAAGGATAATAACTTATCACCAAAATAGTATGGTCCTTACAAGGTGTTGCAAAATATTGGTGCTATGGCATACAAATTGGAGCTTCCTACTTCTTTGTGAGTGCATCCAATTTTCCATGTTTCATGCTTAAAGAAGGTTATAGGTGAAAATCTTCCAGTTCAAACAATATTGCTAGAACTTGATGAGGAAGGAAAAATAATATTGGAACGTGAAGCGGTCACAGAAACAAGAACTCAACAGCTACGAAATCGATCAATTTTAGAGTATCCCATCAAGTGGAGGAACTTACCCACTCAAGATTCTACATGGGAGGATGAGAATTTTATACAGAAACACCCAGAGCTACTCAAGTGTTGAGGACAACACTTTTTTGAAGGAGAGGGGCATGTTAGGTCCCTATATTACTAGTTTAGTCCCTTATTGTTATTAGTGTAGCCCCCTTATTGTTATTGTTGTAGCCCCCTTATTGTTATTGGTGTACCCCTGTAACCCCAATATTGTTATTATTGTTCCCTTACATCATTATTGTTAGGTTGGCTAGGATTATATTGTGGGCCCATAGACTCATATATATACAAGGAGGTTTTGGTCATTTGTGTCATCCAAGAATTGTTCATTCCTGTAATGTAATGGAGGTTTGCTCCTCAAAGTGGCTGATTTCTAAGGCGTTGATCTCTCTTTTCTTCTATTTTTGGAGTTGGTTTCATAACATTATTTGATTGTTAACTGTAAGGGTGCTATTGTTTAGGTACCCTATAAAGCTAGAGTAAGGATAACCTATTGTTTCATATGTCTCTTAAGCTTCATAAACCTATCCCACTCAGGGGTGGACACCCATGGTACTTTATTGACTTTTGATTGAGAAATAAAAAGCTGATATTTAAGCTGATATTGGGAAGATGGTAGTTGTTGGATCAATTTATCAAGGAGTGCCATAACATTAAAGTCACTAAAAAATTAGTTCACTTGTAATTTCCAAGAAATGAATCGTTCTCCAGTAGTTGGAGAACATCCTAGATCTTCCTATGCCTTTTTCATATTGTCCTGGAACTATTTTTCTCAAATTAGCCAGCCTAAATTTTCCCAAAATGAAGGAATACCAAATATTTGGATAAAACTCCATTCTGCCTTAGATTCATTGATAACCTTCATTTCCCTACCAATTTCCTCATTCATTTCTTGAATTTTTTTCTTCTCTTCCCTAATTGATGAAAGGATTAGAATACAATCATCTTGGCTAGGTAGCTCTAGGAATTCAATACTTTTTTCCTTTAATGAGTTGAGATAAGTGATTATTTGGTCTACTTCTTTTAGTCTTTCTTCAACTGGAGGGTTGATATTTGTTATCTTGATATTTACATTTACCACTTTCAAAAAGTCAAGTAGGAGATTGACAAAGGGTTTGATTTGAAGGATATTATCATTAATAATTTCCCAAATCTCGTTCTTAGCTTCAACCATATTATGTTTTCCTACTATAGTGTCTTCTATACATTTTTTTAGGGAATGCATTTCCTTGTCCTTTATTTTTGATATATTATAGTTCCTCAATCATTCTATTTTTCATGTTGATTTGATGTGCACATCCCTACTCTTCCTGCTCCATTTCTTGGTTTTTTTCCTTTATTTTATTTTCAAGTTTAGTAATCATAATATCACAAAGCTTTATTTTAACAAGGTTGACGTTCCCTGACACATCCTGCCCGAGAACTTAATCAAAAATGGCATTATACTCTTCCAGTTTGTTAATATAACCATTTCCCTTTTGGTTAGATTCTTTAACCGACTATTGTTGTTGTGACAAACACCCTCACAAATTTGGTCTACACTTGAATTTTGGAGCCTACTGTCAATATTGCGATCTTTCATTACATATTAATTTTATGATCGATTGATTCTTTGTTAAGTGTTATAGTCTTCTTCTCAGATTTTAAGTGTCGAAGTCACCTTTGCACACATGCTCAATCCACATCAAGCTCATGGGTACATTATTTTATGAAATATTGAACGAGCATAACAAAATTCCATTAAGACAATGCCTGTGCAATGTTCTACCTATGTCGACATTCAATGTGCATACACATTGACAATATCTCACTTTAGGTTGCGATTATACTTCTATTTTGGGGGTTTTCCAAGTTGTCGCTTTTGTGCACCTTCTCTTTTTATAGTAATGCTTTCATATTACAACTGTCGCTTTTTCTTGTTTTCACTTTAATATGTGTCATTTTCATGTTATCTTTGCTCTTGCACGTGTCATTTTCAATTTCGTTTTCACTTTCCTCTTACTGTCACGAGTCTCATATTTTGGGGCATGGGAACTATTGCAAGCTGCATAAGCGGAGCTATGGTTTATTTGAAGGGGTAAATTTGGTGTTGATGAGTCTTATTTCTCATATAGACATGTATTAGACTCATTCCTAAAGTTTTAAGCAATCTCACACAATTTTCATCACTATCGTCGCAAAGTGTACTGTTGTATGTGTGTTATATTCTTTCCACAACTAGCCCCATGTGCTATACATTGTGCCGAGGTAATAGAGGGGGCGGCAGTCCCACCTGTCAGTGGGTTGCAGGGGGGCGGTATCCCCCCTGCACGGAGTCTGTGGAAAAACCCCTAGAATTATTATTTTTTATGCAAACCCAATAATATTTGGTTGAACCTAAGGATGGGGGGTGGACCCAAAGATGGTGGGCAGACCTACCCATGGTTTTGTGCATGGGTTTTGCACATGGTTTTGGGAAAGATGGTTTTCTTCCCATTTTATTTTGTAAATCTGGAAAAGGGAAATGCGGTTATTTTCTAATCCAGGGTTAATGGATTGGGGTTTATGAATGCTTCAGCATGTATATATATGTATTTTAAAATTGAAAGGAATATAATGAAAAATCAATCTAGTAGTCCTAGTTTTTGGATGCAGGGGAAAATATCTATGTATATTTTTTTAATGTTATAGCCATTGTGTATTATTCTGTTTTAATAATTTGATTGTAAGTAATTTTTATACTGGGTTAAAACCTACATTTGGAATCAAATTTTTTTTGGCTTCATGGGGATGTCATTGCCGTCGAGGGGTTTTTCTCAGGCATTTGATTGACCCTTTTCAATGGGATATCCTTGGGATCGATTCTTGCGGTGAAATAAAATGGCTAATAGTAGAAAGATAGAGATTGAGAAATTTAATGGTCAAATTTTTGAATTATGGAAGCTCAAGATGGAGGATTTGTTGGTGGACCAAGATCAATGGATTGTCGTAGATCCATGCATGACACCGAAAGGAATGTCGGCACAAGACTAGGAAAAGTTAGATCGGAAGGTGAAGAGAACAATTAGATCATGTCTTTCAGATTTAGTATTTTTTAATGTATGAGGGGAAGCTACGACAAAGGATTTTTGGGTCAAGTTACGGACTTTGTACCAATATAAGACTCTGGTAAGAAAATTTTTCCTATGGAAAAAGTTGTATAACTTGACGATGAGGATGTAGACTTGGTGATAGAGCATATGAATGTATTTAATACTGTGGTAAGACAATTTTAAGTTGATCTAAAACTTTCATACAAAGATAAGTGCATCAGTTTGTTGTGTTCTCTACTAGATTCGTGGGATAGTTTGCTTGTTTCTATAGGTAGAAATACAACTACCTTGAAGTTTTATGAAATATTCTCATCCTTACTATCAGAGAAGATGAGATGGAAGAATATGGAGAGCCAGAATGGAGATGCCTTGTATATATGAGGGTGGTCCCAAAACAGAAATAAAAATAAGTCCTCGAGTGGGAGATCTAAATCTCCGGGAAAACCTATAAAGGTGTGCTAGAAATTCACAAAGGAAGGGCACTACAAAAAGGACTGTAGATCTTAAGTTACTAAGAAAGGAAAGGGATATGATGATGCTCCTTCTGCAGAAGTCAAAACCACCTTATATGAAGTTGGGGATGTGTGCTTGGCTTCTTCTTCAAATACACATGTAGATCATGAGGCATGGTTGATTGACTCAGGTGCATCCTTTCACTTCACTCCCCATAGGGAGTGGTTTTTCGGGTATGAGAAATATGATGGTGGTAATGTCTTCTTAGAGGATGACAAGAAAGCTAGAATCATCATAAATGGAAAAGTCAAGTTGAATTTGCAAGGTTGATGGATTAGAAAAATTCTTGGTGTTCTAGATATTCCTGCATTGGGTAGAAATATGATTTCTATAAGAAATATGGATGATGTAGGTGTAAAAAAAATGTTTGAAAAATATACCTATAAGATGGTTTAGGGATCACTAGTATTGTTGTGGGGATTTCAGAGTGGAATTGTATACAAGATTCTGGGTAGCACTACTATTTATGGGTGCAATAGTTCGGTGGTTCTTGAAAGTGGAGTAGAAAATATAGTGGTCTCTGGAAAAAATACTATGTTATGGAACCAAAGGCTTGGACATATTGGAGAGAAGGGACTTTGCACAATGCATGGTAATGGTATGGTATAAGGAATGTCTAATTTCTCTCCAGATTTGAATTTTTGTGAACATTGTGTATATGGGAAGCATAATCGGGTGATTTTTCCCTCGGGTGCTAAGAGGGTGAAAGGGATATTAGAGCTTATGCACAGTGATATGTTTGGACCTGTGTTGGTTCCATCCCTAGGTAAGTCTATGTATTATGTATCATTTATAGATGAATTCTCGAGGAATACATGGATATATTTCCTTAAGAAGAAATCTGAAGTCTTTGACAGGTTTAAAGAATTTGAGGATCTGGTGGAAAATCAGAAAGAGAAGAAGGTTAAGGTGTTCCGGACAGATAATGTTGGATAATTTTAAAAGAAGGAATTTTAAGAGTTCTATAAGAAGTGTGGTATATCTTGAAAAAATACTACTCCATACACACCTCAAAAAAATGGAGTTGGAGAAAGAATGAATTAGGGAAACATAAAGAAGCATGCTCAGTGGCGCTAGATTAGTGAAGGAATTATGGGTAGAGGTAATAGATACTGCATGTTACCTAGTTAACAGATCGCCTTCATCAGCGTTGGAGGATAAGACTACACATGTGGTAAGAACATGTAAGAAACCCTCTCTTTCACATCTAAGGGTATTTGGTTATGATGCATATGTACATGTTCCAAAGGAGAAAAGAACCAAGTTAGATAGTAATTATGAAAGGTGCATATTTATTGGGTATAAGGATGGTTTAAAAGGTTGTAAGCTTTGGAACCAAGAAACAAAGAAGGTTGTGTACAAATGAGATGTGGTGTTTAGAGAGGTGAAAAATGTTATTACACATGAATTCATACCAAAGGAACCCAAGAAGATAGAGTTTGAACTAAAGGAAGAAGAATTAGAGTCTACAAAATAACATGAATAAGAAGAAGAACAACCACAAACTCCAATTTTGAGAAGATCAGTTCGAGAGAGAAGGAAAAGAGAAAAGTATAGTCCATCTAATTTCTGTTCAAATTTTTCTTTATCTATTATTGATTATGATCCCAGAATTCTCAGGGAGGTAGTAGAGTCAGAGGATGGGAAAATATGGAAAGAGGACATGGTTAATGAAATGGAATCTTTGGACAAAAATGAGGCTTGGGATCTAGTGGAATTGACAACTAGAAGGAAACTCATTGGAAGAAAATGGGTGTTTAAGAATAAGACGAATGTAGAAGGAAAGGTAGAGAAATACAAAGCTTGGTTGGTAGAAAAAGGTTATTCCCAGGTGTCAGAATTGATTTTGGTGATATTTGTTCTCTTGTTGCCAAGTTAGCTTATATTATATTACTTTTATCTGTTTTTTTTTTCTTTTTATTTTGAGGTAGAATAGATGGATGTGAAGACAAATTTTATTTAAGTGGATATGGAAGAAGAGATATACATCAAGAAACCTGAAGGATTTTTGGTGAAGGGTAATAAATAACTGGCACGCAGGTTAAAAAAGTATCTTTATGGGTTAAAATAATCACCAAGGATGTGGTATCAGAAATTTGATACATATATACAGGGAATTGGATTCACCAAAAGCAAAGCGGATCATTGTGTGTATTTTAAATTAATTAGTGATCGTGTTATTTATTTGGTATTGTATGTGGATGATAAGTTGTTGATTGGAAATGACAAATAAATTATCCAGGATTTGAATCCCCAATTGTTCGCCAAATTCAACATGAAGGATCTTGGTGCTGCAAACTATATTTTGGGCATGGAAATTAAACAACCTTGGTCAAAGAGAAATATTTGGTTAAACCAGAGGAAGTAAGTCGAGACAATATTGCATAGGTTTAATATACATGATAGTAAATTAGTGAAGGTTCCTATTCCTGTAGGTGAAAATTTATATGTTGATTAGAGTCCTAAGACATAAGAAGAGGAAGAGGAAATGTCCCATGTTCCATATGTGAGTGTAGTTGGTAGCCTGATGTATGTAATGGTTTTAACCAGACCAGACATTTCACATGAATTGGGAGTATTGTGCAGGTTTATGTCGAAACCAAGGAAAGATAAATGGAAAGGAGTGAAGCAGGCTTTCAAGTATTTGTGTGGCACTAGTGATTATGCCTTGTGCTACCAAGGAAGACCAGGATTGGATAGATTTTTGGACATTCATGGCTTTGTTGATGCAAAATGGGTTGGAGATCTAGATCAAATAAGATCTATAAGTGGTTATGTGTTTAACCAATTTGGAGGAGCATTTAGTTGGATGAGAAAAACATAGTCTATAGTGTAACTTTCAACTACAAAGGTTGAATACATGGCAGCCACTCATGCAAGGAAGGAAGCAGTTTGGTTGCAAATATTGTGTTCAAGTATGGGGTTGGTGCAATGAGATATAAGGATATACTGTGAAAAATAAAGTGTATTTTTCTTATCTAAGAACCCTGCTTTTCATTCAAAGAAAAAGCACATTGATCTTCAGTATCACTTTGTGAGGGATATGGTTGAGGAAAAAAAGGTGTTGCTACTAAAGGTGGACATTTTTAAGAATGTTGTAGATGCATTGACGAAGTATGTGAGCACTAAGAATTCTTCTTGGTGTAGAGAGACAATGGGCATTGCAGGGAAGGACCATTGAAAAATCTCTCATGTGACCCCCTGTGTGGAAAGAAAACAATAAGTGGGAGAATTTTGAGTGTGTGTTTTATTATTTCCACGACTAGCCCCACGTGTTGTACATTGTGTCGAGTTAACAAGGGGGGTAGCAGCCACCCTGCACGGGGTCTGGGGAAGTTCCCTAGTAATTATTTTTATGTGGACCCTAGGATGGGGGGCGGGCCCAAAGATGGTGGGCAGACCTACCCATGGTTTCATGCATGGGTTTTGCACATGGTTTTAGGCATGATGGTTTTCTTCCTATGGTATTTTATGGATCTGGTCAAGGGAACTATGGTTATGTTCTAAACCAGGGTTAATGGATTGGGCTTATGAATGCTTCGACATGTATATATGTGTATCGTAACATTGAAAGGAATATAATGAAAAATAAATATGGTAGTTCTAGTTTTGGGATCCAAGGGAAAATATTGTGTATATTTGTTTTATGTTCTCACCATTGTGTATTCTTATGTTTGAATAATTTGCTTGCAAGTAATTTCGCTAAATGGTTAAAAACTACATGTACCTTAAGTTTCTCACTTGGAGGAAGTTGTTGTATTGTTGTTTCATTGATGGGATCATGTTGTTCTTGTCTTCTGAGTGGTCAATGTTGTGTTGTCTACTATTTTGAGTGTGTGATCATATTCAAGTTTTTCCCTTTCACACTTGGACCTCACTGATACCACAATTAGCCAAATCTTGAGAAGTTCATGCCAGAGTAACTTGGCTTCACTTAACCATTCTAAATTGTGCACTACATAGCCTTAACCATCAAGCTTAAACCAATGTGCAATTCCTACCTCACAAAACTACACATTGCATAGTCTCAGTGCTTAGCCCTAACCATTGAGATCCAAAATTGTGCAGCCTTGCCTCCCAGTAAAATTATTATGTGCACTACATAGTATTAAGTCTAAAGCTTCTATCCTTACTCCTCGAACTACAAAACTGCATAAGGCCTAGGACTCTCTCTCTCTCCAGAACTGCATAGTTGTAAACCTCAAGCCTCAAGCCTTAAGCTTACTTCCTTGAGCCCATCAACTGTGTAGTTTCCTTGCCCCAGTCTTCCTGAAATGTGCACTACACAGTCTTAAGGCTCAGTCCTAGCCCGTAACCTCCTGAGATGTGCAACTGTGCAATCCTTGAGCTAGTCTCTCAGCCCAACACCCAATTCCAACTCAAGCAGTGGTTTTCATCAAGAATGTTAGACTAGGGGTTTATCAGAATGATGTCATATTATCATGAGTGAATATAAATTACATGTATTATATCATGTTATGACAGGATAATGATGAAGGATATGAAGAAGGAGATGAAGAAGGAGACTCTTCTATTATACACCTTTGTAGCTACAAATATAGGTCGATCAATCAAGAAAATACAAAGGGACACCAGATTGTGATAGTAGCTTGTTGTGTAACCAACTCCAAAAAGAGAAGAAAAGAGATATCAACGCCTTAGAAATAAGCCACTTCGAGGGGGCAACCTCCAATACATTACATGAATGAAAAATTCTTGGATGATACAACTTACAAAACCTCCTTTCTATATATAGGAGTCCATGGGGCCATAATGTAATCCTAGTGGGGCCACAATGTAATCCTAGTCGACCTAACAATAATAATGTAAGGGCACAATAATAACAATATGGGGGTTACAGGGGTACAATAATAACAATAGGGGGGCTACAATAACATAATAAGGGGCTACACTATTAATATAGGGACTTAACATGCCCCTCTCCTTCAAACAAGTGTTGTCCTCAACGCTTGATTATTTCTTGATGCTTCTGTATAAAATTCTCATCCTCCCATGTGAAATATTCTACAGGAAAGTTCTTCCATTTGCTGAGATACTTTGAAATTTATCGTACTTGTCAAGTTCTTGTTTCTATGACTGCTTCATAACTTCTTTCGATGTGATGTTGATCTTCCTGTTGTTTCATTAGATTCTGCACCAAAGTTGAGTTATCCTTTGAGAGTTGGAGAACTTGTTGTTGATGCTCGATGTGATCTTCCACTAATTTATCATCCATATTTGCTATTATTTGATCCTTCAAAACATCCAACTTAGCCTCCATTTATGCTTTTAAACCATCTATTTCATCTTCAATTGCTCTTCGTAAGATCGAAACTTGTTGCACTTGGTACCGTAATTTTGATATCTCATACTGCAACTCTTCCTCTTCATGCATCATAGTATAGCTTTCTAAAGGATAAATGGGTGTTGAATTATTTTTAGGGGCCATTTTAGACTCCAATATTGATATATATTCTACAATAGGCCCTTGCAATCAATTCAACTTGATTCTTCAAACAAGACTTATGCAATTCGAAAAAAAAATACACACCTTTTACTTGCTTTGAGGAGCTCGATATTGAAACTGTATTATCTCTGTGATTGCAGATCTTCAATATCTAAAATTTAGCACTAAATTAGCCCTATGAATTCTCTTTTGAATGTCATAGGTCTGACCTGATTTGGATTCTCCAAGACAAATTTGTGTCCAATCTCCCACAATGACCTATTTATGGACTGGTTCAGTAGAGCGAACTTGTACGACTTGACACGTCTCACTGTTTCGTCCTTTGTCTCTGAAATTGATAGCTAATAAACTACATTCCGTTTACTTGTGACCTCTTTTTACGGCACTCAAATCCACTTCCCAGAGAGAGAGTTATTTAACTTTTCCCACGATCACCTCTTTGAGATGCAATTCAGGAGCCTGAAAAATCACTACCTTCCACAGATCATATCTCCAAAAATATTGCCAACCAAGCTCTGAAATTTTTTGATGGATTTCCTTAGGATTTCAACTTCGCACCATACAAATTTCAGATTCTGAACCTTCGTAGAAAAAAATGTATAGCAAAAATTCCACGATGACCTGTTTCAGAGCTTGAAAAAATACCTAACCTCCATAGATGATATCTCCGAAAATATTGCAAACCAAGCTCTGAAATTTTTAGAAAATCTGCCTCAAGATTTCAGCTTCGTACCCTAAAAATTTCAGCTTCTGAAACTTCGTAGAAAAATTTTTATAGCGAAAATGCCACGATGACCTGTTTGGAGCAGCGAAACCCTAGAATCCAAAGCTCTAATACCAAATGTTGTGTAACCAACTCCAAAAATAGAAGAAAAGAGATATGAACGCCTTAGAAATAAGCCACTTCGAGGGGGAAACCTCCAATACATTACATAAATGAACAATTCTTGGATGATACAATTTACAAAACTTCCTTTCTATATATAGGAGTCCATGGGGCCATAATGTAATCCTAATGGGCCACAATGTAATCCTAGCCGACCTAACAATAATAATTTAAGGGCACAATAATAACAAAATGGAGGTTACAAGGGTACAATAATAACAATAAGGGGGGCTACACTAACATACTAAGGGGCTACACTATTAATATAGGGACTTAACATGCCCCTCTCCTTCAACAAGTGTTGTCCTCTGTTGTGTAACCAACTTCAAAAATAGAAGAAAAGAGATATCAACGCCTTAGAAATAAGCCACTTCGAGGGGGAAACCTCCAATAAATTACATAAATGCACAATTCTTGGATGATACAATTTTACAAAACCTCCTTTCTATATATAGGAGTCCATGGGGCCATAATGTAATCCTAGTGGGCCACAATGTAATCCTAGCCGACCTAACAATAATAATTTAAGGGCACAATAATAAAAAAATGGGGGTTACAAGGGTACAACAATAATAATAAGGGGTTTACACTAACAATAATAAGGGGCTACACTATTAATATAGGGACTTAACATGCCCCTCTCCTTCAAACAAGTGTTGTCCTCAACGCTTGATTATTTCTTGATGCTTCTGTATAAAATTCTCACCCTCCCATGTGAAATATTCTACAGGAAAGTTCTTCCACTTGCTGAGATACTCTGAAATTGATCGTACTTGTTGAGTTCTTGTTTCTATGACTGCTTCATAACTTCTTTCGATATGATGTTGATCTTCATGTTGTTTCATTAGATTCTGCACCAAAGTTGGGTTATCCTTTGAGAGTTCGAGAACTTGTTGTTGATGCTCGCTGTGATCTTCAACTAATTTATCATCCATATTAGCTATTATTTGATCCTTCAAACCATCCAACTTAGCCTCCATTTCTGCTTTTAAACCATCTATTTCATCTTCGGTTGCTCTTTGTAAGATCGAAATTTGTTGCACTTGGTACCGTTATTTTGATATCTCATATTGCAATTCTTCCTCCTCATGCGTCATAGTATAGCTTTCTGAGGGCTTAATGGGTATGGAATTATTTTTCAGAGGCATAATAGAACCCATTAATGACAAAAATTCTCCAATATGCTTTTGGAATCAATTCAACTTGATTCTTCAAACAAGACTTATGCAATTCGGAAAAAAACAATACACACCTTTTTCTTGCTTTAAGGAGCTCGATATTGAAATTGAACTATCTCTGTAATTGAAAATTCTAAATATCTGAAATTCAGCCCTGTATTAGCCCTCTGAAGCTTCTTTCAAATGCCACAGGTCTGATCTAATTTGGATTCTCCAAGACAAAGTTGTGTCTAATCTCCCACAATGACCTAATTCTAGATTGGTTCAGTAGAGCGAACTTGTAGGACTTGCCACGTGTCACTGTTTCGTCCTTTGTCTCTGAAATTGATAGCCAAGAAACTACAAATTCACAAAATTAAGTAATAATTTCTGTAAGTTACTTTCTGCAGATCTAACCAATTCTATAGAGAGTTATTGAAATTTTCCCATGATCACCTCTTTGAGATGAAATTCAGGAGCCTGAAAAAGCACTACCTTCCACAAATCATATCTCAAAAATATTGCGAACCAAGCTCTGAAATTTTTGACGAATTTCCTCAGGATTGCAGCTTCGCACCATATTAATTTCAGATTCTGAACCTTCGTAGAAAAAAAATTATAGCACAAATTCCACGATGATCTGTTTAGGAGCCTGAAAAAAGACCTAACTTCCATAGATCATATCTCCGAAAATATTGTGAATCAAGCTCTGAAATTTTTAGAAAATCTTCCTCAAGATTTTAGCTTCGCACCCTAAACATTTCAGCTTCTAAAACTTCGTAGAAAAAAAGTTATAGCGAAAATTCCACGATGACCTGTTTGGAGCAGCGAAACCCTAGAATCCAAAGCTCTGATACCAAATGTTGTGTAACCAGCTCCAAAAAAGAGAAGAAAAGAGATATCAACGCCTTAGAAATGAGCCACTTCGAGGGGGAAACCTCCAATACATTACATAAATGAACAATTCTTGGATGATACAATTTACAAAACCTCCTTTCTATATATAGGAGTCCATGGGGCCATAATGTAATCCTAGTGGGGCCACAATGTAATCCTAGTCGACCTAACAATAATAATGTAAGGGCACAATAATAACAATATGGGGGTTACAGGGGTACAATAATAACAATAAGGGGGGCTAAACTACCATAATAAGGGGCTACACTATTAATATAGGGACTTAACATAGCTAGAGATCAAGATCATATCGAAGACTCCCTACCTTTAAGCCTTATGGAGTAGGATGAAGAATAACATATGCCATCTTCAAAGAAGACAAAAATATAGAATTAGCAATAATGTCTTTACATTTCCATATCATCATGTAGTCCATGTCATCAGTGTCATGTCATGTCTTTTCAAGGTGTCATGTCAAGACGTTTATGAGTCATCATTTTCTACATCATTTGTGGATTATGTAATTTCAATATATGAGAAATGTAATGTAAAGTGGAAGTCAAAGAGCCATATATAGAATGTGAAAAGTCACGAAGGAGTCAAAATGCCATAGAGAAGTCAAACAATAATAAGGGTAGTCCAAGTGTCACAAGGGAGGTGAATGGCCACCCCATTTTTTATATGTACACCCTCGTAGCTCATGCAAAGGAATTTTCACCTTAGATCCTCCTACCAGGGAATAGAGAGGAAGATAGTTCTTTTGGAGGAGCAAGTGGTTGCTCTAAAAGTCCACTATTGGAGCTAGTGGTGCTCACCATACTAATGTATCTTGAAAAATTTTCTTAATTTTCAAATCTCGTTGAGCAAACAAAATTTCATGTATATGTCGTAAATATTGTAAGAATATTATTTGAATGTTTGAGATTTATGTTGTTTTTCATCCATACTATGGAAATTGAACTATTTCGATGGCTTTGGTACTTATATTTTTGAAGGTTATCTGTATATTTTTTAACAATCGTTGTTGGTATGTGAACTATTTCATTAGTTGGTCAATGATTCATTCATATGTATATGCTCGTGTGTGTTTACTAGATTAGTACGATTAATTTTATTTTAAGGGGTCACTTTTATCTCCCTTTCGACAAAAGAACCTTAATTCATTTTGTAGTTAAAAATTCCACAAGGAATACTCACTTGTTCATCCAAAATAACATGTACATTGCTCTCTTGTGCTCATAATCGTAGCCAATGAAAATCTCAAAGAACATATGGAAGTAGGGCCTTATTTATGGAAGGCCTCCCACACAAAATGGTGCGAATTATGATTGGGAATTTTCATTGGGAAGATACCCTTGGTTGTCGGATTTGCAACACCATCAAAAAATGGCACTAGAAGGAGGGACAAATGAAAATTTGTCCTTGCTAAGTCTGTTTTGAACCTCTTATCTTAAATGGACCTTCCCCAAATCATAATTTCGGGGTGTTTCACTAATAAATCCAATGGTAAACTTTCAATCTCTGATGAGTCTCTTTATAACTTGTCTCAACTGAAATTTGATGGTGAGGGTGAAATATCCATTGCTGAGCATATCTCTAATTTTCTATATTTTTGTGAATTCTATGAAATCGAATGTGAATATGATGCTCTTATGCTTTTATTCCTCAAACTTGAAGGTCGAGTTAAATGATGGTGTCATACCTTGCCATCTTCTTCCATTCATTCATTTGAGCACCTCATCAAGGAGCTTCATTTAGCATTTGATAGGTATGATTACCAGAATGTCCTTAAAATAATTAATTAACTAAGAATGAAGCCTAATGAATGAATTGAGGGTTGTTCTAATCGATTCCTTCACCTTTGTTATGAATTTACTAAAGAATATATGGATTGGGATTTCTTGAAATCAAATTTTGAGTGTTTGGTTCATATCTCTTTACATGGTGAGTCTCAACCGTTTAATGATTCAACTCTCCCAACTTTTCAAATACACGAGACACTATTAATTTCAAAGGAGGAACCTACTAATCCTTTCATTCATTGTATCCTCATTTTTTTGTGCCTTGTGTTGAGCCTATTCAAATTAGAATATATGAAAATCATATTGTTGATCCATCTCTTCAACCTTAATCCACCTCTCCTGATTCATAGCTAAGTGAGGAAATGTTGGAATGGTTCATGGAGCCTAGGGTAATCAAGTCTAATCCTTACATTCATAAAGATGATATTAACATTATTAACCTCAATATTGAATATGGTTCCACTTAAAGTATTACTTTTACAAGGGACATTTTTCATCCTCTATCATCTACATGCCATGACTCTTTGAACTCTGATCTGCTTGATCAATAATGTCCACCAACTAGTTCTTCACACTCTCTTTATTTTTAAGTTGATGGTGAAAATTATGATCAATAAAAAGATGGTCATATTACACAGGTAGAGGAGAAACAAGGTGAAGATAATTTGATCTCTCCTCCCTTTTTCAAAACCCTCTATGTCAATATTTTTTCCCTTCATTCTTGGAATATTTTCAATACGTTAATCTTGGTAGTCGATTGAATGAAGTTAATTTGTTTAATAAATATATAGTATTGGGAAAAAAAAAATCTGATGATGATGAATTTGTTGATGTATGCACTGATGAATTACAAAGTGAACCCGTTGATCTTTCGATTACTCAAGAAGATTTTTATTTGAAATATTTAGATCTAGAATCTGATTCGGTCAAAGAATATGTTCTTATGGAAACATCCTCTTCATCTGACTATCACTTGTGTTATGTTTCTTGTACTGTATCAATCTCCATTGAAGACACTTCATGCTCTTAAAGTTATTCATGAGTTATCTTCTCAATTAAAAAAAGGTAGTGAGGTTATCCTTGATGAAAAAGAAAATAATCAAATCATTTATTATTCTTTCCATCCCTTATCATCTCCTATTTTGCATGAGAAAAACTCTTCAAAGTAGTCTTCTCATGAATTTTCTTTGATTCATACATCCCTATATTTGAGATTAGAATGATATTTTGACTTGAGTAATCATGTTGCTGAAGTTGTAAAATCCAATCAAATTAGTGACAAAGATGGTTTCCATCTGGTTAGTAGTGGTTTTATTTAAATCAGTGGAAGTAACTATCCTTACACCATGCATGATCTGGTTCAATCTTCAAAATGTGATTCTAAAATATTTCAAAGTTATAGGACACATCAGGAAGTAGAGGCACTTCAACTTCCATTGATGGTCATGTTAGTATCTTGTGACTTTGGTAAGGTCCACAAACTAAGTTAGATTTGTTTTTTCTCACAAAATTGTTTTCTTTGCATGGTTTCATTGGATGCAAAGTAATTCTTAAAAGATGTTTGGTATTCCAGATATAGTCTTTAGAACTTTCAATATTTGATTTATGGTTGGATTCAATATCCTATTTAAGTTCATTCATATCCATGTAAGGGTCTTGTAGTTAACTCAGGTTTGGAGTGCGTATCTCTCATAAAATCAACAAAATGCGAAGTTGATAATTTCAAAGACTATCTTTGGCCAAAGGAATCATGTCGACTAGAGCATTTCAAAATAGTCAACTCCTATTTTTTCTTGTGAATGTTATACTGCTAATATTTTTCTTCATCACACATAAAATCCTCTTGAGTGCTAATGAATTCATGAGTTATCTGGCAAATCAAATTCTTCTTCACTCATTGTATCCTGATTATTTTCATGTGTTTGCTATACTGGCATTACTTTTCACTTATTTTGACAGTTACGATGCTAGTGCAGTGTGTAACCAGTTACAAGGAAATGGTTTGCTACATTCATCATGCTAGGAATATGCTTCTATTATTTAGAGAATTTGCAAAATTGTTTAGACTGAACTATATGTATTGTCTTATAATTGAGAATCTTATGCTTTAATCGGTCCTTCTAATCATACTTCTGATCCTGATGCTTTTCATTCAACTTATCATTTTCTCACCAGCTAATCCAATGAAATTTGTCATATATCCCTCTGATATTTATGGTTTATCATCTCACTATTTGAATACTTGTCAAGCAGATGAGGCACTTTAGCTCTCGTTGATGTTTATGTCAGGCCCTCACTATCTAGGCAAGCCCTCAAAACATGATTAGATTCATTTTCCCTCACAAATTTATCATTCTGATCCCATAAGTTTAATTAAAAATTTATATTTTCAAGGATCTCATGGTGCTGAAGAGGATTGTTTGGAATTTCATGATCCATTGCAAAGAAAAAGCTCCATCGCGAATAACAAGTTTTAATATTTTTTCATGCTTGCTAAGGACGACAATGCAGATGAAGATATATTCACAAGAAATTTTTGAGATTATTTTTATTATGGTTTTCATCGAAAAGGTAAGAGTGCAAGCTAATTAGAAGTAGTGGCTATGAAATATCTTTTTGTTGACATGAAATAATTTCAATTTTATTTTGAACATTGTTATATATCTGTTTTGTTGAAATGACACCCAAAGGAGGACTTCGACTTAATTTTCCCTTAATTAATTTGGAAGAGAAATTGTAATTTCATCTCATGCCCACTTGTATTAGATAACTAAGTTAGGAAGACTTAGTTAGCTTAGTAAATTGGATTTTAGGGTAAGAGAGGAGGCATGTAGAGTTCTACCATGATTTTATGGGGTATAGTTACAGTTATTTGTGAGTTGTAATTATTTAACTCAATTAATTGAGTTAAAATCAGTTTATCTAGTTCTAAATGAGAGATGAGCTAGTGATAGGTCCAATGAATTAAATATGATTTTATTCACAAGTAGTGATCAATCAGTTAACTCATAATTCACTATAAATAGTTGTTGCATGTTAGTTCTAAGGAAGGCCCGGTTGAGATTGAGGTTAAAGGAAAGATAACTATCACTTGTATAATTAGAAAACTGTACAAGTCATGCATGAGGTCATCAAGATGCCTTGAAGGAATTGTGAAACCAATTCTTGGGAATTTACTTATTAATAGGGCCAAAATTCCTCCAAGAATGCGTAAGCAAGGCTGGTCAGAGTAAGGCTGAGAATTGGTGAAGTATTGGACCGATTTTTCCTAGATCAGAGTGAGGCAGTCATCAAAGTGTAGAGGTTTCTCAGTGAGGAAAATAAAATTGTATTGTTTCATGGTATTGAATCTATGAAATATACAGATAGTTTTGTTTTCAGCAGCTGATTTCCCCAGATACATCTTGTGTTGTGTGATTGATTATTTCCTTCTCTTACTTGTTATGTGATTATGCAATCGAATTTGGTTTCCGCAAATTTTAGAAGGATTCAATACTTTATTTTAGTACATTACAAGATTAGATTGAATACCTTTTGATAATTTCTACATGGTATCATGGCAACATGAATGACAATAGAAGATAAGAACTTGAGTTTGTTTTGAACAGGTACATCGAATTTGCATATTTATTCTTTAGGAACAACAACATATCAAGATGTATTTCAATGGCTTGAGACTCGAATATTCCCTTAAGGGAAATTCGAATTACATAGAATGGAAGGAAATGATGGAGATGGTGCTAGAGGATAACAAACTCAAGGAATTCATTGACAGTGATATTCCCCAGCCTGCAATAGCAGATGCTCAACTTCTCGATGCATGGAAGAAGAATGTAGAAAATGCGAGAAGGATCTTATTAGAGGGAGTTCAATATCATATTGTCTCGAGTCTCCATGGAAAGGAAACTCCATATGCTATGTGGAAGGAATTGACAAATATATTTCAGAATAGAAGTGATCACAGGAAGATGGCACTGAAATACAAGCTTAGAAAGATCAATATGGAGAAGGGAGACACAATCCAAAAATACTTGATGAAGTTCACTCAATTTCGAGATGAGCTTGGAAGTGTTGGGATAATAGTTTCCGAGGATGATTTGGTAAGACTAGCACTTCTAGGCCTTCGTAATATTCCCAATTAGCCCAAGCTAATGGGAATATACAATTTTGTTTCATTTTCCTATTGCATGAATAAATGTGTAAAGGAGGACAATAAAAACTCCTAAAAACAATGAATAAATCAATGCCACAATTGAACAAAGCTAAATCTAGGCTATTTAAATAAACACCCTTATGTGTGAAAGGGATTGGATCTTTTGACTGGGTCAACCATGACCAAATCAACAATGTTGTCTAGAAGAAGTGATCCTCATTGATGCACAACCCAGTTTTAGTTGGAGGTGGCACATGTGAAAGAGGCTATTTCATTGAGATGGTTTAGGGTTTTGCAAGCTCTCAATATTATAAAAGGAAGAGGAGGATAGCATCAGAACATTGTTGATGATTATCATATTTCTGAATATTTTGTCTGTTTAGACATTTCTTATTCTCCTTGCTGTTTAGCAAAGAATAGTGTGATTTAGCACTGGGTGTTACTAATCAGGAATCCCACCTCTTTCCTTGAGAGGCCTCTTGGAAGAGTCTTGCATTTCTTGTCCACTATCAGGCATTTGGCCAAGCTCTTCTTCCAACTACAACATAGATCCTGTTGAGGGTTTGGTTGTCTTTGTAAGCTACAGCAAGTGGATGCTAGATCTCCTCATATCTAGGCCATTCTAGTGCCTCTTTTCAATGGGAAAGTCGTCTATCCCATTGGAAAGAGAGTATTGGATGATTGGATCACACATTTCAGATCTTGGCTTGAGGCCAAACATGTTCTAGACCCTACAATGCAGTTTCCATTCCAGTACTGCGTTATTTGCAAGTGTACAATTGCAGGGCGTTTTGGCACACTTTTGGAGGAGAGATTTATAGTGTTGGGGATATTCCCTTCACTATGGAGATCCATGGATTTCAGATCTATTCTATTTAATATTTAGATCTGATCTGAATACTATTGTATTTGCTTCAGAATTTCTGAATCATTCTGTAGATTTGCTGCATAAGATATCAGATCTATTCCATGTACTTCACTTTTTGCTAAAAACCCCAAGGGGCATTTGAAGAGGAGCCTATATAGTGTACAGATCTAATATAGATCTAAATTTTTGTACACATATCTGCTCTAGATCTGAAGTGTAATCTACACCTACTTCAGCCAATAAAAATAACGTTGTCAAGCTATTTCAGTCATAATACATGGTTGCAACACCTCATTTTTGAGGATTTCTTCATGTAAAAGTCTTCTATTACTGTTTTACATCTTATGGGCCACAATATAAATCTGATTTGCTGATGTAAATGTCATTTTTGATCCTCCATATTGGCCTCCTGCTCTTTCTTTTCTGAACTCCATTATTTCTCTGTAGTATTGTTTAATATTGTGGCTTGTTCCCATTTGGGGATATTACAGTGGTATTAGAGAAATCATATTGGCATAGCCTGTAAGAAGCCAATATGTCTTCAGAAGGAGAAGAGCCTCTTACTGACAGAGAGAAGAGGTATCTAAAAATAAGACAGAAGAAATTTGATTACACAAATGATGACAAAGACAAGGGGAAAGCCCCTGAATCTGGAAGTGATGATGAAGGAAAGGACTTTGAAAATATCCTTTTGAGAGCCAAGCAAGATCTTTCAAGAGAGATCAAAGAGATGAGAATGGATAGAGCTCTGGCATTCTCATCATTGGAATGATTGTTGAGATTGCAACAAGATGATGAGCTTAGTGGAAAGGAGTCGCCTTCACTAAGTGGGCCCGCAGGCTATTTTTGGCGCAAAGTATATTTTTAGACATATGGATCATGTTCTATGAGTTGCAGGATACTATCTGTGGATGGTTGGTCAAGTTGGAAAAAATATATGGACTTCTATTTTTAGACATACTGGGCAGAATCTATTTTTAGATTGCCAGTGTAAAAATAGATATGTCGAATATTATTAGCTCTTAATAATATTTGGACTATAAACATTATCTTATTCTCTTGGAGCACTTTAGTTAAGTGCACAGATGTGGCACAGGAGCTGACAGAAGGAATTATGCTATTCTTGAGGGTTATGTGGAGCTATTGCATGGATACTTCAGTTAGAACTCATGTGACAGAGTTCGGTGGAGTTGATTGAGGAAGTTAGTGGAGTTGTATTTAGTTTAACTAATCTAAACATAGTTGAGCTATTTGTATTCAGTTTAACTAATTGATACAATTAGTGAGAGTGGTGTGAATTAATTATTAATTAATTCACTAATTATAAAATCAATAATCAACTAAATAATGCATTAGTTAACTTCAGTGCATGGACAGTTTCAGTGGAGACCAGTGCAGAAATAGGTGAAAGAGCAGGTTAACTATCAGTTGTGACTATACTATTGCTATTTGCAACATGCAGATAGGTGAAGAAGCCCATGAGGATTACGCAGTACAAGCTAGGTGGTTTATATATTTAATGAAGCCATCCCATAGCATTGATAATGCAATAGAGGCTGGCTATCAAGTGGAAAAAGATTGGAGCATGTGTTTTGCTAGATCTAGCTTGATAGTGTGTAGCAATTCGAGGTTGTGCTGAGAGCTTGTGAGGAGCTTTGTACAATGATTGTTACATGATATCCATGACATATAATATACAGATATTTGGGGTTTTCAGCTTTAAGCTTTCCCATTAAATACTATGTTCATATGTGTGATTGTTTGTGGTTTTAATGTGTGCATGCAATTGATTTTATTTCTGCAATTAATGATCAATGGTAGAAGAGATTTTGTATTATGCATGAAGCTAAAATAGTGTGTGATCAGGAGAATATCGGTGAATAATATATCAGTTATTCAAATTTATACATGGTATCATAGTGATATTGATCATTGGAGCAATTGCAAAACATTGAAGCGGTTGAGTTTTGTGCTGGTGGAATTCGAATTTGCAGCAGTGTTTTCTTGGTGTCGAAGTTGAGATGTCTTTCAATGGATTGCGATTAGAGTATGCCCTTGAGGGCAGCTTGAATTATATTGCATGGAAGGACAGGATGGAGGTGGTGCTGGATGACAATGGGTTGAAGGAGTTCATAGATGCATAAATTCCAAAACCTACTTCTAGTGATGCTGCCGTACTTGACGCATGGCCAAAGAAGACAACAAAGTGTCGAAGGATTCTGTTGGAAGGTGTGAAGGATCACATAGTATCTAGCCTTCACGGTAAGTCTTCTCCATTCTTGATGTGGAAAGCTTTGACATATTTATTCCAAAGCAAGAGCGACCAGAGGAAGTTGGCACTCAAGGACAAACTCAGGAACATAAAAATGGAGAAAGGTGACAGTATGCCCAAGTACCTCACGAAATTCGTCCAATGCAGGGATGAGCTGGGAAGTGTGGGGGTGAATGTTGATGATGAGGACTTGGTGAGCTTGGCTCTCCTTGGGCTTCCGAAGAGTTGGCACTCCTATCAGGACTCTGTCAATGGTCGGGAGAAATTTCCAGGATGGGAGCGACTTTGGTCGGATCTTGTGCAAGAGGAGATAAGGCAGAGTACCAGGGACGGATCTTTATCAAAGAATTCTGATGAAGAGAATTGTGCTTTGGCTGCCAAAGAAAAGAAGGGGAAGAGCAAGAAAGCTTCTCAATCGGGTGCGAAAGGCAAGAAGCAGGACATGTCCAAGGTGAAGTGCTTTCACTATCACCAACACTGACATTACACCACAAATTGTCCACAAAAGAAGAAAAATAAGCAGGCTGCTGGGACTACAGTTGGAGAGGCCTTAGCCTCACAGTTTGAGCTGGATTTTTTGCTGATCGCATGCTTGGTCTCAAGTGTGACGGGTTCAGTGTGGTTTCTTGATAGTGGTGCATCTTTTCACATGATAGGAGATCGAGATTTGTTTACTGATCTGGATGAGAAAGATCTTGGAGTGCACATCGAGATGGGCGATGATGGTAGATACAGTGCGACCGGTATCGGTACCATTTCCTTTGAGAGGGAGTTTGGTAAACCCTTCGTATTGAAGGAAGTGATGCATGTTCCAGGATTGAAGAAGAATCTTATCTCTGTGGTGATGTTAGAAGACAAGGGATATGATGTTGTCTTTAGCGAGGGAAAGGCTTTCCTGCGTAGTAAGGAAACTGGTGAGACCCGAAGGATAGGGGTTCGAGTTAAGAACCTTTATCAATTTCAAGTAGATGGTTGTGCAGCAATGGCAAGCAAGGCAGAAGGAGTGGTGAGCCGAGATGATGGTGAGTTTTGGCACCGGAGATTGGGCCACCTTCACCATGGAGCTTTGAAGATACTACAACAGATTTCTACTAGGCTTCCTAGAGACACTCTTGCGCAGTCAGATCAGTGCAAGGGGTGTACCTTGGGAAAATTTGTGAAAGCCACCTTTCACGAGAAGGATAGTCGCACCACGAAGATCCTTGAGAGAATTCACACAGACGTGTGTGGACCTTTCTCAGTAGCTTCGACAACAAAGCACAGGTACTATGTGATATTTGTTGATGATTTTTCTTGTAAGTGCTGGATCTTCTTCATGCAGAAGAAGAGCGAGACATACTCAAAGTTCTATGAGTTCAAGGCACTGGTTGAGAAAGAATCGGGGAAGCAGGTGAAGGCTCTAAGGAGCGACAATGGTGGTGAATTCATCTCTGGCGAATTCAAGGACTTTTGTAGTGCAGAAGGAATTCGAAGAGAGCTCATAGCACCTCATAACCCACAGCAGAATGGGGTTGCTGAGCGGAAGAATAGAATGATTGTGGGTGTTGCACGGGCGATGTTGCGTGATCAAGGCCTGCCCATTCACTTGTGGGCGGAGGCACGAAATACTACAGTATATGTGCAGAACCGTTGTCCTCACAGGATACTTGGCATGAGTACACTCGAGGAGGCGTTTTCTGGTAAGAGGCCTGATATTTCCCATTTGAGGATTTTTGGTTCACCTGTTTACATTCATGTGATGAAGGATGCCAGAAAGAAGCTGGAGCCGACTGCGGAAGTTGGGATATTTGTGGGGTACACTGATACACCCCACAACTATCGTGTGTATTTTCCAGACAGTCGCAAGACTGTTGTGCAATGAGATATCAAATTTCAGGAGGAGAAATCCATGAATTGTTCGCTTGAGAGGGAGCCACACTTGCATGCAGATGAGGAGCTATTAGTTCCTAAGGATGAGTCTTTGGATGTGGATCAGCCACAAGAGGAGGTTCATGGAGTGGAAGAGACCACTCAGGCAGCGCCAACCATCAGAGGGCGGAAGTGCAATACATAAGCTGAGCAACTGGCTCAAGATGCAGAGAAGGTTGTAGGAGCACCTACATCTCAGCGCAGACAGAGATAGTCACCTGACCGGTATACTGGATACATGTCTCTTATGAGCAAGTGTATTGTGATGGAGCCATCCTCTTTTGAGGAATTTGTGGAGGACCCCGCATGGGTAGATTGCATGGTGGAAGAGTATGATTCGATTGTCAGAAACAGTGCATGGGAGATTGTCCCAAGGCCGGAGGGAAAATCAGTGGTGGGTTCGAGATGGATCTACAAAGTGAAGCAGGCAGCTGACGGGAGTGTGGAGAAGTACAAGGAAATATTTGTTGCCTGAGGCTTTTCACAGATTTAGGGGATCGATTATGAGGAGACCTTTGCACCTGTCACAAGGTATTCTTCCATACGGACGATTCTTGCTCTCTTAGTGCAGATGGGATGACACATTCATCAGATTGGTGTGAAGACTGCGTTCCTCAACAGAGTCATTGAGGAGGAGGTGTACATAGAGCAGCCCGAAGGTTTCGAGATCTTCAGCAGCGAGTCGCATGTGTGCAGGCTCAAGAGAGCATTGTATGGGTTGAAACAAGCACCTTATGCTTGGTACACACGGATAGACAGTTATTTCACCAGACTTGGATTCTCCAAGAGTGAGGCAGATCCTAACCTATACCAGATTGTGGTGGAGGGTAAGTTTTTGATCATTGTACTTTATTTAGATGATTTGATTTTGACAGGTGATGAACTGTTGATACACTCATGCAAGGCTGATCTTGCAAAGGAGTTTGAGATGAAGGACCTGGGCCTCCTTCATTATTTCCTGGGATTGGAAATTTGGCAGTGTAGTGGTGGACTGTTTTTTTCTTAGGGTAAGTATGCCCGAGAGATACTGGAGAAGTTCAACATGCATGGCTGCAAGCCTGTTGATACTCCTCTTCCTGGTGAATGGAGGAAGGAGGATGCTACTTCATCGGAGGTAGTGGATGCCACTGTTTATCGACAGTTGGTGGGGTCGCTTATGTATCTGTTCAATACACGACCCGATATATGCTATGTAGTTAACTAGCTTTCACAAGCTATGGTTAAGCCTACCAAGCTCTTTTGGAAGGCAGGGAAGCATGTATTGAGATATCTCAGAGGCACATCGGGATATGGATTATGGTACAGAAAGTCGAATGAGGTGAAGTTGTGTGGCTTCACGGATGCAGATTGGGTAGGGAGCCCAATGGATAGAAAGAGCACATCTAAAGGGATTTTCAGTATCGGGTCGACAACAGTTTCTTGGTACAGCAGGAAGCAGAGATCCATGGCACTCAATTCAGCAGAGGCCGAGTATATGGCAGCAAGTTTGGCTGCATGCAAGGCTATATGGATGAGGAAGATCCTGGTCGGGTTGTTCGGTTCACACATTGACATCCAGTATCATCATATCAGAGATTGTGTGCAGCGAAAGATCATGTTACTTTCATACATTCCCACGGAGGATCAAGATGCTGATATCTTGACGAAGGCGCTCACCAGGAGAAAATTCGAATACCACAAGCGTAGGATAGGGGTTGCAGATAATCCTTATCTTTTTGAGAGGGAGTGTTGAGATTGCAACAAGATGATGAGCTTAGTGGAAAGGAGTCGCCTTCACTAAGTGGGCCCGTAGGCTATTTTTGGCGCAAAGTCTATTTTTAGACTATGTCTATTTTTAGACATATGGATCATGTTATATGAGTTGCAGGATGCTATTTGTGGATGGTTGGTCAAGTCGGGAAAAATAGATGGACTTCTATTTTTAGACATATTGGGCAGAATCTATTTTTAGATTGCCAGTCTAAAAATAGATATGTCGAATATTATTAGCTCTTAATAATATTTGGACTATAAACATTATCTTATTCTCTTGGAGCACTTCGGTTAAGTGCACAGATGTGGCACAGGAGCTGACAGAAGGAATTACGCTATTCCTGAGGGTTAAGTGGAGCTATTGCATGGATACTTCAGTTAGAACTCATGTGACAGAGTTTGGTGGAGTTGATTGAGGAAGTTAGTGGAGTTGTATTTAGTTTAACTAATCTAAACATAGTTGAGCTATTTGTATTCAGTTTAACTAATTGATACAATTAGTGAGAGTGGTGTGAATTAACTATTAATTAATTCACTAATTATAAACTCATTAATCAACTAAAGAATGCATCAGTTAACTTCAGTGCATGGACAGTTTCAGTGGAGACTAGTGCAGAAATAGGTGAAAGAGTAGGTTAACTATCAGTTGTGACTATACTGTTGCTATTTGCAACACACAGATAGGTGGAGAAGCCCATGAGGATTGTGCAGTACAAGCCAGGTGGTTTATCTATTTAATGAAGCCATCCCATAGCATTGATAACGCAATAGAGGCTGGCTATCAAGTGGCAAAAGATTGGAGCATGTGTTTTTCTAGATCTAGCTTGATAGTGTGTAGCAATTCGAGGTTGTGCTGAGAGCTTGTGAGGAGCTTTGTACAATGATTGTTACATGATCTCCATGACATATAATATACAGATAGTTGAGGTTTTCAGCTTTAAGATTTCCCATTAAATACTGTGTTCATATGTGTGATTGTTTGTGGTTTTAATGTGTGCATGCAATTGATTTTATTTCCGCAATTAATGATAAATGGTAGAAGAGATTATGTATTATGCATGAAGCTAAAATAGTGTGTGATCAGGAGAATCTCGGTGAATAATATATCAGTTATTCAAATTTCTACACTAGCCACAGATTTCCCAATGCTCTACCATGCCTACATTTTTGGCTGTGGGAAATGAAGGGTTTCAAGAGCAATAATCCCTTGAAGACTATTTTGAAGAATATGAGTCTCAAAATAAAAGATTCAAATATCACTTGAGTTTTCAAGAGTTATGTCACCTGAAGGACAAAAGAAGACCAAGGCATCAGCATAGAGATGGTGGATTCACTCAGAATCATGATCGACATCACTCTATGGGCAGATTCTTTCTACCCAATTTTGATGGGTCATCCAAGTGTTCTGCCAAAGCATGGGTAGAAAAACTTGACATCTACTTTCAGTTGAACAAGGTCCCAGAGATGGAAGCTATCAATATTGTAGCGTTGCACTTTGAAGGTGAAGCACATGACTGGTGGTTCCATGGCTTGTCTACATTGGGTCATGCCAATGTGACTGCTTATTTAGAGTTCACTAGAAGGGTGGTGGAGAGATTTGACAGAAGAGATCCAGAGGCACCTTTCATGAGCCTTGCAAATTTGAAGCAATTAGGTAATAAAGAGTCTTATATTTCTGAATTTTTGAGATTATCTGTTATGGTTCCTGACTTGTTGTTACAGGTCAAAATACCTCCTCATCAGCTTAGAGGGGAAGACAAATATGGAAGAGATACAAAGACCTAAATTAAACCTATTTCTGCCAGGGTAACGCCTATATAGAACAGAACAAGAGCGTTATAACGTAGGCAATCAGTACATTGGCCGCGTTAGTGGCTAGGGCAACGCTCTGTTTACACTGGAAGGAAGCGTTACCCGTGTTTTAAGTTTGAATTGGGAAAAGAGCATGGAGAATGATTTGAATCTCCGACTTTCCCTCACAAAGGAGTTAGTTCACAAAGGAAACTGCAGAAGCACCAGTTCATTATTGGTCATTGCCATAGAAGACTGAACTCCAAAAGAGGCAAAAGCATAGAGATCAAAGAAACATCTAAGCTTTTTCCATTCCAAACTAGTGGAAAGAGAAGGGCAACAATGTCCTTCTCCCTCTCCTATAAGAAGGAGCTGAAGGCTCTTAATTGAGGGTCGAAGGATTTCTCAAGGTTCTTGTATACTTGTGGAATAGAGAATAGTGTGACATTGTGAAGGCCAAGAGTCAAAGAGGTTCCTAGAGAGCTTGTTGACTTGGACTTCTTCACTTGAGAGAGAAGAGATATTGGGAGACTGAGGAGGGCTTGGTACAACCGACGGTTGTAATCCTCCTTCTTTCAAAATCAATAGAACTGTGTTTGTTTTGTCCATTCAATGCTTAATATTGTCATTATTGTTTGAACATTTACATAGTATGATATGAATGGCTCAGATGTGTATAATCTAGATGTTTATTGTGTATTGATTTAATTGATAGGATACTTTTTATGTTAGACATTACGCGGGTGCTTTGACTGATTGCAGGACTAAGATTTGGAGCCGGTGAAGAAGGACTCTTGCTTCGCTGCGCAGCGCTCTCCAAGGGACTCCAAGACTATCAAAGAGATAATTCTCTATTGTATTCCTTCACGTTATTTCAAGCTAATATGAACATGCTCATGCCATCTTTGTGAACAACATAGCTAATCTTACTGTCTGCCTTGGGCACCAGAAAGCCCTGAGAGGGATATTCGAAAACCAACAACCCAAGTAGTTTACCCTATAGAAGAATTGGCGACTCTGCTGGGGAGTTCCCCCATAGTTTCCGGACTATTTTTTTTTTTTCCTTCCTTTCTTCTCTCCTCTTTTCACAGATCCTTCCGACCATTTTTGATGCCTAGTAGACATACCAAACGCTTGCAGAGTTCAATCCTGTTCCTGTCTGGCCAACTGAAGAGCTTTTCCCTGGTTAACGCGACCTATGCAGGTTATCCAGTGCGTTATAACATGGTCTATGCTTAAATACAGTGCGTTATAACGCTTTATTTTCTCACAGACAGAGCGTTACTCAACCAAAAACCTTGCTGTTCACTACTGTGACTGTGTTTCAGCTGTAGAGTTTTTTGGCCATCAGTACCTTTCGCTGACTGAATCCCTGTGCTTGTCTGCTAAGCTGGAATTGTTATTTGTTTCTCTTGTTTAGTTAGTGTGCAAAGCATTTAATTTTTAAGAGAAAATATTTTTTTTATTTTTCTGCATCTAGCTGAGTTTATTCTGAAAGTTTTAGTTCATAGACTGTTAAAAGAGGTAGATAGAAGTCTGAATCTTTAAAATTTGAGCTGTGTTATTTACATGTTGGTGCATGGATGATTGAAAAAGAAACCTCTCCCTGTAGAAACACTCTTCATTGAATTTAATATTTAGAGCATGTTTTGCATGGTTTCTTGAGTCAGAGTCTCACTATACTTCATACGTCCACTCCCCCTCCGCAAGACTAATAATAAAGTACACTAAAAATAAAGCGATAATAAAATCAATCTAATTACTCTTTTTGAGCTCACACAAACAGTAGATCAGGCTAGGATCTTGGGTTAGGAAAGTGAGAAAACTACCCAAGATCTCAAAACTTGAAAACTAGAGTCATTAACGAGTGAAATCCTGCTGCACTCATATTATCGGGACCATTCCTTTACCGGAGCTCAGCGCAAGACAACACTTGGATGCACTAGAAGGTAGCCCGCCTTCGACTGCATCCTGTGGGTGTGTTATATATTGGGGTTCCCTTCGGGGATGTCGAAACTAGATCGGGGATCTAGGTATTCTGCCCATATAGCACACTGTCCTTGACCGTGGACCCCCCCTGATGATGTCTGTGATTTGAGGTATCCTTAGTGGCCATACTTTTAGGGACTTACACAAGGTGACTGGGACGGGCTGTCCTGGTACCTGAAACAGACGGACCCACTCTGTCTTCGGTCTTTAGGAGGGTACTTGTCTTCACGAGAGTGCTTACACCTATCGTCTGAGGTTCGGGCGAAGCTCTAGAGTGACCATAACTGTACTTTCGACCAACCCTCTCTGTATACTATTGTGATACTGGATTTCATCACCAGTGAACGGTAGTACTCAGACAGGGCACCCTATTCTGGCTGCTTGCTGATTGATTTTAGAAAGTCCTTTTTCTTTTTGTTAGGTGTGTGGTTACTGTCATTTGAGACTTTATAATACATCACAATTTAATAAAATTTGTTAAAATTAAACCGGTCACCGTGGCGTCCCCTGGCCCACGCCGTCTGTCTCGATGACAGCAAGGTCTACCTCCTCTCAACCTTGAGGAAGAACTGAACCTTGGCGAACCCGGGCCTTCTACGGAAGAGCAGTCTCCTCTGACTAATCTTGATTATCACATAGACCCTTATGAGCCAGAACTTCCGGAGGACCCTTTCACTGAAGGCGTTGTACCTAACTACAATCCTCCGCTCATTGATCCGTTAGGACCTGTGATAGTCCAGATTCCACCACGCCGAGATATGTCTGTGGCCGCACCAACATCTATTTCACCACCGACATCCACAGGGTCGATACCAATGGCAACCATCCCTGGTTCGCCACCATCCTCCCCGCCGGTGGTCAGTTCTATGCCATTACTGGGTAACCCCAGTAGTCAACATATACCTACCCCCAATCCTATGGTCAACACAACTTTTAGTAGTTTACCGAACCCTTCGGCATCTACTCCTACCGTGACCACGTTGGGGCCCACGGTAGCTCCTTCCGCGAGCATGACTACTTCGGTGCCCTTTAGCAACCCTTTTGGCTGGAACCCTCTGTTGAGTTCAAACCCCCTGGCCACTATACCTGGGGGCAGTGTTATCAGTACACAGGTAGCAAGGAATATTTCTCTTCCTCTGCAATCCTCAGGACAAATGGGACAACCCATTGTAAATACTATCCCCTTAAGTGGTTCAAACATAGGTGTAGGATCTATACCGTTGCCAAATTATGCAAGTACTAGTATGCCTCCGAGAAACTCTATTGCATCCATTTGGACTAAACAACCCCAACCTCCATTTGGAGTGGGATGGCACTTTTATGCTGGGGGAAACCAACCGTTTGCCCTGCAATACAATATGCCCTATGGGTAGCAACCGTATGTTCCTACTCCTCCACCTATGGGGGGTTTTTATCAAAATCCCACTTACCCTTCTGGTAACACGTGGATGGGGGGACCCTATGGTCTAAGTAGTCAGCCCATACTGCCTTGGTTAGACTCGGGGGAAAATCCACAATTTCCATTCTTGGCAGCTTTGGACATACCCAACATCCATAAGCTGACGAACGACCCCATCTACCACAACCCGCTTTGGCCTCCAATACCTCATAAGATTCCTTTTGATATCCCGAAGTTCGATGGGAAACATGGGGACGACCCGGCCGCACACATCACTAACTTCCATTTATGGTCCATATCCAATTCCATGGTAGATGATAGTGTCCGACTTCGACTGTTTCCCCGCACCCTTACAGGAAATGCCGCCAAGTGGTACATTGAATTGCCACGCGCCGCCATCAATACGTTTGGCGCTTTAGCGACGGAGTTCTTAAAGAACTTCCAACTGCCAATTACAGTGGAAACCAAAACAGAATTGTTAACATCGCTACACCAAGACACCGCCACCCACATCTCCGACCATATTCATGAATGGAGACGTAGGAGGAGGCTCGTCAAAGTGCCAATACCGGACCATCTCTTGGCCAATTGGTTTTGCAAGTCTCTTTTACCCCACATCTCTAAAGACATTGGCCTTTCTGGTGCAGTGATAGAAGATCAATGTATTCGTTGTGCCCAACACATAGATTTAATCTATTCACAATTCGGCACGCTTTACGATCTGCTCCCCCATGCCCCTGGTAACCCAAACCCTCCGGCTACCCAGAAAACTGGAGCTCATGCCGATGGTCTCGTTGGCACGATCTCTGGTGTAGCCACCAATCAGTCTCAGGGGAAAACCTCCCAGCCATCCTCGGCTGCCACCACCCCCCATCAAACGACTCCTCTTCCTCCCGCTGAGGTAAATTCGGTGCAAATCTCACAAAAACCTAGCGGGAAAAATAAGAAGAATAAGAAGAAAACGTCTTCTTCGGAAGAGCAGTCGGATAATCAGAATAACCCTAATCAGAAAAATGCTGCCAGAAATGAAAAAGGAAAGGATAAACCCATGAAATTTCCTTGCAAAATCTGTGCGGAGGATCACTTGACATACAAATGTCCTCGGCTGCAGGAATGCACCGATTTTATTGCTAACAAGGATTCTGGGCGAACACCTGCCGTTCTTCACAATCCTTTCCCCAATCAACCGCAGCAACATCAACACATGGTTGACAATCCGCCACAACCCCATCAACGGGGCAATGGTGGTTCGTATCCTTCCGGCGAAGGACCATCTGCCATTTATGGCATCGAGAGTGTTGACCTTCAAACTCGCGCCAAGCTTTATGGAAATCCTACCATAGATGCTCAGGAACCTGGAACTAGTTCCAATCCGCCGCCACCCAACGATTTACATATCGAAAGGCCTACTGTTGAACCTGTAATTCGTCCCCCCAAAGGGACACTTCGACGCACGACTCATAATACCTCTGCACGTGCAGCCCAAAACTACAATATTGTAGAAGATTTGGCACAGGCACCGTCAGCTATGTCTACTCTTGAAGTATTACAAACCTGTCCAACACAAAGGAAAGCCTTGCTTTCGGCCATTGGTGGAATAGATCCCCAAGATTCCATGCTAGCAATATTTGATATGGAAAAGGCTAAAACTCGCCTCTCACATCAACTCGCATTCCAGGTGTAGGTTGTGTCGAAAGGGAGACCAATCCATCGTAGTGTCATAGACGAAGGTGCATCGACCTGCGTTATGTCACAAACTTGATGGCTCCATTTAGGTTCTCCTACCCTCACCCTGCCATCGAACTCCCTCAAAGCTTTCGATGGCCACACTTTCCTCCCAAAAGGATACCTTGCTAGCTTTCCCATCACTCTGAGTGGGAAAACGGTAAACGTGGATGTTGAAGTTGTAGAGCGTCATCTCGACTATAATCTATTGCTCGGTCGCAGTTGGTCTTATGCTATGACCGCCATCGTGTCTTCGGTCTTCCGACTCATCCTATTTCCATTGGATGGGAAAATAGTCACGGTCGATCAGCTATCCTTCTGCACCCCTGATTATGCCACTTTACCAAGTAGCACTGTACCCCTAATAGGAGGTGTCACTGACTCTTACGTCAGTATCGGTACCGGTCTTCTGAAGGCATCTTCCCTACTGGGTTGTTTTCCTCTACCGCCGTCGCAGATCCCAAACACGGTTGCAATGATATCCACCTTTTCAGATGGCTCTATCGACCCATGGATCATCTTGGCACCTTCAGATATTGATTCTTATGGAGATCAGATGCCACTTTCACCGGTCGAGTTGGCTTACCAAGCCATCCAAATCACATCTGAACCCTCCACTGATATGGTTTTGACCACAGGTACAAACCTCTCTCCCACCACAGTTCTCTCTAAGGATCTCCTCAATGAAGTTTGGCCTACATACAAAGCTATTCGAGAGATCATGTCATTAGAAGAACGACCTTGGGGAGAGTTTCACCATCGTACTTCGACGATTGATTCAGAGGCGATAAAAACTGAAATCTCGTCTTTCGACCAACCTGAGATAGTTCCCTCCTCTTATACGACTATTAACACTATCAATTCAAAGGGGAACATGGGCAATATTTCGAATACACTGCTCATCGATATCTCGGTCAAAACGGGTATCGTGGAAAATATTCAGATTGGAGCCGACTACAATCCTGAGGAAATTGCGTCCTTCACATCTCTTTTTAAAGAATTCCGCGATGTCTTTGCTTGTTATTATGATGAAATGCCTGGCATATATCCTTCTATTGTCGAGCACGAAATCAAGACTTATGACAATGCTAAACCAATCTGGCAACGACTCAGACCTGTCCACCCATGCAAAGTAGCCGCCATTAAGGTTGAGGTAGAAAAAATTTTAAATGCTGGCTTCATCTACCCCGTCCCCTTAACTGAATGGGTTTCCAATCCGGTTCCCGTTGATAAAAAACAAGGCACTATTCGGGTTTGCGTCGATTATCGCAATCTGAATGCCGCTTGTCCCAAAGACAAATATCCTATGCTGTTCATTGATCAAATTCTCGACGATTGTGCCAGATGCGAATATTTTTCCTTCATGGATGGATTCTCGGGATACAACCAGATTGCCATAAAAAAAGACGACCAGCATAAAACTGCTTTCATCTGTCCTTGGGGCATTTTTGCGTATAAAAAACTCCCATTCGACCTGAAGAATGTTGGAGAAACTTTTCAGTGGGCTATGGACTATGCTTTTCATGACATTCGACATATTGTACAGGCTTACTTGGATGACCTTCCGGCTCATTCCAAAAAGTGACAGGACCACCTGACTCATTTAAGAGAAATTTTTGCTAGGTGCAGATTCTACAATATACGCTTGAATCCTCATAAATGCGTATTTATGGTCGAGTCCGGACGACTGTTAGGTTTCATTGTTTCCAAGCACGGGATTAGGGTTGAAAGCAAATATGGAAGAGATACAAAGACCTAAATTAAACCTATTTCTCGCCAGGGTAACGCTATATAGAACAAAACAAGAGCGTTATAAATACGTAACCGCATATCGTCAGTGTTAGAATAGGGCCGTTACACTGGAAGGAAGTGTTACCCGTGTTTTAAGTTTGAATTGGGAAAAGAGCGCGGAGAATGATTTGAATCTCCGACTTTCCCTCACAAAGGAGTCAGTTCACAAAGGAAACTGCAGAAGCACCAGTTCATTATTGGTCATTGCCATAGAAGACTGAACTCCAAAAGAGGCAAAAGCATGGAGATCGAAGAAACATCTAAGTTTTTTCCATTCCAAACTAGTGGAAAGAGAAGGGCAACAATGGCTTTCTCCCTCTCCTATAAGAAGGAGCTGAAGGCTCTTAATTGAAGGTCGAAGGATTTCTCAAGGTTCTTGTATACTTGTGGAATAGAGAATAGTGTGACATTGTGAAGGCCAAGAGTCAAAGAGGCTCCTAGAGAGCTTGTTGACTTGGAATTCTTCACTTGAGAGAGAAGAGAGATTGGGAGACTGAGGAGGGCTTGGTACAACCGACGGTTGTAATCCTCCTTCTTTCAAAATCAATAGAACTGTGTTCGTTTTGTCCATTCAATGCTTACTATTGTCATTATTGTTTGAATATTTACATAGTATGATATGAATGGCTCAGATGTGTATAATCTAGATGTTTATTGCGTATTTATTTAATTGATAGGATACTTTTTATGTTAGAAATTACGCGGGTGATTTGACTGATTGCAGGCCTAAGATTTGGAGCCGGTGAAGAAGGACTCTTGCTTCGCTGCGCAACGCTCTCCAAGGGACTCCAAGACTGTCAAAGAGGTAATTCTCTATTGTATTCCTTCATGTTATTTCAAGCTAATATGAACATGCTCATGCCATCTTTGTGAACAGCATAGCTAATCTTACTATCTGCCTCGGGCACCGGAAAGCCCCGAGAGGGATATTCGAAAACCAACAACCCAAGCAGTTTACCCTATAGCACTTGTCTATAGCAAGAAGGGTGTACATGTTCATCGATGGTCTAGATGAACCTCTTCATGGGTTGGTAAAGTCTACCAAACCAACTACCTTGCATGATGCCATTGAGAGGGATAGAGACCTTCAAGATGCCTTGCCAAGAGCAAAGGCAAACTTTCTGCATAAGTCCTCTTTTCCTTCTAAAGGAAAGGAAGATAAAGTTGCTCCTTCAAAGGAGAGCTCATACAAGAAGCCTCTTGATGAGGAATTCCGGAGAGAACTGAGAAAGAAGAAGCTATGCTTCACTTTCCAAGAATCATGGGAACCTGGACACAGATGTGCTGCTAGAAAAGCACATTATATATAGGTCTTGTCAGATCTTGAAGAAGAAGAAGATGATGAACCAAGAAGGGGTCACAACGCTGACACTGTTGAAGGAGATCCAATGCCATTAGGAGATGGGAATGGAGCATTTTCTCCTATTGGAGAAACTCTTTCATATTTAAGACGAGTACCTAAGTACTTGACCTTAAGAGTTCAAGGTTAAATCATGAATTAGAGGGTTTCTATACTAATTGACAGTGGGGCTACCCACAACTTCATTGATGCCCATCTTGTGCAAAGGAGGGCAATACCCAATGATACTTTTGAGGGATTCTCTGTTTTGGTCCCAGGAGATAGAACAATGCAATGTATGCATTATGTTCCATCACTTTCATTCACCATGGGTACCTACACTTTGGTTGATCACTTCTTTGTAGTTGACATACCAGACACCAATATGATTTTGGGTGTTCAATGGTTGATTACATTAGGGAAAGTCACCACTGATTGGGAGGCTTTGCAAATGGAATGGGTGGACAAGAAGAGTCATGAGTCTCAAATTATCAAAGGCATGCATACATACCCGTCGCATAACACTTCCACATAGAAAACAAAGATGGATTTGCGCAGTGGAAGCAAGGACCTTACAATCCCATCTATTATGTTCATGAGATTTATGCATGGGACACTCTTATCTAGTGGCAAACCACCTGGGAGGCCACCTGATTCAGATTTGGTGGGGAAGACCTCACAACATACTGCTCCAAGATTAGATCTAAGAGGCATTGGAGCACTAGAAGAAAAACCTACAGCGCTGGGAGTCTTGGGTAAGCTCAAGAAGGAGGGAGATCTTCTTCCCTTAACATCATCACCCACTCTCATTTATGGATCTGCGCTGTGGGAGGAGGATAATGGAAGGAATGGACTTCCAATACACATATTTGTCATGGGAGATGTCAAGTAGGATATCAGCATCATGACAAACATTTCTGTTGATACACCATCAACTCTGTCATTGTTGAGAAGTTTAGATCTATAATGTAAATCCCAACTGTTGGTGGATTATTCCAAAGATCTACACACTTGTATGATACTTTATGACTAGCTGCATGAAGAGGGATATTTATTCCAAGGAGGATTCATTTATAATCATGGTAGGATATTCTTGTCTAGAGCCTCCAATCTCAAGAAGAAGTTGCTACAAAGGGCTTACAAAGAGTTCTATTTCAGCCATATGTATTCCATGAGGATCTACAACATCATCATGAGGAGCTTTGATTGGGAAGGCTTGAAAGAAGAAATATATCAAAATTTTCAAGAATGCATGTACTATGTGGAGTTGGGGCAGCAACATGACTCTATGAAGGAGTTATTTCAGCCATATCTTCCTTCTTTTGAAAGAGGAGAAATATCCATGCACCACTCCATTTGTATGAGGAGTATTGTTGGTGAAGAATCTAATCATGTAAAGCATGTTTTATTTATGATTGTACACATTCTTTCACCATGTTTATGCAGTCCATGTCTCCAAGGAGGAGTGATATATCATGTAAATATTATGGCAAACTTTGGGCCACACAAATTTCTGAATTTGGCCACTCCCTTGATGAACAAAGGGAGATTTTCCATCATTATGGGTGCTTTCCAAAGGCACCAAACATATCTCACACTTTCATCCATACTGAGATAACATGGGCAGCAAGTAAGTGGTGTGGAAACCACTTACCACACCTTGACCTGATGCAGGTAGGAGATGCACTGCACTGGCACCATATGTAGGACTATGACCCACCTCCACATGCTCAAATTTTTGTTTGTTTATATGTATTTTTTCTTCCATACCTTGATGATATAGTTGTACTTTTTATGGGGATGTATGGAGGGAGGATGGGAGGCATGTATGTACCACATGGGATGGAGACTCTCTATGTACCTTATGCTACATGTTTCAGGGAGAGCATTGGTTCAACAATGTTTGTTTCATTTGAGTTCTTGACTCTTTGTGGGATGGAATATGTACATCTCATAATGAATTTGGAGGAAAAATTCATGGAGGGTTGGATTGGTGAACACTTAGCTTATGGAGGAAGCTTAACTCATGATGGTGTCACCAATGGAGGAGGAGAAGTGTCGCAGCACTCACTTTATCAGTTGCTTCAGGACAAACAACATTTTGGAGGGGAGGACAATAATATTCCCAATTAGCCCAAGCTAATGGGAATATAAAATTTTGTTTCATTTTCCTGTTGCATGAATAAATGTGTAAAAGGAGGACAATAAAAAATCCTAAAAACAGTGAATAAATGAATGCCACATGCGAGCAAAGCTAAATCTGGGCTATTTAAATAAACGCCCTTATGTGTAAAAGGGATTGGATCTTTTGACTGGGTCAACCATGACCAAATCAATAGAGCTCTCTAGAAGAAGTGATCCTCATTGATGCATAACGCAGTTTTAGTTAGAGGTGGCACATGTGAAAGAAGCTATTTCATTGAGTTGGTTTAGGGTTTTGCAAGCTCTTAATCTTATAAAAGGAAGAGGAGGACAACATGAGAAGGTTGTTGATGATTATCATACTTCTGAATATTTTGTATGTTTAGACATTTCTTATTCTCCTTGCTGTTTAACAAAGAATAGTGTTGTTTAGCACTGGGTGTTCCTGATCGGGAATCCCACCTCTTTCCTTGAGAGGCCTCTTGGAAGAGTCTTGCATTTCTTTTCCACTATCAGGAATTTGGCCAAGCTCTTCTTCCAACTACAACGTAGATCCTATTGAGGGTTTGGTTGTCTTTATAAGCTGTAGCAAGTGAAGGCTAGATCTCCTCAGATCTAGGCCATTCTAGTGCCTCTTTTTAGTGGGAAAGTATTATATCCCATTGGAAAGAGAGTATTGGATGCTTGGAGCACATATTTCAGATCTTGGCTTGAGGCCAAACATGTTCTAGAGCCTACAACATAATTTCCATTCCAGTATTGCGTTATTTGGAAGTGTACAGTTGCAGGGTGTTTTGGCACACTTTTGGAGGAGATATTTCTAGTGTTGGGGATCTGCCCTTCACTATGGAGATCCATGGATTTCAGATCTATTCCATGTCATATTTAGATCTGATCTAAATATAGTTGTATTTTCTTCATAATTTCTAAATCATTCTGCAGATCTGTTGCATAAGATCTCAGATCTACTCCATGTACTTCACTTTTTGCTGAAAACCCCAAGGGGGATTTGAAGAGGAGACTATCTAGTGTACAAATATGATATAGATCTAAATTTTTGTACACAGATCTACTCTAGATCTGAAGTGTAATCTACACTTTCTTCAGCCAATAAAAATAATGTTGGCAAGCTATTTCAGTCATAATACATGGTTGGAGCACTTCATTTTTGAGGATTTCTTCATGCAAAAGTATTCTAATACTATTTTACATCTTATGGGCCACAATATAAATCTTATTTGCTGATTTAAATGTCATTTTTGAGCCTCCATATTGGCCTCCTGCTCTTACTTTGCTGAACTGCATTATTTCTCTGCAGTATTGTTTAATATTGATGCTTGTTCCCATTTGTGGATATTACAACCTTCCCAAGAGCTGACATAGTTACAAGGACTCTGTGAATGGGGGGGAGAAACTACCAGACTGGGAGCTATTTTGGTCTAACTTGGTACAAGAAGAGATTCGACGGAGCAACAGAGATTGATCCTCATCAAATATAGATGTTGAGGATAATTGTGCCTTGGGTGGAAATAAGAAGAGAGGGAAAGGGAAGGAATCCCATTCCAAATTGGAGTCTGGAAAGGAAGGAAAGAAGCAAGACTTGCCAAAGCTAAAGTGTTTCAACTATCATGAGCATGGACACTATGCCACAAATTTTCAACAAAATAAGACCAACAAGAAGGCCTTAGGAGGAGGAGCAGGTGAAGCAATTTCTTCATAGTTCAAGTTGGATTTCATTCTCATTGCATGCATGGTGTCATCAGTGATGGGTTATGTGTGGTACTTGGATATTAGAGCTTCGTTCCATATTACCCACAAAATATAATTATTTAGTAGCTTGGAGGATAAGGATCTCAAGATGCACATCAATATGGGTAATGATGGGAGGTATAGTGCTACCATTGTAGGTACAGTTAAATTTCAGAGGGATTCAGGTAATCCACTCACATTAAAAGATGTCATGTATGTTCCTGGTTTGAAGAAGAATTTGGTTTATGTTTCTGTGTTGGAAGAGCATGGAAATTATGTGATATTTAGTGAAGGAAATGTGTTCCTTCGTCAAAAATCCATAGCATAGGTGAAAAATATTGGGGTTCGAGTAAATAAACTCTACAAACTGGATGTATAAAATTGTGTTGCATTGAGCACACAAGAAAAGAAGGTGGAAAGCTAAGACATCGGTGAGTTATGGCACAGTATATTGGGCCATCTAAACCATGGCGCTTTGAAATATTTCTACAGGACTTCCAAAGGGTGCACTTGTGCAGTGAGATACATGCAAAGGGTGTACATTGGGGAAGTATACCAAAGCCACCTTTCACAATAAGGAAAGCTTAGCAAAGGCAATCCATGAGAGAGTTCACTCGGACCTGTGTGGACTGTTCATCACAAATTTCATGGAAAAACACATGTATTATGTGATTTTTGTTGATTATTTTTCAAGAAAGTGTTGAATTTCCTTCATGCAGAAGAAAGATCAGACATTCTACAAGTTTTGTGTGTTCAAGGAAATTGTCAAGAAATATACATGAAATAAGGTGAAGGCTCTGAGGAGCGACAATGGTGGAGAATATATCTCAAATTAATTCAAGAAATTGTGTGCCTTAGAAGGAATTGAAAGAGAATTGATAGCACCTCATAACCCACAATAGAATGGGGTTGTAGAAAGGAAGAAAAAAACTATTGTGGGAGAAGCACGAGCTATGTTGAATGATCAGGGTCTACCATTGCATCTGTGGGTGGAAGCATGAAATACAACACTATTTATACAAAACAAAAGTCCTCATCGAATACTTGGGATGAGTACACAAGAGGAGGTATTTTAAGGTAAGAGACCAGATGTGTCATATTTTAAAATTTGTGGTTCATCCGTTTATTTCCATGTAACCAAAGATGCAAGGAAGAAGCTAGAGCCAACAATAGAGTTGGGGATATTTGTGGAGTACACTGATACACCTCACAAATATCAATTTTAATTGCAAGCACATAAGATGACAATGGTCAGAAGAGATGTGAAATTCCATGAAGAGAAAGACATGTGATTGTCCCTTGAGAGGGAGATTGAGTTGCATGGAGTTGAGGAGCTCTTGGCTCCAAAAGAAGAACCTCAAGATGTGGAGCAGCCACAATCAGAGGAACAAAGAGTAGTAGAAACACCTCATATAGAGCCATCCACCAGAGATAGAAGGAAGCATACTAGAGAGGATGATAGATTGTTTCTATATGTGAGAGAGAATGTGCAAGTACCCACATCACAACGCAGGAAAATCAAGTACCTAGAGTGGTACAATGGATACATCGCTCTTATGAGCGAAGGTATTGAGATAGAACCATCCTCTTTCGAGGAAATTGTGCAACAACCAGTGTGTATTTATGCCATGGTTGAGGAGTATGAATCCATTATAAAAAATAATGCAATGGAATTTTTACCAGGACCAGTGGGGAATTTAGTTTTAGGATCCAGGTGGGTCTACAAGGTGAAGCAAGTAGAAAATGAGAGTGTGGAGAAGCACGAGGCCAGATTTGTGGCCAAAGGGTTCTCTCAGGTGGAGGGGATTGACTATGATGATACATTTTGATCCAGGTGGATATTGGTGTCCACCCACCTATTCCACTTAGGGCCCCACCATTATCTCTTTCAGTTTTTCAGTTTTGGCAAAAGTTACTATTTTTAGCAATGTTTCGAGTCCTGAACATCTGGAGCAGTTTTGAGGCCCTAAACGATGTTTTTTGGGAAACTGGGAAACAAATGAGTCCATGGATCGATGTTGCTCACATCAAAAGTTATATTCCTCGGATAGATATTTCTAATGAGGTATGGTGCGTGTCAAATGGAGATCGTATGCCAAAGTTACGTCCCCAGGAAGTTGAAACACCAATTTACCCAAACGGGGCCCATAGTTTTGGCACTTCATCTCCTAGGGTTAGGGTTTTGGATGTATAGGGTTTTCCATTGTTTTTAAATAATAAATAGGCCCTCAAGCCTCATTGTAACAAAATTCAGAGGCCTGTAGCTACCACATCTCTTCTCAGAGATAAGCTACTAGCGCCCTAGCTATTTTATTTCTATTCTTTCTGTAAGAAAATTTCAGTTATTTGATATTAATGAAATTAAGTGTTATTTCTGTTGCATCTTTGTATTTATGGTTATATGTGTATTCTATTGCATTCTTGAATAAATATATATTAGTGGTATCAAAGCGGTCTTCTTTTTCTCGATCCTTCTTTGCATGTCTCCAACTAGGTCGGGGTATAAGGAGTTAGGGCTCGATATAGTGGAACCTTTTCAAGATCAGCCTCACAAACCCCGACGACCACCCATGGGGGTTGAAAAGAAATATGAGATATCATGATATCCTATCAAAATATTTCTCGAGGAGGCCCTCAAAAAACAAAGGAACGCAATGATGGATAACTTTTCCCAGATCCTTCAACGACTACCCACCGGAGGCACATCTGCATCCAACAGCCACTCTGGAGGCACGATTCCCTTTAAGGTACAAGTAAACTTTGACATTCCCATATTTGAGGGTAAAATAGATGAAGATGTCATAGATAGATGGTTGAATCCATTAAAAGGATATTTCTCAGTTCATGACTTTTCCGACCGAGAGAAGATTATTTTTGCACTTCTCAAAGCTACCCCCCATGTCAAGGACTGGTGGGAAACCTACGGTGAAAAAAAGGATGAAATAGAGCCCTCTCTGTTCTCAGCCATACCCACTTGGAATTATTTCCGAGATGCCATCAAGGAACAATAATATCCCATGGAGAGCTATGAGGACAAGTACATACAATGGACCATCGTGCGGCAACAAATGGATCAAGATGTGCATGAGCTGACGAATTTGTTCCATACCTTGCGCACAAAGTTGGATATCAAAGATTCAGAGAAACATGGTGCTAAAGTATCGTAGTTGTCTACAGAGATACATTCAGGAGGAAATGGAGTTCCTCTAAATCTCCTCACTTGGTACGACATACTGGTATGATGCCAAGATTGAGCAGAAATTCAAACAGAAGATGCAAGACTTTGGATATGCAAATCAAAAGCAAAGGAAAGGTGCCCCCCAACCACAGAACAAAGGAAAAAGCGAAGGCATGGCGGCCCAAGACAACCTATCAAAGCCACAAGAAAAGAACAACACTGTGAAGCCAAAAAATGACACGGGAAAGTGGTGTGAGTTCCATAAGAGCTCCACTCACAACACAAGAGAGTGTCGGGCCAAGTAGTCGCTGGTGGCTGAGATGAGGGCTTCTAAGTCAGATGCATGCTCTGACTTTGAATCAAAACCTTACAAGGGGAATGACAAAGGGAAACATATTATTTATGCGGAGCCCAATGCCACTATTACCACTGCGAAGATCCAAAAGGAGGAACTAGAGGATCCAGAGGAGGAGGAGTGTCTCTTCCACTCCCAGATGTGGGTAAAGGGTTCCCCACTACAGTTCATTATCGAAAATGGCAAACAAAAGAACCTCATTTTAGTAGACGTCATGAATTGGTTGGGCTTGCCGACCATAGCACACCCACAACCATACACCATGAGGTGGCTTCACCATGGACAGGATCTCCGCATCAGCCAGTAGTGCCACCTTCCCTATAGCATCAAGCCCTTCAAGGATGAGGTATTATGTGACATTTTTCCTCTTGATGTTTTAGATGTATTGTTAGGCCAACCATACTTGTGGAAGTGACATGCTGTGTATGAGTCCTCGCCTCACGTTGTTATTGTTACTTTGGGAAATAAACTGTACAGGATACCATAGGTACCACCGCCTACCGCTATATATTTGGTTACTACAAAAAATTGAGTAAGCTCATTTCCCAAACCAAGAAATTTGTTTTCCTGATGATCCGCCCCTAGGGCGAGAAGAAGACTGTGGCCACGACTTCCAGACAGGGCTCCTTTGCACAATAACAACAAATGGACAAGGTTGCAGAGGAGTATGGGGAAATATTCACCTCACCCATAAGGGTACCTCTCCACTGTCAGGTCAAGCACCCTGTTGTACCTTAAGAGACAATCCCTTAGCTGTGATAAGCAATCAGTGCTTAAGACATTTGTATGATTATGTCACGAAAATATCTGTCTATGTTTTAATCACCTTCAAGTATTTAAAATTAAACTTTTAGATAATGTCTCACAATGCTATTATTTACTGATATTGAATGAAATGAACAGAATAAAATGGAAGAAGAAATTCCAAACTACTATGCTATCACATAGAATATATCATCTCAAACTTCTGAAGAATTTATGAAAGAAGCAGTTAAAACAAAGGAGCGCCAATTAAGGATTTTAACTCTTGATTACATAGGTAAAAAGAGACCCGCTGCTCAGTACTTTGTCTTATTCAAAGAAAGAAATCACAGAATGTGAACTTAGATACATATCAACATAAAAAGATGCTAGAAACTTGCTTACTCATTCATTAATCATGGAAATATCTAAGTACAAAATAATAATTTAAAGCTTCAAAACTCAGAACCTTTCTTCCTCTTGAAAATTACATTAAATGCAGTAAAAAAAAAAATTGGAACTGATGTAACCAATTCTAGCTACCACAACTACTTAGGACTTTAGAGGCTACCTATTACATGCCTTGAAATGTCTTATTACAATTACATTGTCTTTGAGAAAGTAATATAATGTAAAAATATACATCCTAATCTATAGGAATTGCTGATGATGCTACTGCATTTCCTTGGTCAGCTAATTTGTCTTTCTTTGATGCTGAAAACCATTTTGGAAAGTCTGTTGTCCAAGCTTTGCACTTTTTCCATATCTCTATCTTAGTCCTGGCACATGTGTTAGATTGTGATACTCCAATCTGAATGAAGTAATTCGATTATAAGATGGTCCTTCTGCGAAAAGAGTTTTTACCAACCACTATAGCTGGAAATGTTTCTGCAGAAAGTTGACCATTGTTTCTCCTTTAAGCACCTGAGTTTTTTCATGCCTATTATCAACTTTAATTTTTTCCATAACTAGAAAATTCTCATAAGAATCCCATGGCAAAATATTTCCTTCATCTCCCCAACATGATGGCAGACCTATTCTTGTTAATTTTTCAAATAACTTATCAAATTGACTTACTGCCTCTTTAATTTCCATTAGTTTCTTTTCCGTGATCATTTCTGACAATCATCTTATTGATCCCCACTACATATAAGGTCCTGTCTTTAATTTCATTCTCTTCTAATTCTTGGTCTGTTTTAGAATTAACAAAATCAATGAACCTTCTAGCCCAGATACCTCTGTTAATTGCCTTCTGTTTATCTGTCATGACTGGTTCTTCACATTCACTGATAAGACTTTTTTCCTCTGCAACTATCTCCAAATAGCTCCAAATTGATTTCATTTCTGAAATGATATCATTCCAAATGATATCTTTGGCTTGTATCAGTGAAATATTTCCTTTCAATATTGAGATTTTTAATCTCAGCATTAGCATTATGAATATCCATTTTGTACCTGTCAGCTTCATTCTCTATGACATGAATAAACTTTGTTGCAGTCTCTAGATCTTCTTGAGCCTTTTTCTGATCTCTTTCAGCCATCTACAACTCAATATTCAATTGAATAAACCATGCTTGTGGATCTTCGTTACCTGTAGGAAAAACAAAAGTACAACTATGGTTATCAATATGATTTTGCATTGATATTGCAGTTTGCTTTATTTTGGAAATTTCTTCATATTTTTGCATTAGTTGCTGTAAAATCTTTTCCTTTTCCATCTCCACCTCTGCAAATTCTACAGCCATTGAATTTTCTCCTGTAGGAAATTTTATCTTTTTCCTCAATGTGGATATTTCTACTTCAACACTCTATATAAATTTTTGTACAACAGTCTTGTCACTAGGGTCCACTCCAATCTTTACAATGATTTTCTTTAGCTCATCATTATGAACTGTTAAAACTCTTGCATTAGCTTTCTCTAACTTTAATTTCTTAAGTACCTTTCCCAACATATTTTCTGCCTTCATTTCCATTTCATTGGTCTTGGTCAGGTCATTCACAATCAGCTGACCGGTTTTCATATGCAAATTCATCTTATCCATCAGGGGAATCTTCTTCACATCTACAGTCACATTTACAATATTGAAATTCTTAGAAGAACCTATTGACATGTCTGCGGGATGAGACAGTGAAATTATAAATTGATCTTTTTCAAGATCCATGACAGTCAAAAGTCTTGTTTGATCCAGAGAAACTTGATATTTAGCTTGGGCCTCCATGTTGGCCTTCATCTTTTGATTCCTTTCTTCAATTTGTGTAAACATCTATTTGATCAGAAGTACTTTTTCATGATGGATTTCATGACTCCTAGGTGAAGTAGGAACATTTTTTTCTTCTCCTAGATGTAAAGAAAAACTAGGTGGGTTAAATGTAAATTCTTCAGTAAAATTTGTCCTCTTCTCAGCTCCCTGCTCCTCATCACCTAAGTCAATCACTGCTTCTTTGCTTCTTTTGTTTGATTTTTCTGATATGATAGGGGTCTGAATGTTTGAACCTACTAAACTTATCACACCTTTACTTTCTATATTCTCCAAATCTAGCCTGCTTTCATGAATGAAAGCTGAATACCCATTCTCAATTCTTCTATTTGAAATTACGCTGTGAGGGTCATAAGCCCAAATTTCCCCTAATAGCATATGCATCTCATCTAACATTTTAGTAACCTCCTCAAATTCCTGTCTCATATTGACTATGAAAGGGCCTATAGTCATGGGTAATTTGTACATATGCCCCTTTTTCATGGGCAAAAAGTGAACCTGATCAACATTTAGGCTTTGTCGAATAAATTCCAAGGAAAATAGCCGTATAGGTACAAAATTTGGAAGTCTGCAAGGCTCAACAGTTGCTGCATATAGCCTAATTTCAGAGTAATCCTCAAAAACAAACCAATCTTCAAATTTGCAAGTTACTCCTAGATGTAAATATTCCTGAGCTTTAGTTAAAAAACAAGGAGGAGGAACTCCATTCAAGATTTTGTATGAAACTGACATGAAATAATTGGTGAAATCAAATAATCCAACTTCATTTTGCCCTCCTCTTACTACATCTGTATAGAACACTATTAATTTCCTTTTCTTGTTTATATCCATAATATTCAGACCTAAATGCATGAACTCTTCCACATTTTGATATAAGAACAAGTAGACAATCAATGAAGGAAATTTAAAAGAACCTGTTAATGAAAGGCTCATTAGCTGTGATTAACTACTTCCTGCCAATATGATGGAATATCCAACACTGTTCCTAACATCATCATCATGGAAAACATCCACAAGATTGATTTATCCACTGTATTTTCATCATCTCTGCCCAAAATTTTCACAATGCTGCTTAATACTGGTCGAATTTCTGCATCAAAAATCTCCATAGCAAATTCTTTGCTGTTCGGTTGAAATTGCTTCATGTTTGGCTTCAAAAATTATATGAGCTGATTAAACTCTTCACATGCAAGATTATCATAATAGGCTACCAGGGAATCGTCTGAGAACTGAATTGATGACTCTGACTTAGGATAACAAAGGGCTTGGCGGATTAGCTGGGTAGACACTTGCAAAGCATTCTCTCCCTGACAATTCATAATAAAAAATTTCCCAGGGTACATGACTGACACCAACGAATAGATAAATTCAGGAAAAAGGTGGGTTTTTGGGATACATGCAGAAAGTACTCCAAACTTGACCATGGCAGTAAAAACATGGGAGGTTTTTTCATTTAGGATGACTTGTTGATAGAATGGAAGATGAATTATAGAACAAAGAGTATCTTGAATATCCCCCTTAGTGTCCATGAGAGGGATATGACTAGTTGAACCCGACAAAGACGAACACTTAGCCATGAGTGAAAATTACTGCATAGAACAATTCACAGGGTGGTCAATTTTACTAGGGTGACATGAAACTGAAACTGGACGCAGTGCAAAATAATAAGAAAATATTTGAAAAACAATGTTAATTTTGTTTAAATAGGTGGCGCGGCTTCAAAATTTAATGCTAACATGACGTGCCAACAAGCTATTGATCCGACGTGGAAGACAGTTATGAAAAACTTAGCGCCCTACATCACTGCGAGGGCTCTCGAGGTACGAGGAAAAAATTTGGCTGGTGCTCCCGCAATGAATCTCCACCGTTCATCTCTGTTGTCCTCGCGTCAACTGAGTCAACTGCAGAGGCACTCATTTTATTATCTTGTGCACTGATTGTGCCCGCAGGTTGGGCCTTTTGTTGAAAATTCAAACCGTCAACACTTTCCCCCCAACAAGTTGATCGATGTTTAAACATAAATGTGGAACCCACTTTCATAAGGTTTAAAGTGTTTAAAATTTCAACTTCTATACAACAACAAAAAATGTTTTTTATGATAAATTATAAGAATTTTAATACTTTAACATATTTTCAACAATTTAATTTTTTTTTTATACTTTCATGAATTGAAAATAAAAGGATATGTGAATGATCCATAACATCTGGCTCCACCTGGGAATAGTGTTTTTATCACGAAACACTAAGAACTTGCAGATCAGTGCCTTCACTTCGGGCATGGAGTCAAAAATTGCTTGATGAGAAATATATAATGAGGGAAAATTGAATATATACAATGATGAACTGGCTGCTTCAGTGTTGGAAATAGTGTTTCAGATGCTACCCATTCACAGCCAGCCCTACTGCTTCTCCATCTAGATTTTCCAACAAAAAAGTGTTATTTGATCTAGCTTCAGTGATTTTGTAAGGTCCATACCATAAAGGATCAAACTTTCCATTTTTCCCTTTCTCCTCTCTTCTGGTATCCCATCTTAATACCAGATCTCCAGTTTGAAACATGATCTCCTTTGCTTTCCTATCAAAAATAGACTTCATTTTTTCCTGATATGTGACCAAATTGTCTTTGACTTTATTTCTACTTTCACTCAATTCTATTACCTTATGCAATCTTCTTATTAATGCATTAGGCTCCTCTTGAGCATATTGAAGAAAATAAATGACTGGTCTTGCTAGCTGAGTGGGAAACAAAGCTTGAGTGCCATATACTAATTCGTGTGATGACTTATGAGCGGATCTTCTAGTAGTCATTCTCACTGCCTAGAGAGCAAAAATTAGTTTTGAGTCCCAATTTTTTCTGGTTTTCATTGATTGTTTTCTTGAAGATCTTCACCAATGTCTTGTTAGATGATTCTGCTAATCCATTTCCTTGTGGGTGATATGTTGTTGAATGAGACAATATCACATTATAAGTTTGACAAAAATTTATGAATCTGACTGAGTTGAATACCTGAGCATTGTCTATTACAATATTTACTGGACATCCAAACCTACTGAAAATATTCTCTTCTAAAAACTTCATTACTACCAAATCATTTGCTTTTCTGGTAGGAATTGCCTCTACCCATTTTGTCAAATAATCCGTGGCAGTTAGAATCCACTTAAACTGCCCAATTGATGGTGGATTAGTTTCCCCAATGAAATCCAATCCCCATTGTTTGAATGGTTCTTCAATGAAAATAGAAAGAAGAGGTAAAGGAGCTCACCTTTTTTTTTCTACAAACAATTGGCATTTCTGACAACTTCTAACAACTCTGTATACATTAGAAAATAAAGAAGGCCAATAGAAACCTGATTTAAGAATCTTATGAATAGTTACTTTCCAGCTATAATGACCTCCAGACAAGAATTCATGGTATTCTGTGATAACTTCCATTATTTCTTCTTATGTCAAACATAGCAGAAAGACACCGGCAGGATCTTTCCAATACAGTTTTGCATCAATTATAAAATAAGGACGATATTTAAGTTTTAGAGCTCTGTACTTAGCTCTATTGATTGAGGGAGGACAAGAGAGGAAACACAAATAGTGGATAATGTCTTTATACCAGTTTGAGAAAAGAAATTTGTATTTGATTGCTGACTTTGACTTAACCTGATCATTTTCCTCAGCCACTTCATCTAGAGGTGCAAGCAAGTTAATTCCCAAAGCTTGGAAATTAGATTATGTCAGCAATTTAGCTAGTCCTTGTCCTTTGACTATCTTAGTAGGCTTAATGTCCAAATCATATTCTTCGATTTTGGAAATCCATTTGCATCTTTTCCTCTCCACATCATTCTGTACTAGTACATATTTCACAGCAGAATTAGGCACATATGCCACTATATGAGAATGAAGTACATAAGTCCTGAAAGCTTTTAATGATTTAACTAAAGAATATACCTGCTTCTCCATAATATTATACTTGAGCTCTGCATCCCTGAGGACTTTACTGAAAAATGCTATAGGTTTCTCACTTCCTTCTTCATTTTTCTGTAATATCATGGCATCAATAGTAGATGATGATGCAAATGAGAATATTTGGAAAGGCTTCAAGTAATATGGACTGATAAAAACTGGAGCTTCTTGGAGAGCTTCTTTAATTCTAACAAAGGATTCTCTTGCATCCTTGTCCCATTTCACTTCAGCATTCTTTTTCAACATATTTTTTATCTTCCTAACAATCTCCGCATAATTTGGAGCAAATCTTCTCAGAAAATTAATTTTCTCTAGAAACCTTTGGATATCCTTTTTACTTCTAGGCATTGGAATTGTTTGTATAGCCTCAACCCTTGCTGGATCAATTTTCATGCCTTGATTTGAAACTATATGACCCAACAACTTTCCTTCCTCTAGAGAAAACAAGGATTTATTAGGATTCAATGATGACCCAAATTTTCTGCACCTCAAGAAAGCTTTCTGCAGGTGCTCTAAATGCTCATCATCAGAACCTGAAAAAATAGTAACATCATCAAGATAAATGACTACAAATTTTTCACCCACAAAAGAAATATCCATTGCCCTTTGGAAAGTAGCTCCTGCATTCATGAGGCTGAATGACATCCTGGCATACATGAAAGTTCCCCAAGGTGTGGTGAAAGCAGTTTTCTTCTGATCTTCCTTCTCCACAGCTACCTGATTATATCCAGAAAAACCATCAACCATGGGCAACCTATAAGCTCCAGTCACTTTATGAAAAACAAAATCCATCTTCGGCAAAGGATAATTATATTTAAGGGAAGCTCTGTTCAAATTTCTGAAATCCATACATAATCTTATCTCTTCATTTTTCTTCATGACTGGTACCAAATTGGAAACCCAATCTGAATATCTGAGTGGAACTATGATTTTTTCTTGCAAAAATTTCTTTACTTATTTTTCAATTGGGGCAAGTAATAGTGGGTTAATTTGTCTGAGCTTCTGTCTGTGTGGCTTAGCTCCATCTTTCAGTGGTATTTTGTGCTGAATAATATCTAGATCATAAGTCTTTAAATATTCATATCACATGCAAACACATCCATGAATTGTTTGAAAAGATCTACATACCTTTCTTTATATTCCTTAGGAACTCCTTTAAACAACCTAACTATTTTAGGCTCATGCTGAGTTCCTAAATGATAGTCCTCCATTTCTCCATCTTGAGATACCTTTTTCTGATTCTCTGCCACATCATTAGCATCGAAAAATCTCTCAAGAGGCACCAAACCTCTGGGAAAAATATTATCTTTCAATTGAATTATCTTTTGATCACCAATTTTTTGCTTTAGGTTTCTAGACATATCACCTTCATCACTTTCGTCAACTTCTAAATCAATTTGACTATCTTCATAATTTCCAATCATTGTTAAAAATTTATTAATCTGGTCATCATCCTCAAATACCTGCCAATGCTTTACATTATCAGAGATTGAAGGCTTGTGTCTCAACTCAATTTCATATCTCAACCTTGGATTAATTGCTGGCTTAAATGTACTAGCTGCAACTGCTAATGAATCTTCCATTCTATTCTCTTCTCTTGGAATAAATTGAAGATTAAAGGCTTCAAAATAATTTTCAACTAGATCCCACACCTCATTTCTATAGGACCTCAATCTAGGATGCTCAGTTTGACACCAATTCTTAATTTGTCTGATTATTAATTCAGAATCACCAAAAATAGAAATAGACTGAATCCCTATATGTTTGGTTGTTTGCAGGCTTAAAATCAATGCTTCATACTCAACGACATTATTAGTAGATTCAAATTCCAGTTTAAAGGAAAAAGGTGAAAGGTCACCTTCATGAGATATACAAATGAATCCATCTCCAGTGCCCTCTTTAGAAAACACACCATCTAAATAACAATTCGAAATTTGATTTGATTGTAGCTCCTTGTGTATATTGGCTGAAGAGAGCTGCTCCTTTGAATCTTCAGCAAATTCTGCAACTTCATGCAACATGAAACAACAAAGATCTTCCTTCTCTTGGCCATAAATATGGGAATTATCCACCTCATCAGACTGAGATAGATTAATAAACTCTGAAATTTATTTCTTATAACCAGGTGTTTTAGCCAACTCAAGAAGAGGTACTTGTATTTTAACTCTTTCAACAAACTAAATTTTTGATTTTGTTTTGTCAACTTTTCAGGTTCTTATTGATTTTTGTTTGAATTTGCATGTTGTTCAGGAACAGTAACAATATTCTCCAAAATATTAGAGTCATTATATTTGACTTGGGAAGCCTCAGCTTGCTGCTTCTCCTTTTCTTTTACTAGATTCATGGGTTGCTTTCCCTTGTTTGATTGTTTTAATGAATTTTTCTATTGTGGAGTCGTCATTGGAGAAGGGACTGACTCTGATTCTGTTTCTTCATCATCCTGAATTCTCAACCTCTTTTTAGATCTCAATTCATACTTTTTATGCAATTCAGCTTGCATAAAATCAGTAAATTATTTACAATAGTCATCCATCTCTTCCTAATCAAATGACATATCAGCTTCTTTGCATTCTTCTTCACATTCTCTTTCGCATTCTTCTTCTGCACTATCTTCCATGTATATGGCAGAAATTTGATCTTCATTTTCTTTCTAATAATCATCAGCAGACTGGGAAGGTCCTGCTTCTATATATAAGGGTTCTTGAACTTGATCCTGATCTCGTGTTTCCCTCTGCAGAATCTGCAGGAGTTGCTTTCTAAATTGGGGATTAAAAACCCCTCTATTTTGCTGTGTAGGTTTATTTTTATCCAATTCCAACTTTACTAATTTATTTGATAGATTTTTAATGACCTTGGTCATGTCATCAATCCTTTGATTTTGTATTGACTCTTCTTTAGCTTTTCCTTTATCTTGAACTAATTGCTTTTCTTGGGCCTTCCCAACAACAATCATATTTGCTTCAATTTCTAAGGCATTGGTTTGGATTTTTTCAAGAGTAGGGGACCTTATTTCCCTCCAAGTAAAACTAAAATATGATACAAATGACCCAACAACAACAACTCTCACTCCAATAGGAGGGGGTTTCATTTCTCCAGACAAACTATTGTACAACTTATTGAATCTTTTAATGAAATCATTCATATTTTCATCTGGTTTTTTCTTAATGGCATTAAACTCTGTCAAAGAATAACCATGGTCTCTCTTTTCACCCCATATTTGGATGAATTGTCTTTATAACTCATCCCAATCATTAATTGAGCCATTTGGTAATCCTTTAAACCATTTTCTTGCCTCTCCATTTAGATATTTCACAAAAAGTCTCATTACCACGTCAAGGTGTTCTACATTGAAATTTTTGGCAAAGGTGCAAAACAAAGGTAAGTGTTGTTCTGCAATTATTTCATCTTCACCAGTAAATCTAGGAATCATCTTAAGATATTCTTGAGGTATTGCATTCATTGGTTGAGGAATATTTAGTGGTGCATATCTGTTCATAAAGAAAGAAGGGGCTGCCATGTTTATGCCCTGATTGATTGCTCCTTGAGTAGTGGGAATCTGTGTACCAGTTGTATGTGTGGATGAATTGGGTGAAACAAATGATAAAGGAAGGGGTTGATAAACAAAAGTAGAAGAACTGGAAACTGTATTAGGTTGAGTTTCTATAAATGAGAAAGATACAGATTCTAAAGACTGCTCCTCTAACCTTGGTTCTTGGAAGTGAATGGATGAAGACAAGGATTATTATTCCGAGAAAGTGAGTTTCCAGGATGTTAGCCCCCCTATGAAATTTTTGACAAGCAAATAGGGGGCTAAATCATTGTTGAAGTCTTCAAGGAACGCCTTTCCCCTGAAAATCCATCTTCCTTGAAGTCTCTCAGTTGTTGTGCCTAATACAAATCCCCCTCTGCTAGTAAATTGCTAAAAGGGCCTATTATTCCTTCCTTTACCCCTGCAACATGCATCAGTTCCCCCTCTTTCCCTTTGTCCGACTTCCCTTTATTTTTTCCCTCATTTAGCCTCTTTTCTTCCCCCTTGTCTTCCCCTTCTATTTCCCCATTTACCCCTCAAATCCCCCCCAAAATCCCCTTTAATTTCTTCCCCTACCCTTTGTTTTCCCTTTTCTCCCCTTTCTCCATCTATCGTTCCCCTTCCCCAGCCCTTAAATCCATTAAAACGGGCTAAAAAACCCTTTTTTCGACCTTAATATAGGGCTTAGCCCCTTACCACAGGTCCCTTAACCACTTCCCCACATGTGCCCCGGCGCTGGGACCAAGCGCTTAAGTCCCGAGCACCAATTGCAATCGGAGCTGTCAGCGGGCGTATTTCCTTTGTAAACTTCAAAGTCCCGATGCGATCATTTTAACGCTTTAAGTCCCGCGGTGCGTTCCGCACCGTTGATCTACCCTGATGATCTAATGGCGGGCCTCTAATCGTAGCCCTTCTCTGATCGCAATTGCAAGCCTCAGCAGTGCCGCCCCGATTACAGCCCTCTGATTCATTCTTGACCGTTGATCCGTCCCACAGATCCAACGGTCTTCGCTCAATCGCAACCCCCGTCCGATCGCAATCACAACTCACAATGGTGCCGCCCCGATTGAGATCTTCCAATTCAATCCTGACCGCTAATCTCCCCGTGATCCGACGGCCCTCCGCTGATCGCAAGCCTTCTTGTCCGACCCCCGATTGCGATCCGCCGATTTAATCTCCGCCGTCCATTTTCACGCTGATCCGACGGTCCTCTGCCAATCGCAGATCCCCTCTGATTGTGTTCTCCACCATTGATCTCCCCTCCAGATCGAAGTTCAGCACTCAATCGCAGACCCTTCCTGATCGCAATCACAAGTCCCTCTTCCCGTCCCCCGATTGCATCCTGACCGTCCATTCTTCCCGCAGATCGACGGCCAACGCTCAATCGCTTCCCCTTCCGATCGCTGATCGCAAGCCTTCCCTCTGTCTCTCGATTAAATCCTGTCCGTTCGTTTGTTTCGCGATCCAACGGCTATCGCTCTCCCCTGTCGATCGCAATCAGAAGTTTTTGAGTGTCTCATTTTTGTGCCCTTGCGATTGCGATCCTCCGATTGCATCTCCGCCGTCCGTCTCCTCCCGGATCTGACGGCTCAGGTTTAATCACCCTCCGCCTCCACTGGGTCCCACTTCTTACATACATTTTGTTGCATTTGTTTGCATTTCCATACATTTTCGCCAAAGTCTAAAGTTTCATATGTATTCCGCCATGTCCATAAGTCATACCATGGATCAATATTCACCGTTGATCTTCATCTCCAAGCCAGGATCTAACGGTCTGCGCTGCATATTCACACCAAACCCTATTATCTGCGCATTCCACCACTCCACTGCATTTTCATCGTTCTTTTGCATAACAGCTTTGTTTCTGCCACCGCCACACCACCGTTTCGTTCACCCTGCATTCATCGCTCCGTCCACTGTTTTCTTCATAAGTTCACTGTGTTGCAGAGTTTCTAGAGGATGGGACTCCCGTTGTTCAATGTACTGCCTCAATGGCAAGCGGCGTAGTCAGGATCAAATCCAATGAGCCAGTACCATCAGGAAAGTCAAGGAATGGGGCCGTCAGGACTCACATTAATGGAGAGTAGAGTTCAAACGCCGAAATCCTTCCGGCGCCATTAAAAGCTCGAGCTAACTCGGCAGAGGCAGTAATGAAGCAGCAAGGAGTTTCAGTACAGAGCAGAGGGATTAGTGCGCGTCAACGAAGATCTGGAGCTCTGAAACAGATGTTTAAAGAGGCAAAGCATCATTTTGAAGACCCCGAGGATCGATTCTGGAGATCCTGAACATCAATAAGAGGTAATATCAAGGTTTTCTTATCAGCAGAATGTTTTTCCATAAAGGACATGTCTCCCATACAGTCTTTATTATGCGCCGTGTCCTTGAAGGAATTTCTCATCCCAGCTATAGTTCAAAACAATCTAACACCCATGAGGCATACCTCTCAGCAAGTTCTTTTATTTGGATCAAATCACCTGGAGTACTACAGCCAAAGGGTCAAATCGTATCCGGAGCAGATCTTTCTTTCACGAGGAAGGTGACAAAGATTAAATATATAGTGCATCAAGCAGAATGGGTCTCGGCCCTGCATTCATTGTTGTGTTTAAATGTAACATTTAAAATTCACCTACCTCCTCAGTCGGCCCTATGTGTCTCTTCTGCTATAAAGCACAGAGGAATATCATTGTAATGGTTGTTGTTGCATTATCACTGAATTGCAAGAAATTTTGTCTCGAGACAAGTTTCCTGTGTAATAGTTGTATGACAGGCTGAGAAATATGATGTATTCAGGCTGAATGTAAAAGCTTTGGGCAGTGATGTACCTGATTGGTGTTGTGTTTAACATGATAAGCAGTTTTCATTGGATCCTGATCTACAACAGTTGGTGATGTTTTTCTTATCTCTGTGTTTATTTCCATTTCATTTCATGTTCTTCTGACTGACATCTGAACACATGACATAAGATTTACCCTTGTTAGGTACCTTATGTCCCAGCTCTCTCAGTCTTTAATGTTTTCTTCTCATATGTGTATCTAAATATTGTTTTTAATTGACTAAACCAGTGTAGTGGATGATTATTGCCTACTCTCTGATGTGCAAGTTGATAGAATCAGTGTTCAGATGTCTTTGTTAAGATTTAATTGAAAGAGGTTAGGAACATTGGGAGGTGTAAAGCCTGTCGCTGCCTCTTCATAACCTGCCCTTCCATATAAACCTTTTCAAGACCCCTTGTGTTGCCTATGGTTTTGTCCAAGCAGGCCTGGAGTTAAATGACCTCTGGCCTGATCTATAGACGGAATCAGATGGTTTTCCATCCTTTATTCTCATTCCTTAGTGTTCCATCCCACAAATCAGTCTTTGAGATCCAAATGCTCTAGATGACTAGCCCAACTGTAGCTTACACATTGAACATAAGTAAATCCTTTCTTGACTCCATTGCCCAATGGCCTTGATGTTCCCTGAGTTATCTATTCTTGCCTAGCTTCCTTCTTTACCCATTCTTGTCTTATGGTGAAACCTTCCTTCCTGATTCTCAACAACCAAACTCACACAATCAAACAAACAACCTTGAGCCTATAACTAGCCTAAAATCACAATTGAGAACTTCAAAGACATATATCCTTTGATAATCATAGAGAGATCCCTCTCTGGACCTAGGAGGGCTAGATCCTAAGGTCCGAAAGTGGTTCTATGTTGTCTCATCTTTTGGTCTCTGTCAACCTGGCCAAAACATGGGAACCCCAACATAATGGCGACTCCACTGGGGAATTCTGAGTACATTTCGTCTTAAACACCCTTTAAACCTCAAAAACTTAGAACTCTGGCTAGGTTGACGGTAAGTCACACCTTTCTTGAATCAGCCTCCATTATTGAATATCCACCATACTCTTAGACAGAGCCTGGATAGGGCCAGGTAGCCTCCAGATCTCATCCTCTCTTCAGGGGTGACATATCTGGTAAATGCCCTCCCAGTCAATCTCTGGTTGGAGCTTGTTACTTTAGAGGAGATTCATGAAAGGTGATAGTGCCTGAGCACTGTGGTGGACAGTGTACCCTAGAATCATCCTAAACCCTCCACCTGGCGACTCCATTGTTCCTAAACGTTAAAGACTCCACTGGTGATCAGTAGGCCTGCTGATTATTTTGGTTTCACATCAGACTCCACTGAGAGACCAATCCCAAGCATAATGAAGACTACACTGGGAGACCAGTTCCCAAGACAACATTAAACACAGTAGAAATAACAAGTAGGGCTAAGCTGCTTGGCTTATAAACAACACTCTGGCTCACAGAACCATTCATACAAGAGCTTTCCCTGATCCAAACCCACCTGAAATAGTTGATAATCCTGAGAAAATCCTTAAAAGAACACCTGTGAGTAGGAGATCAACTATTTCCAGCAACATTCATAGAGCCAATTCTGCACCAGAAGATCTTGCAACTCTATTAGACCCTTTCTTCGACCTAGACCTCCAAAACAGATTACCTAGAACTAGGTCATTCAGTGTTTCAGACCAGCCAGACACTAGGGACAGCGAAACCCCTCCCTCCACACCGCCTGATCTCCACTTTCTCCAAAACTCGGGGCTTTCCCACCCTAGATCTGCTCAACAGACTTCTGCTGGTCCTACCATCCCTGTCATCCAACTACCAGCTGCTCAAGCCAACCCTATACCTCATCAGAACATCATCATGGCAGCCTGGTATGCACCTCTAGTTTTACCTCAGCCTTTACTACCCTTACCAGATGATTATCAATCAAAAATCCCACACTTCCCTGCTAAAGAGCCCACAACAGCACAACAACATGTAGATAAAATGGAGGACTCTTTTGACTATATGGAAATTGATGATGAAACAATCAAAATGAGAATTTTTGCGCAGAGCCTGGGGGGAGAGGTTAAAAAGTGGTTCAAAAACCTACCTGCTGGTAGTATCCAAGATCTCCCTGCTTTATACCAGACTTTCATCAACAAATGGGAAACTAGAGCAAACCCTCGCCAGCTCCTAGCAGAATACATGTCCCTTAAGAGGAACGTAGGGGAAAGTGTTCATGATTACACCACTAGATTCAACAGTATTTACAATTCTCTCCCTCCACACATGAAACCTCCACAAGGTATGGCCCTAGCAAAATATCCTAATGGATTTGATGCTGACATGGCCTATGAGCTCAGAGATAAAGAGTACACCACTTTGGAAGACATGCAGAAAGGGGCAGTAAACATAGAGGCAAATTTGATTGAAAAAAGGGCCAAACTGAGAGCTGAGAAGAGAGTAACATACAAGGATGACACTATAGCCTCCACTTCAGATCCTAATATTGACATATTGTCTAAGAATCTGGATAAGCTATGCCAAGTGGTCGAAAAGATGGCTATCACTCAGAACAGGAACCAAAATCAAAACCAAAATCAGAACTTCAGAAGAAACAACAACACTCCCAACAGACAGAAAGAGTCAGATCAACAAGTCATTCCCCCGTTCCAAAAATTTCTTGATGAGGATGAGGGAATCATAGAAGAGTCTGAAGGGAATGTGATAAACATGTTCGAAACAGAGGACTCAATTCTGAACTGTGACTCAGAGGATGATCAGCCCTCATCTTCATATTGGGATGAGGAAAGATTAGAAATTGAAGAGTACAGACTTGGGTACCAAGATGCCATGTTACAGGTCAGAGAACAATATGGGCTCAGGAGCAAAAAGAACCAAGACACTTCCAAAACCAAAACTCCTGAGGTGACCATCAAAAAGAGGCCTGAAAAACCTTCTAAAGTAACTGCTGTAAACGATAAATAAACAGCTGAGAGTTCTGAGAAAAACCAACAGAAGGGCAACCAAAACAATGAGAAACAAAGTCAACCAACCAGTAGCACTAGCACCTCAGTTAGTGCTCCTGATAAAACTGTTCCTGCACATGTACATAATGAGAAAACACAAACTGATTCAGCTACTAAGGTAGTTGCAAATAAAACAGATTTGAACAGTCCCAAAAGCCAATCCATTTTCAATTTAGAAAGTGAGATTGCAAAAATCAAAATCTCTGTACCATTATCTGAGCTTGCCACTTAGGATGTATATAAAGGCCAGATTTTGAAAGCATTAAATCTGAGTATAAATAATGACACTGTAAATTTGAGTGATGATCAACCTACCCTCTTATTCGGTCCCAAGATTGAGGGGAAATTTCAGGAAGGGGTAGTTCCACCTTTTTATATCAGTCTTAACATTCATGACAAGATCCTTCATAATGCCATGCATGACTCCGGTGCATCACACAATCTAATGCCTAAGGTAGTCATGGAGAAGTTAGGCCTCAAAATCACCAGACCCTATAAAGACTTGTATTCTTTTGACTCGAGTAGGGTAAAATGTCTTGGCCTGATCAAAGACTTGTGTGTGAGTTTGACTCAAATTCCTACGAAATGTATGGTCATGGATGTAGTGGTGGCAGACGTGCCACCCAAGTATGGCATGTTATTATCTAGATCATGGGGAGCCAAGCTGCAAGGCACCATGTAGATGGATGGCTCATATGCCACTATCCCTATATTTGGCCAATCAAGAAGACTGTATAGAGAGTCCCAAATGAAATTCCTAGTCAGCAGCCCCGAGAAACCTGAAAATTCACCATTATATTCTGTGCATACCGACCTTGACTCCTTCATCTTTTGTAATGATGAATCCTTAGAAGAGCCAGAGTCCCAGAATAGGCATACAAATGAGAACACCGAGCCTATAGACCTCCACATAATGGCCACTCTGGAAGAATATGATCAGGAAAACCATGGGCAGCACACTGAAAATGAAGAGGAAATCAGCAATGAAGCCTGTAGGATCTGTGGTGGACCTCTCACTCCAAGTGAAACAGAAACAGAACAAGAACAGCAAGCTAACCACCTTCCTGACATCCATGGCCTCTATGAACAACAAGATAGCTTACAACCTAGTACAGACCTCCCAACTCAACCTAATGGTGAACCCAGCTGTAAGGGAGAAAGTGAAGTGGAAGTAAACAAAGAACCCCTATGGGAAATGAACTTTGATGGGTCCTGTACTAGACAAAGCACTGGAGCAGGAGTGTGGCTGCGTAACACCGAAAATGATCACGCGGAGAGCCACGCTGTCAATCTGCATTTCAAATGCACAAATAACATTGTAGAATATGAGGCTCTAATATTGGGTTTAAATCTGTTGAAAAAATTAGGAGCCCGTAGGATAGTCGTGAGAGGAGACTCTGAGTTATTAATCAAACAGATGAATGGTGAGTATTCGGCAAAACACCCCAGGCTTAGGGCATACAAGAATGATACTCTAGATTTGTTGAAAACGTTCATTGAATATGATTTAGTATCCATTCCTAGGGGTCAAAACGCTATTGCAAATGGACTAGCCTGCCTAGCTAGCTCTTATCCTAAGGCCCCAGTTGACCGAAAAATCATCATTCAGACTAAATTCAGGCCTGCAGTGCCAGACAATGAAAAATACTGGCAGGTCTTTGAAGGAGACAAACAGATTGAAGATTTCCTGGCGGGCAGAAATGAGTTTGAATTTTCTAATTCAGACTCAAAATATGATGACAACTGCCCAAGTGAGGATTCCCCAGATGAACTAAAAACACCTTGTAGTATAGAAATAAATTCTTTTTCTGAAGAAACTGGAGATTCAGCCATAAAACGTGAAAATGCAGATAGAGAAGAAATGGAGGTGTTGCAAGCCAAAGACAAGAACATACCAAGAGACTTAGCACCCTTAGAGGACCTCTTTGATTTCGATGATGTGGCAAAGAAGCCCACAATAGAACATGCAGAATTAGATGTAGAAGAGTGTAACATAGGCACCGAAGACAAACCCAAAATGATAAAACTGGCTAAGTCTATACCTGCAGACATGAAGAAAAGATACATTGAATTGTTTAAGAAATTCATTGATGTGTTTGCATGGAGCTACGAAGACTTAAAGGCCTATGACACCAACATTATACAACATAAGATACCACTGAAGGAAAATCAGAAACCTTTCAGACAAAAACTCCGTAGAATTAATCCGAAACAATTGCCTGCAGTAGAAAAGGAAATTAAGAAGATGTATGATGCAGGCATTATTGTCCCTGTAAGGTTTTATGATTGGGTGTCAAACTTAGTGGCTGTAAGGAAGAAAACAGGGGAGATTAGACTGTGCATAGACTTCAGAAACCTCAATAGAGCCTCCCTGAAAGATAACTACCCTTTGCCTAGAATGGAGCATATCCTACAGAAGGTAGTGGGCTCTAAAATAATCTCCCTGCTAGATGGTTTTTCAGGATACAACCAGGTTTGGTACTCTCAGAAGATCAACTCAAAACAACTTTTACCACTCCATTGATGAATGCTGGAGCTACCTTCCAGAGAGCAATGGATATTGCTTTCTCAGATGAGATTGGACACTTTATAGTTATCTACTTGGATGACTTAACTGTCTTTTATAAAACAGAAGAAGAACACTTAAATCATCTGAGGAAAGTTTTTGAAAAATGTAGAAGGTATGGTCTGTCCCTAAATCCTAAGAAGACTGTTTTTGGGCTGCAAGAAGGTAAGCTTCTGGGCCACATCATATCCGAGAAAGGGATTAGGATAGACCCCCAGAGATTTGAGGGAATACTTCAAATTTCACATCCAAGAAACATCAAGGAGCTACAGTCCTTCATTGGGAAGATCAATTTCCTTAGAAGATTTATCCCCAATCTTGCTGAGCATCTTAGGAAAATGACTGAAATGCTAAAGAAAGATGCAGGAATCAAGTGGACTGTTGAAGCCAAAAAATATTTTGAGTCAGTAAAGCTCTCACTCACCCAAGCCCCTGTCCTTATCAGCCCTGACTTCTCAAAAGATTTTCTGATCTTTTCATTTGCTTCCCCACACACAATAGCAGCAGTTTTGCTGCAGAAAAATTCGGAAGGTAAGGAACAGCCTATAGCCTTCTTCAGTAAAGCCTTGAGAGATGCACCTTTAAAGTACAACATCATGGAAAAGCAGGCCTATGCCCTGATTAAGGCCTTAAAATACTTTAGGGTGTACATTCTGCATTCTCACACCATTGCCTATGTGCCAAATATAGTGGTCAAAGATATCCTGTCCCAAGACCCGGATGGGAAAAGGGGCAAATGGATTGCTACAATTTTAGAATATGACATTGAAATCAAACCCACCAAGCTGATCAAAGGTCAAGGCCTGGCCCAGTTGATGGCTAAAACTAATCTACAGGCCCTTGATATTAACATGATGAATGCCCTGGATGAGCAGGAAGGATTACCCCATCCAACTGTTGAGGAGCAGTTTCAGAACTCTCCTTGGTATGCTGATATCCTTTACGTGCTCACACACCTCAATGCCCCTCCGGAACTATCCAAAACAAAGGCCAGATTCATAAAAATCAAAGCTAGAAATTACTGCATTATGAATGAGAGTCTATATTGGAAAAATCCAAATGGCCTTTTACTGAAATGCTTGTCTGAAACTGAAGCCGAAAAAATCAAACAAGAATTTCATGCTGAGGAGTGTGGAGGCCACCTGAGTTGGAAGGCCACTGCAAATAAGATACTCAGGGCTGGTTACTATTGGCCTACACTCTTTAGTGATGTCCATAAAATGATTCTTACCTGCCACAAATGCCAAATTTTTGAAGGCAAAAGAAAGCTTCTTCCCCTCCCTCTGCAACCTATCACCATAGAAGGTCCCTTCATGCAATGGGGCTTAGAATTCATTGGAGAAATCCACCCCTCTTCTTCTGGGCAACACAAATGGATCTTGACTGCTACTGATTACTTCACTAAGTGGATTGAAGCCATACCCACTAGGAATGCCACTGATTCTATCATCATTAGGTTCCTAGAAGACTTCATCTTATCTCGGTTTGGCTGCCCAAGGAAGATAATCACTGACAATGCTGCTGCTTTCGGATCCAAAAGAATGATTGATTTCTGTCACAGGTACGGAATTACACTTGGACATTCAACTGCCTATTACCCCCAGGGTAATGGCTTAGCTGAATCATCAAATAAAAGCCTGGTTACAATCATTAAGAAGCTACTGGAAGAGAATAAAAGGTCTTGGCATAAAAATTTGATACATGCCTTGTGGGCAGATAGGCTCACCACAAAGAAATCTATTGGCATATCACCCTTCCAGCTGGTTTATGGGACAGAAGCAGTTTTCCCTACTAGCCTTGGGATACCAATGGTAAAGCTTATTCAAGAAATCCAATCAGAAGAAGACAACATGATAAGGAGAATTAATGAAACATTCCATCTTCAGCAAATAAGGGAGCAGGTTTATGACAGAGCTGTCAGAGTGTAGGAAAACATGAAGAGACAGTTTGACAAAAGAACCAAAGTAGAAAATTTCAAATTTGGGGACAAGGTCCTGAAGTGGGATTCAAGAAGAGAAGATAAAGGCAAACATGGCAAATTCGACAGCTTGTGGCAAGGTCCATTCATCATTCAAGCCACTGTGGGTCCTAATGCGTTTTTCTTGCAATAACTTGATGGTTCCGAGTTGTTTGGGGGTCCTATCAATGGCAGGATGCTCAAACACTATTTCTGCTAATTCCCCATTTCCAGTTTCATTTCCATTGTATATACCGTTGCAAATTTTCATTTTCAGCAAAAAAATGAAGAAATTGTTCCAAAAAAAGGCAGAATGAAAAGAGAGGTTCAGACATGCTCAAAACATGAACCTCTGAGGCAAAAGGATTGGCTCTAATATGCCCAAAATCAGAGCTGGAGCAAAGGAAATAAGTGACTCAAATATGCCCAAAACCTGAGTCACAAGAAAGAAAGAAGGATGTTTCACAGTTGCAAAATTCCATGCCTTCACAGTTTTGTTTTCTTCAAGTTTCTGCCCAGCAAGTTAGACTGTCTAATCCTGGCTTGGCTGTGTTTAAATTTCCTATCTTAGAATGTAGGTGAAGAAACCTGTTGGACAGTTTAATCCCAACAGGTAGTAGATTAGGTAGAGAAATAGATGAGGCCAACAGTCTAATCTAGCCTCATGGAGCAATAAGGGTAGAATTAGAATAGGTTTGTTTTTGTTTTGCAAAATAAAATGTAAAGGGTCTGCTAGTTCAAATGCACCCAAGGGAAAATTGTTAGAGTTCTAGTTTGGGTAGGTAGATTGGTTGGGAAAATGTTTCTGCTGATTTGTGTATCTAATATATTGTGGCAGCTAATCTAAAGAAAGAAGAAAGATGGCTTACAGTAGCAGGCATCTGGCCTACACCAAGAGATCATTTGCTGAATTCTTGACTCCTTCAAGAAGAAGCTATCCCCATGTGGAGCCACTGTTAGCCCCCCTATGAAATTTTTGATAAGAAAATAGGGGGCTAGGTCATTGTTGAGTCTTCAAGGAATGCCTTTCCCCTGAAAATCCATCTTCCTTGAAGTCTCTCAGTTGCTCTGCCTAAGACAAATCCCCCTCTACTAGTAAATTGCTAAAAGGGCCTATTATTCCTTCCTTTACCCCTGCAACATGCATCAGTTCCCCCTCTTTCCCTTTGTCCGAATTCCCTTTATTTTTTCCCTCATTTAGCCTCTTTTCTTCCCCCTTGTCTTCCCCTTCTATTTTCCCATTTACCCCTCAAATCCCCCCCAAAATCCCCTTTAATTTCTTCCCCTACCCTTTGTTTTCCCTTTTCTCCCCTTTCTCCATCTATCGTTCCCCTTCCCCAGCCCTTAAATCCATTAAAACGGGCTAAAAAACCCTTTTTCCGACCTTAATATAGGGCTTAGCCCCTTACCAAAGGTCCCTTAACCACTTCCCCACATGTGCCCCGGCGCTGGGACCAAGCGCTTAAGTCCCGAGCGCCAATCGCAATCGGAGCTGTCAGCGGGCGTATTTCCTTTGTAAACTTCAAAGTCCCGATGCGATCATTTTAACGCTTTAAGTCCCGCGGTGCGTTCCTCACCATTGATATACCCTGATGATCCAACGGTGAGCCTCTAATCGCAGCCCTTCTCCGATCGCAATCGCAAGCCTCAGCAGTGCTGCCCCGATTACAACCCTCCGATCCATTCTTGACCGTTGATCCGTCCCACAGATCCAACGGTCTTCGCTCAATCGCAACCCCCGTCCGATCGCAATCGCAACTCACAATGGTGCCGCCCCGATTGAGATCTTCTGATTCAATCCTAACCGCTAATCTCCCCGTGATCCGACGGCCCTTCGCTGATCACAAGCCTTCTTGTTCGACCCCTGATTGTGATCCGCTGATTTAATCTCCGCCGTCCATTTTCACGCTGATCCGACGGTCCTCCGCCAATCGCAGATCCCCTCCGATTGTGTTCTCCACCGTTGATCTCCCCGCCAGATCGACGGTCAGCGCTCAATCGCAGACCCTTCCCGATCGCAATTGCAAGTCCCTCTTCCCGTCCCCCGATTGCATCCTGACCGTCCATTCTTCCCGCAGATCGATAGCCAGTGCTCAATTGCTTCCCCTTCTGATCGCTGATCGCAAGCCTTCCCTCTGTCTCCCGATTACATCCTGGCCGTTCGTTTGTTTCGCGATCCAACGGCTATCGCTCTCCCCTGTCGATCGCAATCGGAAGTTTGTGAGTGTCTCATTTTTATGCCCTTGCGATTGCGATCCTCCGATTGCATCTCTGCCGTCCGTCTCCTCCCGGATCTGACGGCTCAGGTTTAATCGCCCTCCGCCTCCACTGGGTCCCACTTCTTACATACATTTCGTTGCATTTGTTTGCATTTCCATACATTTTCGCCAAAGTCTAAAGTTTCATATGTATTCCGCCATGTCCATAAGTCATACCATGGATCAATCTCCACCGTTGATCTTCGTCTCCAGGCCAGGATCTAACAGTCTACGCTGCATATTCACACCAAACCCTATTATCCGCGCATTCCACCACTCCACTGCATTTTCATCGTTCTTTTGCATAATATCTTTGTTTCCGCCACCGCCACACCACCGTTTCGTTCACCCTACATTCATCGCTCCGTCCATTGTTTTCTTCACAAGTTCGCTGTGTTGCAGAGTTTCTAGAGGATGGGACCACTGCTGTTCAATTTACTGCCTCAATGGCAAGCGGCGCAGTCAGGATCAAATCCAATGAGCCAGTACCATCAGGAAAGTCAAGGAATGGGGCTGTCAGGACTCACATTAATGGAGAGCAGAGTTCAAACGCCGAAATCCTTCCGGCGCCATTAAAAGCTCGAGCTAACTCGGCAGAGGCAGTAATGAAGCAGCAAGGAGTTTCAGTACAGAGCAGAGGGATTAGTGCGCGTCAACGAAGATTTGGAGCTCTGAAATAGAGGTTTAAAGAGGCAAAGCATCATTTTGAAGACCCCGAGGATCGATTCTGGAGATCCTGAACATCAATAAGAGGTAATATCAAGGTTTTCTTATTAGTAGAATGTTTTTCCATAAAGGACAGGTCTCCCATACAGTCTTTATTATGCGTCGTGTCCTTGAAGGAATTTCTCGTCCCAGCTATAGTTCAAAACAATCTAACACCCATGAGGCAGACCTCTCAGCAAGTTCTTTTATTTGGATCAAATCACCTGGAGTACTACAGCCAAAGGGTCAAATCGTATCCGGAGCAAATCTTTCTTTCACGAGGAAGGTGACAAAGATTAAATATACAGTGCATTAAGCAGAATGGGTCTCAGCCCTGCATTCATTGTTGTGTTTAAATGTAACATTTAAAATTCACCTACCTCCTCAGTCGGCCCTCTGTGTCTCTTCTGCTATAAAGCACAGAGGAATATCATTGTAATGGTTGTTGTTGCATTATCAGTGAATTGCAAGCAATTTTGTCCCGAGACAAGTTTCCTGTGTAATAGTTGTATGACAGGCTGAGAAATATGATGTATTCAGGCTGAATGTAAAAGCTTTGGGCAGTGATGTACCTGATTGGTGTTGTGTTTAACATGATAAGCAGTTTTCATTGGATCCTGATCTACAGCAGTTGGTGATGTTTTTCTTATCTCTGTGTTTATTTCCATTTCATTTCATGTTCTTCTGACTGACACCTGAACGCATGACATAAGATTTACCGTTGTTAGGTACCTTATGTCCCAACTCTCTCAGTCTTTAATGTTTTCTGCTCATATGTGTATCTGAATATTGTTTTTAATTGACTAAACCAGTGTAGTGGATGATTATTTCCTGCTCTCTGATGTGCAAGTTGATAGAATCAGTGTTCAGATGTCTTTGTTAAGATTTAATTGAAAGAGGCTAGGAACATTGGGAGGTGTAAAGCCTGTCGCTGCCTCTTCATAACCTGCCCTTCCATATAAACCTTTTCAAGACCCCTTGTGTTGCCTATGGTTTTGTCCAAGCAGGCCTGGAGTTAAATGACCTCTGGCCTGATCTATAGACGGAATCAGATGGTTTTCCATCCTTTATTCTCATTCCTTAGTGTTCCATCCCACAAATCAGTCTTTGAGATCCAAATGCTCTAGATGACTAGCCCAACTGTAGCTTACACATTGAACATAAGTAAATCCTTTCTTGACTCCATTGCCCAATGGCCTTGATGTTCCCTGAGTTATCTATTCTTGCCTAGCTTCCTTCTTTACCCATCCTTGTCTTATGGTGAAACCTTCCTTCCCGATTCTCAACAACCAAACTCAAACAATCAAACAAACAACCTTGAGCCTATAACTAGCCTAAAATCACAATTGAGAACTTCAAAGACATATATCCTTTGATAGTCATAGAGAGATCCCTCTCTGGACCTAGGAGGGCTAGATCCTAAGGTCTGAAAGTGGTTCTATGTTGTCTCATCTTTTGGTCTCTGTCAACCTGGCCAAAACATGGGAACCCCAACACAGGAAATATCCTTGGATGAAAGAGTATGTGAACTGCTACCAGGTGCAGGCAGTGTGGCATCAGGAGTAGAAAGGGTTTTTGGTTTCTGGCTCTTTTTGGAAACCAACTTTTCTGGATTTGAAAGGGTAGGAACCTTTTTCTGAGAGGTATCAAACCTCTTATGTGGCTTCTTATAATCTAGAAATAGAAAATAAAACACAACTCTTAATATTTCCTCCTCTCTGAACAATCAAAGGAAATACAAATAAAACCCAGGGAAAAGACTTCGTTTCTTCGCTCCCCGGCAACAGTGCCAATTTATCTTGTACCTTAAAAGACAATCCCTTAGCTGTGATAAGGAATCAATGCTTAAGACATTTATATAATTATTTCATGAAAATATCTATCTCTATTTTAATCACCTTCAAGTATTTACAATTAAACTTTTAGATATCAAACACAATGAATGTCTCACAATGCTATTATTTGCTGATGTTGAATGAAATGACCAGAAGAAAATGGAAGAAGAAAGTCCAAACTGATATGTTGTCACACAGAATATATCATCTCAAACTTCTGAAGAATTTATGAAAGAAGCAGTTAAAACAAAGGAGTGCCAATTAAGGATTGTAACTCTTGATTACATAGGTAAAAAGAGACCTGCTACTCAGTACTCTGTCTTATTCAAAGAAAGAAAACAAAGAATGTGAACTTAGATACATATCAACATAAACAGATCCCAGAAACTCGCTTACTCATTCATTAATCATTGAAATCTCTGAGTACAAAATAATAATCTGAAGGTTCAAAAATCGGAACCTTTCTTCCTCTTGAAAATTACATTAAATATAGTAAAACAAATAGTTTGAAACTGCTGTAACCAATTCTAACTACCACAACTACTTAGGACTTCGAAGGCTGTCTATTACATAACTTGAAAATGTCTTATTACAATTACATTGTCTTTGAGAAATTAATATAATGTAAAAATATACATCCTAATCTATAGGAATTGATGATGATGCTGCTGCATTTCCTTGGTCAGCTAATTTGTATTTCTTTGATGCTGAAAACCCTTTTGGAAAGTCTATTGTCCAAGCTCTGCACTTTTTCCATATCTCTATCTTAGTCTTGGGTGCATGTGTTAGATTTTGATACTCCAATCTGAATGCATTAATTCAATTATAAGATGGTCCTTTTGTGAAAAGATTTTTTACCAACCACAGTAGCTGGAAATGTTTCTGCAGAAAGTTGACCATTGTTTCCCCTTTAAGCACCTGAGTTTTTTCATGCCTATTATCAACTTTAATTTTTTACATAACTAGAAAATTCTCATAAGAATCCCATGGCTTAATATTTCCTTCATCTCCCCAACATGATGGCAGACCTATTCTTGTTAATTTGTCAAATAACTTATCAAATTGACTTACTGCCTCTTTAATTTCCATCAGTTTATTTTCTATAGCTTTTTTGTGATCATTTCTGACAATCATCTTATTGATATCCACTGCATATAAGGTCATGTCTTTAATGTAATTCTCTTCTAATTCCTGATCTGTTTTAGAATTAATAAAATCAATGAACCTTCTAGCCCAGTTACCTCTGTTAATTGCCTTCTATTTATCTGTCATGACTAGTTCTTCACATTCCCTGATAAGACTTTTTTCCTCTGCAACTATCTTCAAACAACTCCAAATTGATTTCATTTCTAAAATAATATCATTCCAAATGATATCTTTGGCTTGTATCAGTGAAATGTTTCCTTTCAGTCTTTCTTTGATATTTTGAATCTCAGCATTAGCATTCTGAATATCCATCTTGTACTTGTCAGCTTCATTCTCTATGACATGAATAAGCTTTGTTGTAGTCTCCAGATCTACTTGAGCCTTTTTCCGGTCTCTTTCATCCATCTGCAACTCAGTATTCAATTGAATAATATGTTCTTGTGGATCTTCGTTACCTGTAGGAAAAACAAAAGTACAACTATGGTTATCAATATGATTTAGTAGTGACATTGTGGTTTTCTTTATTTTGGAAATTTCTTCATCTTCTTGCATTAGTTGCTGTAAAAGCTTTTCCTTTTCCTTCTCCACCTCTGCAACTTTTGCAGCTAAAGAATGTTCTCCTATAGGCAATTTTATCTTTTTCCTCAATGTGGATATTTCTACTTCAGCACTCTGCATAAGTTTCTATACAACAGTCTTGTCACTAGGGTCCACTCCAATCTTTACAATGATTTTCTTTAGCTCATCATTCTGAACTGTTAAAGCTCTTGCATTAGCTTTCTATAACTTCAATTTCTTAAGTACCTTTCCAACATATTTTCTGCCTTAATTTCCATTGCATTGGTCTTGGTCAGGTCATTCACAATCAACTGACCAGTTTGCATATGCAAATTCATCTTATCCATCAAGGTAATCTTCTTCACATCTACAATCACATTTACAGTATTGAAATTCTTAGAAGAACCTATTGACATGTTTTTGGGATGAGACAAGGAAATTTTGAATTGATATTTTTCAAGATCCATGATAGTCAAAAGTCTTGTTTGCTCCAGAGCAACTTGATATTCAGCTTGGGCCTCCATGTTGGCCTTCATCTTTTGATTATTTTCTTCAATTTGTGTAAACATCTGTTTGATCAGAGGTACTTGTTCATGAGAGATTTCATGACTCCTAGGTGAAGTAGACACATTTTATTCTTCTCCCAGATGTAAAGAAAAACCAGGTGGGTTAAATGTAAATTCTTCAGTAAACTTTGTCCTCTTCTTAGCTCCTTGCTCCTTATCATCTAAGTCAATCAATGCTTCTTTGCTTCTTTTGTTTGATTTTTCTGATATGATGGGGGTCTGAATGTTTGAACCTACTAAAATTATACACCTTTACTTTCTATCTTCTCCAAATCTGGCCTGCTTTCATGAATGAAAGATGAATACCCATTATCAATTCTTCTATTTGAAATTACACTGTGAGGGTCATAAACCCAACTTTCCCCTAACAGCATATGCATCTCATCTAAAATTTTAGTAACCTCCTCAAATGCCTATCTCATATTGAATATGAAAGGGCCTACAATCATGGGTAATTTGTACATATGCCCCTTTTTCATGGGCACAAAGTGAACCTGATCAACATTTAGGCTTTGTCGAATAAATTCCAAGGAAAATAGCCTCATAGGTACAAACGTTGGAAGTCTGTAAGGCTCAACACTTGCTCCATATAGCCTAATTTTAGAGTAATCCTAAAAAATAAACCAATCTCCAAATTTTTAAGTTACTCCTAGATGTAAATATTCCTGAGCTTTAGGTAAAAAACAAGGAGGAGGAACTCCATTCAAGTTTTTGTATGCAACTGACATGAAATAACTGGCGAAATCAAACAATCCAGCTTCATTTTTCTCTCCTCTTACTACATCTGTCCAGAACACTACTGATTGCCTTTTCTTGTTTATATCCATAATATTCAGACCTAAATGCATGAACCCTTCCACATTTTGATATAAGAACAAGTAGACAATCAATGAAAGAAATTTAAAAGAACTTGTTAATGAAAGGCTCATCAGCTGTGATTAACTGCTTCCTGCCAATATGATGGAATATCCAACACTGTTCCTGACTTCATCATCATGGCAAACATCCCCAAGACTGATTTATTCACTGTACTGTCATCATCTTTGCCCAAAATTTTTGCAATGCTTCTTAATACTGGTCGAATTTCTGCATGAAAAATCTCCATAGAAAATTCTTTGATATCCGGTTGAAATTGCTTCATGTTTGGCTTCAAAAATCATATGAACTGATTAAACTCTTCACTTTCAATATTATCATAATAGGTTACTACGAAATCGTCTGAGAACTGAAATGATGACTCTGACTCAAGATAACAAAGGGCTTGACAGATTAGTTGGGTAGACACTTGCAAAACATTCTCTCCCTGACAATTCATGACAGAAAATTTCCCAGGGTACATGAATGACACCAACTAGTAGATAAATTCAGGAAAAAGGTGGGTTTTTGGCATACATGTAGAAAGTACTCCAGACTTGACCATGGCAGTAAAAACAAGGGAGGTTTTGTCATTCAGGATGACTTGCTAATAGAATGGAAGAAGAATTATAGAACAAAGAGTATCTTGAATATCACCCTCGGTGTCCATGAGAGGGATATGACTAGCCGAACCCGACAAAGACGAACGCTTAGCCATGAGTGAAAAATACCGCAAAGAGAAATTCACAGGGTGGTCAATTTTACTAGGGTGACAGGAAACTGAAACAGGATGCAGTGAAAACTAATCGGAAAATATTTGAAAAACAATGCTAATTTTGTTTAAATAGGTGGTGTGACTTCAAAATTTAATGTTGACATGACGTGCCAACAAGTTGTTGATCCGACGTGGAAGACAGCTGTTAAAAACTCAGTGCCCTATGTCACTGTGAGGGCCCTCGAGGTACGGGGAAAAATTTTGGCTGGTGCTCCCACAATGAATCTCCACCATTCATCTCTGTTTTCCTTGCGATCAACTGAGTCAACTGCGGAGGCACTCATTTTATTATCTTCTACGATGATTGTGCCCGTGGGTTGGGCCTTTTGTTGAAAATTCAAACCATCAACGCTTTCCGCCCAAAAAGTTGATCAATGTTTAAACATAAATGCAGAAAACACTTTCATAAAGTTTAAAGTGTTTAAACTTTTAACTTCGATACTTCAAAAAAAAAAAAATTATGCTAAAGTATAAGAATTTTAATACTTTAACATATTTTCAACAATTTAATTTTTATTTTATACTTTCACTAATTGAAAATAAAAGGATATGAGAATGATCCACAACACAACCCATTTATCTGACCCCAGGTGCACCGCTACCCAATGGACCGAACTATCGATGCTCTATTTTGGAGAACAATGAAATCAAGAGGCAGATTCAGGAGCTTCTGCAGAAAGGTCACATCCAGCCAAGTTCATCGCCCTCTGGGAGACTGATCATGTTGGTATAGAAGAAGTATGGGACTTGGAGACTTTGTATTGACTATCGAGTTCTGAACAAGATCATTGTCCAGAATAGGTACCCAATCCCACATATTGATGACCTTCTGGACCAAATAAAAGGGGTGAAATATTTCAGCAAGATCAACTTGAAGTCTGGGTATCACTAGGTACCAATCGAACCCTTTGATGTGTGGAAGATTGCCTTCAAAGCCAAGGAGGGCCTTTTTGAATGGTTTTTCATGCCTTTCAAGTTGACTAATGTTCCCACAACCTTCATGAGGTTGATGGAAAACATCTTGCAGCCATTCACAAACTCATTTGTAGTGGTGTACTTGGATGAAATTCTGATCTTTAGCCAAACTTGGGAAGAGAACCTCCACCAAATCCAACAAGTCCTCCAAACACTGTGGCAACACAAGTTGTGTTCCAATTTGGAGAAGTGCACTTTTGGCATGATCCAGGTTCAATATCTGGGATACGCTATTGATGAAAGGGTGGTGCATGTGGATCCAACCAAGATCCAATTCATTCTGTATTGGCTAACCCCAACCACTCTAATAGATCTTTGCAGCTTTCTGGGTCTTGCTAATTTCTATTGTAGGTTCGTGTTGGGATTCTCTCATATCACTTGGCCCTTGAGTCAAGTCACCAAGGGAGGAGCGAAAGAAAGAATATTTTGGTCGGAATCTCAACAGAAGTTGTTCATAGAATTGAAACATCACCTCTGTTTTTCCCCAGTGCTCACATTACTATACTTGCAACAACCATTTGAGATCGAGACAGATGCCTTTGACTATGCTATTGGGGTAGTTCTTACTCAACAGGGGCATCCAAATTCATATCAAAGTGAGACATTGTCTGACATAGTTCGCAAGTATCCCACTTATGACAAATAAATCTATTCCATTGTGCAGGCTTGTCGACAATGGAAGCATTACATTTTGGGGAAGGAAACAATCATCCACACAAACCACTGGCCCCTATAGTTCATTTATACACAAGGGAAGTTGCAGAACAATCGCCATCAGAAGTGGTCCACATATCTGCAACAATTTCATTTGAACATTAAGTACAAGAAGGGTGGCACCAATAATGTTACACACATCCTCAACTGACCACCAATCATGGCGCTAACCACCATTCTCAACTCTTGTGGGCACAAGACTTCTAATTGGCCACTTCTCTATGAGAGAGATAAAGAATTCAGCCACAGATACAAGGCACTCTTGGGGGGTACACAAGTTCCAAATTTTCACCTCCAAGATGCACTGTTATGTCACCTGGGACACCTTTGTGTTCCTTCAAGCGAGCGTGCCAAGATGATATGGGAAGCACACTACAGTTGATTTGTTGGTCATTTCGTGGTCGAGAAAATAGTGGCAGTACTGTAGAAGTATTTCTATTGGCCGAACCTTCGACAGGATGTCGGGAAGCACATCATATCCTACACTTCTTGCACCATTGCCAAAACAACCATCAAGAAGCAAGGCCTTTATACTCTACTACCTACCCCTAGTCGACCATGGGAATCCATTTCCATGGATTACATGTCGGACCTTCCTTCTACTAAGCATGGAAACGACTATGTTTTCGTGGCCATCGACAGATTCTCGAAGATGGAAATTATGGCGGCATGCAAGAAGAACATCACAACAAAAGCCATTGCTAAACTCTTCTTTGAAGGAGTGTGGGTGCACTTTTGGATCCCACAGCCTATCATATCAAATCGAGACAGTAGGTTCCTCAGCACATTTTTATCTATCCTTTGGTCAATGCTATACATCAAGCTCACCAAGTTCACATATTTCCATCATTATAATGATGGCCAGACAAAGGTCATCAACAGGATGATTGTACACATTATGTGCATGTACAATTCAAAGAATCCACGCACATGCGATGAGATCCTCCCCTATGTACAACACATTTATAATCGGGCTCTCCATAGCTCAAATGGCCATAGCCTCTTTTAGGTGGTCTTGGGATTCCATCCACTATGTCCCATTGACGTAGCCATGCCATTTGCGGCTATGCCGACCTATTCGACTCATGTCCAGTTTGAAGCTGACAAAGCGAAGATCTTCATCGAGTGCATTCAGCACATATGCCAACAAATTCATGACATATTGGACAAAGCCAATGCTAAGTACAAGCAACGACATGATAAACATCGGGTGCCACACAACTTCCAGGTGGGTGACAAAGTGTGGCTACATTTACAGAAGGATCACCTCACTGGACCCCACCCGCAAGCTTCGCCCACTTCGATAATATGGGACATACACCATCACCAAGGCTATAGGGAAAAATGCCTTCAAGCTTAGTATTCCACCATTCCTTGGTCTACACCCAGTATTCAATGTGGACCGCCTTCATCCCTACTTCCCACCTCTACTGGACACCTATGACATAGCAGAACAACTCACACCAACAGAGTTAAACCCAAACTATATGGAACAAGCCACCAAATACTATATCATGGACATGAAAATCAAGAACACTCACCAACAGAAGATCCAACTTTATCAAGTTGTCAAAACTGGCCAACTCCTGCACCAAGGCAAGTGGTTCACTAGGGACCAAGTTCAGTAGAAGTTTCCTCATGTCATGGAGGAACTCAACGCAATGGGTACCATTGATTCCTGAGGGGGGAGGAATGATCCAGGTGGATATTGGTGGCCACCTACCTATTCCACCTAGGGCCACACCATTGTCTCTTTCAGTTTTTTAGTTTCGGCACAAATTACTATTTTTAGCAGTTTTTCGAGTCCTGAATTTTCAGAGCCATTTTGAGGCCCTAAACGATGTTTTTTGGAAAAAATGGGAGCAACATGGGTCCATGGACTTATTTTTATCACGTAGAAAGCTGTATTACTCAGATAGATATTTCTAATGAGGTATGGTGTGCATAAAACAGAGATCGTATGCCAAAGTTACGTCCCTGGGAAGTTGAAACACCAATTTACCCAAACGGAGCCCATAGTTTTGGCGCTTTATCTCCTAGGGTTATGGTTTTGGATGTTTAGGTTTTTCCATTGTTTCTAAATAATAAATAGGCCCTTGAGCCTCATTGTAACATAGTTCAAAGGCCTGTAGCCGCCACATCTCTTCTCAGAGATAAGCTACTAGAGCCCTAGCTAGTTTATTTCCATTCTGTCTGTAAGCAAATTTCAGTTCTTTGATATTAATGAAATGAAGTGTTATTTCCGCTGAATATTTATATTTATGGTTATATGTGTATTCTATTGTGTTAATGCATAAATCTTGATCACATTTTCACCAATCTCAAGGTACTCATCTATCATATCATCCATGCATTCTCAACACAAATGGGATGGCAGATAGAACATATGGATGTAAACACAACCTTCCTCAATGGAGTTATTGAGGAAGATGAATACATTGAGTAGCCAGATGGGTTTGAGACATTATACATGGAGTCCCATGTGTGCAGAATCAAGGAAGCATTGTATGGGATGAAGAAAGCACCGTGTGCCTGGTACACTAGGATTGACAATTATTTCATCGGGTTTTCCTATATAATATTATGGTTGATGGTAGGATTTTGATTATTGTACTTTATTTCGATGATCAGATATTGATAGGTGATGAGAAGCTCATAAATTATTGAAAAGAGGATCTTGAAAGAGAATTTGAGATGAAGGACATGGGGCCTTTGCACTTTTTCCTGGGATTGGAAATATGTCAAAGAGATGGGGAGCTATTTGTATCTCAGGGAAATTATGCCAAAAAGATCTTGAGGAAGTTCCACATGGAGGGAAGCAAACCCATGGAGACTCATATAACAGGAAATTGGAGGAAGGAGGATGCTACTTTAGGTGAAGTAGTAGATGCTATTATTTATCAGCAAATTTTGGGTTCACTCATGTAATTGGTGTACACATGACTAGACATATGCTACGCAGTTAACTAGTTTAGTCAAGCTATGGTTAAGCCTACCAAGTTCTTTTGGAAGGAAGGCAAGAATGTGTTGAGATACCTTAGAGGCACTACAGAGTATGGATTATGGTACAAATGAATAAAGGGAGTGAATCTTCAAGGCTTCAGTGATCAATAATGGGCAGGCAGTCCATCTGACAGGAAGAGCACATCAGGGGACATCTTCTGCATAAGATCAACATCAATTTCCTGGTACAGTAGGAAACAAAGATAAGTTGCACTCAGTTCAATAGAGGCAGATTACATGGCATCCGGTCATGAAACATGCAAGGCCATATGGATGAGGAAGATACTTGTTTCTTTATTTGGTCAACAGATGGATCCGATGATGATACATTTTGATAACTAGAGTTGCGTCAAACTATTGGTTAATCTAGTTTTCATGATAGGTCCAAGCATATTGATATCTGGTATCACCATCTTAGAGATTGTGTGCAAAGGTGGATTATGTCATTAGATTAAATTTCCATGGAGGAGAAGGATGAAAAAATCTTGATGAAGGCAGTGGAAAGAAGCAAGTTCAAATTCCACAGAGATAGGATCGGGGTAGCAGGTAATCCCTTTCTTGTTGAGAGGGAGTGTTGAAATGGAACCCAAAGGGGGCTTCTAATTTAATTTTCCCTTAATTAAATTAGAAGAAAAATTGTAATTTCATCTCATGACAACTTGTATTAGTTAACTAAGTAAGGAATACTCAGTTAGCTTAGGAAATTTGAGTTGAGGGTTAGAGAGGAGGCATGTAGAGTTTTATCTAGTTACAATTATTTGTGAGTTGTAATTAGGTAACTCAATTAACAGAGTTAAAATTAGTTTAAATAGTTCTAACTAAGATATGAGCTAGTGATAGATCCAGTGAATTAAATATGATTTAATTCACAAGTAGTGATCAATTAGTTAACTGATAATTCACTATAAATAGTTTTTGCATGTCACTTCTAAGGAAGGCCTAGTTTAGATTGAGGTGAAAGGGAATATAATTATCAATTTTATAATTATAAAATTGTATAGGTCATGCATGAGGTCATCTAGATGCCTTGAAGGAATTGTACAATCAATTCTTTGGAATTTCCTTATTAATAGGGCCATAATTCCTCCAAGAATGCGTAATCAAGGCTAGTCAGATAGAGGATGAGAAATTTTTAAGTATTGGATTGATTTTTCCTAGATCAAAGTGAGGCAATCAACAGAGTGGATAGGTTTCTCAGTGAGGGAAATAACATTGTATTGTTTCATGGTCTCAACTTTATGCAATATACAGATAGTGGGGTTTTGAGAAGTTGCTTTCCCCAGATACATATTTTTTTGTGTGATTGATTATTTCTTTCTCTTGTTATGTGATTGTGTGATCGAGTTTGGTTTCCAAAAATTGTAGAAGGATTCAGTATTTTGTTTGAGTACATTAAATGATTAGATTAAATCCCTTTGGATAATTTCTACATGTTTTAATTGCTTGTATCTTTGTGTATGTAGATCAAGAGTAGCTACGGTGGATACATTATAAATTTATTTATATTTACCTTGAACTTCTAGCTGGTTAGGTTAGGAGTAGGTCTAGATGCATACTAGTCTCCTCTTGCACACTCATCCAACACTCGTTCTCTGTAGTTTTTCTTGTTTTTTCTTAATTTTGTCTCATATCAAGTTTTCGGTTTAGAATCCATTTTATTTTTATTTTTTATTTTGTTTCCATGTTGTGTCTTGTCTCTTCTTTTGGGTTTTCTTTAATAATACTTGGCATGAAGGATGTTCCCTTTGGCTCAAAAGAAAATATGGAAAAATAGAAAAGGGCCTTGTGAAATCATAACATTTGGCTAACCTTTAGTCGTTCTTCTTCATCTACGTGCATACCTTTTGTTTGATGATGTTTTGATGGAAAAAAATATCCTTCCGTAAGGAGATATTTGTGTGAAACCATGACACCCATATCTATTTTAGCAGCCTTGTTTTTATGATCAGTTATTTATGTTTCGATGTTTTCCAGGATGATCCAATTAAGTAGAGAAGGAAAGGGGGAAAATCTTAATGGGTATAAAAATATCAGAGGTATCTATCTAAAATTCTCTAAAGTAAGAACCTATTCTTCTCTCAATGATTCAGGATCCCTCTTCCATCCCATGCAATAAATAAGTGTCGAAGCATAGTCCTATAAAAAAAAAAAGGTGAAAGAAGAGAGAGGCTTCCTGTGCACGGAGGTGAAACAAGTGACTTCATTCGGGTATTCTACGCTAACTAGAAGTGAAGTAATGCTTGTGTTCCTATAGTGAATCTGTCATGGTACTATCCAGGCTTGCTAACAGTGGAGCAACACCAGAGATGAAAACTCATACTCTAAATATCATAATCTCATGAATTACATTACCCTTCTCTTGAATCAAAACATTTTTATATGGATGACCTCATGATTTTGTTCAAATAAGAAATAGATGAAGGAGACTATGTCCATAAATGGGGTAAGTGGGAAATCCAAATTAATATGCATGATGAATCAATACTTCCTGATAAAAATAGACCCTATACGAAATATTAGACCAAGGAAGAGAAGTTGGAGTTCTACCAGTGTGCCAAGTGTTGCCACTGCAAAAAGCACCCTCCAAAATTTCATCTACACTTTAATTTTGAAGCCTACTTTCAATCTTACAATCGTTCATTCCATAGTCATTTTATGATCAATTTACGTTTTTTTAAGTGTTCTAGTCTTCTTCTCAAATTGTAACTATCGAAGTCACCTGTGCACACATGCTCATTCCGCAACAAGCTCATGAGGACATTATTTTATGTAAGCTTGAACATTCATATCACAATCCCATCAAGGTAGTGCATGTGCAATGTTCAACCTATGTCGATTGTCAATGAAATGTTCAACCTATTTCAGTGAGTTATCCAAGCTATCGCTTTTGTGCACCTTAACTTTTGCTAGTGTCTCTTTCATGTTACGGTCATCACTTTTCCTTTTTGTCACTTTAATGTGTCCTTTTCATGTTATCTTCACTATGGCATGTGTTTTTTTCAATGGCTTTTTCATTTTCTAAGTGTCGTTATCACTTTCCTCTTGTTGTCGCAAGTCTCATCTTTTGGGGCATGCGAAGTGTCGCATGCCACATAAGTGGATCTATGGTTTGTTTTAAGGGGTAAATTTGGTGCTAATGAGTCATATTTATCATATAGACATGTATTAGAATAATTCCCAAAGCTTATGCATTGTTGCACAAGTGTCTTCATTTTCGTCACAGTGTACCTTAAGTGTTGCACTTGGAGGAATTTCTTGTTGTCACATTAAGGGGATCATGTTTTTATTGTATTTTGAGTGGTCAATGTTGTGTCATCAACTATTATGAGTGTGTGACCATATTCAAGTTTTTCCTTTGCTCACTTGGACCTCAGTAATCCCATTGTTGATCAGCGGTTGTCATTGATGTCAACCCAAGCAGCACCAGAGGCTACCACAATATTGCATGGAAATTTTGACCTACCAAATTAATATATTTTGGGTCAAGAATTATTTTTATGGTTTCTACCTGTCGATATGTTTCCATTGATATATGACACGCCACGTAATTCTTCACGGTTTGAGATATATTCATGTTTGAAGTTTGTATCCCCAGTTAGTGGGCTAAAACCCCATGGGGTTGTGGCATGGGTCATTGAAAAGTCATAATTAATATTTTTTAAGCTCCTAAAATCCATCCCACATTCAATTTTTGAAGCCCCTCTCAACCTAAGCATTTATATAAATTGTGATCCTCATATCCTCCTTATGAAGGGATTTCGCTATCTGAAACAGATCATCGTGGAATTTTCACTCTAACCTTTTTTCTACGAAGGTTCAGAAGCTAAAATTTTCATGAGGGGAAGTAGAAATCCTAAGGAAGCTCCTGTAAATATTTTAGATCATGGTGCACAATATTTTCGGACATATGATCTATGGAAGTCAATGTTTTTGCAGGCTCCTGAAATTCAACTCAAAGAAGTGATCTTGGGAAAATCATCATAACTCTTTCTCTGAGTATCGGATTGGAATTATGTAAAAAGTGAAAGATATTGCATGGAATGTAGTTGTCACTCTATCAATTTCAGAGTCGAATGAAGAAACAGTGACACGTGGCATGCTCTACAACTTTTCTCTACTGAAATAGTCCATAATTAGGGCATTGTGAGAGATTGGGCATAACTCTCTCTTGAAGAATCCAAATTGGGTCAGACCTATGGCATTGGAAAGAAGACTTAGAGGACTACTAAAGAATCTAAAATTACATATTGGGGATCTAAAACAACAGAGATACACCAGATTCAATATCGAGCTCCTAGAAGGCAAGAAAAATCTAGATCATGTGTTGTCAAGGGCTGCAAAGGACCAGATTTTCTAGGGCGGAAAAGCAAAGCAAGGTGCAGCATAGGGTAGCATGAAAAGAGAAACAACCAAGGTGCAGAACAGTAGCAATAATTTCATCATATGAATTCTTCAAGTGGGCAGCACTGCATACAGTCACTGTAAAGGTATCATTGTACTAAGTCATTGTAAATACATTATTGTAAAAATTGTACTAGTGTCTATCTGCCAAGAGTTGAAGAGGTAGTGTTGGGAGGTATAGGATCATCATTAGGTGGTTGTGTCATAGTTGGGGTTATGTTCTAGTGTGTCTTCTTCTTCTATATCATTCTATATCATTGTAAAGTGGACCATTTTCCCTGGTACAGGAGTCCATTATTCTTTTATTCTTCTATAGGGTGTTAGGGTGCTGCTAGGGTGAGTTGTAGCTCATTGGGTGTTGGGGCATCCGTTCAGTTGACTACTGAAGAATCTTGGGCATTGGAGCATCCATCTAGTGGGAGCTAGAGAAGAATTCTTTTCTAGATTTTAGGAAGTTAGAGCTTTATTTTCAATTGGAGTTGAATATTAAAGAATTATTAGAAATGCATTAGGTGGTTTCTGTCCCAGAGTGGGTTTCCACCTTAAAAAATGTGTGCATTTGTGTTCTTTTTGTTTACTGCTATCATTGTACAAACACCGATAATAATTGAATATTAACTAATGCTCTAATTGAAAGGAATATTGATTCACCCTCCCCTCGCCCCGCAGTATTTCCAACAATTGGTATCAAAGCCAGGTTCATTCAATAGCAGTTTAACAGCTGGAAGGAGGTCATGGATCATACCAAGAATGGTGCACCTCTATTCAATGAAAATAATTATGCACTATGGAAAGGAAGAATGAAGGTCTATCTCTTGGCGCAAGGTTACGAAGTATGGGAAACTGTTCAAAATGGATTTACATTAACCGTGGATGAATAAGGTAAGAATAATTTGGTAAATGATGCAAAAGAAAAGAATATTATTATCAGTGGACTTATTGAATCTACTTATCATAAGGTTTTGGGTTGTAAAACCACCAAAAATTTATGGGAAAAGCTTGCGAATATATATGCAGGTGACTCAAATGTCAAAGAAGCAAAGTTTCAAATCTATAGAGCAAAATTTGAGCAACTTAGAATGAAAGAAGATTGCAACATTGTTGCATACTTCCAATACGTTGATGAAATAACCAATACTCTGGAAGGATTAGGAGAGCTAGTTGACAAGAAGACTATTATACGAAAGATTCTTAGAACATTACCAGGAAGATTCAAACCAAAGGTATCGGTCTTAGAATACAGTGAAAATCTGGAAAAACTCAGCAAAGAGGAATTACATGGAGTTCTCATAGCATATGAAATGAGACTTGATGAAGAAAAGGGTACTTCACATCTAGAAACTGCGTTCGTTGCATCTAAGAAAACCAATAAGGACAAACAACCTTCAATTGAAAAGACATGCACTTGAAAGTGTGAAGAAAAGGGAGATGATGGAGAAGGTCTTTCAGATGAAGAATATGCTTACTTTACAAGAAAAATAAAAATTGGTAAGGGAAAATTCAAAGGTAAACTTCCATTGATATGTTTCGACTGTGGTGAGGCTGGGCATTTCGCAGCAAAATGTTTGAATAGAAGTGATGGCAACTTAGAAGGAAAGAAAGGCTTTAAGAAATTCAACAAGCAACGATCCAAAAGGAACTTTCTCTCCAAATAAGAAATCTCATCATTCGATGAAGACAATGACAGCAAAGAAGAAGCCCATGAGAGAGTATTGTGTATGGCCAAGCACAATAAAAAAGAGGTATCAAACAACGAAGAAGAAGGATTGACCATAGAAGAATTTTCTAAGAAAGTAATCAAGCTTATAAAAGAGCTCAAGGAAGAGAAGGTCCATTCCAATACTCTTGAAGAACAAGTTCAAGGTCTCAAAATTGAAGTTGAAGAACACAAATGCATTGAAGGGTCACTTCAAAAGAAGTTGGAAGAAATCAACCAAGAAAGGGAAGAATTAGAAATAGAAGTAGTCTCGTTGCATAAGGAAGTGAAGAAAGGAAAAACTATCCAAAACTATGCCACCAACTCAAGGGCATTGGAATAACTCATCAACAATCAATGATCTTAAAACGACACATCTAGCATCGGTTACAAAGAAGAAGAAGCAGGACCTTCTACAACAAAATACAATGAACCTATGAGATCTGACATGCATGTAGACTTCATTGGACAAGATTCAGAAGAACAGCCTTGGAAGACAATTCCTCGACGAATATTTCCATCCAGGTACCAACATATTTTTTATGGCTACTATTATTCATGTGGAAAATTTGGTCATAAAGCTGTAGAATATCGCACGTACCCCAGGAACGAATACAATTCTAGGAGATCTATCAAATATGAACCTCTGAGGGCTCAGTGAAACATCAATAGATTTGAACATTTAAGATAATATTGAATGTTACAAATGTCAAAACTTTGGACACATAGCCAGAGACTGCAGACTTGAAAATCCTCTAGAAGAATCTTCAAAGCCAAAGAACGAATGAACATGGAAGAAGAAGAAGACTGATAATTGTTCTCTCGCTCTCAAGGCTCAAAACAAAAAATATGTGTGGTATGTTGATAGCGGTTGCTCAACGCATATGACTAGAGATAGAAATAAATTTGTATCTCTGAAAGAGAAGAAGGATGGAACCGTGTCCTTTGGAAATGATGGATCTTCAAATGTTATAGGATCAGGTACTGTCACTCTTAGAAGCAAAGATGCTCTAGCCAAGAATGTTCTATTGGTTGAAAACATGAATCACAATCTGCTCAGTGTTGGACAAATGTGTGATCAATGACACACAATACTATTCAACTCCATAAAATGTGAAATCAGGAAAGGCAGGTATGGTGAAATTGTGGCTATAGGAAGTCGAGCTCCAAATGACATATATTTTCTAGATGAAGTAAATAAAGCACGTCTAATAGCTAAAGAGGATGATATAATATTTGGTAGCAATGATGATCGACTAAGTAAGAAGTTTTCTACAAAGATGCAAAGTGATCGAGATGTCTTTACTTAGAGAGCTGGCATACGTCTTAGGGCTTCAAATATCTCAGCAAGAGAAAGGAATATTTATATGTCAAGCTAAGTACATCAAGGAAATGCTCAAGAAATTAAAAATGGAAGACTGAAAACCCATCCTCACTCCGATGGTAACAGGTTGAAAATTGATCATAGATGACTCATCTAAGGATGTGGATCAAAGGTTGTACAGATCTATGATTGGAATTCTTCTATATGTAACAACCTCCTGGCCAGATGTTATGCAAGCAGTTGGACAAGTAGTAAGATTCCAGGAAGCACCAAAAGAATCACATATTATTGCCATCAAAATAATTCTCCGATATCTAAAGGGAACAACAAAATATGGCTTGTGGTATCCCAAGGGTAACAATTTCATTATTCATGCCTTTACATATGCAAATTGGGCAGGAAGCATTGATTATTGTGAGAGTACTCGTGAAGCATTGGAATATCTTCGCCAAAAGCTTGGGATTCTCCCAAGTTCTCATTATATTTTTCTTATTCATAATATAAAGGGGGAGTGGAAGTGTGTACAGGTCCGCAGAATGGTTGTGTGTCTTGGGGAGTTTCCCTTTTCCATTGATGTCAAAGGGGGAGAGAATGTTGTAGGAAGATGTGTCATGATCGCGGGGGGAGTACTTGTGTTGCCATCAATGCCAAAGGGGGAGATTGTTGATCAACGGTTGTCATTGATGTCAACCCAAGCAGCACCAGGGGATACCCCAATATTGCATGGGAATTTTGACCTACCAAATTAATATATTCTGGGTCAATAATTATTTTAATGGTTTCTACTTGTTGAGATGTTTCAGTTGATATATGGCATGCCACATAATTCTTCACGGTTTGAGAGATATTCATATTTGAAGTTTGTACCCCCAGTTAGTGGGCTAAAACCCCATGGGGTTGTGGCATGGGTCATTTAAAAGTAATAATTAATATTTTTTAAGCTCCTAAAATCCCTCCCATTTTCACTTGTTGAAGACCTCTCAACCTAAGCGTTTATATAAATTGTGATCCTCATATCCTCCTTATGTAGGGATTTCTCTATCTGAAACAGGTCATCGTGGAATTTTTTTCTCTAACTTGTTTTCTACGAAGGTTCAGAAGCTGAAATTTTTCATTGGGTGAAGCCGAAATCCTGAGGAAGCTCCTATAAAATTTTTAGATCAAGGTGCACAATATTTTCGGAGATATGATTTGTGGAAGTCAATGTTTTTGCAAGCTCCTGAAATTCATCTCAAAGAAGTGACCATGGAAAAATCATCATAACTCTCTCTCTGAGTATCAGATTGGAATTATGTAAAATGTGGTAGATAATGCACAGACTCTAGCTTTCACTCTATCAATTTTAGAGCTTAATGAAGAAACAATGACACGTGGCACATTGTACAATTTCTCTCTACTGAAAAATTCCATAATTAGAGCATTGTGAGAGATTGGGCATAACTCTCCCTTGAAGAATAAAAATTGGGTTAGACCTATGTAATTGGAAAGATGACTCAGAGGAATACTACGACACCAAAAATTACATATTGGGGATTTGAAATAATAGAGATACACCAGATTCAATATCGAGCTCCTAGAAGGCAAGAAAAAGCTAGATCATGTGTTGTCAAGGGGTACAAAGGACCAGAATTTCTAGGGCAGCAAAGCAAAGCAACGTGCAACATAGGGTAGCATGACAAAAGAAGAAACCAAGGTGTAGAACAGTAGCAATAAGTTCATCACATGAAGTCTTCAAGTGGGCAGCACTGCATACAGTCACTGTAAAGGTATCATTGTACTAAGTCATTGTAAATACATTATTGTAAAAATTGTACTAGTGTCTATCTGCCAAGAGTTGAAGAGGTAGTGTCGGGAGGTATAGGATCATCATTAGGTGGTTGTGTCATAGTTGGGGTTATGGTCTAGTGTTTCTTCTTCTTCTACTTCATTCTATATCATTGTAAAGTGGACCATTTTCCCTGGTACGGGAGTCCATTCTTCTTTTATTCTTTTATAGGGTGGTAGGGTGGTGCTAGGGTGAGTTGTAGCTCATTGGGTGTTGGGGCATCAATTCAGTTGACAATTGACAAATCTTGAGCATTGGAGCGTCCATGTAGTGGGAGCTAGAGAAGAATTCTTTTCTATATTCTAGGAAGTTGGAGCTTTATTTTCAATTGGAGTTGAATATTAAGGAATTATTATAAAATCATTAGGTGGTTTTTGTCCCGGAGTGGGTTTCCACCTTAAAATATGTGTTCATTTGTGTTCCTTTTGTTTACTGCTATCATTGTATAAACATTGATAATAATTTAAGATTAACTAATTCTCTAATTACTGATTCACCCCCCCCCCCTTAGTATTTCCAACACCCACACTTAGCCAAATATTAAAAATTTCTTGCCTGAGTAACCTGGCTTCACTAAACTCTTATGAACTACACACTGCACAGTATCAGTGCTCAACCCTAACCCTTGAGCTCTAGAATTGTGTAGCTCTTCAATTTTTTGAGTTAACTAAATTACAATTCACAAATAACTATAACTGGACCCCCTAAAAATAAAAAAATCATATACATGCCTCCTCTTAGATCCCTAAGTCGAATTTCCTAGGCTAACTCAGTGTTTCTAACTTATTTAACTAATATAATATGTCATGATATGAAATTACAATTTCTCTTCCAATTTAATTAAGGGGAAATTATATTAGAAGCCCCCATTGGGTCCCATTTCTTGGTGCCATTTCAACACTCCCTCTCAACAAGAAAGGGATTATCTGCTACCCTAATCCCACCTCTGTGGAATTTGAATTTTCTTATTGCCAACACCTTCGTCAAGATATATTCATCCTTCTCCTCCATGGGAATGTACTCTAATGGCATAATCTGCCTCTGCACACAATCTCTGAGATGGTGATACCAGATGTCAATATGCTTGGAACTGTCGTGAAAAATTTGATTAACAGAGATTTTGATGCAACTCTATTTATCACAATGTATCTCCGTCAGATCCATATGTTAATCAAATAAGGCAACAAGCATCTTCCTAATCCATATGGCCTCACATGATTCCTGACTCACTGCCATGTACTAGGCCTTCGCTAAACTAAGTGCAACTGATCTTTGTTTCCTGATGTAGCAGGAAACTACTTATGATCCTATGCTAAAGATGCCTCTTGATGTGCTCTTCCTTTCAGATGGACTCCCTACCTAATCTACATCGGTGAAGCCTTGATAATTCACTCCTTCTATCCATCTATACCATAACCCATACATTATAGTCCCTCTGAGGTATGTCAACACATGCTTTCTTGCCTTCCAAAAGAGCTTGGTAGGATCAAACATAGCTTGAATAAGTTGTTTAACTACATATCATATGTATGGTCGTGTTTTCACCAAATACATGAGTGAACCCATACACTGCCTGTAAACAGTAGCATCCACTACTTCGCCCGAAGTAGCATCCTCCTTCCTCTAGTTTCCTGCTAGAGGAGTCTCCATGGGTTTGCTTCCCTCCATGTGTAACTTCCTAAAAATAACGTTGGCATACTTTCCATTTGATACAAATAAATCCCATTATATTTTCTATATTTTAATTCTAGGAAATAGTGCAAGAGCCCCATGTCCATCATCTCAAATTCTCCTGCAAGATCCTCTTTGCAAGAATTTATGAGTTTCTCATCACCTATTAGTATCATATCATTGACATAAAGTACAATAATAAAAGTATTACCATCAACCACAATATGATATAGGTTCACATATGCTTCACTCTTGATGAATCCCAAACTGGTGAAATAACTGTCGATCCTGGTGTACTAAGCATGAGATGCTTGCTTCAACCCATACAATGCTCTCTTGAGTATGCACACATGTGAATCCCTATTTAATGTCTTAAAACCTTTTGGCTTCACAATTTACACCTCTTCCTAAATAACTCCATTGAGAAAGGTTATCTTTGCATCCATTTGATGTATCTGCCATCCCATCTACACTGAGAGTGCAAGGATGGATCTAATAGATGAGTACCTTGCGACTGGTGCAAAATTCTCATCATAGTCAATCCCCTCCACCTGAGAGAACCCTCTGGCCACAAATATGGCATTGTTATTCTCCACACTCCCATCTATTTCCCGCTTCACCTTGTAGACCCACCTAGATCCTACAACTAACTTCCCCACTAGTCTTGGGACAAATTCTCTTGCACTGTTACTGATAATGGAGTCATGCTCCTTAACCATTGCATCAACCCACACTAGTTGCTACACTTCTTCCCCAAAAGAGGATGGTTCTATCTCAAAAAATTTGCTCATAAGAGCCATGTATCCAGTTTACCACTATGGGGACCTTCTCTGCATGCACTGTGATGTGGGTGCTCCCACATTATCTCTTGCATCTAGCAATAATCTGTCCACCTCTCTGGTGCAATTCCTTTCATATCTAGTAGATGGCTTTGCATGAGTGGTTTCTACCACTCTTTGTTCCTCTACTTGAGTTTTATCCACATCTTGAGGTTATTCTTTTGGATCCAACAACTTTTCAACTGCATGCAACACAAGCTCCCTCTCAAGGGACAATCACATTTCTTTCTCTTCATTGAATTTCACATCGCTTCTGACCACTGTTATCCTCTGTGCTGGAAAATACACCCGATATTTTTCGGGCATATCAATGTACATAAAAAATATCCCCAAATCTATTGTTGGATCTAGCTTCTTCTTGGAATCTTTGGTTACATGTAAATAAATAGATGAACCAAAAAATTTAAAATACGACACATCTGGTCTCTTACTTGAAAAATCATCCTCTGGTGTACTCATGTCAAGTATCTGATGAGGACTACGGTTCTACAAAAATGCTGTTGTATTGCATGCTTCCACCCCCATAAGCAACGATAGGCCCTGATCATACAAAATATCTCGTGTTTCTCCCATAATCGTTCTATTTTTTCTTTCTGCAACCCCATTCTACTGTGGGTTATGAGGTGCTATCAATTCTCTTCGAATTCCTTCAAATGCACAAAAGTCCTTTAATTTTTTAGAGATATATTTTCCACCATTTTCGCTCCTCAGAGCCTTCACCTTCTTACCTTTATCTTTCTCAGCAAGTTCCTTGAACTCACAAAACTTGGAGAACTTCTGATCTTTATTATGCATGAAGAAAATCCAACAATTTCTTGAAAAATCATCAACAAAAATCACAAAATACATGTCCTTTGTTGTTGAAGTTGTCTAGAACGGTCCACACATGTCTGAGTGAACTCTCTCAAGAATCACCTTTTCTCAGCTTTCCTTATCATAAAAGGTGCCCTTGGTATATTTTCCTAATGTACACCCTTTGCGTGTATCTCTTTACGCAAGTGTACCCTTCCAAATTCCTATGTAAATCTTTTGCATGATCTTCAAAGCGCCATGGTGTAGATGGCCCAATATCCTATGCTATAAATCATCGATGTCTTAGCTCTCCACCTTATCTGCTTGCATGGTAATACAACACAATTTTCTGCATCCATTTTTTAGAGATTATTTACTTGAACCGCAATATTTTTCATATGTCTCGTGGCTTTGTGACAAAGGAATGCCTTTCCTTCACTGAAGATAACATCATAGCCATGATCTTCCAACATAGTAATAGAAACAAAATCATTCTTTAAACCAGGAACATACATGATATCTTTTAATGTGGGGGGTTTACTTGAATCTCTCTGAAAGGTAACTATACCAATACCAGTAGCGTTATACCTCCTGTCATCACCCATGTCAATGTGCATCTGGAGATCCTTCTACTCCAAGATAATAAATAATTCTTTGTATCCAGTCATATGGAACGAAGCTCCACTATCCAAGTACCAAATAGAACCCATCGCTGATGACACCATGCATGCGATGAGAGTTAATTCCAACTCGAACTATGAAGCCAATGCTTCACTTGGACTCCTCTTGAGGCCTTCTTGTTGGTCTTCTTTTGCAGAAAATTTGTGGCATAATGTCTATGCTCATGACAGTGAAAACATTTCACCTTTTACAAATCTTGCTTCTTTCTTTCCTTGTCAGAATCCTATTTGGAATGGGACACCTTCCCTTTTCCTTTCTTCGCCTTTCTTGCAAAGGCACAGTTCTTCTCATTATTAGTATTTGATGAGGATCCATCTCTGGTGCTCCGCTGAAACTCTTCTTGTAGTAATTCAGACCACAATCGCTCCCACTTTGGTAGTTTCTCCCTCCCATTCATAGATTCTTGGTAGCTGTGACAGCTCTTGAGAAGGCCTAGAAGTGCTAGGCTCACCAAATCATCATCGAAAACTATCACCCTAACACTTCCAAGCTCATTTCGACACTTAGTGAACTTCGTAAAGTATTTTTGAATCGTGTCACCTCTATCCATCTTGATATTTATGATCTTGCATTTCAATGCCACCTTCCTATGGTTGTTTCTACTCTGAAACAGATATATCAAGGTTTTCCACATTGAATATGGAGTTTCCTTCCCATGGATATTTGAGACAATATGATCTCAAACTCCTTCTAACAAGATCCTTCTCACCTTTTCTACATTATTCTTCCATGCATCAAGTTGATGAGCATCAATTGTCGTGGGCTGAGGAATATCATTGTCAATGAATGAATTTAGTCTGTTTTCCTCTAGTACTGTCTCCATCCTGTCCTTACATGCTATGTAATTTTAATTTCCCTCGAGTGCATATTCGAGTCTCAAGCCATTGAAAGACATCTTGATGTACTATTGGGTCCTGAAGAACAAATCTGAAAATTTGATATACATGTTCAAAAAAAACTCTGATTCTTCTCTTCTATAGTGATTCCTTCTCTGATACCATGTAGAAATTATACCAAAGGATTCAATATGATATTGTAATGTACTAAAACAAAATACTGAATCACTTCTACAAATTTGCGGAAACCAAATTTAATTGCATAATCACAAACTAGCAAGAGAAAGAAATAAATCGATCATACAGCACAAGATGTATCTAGGGAAAGAAACTTCTCAAAACCATGTTATCTGTATATTGCAGAAATTCAATACCATGAAACAATACAGTTATATTCCTCACACTGAGAAACCTTTGCACTCTGTTGACTGTCTCACTCTGATCTAGGCAAAATTGGTCCAGTACTTAACCAATTCTTATCCATTGTATGCCCAACCTTGCTTGTGCATTCCTGGAGGAATTGTGGCCTTATTACTTAGGAAATTCCTTGGAATTGATTGTGAAATTCATCTAAGTATTGTTGGTGACCTCATGCATGACCTGTACAATTTTCTAACTATACAACTGATAGTTATATTATGTTTAACCTCACTCTCAACTAGGCCTTCCTTAAAACTGACATGCAACAACTATTTATAGAGAATTATTTTTTAAATGATTGATCACTACTTGTGAATTAAACCAAATTTAGTTCACTAGACCTCTCACTAGCCCATATCTCAGTTAGAACTAGTTAAAGTGATTTTAACTCAATTTCTTAATTTAACTAATTACAACTCACAAATAACGATAAATGGACCCCTAAAAATAGAAAAATCCTCTACATGCCTCCTCTTAGACCCCCAACTAAAATTCCCTAAGCTAACTCAGTCTCTTTGAATTATTTAAAAAATACAATTACTCTTCCAATTTAATTAAGGGAAAATTAAATCAAAATCCCCCATTGGGTGCCATTTCAACATTGCATAGTTACCTTAACTTGACCTTCCTGAACTACACACTGCATAGTCTCAAGGCTAAGTCCTAACTGCTGACCTCCTGATCTGTGGAATTGCACAATCCTTAAGCCAGTCTCTCAGCCCAACACCCAGTTCCAACACAGTCGGTGGTTGTCATGAATCATGTTAGACTAGGGGTTTATTAGAATGATGTCATCTTGTCATGAGTGGATATCAGTTGTAGGAATTATATCATGTTATGATAGGATGATGATGAAGGAGATGAAGAAGGATACCCTTCCAGAATACACCTTTGTATTCGAAAAGACAAGTTGATCACTCAAGAAAATACAAAGGGACACTAGATTGCGACAACAACTAGAGATCAAGGTCATATTAAACACTTCTTACCTTCAAGCCTCGTGGAGGAGGAAAAAGAAGAACATGTACCATATTTCAAGAAGACACAAAGATATCTAAATCACGAATGGATTGACATTGCCATATCATCATACAGTCCATGTCATCAATTTCATGTCATGTCTTGTCGAGGTGTCATGTCAAGACATATATGAGGCATAAAATTCCACATCATTTGTGGATTATTTAGTTTCAATATATGAGAAATGTAATGTAAAGTGAAATTACAATAGTCATATATAGAATGTGAAAAGTCATGAAGGAGTCAAAAGGTCATAGAGAAGTCAAAAAATCATGAGGGTAGCCCAAGAGTCACAAGGGAGGTGAATGGATACCCCATTTGTTATATACACACTCTCATAGCTCATGCAAAGGAATTTTCACCTTGGCTACTCCTACCAAGAATTAGAGAGGAAGAGATTTATTTTGGAGGAGAAAGTGGTTGCTCTAGCACTCCACTATTGGAGCTAGTGGTGTTCATTATACTGATGTATCTTGGAAATTTTTCTTAATTATCGAAGCTTGTTGAGCCAACACACTTTCATGCATATGTTGGAAATATTGTAAGACTATTCTTTGAATGTTTTCGATGTATGTTGTTTTTCATCTGTACAAAGGAAATTGAACTATTACGGTGGCTTTGGTAGTTATCTTGTTGAAGGTGTGTTGTATGTCTTTTAAAAATCGTTGTTGCTATGTGAACTATTTTTCTAGTTGATCAATGATTCATCCATATGTATATGTTCGTGTGACTTTACTAGATTAGTAATATTACTCTTCTTTTAAGGGCTCACTTTTATCTCCCTTTCGGAAAAATGACCATGAGGCATACTTACTTGTTCATTCGGAAGCACATGTGCATTACTCTCTTATGTTGACCATCACAGCCAAAGAAAATATTTAAGAACATGTGGCACCCTAGACTTATTTCTGAAGGGGCTCCCACACCAAATAGTGTGAATTCTAATTGGAAATTTTTGTTGGAGAGACCCGCATGGTTGACGGATTTCTATGTAATATTCCAAAATTATCATGCATCTAATTGGAATATTAAATTTTGTTGTTTCCACTTAGGTGAGGAATAAATGGGTAAGGAGGCACATGAGTAGGAATAAAATACCTCATAGTGTGAAAGGGATCATCAGAATAGCTAGATTTTTCACCTTCCAGTGTGAAAAGGGGGCAAATGCATGAGGACAAGGTCAAGTTTGACCAAGTCAACATCACTGCCATAGAGGGAGTGGATCACTTGGGAAGACAACGCAGTATGAATGGAGGGAAGATAATTTGGTGGAGGAAACCCTAATGTGTGGGGGCCAAGGAAAGAAGGCTTTCATTTGTATAAAGGGAGGACAAGGTAGCTATAGGAGGATATGTTATTGAGTATTAGATTTTGGTCTGCATGACTAATTGCTTTCTCAAATTGTTTAACTAAGATTGTTGTGTTGCTTAGCACAAGGAATTCCTGTGTAGGAATCCCTCTCCCTTCTTGAGAGGCCTCTTGAGGGATTGTACTTCATTTCTCCACATTAAAACTCAAGGCCAAGCCACCTCCTTCAGCTACAACGTTATTCCTGTAGTAGGAAACATTGTGTTGCAGGGTGTTGGGAGGGTTCCACAACATCACTTCTAGAGCTTATATGTCAAAGGAGGGAGCTTATATTCCTATGGGAGGTCAATGAGGAAGATTCAGGAGCTGATTTCACATCTTTGGCATCAGGCCAAGCATTTCCCATCTCCTACAGCATGGTCCCTCTCCTCGACTGCATTATTTCTGAGAGTATTTGCAGTGGGGATTTTCATTACTAGTTTAGAGGGTGAGATCTTCAGTGTTAGGATCAGCCTTTCACTTGGAAGATCCAATGGAGGAGGTCTATTTCAGATTGGACATCATATTATTCCATCTCCATCTGGTTTATGAGTTGCAGCTACTATTCAGTTTTTCCCCTGCAACTCCAACATTTTTTATTTTTGCATATTTCAGCCAATCCTTCTAGGATTGTCTAGAAATTGCCTTTGGGAATCTATATCTTTTCTCCCCATATTGTATGATATGTATATTGGCATCATTTTGCAGTAGTTATTCCTTATATACTACGCAGTCATAGCCTTGGGATTTCTTCATATAGCAATGTTCTTCATTTATCATGTATATGTTCTATTGAGGGTTGCATTGCCCAACTTGAGTGATTGTTTCCTCAAGGATTTGTATACATTTTTGTTGTTAGAGCATTAATAAGATGGTTATGTGTTATTCTTAAATTTTATGAGTTGATTTATCACTGCTACTCTATTTTATGTTTATGTATTGCTAGATCTCCAATTTAGGAATACTATAAGATATTCCTAACATTGTAGATTTTCCCTATTTTGGGATGTTACAGTGGTATCAGAGCATAGTCTTGGCTTAGCCTGTGAGTTTCAGAAAAAGAGAAGAAGTAGATCATAATGATGGAGAGAATGAGCTTTGTCTCATCACTTTTCAAATCTAGAAATAACCTCTCCAAGGAGGTTAAGCAGAAGAAATGCAGTGAAAATTCTAGAGAATTTCAAGAAGAGGAAGAGCCATGCACTTCCTATTCTCAAAGAGAAGAAGGCATGAAGCATGAAGAACACTTGGAATCTGAAATTCTAAGTGAATACCTTACTGAGTATAAAGCTAAATCTAGAGCCTTCAAGGAGACTCTAGCTTTACCACAGTTTATTTAGCTGGAAGAAGAAAGAAGACCCTAGAGCTATGGGATGATGAGAGGCAATAGATTCCTATTGTCCACTTTTGATGGATCAATCACATGTGCAACAAAGGCTTGGGTGATGAAGCTAGAGGATTTATTCCTACTACATCCAGTAGTAGAGAAAGAGGTTGTAGAAATTGCAGCGCTACACCATGAAGGTGAAGCTAATACTTGGTGGTTCAGCCATTTGAGCCATGAAAGGGTGTCTGCTCTTGCTGAGTTTTCTCAAAGGATGATCAAGAGATTTGGAAAAAGGAGGGAGAAACCCTCACCACTAGTAGAAGAGGCATGTACCAGCGCTATTGTGACCATGGAGTAGCCTTCATATTCTACAGTTTGGGAAGCCAACATATATGGGGAAGAAACTCTTGCAGCCCTACAAGAAGCTTCCAAATTTCACCAAGGTATGTTTAAGTTTCCATCTCTTGTCATTTCAGAAAATCTTATGGAGGGATCTACATATTTGCATACTATTGATTTAGAGCAATATAATTTCACTGCGTTGTGCAAAAGTAGTGATGAAGAAGAGAGGACCCATTCCTTATGGGAGCATTCCAATGGAAGCTTCATTCATGAAGCAGCGAAGGAAGAAGAGATAGATAGTAGAAATTTTGAAGTGAGAAATACTTTCTCCTTTCTATATGACACTCTCTCAATGAGCACTCCCCAGCTCAAAGAGAAACTTCTACCTATAGCAGATCCAGAACCATACTAGTTTTGGAAGGCCCTTGATGAAGAGTAGGTCTCATGGAGAGATCTCATTGGAGGTGCACTTCAACACATCATGGAGTGAAAGATTCTTCAACAGTTTGAGGAGGTGTTTTCCTCATCACACTTGGATATTTGTGGATTCAAGGGGAACACTGATGAGAGATCTTTTCTACAAGATCTATAAGGAGTTTCATTTCAACATCCCCTGAAATGCAAGATGAGAAAACTGATTTGGGAGGATGGTAGCCCTTATTTGAGGAGTACCAAGATGGAGAATGGTGGGAGACACCCATATTTGGATGAATGGGTGTGGATGGAGAGCAAGGAGCTGGTGAGCTACTTGAAAATATATGACATCGGGCAGCAGGAGGCTTGGATATGTTGGCTACTCTTGAAGGAGTTTGGCCATCACTTGGCATATCCTCTTTCTAAGGGTATGGGGATGGAGAAGGTGTGGCAGGATACTTGCATCATTTAGAAACAAGGAGTATGGATGCATGGTGTTGATGTAACATTCATATCATTCATTATGTTTTCATCACATGATTTGTATGATGGAGGTATGAGGAGGCTACAAAAACTTTTTTGCTTTGGTTGTTCTTGGGAGAGAAAGGGCAGATTTTCTCTCAAACTTTGCATGATTTTGCAGGAGTAGGAGATGGCACTATCATGGTGCAAAGGGGATACTCCTTGGCCTTAGATGATCAAGAGGCACTTCCACTTTGGGAGGAACTTCCTATGTGTAGCAGCATTATGGGAGATGTCTTTGACAAGGAGCATGTCAAAGAATTGAGTTATGAGTTGGCAGGAGCCTATCTACATAGGTCAGCAGTGTTGTTCCTTTGGAGCATGGACTTATTCATGGATTCATGCATCACTTCACCTTCAGCATATGGTGAGACTATTGTTTTTGCATTTATTGATTGTCTAACGTAGTATTTGCACCTTCTTACCATTATCATATAGTGCATTGCTCCACAAGAGGGAAAATTTATTGTTGAGCCCCATAAACAAAATTTTGCCAAATATTATGATGGAGAAAGCCATCCTTTGTATAACCATGGGAAAGTGTTTGATTATTTCTTGTATGCTCTGTTGACACATTCAACCATTTACTATTCACTAGTAGATGTGATGATTCACACAACTAGCCATTTGTCAAAACATCACTTGCCATGCTATTTTCTGAAGTTTCAGTGGGAAAGACTGTGCCGTTTCCACTTGAGACATTGTTTGTATCATGCAGCATCATGTAAAACCTTTAGAAAACTTCTCAATTGGATACCCTATGATGATCATGTCCTATTCATCCTGGATGAGATGTTTTGGGCCAGCCTGTTCTTCAATGTTGGAGAGGATATCCTTGGAGGATTGTTATTCATTTTTCCACTTAAGGGAAATAATATTGCAGCCCAAGATAAACACATACTCTACACTTATCATGAGTGGAGAGAAGGACAGCGTGGGGTAGACTACCTTGTCTACCATGATCAGATTTTCAACCCACTTACTTTGCATGAGCCAAAGGTGGAGGAAGACTTTCAGGAGTTGCCATGTTGGGAGGTAACTCATTTTCTATGGATGATTGCTTGGGGATGGTAGATCCCAATTCATATCAGCCCTCATGGCTCAAGAAGGCCATTCAATTCTATCCTTGCAGTTTCTTGAGGACAAGCAACATTTGGGAGGGAAGGACTATAATATTCCAAAATTAGCATGCAGCTACTTGGAATATTAAATTTTGTTGTTTCCACTTAGGAGAGGAATAAATGGGTAAGGAGGCCCATGAGTAGTAATAAAATCCCTCATAGTGTGAAAGGGACCATCAGAATAGCTAGATTTTGCACCTTCTAGTGTGAAAAGGGGGCAAATGCATGAGGACAAGGTCAATTTTGACCAAGTCAACAACATTTCCATAGAGGGAGTGGATCACTTGGGAAGACAACACATTATGAATGGAGGTAAGATCATTTGGTGGAGGAAACCCTAATGTGTGGGGGCTAAGGCAAGAAGGCTTCCATTTCTATAAAGGGAGGACAAGGCAGCTATAGAAGGATATGTTATTGAGTATTAGATTTTGTTCTGCATAACTAATTTCTTTCTCCGGTTGTTTAACTGAGATTGCTATGCTACTTAGCACACGGAATTTCTATTTAGGAATCCATATCCCTTCTTGAGAGGCCTCTTGAGGGATTGTACTTCATTTCTCCACATTCAGGCTCAAGGCCAAGCCACCTGCAACTATAGCGTTATTCCTGTAGTAAGAAACATTGTGTTGCAGGGTGTTGCAGTGGAGGGTTCCACAACACCACTTCTAGAGCTTATATTTCAGAGGAGGGAGCTTCTATTCCTATGGGAGGTCAGTGAGGAAGATTCAGGATCTGATTGCACATATTTGGCATCAGGACAAGAATTTCCCATCTCCTACATCGCAGTCCCTCTCCTTGACTGTGTTATTTCTAAGAGTATTTGCAGTGGGGGTTTGCATTACTAGTTTGGAGGGTGAGATATTCAGTGTTAGGATCAGCCTTTCACTTGGAAGATACATTGGAGGAGGTTTGTTTCATATTGGACATCACATTCTTCCATATCCATCCAATTCATGAGTTGCAACTGCTATTCAGTCTTTCCCCAATAACTCCGACATTTTGTATTTTTTCATATTTCGGCCAATCCTTCCAAGATTGTCTAGAAATAGCCTTTGGGAGTCTATATCTTTGCTCCCCATATTGCATGAGCTGTATATTGACATATTTATGTATTTACATCATTTTGCAGCAATTATTCCTTATAGACTGCGCAGTCATAGCCTTGGGCTTTCTTCATGTAGCAGTGTTCTTCATTTATCATGTATATGTTCTATTGAGGGTTGCATTGCCCAACTTAAGTGATTTTTTCCTCAAGGATTTGTATACATTTTTGCTGCTAGAACATTAATAAGATGGCTATGTGTTCTTCTTACATTTTATGAGTTGATTTATCACTGCTACTCCAGTTTATGTTTATGTATTGTTGGATCTCCAATTTAGGAATACTATAATATATTCCTAACATTGTATATTTTCCCTATTTTGGGATATTATATTATAGCACCGTCAACACCAAAATATTAAAATTTTCCTTTAGGTAATTCAATTGAAATTCTCTTATGTTCAGTGATCTTTGCATCTCCTGTAATTAATTTTCTTCATCTTCTTTCTTTTGAAATTTCTCTAATAAATTTCCAATATCATAATCAGGGATCTTCAAGGCCAACTTTAATTTTCTTATTTATTTGTCTTTATCCTCCAACAATTTCTTGGTGAAATTTCCATCCTTGGGTAGGCCTAACCACTTTATCATTTTATCTTCTATTTCCTTGATCTTGTTGACTTTGGTTTTAGTCACCACCTTATTGTTTTTAAACTGTGCTTGAACTCTCATCAAGAAAGTCCACAATTTTTTTTGCTTGTGGTTGACTCTAACAACATTTTTTCCACCACATCACCAGTATTTTTATGCCATTCAACCATGTATGTGTCAGCACCTTAGTCAAATTAATATTAATGGAATTTTCTCTGTAACTTATCGACCATTCTACAACATTAGTCTCTTCTTGGAAAAAGTCAACCTAAACATATTTTGGTTGAAGTCATTTTTAGATATAAACCTTGGACTTGAATAGGAAGTAATATCTCTAGAAACAATCTCATATCTAACCTATCCTTCTTTGGGAATTCTCATTAATTCTTTGCCTCTTACCCTTGTATGCTTCTTTGTAATGACACTATTGGAAATTGCTAATGCTTGTTGTCTATAATCCTTTGGTTTCATTTCCTCAAGTACATCTTGCACTTGATTTTATAAATCTTCACTAGTCCTATAGAAGATATAGGCTTCATATTCATCATTAGTATTTATTTTCACAAGAAAAACTCACCTAAGGGTTTTTCTCCCAAGTATTATATGACCTAGTGGATCAGAAAAGTGCTCAAAATTCTAAGTGTTCAAAAGTTCACGAAATCAGTGCTAAAATGTAAATTTTGTCACCCTGAATCCAATGCAGCTTTAATTTCTCAAAAACCAATATCGTATGCTCCTAATATCACGTTCTTATCGTTTTTCTAAACAACTAAAAAAATTGCAGGATGGGTGCAGGTACGCTAACTGGGCAGGGTGACTGGGCAAGTTGACTATATTTCTAGGGCCAATGGTAGGCTTCCAAGTTGCCTCTCCATATTGGCCTCTCAACGGGCTTGTAAAATTTTGTATGGTTGAACTGTCACCGGGGAGGATCGAACACAACACCTATGGAGTGGACCTCAACCACTATAGTCTCAATCATGTATTTGAATTTTAATTGTAACAAAGTTGGGGTACATGGTCGAGGTTAAGCCCTGGTCCCTGATCACCCCATGCCCACAAGGCTGAAGGGAGGTGAGCCAAGGGCTCGGGCTTAACCCCAACCCAAATCCATGGTAAGATAAACGTACCATGGTCTAGGGCATGATTAATACACCAGACGGTAACATATAACCGACCCACAGTGGAGCACAGGTTCAAACATGGTTTGGTGCAGGTAATACCCACACCCCAATACCACAAACTCAACCCACAATTGGAAGTGGAGTTATATGTAGACTAGTGTAGGTTAGTCGGATCCAATGACGGACAAGAGGGTATATGGCCTAATATTTCATGCTCACAGGGGGTCACTGTGAATTTAAGGGAAGCGACATTTTGCACCCAATTCAGCGCAAATCTCACTAGCACCAACCAAAATTGTCGATGGCGGTTCTAGAAAATGTGGATTCATAGAATGGTTAGTAGGTCAGCGCAGTTTATAGAGGAGTTAGCAGCAAAAATTCTCTAGAGGATAACTTCTTCCATTTTTTGGCCAAATTGAGCCCAACAAGAGTCCAACATGGGGTTTTTTACTGTTCTGGAGTCATTGGAGCCATTATTTTTTCATTCATAGTACTTCAAATCCATGTTATCACATATTTTATCACTTAATGAAAGAGGCCCAACATTGGAAGATGGACCCAAAGATGTAGCCCATGAGGGGTGAACTCCTTCATCATATTGTTGTCTTGTGTTACTATATATGGTATTATTGTCTCTATTTTTATGTTGGAAACTGAGTTTAAAACCATTAATTTATATGCTTTTGCAAATTTCCTAATTTCCTAAAAAACATAAAAATTTACTTGCACATTTCATCAAACCTTAAATTTTTTAAATACATATCAGTTCGGTATTGAAGATTTGGTTTTTTTGAAGGTTTAATTCGGTTGCAAGTGTTTTTTTATGCTTACAAGGTTGAAGCTCAAAAGAGGAGAAATAAATCTTGTGGGAACAAGTCCTCATGCTTGTTCAAGGAGAGCACATTCACCTAAATTTTCACCTCACGTGTCACCCAAAGCCTCGCCAATCATGGCACATGAAGGAGGCCTTGAAAATATGATTGAGGATGAGAAGACTTTCAGAAAATCATTCTTTGAAATGACTGAAATGGTGAAATTTCTTTATGAGGAAATGAACTCAAGGTTGCAAGGAGAGAGCTCAAATCCTCAAGGAGGAAATAGAGACAAACTTCCAAAAGGAAATGGAGGGAATGGTGACAAACCACCTCTACCTCCATCTTTCTCTTCACATTCATATTCACCCTAATATTCTTCTACATAAACCACTTCGCAAACACCTTCACATTCTCCAAAGGGACATGGTAAAACTAATTTCTTAAAACTTGAGATAAATTTTTAATTACCTATGTATAATGGAGAGGTAAATGCTGAGAAATTAGATAATTAGGTTCGTCATCTTGAAGTGTATTGCAAGATAAAAAGGATCAAAGATGATGAGACCAAGATTTAGCTTGCTTTTTTAAGGTTGGAAAGTGCAACATTCATTTGGTGGGAAGCCAAAACTCAGGAGGGTCTCAAGAAAATATGTAATATTATAACTTCTTGGAATGATTTTGTAGTTTCACTAAGAATGTGTTTTTATCCTTTAGCATACATGCAAAAAGATATAATGGATTGGAAAACCTTTAGGCAAACCAAGGGTCCAAGTGTGCAAAGTTATACCCAAGAGTTTAGAATAAGAGCTTTGATTTTGGGTGTAAATTTATCCTCTCAAGACATTCTACTCAAATACATTGGCGATTTACATAGTTACTTGAGACACATAATTCTCATGTTTAACCCTACAAATCTAGATGAAGATTATGTACTTGTAACTCATTTAGAAGCAAGTGGTAAGAATGTTCCCCAAGAGGGAAGAAAAAAACGATTCAAGAGTGGAGACAAAGGAAAGGGTAAATTCAAAGGAAAAGGGAAAAATAATGCTTGCATCAAGAAGGAGGGAGAAAAACTCACATGAAAACAATGTTCAAAAGAAGGCCATGATGAAGACCATTGTTGGAAACTTCATTAGATGAGACCCAAAAAATTTAACAACAAAGGAAAGAAAAAGACTGTTGCAACTACACAACATGATTTAGGATATGATTCTGGAGATGAAACAATATCACAACCATGGGATTCAAAGGTAAGGATTCTATAGAAAGCAATAGTTCTTCTAGTTACCTCAATTAAACTTAAAATTATAAGGAAAGAATAAAGATTTTCCATATTAGAGTTATCTAAAAACATAAAATAGACACTTTTTTTTATAGTGGATCACAAGCAAACCTCATTTTAGGAACCATTGTCAAGAAATTGAATTTGGAAACCATTCCTCATCCTAAAACTTATCTTTTGGGTTGGGTATGTGACAATGAAAAATTGCAAGTGATAAGAAAATGCAAACTGAAAATTCGCCATCACTGCAAACTTCATTGATGAGGTAGAACTTGATGTAGTTCCACTTGAAATATGTGGTATTTTTTTTAGAAGCCCATATATTTATGATAGAAAAGCCATCTTTCATCGCCACGAGAACAAGTATCATTTTTTTAAAGATGGGATTGAGTATATTGTAAGAGCACATTGCAATAAATTAAATTTATCACTTGTGAATTTTGGAAAAATTAAGAGGTTTTTTAATTCTATAAATAATTTTGTACTCTTGATGATCAGACCCAAAAATAATGTTGGGAATGAAGCCTTTCAAAAATGTGATGTAATTTTAAAATCTGATTTGATTGAGTTTTTTAACACCTATGATTATATGTTTAAAGAACCTAAATTATTGCCTCCTAAAAGAGGAATCCAGCATGAGATCCAATTGCAACAAGATTTTCCTCTTCCAAATACTGGCATGTACTGGATGCTAGTCATGGAGAATGCAGAAATCAAGAAACAAATCCAACAGTTGCTTGATAAAGGGGTCATCAGACCAAGCACATCACCATGTGTGTCACATATTGTTTTATTGCCAAATACGGATGGTACCTGGCACATGTGTGTGGACTTTAGAGCATTGAAAAAATTTATGGTAAAGAACCGTTACCCTCTTCCTAGAATTAATGATTTACTTGATAAATTGAAAGATGTTGTTTATTTCACTAAGTTGGAATTGAGGAGTGGCTATCATCATATTATGGTTGTTGAAGGAGACATTTGGAAGACAACCTTCAAGACAAGGCAAGGTTTGTTTGAGTGGTTGGTTATTCCATTTGGGATTTTTTATGCTCCTGCTACATTCATGAGGGTTATGAATGATGGTTTAAGGCATTTTATTGATGATTTTGTTATAGTCTACTTAGAGGACATACTAATTTTCTGAAATAATGTGAAGAGAATGTCAAGTATATTAGGCACGTTCTAGATGTATTAAAGAAATATTTTTTGATTTTAAATATGTCTAAATGTGAGTTTGGAAAAACTTCTTTAGTTTACTTGGGTTATATTCTCTAAGGGGGTCAGTTGAAGATAGATTCCTCAAAGTTCGACGTCATTTCGAATTGGAAAAAACCCAAGACTGTAACAAAGGTTAGAAGCTTATTGGGAGAAACCCAATATTGGATAAAGTTCATTTCTAACTTTTCTTCCGTTGTAGCTCCATTACATGCATTGACAAGTGTGAAACAAGTTTTTTAGTGGGGAGGCAAACATCAGAAATACTTTGATGCGTTGAAAGAAAGAATCAGTACAAAACCAATGTTTGCACTTCTAGATTTGAGACAATCATTTGAGATACAAAGTGATACAAGAGACTATGCCATGGGAGCAGTCTTGATGCAAAATGGTAATCCCATCTGTTTTCAATCTATATTTTAATGGTGCAGTGATTAACTATCCTACATATGAAAAATAATTGTATGATTTGGTGCAAAGTGGGCAATAATGGAAACCTTACTTGATGGGTAAGGAAACTATCATTCACATTGATCATCAACCATTGCAATACTTGCAATCACTAATAAATATACAACAAGCGACGCACTTTAGATGGATGGGTTTCTTACAAAAATTCCACTTGGTGATAAGGTATAAGAAAGGTATCTATAACAAGGTTGTTGATATGCTATCTAGTCCAATTTTTAGTGCATCCATTATTCTTAGGCATAATTCTATCATGCATGAGAGCTATGTTGATAAATATGCTTTAAATGATGATTTTAAGGATGTATATGAAATTTTGTGTCAAGGTAACCAAGTAGAGGAATTATATTATCATGTGCATGATAAATTGTTGTATCTTATTGGCAAGATATGTATTCCATAGGGAGAAAGAGTCAACATCATAAGGGAAGAAAATAATTATCTTATTGCTAGTCATTTTGGTGTAGGAAAGACAGTGGCATAACTACAGAGGTATTGTTACTGGCCTCATATGATTGAAACTGTGTCACTATATGTAAGCCTGATGTTCTTTATGTGATGTTAGTAAGCCTAGCAATAGAAAGCTAGGATTGTATACTCCACTTCTGGTTCCTTCCCGTCCTTGGGAAAGTGTTTCTATGGATTTTGTGGGAGGTTTACCTATGTCTAGGAAATGTCATGATTATATTTTTGTAGTTGTGGATTGTTTCAAAAAAATGTGTAATTTTATGCCTTGTAAGAAGTAGGTTACAGCTGAACAGACTACACAGTTGTTCTTTCAAAATGTATGGGTACATTTTTGGATGCCCACATCCATTATTTCTTATCGAGATTCTCGATTTGTCCAGAAATTTGGTCAAGCTTATAGGGACTCATGGACACCAAATTGAAAAATATCACAGCATTCCATCCACAAACAGATGGCCAAACAAAAGTGGTGAAAAAAGCGGTAATACATCTTCTTCGTGGTTATTGCAGCAAGCATCCTAAATTGTGGGATGAACATTTTCACTACATTCAACATGCTTACAACTAGTCCAAGCATTCATCGACTCAAACATATCTGTTTGAGGCATGCTTGGGATACTTACCAAAATATCCTCTAGATTTTATCTTTGCGAAAGATGTTTCTATTGATGGACATAGTGACATAGGTAAGGCCAATAGATTCATTGAACAAATTCACTGTTGGTGCATCATATGGTTCAAAAAAAATTGGAAAAGAGTCAAGCCAAGTACAAGACAAGACATGATAAGCATCATGTTGATCACAATTTTTAAGTGGGAGATGAATTTTGGCTTTACATTAGAAAGGAAATAATCCAAGGAGAAGGTAAAAAATTTAAACCAATAAGATATGGTCCATTCAAGATTTTAGAAAATATTGGTAATAATGTCTTCCAGTTAGATCTGCCTCCATATATGAAAATCTATGTAGTTGCTAATGTTGAAAATTTGAGATTATATGAGCCTCCCTTGATTGAAGATCAAGGAGAGAATGTTCATATTCCTTCAATAGGAAATTTTTCTCCTGATATCTTCAATAATTGCAGCAAGACACCATCCTTGAAAGGAAAAAAATAACTTCAAAATGATGGAATGTGGAGTACCTTCATGTGGGGCTCAATGAAGCAAATCCAAGCAAAGACAAGTGGATTGAGATTGGAAGGGTGAGAGAATTGTACCCTCATCTTTTTGTTGATTGGATATAATCTTTTGTAGGTCTAAAAGCTTCTAGTGGTGAGGAATACTCTAGTGGATCATAAAACTGCTCAAAATTCAATGTCTTATAAAGTGACCGAAACCGGTGCCTAAACGTAGATGTTGTCACCCTAAATCCAATAGAAATTGAATCACTCAAAAATGATATCATATGCTCCTGATATCGCGTTCTGATAATTTTCATAAATAACTAAAACATTTGCAATTTGGGTGCAGGTACCTTGATTGGATAGTTTGTATGATAACTGGGAAGTTTGATTGTATTTCTAGGGAAAAAGAGAGGCTTCCAAGTGGCCTCTCTATATTTTTTCGATGCCACTAGGTTTGGATTGGTCGAATTGGTGGTTTATGTGGCCCAATGGATGACAGCCATGTGGCCTCCCAATGGTCTTGTAAAACTTTTTATGGGTGAACTGCCACCAAGGAGGATTGAACACAAGACCTATGGAGTGGCAACACAAACCCTTACCACTCCGCTACCAGGTGGATCTTAACCACTATAGCATCGATCATGTATTTGAAGTTTCATTGTACACTATTGGGGAGGGGGGGGGGGGGGGGTAGGGCGGATTGCCACTAGGGAGGATCGAACGTGAGACCTATTGAGTGGCAACACCGAGCCTTACCACTCCGTTGTTGGGTGGATCTTAACCAATATAGTCACGATCATGTATTTTACGTTTCATTGTAACATGGTTGGGGGATGGGGCTGAAGTTAATCCCTGGTCCTTGGTCACCGCACACCCACGAGACTGCAGGCAGGCGATCTGAGGGCTCAGGCTTAACCCTGGCCCAAAGCCTTGGTAATATAAACCTACCATGATTTAGGGTGTGGTTAATACACCCGCGGTAACATATCACCAACCCACAGTGGAGTGCGGGTTCAAACATGGTTCGACATGGCTAATACCCACACCTCGATACCAAAAACTCAACCCACAGTCAGAAGTGGAGTTATATGCAGACCAATGTGAGTTAGTTAGATCCAACGATGGATAGGAGGGAACATGGCCCAATCTTTCCCGCTCACGGGGGTTTATTGGGAATTTAAGGGAAGCGACATTTTGCACCCAATTCAGCACAAAATTTTTGTTAGGTGGATATGGAAAAGGAATATTCATAGAATGGTTAGTAGGTCAGTGCAATTTGTAAAGTAGTTAGCAAAAAAACTTATTTAGAGGATAACTTCTTCAGTTTTTGGCCAAATTGAGCCCAAGAAGAGCTCAACTTGGGGTTTTTTTTACTGTTCTGGAGTCATTGGAGACATTATTTTTGCATTATGAGCACTTCAAATCCATGTAATCACATGTTTGAGCACTTATTGAAAGAGGCCTGACATTAGAAGTTGGACCAGGAGATGTAGCCTAGGAGGGGTGAAATCCTTCATCATTTTGTTGTCTTGTGTTATTGTATATGGTATTATTGTCTCTATTTTTATGCTTCAAAATGAGTTAAAAACCATTGATTTATGTGCTTTTGCAAATTTCCTAATTTCCTAAAAAAAATTACTTGCACATTTAATAAAACCTTCAAGTTTATAAATACAAATCACTATCACTTGATCTATAATCTTGTTGAGTACTGAAGAGCTTGCCAGATTATCCACACTCTTACAAAACATTTGTCGACATTTCGAATCCCAGCGGGGATCCATATTCAAGACATAGGAATGAAGAATTTTAAGAAGGTTCATAATCCATTAATAATGAAGAAGGTAGGAAAGGCAAGGGCTGACCAAAAAAAAAGAAAGAGCTACTTATTATTTCAATTTTTATATTTTAATTTTATGATTTTAATAATAATATTAAGCTTTAATGCTAAAAAATAATATAATAAACTTACTAAATTAATTTTATTAATAAGTTTACTATTTTCAAAGTTATATTATCTACTAAAAATAATAAACTTATTAAATATATTTTATTAATAAGTTTATTATTTTCAAAGATATATTATTATAAAAATAATAAACTTATTAAATATATTTTATTAATAAGTTTATTATTTTCAAAATCTTGAAAAAATCCTATAACTAATCAATCAAATGATGTATATATTTTATAAAATGCTTAAGGTTAATTTAATATACTTAAGGGTAATTAACTACACTAAAACTAAGGGCAATTTACTTTATTTTGGCTTATTATTTTTAATTTAATTTAAAATTAAAAATAACAAGATAAAAATATATATCAACCTATCTAAAAAAAAAAAAATATTATTAATTTTAAAAATCAAGCTCTAAATAAATTAAGTAAACTAAGAATTTTCTAATGAGTATTAATATTTATTTATTTTTATTTTTAAAAATAAATACCTATTTAATACCCTAGAAAATTATTGGTCATAATCAAAATTGTTAAAGTTAAATATACTAACAAGTGTTTAAAGATTATTAATGTTTATCGATTAGTTAACTTTAATTATTACTGATTAGTTAATCTCTAATCTAAAAAACATTAATTTAGAAAACTTAATAAAGAAGGGAAGCAAATAAATAATTTCTAATTTAACAATTATTTATAAATTAATTAATTCTTATTATATGAAATAAAAATTAATTAACGTTAATAATTATTAAAAAAGTTATTTATTTGTTAAACCAAAACTTAAAGAAAGGAGACACACCTGAGACTAATATACCTACAAACTCATACCTGGAAGGAGTGGGTTTTGGAGGAGCATATTTGTCAAAGAAGAGGACGCCAATTGTCACTAATTTCATATCCCCCATCCCTATTGAGGTTTTCAAGATGTTTTTTGATCTCCAGGGCCTCTCTTACGTTTCTCCTGTACTAGTGATCTTCTCTTGCAATGATCTTTGCATCTTCAAGACGCACTTGGTGCTTAGTTTTTGAAGAGTGTTCTGCAAGGGCTGAAGTGCGAAGTCATTCATGCTTGATATCGGCTCCATGCTCCTTGAGTCTCTTCTGGAGTGAACGTCCGGTTTCACTGATATAACTTCTCCCGCATGAACAATCAATCTTGTACACTCCTCTAAGTTGTCCTGGACTTATCGCATCTTTAACTGATCCCATTCTTTGTCTAATAGTTCCTGGTGCTGAAAATTGTGCGAAAATGTCGTTCTTTCTTAGAGCCTTGGCGATTTTATCAGTGACACCTTTAATGTATGGTAGAAAAACTCTCCCTCCTTTTTCTTGGGGTTCAAGCCATTTCTGGGGTAAGATTGTGCCCTCAGCTCTTTTTAGAGCCTTCCTGATATCTCTTTCTTTATAGCCCAAACCCTTAAAAATGGATGATAAGTGGTTGATTTCTTCATTAAGGTGTTCAACATCAGATATCCTCAACGCCCTAACAGCAAGGGTATTAAGGACACTGAACTTCTGAGCTGGATGATGGTAGGAATCGGCATGGAGATAACTATCAGTGTGGGTTTTCTTTCTGAATACACGGTGCCCAAGGGTTCCATCATCATTTCTAATAACAAGAACATCCAGAAAAGGAATGCACCTATTTTCTTTAGTTTCCATGGTAAATTTGATATCTGGGGAAATGGAGTTCAAGTGATGAAAGAACTTGTCCATATTTTCTTTTCCATGAGGCCACTTTATATTAGTATCATCAACAAATATTTTCCACTAGTCTGGTTTTAAGGGATATGAGGCAAGGGCCTTTTTCTCGAAGTGTTCCATATATAAGTTGGCGACTATAGGGTATAGTGGAGAACCCATTGCAACTCCTGATACCTGCTCATAGAACTCTCCTTGAAAGTTGAAGAAAGTGGACCGAAGGCAGATTTCTGCAAGCTTGGCTGTTGCTGGATCAGTAACCTCTTTGATGACCTGGATTGCTTCATCTAAAGGAATCTTAGTGAATAGGGATACCACATCAAAACTAACCAAAAGGTCACCCTCTTCCATTCTTTGATCTTTGATGAGTTTAACAAAATCACTTGAATCTTTTATGAAAGAATCTGTGTTCCTAACAAGGGGCTTAAGGATCTTAGCGACATATTTTGCTAGCTCATAGGTGGGAGATCCTATGGTGTTGAAAATCGGTCTTAGGGGGATACCTTCCTTATGGATTTTAGGTAATCCATAGATCCTGGGCACGACATCAAATGTAGGGGTCAACTTCTTTGTTAGCTTGTCGTCAAGCCCTGAACTCTTAATCGCTTTCTTAAATTCTCTTAAAACTTTCAGCAAGGGGTTGGAATTAAGTTTTTTGTAGATACTATAATCAAGATGCTCTTTCATTTTCCTTATATATTCAGTGTTATCTTGTTGAGATTCAACAAGAAGATCCTAGTGAAAATGAAGCACCTACACTAGGATGGAGCCTCAGGCTATTTTTAGGTGTATGTATATTTATAGATGTATGTGAAAATTATATTTATAGATTTCATGTCCATTTATAGATGGATGTCTGCTATTATTATCCCTCAATATTAGTTGGACAATAAAATACATTCTATTCTCAATGAGCACCTCGAAATAGTTAACTGAAGTGGAAAATCAGTTTGCTAAAGGAATTTCAAGTTAAGTGGTTGGTTGGTGGGACATGCAGGTTCAATTAGTTGTAACTGAGTGATTCGAAGTTGTAATAGAGTTGGAAGTGCAGTTATGAAAGTTGTAAAGTAGTTTAACTCAGTTAAGTGAGTTAAACTCAGTTGTGCTAGTTGTAATTGAAGATACACTAGTGAGAGATCAAGTGAATTAATTATTAATTAATTCATAAGCAGTGGTATCACATGCAATTGAATATTTACTATTATTAACTGCATGCATGTCAGATTAAGTGGAGACACAGTTGAGTTCTAGGTGAAAGCGAAGTAAACTATCAGTTGTGACATTATCCGGTTGCACACATGCAACCACACACACATTCGATGTTCCCATGAGGATTGTGAAGTCAAGGCAAGCAATATTGCATTCATTCAAGGATTGCTATCAGTAGGGATTGCGCTGTGGAGGCAGGCTTTCTAGAGATAGTAAATTGGCTAAGGAACTTGCCAATTTTTGTATGACAATGTGGGACAGTTATCTCACGTAGTGAGAGAACTTGTATTAGAGCTTTGTATGTAATTGTTTCATGATACATGATATATTACATAATAGAAGATAGTGGGGTTTTTAGCTATAATATTTCCCAGTAAAATTATCTGTGTTATGTGTGATTGATCTTTCTTCATGATATTGTGATTGGCGACTATGTTTCAAATTCCGCAAAGATTTGTAGAACCGATTATGTATTTAACAGTAGCATACGATTGTTAGATCAGGAGAATCCAGGACATACATGTATTTTGTATTAAATTTATACAAATATAATTTTTTTCCTAAACTTGAAAATGTGTATCAACTTTAGTCAATCTCTCTTCTATTTGTAATGGTTCAGGCATAACTTTCTCTGATACTTGCATATCAACTAGACTTTCACCACTTTGCGGCTAAGGATCAGTATTAGCCCATTATTCTGTCTCAAGTTTTGGTTCATGAATATATACTAACAATGCTACTTCCTTTCCTAAATATGATATTATGTGTAAGGATCATATATCCAACGAGACTCCTTTTCTAATCCACAGAAAAAACATTAATTCCATGTTGACGAAAAATAAAGAACAGGTTGAGACCCTGGGTTCGGGTGTAGGGCCCAACAAAATCTTCACCGTAGTCTAGCATAGCACTGACATTTTCACCTTATTCTAAGAGAGTAAGGCATCTCACCTGAGGAACACTGTGACCTTACTTAGGTAAGGGACTAGAACTAATAATTTAGAGAAATCAACTAGTAATACTCAATAATCTCAGAACTAGAACATCAAAGGTACAATCATAACAACTCAAACATTCAAAGGGAAAATATACCATGCGGGTGAACTCACAATTTTTTTTTAAAAGGGGCATGTAAATTCACCCAAGAAGACTCTCATATAACCTTGCAACTTCTTATTTTATTATTTTCAACAACATTACATCAATATATCTAGTACATTAATATATATGGCTCGAAGGCCACATCAACAAAACATTAACTAGCATCATAAGATAATACATGAGAAAGATAATACAAAATAGTGTGGGCTCAATAGGCTCCGCGATAGCATTCTAGTGCACTTCTTGCCTTCTTATATGTTCAGATTTTCACTTCGGCCTTTTAAACACTTCAGTCGATTGGACTATTGCTTCTCCCTCAGATGCTCCACCCTTTCTCTTTTCGGTTGTCTTTTTTGCTCAGCTACGTCTGCTTCTCTGGATTTCAAGGAACCTTCCCACTTGACTGTAATTGTGTGACCCCTGATTTCTCTGGATCTCCAGCTTGCATTTTGCAAAAAGGTGGAAAATTTTTCTTTTGAAAATTCTACAGCCAATATGCCTCCTCAACGGTGAAATGTACAGGTATTTTTCTTGTTTTTCCATAATTAAGATTTTTAGCAGATTAGAATTTCAAATAACCTTAAAATTAACCATTTAAAAGAAAAAAAAATTTCGCGTGGTGTGCATGAGCCGTTCGGCTCGCATCGATAAGCGATGTTTCTTGTAAAATTTACAGGCCGCACTGCAACCGATGCTAACGGTATACGCACCGTGTCCGGGGTGGTATCAAAAGGTGCCCCACATTATTTTAAAATTAAAAAAAAAAGGTGCGGTGCAGTCATTTAGCCGGTCGCACCATTGACCATGGGAATAGCAACACGGTGAGTTGACAGAAATATCCGCCCCAGTGTCTATCAATGCACTGCATTTAGCATTCTGACAGGGTCAATGGTGCGACCTGGTAAAAGACTGCATCATTGACTATGTAATTTGTCAGGAAGTTGGTGCACTGACACAACTATACGTGTCGGGGCGTATATTTTAGTTAGCGCACCACTCTTCTAACATGATATATAGTCAACGGTGCTTTAAAAAGTTTCAGGTGCACCGCATACGGTGCGTTGTATATCATCTGGGGCACCGCCTCCAGTGCACTACAAAAAAATGCTGCACCAGCACCGGTGCATGACTATTTTTGTGGTGCACCGAATGGTCTATTTTTTTTCCAAAAAAAATTATATATGTATATTCCTAAATGCATGTCTGATTTAATAAAAAAAATTATTTAATATTTCAATGATTCAGAGAGAAGAGGAAGAACAACATCAACAACAGGTGGAGCAGTATGACATGCTTCACCAGTGGGAGGCACGAGAGAGGGAGGGAGATGTGTACCCTCGCCCTATTATAGCAGATACCCAAGGTATCCTAAGGCAGGTAAGCCTCGTCAAGTTCTATGAGGAGGCTACTTCCCTAGAGGGCCATAGTGTGTTTTTGAGACATCTTAGCCATAGGTGGAATGCCCACCGACACGCTTTCCAGGTTGGTCTAGACTAGTGGTACACACCCACTAAGGAGGATATATATTTCATTACAGGGCTATCAAGGAGAGGGGTGGATTTTGCCTCATTCCTAGAGGTTCCAGCTAGTTGTGTAGTAGGGAGTCAGTTAGTTTACTCCCAGAGATACACTGGAGCATCAGTACTGTCTCCTTCAGAGTTTTAGGTCACTGGAGGGAAGTTACGTATTGGCGCATTTGGTAGTGAGGTTGTGTAGTGCCTCTCAATTCTCATTTCGAACATTTCACACAACACCAGTGATGAGCAACGCATTAGTTTCTTACTTCTATATTATGTTGATTCTTTAGTACAGGAGCCACAACTTGTCAGGTGGTCTGCCATTTTTTTGCAGTAGTTTTATATAGCCTTAGATAGATGTCATGCTCATGCACAAGGGAGGATCAAATTCCCTTTTGCTTCAGATATTTTTTGTTTATTTTTTAAGAGGTTTCTAGAGATGAGGCCTACTTTTGTTCGGTAGCCTCATAGGCCGATGTTGGAGGCATGCATGCACATATGGGGGCTGATGATGCCCAAGAGGGGAGAGACTATGTTTCTAGCTAGGATATCACATGATACACTAGACTTACTAGCTAGTGTTGACGAGCTTCATCCCTTCGTTATGGTCCCCTGTCCTTATTTTGGATTGGATTGGCGAGGGTGTGCCAACATCCTCTTCACAGATGATGAGCTGCCATATGATAGAGGTAATATTACTGTTTTATTTATATTTATTCTAACATGTTCTTTAACTTGTTAATTTTATTAAATTGTCTAATTATTGTTGTGTACATGTAAATATTTTGCAAACATTGGATCTTTTGATTGCGAGGAGTTTCCAGCACCACCACATTATCCAGGTGTGGATCCTGATGAAAATCAGGTCATGCCAGATGTCGATGATCATCAGGAGGCCGGTGCAGAGAGACATGCTCCTGTTGGTGCATCGGTACTGCCTTTTTCTAGGTGTGGTCAACCTAATACTAGATACAGGATGGATTTGGGCAACCAAATCAGTGCATTGATTGTTGAGGTGGGGATCAGGCCCGCTCATTACAGAGACATACAGGTCGATGAGAGGTTATTACATATGTGGAGATGCATGTTGTGTGACATGTACAGCCTGATGCGACATGTCGTAGGAGCTATGACAGCTATTACGTGACTGAGGAGGACTTTTGCATGTTATAGGTGTGGTTGAGCCATAGCACGTGATGGATAGTCCGCAAGCAGCAACTCATCATCTCATGATCTTTCACCTCGCGCCACGCCAAATGAGCATGAGGCTCCACTAGCATCTAGCAGTCATCATGGAGATGAGGCTGGACCATCGGCCACATCTAGTCAACAGCTTGTAGCATCCATCAGTACTAGTCATGATCATGAGCAGGCTGGACCATCGACTATCAAGGCTGCACTATTGTCTAAGCAGGCCTCCACTAGTACTACTATTGATGTTGTACCACCACCAACTGATCCATGACATTTATATTACAATTGTATATTTTTAACATTATTTAGATATATATATATATATATATATATATATATATATATGGTCCATGTATTTTATGTTCATGTTGCAGTTGTACTTAATTTACATGTTGGTGATCACCATAATGTGTATATTGTTAGGTCATGTTAGATATGTTCATTTAATGTGCAGCTTGCAGATAGATGTGTATGTGATAGCATGAGTTATTTGACATGAGATGTATATTTGATGTTTGTGTTGTGATGATGTTAATATATAATGTTAATTTGATGTTTGAATGTGTTTTTTAGTCAAATATGATGTTTGTACAATGGTTATCATGATCGTTATGTTTATTAATTAATTTAATATTAAATGACCATGATATTTATTAAATATTATGTCGTGATTGTAATTGAAATTTAAATTTTAATTGCATGTAAAATTGTAAAATTGTATTTGTATTTGTATTTTAATTGTAATTGTATGTAATTTTTTAATGTAAAATTTTAATTGTAATTGTGTATATGACAAATTGTAAAATTGTAATTGTAATTGTAATTGTATGTAAAATATTTGTAAAATTGTAATTGTAATTGTAAATGTAATTCTAATTGTAATTGTAATTTTAATTGTAATTGAATGTAAAATATTTGTAAAATTTTAATTGTATTAATAATAAATGATTTTATTAAAATATTTAAATTTGTAAATTTGTAAATAATTGTAAATTAATAAATCTAGAATAATATGAATTTTTGTAAAATAATAAAGTTTAGAAAATAATGCAAATAAATTCATGTACTTTAGAATTGTCATTATTTTATTATGATCTTACATACAAAAAAAAATATCTTTATACAGTCTGGTGCGCTTATCATCATAACACGCACCGGTGTGTCTTAGTACTCAGATGCACCGGTGCTTCACAAATCTTCTGCATCGGTGCATCATAAAACACCGCTCCAAAACATAAACCTCGACCTTAGAAACCACACCGGTGCACCTATAAAACCCCGCGCACCGGAACAAGGTTATTCTGTAAAGAGCAGAATTGGAGCAACGAAGGGTTCGAATCATGGGCAAGAATTTTTCTGAGGAGATGAGGGTTTGAAAATACGAGATTTTGAATTTCGGATGAGAATTTTATAGCAGATAAAATGAGTGATTCAAACAGAAAGACAGACAAAAATTCTTACAGGGATGCAGACGGCTATAGAGCTTGATAGAGTACAAAAGGAGAAAAGGAGTACAGGTTGAGACCAGCAGAGAGCATTCGGTTGAGGCCGATGATAGGGTTAAGAGGTCCCATGATAGAGAAATGGAGAACAGATTTGATGGCAGAGAAAGATCAATCGAGGCATTCGATAAAGCCAAGAGGCATCATGAAGGGAAGGATTCTCATTCCCTTAAGGACAATAGAGAAAGATCAATTGATGTTGTTGATCTGGCTGGTAGGTCCCATGAAGGGAAATATTCTCCAGAATGAATTTAAAAGCAGTTGGGAATATTTTCCGAGCTTCAGTTGACTTACATAAACTTTTACCGGCAAAGTTGACGTCGCATAAAGTCACATCTTCAGCTTTCAATTGAACCTGAATGGCATCTCTAACTTGTCTGAGTTGTGGTCCTGGGGATGAAACCAGTAAAAATTCTACTTGTATTATAAATGGAAATCCAATGACCATTTTTGTGGGAAGAAAAGCATAGATACCTGCAGCTACCATATTTCCACCTGCAAATTGGTTTCCCATTGGAAAATCTAATGTAATAGCCCATTTTTCAATGTCTCTCCTCTGCTCAATGCTATACCCATTTTCTACGGGAAACCATTGCCTCCATATGTAATAATTGCATCATCTAATCGAAAATTGGCCTTCTTCTGCTAACAAATGCAGAGTGAAGGACTCATCGTCATTGCTCCCAGAACATTCAAGGTCAATTTTTCATAAAATAGAGATTGTTTAAATTTTGTTAAGATCAAGATAGAAAGCACAAAGGAGAAAAGAGGAAATTGGATGCCAAGATGGAGGAGGAACTTACAAATGAGTAAGCAGATCATGGGGCACATTTTCTTGTTGCAGGTTATGGAAAGGTTCAAGTTTCTTTTTCTGAAAGAAGAAGAGGTGTAGTTTTGAAAAGAAATGGCCCAAATATTTTCACAACAAAATGTACATTTCCAACATGTCTAAAAACTAAAATATCTCCAACTTCAATAAACTGCTCAGAAACAAAACTTTCCCAACCATTTGTGAAAACTACCCACGTCTTAGCATAGCACAGGTTCACATGCCACAATTGCCCACTTGGGCCCTATAGTATTGCATCTTCACATGCCCCACATTGCATTCTCTCCACATAATCAGTGGGGACCTCCTTCAATGAACAAAATGCATTGGAAGAATAGTTATTTCCATCAAATCGGTGCTACTGTACATATAACCGCACTAGTGTGTTTTAGTTATTGCACACTGATGTCGGTGTTACAAAAGGATGCACTGGTGTGGTGCTATTAATTGACGCACTGGTGACGAATAAATGAAAATAAAAAAAATGCAACTCTATTTTATTTAAGTGAAAAAAAAAACGGCAAATTGAAAAATGGGCGGAAAAATATTTTCGAAAATCTAATTTCATAAAATAATTCTTTAAATAGTAAACACTTTTCATTATTTCACTATTTTTGCTAAAATGTTCAGCTAGAGATTTGCAGGAGACATACCTGGAGCAAGAGAGCACGAGAGCACTGTGGAGTAGTGAAATACGTTTGAACAGAAGTGTTTAGACAATTAGAAACCAAACCTCTGGTGATTCAAATCCTATATCATAGAATTTCAAACCATCTCATCATTAAATTTGATTATTTTTTTTACTTTTTCTACAATTTTTTTTCTTTTTCTGTAGTTTTATCCATTTTTACCCTAAACCCTTCATTTTTTTGTTTTTTCCCTTTCTTCTCCTTGTTTCTGTGAATTCATAATTAGGGCTTTTCATTTTAGATTGAAATCCAACCCACGGGACGACTTGCATAGTCGAATCCCAATCCATTCGGCCATTGCGTGAATTTTTGGCAAAAATGGATTTTTTTTTTTATCGATATGCCCTGTGTAACCTAGCGCACTGGTGCACTTTATTATACAGCGCACTAGGCAAGTACTGTGTAATAAAAAATTTGAATTTTTTTTTTTTAAATCAGTGCGCCATATCTGAAATAAGCCACCGGTGCTCCATGTTACGAGGATAACACCATACGGTCTATTACACTGTTTGTGTGGTTTGTTTATAATACCCCCATGCACTGTACAGTCTATTATACTATTTTTGCGGTGTTTTTTTAATACCCCCATGCACTGACGGTGGTGCATACAGCATGAAAGGCACGCCGGTTTCTTGAGATTTAATTTTTATCTGAAAAGTTGACAATTTATTTATAAATATATTAATGAATGATATGGTATAGGTTTCAGATTGATAAAGAAATGTCTGACAAGAGATCAAGTAATAAAAATACTGATAACACATCAAGAAAAGAAAAAAAGGCAAGTTCTTTGTAAATTCTTTAGAAAAAATATTATTTTTGTACTATACGTAAGTTTAACTAATATGTATTATTTACTATGTATCATGCAAAGCCACAAAATGACGAAGCTCGATATGATTATTTCCGATCTAGGACCAGAAGTGTGTAAAAGCTTGATGGAAAAATTGCAAAAGGATGAATCAGGTGAATGAAAAAATACTATCGATCCAATATGAGTTTCTTTTTTTAATTTTCATTAATAATATACTTAAATTTATTAGATAACATGTTTCAAAAGATATATTAAATCACATATGTTTAATTTTCTATAGGGAGCAACAATTCAGAAAAATAATGTTGTTCTAAGAAAAGAAAAAAATAGAACATGCAAATGAAAATTAATTGCTCCTTAGCTCATCTGGAGTGGTGCTAGAGGTTAACGAAAGGGGGAAAAACTTTTACAAAAGTTTGAGGGATCTAGTGGAACGAATGTATAGACGTTCTTTCCACTTACAATACAAAAACCAATCCAATGATTCCAAGAACCAAATTTTATCTAAACTACAGGAAGAGTTTCCAGAGAATTGGTTAATGAGACATGTCATACTTTTAATAGCAAAAGTGTACAACAAAAAAAAAGAAGGAATGAAAAAGTAATATTCCTTTAAATTTTTGCCTAGACTTATTTATAAATATCACTTTTGTTATATTTACTTTTCATATATCAATATAAAAATTAAATATTTTATTTTCATGTTACATTTTCATAAATATTATGAAAATCTCAAAAGATGAATGAGTTGATATCAAAAATATGCCAATAGGAATGTCCAAAATGGTGTACAAGGAAATTGTCAAAGAAATGGACAAAATTGCATCGCAGGAGGACCCATCTCAACAACAACGTGCTTCAAATGTAATATGTAATCATTGAATTTTTCAATCATTAGGTACAATAAATAAACAATTTAGCATTAAATATTAATTTTCAAGAATTTTCTTGTGGAAAAGAAAATAAAATGGAACCCATTCAGCGCATAAAATAGGACGACAAGGAAGAAAAGGGTTGATATCTAAGTTTGTGAGTAATTGTTACTTCCTTATAACAACTTAACTAGATTTCATTTTTGTATTTTTTAAGTTGTTTTACAAAAATCATCATTGAATGTCTTCAAACAGGTGCTAACATACACAGAAGAACCATCAAATGAATTGATTGAAATTGGGTTAAATATGGGTTGTGAGTATATGTCGACATATCAGAAATTTTGTGGAATTTGTAAGCATCTATAGATCTTGTTTTACTTAGCTCTGTCTATAATTACTAGAACAAAAAAAATATTTTATATTAATATATGATTTGTTATGGGGTATAAAACTTGTAGGAAACAAAGTATGGAACTGCACCAACAGATGAAATTTTGAATGATGGCATTGTACATTGTTTTGAAAGTATATGTGTAGTTTATGAGTCAATTTTTGCTATGGTACGTCATTTTTATTTTTGATTTACATTGATGTAGATTAGTTAAAATTGCAATTTTCATTATTCTCACCAATGTATATACACTCATTTCAGTTTATTTTTATGTTTGTAGATGGAAGGTGAAGAAGAAGAAAACAATCAACACCGTGAACAAAACATTACTGAAAATAACCCAAGTCATGGAAGAAGCTCTAGAAGTGATAACAGTTCAAGCGAAGAATGATGATCATTATGTTTAGATATCAAAGCAAGGCGTTGTATTTTTTGAAATTTATTACAGCGTGAAAATTCTTGTTTAATGTAATGGACATGATACAATTCAAACAAAGGGATACTGTCGCCTTATTTGTATATTAAAGTATCTTATATATATATATATATATATATATATATATATATATATATATGTTTTAATTTATTCTATTATGTTCTCGATTGTCGCTATTGCATTCTCCATTGTCGTTCTCAAATGCACTAATAAAAATTTAATTCATATGAATATTTTTATAAGATATATATGTGTCAACTTTTGATGAATAATAAATTTTTAAAAACCACAATAATTATGATATGATATAAAAAATTAATCCAAACATCACATTCAAATGCATTGATAAAAATTTAATTAATATGAATATTTTTATAAGATGTGTCGACTTTTGATGAATAATGAATTTAAAACAATCACAATAATTGCACTGTCACAGATCGATTTTTCTAAAAAACACAAAATGAAAACCGGTGCGTGTCAGTTACTGTACACCAATGCATTTGTAGTCTGTAATGTTCCCAATTAGCCATTGCTACTTGTAACATCATAATTGCTCCATTTTTGAAACAAAAGTAGGAAACACAATAAAATCTATCCCGGTGTGAAAAGGGATTGAGGTAGGAGGATAAAATAAAGCCTCTTTAGTGTGAAGAGGAGAAAAAGAAAGGAGCTAGCTATAGTTGACCAAGTCAACAATGCTATCACAAAGGGAGGGAAAGCTACTAGGGTAGCGCATTTTTGAAGGAGGAAACTTCTCAAGGAAGCTACATCACCAATGAGTGGGGACCGGGATGGAGAAGCTCACTAAGGATAAAAAGGAAGGGATAGCAGCAAAGGGATTCATTCATTCATTCATCTTGTTTCAGTCTTATGACTGATTTCAAGCTTCATCTGTTTAGCTGGAGTTACAGAATTGTTTAGTGCCAAAGGTTCTCATGCGGGAATGCTATCTTTATCATTGATATAGTTGATTGGGAGATCTAAGGAGGAGGAGGTGCATAGTTGGGGTTGCATTATTTCTGCAGCAGTTGAATAGCTGGGGTTGCATATATCCCATTTGTGCTTATTTCAAAAGAGGAGGAGGTTATTTCCACTCTAGGAGATCTATTGAGAAAGGCCTTGGGCCCATTATTGTATTGTGTGTCCCTTTTTTATCATATCAGATATTTCTCAATACAGATTTTTTGGGTACAACGTTATTTTCTGCAGTGTTGTATCTTATGTTGCTATTTTGCCGGAAACCCTTGCCGGAGGGTTCCAATTTGCCTGTAAAAGAGGTCAATCCTCTCATTTATGATTATATAATGAGTGAAAGCTTCAGATATATGTTATTCCATCCATTTATATAGTTTTCATAACAAAAATAATGTTGTTGCTACCTCCGGCATTTCTCTTTTATGAAGTACTGGGTTTGTGGTGCTTTTCTTAGCATATTTGAGTTGGGGAGATATGTTTAGTGTAGCTAGAGTTATTTGTTTTTGATGCCATTCTATATTTAAGCTACATACAGTATATTTTAGAGGATCCAAGCCCTGGTCTATGTTATTTTTGCACTGATTTCCTTATACAGTGTCCTCATTGGAGATATTGCTGAAATTCCTGGAAAGGAACATTACAGTGGTATCGGAGCTCTGCTCTTGGCTCAACTTGTGGGGGGGAGATTTATCTTCAGCATGGAGAAGGAATACATCTCAAGACTCGTACTTCAAACCTTGTAGAACATTGCAAGGGATCTCAAGGAGATGAGGCATGAAGAGCACTCTTTAGGGTTTTTCCATAAGGCAAGCACCAGCACTGCAAATGGCATGGGAAATTCAACTGCATCACAATGCTCCACCATGCCTTCATTTCTAACTTAAGGAGATAAGGAGGGCTCTCTGGGGGAGTATTTTGAATAATATGAACTTCAGTCTCAAAGGTTCAAGGAGCACTTGAGCTTTCAGGAGTTTTGTCGGATCAAGGATGGAAGGAGGAGTGACCCTCATCAAAGGGAGGATAACTTGATGCAGGGATCAGCCCTACAACGCAGTATGGTAGGGTTCTTCTTGCCCACATTTTATGGGACACCTAAGTGCACATCAAAAGCATGGGTGGAGAAGATGGACACATACTTCCAGCTCAACAAGGTTTCTGAGATAGAAGCCATCAAGATAGTTGCATTGCACTTAGAAGGGGAAGCTCAAGATTGGTGGTTTCATGGACTAACCACACTTGGGCATCATCATATCATTTCATACTCATATTTCACCAAGAAGATAGTGGAGAGGTTTGATCCAAGAGATTCATAAGCCCACTTTGCCAAGATAACCAAGCTCAAGCAAGAGGGATATCTTGAGGATTACATTGCTGAGTATTTGTAGCTTTCAGTGATGGTATCCAACCTCACTATGAGAAGGAAGGTATGCATGTTTGTGAATGGGATGGCTGAACCATTAAAAGGATTTTTCAAGTCTACCAAACCAACCACACTCCTTGAAGCTGTCGAGAAAGCTAGAGATCTACAACACATCTTGCCCAGGGCAAGAACCTTTTTGCAGCAAAAGACTCACTCAAGGCCAAGGGAGACAATCTCTACTCAGGATTTGGAGGGGAAATGTGTTATAGGGGGAACACATAATATCAAGACCTTCTCCAAGAAGGATGCCAGTGTTGTACAGCCCATAGAAGACTTTTCTCCAAGAGGAGGAGTTGTTGCATCGTTAAAAGGAGTCCCAAAGTTTCTGACCTTTAAGGTGAGAGGCACCATCATGGGGCAAAGAGTTTGTGTATTGATAGATAGTGGAGCCACTCATAATTTTATTGATGCACAGCTGGTACACAAGAGAGGAATTCCCATGGAGGAGTTTGAGGGATTTTCAGTTTTGGTCCCAAGAGCCATGACTCTACAATGTGCCAAGTATGTTCCAGCACTAACCATTACTATGGGTACCTATACATTGACAGACCACTTCTTTGTGGTAGATATTATAGACACCAATGTCATATTTGGAGTCCAGTGGTTAGTCACTCTTGGGAGAGTTACCACTAACTGGAGAACCTTGGAGATGGAATGGACCAGAGGGGGGGATGGGTAGCAACAAAGGATCAAGGGTATGAACACATATCTCCCTCAGGTTGTTTCAGCACATAGGATGGAGGCAGATCTATGTAAAGGAGATGTTGAATGGGTAGTGGAGCTGCATATATCCGAGGTGAAGGGCAAGGACTCACCGTTGCATCTAGATGTTCAATCTCTTTTGGACTGGTATTCTAGAGTATTTGGGGATATCCCACCAGGGAGACTTCCTAACTGAGGGTTTGAACACACCATTGAGTTGGAACAAGGGGTCCAAGCAGTGATCACCACTCCTTATACGCATCCCAAGGCTTATAGGGATGAGATTGAAAGAGCTATCCAAGATCTGCTAGCACTAGGACACATCTGGCCTAGTACTAGTCCTTTTACTTCCTCGGTGATTTTGGTAAAGAAGAAAGATGGCACATTGAGGATGTGCATTGATTATCGAGCCTTGAACAAGAAGACTATGAAGAACGGGTGCCCTATACCCAAGATCGATGAACTCATGGATGAGTTAAGGGGATCCAAATACTTCTCCAAGATTGATTTGAGGTCTGGGTACCATCAAATCATGGTGAGGGAGCAAGATATCCCCAAGACAACGTTCAGGTGTCACTATGGGAATTTTGAGTTTCTTGTAATGCCCTTTGGATTGACTAATGCTCCAGCAAATTTCCAATCCTGCATGAACCACATCTTCCGAGGTCATTTGAGAAAGTTTGTATTGGTCTTCTTTGATGATATTCTTATCTACAACTGCACTTGGGAGGAGCACTTGCAACATATTGAGATAGTCTTGCATATCCTCAAGGAGCAGCAATTCTATGCCAAGTTCTCCAAATGTGAATTTGGTCTCACAGAGATGTTGTATTTGGGGCATATCATAGGGGTGGATGGAGTGAGGGTACATGAGGAGAAGATCTAGGCTATCAGAGATTGGCCTGAACCTAGGAATGTTACAGAACTCAGAGGGTTTGTGGGCATATTCACTTATTACTGGAAGTTTGTGAAATGATTTTCACAATTAGCAGCACCACTCACAGATTTGAAAAATAAGGGAGCTTTCCATTGGACACCTATAGCGCAGAGGGATTTTGATAAGCTCAAAGAGGTAATGAGTAGTTGTCCTGTTTTGGTTTTACCTGACTTTTCTCATCCTTTTGTGCTAGAATGTGATGCATCAGGTGAAGGTATTGGGGCAGTCTTGATGCAAGGAGGGCATCCTATAGCCTTTGAGAGCAGGAATTTTCTCCCTCATGAGAGGCTATACCCCATCTATGATAAATAAATTTTTGCTATCATGCATGCATTAGCCAAATTCTGGCAATACTTGGTGGGAAATAAGTTCAAGGTGAAGAATGATCACAACAGTCTTAGATTCTTCCTTGAACAGAGACAACTTCAGGAGATACAACAGAAGTGGGTGAGAAAAATCCAAGCTTATGACTTTGACATAGAATATGTCAAGGGGAAGAGCAATATTGTAGTTGATGCTCTATCCAGGAGGCCTATAGCACTGTCCTTGAGGGGCATGGACGCAGATTGGAAGGCTCAACTCTTAGTTGAGTACTCAAAATATGACTTTCCATGTGAAATACTTGATGCGGTGGTATTGGATGAAAGGTTTAGAGTAATGAATGAGGTTATCTATTACAAGGATCAGATCTACTTGACTAAGAATTCTAATCTCAAGGAGAAGATCTTATTGGCCTCACATGATTCACCACTTGCCGGGCATCAAGGTTTCACAAAGACTTACAGATCTATCAGAGAGAGATTCTCATGGAAGGGTCTCAAGGATGATGTGCTCCGGCATGTCCGGGAATGCACCATTTTCCAATAGAATAAAGGGGAACACACTTACCCCGCTGGATTTTTGCAGCCACTACCTATTCCGGATGGGAAGTGGGAAAGTATCTCTATGGACTTCATCACTGGCTTACCGGCAGTACAGGGTAAGGACTGTATCTTTGTTGTTGTTGATAGACTAACAAATTACTCTCGGTTCTTTGCCATTTATGCACATTATACTGCTTCACAGGTAGCTGAGCTCTTCTTCAGATATGTATTTAGACTCCATGGTCTCCCTAGGACCACAGTGAGTGATCGGGACAACCGCTTCATGGGTGAATTTTGGCAGGAAATTTTTCAGTTAGTGGGGACTGATTTGACTCCAAGGACTAGCTATCACCCCCAAACTGATGGGCAGACAGACATAGTGAACAAGTGGCTAGAAGGCTACTTGAAGAACTATGTGGCAGGGTAGCAGAAAGCTTGGCTACGTTGGCTCCACTTGGGAGAGTATTGTTACAACACTACTCACCATATTTCTATTGGAATGACTCCATTCTGAGCCTTATATGGGTATGAGGCACTTTCATTTATTGATGTTATGTTTGGGGCAAGTAAATATAAAAGGGAAAGGGATTGGATTCAAGAAAACCAGGACATACTCAGGGCCCTCAAAGACAACATTGCCACTGCTCAGAACCAGCAGAAGATGTATGCAGACCGTGGTCTGATAGAGAGGCATTTTGAGGTGCGAGATCTTGTCTACCTATGTCTTCAGCCTTACAAATAGTCCACACTCAAGTTGAAGGGTGCTGAAAAGCTCAAACCACATTTCTATGGGCCATACAGGATGAAAAAATGTATCGGTAAGGTAGCATATGAGCTGGAGCTTCCTAAAGGGAGCAAGATCCACAATATCTTCCATGTCTCTTGCCTTAAGAATGCCATTGGGAGGAATGTAGTTGCCAACATGGAACTTCCTCCTATTGATGATGAGGGCCATTTGATCTTGCAACCAGAAGCAATCTTAGACACAAGGGAGAGGAAGCTGAGAAACAGAGTCATCAAGGAATATCTGATTCGATGGAGGAATCTACCAGATGAGGATGCCACTTGGGAGGGAGAGAAGATCTTGCAGCATCCTTCTTTACTGTTACTTGTGGGAAAGCAACTTTTGAGTGGGAAGGACTGTAATGTTCCCAATTAGCCACTGCTTCTTGGAAAATTATAATTGCTCCATTTTTTTAAATAAAAGTAGGAAACACAATAAAATCTATCCTAGTTGTTGGGGTTCCCATGTTTTGGCAAGGTTGGAAATACCAAAAGATGAGACAACATCGAACCACTTTCAGACCTCAGGATCTAGCCCTTTTGGGTCCAGAGAGGGATCTCTCTATGATTGGCAAGGGATTTATGTCTTTGAAGTGCAAAGGTTAAGATATTATGCTAGTTATAAGGCTCAGGGTTTGTTTGTTTGATTGTTTGTTTGGTTGTTGGGAATCAGGAAAGAAGGGTTCAATATAATACAAGGACGAGAAAAGAGGACTTAGGCAAAGGAGAGATAATTCCAGGGAACATTCAAGACCATTGGGCAATGGAGTCAGGAAACGATTTTCTTGCTAATCAATATATAGGCTTTCAGTTGAGCTAGTCATCTAAAGCATTGGATCTTAAAGATGATAGTGTGGTATGATAGGCAAGAGGGAAAATGAGAGCAAGGAAACATTAAAGATTTTAGAACACAAAGTTGAAAACCTGAGATCAGAGAGAGACTTTGAACTCTCAATGCTTCGGCCTCCAGCTTAAGGGATCTTAGAAAGTTTAAATTAATTGAAAAGGATCCTAGTGAGATAGAGACAGAGTTCTAGACCTCCCAATGTTCCCAATTCACTCAATTAAATCCTAACAAGAACATCTAAGAACAAATTTCTTTAATTCATACATCAGCTAGCAGGCATGTCATCCACTACACTGGTTAAATTAACTGAAATCAACTCTTGGATAACACATTTAGTAGAAAAAATTAAAGGCAAGGAGAGCAAAAACATAGGGTACCTAACAAGGGTAAATCCTATGCCAGATTTCTGAGGCGAGCCAGTAGAAATGAAATGAAATGAGATAAACACAGAGACAGAAAAACATCACCGCAGCTTTAGATCAGGATCTAAAGAAATGTGCTTGTCATATTAAAAAACAACACCAGTCAGGTATAACATTGCCAATGTCTTGATATTCAGTCTAAAAACATCTTCCTCAGCCTATCTTACAACTTTAAATAGAGACTATGTCCCAAAAGAAACAACTTGCAATTCTCTGATAACTGATCAACAACCTTTACAATGAGTTCCTTCTTGACTTTATAGCTGAACAGAGCAGAGGAGGTAGGTGAAACACTAAATGAAGCATTAAACTCAGAAAGGAAAGAGGGTCGAAGCCCATTCTGTTTAAACTCTGTGCATTTATCTCTGGCACTCTTTGGTGAAAGAATGATCTTCTTCAGGCTACCATTTACTCTGGTATGGCTCTGATGCACTCTGGCTGCAGTACTTTGTAGTAATTTTAGGTGAATAAACAAAAAGGCAGATTGAGGTCTGCCATGCTGCATAACAAATTATTTGGTAGCATAGGACTATTTCATTAGGGTGGAAATCTTCTGAGGAACATGGTAAATAAGGGAACAATATGGGCGCTTTGTCCTTTCACAGGTAAGAACGTTCTACTGATGTAGCTACCCTGATAGTATTGTTTTCTATGCGCTGGGCCTTCCGTGTGATCCATGATGTCTTTGGTCTGGTACCTTGCCTTAAAATCATTGGATTAAGGCTCAAAACCTTCAATAACAGGCCTTAAACACTCTTTTTTCCCGCTGATACTCTTTGTCGCTTCCACGCTTGCCTCTGACTGTGAAATCTATGCTTTAACGGCTCTGGGGAAGAATTTATAGAGTTTAAACTCTGTTCCTTTAATGCGAGCCCTGTCATACGTCTTCTCAGACCTTTCTTCATGAGTTCGGCACTTGAAAAATGGTCCTTTCCTGTTTCTCTGTAACTGTTCAGAGATTGTGAATCATGGCGGTTGTCCGCTTCTTGTACCCTGCAAAATACACAACTTTGTTATGAAATCCATGCATAGGGGAGGATGGCTATGGAGGACGAGAAGACTGATAGTACGATGGTGGTAAAACGGTGTTTTGGATGAAACAATGGTGAACAATGCAGTACTATGGTGCAGACAACGACTAATAGGGTTTTGGTAGAGAAATGCACGTGGACCGTTTGATCGTGGTCCGGTGGCGAAGATCAACGGTGGAGATTTAATTAGTGGAATGGTTTAGAAAGCTGGGTGGAATGCATAGAAATGGATGTGAAACATTAAACTTTAATGTGAAACACGAGAGTTTGGATATAGGCGGAAATATAAAGAAATGAAATGAAAATGATCGTGTGGTGGGACCCGGCATGGGTTGAGGGCGATTCATTTAGAACCGTGGGATCTGAGGAGGAGATCGACGGCTATAATCCAATTGGAGGGGAGAAATGGGAGGGTTGGAAGCCAAATTGAAAGAAGGTGCGATTGGTTTATGACTGTTGGATTTGGCTCTAACGGACGGTCGAGATTGAACCGGGAGATCACAATCGCAAAGGGTAGAAGGTGGTAGCAATTGAAAAATGTGATTGCGATTGGAGCGGGCCGTCAGATCGACAGGGGAATCAACGGTGGAGATGCAATCGGCGTATCACAATCAGGAGGCGCAAAGGAGGTGATGCGATGCGAATGGCGTGATGCGATGGAGCACCAGCCATTGGATTTGGCGGGGAGATCGATGGTTCAAATGTGATCGGAGGATCGCAATCGGAAGGAGCGGAGGAGTGGCATGGTGCAATTTTTCGATTGCGATCGGGGTGGGAGTGTGATCAACGCCGGGCCATCTGATCAAAATGGTAGATCAACGGTGGAGATCGTGGCGGAGGCCTTGAAGACCAAACCCAATCGCATCGGATTTTTTATGTTTAACAAAGGAATGCGCTTCTCCGAACGTTGCGATTGCGATTAGCACTTGAGTCCTTTGCACCTGGTTCTAGGGCGGGGTAACGTGGGGAAGTGGTTTACGGGCTAGCAGGAAAGGGGCTAGGCCCTGATATAAGTTGAAAAGTGGGTTTTTTGCCCCATTTTAAGTCCATTTCAAATCCAATGAGGGGTAACAATAGAGGGAAGAAAGGGGAATCAGACCAAAAAAGGGGCGAATATAGGATTTAAAGGGGATTTTGGGAGGATTTAGAGGGTAAAAGGGGAACTTTGACAAAAGGGAAAAGGGGTAAAATGGGACATTCTGCAAGGATACAAGGGGAAAATAAAGGCCCTTTTGGAGCACAATTTTTTATCATCAGTGAGGCTTATTGATTCCAGAATAGCAGAGGGAAACGATCAAAGGGCGGGGAATATGAAAGGCTTCAAGGATGATGTGTTTTCAAGGGAAATGCATTTCTTGAAGGCTCATAAAACAAATTAGCCCCTTGCTTTCTTGTCAAGGAATTTATAGGGGGCTAATAGTGGCTCCACATGGGGATGGATTCTTCTTGAAGGAGTTAAGAATTTAGAAATGATGTTTGGAGTAGGCCAGATGCCTGTTGCTTGAGCCACCTTTCTTCTTTGGTTTTCAGCTGCCACAATTGTGAGGACATCAATTAGCAGAAACATCACCCAAACAATCTACCTACCCATCCTACAATCCTAGCATTTTTTCTTCTTCTAGGGTGCATTTGGACTAGCAGACCCTTTACATCATTTATTTTTCTAAACAAAAAATAAACCTATTCTAATTCTACCCTTATCACTCCATGAGACCAGATTAGACTGTTGGTCTCATATGTTTCTCTACCTAATATAATATCTGTTGGGATTAGACTATCCAGTAGATTTCTTCTCTACATTCTACAACAGAAATTTAAAAACAGTCAAACTGGGATTAGACAGTCTAGTTTGTTGTGGATCCAAGGCATAAATACAGTTGCACATGGACAGAAACTTGCAGAAAACTGAAAACAAAACTTTGAAGGCTTGAAATCTGAAGTTTTGAAGTATCCTTCTTCTTTTGTGACTCAAGTTTTGAGCTTGTTAGAGTCACTTTCTTTTCTTCATTTCCGCTCTGATTTTGGGCTTGTTAGAGCTGATTCTTCTTTCTTCTTTGCTGGTCCAGGTTTTGGGCATGTTTGAACCATCTATCTTTACTTTCTTTGGCTCAGGTTTTGATCATATTAGAGCCAATATTTTCACTTTAGAGGTTCATGTTTTGAGCATGTCTGAACCTCTCCTTTTTCTCTATTTTTTGGAACATTTTCTCTTTTTCTTGAAAACAAAACACTGCAATGGTATGTACAATGGGAATGGAAACTGGAAATTGGAAATTAACAAAAGTAGTGTTTGAGAATCCTGCCATTGACAGGACCCCAAAATAGCTCAGTACCATCTAACTTTTGTAGAAAAAAGGCATTTGAACCCACAGTGGCCTGGATGATGTAGGGACCTTGCCACAAACTGTCAAACGTTTCATGTTTTCCTTTGTCCTCTCTCCTTGAGTCCCACTTTAGAAATTTATCTCCGATTTTGAAATCAGAGGCCTTAGTTCTTTTGTCAAATAACTTATTTATATTTTCTTGAAATTTGATAGCTCTGTTATAGACCTCTTCCCTTGTTTGTTGGAGATGAATTGTTTGGTTTATCCTTCTCACCATACTGTCTTATTCTGTCTAGATCTCTTGGACCAGATAGATCACGGGACCCCAAGGCTAGTAGGAAACACTGCTTCTGTTCCATAGGCAAGCTGGTATGGTGACATGCCAATGGATTTCTTTGTTGTAAGCCTGTCGGCCCACAGGGCATGCACTAACTTGTTATGCCAAGACTTTTTTTTCTCTTCTAACAACTTTTTGATGATGTCCACTAGGCTCTTGTTTGATGATTTAGCTAAGCCATTACCTTGTGGGTAATAGGCAGTTGAATGACCAAGTGCTATTTGATACCTGTGACAAAAATCAACCATTTTCTTGGATCCAAAAGCAGCAGCATTGTCAGTGATTATTTTCCTTGGGCAACCAAACTGAGAGAGGATATGACCCTCTAGGAACCTAATGATGACTGAATCTGTGGCATTCCTAGTAGGTATGGCCTCTATCCACTTAGTGAAGTAGTCTGTGGCTGTTAAGATCCATTTTTTTTGTTCAAAAGAAGCGGGGTGAATCTCTCCTATGAAATCTAGGTCCCATTGCATAAAGCGACCTTCAACAGTGATGGGTTGTAGAGGTAAGGGGAGGATCTTTCTGTTGCCTTCAAAAATCTGCATTTGTGGCAGGCAATTGTCATCTTATGGATATCATTAAAGAGTGTAGGCCAATAGTAGCCAGCTCTGAGTATTTTGTTTGTAGTGGCTTTCCAGCTCAGGTGGCCTCCACACTCTCCTGCATGGAATTCTTGTTTAATCCTTTCTGCTTCAGGCTCAGGAAAGCATTTAAGCAATAGGCCATTTTTACTTTTCCAGTATAAGCTTTCATTCATTATGCAATAGCTTCTGGCTTTTAGCTTTAAGAATCCGGCTTTGGTCTTTGATAGTTCAGGAGGGGTATTGAGGTGTGTAAGAACATACAGAATGTCAGAATACCAAGGATAGCTCTGAAAATTCTCCTCAACAATAGGATCAGGAAATCCCTGCTACTCATCCAAGGCATCCATCATGTTAATGTCAAGGGCTTGTAGATTTGATTCTGCCATCAATTGAGCCAAGCCCTGACCCTTAATTAGTTTGGTGGGTTTTATTTCAAGGTCATATTCCAAGATCACAGCAATCCATTTGCCCCTCTTCTCGTCTAGGTCTTGGGACAAGATATCTTTGACCACTATACTAGGCACATAGGCTATGGTGTGGGAATGCAATATGTACACCCTAAAGTATTTCAAGGCCTTGACTAAGGCATAGGCCTATTTTTCCATTATTTTGTATTTCAAGGGTGCATCTCTCAGTGCTTTGCTGAAGAAAGAAATGGGCTATTTCATTCCCTCTGGGTTTTTCTGCAGTAGAAATGCAGCTACTGTATGCTCGGATGCAAATGAGAAAATCAGAAAATCCTTTGAGTAATCAGGGCTGATTAGGACAGGAGCCTGGGTGAGTGCAAGTTTTACTGATTCAAAATATTTTTTGGCCTCTACAGTCCATTTAACTCTCGTGCCTTTCTTCAACATGTTTGTCATATTCCTAAGGTGTTCAGCTAGATTGGGAATAAACCTTCTTAAGAAGTTGATCTTCCCAATGAAGGACTGTAATTCTTTGATGTTTCTTGGGTGTGTGATTTGTAGTATTCCCTCAACTCTTTGTGGATCTATCCTAATCCCTTTCTCAGATATGATGTGGAAAAGAAGCTTACCTTCCTGTAGCCCAAATACAGTCTTTTTAGGATTCAATGACTGACCGAACCTTCTACATTTTTCAAAGACCTTTCTCAGATGTTTCAGGTGTTCTTATTCAATCTTGGAATAGATTGTTATGTCATCCAGGTAGATGACAATGAAGTGTCCTATTTCATCTGAAAAAGATATGTCCATTACTCTTTGGAAGGTTGCACCAGCGTTCATCAGTCCAAAGGGCATTTTAACATACATAAAAGTGCCCCATGGATTGGTAAAGGCTGTCTTGAGTTGGTCTTCTGGGATTACTAAGACTTGGTTGTAACCTGAAAAACCATCTAGTAGGGAAATCCTTTTTGAGCCTACTACCCTCTGAAGGATGTGTTCCATTTTTGGCAAAGGGTAAATTTCTTTGAGTGAGGCTCTTTTAAGATTCCTGAAATCAATACACAGCCTGATATCCACTGTTTTCTTTCTCACAGCTACAAGGTTTGAGACCTAATCAGAAAACCTCACAAGAACTATTATGCTTGCTTCATACATCTTTTTAATCTCTTTTTCAACTGCAGGCAATTGCTTTGGGTTTATTCTGCGAAGTTTTTGTCTAAAGGGATTCTGATGTTCTTTCAAAGGTATTTTGTGCTGTATAATGTTCGTGTCATAGGCCTTTAAGTCTTCATAGCTCCAAGCAAACACGTCAATGAATTCCTTGAATAATTCAATGTATTTCTTTTTCATGTTTGCCAGCAAAGACTTAACCAACTTAATCATTTTGGGTTTATCTTTAGTGCCTATGTTGCAATTCTTCGACGTCAGAATCAGCGTGCTCTATACTGGGATTTTTTTCTACATCGTCAAAGTCAAAAAGTTCTTCTAAAGGCATCAGACCTCGAGGTATGTTCTTATATTTGGTCTGCAGCACCTCTACTTCTTCACTATTTGTGTTTTTACATTTTTCACTTGGATTTCCAATCTGTTCGTTCAAAGCATTTATTCGTATGTTACAAGGTGGTTCTTCCTCGTCTGAAGGCTCTTCACTTAGGCAGCCATCATCAGATTTCGAGTCTAAATCAGAAAATTCAAACCCGCTCCTGCCCACCAAGAAATATTCAATCTGTTTATCACCCTCAAAGACCTGCCAATATTTTTCATTATCCGGCACTGCAGGCCTGAATTTGGTCTGTATTATGATTTGTTGGTCGCTTGGAGTCTTAGGGTATGAACTGGCTAGGAAAGCTAATTCATTTTCAATGACGTTTTGACTCCTAGGAACAAACACTAATTCATATTCTACAAATGTTTTCAACATATCCACGGCATCATTCCTATATGCTCTCAACCTAGGATGTTTGGCTCTGTATTCACCATTTACTTGTTTTATAACCAACTCAGAGTCCCCCTGCACGGCTATCCTACAGGCTCCTATTTTCTTCAATAGTTTTAAGCCTAGGATAAGAGCCTCATACTCTGCAATATTATTTGTACATTTGAAATGCAGGTTGCAGGCATGGCTCTCTGCGTAGTCACTCTCTGTGTTATGTAGCCACACCCCTGCTCCAACATTTCTCTTGGTGCATGACCCATCAAAGTTCATTTCCCACAGGGGTCCATTTTTCGTTTTATCATCATTTCCCTCCCTATCGTGAGTTTCACTGGTTTGTTTTATTACGGGTTCTGTGTTGTGCTGTGGAGGGTTTCGTTCCTCGTGTGGTATATGAGTTTGTGAGGGGTGACTAACTGGCTGATCACATGTGATTTTTCATTTGGTCTGAATCTCTGTTTCAGTGCACTGTCTAAGGTTATCTTCTTCGTGTTCCTCTAAGTCGAGAGTAGCCATTATGTTAAGGTCCGTAGTCTTAACCCCTTTGTTTGTATCTATGTTTTCTAGTTCTGGCTCCCCCAAAGATTCATTGCCGCAGAAGATAAAGGAGTCCAGGTCTGTGTGTACAGAGTAAAGAGGAGAATTTTCAGGCTTTTCAGGGCTACTAACCAGGAATTTCATTTGTGCCTCCCTATACAGTCTTCTCAGTTGGCTGAAAACAGGGATTGTGGATATGCCCCATCCATCTGCATGGTACCCTGCGGCTTGGCCCCCCAAGACCTTGACAGTAGCATACCATACTTAGGTGGCACATCAGCCACCACAACATCCATGACCATACATTTTTCTGGGATCTGGGTTAGGCTTACACACAAATATTTGATCAAGCCAAGACACTTTACTCTGCTAGAGTCAAATAAATATAGGTCTTTATAAGGGCGGGTTATCTCTAGGCCTAACCTTTCCATCACTACCTTAGGCATCAGGTTGTGTGAGGCCCCAGAATCATGCATTGCATTGTGGAGGATATTATCATGGACATTGAGACTGATATAGAAAGGGGGCACTACCCCTTCCTAAAACTTTCCCTCTATCTTTGGACCAAACAGAAGGGTTGGTTGATCATCACTCAGATTTATAGTGTCACTGTTCTCACCTAAATTTAATGCCTTCAAAATTTGGCCTTTATATACATCCTGAGTGGCCAACTCAAAGAGTGGGATAGAGATTTTAATTTTTGCAATCTCACTTTCTAGATTGAAAGTGGACTGACTCTTTGGAATGTTCGACTCTGTCTTGTTAGCCACTGCCTTGGTGGCTGAATCAGTGTGCTGATTCTCGTTATGTACAGTGTTGATGACAGTTTTATTAGGAGAACTAACTGCAGTGCTAGTGCTGCTAGTTGGTTGTCTTTTTTTCTCACTGTTTTGGTTGTCCCTTTCTTTGTTCTTCCCAGAACTCTCAGCTACTGATGTATTACTTTCAGCAGTTGCTTCAGAAGATCTCTCAAGCCTTTTCTTGATGGTAATCTCAGAAGCTTTGGGTTTGGAATTATTTAGCCTTTTCTTGCTCCTAAGTTCATATTGTCTGACCTGCATGATGGCATCTTCAAATCCAAGTCTGTAATCCTCATATTCTGATCTTCCTTCATCCCAATATGAGGGTGAGGGCTAATCTTCTTTTGTGTAACAGTTACAGATTGAATCTTCTATTTCAAACATGTTTATTGTGTTCCCTTCAGACTCTTCTATGATTCCCTCATCTTCATCAAGAAAGTTCTCTTGGAATGGGGGAATAACTTGTTGATCTGATTCTCTTTGTCTGTTGGGAGTGGCATTGTTTCTTCTAAAGTTTTGGTTCTGGTTATGACTTTGGTTTCTATTTTGGTTACTAACTGTGACAACCATTTTTTCCATCATTAGCTGTAGCTTTTCCATGTTCTTGGATATCTGGTCAATATTGGGGTCGGATGTAGAAGCTACATTGTCATCTCTATATGTTACCCTCTTCTCAGCTCTCAATATTGCTTTCTTCTCAATCATATTAGCCTCTACACTCACTGCTCCTTTTTTCATGTCTTCCAATGTGTTGTAATCCCTCTCCCTAAGCTGGTAGGCCATATCAGCATCCAAACCTTCAGGGTATTTCACTAGAACCATACCTTGGGGAGGTTTCATGTGTGGTGGAAGAGCATTATAAACGTTGTTAAACCTTGTAGAGTAGTCCTGGACACTCTCTCCTATGTTTCTTTTCAGGTTCTTGTATTCTGCTAGGATTTGGAGAGGGTTGGCCTTAACTTCCCATTTTTTTATGAAGGCCTGATATAAAGCAAGAAGATCTTGGATGCTATTAGGAGGTAGGATTTTGAGTCATTTCTTCACATCACCTCCTAAGCTCTGGGAAAAGATTCTCATTTTGACGGTATCATCATCTATCTCCATGTAGTCAAAAGAATCTTCCATCCTATCCACATGGTCCTGAGCTGTGATGGACTCTTTTGCAGTGAAATGTGGGATCTTTGATTGATAATCATTAGGTAGGGGCACTAGAGGCTTAGGTAAGAATAGAGGTGCATAACAGGCTGCCATGATGGTATTTTGAGGAGGCAAGGGATTGGCTTGAGCAGCTGGTATATGGATGACAGGGATATTAGGACTAGCAGAAGCTTGTTGGGCAGATTTGGGGTGATAGAGCCCAAAGTTTTAAATGAAGTGAATATCAGGAGGTGTAGATGGAGGGGTCCCCCTGTCCTAATGTGTTGACCACTATGAGATGGTGAACCGAGAAGCTCAAGTTCTAGCTGGTCTAGAGCATTGAATGACCTAGTCCTAGGTAAGTTGTTTTGGAAGTCTAGTTCTAAAGGTGAGGCTAATAGAGCTATGAATTTTTTCGGTGCTGAGTTAGCTCTATGGATGTGACAAGAAATAGTTGGTCTTATAGGTGCAGGAGATCTCTTGAGGATGCTCTCAGGGTTGTCAACTATTTCAGGGGGTTTTGGGTTGGGATAAGCTCTTGTGTGAATGGTTCTTGAAGCCAGAATGTTGCTTTTCAACAAAGTAGCTTAACCCTACTTGTTACTTCTATTGTGGTTGATGTTGATTTAGAGGTTGGTATTCTAGTGGAGTCTTATGTGAAACCAAGATAATCAACAGGCCTATTGATCACCAGTGGAGTCTTTGATCTTTAAGGAGCTATGGAATCACCAAGTGGAAGGTTTAGGGTGCTTCTGGAGGGTACACTGTCCACCACAGTGCTTATGAGATGTCCCCTTTCAGGAATATCTCAAACTTAGCAAACTCTAACCAGAGATTGATTGGGAGGGCATTTACCAGATATGTCACCTCTGAAAGAGTGTGAGATCCGGAGGCTACCTAGCCCTTTCCAGGCTCTGTCTAAGAGTATGGGAGAAACACAACAAATGGTGTAGAAAGTGAATTGCAAATTGAAGTGTTTCACTACCAACCTAACCAGAGTTGCTAGATTTCTGAGGTTCTTATGATGTAGTAAGGTGGTAAATACTCATATTTTCCCCAGCGGAGTCGCCATTATGTTGGGGTTCCCATGTTTTGGCAAGGTTGGAAATACAAAAAGATGAGACAACATCAAACCACTTTCAGACCTCATGATCTAGCCCTCCTAGGTCCAGAGAGGGATCTCTCTATGATTGGCAAAGTATTTATGTCTTTGAAGTGCAAAGGTTAAGATATTAGGCTAGTTACAAGGCTTGGGGTTTGTTTGTTTGATTGTTTTTTCTGTTGTTGGGAATCAGGAAAGAAGGGTTCAATATAAGACAAGGATGAGCAAAGAGGATTTAGGCAAAGGAGAGATAATTCCAAGGAACATTCAAGACCATTGGGCAATGGAGTCAGGAAAGGATTTTCTTGCTAATCAATATATAGGCTTTCAGTTGGGCTAGTCATCTAAAGCATTGGATCTTAAAGATGATAGTGTGGTATGATAGGCAAGAGTGAAAATGAGAGCAAGGAAACATTAAAGACTTTAGAACACAAAGTTGAAAACCTGAGATCAGAGAGAGACTTTGAACTCTCAATGATTCGGCCTCCAGCTTAAGGGATCTTAGAAAGCTTCAATTAATATAAAAGGATCCTAGTGAGATAGAGACAGAGTTCTAGACCTCCCAGTTTTCCAAATTCACTCAATTAAATCCTAACAAGAACATCTAAGAACAAATTTCTTTAATTCATACATCAGCTAGCAGGCAATGTCATCCACTACATTGGTTAAATTAACTAAAATCAACTCTTGGATAACACATTTAGTAGAAAAAATTAAAGGCAAGGAGAGAAGAAACATAGGGTACCTAACAAGGGTAAATCTTATGCCAGATTCTGATGCGAGCCAGTAGAAATGAAATGAAATGAAATAAACACAGAGATAGAAAAACATCACCGCATCTTTAGATCAGGATCCAAAGAAATGTGCTTGTCATATTAAAAAACAACACCAGTCAGGTACAACATTTCCAATGGCTTGATATTCAGTCTGAAAACATCTTCCTCAGCCTATATTACAACTTTACACAGAGACTGTGTCCCAAAAGAAACAGCTTGCAATTCTTTGATAACTGATCAACAACCTTTACAATGAGTTCCTTCTTGAATTTTATAGCTGAAGAGAGCAGAGGAGGTAGGTGAAACACTAAATGAAGAATTAAACTCAGAAAGGAAAGAGGGCCGAAGCCCATTCTGTTTAAACTCTGTGCATTTATCTCTAGCACTCTTTGGTGAAAGAATGATCTTATTCAGGCTACCATTTACTCCGGTATGGCTCTAATGCACTCTGGCTGCAGTACTTTGTAGTACTTTTGGTGAATAAACAAAAAGGAAGATTGAGGTCTGCCATGCTGCATAAAAAATGCTCTGGTAGCATAGGAATGTTTCGTCAGGGTGGAAATCTTCTGAGGAACACGGTAAATAAGGGAACAATATGGGTGCTTTTTCCTTTCACAGGTAAGAACGTTCTGCTAATGTAGCTACCCTGATATTATTTTTTTCTATGCGTTGGGCCTTCCGTGTGATCCATGATGTCTTTGGTCTGGTACCTTGCCTTCAAATCATTGGATTAAGGCTCAAAATCTTCAATAACAGGCCTTAAACACTCTGTTTTCCCGCTGATACTCTTTGCCGCTTCCACGCTTGCCTCTCACTGCGAAATATATGCTTTAATGGCTCTGGGGAAGACTTTACAAAGTTTAAACTCTGTTCCTTTAATGCGAGCCCTATCATACGTCTTCTTAGACCTTTATTCATGAGTTCGGCGCTTGAAAAATGGTTCTTTCATGTTTCTCTATAACTGTTCAAAGATTGTGAATCATGGCGGTTGTCCACTTCTTGTACCCTGCAAAATATGCAACTTTGTTATGAAATCCATGCATAGGGGAGGATGGCTATGGAGGACGGGAAGACTGATAGCGCGGCAGTGGTAAAACGGTGTTTTGGATGAAACAATGGTGAACAATGCAGTACTATGGTGAAAACAACGACTAATAGGGTTTTGTTGGAGAAATGCACGTGGACCATTTGAACATGGTCCGGTGGCGAAGATCGACGGTGGAGATTTAATCAGTGGAATGGTTTACGAAGCTGGGTGGAATGCATAGAAATGAATGTGAAACATTAAACTTTAATGTGAAACACGAGAGTTTGGATATAGGCGGAAATATAAAGAAATGAATGGAAATGCAATGAAAATGATCGTGTGGTGGGACCTAGCATGGGTGGAGGGTGATTCACTTAGAACCATTGGATCTCAGGAGGAGATCGATGGCTATAATCCAATCGGAGGGGAGAAATGGGAGGGTCGATAGCCAGATCGAACGATGGTGCGATTGGTTTATGACCGTTGGATCTAGGGCTAACGGACGGTCGAGATTGAATCGGGATATCGCAATCACAAAGGGCGGAAGGTGGCAGCAATTGAAAAATGCGATTGCGATTAGAGCGGGAGAGCGTGGGCCATCAGATTGATAGGGGAATAAACGGTGGAGATGCAATCAGCATATCGCAATCGAGAGGCGCAGAGGAGGTGATACGATGCAACTGGCGCGATGTGATTGAGCACCAGCCATCGGATCTGGCGGGGAGATCGACGGTTCAAATGTGATCGGAGGATCGCAATCGGAAGGAGCGGAGGAGTGGCATGGCGGAAGTTTGCGATTGCAATCGGGGCCAGAGTGTGATCAGCGCTGGGCCGTCTGATCAAAATGGTAGATCAATGGTGGAGATCGCAGTGGAGGCCTTGAAGACCAAACCAATCGCATCGGAGTTTTTCTGTTTAACAAAGGAATGCGCTTCTCCAAACATTGCGATTGCGATTAGTGCTTGAGTCCTTTGCGCCTAGTTTTGGGGCGAGGTCACGTGAGGAAGTGGTTTGCGGGCTGGCAGGAAAGGGGCTAGGCCCTGATATAAGTTGAAAAGTGGGTTTTTTGCCCCATTTTAAGTGCATTTCAAAGCCAATGAGGGGTAACGATAGAGCGAAGAAAGGGGAATCATACCAAACAAGGGGCGAATATAGGATTTAAAGGGGATTTTGTGAGGATTTAGAGGGTAAAAGGGGAACTTTGACAAAAGGAAAAAGGGGTAAAATGGGACATTCTACAGGGATACAAGGGGAAAATAAAGGCCCTTTTGGAGCATAATTTTTTATCATCAGTGAGGCTTATTGACTCCAGAACAACAGAGGGAAACAATCAAAGGGCGGGAAATATGAAAGGCTTCAAGGATGATGTGTTTTCAAGGGAAATGCATTCCTTGAAGGCTCATAAAACAAATTAGCCCCTTGCTTGCTTGTCAAAGAATTTATAGGGGGCTAACACCAATGTGAAAAGGGATTGAGGAAGGAGGATAAAATAAAGCCTCTTTAGTGTGAAGAGGAGCAAAATCAAGGAGCTAGCTATAGTTGACGAAGTCAACAGCGCTGCCACAAAGGGAGGGAAAGCTACTAGGGCAGCGCAGTTTTGAAGGAGGAAACTTCTCAAGGAAGCTACATCACTAATGAGTGGGGCCCAGGATGGAGAATCTCACCAAGGATAAAAAGGAAGGGATAGTAGCAAAGGGATTCATTCATTCATTCATCTTGTTTCAGTCTTATGACTGATTGCAAGCTTCAGCTGTTTAGCCAAAGTTGTAGCATTGTTTAGTGCAAAAGGTTCTCATGCAGGAATTTTATCTTTATCATTGATATAGCTGATTGGGAGATCTAAGGAGGAGGTCTTGAGTTCAATTCTCATTATCTATCTTGAGGAGAACTATCCTCTAACCTTGATAGGGAAGTCACTTCCAGTGAATGCGTTATTTCTGCAATAGCTATAGTAGCTGGGGTTGCATCTATCCCATTTGTGCTTATTTCAGAAGAGGAGAAGGTTATTTCCACTCCAGGAGATCTATTGAGAAAGGCCTTGGGCCCATTATTGTATCGTGTGTCTCTTTTTTATCATATCAGATATTTCTCAATAGAGAGTTGCTAGGTACAATGTTATTTTCTGCAGTGTTGTATCTTGTGTTTCTATTTCACCGGAAACCCTTGCCAGAAGGTTCCAATGTGCTTGTAAAAGAGGTCAATCCTCTCTGTTGAAACACCTAATCCTCCATGGGTAGGTGTGGAATGCAAAAAGTCACAATGGAGTCCAAGTGACCTTGGAATGTGAAACCAAGAGTCACACCATTGTACTATAAATGTACATCATGTATAATGGAAAAATAAGAAAGCCTAAGTTGTTGAAAATGGCTAAAATCAATGAGGCATTAAAGTTGTTGAATAACATCATTCATTCCAATGTTGATGATATGATAAAAATGAGCAAGAATTCTCTTCTTAATATTCAAAGTTGTTTGCAAAATGCATAAGAAAAGATTGAGTTTTTGCATTTGGAATCTCAGCTCCAACAAGATGAACTTCAGCAAAACAGTCACCATTCTGAACCTATTTCTGTTCAGAATATTGAGAAGGACTCCCATCAGTGGAAATTTAGTAAATTTGAAGTCGATTCCCATTCAGTTCATTGCACAAGAGTAGATGTACATGTAGATGCAGCAGTTCAACCTGCACTTCTCAAGCCAATCATCAGACCTTGGGAAGAGCTTGTCCACAACAAGCACCGAACTGATCTTGGATATGAAAAGGATGTGTCCTTTCATATTCTAGACTACACCAAGCCCATAATATTTCAAAGTGCCAGATTCCTTTATGACAGTTCACCTACACCTGTTCCAGATCCTGCTCCGCTTCCACAACAACAGATTGTAAAATACAAACACTGTGATTGAGTTGGCCATATGAAAGATCACTGTTTTGATCTTCATCCATGCAAGCACTGTGGTCGGCACACCCATTATTTAGAAATATTCTTCAGAAACAAGCCTCCCGCAAGAACAAATATTCATCTTGGATGGATCGCTTCTTGGCAATGGGCATCAACAGCCAAGAAGATGTTTGGTGTATGTCGAACATTCCACGGACGTGAGCAAACTTGGTTGGGTTACCATCATCTCACCGTTGCAGTGGAGGGCAAAATGGTGTCTGCAAGCAGCGTGTGGGATCGAGCGGGCACCGAGAGCCACAATCTCTCATTCCATGTTCGGGTGCTTCATTGACAGATTCGTGAGCTGAGCCATGGTTAGTGTTCGGATTAGAGATACCATGAGAGACATGGATGCCATGAGAGTATGCTGTTCGTGGATAGCGACAAACCATCATCTTTGGTTGGTGGAAAACCTTAAACCATCACAGGTTGTAGACCTCCCTTCCTTTAGGTTGAAGGTCTCCCTTTCATATATGAGGGACACTTCCTCTAGCAGAAGCCTTCAGCTTCTTGCCAGCTTTGGTTGAGTTCCAGGAAATGCTTCAAGCATTCCAGTGTTGTTGGTAATCCTAAAACCATCACAGGTTGTAGACCTCCATTATTTTATGTTGAAGGTCTCCCTTTTTTATGAGGGACAATTCCTCTAGCAGAAGCTTTCAGCTTCTTGCCAATTTTGGAAGAGTTCCAAGAACTGCAACAAGTATTGTGTTCTAGTGTTGGTGGTCATCCTTAAACCACCTCTTTTTTCCAACATTTCAGAGAGTTGATTCAACCCAAGTGCTGCCATGTATACTTTTCATATTTGTATTACAACTCTCTTCTTGGACTCACACATACCCCTTTGGATTAAGGGGGGGAATGTTGGAACACCTAATCCTCCATGGGTAGGTGTGGAATGCGAAAAGTCACAATGGAGTCCAAGTGACCTTGGAATGTGAAACCAAGAGTCACACCATTGTACTATAAATGTACATCATGTATAATGGAAAAATATGAAAGCTACACGCTTATCCTTGTATTGTGTGTTGAGTCTCTTGTTGTGTGTGTTTATCTTTCTCATACACCATGTGTGTGTTTAACATGGTGTTTAACACTCTCATTTTTTATTATATAATGAATGAAAGCTTCAGATATATGTTATTCCATCCATTTATGTAGTTTTCATAACAAAAATAATGTTGTTGTTGCCTCCGACATTTCTATTTTATGAAGTACTGGGGTTGTGGTGCTTTTTTTAGCATATTTGAGTTGGGGAGATCTGTTTAGTGTAGCTAGAGTTATTTTTTTCTGATGTTATTCTATATTTAAGCTACATACAACATATTTTAGAGGATCCAAGCCCTGGTTTGTGTTATTTTTGCACTAGTTTCCTTATACAGTGTCCTCATTAGAGATATTGCTGAAATTTCCAAAAAGGAACATTACATAGTCTGAAGCGCATCGGTGTGTTTCTACGACATATGGGCACCGCACAAATACCAAAACCAATTAAAAAAATCGGTGTGTTTGTGCGGTATGACACACCAGTGCAGTTATGTGTCTATACGCACCGGTGTCGTTATATGACCTATGGGCACTGCATAAATACCGATACCAATTATAAATCTCGGTGTGTTTGTGTGATACTGCGCACCGGGGAATTTATGTGTCTATACACATCAATGCATTTGTATGACCTATGGGCACCACAAGAATACTGATACCAATTATAAATATCGGTGCATTTATGTGATACTGTGCACCGGTGTGTTTCTATAAGTCTACGCACCAATGCGTTGATACAACCTATGGGCACTGCACAAATCCCAAGACCAATTATATCACCAACACTATGCCTGCTGTGGTTTTATACCTTAATGGCCCAGTACATTATCCTTAGACTACCCCTGGGCACCTTGTACATGTATGCACTGGTGCATTAAATCCAGAGTAGCGCACCGATGAAAAAAAACATCCATAATAACCTTCAGCTGCCCATTTTTTTTTAGTTGTGTTGAATTTCCATTAAAAGCTCCACCAAAACCTCCGTAACCATAAACGGATGTTGTAGAAAATGTTTTTTTGACAATTTTGGTCAATTTTATAACACTAAAAACCTCTTCTAGACGGTATTTTCCTTGTAGTGCGTACTAAGTAAGTGTCATCTACCATGAGCCTGTGAGATTGTTTGCTTGATTGAGGAACAATGTTGCAAGTTTGACCATTGGTTGGGAAGGGCAAGTCATCAAGAGGGTAATCCAAGAGGGTAGCATCTCTAAGTGAGCCTGGGATAGTGGCTTAAGGTCACAAAGCAAGATCTTGGTGTAGTGCTCAACTTAGTGTTCCTAAATTGAGGTCATAAATTGTCAACGAGGGCTAGTAAACTGCTGAAGTGAGGTGCACTATATGTGCCTAGGTATTTGTTTCTCACTACGTTGTATTTAGTGTTTTTTTGATGTTTTTGGTTTTATGGTTTTATTTTAAAAAGGAAAAGAACTAAGTGTTGATAAATAGAAGTGGATGATTACACTAAAATAGAGCAAAACCCATTCTAAACTGTATATGAAACTAAAGAACAGCAAATGCAAAGCTTGATAATGACTCCTAGTAAGGAAATAAATCACAACATGAACTCAATAACTCATAGTATGAACTCATCCAATTCATTCATTAGGAATATGTTGGAATAGTTTGAGAAAAGAACAATTTTAATACAAATGAGGTTCTCCTAAGTACACAATCATCTTACAATACTACAAAGAATCTTATCCATGGCTAGAGGTTTATTGGAACACAATTGAAAAGATTATTTGTAAAACAATAATATTTCTACTCTGAATTGACTTGTAATGCTAAGATTAGTCCATTCTGCAGCTCAGCTTGTCACTACTAAGCCTCATCTGAAAGTTAGAGATTTTCTATAATAGTTTTGGGAAAAAGGCTTATTTGTGAAATTGCAAAAGATTGCAGAACAATCAAGGCCTTAAACTGTTATCACTAATTCATTCATATCCATATGACGATGCATTAATAGAAAGTAAGAACAAGATTAGTTTGTAAACAATGAAGGCCATGAAGTTTAATTTTGACAGTCAACACAACTTAAAGAACAATGGATGACACTGAACTAGAATGCAATTTATCAAACTTGAAACACAATGATCACAACTAAACTAGAATGCTTTTAGCCTAAATTTGAAATACAATGAACTGGAACTAAACTAGAATGTCACTAATCTAAAGTACAGTGGACAGAGTTATACTAGAGTGCCATTATCAAACTTGAAACACGGTGACATAATTAAACTAGAGTAACATCTACCTCCGAAATATTACAACTAGACTAAACATTCAACTAATCACTGAAATGTTTCAACTCTGTCTCATTCGGAATCAGTGGTATTTTGGAATAGTTTGTAGAACAGGATTGGCTGCAACATGTTATGTAAATGAGCATGAAAGCATAAAATTCAACAAAATACAACAAAGCTCTAAAACACCACAACTATGTCTCATCCGAAATTAGTGATATTTTGGAAGATTTTATAAGATCATGACTAGCTGTAACAACTGATGTAATTGAGCACAAGAACGTAAAATTAACTCCTAAAATACTACAGTTACACCTCATTCTACATTAGTGATATTTTGGAATAATACGTAAGAATGAGACTAAACTGTAGCATCCAATGCAAGTGAAATAAAAATGCAAAGTTCAGAAAGTCAATTGAACTAGGAATGAAACGAGGCTAAGTTACTTATCTAAATCTTATGAACAAAGCTTCTCAGGTAGCAGGGGCCCTCTACCACCGGATTAGCACGCAAATCTACTCAATATTGACTCATCTCATGCAATAAAGTGATGCTTCTTTCATTAAAGGAAAAATATTTCAAAACAGAGTATCACAGTTCTCTGAGATCTAGCAACAAAACAAAATCTAACCAACAGTTTCTCAGTCTCCTGAGTCATAATTATAATGAAATTACATAAATACTCTTGAGAAAAACAGGGATAAGTTTCTTTCCCACTTTTAATCAAATTAAAACTCTTATTAACAGTCTTGTGCTTTACTGCAGACATCTATAGAGTCTGTGTTTTGATAGGAAACTGCTTCTCTTATACGTGCATAACCGCTTGGAGACTTTAACTCAAACTTCGTGGGGAGCAAGAGATGATGGGGAAGTGTTTTGGATTTCACCCATATGCCTTTTTCTTTGCAGTGACACCTGGAACCTACATAAACATGAGGATAGCTGCAGAACAGACGACTGGCTACGAAATGCCTGTATTTTGTAGCCGAGTCTTAGCCAAAAATTACTACACCAACAAAATCATGAAAATATAACAAGTTAGTCATTATATAAATTCTTAAAGAAATTTTAATTAATCTTATTGATCATTTAAGCTTGTAATTAATGAGGGAAAAATAAAATGAAGTAGAATGTGGTGAAAGAGAAGAACATCTTTGGGGCTCAACATACCCCCACTGCAAGGTTTTTGCATGTCCTCATGCAATTACTCCATGTACTCTGAGACCTCTGCCAGGACATCCAACCCTCTTCTTCTGCTTTGCCTGACAGTCAATGGTCTTTTGGACTTCCTTATCACTAACTTGAATCTTAAATTTGTAAGTGCCCTGATTAACTTTTTGTTTTTCTTCTTCAATTTTTCACGGGCCTTGTTCAATTTCTCCATTTGTAAAGACAGAGTTGAATTCATATCACTTTTTAGTTTCACCTGCTCCCTCAAAATGTCATTCTCATTCTTGATATGCCTATTGAGTACTTATAACTCATACTTATCTCTTCTTAGCACATCAATTTCAGATTTTGGTGGGCTAGGAGTTCTGTCTCTACTTTCTGAAGCTCTCCTCTCTAATGACTCAATATAATTGTAAATTTGTTGTTGTGTTGGGTCAATTTTTGGAGTTTCTTCATCCTCAATGTTTATGATCCCTGTTTGTCTAACCTCTATTTTCTTTAGTATACCTCTAATTCTGTGGCTCCGTCTTGGTTGAGATGGCCCTTCTCCTCAGTCTTTGGCATATTTTCTTATTATTCTCTCCTTCTTAAGCTACTTCTTTATTTGAGCCAATTTCTCAGAAATCATCTCTTCACTGTCCTCTTGAATTGATTTACCAGTTTCAACTTCAATAGCTTTGGAAGTTTCCCTTCTCCTGCTTCTTCTTGTAGGTTTGCTTTCAGGTGGAGATTCTTTGGGTTCCTCAAAATGGTTCCTCACTAGAAACTCTTCCCAATTATCTCCCATTTTCCTTAAATGATGTTCAATTAAGATTTTGACTAAACCATGGTGATACAAAGTTGTTTCTAGAAATTGAACCCTTTTTTTGAACGTTTGAGGCCATTCTTTTCAGACTATGAAGTAGGAAAAAGGGCAAATTAATTTCCTCATCTAAGAAATGCATCATTAACTGAATATGATAGACATAGAGGGTACCAAATCTTCCTTCACAAGTGATAATTTTTTGCAAAATGAGCAACATGTTCCTCCACTTATTCTTTAATGCCGAGCTAGGAATACCCTTTTTAAAATGGAAACATCCATACCTGGAGTCTTAAGCATTTGCCTCCATGCTTCGTTATGGAATTCCCTATTTTTGAACCACCTTTCTCCTTGTCTAGGTAAGTTCGTTGCCTCTGCAATGAAAGCCTCTGTAACAGTGAATTTAATGTCTCCTATTTCCACCTTGGCTCCATTGAAGGACCGTGCGAATGTTTTAGTCACCTCTTTGTGAAAACCACTGAATTTTTCCAAGAATTGCAACCACCCTGCTTGCTATAACATTTCTCTAATTTGTGGATAACCCTCCAAGTACTTGGCTCCAACTAGTTCGATCCTCACTATGAGACCCATAGCTTCTATTTTCAACCTTCAAATTACTGCTCCTCTGCTCACGGTGAAAATGGTTGTTAAAGAGATGTTTCTGCCCCAAATATTTTTCCTCTATTTTACAGAGCGGAATGGCTAAGTATTGACTGCGGAAATGAATGATATGGAGTGGTTATGAAACGAGTGTAATGCGATGAGGATAATTTACACGGATTAATGAGTTGAAAGCTATCACGGAAGAAAATATTGCGGAGATATTTCGTTAAGCAATTAAAAATCATCATTAAATACTTTGGCCTAGTGACGTGACTGATTAAATCACTTCATTACTTTAATCGTTAAGTTTTTAAATGATGATCGAATATGGTAAGCTGGAAGGGTTTTTTTTTTTTTTTTTTTTCAAATTTTTTATGATATGGTTGATAGGCATGATCAACACAACTAATTAAAATAACCTTTTTGAATCATATATGACTTAACTATGCTAAAAATTTTATGATTTGTCACCATAATAATTTCATACCTTTGCCTTTCCTTTGATTTTCTTTGTGGTTTTGATATGCCTTGTCCTCAATCATTGATCTTCAGTTCCTCATAACTCCTTTGATTTTTCTTGTTGTCTTGAATATGCAAGATCAATTTTCTTGCTAAATCAAATGTTTACTGGATAGTGCCTTCAGGGTCTCTAGCTGTAGAATGTCTGTCTGGCTACAGAATGTCTTCCTAGCTGCAGAATATCTGACTGATTGCAGAATGTACCTGTAGAAGTCTTGAAACATGAAATGGAATGGTTTGAAGCATGAATGGAGTGATGGAATATTGTATGAAATGAATTAAAAATAGATAATGAAATATGGTGTAATGGAGTATGAGTCAAGTGAATGATGGAATGAATTGAATCACAACTATGAAGTGGAGTGAAAAAGTTGCCTACAGCTTCTGATCTGTATTATTCAATTGCAGAAAGAAATCAATCTTAAAACTCTGAGATGGAAATGAGGTGGACGATGGAATGAAATGAATGAAGTATGGATGAATGAAATGAAATGGAGTATGAAATGAAATGGAGTATGGATGAATGGAGTGAAATGGATCATAAGTGGGATGTGAATCAGTTATGATTTTATGAAACTATGCTTGCAGGAAAAAAACAAACAAACAAACAAACAAAACAAAAAAAACAAACTTGAAAAGCTAAAGTGTTAGAAAGATTCTGATTTTCACTCTATCTTTTCTGTATAAACATGTTAATCAGATATTAGTTTTCATGTTTATACTTTATATATATATATATATATATATATATATATATATATATATATTCAATATCTAACTTCAGAAAATTCAATTAAGTTGATGAAGAAGAAAATTTATTCTTCATTAACTTCATATCATTGTTTTCCTGGAATCTCTTGACAAATTCTTCTCTTGAAAGTGGCTTGTGATACGACTTCAATCTATGACCATTTACAAGAAAAGTGACCTTCTCTTCATCTATTGTCCTGATTTTTATTGCTCCATTATCAAAAATTCTTATAATTTCGTATGGCCCAAGCCAATGTGTTTGGAATTTACCTTGAAAATCCTTGAACTTTGAATCAAACAAGAGAGCCCAGTCACCTTCTTTGAACTTCTTTTCCTTGATGTACTTGTCATGCCATCTAGTCCTTTGCTGTTGGACTACACTTGTTTTCTGAACTGCATCTTGTCTGATCTCATCCAATTCATTAATCTAATCCAATCTGTGCTTTTGTGCCTATGTTAGATCAAGTCCTAGCTAAACTGCCATTTTGAAAGTTTGAATCTGGAACTCTATGGAAAACAAAACTTGCTTTCCATAAACAAGTTCATAAGGAGTATGGCCTGCTGTTCTTATCCATGTAGTTCTATAGGCCCACAAGGCTTCAAGAAGCCTATCTGCCCAATCTCTTCTATGCAAATGAACAGTCTTCGTTAGGATCCCTTCAATGACCTTATTAGTAGATTCCACTTGACCATTTTCTTGTGGATGATAGGGAGTAGATTTTTTGTGTCTGATTTTTTACCTCTCCATCATTTGTTCCACTAGCTTTGATGTAAATTGAGCTCCTTGATCTGTAACAATTTCCCTTGGGACACCAAAACAAGTAAAAATATCCTCAAAAAGAAAATTAACTACATATGCTTCAGTAGCAGAAAGTAATGGTTTGGCCTCTACCCATTTAGTAACATAATCAATGCAAACTAATATATATTTCTTTTGTCTTGATGGAGGACTAATAGGTCCTAAAAAATCCAAAGCCCATTTTTCAAAAGGTTCAATATGTACCTGAGGCTGTAATGGCATTTCACTTGAAGGAGAAGGTTTCCCTACCCTTTGGCAACTGTCACACCTTTTGACATACTCTTTAGCATCTTTAAAAAGGGATGGCCAATAATATCCTAAATGAAGGATCTTATAGGTTGTCCTTTTATCAGCAAAGTGTCTGCCACAAGGTTCATCATGACATGCCTTGAGAATCTCAGGCATCTCATCTTCCCGAACACATCTCCTAATGATAAAATCTGGACCTGTCTTGTATAACTCATTAGCAACCCATGAATATTTTGCACTGTCATAAATGATCTTTCTTTTGTCTCTTACATTCATTATTGAAGGAAATTTCCCTGAAACTAAATAATTAGCAATGTCAGCAAACCAAGGAGTTTGAGTAGAAATTGCAAAAAGATATTCATCAGGGAATTGATCTTCAACTGGGGTATTGTCTTGGATGTTTTGGAGTCTAGATAGGAAATCAGCTACTGTGTTTTTTTTTCCAAGCCTATCTAGAATGGTAACGTTGAATTCTTGTAAAATAAATAACCATCTTATGACTCTGCCATTAGTAATTGATTTGTTCATTAAATATCTAATTGTAGAGTGATCTGTGTGAACAAAAGTTTCATAGTCTGTTATATAGTGTCTGAATTTTTTTATGGCATGAACAACAGCTAAAAACTCTTTTTCAGTTACAGTATAGTTTAACTCTGAAGGAGTCAAATTTTTACTGGTATAGTGGATAACATAAGGAATCAGGTCTTTTTGTCCCAATACTGCTCCTAGAGCTGTATCTGAGGCATTTGTTGAAATATGAAAAGGTAACTTCCAATTAGGTCCCCTTAAAATAGGTGCTTCAGAGATTTTTGTTTTCAGGGTCTCAAAGGCTAACTGGCAATCGGGATTCCACTTGAATTCACAATCTTTGGTAAGTAATTTGAAAAGTGGAGATGCTATCTTGGTGAAGTTTTCTATAAACCTTCGATAATATCCTGTAAATCCTAGAAAACTCCTAACATATTTTTGACAACTTGGAATAGATAAGTTAGAGATGACTTCAACTTTTGACTCATCAACTCTAATCCCATCCCTTGAAATGTGATGTCCCAAAACAATTCCTTCAGTAAACATCATAAAACACTTTTCATGACTTAGTGAAAGATTTGCTTCTTTACATCTTTTTAAGACTTTTTCCAAGTTTGCTAAGGCTTCTTCAAATGTGTTTCCATAAACTGTGAAATCATCCATATATACCTCTACACAATCATGTATTAGATTTGAAAAAATTCCTAGTACTGCCCTTTGAAATGTTGCGGGTGCATTGCATAGTCCAAATGGAAATACTTGGTAAGCATAGGTACCCCAAGGACAGGTAAATGTGGTTTTGTCTTGATCTTCCAATGCTACTTGGATTTGATTATAACCACTAAACCCATCTAAAAATGAGAAGTACTTTTTTCCAGCTAATGTATCTAATACCTGATCTATGAAAGGTAAGGGAAAATGATCTTTAAGAGTAGCTTTGTTTAATTCCCGGTAGTCAATACATACCCTCCATTTACCATTTTTCTTTGGCATAATTACCAAAGGAGAAACCCACTGACTATCTGAAATGGGATAGATAAAGTTGACATTTAATAATTTCTGCAATTCTTCTTTAACAATCTCCCTAAGATTTGGATTCATCCGTCTCTGAGGTTGTCTAATTGGTTTACAATTTTCCTCTATGTAGATGTGATGAGTGCAAGTCTTAGGGCTTATCCCTTTCATATCAGTGTACTCCCATGCATATGCAGAAGAATGTCTCTGTAATATATTGACTAGCTTTTCTTGTTGAGATTTCTCTAGGTTCTTGTTTATGTTTAAAGTTTTGCCTGGAAATATCTCAATTGTAGAGCTGCCAAATTTATCCATGGAATAGAGAGACATCTGCCTTGATGACAAAAAATCAATGTTGGATTCTTCTTGAAATTTTTCGTTCTTATATTCTGAAGAGGATTCAAATTTTTCCAAGGTATTCAGAATCTGGCTATCTTCACTAATTTCTGAAATTGTGAAGAGAGGTTGCAAGTATTCTTCATCCTCTATCCATTGAGTATCATCTAATTCTGTAATTGTTCTTGCTAGAGGATACAAGGTAAATTTCTTAGTTGAACTACCATCAGAGATGTACATATCACCGGATCTACAGCTAATGAAAGCATCAGCTGTAACTAACCAAGGTCTTCCTAATATAATAGGACGTCCTCCTAGATTATTCTTAGGAGTTAAGATCATAAAATCCACAGGATACTCCCAAGAGTCTAGGGACACTGGAATGTCTTCTATTACCCCATCAGGTTTGATCACAGATCTGTCTGCTAATTATAATAATGTGGGTGTAAAAACAAGATTAGGAAGTTTCATTTTATCCATGATTTGTCTACTCATAATATTGATTGCTGCTCCTAAATCAATGAGTGTGTTTTGGATTTCAATTCCATTGATGTAAATTTTGACAACTGGATTTCCTGGGTCTAGATACTTTGGAATAGAAATCTTACCCATCATGATATCTGCTATTTTTCCTGCCAGTTGAATTTTCTTTGTCTCTCTTATTCTTTTTCTTGTTTTCTTCATGCTCAACTCCTTTATTGTTTTTGCTAAGATTGGAATTTCCTTGATGGCTTGCAATAATGGGATCTTAATACAAACATTTCTCAGCTCATCTAGGAAATCATAATTAGGCACCATAATTTGCTTTTCTACACCCCTATCAATTTGTAATCTTTCTGGGAAGGGAGGTGTAGAAGTGGATGTTGATGGATGCTCTAATATAGGAGTTGAAATTATTGGTTCTTTTTGTTTTGATTTTTCAATGTTTGGGTCTTGGAAAGTTGTGTTCTCTTCAAGACTTTTATTTACCCATAGAGAATCTTCCTCAGAATTGTCTTGCTCTTGTATGATTATAGAAGGTTTCCTCTTTTCAAGTATTCTTCCAGACCTAAGTTGAAAATCACTAAGGTCTAAAGGAGTGATCAAATAAGTTGGAAACTGTTGGCCTTCTATCATGTATGTGTTCTGAGGATTTTTATTGTTGGGGTTTGGTATGGGTTGGGCAGGAAACTGATTTGTTTTCTGAGGAAATGGTAATGGAAGTGGTTGATTTTGATGTTGTGGGTTTTGAGGATTTTGTTGAATTTTTTTTTGAGGAGGGAAATGTGGATATGGTGGATAGGATGGTAGATATTGATAATACTAAGAGTATCTTCCATAGGGATTTTGTGCTCCTTTCGCCCAAGTTTGTGATTGATTTTGAAATTTGGGCCAAGGCAACTACCAAGGATTCCAATTTGGTGAGGGTTGATTATACATCTGATCATGAAATCCTTGTGTTTGAGGTCCTTGCCAAGGCCTCCTGGAGACAAAATTGAGAGATTCTGTGGAACTTGTAGGAGTATCTTCTTGAAAGACAGCTTTAAGAACAGGAAGTGAAGGACAACTCTTGGTCTCATGTTTTTCTGAACAAATTACACAAGTATCCACAACTTTGGCATCCAAAGGGCATTCTCTCAAGGCATGTTTCTTTCTACATTTGGGACAAAATATTGCTAAGGCATCAGATTCAGCTTTTTTCTTGTTTTGTAACTTAAGGGTGTCTATCTGTTCACTAAGACTCCCCAAGATATCATATTTGAATTCATCATGCATATGTCCTATTTCTGCCCTACTTACTGTCCCAGAAGCAGACTTACTTACCCTTGCAAGAGCAGGGTCTCTTGGTCCTTTCACAGTTTTAGATTTCCCTCTTGAAAGGTTGATACATAATTCAGCTATTTCAGGTAATGTGAGCTGAGATATATCCCATTTTCCCATCATGTTAAGGATATCTAACCATTCATCCCTAATTGTCTTCAACAAGAGAGCTTTCAAGGTGTCTTGGTCTAGGTTTTCCATTTTTGCTCTTTTGATGTTGTAGTTAAATCTCTCCAAAAAATCTTCCAGATTTTCATCTTCTTTTTGTAGCATTTTAAACACTTCCTCCTTATGGTTGGCTGGCATACAGTAGTCCAAATACCTCTCTAGAAATTCTTGTTTCATGTCTTCCCATGTCCTAATATAACTGTTGATCAAACTCATAAACCACTTCAATGCTGCTCCTTTCAATGTTGAAGGAAATAATTTAAGTTTTTGAGCATCTTGTAAGTAGTCATAGGTTCAACATAGGAATTCAAATTAAAATAGGAAGGTTTCAGGATCTTCAGTTTTAATTCCATAAAAGTTTGGAAGGATAGAGGGTGAAATGTTTTTCATAGTTGTATTGGTTTCTTCATCTACTATATGAAACCCAAAAGAGCTTCCTACTTCTCTTCTACCTCTTCCTCTGCCTCCTTCTTCTGCACCTCTACCTCCTTCTCCTCTACCTCTACCTCTGCCCCCTCCAAATAGTGTGTGTTCTCCATTAAAGACTCCTCCTCCCCCTTCTTCTGCCATAGTTGATTCTTCTGTAGAAGTTGAAAAGTTTATGTCCCTAGCAGGGGTTATTGAATCTTCTTCTAAGACAGGTTCACTGGGTAAAGTGGAAGGTCTTTCTAATGGAATATCCGATCTTAAGTCCTCTAGAAGTCTAGGATCAGTAAAGGGTGGAATGTGGGTTTGAGTTGGAGGTGTGATGGCTCTTGGTCTTGGTGAAACAAGTGGTGTTCTAGGAATCAAGCTTCTGCTTCTTATGAATCTACCCCTTGATTCTCTTTCTCTACGCATATCATTTTTTTTGGGTGGCAAGAAACAAGGCTACCTAGTTACACTTCCCCGAAAATGGCGCCAAAATGTAGTGCTCAACTTAGTGTTCCTAAATTGAGGTCATAAATTTTCAACCAGGGCTAGTAAACTATTGAAGTGAGGTGCACTATATGTGCCTAGGTATCTGTTTCTCACTATGTTGTATTTAGTGTTTTTCTGATGTTTTTGGTTTTATGGTTTTATGTTAAAAAGGAAAATAACTAAGCGTTGATAAAGAGAAGTGGATGGTTACACTAAAACAGAGAAAAACCCATTGTAAACTATATATGACACTAAAGAACAACAAATGCAGAGCTTGATAATGACTCCTAGTAAGGAAATAAATCACAACATGAACTCAATAACTCATAGCATGAACTCATCCAATTCATTCATTAGGAATATGTTGGAATAGTTTGAGAAAAGAACAAGTTTAATACAAATGAGGTTCTCCTAAGTACACAATCATCTTACAATATTACAAAGAATCTCATTCATGGCTAGAGGTTTATTGGAACACAATTGAAAAGATTATTTGTAACACAATAATATTTCTACTCTGAATTGACTTGTAATGCTAATATTAGTCCATTCTGCAGCTCAACTTGTCACTACTAAGCCTCATCTGAAAGTTAGATATTTTCTATAATAGTTTTGGGAAAAAGGCTTATTTGTGAAATTGCAAAAGATTGCAGAACAATCAAGGCCTTAAACTGTTATCACTAATTCATTCCTGTCCATATGATGATGCATTAATAGAAAGTAAGAAAAAGATTAGTTTTTAAACAATGAAGGCCATGAAGTTTAATTTTGACAGTCAACACAACTTAAAGAACAATGGATGACACTGAACTAGAATGCAATTGATCAAACTTGAAACACAGTGATCACAACTAAACTAGAATTATTTTAGCCCAACTTTGAAATACAGTCAACTGGAACTAAACTAGAATGTCACCAATCTAACTTAAATTACAGTGGACAAAGTTATACTAGAGTGCCATTATCAAACTTGAAACATGGTGACAGAATTAAACTAGAGTAACATCTACCTCCGGAGTATTACAACTAGACTAAAGATGCAACTAATCACTGAAATGTTTCAGCTCTGTCTCATTCGGAATCAGTGGTATTTTGGAATAGTTTGTAGAACAGGACTAGCTGCAACATGTTATGTAAATGAGCATGAAAGCATAAAATTCAACAAAATACAACAAAGCTCTAAAACACCACAGCTATGTCTCATCCGAAATTAGTGATATTTTGGAAGAGTTTATAAGATCATGACTAGCTGTAACAACTGATGTAATTGAGCACAAGAACGTAAAATTAACTCCTAAAATACTATAGTTACACCTCATTCGACATTAGTGATATTTTTGAATAATACGTAAGAACGAGACTAAACTGTAGCATCCAATGCAAGTGAAATAAAAACGCAAAGTTCAGAAATTCAATTGAACTAGGAATGAAACGAGGCTAAGTTACTTATCTAAATCTTATGAACAAAGCTTCTCAGGTAGTAGGGGCCCTCTACCACCAGATTAGCATGAAAATCTACTCAAGATTGACTCAACTCGTGCAATAAAGTGATGCTTCTTTCATTAAAGGAGAAATATTTCAAAACAGAGTATCACAGTTCTCTGAGATCTAGCAACAAAACAAAATCTAACCAACAGTTTCTCGGTCTCCGAGTCATACTTATAATTAAATTACATAACTACTCTTGAGAAAAACAGGGATAAGTGTCTTTCCAACTTCTAATCAAATTAAAACTCTTATTAACAGTCTTGTGCTTTACTGCGGACATCTGTAGAGTCCGTGTTTTGATAGGAAACAGCTTCTCTTCTACGTGCATAACCACTTGGAGACTTTAACTCAGACTTCGTGGGGAGCAAGAGATGATGGGGAAGTGTTGTGGATTTCACCCATATGCCTTTTTCTTTGTAGTGACACCTGGAACCTACATAAACATGAGGATAGCTACAGAACAGATGACTGACTGCGGAATGCCTGTATTCTGTAGCCGAGTCTTAGCCAAAAATTACTATACCAACAAAATCATAAAAATATAACAAGTTAGTCATTATATAAATTCTTAAAGCAATTTTAATTGATCTTATTGATCATTTAATCCTGTAATTGATGAGGGACAAAGAAAATGAAGTAGAATGTGGTGAAAGAGAAGAACATCTTTGGGGCTCAACACTTGGTCTTTCTCCATTCATCCTGGATTTTTTGGATCTGGATTTCAAGGGAATCTACATGTGCTAGGAGCTCCTTCCATTGGTTTTTATCTTTAGTAGTCATATCATAGTTGAAGAATTGATTGGCTTATTGGAGGAGAGGGTAAACCGGTTGATTTTTCTTAGCCAGGGAGCCTGACCAGTCTTGATCTTGTGCTAAGAGTCCCTTAGATTCCCCCGTAGCTTGAATGATAAAGGATTTCAGACAAGTTGCTTCTCTGATTTTATGCTCAATTCTGATGTTTTATTGGGAGGAAGGATCTTGTAGTTACCTTTGAGTGGTGGTAATACTTTGTTTTAGCTCTCTATTTGATGAGATGAGGTCGATACATGATTCTTTAATGTGGTAGGCCGAAAACTCTTCTGACGCATCTGTGACTATGTCAGCAACCGAGGGCCAGCTATTCTGGAACTTGGCAGTTATTTCGTCGACCTGGATTTGTAGATTCTGCTTCTCCTAAAGAATGTGATCATGTTTTGTTGCAAGGGAAAGAATCTACTACTGTTTTTGCTCATGTTCATGCAAGAGAGTGTTATGCAAAGCCTCCACTTGGCATCCAACTAGTTGAATGAAATTAAACAATTGAGAGGATGCCCAACTATGGAGGTCATCAGGGGTCATAGTGGTGGATTTTGGGAACCAAATCTCTAAAGTTTGGCCACTGGTAACCGATTTATCATATTTCCCTTCGGGTGATGTTTCTCATTGTGAGGACTCAATGGAGTGAGGAATGATGGGTTGGGCTAGATTGCAGTGGCTGCAAGGAGGTGGGAGTAATGGTTAAGGGAAATGTGTGGATGTATTTTGTGTTCAAATTCTTGATGTTGATGGGATGGTTGGTTTACATGAATGGTATGGGCCCCAGTAATAGAGATAATAGGGAAAAAGTGACATATTCTATAAATTTTGGATAAGCTGCAAGTTCCACATTAGTAGTGTCCGTAGTGGGTTGGATTACAAAGTCGACCTCCATATCTGTGTCTGCACCGAGGGGGTTTCCTGATGGAGGAATGTCAAAATAGTGGTTGAGGTTGAGGTTTCTCTTGACGATAGATTGTTCAAACTTGGGTATACGACATAATTGGAGGGTGAATTTTTGTCTGTGATCGACATGCTGGGGTGAGATTGGGGTTCCTATCAAGTAAGATCAATAACTTATGTAGAGGCAGTTTTAATATTTTTCTTGGGAACCGATGGTGGTTTGGTGGGAATTCAAAGAGTATTATTGATGGTATGTGGGATATGAGAGTGAGGGCCCATTGGCGGAATTGAAGCAATAGCAAGGCTACATACCAAAGTACCAAGTGGACTTGAACCAACAAATTTAGAAAAGGTTGGAAAAGGACTTAATGATGTCCTGAGATCCTCCAACGTGCTACAAAAGGACTACATGTGGGTCTCAAGCTTCTTGTTGACTCTTTGGAGTTATTCTTTGGCCAATCTCTTGTGGGATGTTGAAATGGTTTCTCTAAGTAGTGTCTGAGACACCAATCCTACGAACACCTATATATGGATGTCGTCCCTAACTTCTCCAATGATCCCAAGCCAGGACGAGACTTCAGCGTGGAACACTTCCTCTAATAGAATTTTTTTTTGGGCCCGCATATGAAACGTGGCGAGGTTGATGCACTTAGGCCATACCCAGGTGTTGTAATGACTTACACCAAACCATATATCTATGAGTATTCATCAAGGAGCAATAGTGGGACTCTTGGATTGGTATTGGTGACGTCCAACATTTTCTAGTACCATCAAAAAAAAGAGGCTTCATTGATTTCATTGTTGCTGAGGTCCCCTGAGGCTCGCCAAGGAAATATCTTAGTGCAAGGGGTTTATATTCAACAACTAGCACCATATCTATATCTTTTGGTGGGAACCACTTCCACATTTATAAGGCGACAATGAGATATCCATATATAAAATAAGTGGCCCTTTTGTAGAAATATGTGTAGCAATTTACAAGGTAAGTTCCTTATATCAAACACTAAAAGGTCATTGCTCACAAGCAGATCACAGATCAGTACATCAGCATTTGACGTGGTTAAAACCCTTAAAGAGGGAAACAATCCATGACCTGAGCCAATTCGACCACTTTAGGAAATTTATTAATGTAAAGAACGAAAATTTACATAAGCTTCTCTCATAAATGGTCACCGAACAAATGACGCTCCATGGTCTTTAAATAGATAGCATGGACCAATCGGGTGTTAAGCCACATATCAAGTGTCAGTAATACCGAGGAGAGAATGAACCATCAGATCATTACATATCATGATCATCAGATTATAAGTTACAAGAGTAAATACTAAAGAAACACACTTTACCTAACTTTATGCTAGACCAAGTTATACTTAACTATTTCCTATGTCTCAGAATATCCTAACATCCCCCCTAAAGAACAACTTGGGATAGGATTGAAGGATTTACAAAGGTGACACAATAGGAGAAGGAAGGAGGCATTAGAGCCTATCCCCCCTTAATCATAACTTTGCTTAACTCCAAGCATAGATCGAAGTTTGGTAAACTTCGCTTCTATGAGAGCCTTTGTAAATATATCAACAACTTGATCATTGGTTGAACAATAGTGCATGAACACAATCATGAATGAGCTTTATGATGAAGTATATGTGTAGCTCAATGTATTTTTTGCGCTGATGCTGAACTGGATCTTTTCATAGTTGAATGGCACTCTGATTATCACACCAAAGTGTAGTTGGATGCTTCTGATGAAGACAAAATTTAGATAGGATCTGATGAAGCCACAAGGCTTCCTTGCTAGCTTCAACAACATCATGATACTCTTATTTTTCCAAATAAATAGAGATGGCATATTGTTTCTTACAAGACCATGTAATAGGTCTTGAACCAAGAGTGAATACATAACCTGCAATAGACTTTCCATCATCAGGGTCACCATCCCAATCAGAATCAGTGAAACCAACCAAAAATGGAGATGCTTCTGCACTGTAATAAATCCTGAACTGAACTGTACCTCGAACATTCGAAGTATTCTTTTAAATGCTTTCCAGTGAATTTCATGAGGTTTGTCCATAAACCAAGCAACAAGACCAATGGTAAAGGAAATTTCAGGACGGGTATGGGTTAGATACATAATTTTACCAACAAGTTGACGGTATAAGGTAGCATCAACCTCAGGGGAAGTACAAGTGATTGAAAGCTTGACTCTAGACTGAAAGGGAAAAGGGCCTAGCTTACATTCTTCCATGTCAAAGTGGCATAGAATATCACAGGAATGCTTGGACTGAGAAAGGGTAATACCTTCTTTGGATTGCAAGACTTGAAGGCCAAGGAAATAATGCAAGTGTCCTAAGTCTATCATTTCAAACTTCATTTTCAGGCTAGAATTCACATGGCTTATATGGTTTGGATCACTACCAGTAAGGATAAGATCATCAACATAAATAACAATTATGATTAAGGACTTAACCACTTTCTTGGAGTAGACAGTGTTGTCGAAATGCCATTTAGAAAATCCATTATCTAAGAGAAAGCTATCAATTTTGGCATACCACACCCGAGGGCTTGTTTGAGACCATAGAGAGAATTCTTAAGGCGAAAAACAAGGCTAGATTCTTTTTGGATTGGGGGTTGTTCCATGTATATTTCTTCATGCAAGTCCCCATGTAAGAAGGTGGATTTAACATCCATATGATGGACTTCCCATTTAAAGGAGGTAGCAATGGAAGGAACAAGGAAGATAGAATTCATTTTCGTAACAGGGAGAAGATTTTCAGTATAGGAAATGCCTTCAACTTATGAAAATAAATTATCAACAAGACAAGCTTTAGTTTTATCCAATTTTCCATCTGGTCCAAACATTGTTCTATAAACCCATTTGCACCTGATAAGTTTTCTTCCCTTTGGCAGAGGAACAAGATCCCAAGTATTGTTTACCAATAAGGAACGATATTCTTCATTCATAGCTGCATCCCAATCTAGATGACCTGAAACTTCTTCAAAGGTATCTGGATCATAATTTTCTGGAACTTGATCCAATAAAGAAGAGGCTCTACCAAACTGAGAATGTGTACGACATTGATCTGCAAGGTCACCTGCAAGTGAACCTACTGCATCCCGAGTAGAGCAGAACCATTTTGGAAGCTATGGAGTTGAAGGAATATCCCGAGGAGGTGGAGGAATATTTTCATCCTCACTGTCATCATCCGAAGTAGAAGGAATGTTGTCAAAAGTAGAAGAGATAGAGAGAGGTGGCACATATGTCGAATCAGGCTCGCAGGCTAAAGGTGGCACACCCATCGAACTAGGCTCGCAGGTCGATATATTTTCATCAAATTTTACATCTCTTCTAATGATTACATTTTTGGATTTGGGTTGAAGAGTCTATATCCTTTGAAATCTTCAGAATATCCAACAAAAATAAATTTTTCACTCTTAGGTTGTAAATATTTATGTTTCTCATCTAGAATATGGGCCCAAGCTTCACTTCCAAAAACATGAAAGTGACTTACATCTGGTTTGATTGAGCTCTAGGATTCTGCTGGAGTGATATTTCTTAAAACTTTAGTAGGAGTGTGATTTACTATGTAATTTTCACAGTTAATTGCTTCTGCCCAAAAATTAAGACTAAGTCCTTTAGATTGAAGCATGCAATTACCCATTTATTTTATAGTGTGATTCTTCCTTTCAGCTAAAACATTTTGTTATGGAGTATATGTAACAATATTTTGCAATTGAATCCCATGCCCAGTGAAATAGTTGATAAATTTTTTGTTAACACATTCTCCTCCAATGTCAGATCTTAACTTAAGAATTTGATGTCTATATTGTTTCTCAAGAAAGGCCTTAAAGGCCAAGAACATGTTAAAAAATTCACTCTTGAGTTTTAAGAAGTATACCCAAGTGCGTCTGGAAAAATCATCAATGAAATTTAAGAAGTAATTTTAGCCAGAGAAAGAAACAATTAGAAGTTGACCACATAAATTACTTTGCAAAAGTTACAAAGGGGCTGAAGTGTGCCAAAAGGAACGTTTATTAAAACTATCCTGATGCTGTTTTACGAGTACACAACTGGAACAAACACCATCTTGGTAAGATACCATAGGAAGACGTATCACCATATTTTCGCTACATAGATTTTGAAGAGAGCGATAGTTTAAGTGACCAAATCTCTCATGCCAAAGTTTTCTCACTTCATCATTATGAGGAACAAAAATGGAGGGAAGTCTTGATGACCCAAAGTTTTCAAACTTATACAACCTAGTGGAATCATTAATACCAGTAGATAAAATATGTTTAGGATCTCTTAGGTCCTTAATTACAACATAATGAGTTGAGAATTCTATTGTTTTCCCTTAACCTGAATGAGTTATCTGATAAATAGATAGAAGGTTGCAGGACAAGGTAGGAACACATAATACATCATTAAACTGACCATTATCTAGATGAATGGTTCCAAACCCTACAAATCTAAGATATATATCATCACCAGCATAAATATTTTTGGTGTGACAATCATTTAAAGAAGAAAACATGGACTTATTTTTTTCCATGTGGTAGGAGGCTCCAAAATCAATGAGCCACTCATGAGAATGAGAAGAAGAAGATACATTCAATACATAACCAGATATTGATGCTTGATAACCACATGCATAAAGTGTGATTACCGAAGATGAAGTTGAAGAGTTATCTAAATGTATTTTGTGATTCTTCATTGTTGCTTCCAATACTTCCATCTTCTTAAAACATTTTTACTCTATGTGGCCATCACGATTACAAAAGTTGCAATGTTTATTTGTCTTCTTCCCTTTGTTTTTATTTTCCTTATCAGTTTTTTGATTTTCTTTTTCATTTTGCGGCTGAGATTGCTTGAGACCCTTGTTTGTTTTAGGACCATTCTTTTTAGGATGTTTATTCTTAGGATCCTTTGGATTTGGTTGCTACTGAGCTGCTAAGGCTTTCTTAGAAGAGTTTCCAGTATTAATAAGACCAAGGTGTAAGAGTTTTTATTGTTATCTTATCAAATAATCACAAAAGGCATCAAAAGAGGGGGACTTGTAGGGTGTTCCTTGAGAAATGAGGGCTTCTCTAGTGGAATGGAAGGTGCAAACAAATACAAAGTATGCAGGGCCTAACTTAGCAAGAATGGAATAAATAATACTACCATCTTCCTTTTTGACCTTACAACCTTCTAAGAGAAGTCTAAGGGTCTTGAATTTGGACACAAAATCTTCAATAGAGGAGAAACTATTGGGGTCCAAAGTAAGCAACTCATTTTCAAGTTGGTAGGCTCTGATTCCATTTTGAATGCAAAAAACAATATTTATATTTTTCATAGCTTCATCAAGGGAGTCAATGTCTTGGATATGAAATATAAGATCTTGAGCGATAGACATTCCTATCAACCCTCGTGTTTGATCTTGTTTATTTTCCCATTTAGTCTTTTTATCTTCATCGGTAGGTTTAGATTATAGTCCTGATGCTATTCTATAAACTCCTTTACTTCTAAGTAAGTATACCATGTATGATAGCCATTGGAAAAAATTTGTTATGTTAATAATAATTGGGCATGCACTTTCCATTTAAAAAAAATGAAGCTATAAAGGTTGAAACTAACTTCTTCAATGGAAATATGTCAAAAAATTAGGTCACTAAAAAAAAATCGTCTCTGAAAATGACTTCTGAATGAAGAAGTTATGCATTTTTGAAGAAAAATTGTAGTAGATGCCAAGTAGTCACGTGATAGGTTGAAAGTTTATGATGAAGTTATACTTAAAAAAAAAAAAAACCATACCCTCCCCCCCTTTTCCAAACTTAATATAATAAGCTCATTTTTTTTAAATACTACTTTATGTGGCCCACTTTTATATATAAGTGAGAGTCACTTTTACAATGTTACTTTATGAACTAATGACCAAGTAGATTGTAACTTAAATAAAAGATAAAGTGACTTTAGACTGTAAGTGACTCACTTTTTATAATGGGTGAGAAACACTATTACATAAAGTAACTTTAAACATAAGTTACATGTGCTTTTAAAAAAATATTGACAAAAAGCCCTCTTTTTTTTTAAAAAATAACTTGATAAAAAGACTTGAACCCAAGACCTCTATTCTCATAAGGTAACTTTAGACCAATTAAGCTAGTTAAAAAATTTAATAATTGTTGGAATGGAGGTTTTTTTTTTTGTGCATGTTCTTTTCCTACAAAAAAACAACTACTCAAACAAAAACAAAAACAAAAAAAATATACATTCCTTCTGGCTTGATGTTATACTTCTGGTTAGTTCGCCCAAAAGCTAAATATTTTTCTTGCTATTTCTAATTTCCTGAGATTGCACAAAGTCACAAGGAAAGAGCATACGTACGAGAAAAATCCCATCTATCAGTTTTTGGTTTGCCAAATTGCACACAGAACATAGCAAAGAGCATACACAAAGAAGACGGTATATATCCATTGATAAAAAAATTACTATAAACCGAAATGAACATAGGGATAAATAAATATAACTGAAAATAATACTTTATACCTCCATATCTAAAATTACATAGCTAGGGCATTCAGAACCTTTTTGCATGAAACAAAAAGGTTCCTCACCGGAATAGAGGTTTTGAACATAATAGAGCAGTGCTCCCAACTTGAAATGTTGGAAATCACGATTTCCGTTAGACCAAAACTCGCAGGTGTTAGTCAATGATCGCATCGCCAGAGATAAGGATCCACGAGAGGCAGTTAATCCATGTCACGAAACACACATGGAGCGTTGGTTTATCCAATGCCCAACAATCTCCTCCCCAACGCGAGCCAGGTGTAAATCGAACTTGTGACCTACGCTCTAATACGACTAGTTGGAAATCACGGTTGTCGTTAGACCAAAACCGCAGGTATTAGTCAACAATCGCATTGCCAGAGATAAGGATCCATGAGAGGCGGTTAGTCTATGTCACGAAAAACATGAGGAGCGTTGTTTTATCCAATGTCCAATGTGAAAGTGGTTAGAAACAGTAGATATAGAAAATGACGGTCGCATGCAGTCAAAATCGACTTCGAATTTGGATCAACAACGGGCGAGGCCATCAAATGTCTCTGATACCATGTAGGAATTTACAGGGGTAAGTTCCTTAGATCAAACGCCAAAATTCATCGCTCACAAATAGATCACAGATCAATACACCAATATTTGACATGGTTAAAACCCTCAAAGAGGGAAACAGTCCATGACCTGAGCCAACACAACCACTTGTGGAAATTTATTAATGTAAAGAAATAAAATTTACATAAGATTATCTCATAAAAGGTCACCAGAAAAATGACCCTCCATGCTATTTAAATAGAGATCATGGACCAATAAGGTGTTAAGCCCCGGATCAAGTGTCGGTAATATTGAGGAGAGAATGAACCATCGAATCACTACCTATTGTGAATGTTAGATTATAAGTTACAAAATTACATACTAAAGAAACACACTTTACCTAAATTTACGCTAGACCAAGTTATACTTAACTATTTCCTATGTGTCAGAATATCCTAACAATCTTCACAATCTTCGAAGAGCTCGTTTAACAAACAAATACACCAATTTAATTGTTTACCTTCCACACAAGATTTCACGATTGAGATAGTGTCCAAGGTGCATTCACCTTTTGAGAAATGGGACATGAGCTTCCTAGTGATTATGTACAGGAGAAATTCATGTTGGGTTTTTTGATTGGTTCTATTTAGGCTCCCTTGCCGCCACACTAGGTTTCTTACTTGTTATAGTAATTGTCATCATGTGTCTTCTTTCCTCGCTTGGAAGTATTCTAAAATGCAGTTGATACTGGGGCTTTTGCAATAGAAAACCATTTGAGTATGTGAAGGTCGATGGCATGGATTTTGTATTCCTCATAAATCCACAAATATCATCCATGCATTCTGCTGATGAGGAATTTTTTGTAGCATCACTACTCCCGAAGTTCCGAACACTAGTAGAATTCGCAGATTTAGCAGCGTCGACCTTTGTAGACCTCCGAAATATTCTTTAATTTTTGACAACTAGATTCCTTCAGACTTGGGGACAACCTCCATATATAATTCACACTTGCGTGCTAGAAAATGGAATGAATCTGATATATCATTATCTACAAGCACGACCTTGTCATATTTTCACAGAGAGGCTCAATTTCTATGACCCTTGAGTCTTGCTTGGTTACTGGAACAAAACTTATGTTATTTTTCATGGTTGTAGTGTGACGATGGTACATAATTGACACAGGGGGAATCAACTTGGGCTAGGGATAGGGGAAATTTTACCACCTCAACTTTGTTACTGATAAAATTATCATTACCATGTAAATTAAATAGAAATTCTCGACATGAAAATTTTGATTAGATTTCCTAACTAATTATATAATAAATTTCCATAATTGATCTTAATCATGGCAATACAATGACTGTGACCTGGACCTGACTCAAATGAAACAAAAAATTAAAAAGGAGGGTGGAGATGATGGTTAATTATGATGATACAATGGAAGGATCCTAGAAGTTGATGAAAATATTGTGCCAAGGATATTACAAGAAATTTTAGCCCAAATTCAAACTGACAAAGGCAATTATTTCTAATTATTACAGATGTGATGACTGACACGTGCCACTCCCCAACCATAATTATTTGCAGAGCGAGGCACGCGACCTATGCTACTAGAATAATTAAAAAATGTTTATTCATGACTAATATCGAGTGGAACAACTGACTAAATAAAATAAATGATGCAACTGACACACTTAAAGGACTGACAGACTCTGCCTAGACCAACCTATAATCCCCTTTCGAAGATCAAACTATTTTTATGTAGAATTGGTTGTGCCATGGAAATGTTTCAGGCATACACCATTCACCCAACTATGCAATAGGACTCCATCCAATTGTGCAAGCTTGAAAACTCTCAATTCTTTCACTTCCACAACAATGAAAGGTCCAAACCAATGAATTTTCAACTTTCTAGGATGTTTTAGGAACTTACTATCATATAGAAGAACGTGACCTCCGAATGCAAAATATTTTCACTTAATGTGATGGTCATGCCATGCTTTTTGCCTCTGCTTCTCGAAAATTTGGTGGAAGTCCACCAAAAACGTAGTTGTTTCAAGCTCTGAGATCTCTTCCAACCATTTTGAAATTCATTTATCCTCTGACATGTGAGTGGTATGTGAAATTAAAAGTTTGGAGATGGTGAACTCAACAAGTACTATGATTTCTCATCCATACACTAGCTGGAAGGGCATATACTTGTGCAAGCACTTGACGGTTGTACGATAAGCCCATAGTGCAGCTAGTACCTATTTTTCCCAATCGTCTCGGTTGGCAGAGTATATCTTGGTGACTCCTCTCTCTAAGATTTTGTTAAAAGATTCCACAATACCATTTTCTTGAGGGCGGTGTGGGTTCCTCTTATGGTGTTGGATCATAACGTTCTAAAGTAATTAAGAAATTGTCTCATTAATGAAGTGGTTCCCTTTGTCATTTGTGATGCTTCGGGTGCATCCAAACCAAGTGATAATGTTCTCGAATATGAATTTGGTAGTAGTGTCTCAAGTGAAATATTTAATTGTTACAATTTCAGCCCATCTGGTATGGTAATCTGTGGTAGTAATAATATATTTGGCATGTGAGTGATGCGTTGACGGGTTAATAGGTCCCACAAATTCGAATTCATATTTCTCAAAGGCCTGGATTGCTCATACTGGCTGCAAAGGAATTTCATTTCGGTCTGATGGCTTCACAACCTTTTGGAAAACATCACATCTCTTAGAATACTCTTTTGTGTCTCAAAAAAGTGTGGGTCACTAGAGTCTTTCCTGCAACACTTTCCTCACGGTGGCCTTCCCTCCAATATTCCCACCTGTAACTCTTGAATGACATTCCCAAAACACATCCTATCTCTCATCATCAAGAACACACTTCACAATATCTGATCAAGGTACATATTGTAATATGCAACGTGAACCACCATGTTCCTTCATTGTGTTTCCATGTACTCCTCCAGGAATTTACCTGTGGCTAAAAATAATGAAATTTCCTCCAAGTAGTCTGGTATGGCCTCAACTCAAAACAGGTTGGCATATGGCAGTTGATCATCCACTAACCCAACGACTTCACTGGATTCTAATAAGAAAATATGGTCAGGTCCCACATTCAGTCTCCCAGGATTGAAAATTACTTCAAAAGTGAACTCATGGTATAAAAAAATCCATCTACAAATCCTCCCTTAAAGTACAGGCTTGTTCACTAAATACTTCAGAGTTGAATGATCATTAAAGAACTTGAATGTGCCTCCTAGAAGATAGTGCCTAAATTTTTGTAGCGAGTACACCATAAAAAGTGCTTTTCACTTTGTTGTGGTATAATTATTTTTCGATGTGGACAATTTTCTGCTAGAAAAGTAGATCAGGTGATCAAGTTTTGCATCTCTGGGTTGATCCAAAACAACTCCCAAGGTGATTCCTGATGCATAATATGGACATGAATTTTCTTGTTCCAATCTGGATAAACCAGTATTGGTGCACTTGCTGGTTTTTATTTCAACACATTGAAAGAAACTACACATTCATCTGACCATGTGAACCTTTCATATTTCTTCAATAGTTTCTCTAGTGATGCAGTGACCAATGCATAGTTGCTGATGAACCTCTTGTAATATCCTATATAGCCAAGGGTGGATCTCAATTGTTTAACACTTTTCAGCCAAGGCATATTCAGTATTACTGTGACTTTATCAAGATGGACACATACTCCCTCCTTACAGACTATATGGCCTATAAGAGTCCTAATAGGGACTGTAAATATGCATTTCTTCAATTTTAAGGAGATCTACAATTGTCTGCAGTGGTTAAACATCACTCGTAGCAAACTATGTGTTTTTAAAAAATTGTAAATGGTCAATTCATCCATGTAAACCTCCAAACACCTGTGAATATAATCTCGAAAGGAAAAAATTACAATCCTCGAGAATAGCACCGTTGCATTCTTGAGTCCAAAAGGCATGGCATGGTAAGCATAGGATCCCCATTCAGTGGTGAATGTGGTTTTCTTCTTATCCTCTTTTGCATTCTGGAATTGGTGGTAACTGAAGAATCCATCCGTAAAATATTAAGCTTCATTCCTTGCCACATTTTCTATAAATTCATTGCTCAAAGAGGTGGGGAGGGGATCATGAACATAGAAATTTTTTAGGCTCTAGTAATCTACACAGACCCAAATTTCTTCAAAGTCCTTTTTATTTTGTATAAAAATTGGATTGAACCACTCAACCTCGTCAACTGGGAAGATAAGCCCTATTGCCAACATTTTATCTATCTCCTTAAGCTTCACAACTAATGACGGGAAAAATTCTTTGTATTCTCTTAGAATATAAAAGATCTTCTTGGTACTTTGCTCATCCTAGTAATATTTAATTGAGGCTATTTTCAGCTTCTCATCAGTGAAGATATTGTGTTCCTGAAATTTTAGAGGTAATAGCTACAGACCATCGGTTACAAGCCCATGTTCAACATTTTTCTCCCCTTCATAATCCTTGAATTTCAAATGCCTTAATTCCTCCAAATCATCTCCATCAGACTCCCGATCTACCTTTCCAAAATCCATAACTTTATGGAATCTAGATTCATATATATGTTCAAAAGTGTTCTGGTTTATGCATCCCTTAGTCAAATTCCCTACCCAGAACAAAATCCTTCTAACAACTTGTAAAGTATTTGTTATCCTCTCATCATTATCGTTGAAGGAAAAATCACTAACAAACTGAGCTACCATACGGTCCTATTCACTGGTATGTCTTCTTATTTCTTCCTTTTTGTACCACGCCTTCAGAAATTTTCCCAAGTTGTGGAAAAATTGATGCACCCACAAGGTTTTTAGAATTCCTTTTTTAACCCATATGGCCTTCTAGTCTCTCAGGTGTTGTTGGGGATCAGTGCTCCCTCGATACTTAAACTTTCGACAAGTCCTATGAATAGCAGATTTTTTCCACTACTATTGTCTTAACCTCCTGTCGTTCTCTGAGATGGTTGTGGTGACATCCCCACCACCTTGCTAGTGTAGCTTGTAAGGTGATGTCTAGTAAAGGTAATTTGTGTATTTCAAATATAGTTGCATCAGATTCGTTAATAAAACTAGTAACAAAATTTGTGCCATTGAAAATAGAAAATTCTCGGACCTTGGTACCAATCTATTTGATACGATGGATCATGGCATAGTTCTTGTAGTTTATCTCATGTCCACCCTATTTCTATTCATCCCATACAACTTCAGATCCCACTTCAGAGCTTTGAACACTCCTCTAGCTGATCGATCCTCCTGTCGTGGGGTTAATATATTCTTCCCTTCTTCTTGTTTTCAGCCTGTATAACTGGTCTAGTAGCTCAGATTATTATCTTTAATTTTTTGGCTCTATGAACCTCGTCTCTTATTGCGGATCTAGTGGTTGGATTACTCTAACTCCCTCCACTTAAAATGTCCTTTTGTTCTTCTTCAGATCAATTACTGTGTAATTTTCAAAATTTCAGTATATTCTAAGAAATGCTAGATAGGGGTCTTTTTCCCCCATAGTATCTATTACTTAAAATTCAACATAATTTTTAACCCTTCTATGTTAAATTCTACATATTCTAGCCTTCTAATCAAGAGTATACAATATTAATTTTCCATGCATAGCTGAATTAGAGAGAATTCCAACTTAGGCCTTCCCAAATCTTCCCAAGTTTTCCTCAACAGGATATTCACATATGAGCCCAAGTATATCATTGTATATTTGATTTGGAATCCTACAATCTGTGCATCAATTTGGAACTCCCTACCTGTTCTCTTTCGGGTCCAGGGAACCCGTCTGGAGTGTCTCTCAGGTATATTAGTGGAAATGATTCCTTCCCTGACTTCTCCATCTTTGAAAACATATTTAATATTTTCCCACAATCGTCCCATCATTTTCTCGTCATTCACAATCTACAGAAAAATCATGAACCATTTGTCTATGGGTTGGGAATTATGTTGCGGGAGGTTCAGACTCCTAGATTTTTAAGGTTATAGATGTTATCCTTGGGGTTCAATAGATGGATTAAATTTATTAAAAACCTTTGTGGCCTCCTTGTAATATAGTTTCTTCTAGATAGGATTATACGACTACTTTGGTGAGGCCGACTTTATAATTCTTGGTTATTCCACAACTCCCAAGTATTCCTTGGTATTTTTCCATCCCCAAGTGACTATATTAATATTTTAAAGGAGAGTGGTCTCAGGTTGCCTTGGTTCAACATTAATTATATTTTCTCCCCTTTAGCAGTTGCGCTCTTCCCATATGGGGATCCGTTCTCGACAATATTCCATCGCATGTTTATTAACCATGCAATGAGATAAATGGGGTCTTTTGGGCATCAAACAGTCTCTTGCAACATGCCCTTCTTTATAAAAATTGTAACAATGGATTGTACCTCTTCCTCTGATTCTTCCCTCCATTGTTCCTCCACCTCCTCATCCATGAGGAGCTTCATTTATCCTATAATCATAATGATCTAGATGATTAGCTAAGGGATCTAATGCCCTACAATGATCAATTTAGTGAGTAGGATATCTACAAAACTGGTAGAAAACATTATTTGGGATATTTGAATACTTTTTTAAAAGTGGACATAGGTGAGGGAGATGCCTATAGTTCCTGAAAATTTCACAAAATTCAGTCAGGGTTGCACTTTGCTGATTAGGAAATGCGTGGAAATGTGTGTGACCTACGTATAACACTTATGTACCAACATGTGCAACTCTGGAAATGTGTAAATATGTAGATGGAACTTCCAGTAAGGAGGGAGTGCTCAGACCCCTCAGTGGTGGGCACTCCATGGCATGAACACCATCAACATGGCAGTTAGTACACCATATATGCGGTCTTGATGGTCTCACCGGCTACTTGTCCCTTAAATTATTTGGCATATCAATGATCTTATGTTTTATTCCTATGAGAGTGGGTCATGGGAGGCCATTACTCCTCAGTTTCCATTTGGTTTTCATGCCATGGCCTCAGTTTGTGTCGCTTGTACCAGGGTGTCCTACAAAGTACCAATATTTTGTTGATTCAATGGTGTGTGGGTGAGTGGTAATAGCGCCTTGATAAACCAATCATGTTGATGATTGGGGTAAATATGGTAGCTTATTTTTCCAATGGAATATTTAAAGATCTTCATCATCTCCTGGACGGTTTCATGCTCCCTCTGCTTAATTTCCCATAGTTTTGACAACCCTTGTTGGTTGGTTTCAGGAAACTTAAACTCTTGGACAAACTCCTGCTAGACATCTTCTATCATCGGATTCTGCTTTAGTGCTAACCACTTGATGAATCATCCCAATGCTCTGTCTCAAAGAGTGGTTTGAAATTAAATAATATTCATGACATCTGGAGTCTGGCGGTCTCTCTAGATTTCCTCGTAAAATTACCAATGTTGTTTTACATCTTCATTCCCTTTCCCTGAGAATTCAAGATATCTAGTAGAGGATCCCACCATGCTACCAACCATACACAATTGAATTGAAAAAAGGATTAAAACTCCTTGGGAAACTACATGTGATGATCCTTGGGGACGAAAACTGCAATTACTATTTTTACCAATAGGGAGACCAACCTTGTAGGAAGCGTGTACATTGTGAACCTTAATAACTCTAACTAGATTAGAAAAAAAATTACCAAGGTTGTTATAAAGTACCATGGGAATGTTGGGGAAGGTACTAACTAAGATGCTAGGCATTGAATCACTACTTGCAAGAGACATATCATTCTCAGAAAACAATATTATCATGCTGAAGTAAAATTCATCATCTAGGCTTTCATCAGGGCTTGTATGGCCTAATTTGTTTAGCATTCCCATATCTGTTGGCAAGGATTAATCGTTACTGCTTTTCTGAAACTCTGTCACCACGACAGTATCAGCCTCTCATATTGGATTGGGTCCCACTCTAGCATAAACCTCATCACTTTGCAACTTCAACTGGCTCCTTTCTTCTTCTTTCACCCTCAGACTGCTCAACATCACTCTTGCCATCTATGAATCTCTTGAAAAATGTTCCCTCGCCATTATTCAACTATTTTTTCCCTCCTTTGAGCTCTTAGACCTCTATCCTTCCAAAAATCATCCACATCCATTTCTCTAATAATTTCATAGCTCCTAGCTAGGTAGCATCCCCGTCACCCCCACCCCGCCCCCCGTTAACTACTTCCCCAAGTACCGAGCTTTTAGGCTACAATAGGTGGCTTCTGGAACACCAAGAATTTATCTTCTACCATTAAAACTTTAATCCACAATGGAATCTACTTCAATAGTCTCCCTCGTAGTATTTATTCAAATATAGCCTCAACATAAGATAAGGACTATCCCTCTGCAAAAAACTTGATAATGTACCCCTCTAGAGTGGCCTGCCAAAATGCGAAGGCTTGCGTCAGGTCTATGTCGAGCTGATGTAATTCGACAAGATATGCTTGAGTCCAGGTGAGAGAAAATCAACTCTAGTTGTCAGTATTTTATTTTATCCGCAACCTCCACAACCAATTATGGATCTCTTCTCGTAACTTGCACCAGAATATCTCGTACTGATCGCTTATGGGTTCCACAAAAAAAATGTCTTCCTTTTCTCACTTCACACTTTGGTGACAAATTTGAGCTTATTGAGAAATAAAATTATTTACTTGTTCATGCCACCACTCTTGAAGATCCTTTTTAAATATCCTTGACACCATATTCTAGACCCCTTTGGAAATCTTCAAGTGATGAAAATGGAACCATTTGTTGGAAAATAATGATGAATAAGTTGAGACCCTAGTTTTAGGCACAAGGGACAACAAAATATACATTGTAGTCTAGCGTAGAACCAACATTTTATCCTTACTCTGAGAGAATAAGACGTCTCACCCAAGGCACGTTGCGACCTTACTTAGGTAAAGGGCTATAAATAAGCATTGAGAAAAATCACATGGAACTAGTAATACTCAGTAAACTCAGAACTAGAACATCAAAGATAAAATCATAAAAACTTAAGAATTCAAAGGGAAAACATGCCATGCGAGTGCACTCATGACAAAATTTTAAAATGGGCATGTAAATTCACCTAATAAGACTCTCATATAACCCTGCAACTTCCTCTTTTATTAGTTTTAGTAGCATTACATCAATACATCTGACTCGAAGGCCTCATCGACAAAACATGAACTAGCATCATAAGGTAATACATGACCAAGATAACACAGATTAGTTTGGGCTCAATAGGCTCTGCGATAGCATTCTGGTGAACTTCTCGCCTTCTTCTTTTTTCATCTTTTCCCTTCGTAATTTTTAACACTTAGCTCGCTTGGAATTTTTCTTCTTCCTTTGATGATCTTCCCTTTATCTTTTTTGTTGCATCTACTTCTCTAGATGTTAGTGAACCTTCCCGCTCGATTGTGACTGTGTGAGCCTATATTTCTTTGGCTGATCCTCTGCAACTGATAGGCTTTGGTGGTTCCAATATCCTTCTCCAAATGTCTTCTCCGTGACTTCCTAGCGGTCATCTTTGGTCAAAATGTGGTCAACATCAAAACATGTCAGAACTTAGCCCATAAAACAAAGGAGCCAACAAAACCTTTCAATAATCTTTAGAGCGGACTTATGTTTAATTATTAAAGAACATATTTCAAAAGGTGTGACAAGCAAATATTTTTCACTTTTTAAAATGAAGTGGAAATTATTTGCATGCATCCTTTGCCTTGCAACCTCCAAGGAAAAAATTTGGAAAGTGATGAATTTAGGGAGGCGATAGGGTTCTCCTTTAAAACCATAAATATGATTGACATAGTAGTCAGTAAGAAGGTACTAGTCACCTATACTATTCTCTTTGGTCAATTGCAAGACTCTTTTAAAGTCTTACGATATCCTGTTAGGGACCTTTCTTAACAATTTAATTTGAAGGTAATAAGAAAAATTATCAACATATTTGGCATAACCGACTGGGATTTTTCCAGGGTATAATATCTCAATCCAACTATCGATTTCTTTCTCTTCCCCCTTTTTATCATTCACCTCCTCTAATAATTTTGTATGGATAAACTAATCAAGGTAACTAAAGAAGATTATATGTATCAAATATGAGCGATACTTAAAGAGTTGGAAGGTGGGATTTGTACTGAAGTCTACAGTAATATTGTAAGCCAAGTAAGTCGTAAAATTGATCTTAATCTCTACAAGATTTTCCATTATTTTTTTTAAAAACATGAACATGAATTCATTGACCTTGGCATCATCATTATATATTAAAATGACATCTAAAATAGAGGCCATTTTATGATACATAGGCTTGAGTAATTTGGTTGATACAGTTAATTGAACACTTGACACCTCACAGGGGTTCTTATTTATATCTTGTAGAAGTTCCAATTTCTCATTTTTGGCGCACACAATAAATTCCTTAGAAAATCCCCTATTAGTTGTATTTTTTCCTAAGAGGGGTAATTTTAACATCTTGGCTAAGGCTTCTTTAGATATTTGTAGGAAAACTTGGGCAGTGGACGGAAAAAAACACTATTAGTAGGGTGGCCAAAATTTATTTCCAACACTAAAATGGTGTATTTTTCAAAGTGTACATTTGGTAAAGTTTCCCAACGTAATACAATTTCTAATAGATACGTGTTTGAGTTGAAACGTTGAACACCAGGTTGTAATTTCTTCCCTAGAGTATAAATGTTTTCATTGACACAAATTTCACCTAATTGGTCAAGATCCATTTTGAATCCTAGAAGTTGGAGAAGATTGCTATAAAATGATACTATAATTTGATAGTGAATCTTAGGACCTTACCTGTGACCCAATTTATTAATCCTTCATGATAATTTTGAAACCTTTCAAGCTATGGAGGTAACTCGGCTGCAATGACCATGTAGAGGCCAAATGAGGGTTTAAGATTTCATTATTAACTTATTAAAGGTTGGGGTACTATGTATTAAATCCATGGCATGCCACCTAATTTGATATTTATTGGGTTTGGAAACAATTAACTCTGATGGATGTGTATTCAAACTTAAGTCATCAAATCAGGATGATACTAAAGATTGGATACATTGTATGTACTCATCGAGTTTACTTCTCGATATGGTTACCATCTGATGCATAGTAAACACCATTGATCTCCTCGCAGGTGAGTCTTTGGATCCCATCAAATGGAAAGAGGTTCGTTAATGAGCCCCCACTTTACCATCTGATATGTCATAATAGTCATTGGATTGAAATGTCACTAGTTTTTAGATCATATCGAATGGAAATGGTCTTGCTAACATTCCCATACATTTCCATCTGATATCACACATTGACCATCATATCAAAGCATTTTCGATCATTGGATCACGTCGAATGTAAAAGGTATGATTAATGCACCTTCAAATCACCATATGATATCATGTTATAATGGTTGGATGGAATGAATTTAATTCATTCAACATGTTCGATGGAATGTCACAGGTCCTATGAATTTAGGACGATTTTAGTTATTGTCAAGGGAATTAATTATGATAGACACACTTGAATATAAGATTAAAACATGAGCATGAACTCACTGTGTGAATTTTTTTAAGGTTACGAATGTTTGCATGTAGAATTCATAGAATCCATAGACATGTGATTCATTTTCAAAGGAAATCAATTAATGGAATGAACGTATTAAAAATTTCACGAGTAAAATGGGGGGAGGGGGTTGATTTCAGCTACAACACAGTCATAATTTTTACATTATAAAAATAGAGGGAAATGCGAGGGATGTTACAGTCTTAACTTTTGCCACAAATAAAACTACTATAGATTAATAAGTAACACACATCCTTATCAAATCTCAGTGAGAAACCCTATTAGATTTAGAAATTTCTACAATAGTGGAATAAGGAACTGAGATCAAAGAAGAAAATAATACATCATCACGAAGAGATGAAGAAGAAAGAAAGAGTAGTATGAAGAATGAAATTGTTAGTATGAATCTTTCGTCGTAAAAGATCACTTTAGCTACGCATAACAAATAGCCCTAACATCAATTATGGCTACAAAACATCTTTAAATCTGCAATTAGATGATCCAAATAATGTTGCACAAATCCAGATCTAAGCATAAAAGACATTAAGCAGATAAAGTAAAATATGTCTCCATTCATCCAATAGACAAGACAAGAATAGTGTATTTGAAATAATTTTTGTATTATATTAAAAGGGGGCACCTGAGAGGAAAACAAGAAAGGTGTTTTCCAGTTCTCCTCAATGGGATGGGTTCTTGAAAGTCCTCAGCATTTCAGATCTAAAATTCCTCTCTCTTATTGTGGTAGAAAACCCAGACAAACATAGAACTCAATGGGAGCTCACAAGGCAAAAATGAATAATGGTGACCAAGAGTAGATCCAGAGTGATCTAATGCAATGGAGGTGTCTAATGAATGGGGAAAACCCTTCTATTTATAACAAAATATTAGGGTTATCTAGAACTTGGCGCATGAATAAAATATTATTAATCAAATTCTAGAACCACCCTTTAGGAATATTTTATTATATTTGTTGGAGGGAAAAGGTCTTTTGACTTGGGTCAATTCCTTTATTTATAAACAATAAATAAATAAATGATTTATTTATTATTTTAGGGAGATGGTGGGAATATAATTAAATAAATAATGATTTATTTAATTATTTAAAAATAATTTAGTCAAATTTAACTAGGAATATTATTTAAATAATGATTTAAATAACTTATTCCTGGGAAATAATAAAATAAATAATGATTTATTTAATTAATTTCCTTGTTTTGGGTTAAATATGACCAGGAAATATAAACAAATGTTATTTCACATGGTGAAAGAAATTTTACTTAGGGTAACATTGGTCTTACATGGTGTACTTGGGTTCATCTAATGATAATAGGTTAGATGACCAAAAAAATGGTGTAACAAAAATCTAGATCTATGTGTTCAAGACAAAGAAAGCCAATGTTTTTATAGAAAATGGATGCTGAAATCATAAGGTAGGTGATAAAATAAAATTCCTATCTCTTAAGGAAGTTAATGGAGGTAGTGTCATCCTTGGAAATAATGATAAACAAAGGATTATAGGAAATGGGATAATCATTCTTGATGATGGAAGGACAAAAAATTAAAATGTTCTTCATGTTAAATAACTAAAATAAAATCTACTAAGTGTAGTTCAAATGGTTGATCAAGGGTATGATCTCACATTTAATTCCAAAGGATGTGAAAGAAGAAAAGAAATTTTGGCAAGCCCCAAGGGATAGCTCAACTAGTCTGAGCCAGACGTGGGTCCTCTCTGTAATCAGGGAGGTCACGGGTTCGATTTTGAATCTGAGTCCCTTGGGGTCAGGTGCCGTAAAATAGCATCGTCGGTTTATCATGCGTACCATCTAGATATTCTGGAGAAGTGCGCCCGGGTTCTCCGCGAGTTTATTCCTCGGAAAAAAAAAAAAAAAAAAGTTTGGGAAGATTAGTAGCAAACATGATCAGGTCTCCAAACAATGTATATGTCATTAGTGAAATTTAAATAAATAAAAACTCCTCTATGGTAGTAATATCCCTAATATCCCATCATTAAAAGAGATTATAGTTTCAAGTGAAGCAAGAGGTGGTAGGTCTCACAAAAAATATGGAAGTGTTAGAACATATGCTACAAGGAAGGAATGATGAGTATGTAGGATCTAGAAAGTAGATGATGTGTGATGAAAGTGAAGTAAATGATATATTTAAATTATCAATAGTGCATAAGTCCAAGGGGACCAACATCATTAGGAAAATTTTGAGGTATAAAATGGACCTCATAAGGAAAATAATAAAATAATTTATGATTTTTTAAAGAAAAATAAAATAAACTACTTTTTTATTGTATTTTTAGCATATCTCCTTGTAGGTTTACTCAAATGTCAAGTGTAGACACCCATTAGATGTGGAATTACACCTTCTAGATGTGTAATTAAATTCCACATCCAACGATTACCCATTCTACATATTTCTATGTAGAGGTGCATCAAAAAAATTGAAAACACATGAAAAAAGCATGTTGAACACACTTTTTTAACGTATTTTCAATTTTTTTCAATGTGAGTCTACATATAAGTATGCATAGTGGGTACTCGTTGGTTGTGTAATTTAATTATGCACCCAACGAGTCTCTACATTTGACATTTGAGTAAGCCTACATGGAGATAAGTAAAAAATACAATTAAAAAAGTAGTTTTCTTATTTTCCCTCCAAAATATTCTGAGATGGCATCATTAGCTTGAATCCTATTGTTTCATTTAAAGTTAATATAATTACTACATTTTTTGTTTTGAGGCCCATTTTTAACCTCAAAACCCCCTTAACTCTTTCTCTTGATATCAAAAAAGGGGGAGAACATGTAGACATAAGGAGAGATAACAAACATGCAGAGTAGTTGTAGTAACTAACAAAAGTTGTGTTAGACTCCTGTAATTCACAATATCACAAGAGGAATCAATCTTCCTTTTCAGTTCAGTTGAAAGAGGAAAGTGTTGCTGATAAAGTGTGATGGTGAGCAAACCTCATTTTTGCCCTCATTCATTTCATTTACCCTCTTTTACCTTTCAATTTTCCAAACTCTAAAGTCCAACACTTCATTTCTTTCAAAACCCCTTTTAAATATTAAAATTCTATTTTTATAGTTAAAAAATAAGCTCCACCCACCCACTAACAACCATATCATATTTTTCCGTATAAACTTACCATTTATCACTTTATTCGCAGCTTTTCCCCCCACTTTAGGCCTCTTGATATATATATATATAATGAACCACATAAGCCTTACCTTACCACAAATGTCTCTTGACCCTTTCCTTTCCTTACGCGTCGACACTTTGCAACAATCCTAGCCACATTCCATTTGCCATCTTATAACTCCGTCGATGCGATAGAGTGGGACTCTTCTCGCCATGTCACCCATGTTCTCGTCACACATCAAAATCGGCAATTTTTATGTTTACATGTTAACACATCACATGATTATTAGTTTAAGTCACGATGCAATAAGTCTCAAATGTTGCGACGCGATAACTTATTCGCTATGGTGTGCGGTAAACTTAACTCCTACGGTTTGCGATATGGGTGGGACCCAATCGCATATCATTCTTTGCGAGTCCAAAAGGGTTAACGCTAAGAAATATGTTAAAAATGTTGATTTGTGACCTATGGGCAGGCCCGCCTCCTTGCCACGTCACCATCCACTCATACCCTGACAGTCATTTATCCTCGACCCCACCGCCCTACCATGTCGGTTCCCACTGCCTCTGCTTCACATCCACCTACAGACCCCTATCACCGCTGCTCCATGTCACCTTTCCCTGCCATCTTACCTGGAGGTTATTATTGGAACACTCCATTATGTTCTAGTAACTGCACATTCAAAGGAATATCTGCCAATCATTCAAGGAATAGTGGGTTTTCCGTTTTAAAAGCTCCACTGTGGCAGGAATCGATGCAGAAGAGATAGAAGCTTTCAGAAATGGAAAAAGGTAGTTAACATAGCTAGCACAGCCAGCAAATCTATTGAATCAGCCAGCGCAGCACCATATTTAATTACCCAGCAACAGTTTTATGAAGGAGTAGGGACAGATGTCAAATTTATTTTGTCATGGCCTCTTCATGATCCCAAGAGGAAAATTTTTCTAGCTCTTCAATCAATAATGGACTGTCGAAGTTAATTCCATAGGCGTTGTTTTTCAGACTTATCTTATCACTGCTTGCATGGTTCCACTTGTCCAAATTTATGCTTGAATGTAATAAAGGACAATCACTGCAGTAGATAGAGTAACTAACTTAATTTTTAGTTCAATATTGCATACATTGACAGTATCAGAGGTTGGACGTTGTTAGAACCTGATTTGTAATAACTATTTTATTGGAGCACTATAACTTTGGAGCTGGGCATCAATAATTGAAGACTGTTTACAGGATACTTGAGTTGTGTTAAATGGTGATGTTCTATTTATCTGTGTTGAATGTTTCCATTTTTTTTCGTACTATGCATCTATTCATCTTATTGTAAAACAAAACATTTAGATTAAGCTTTGATGTCAGAGCACTTTAATTCTATCTTCATTTACAATCTAAATTTTTTTTGCTAAAATATGATTAAATAATTCTTAACTACTCTTTAGTCACTACTGAACCTTACTATTTCTTCCACCTCATAATTCATACTTCTTTAAAGATCCATTTAACATAGTTAGCTTGCCCTGTGATGCTATTGAAAGTTGATGCACCAATCCAGCCACATGACTCCATAGCCCAATGGATTAGTCCCTGTAGACCTACTCATCCAACCAATGAAATCACTCAAAACAACCAATAACACCATCATTGTAACTAGCCTAACATAAACATTCATAATATTAAGAAAAAATTAAATCAGAAATAGAGAGAGCCCTCTCTGAGTATAGGAAGGCTCGGTCCTAGATTCCAAAGCAGTTTGATGTTTTCCTCTATCATTTATTCTTTCCAATCTTATAAATTATAGGGCTACAACATAATGGCGACCTTACTGGGGAGCTATTGAAAAGCTTATCATTTTATCAGAACTTAGAAACCCCATTCAAAATTGTATGATTCAAGTATTTTCCAAGATTGGTATCTGGTTGTTGATGGTCGACAAACAACCAGACACAAGAAGGTTGAAATCATCCACCTAGTGACTCCAATCCAGATCAGTCCCATTCAAAGACTCCACTGGAGGAAGAACTTGAAGCATGACAAGGAAATCTGGAAAAAGTAGGTATTCAATCCCAAATTGTATTCAAGATATTTTTGATTTTATTTGTAATCATGTTCTATCTTACTCTAAGCCTGATCAAGAGTACATTGTTGAAGTTTACATTAATCATTTGGAAATTGATGAGGCTCAAGAAGCTAAGCCCCAAATTGTAGATCATGTACATACTCATACACCTATGCACATCCCAGATACACATGTGGAAAACCCAACGAAACATGAGCCTCGTGCTTCATCTCCTGCTCTCACTAAATCCCCAAATTGTTATAAGCCTCCACCTTTACCTCCTATACATGTAAAATTCCCACACATTTACAAGCCTCTGATTTTGGCTCCTACTCTCCATAACCTCCCTACAAATTATAGCAATAATCTACCCAGATTTGATGGAGAAAGTGCAAATATCACTGCTGAAAAGCACACTCAAAATCTTGATGACTTTCTTGACCTGTTTGAGGTGGAGGAATATTATGTGGGTATCCGGATGTTTTCCCTATCATTGCAAGTTTAAATTTAAAAATTGGTTTAAGAAAATTCTAGCTGCAAGCATTAGCAATTTTCATCAATTCACGCAATTATTCCTAGATATATGGGTGGCCACGGGAAAATTTTTTCTCATCATAGAATAGTATAACCATTTAAAAAGATAGCCAAGGGAGACAATACAACATTTTTCAGCCATTTTCAATAAGGTGTACCATTCAATGCCTGCTAAGAAAAACCACCCCTAGGATTATCTCTCTTGCACTACCCAGATGCCTTTGATCCAGAGATGGCATTCTAGTTAAGAGAAAGGGACCTTGCAACCCTTGAAGAAATGAAAAATGTTGCAGTTCATGTGGAAGTGAACATGCTAAATAGAGAGGCAAAGTTAAAAGCAGTGAAGAAGGCAAAAAATAGAAAAAGAGCAGTTGATATCTTTGCAAATACAATCAATGAAATGATGCATGAGATTAGTAGGAAATAGGAACTTATTTTTCAAATGCCTCATGTTCCATTAGTTTCAGAAAAGACAAGGATCAAATGATTATCTTATGGACTCAATTCACAACGTGGCCAAAGATGAAGTTCGAAATCAAAGAGAGGTAGGAAAATCTCCAGCAATGATGTACATGTTAGATGACCTTGCATACAAATATAATCTTCTCAAATATGATTATCAAGATGAAGATTACATGGTTGAGATTGAGGCTGATTGTTCAAAGCAACCATCACCATCATCTTGGGAGAAAGAAGCCCGGTTATCACAATGCAAATATGGAAATCAAACTCTACATACTGAGCAAGATTGTAAGGAGGAAAATACATAAAGTTTCCAGGTAAGTGAAAAATTCCTTCCTCTATTTTTTGCCTCACTTCTGAGAGAAAATTATAAACAAATTGTTAACAGTAGGATTGGAGAACTCTCTCACTAATTAGAGGAGGAAATCATGGACGATAAACAATATGTTTTAGATCCAGGGGTTCAGCCCTTGAGTCCTGTTAAATGTCAAATCTCAAATGAAATCACAAAGTCTGAAACAGATGATGAATTAATCCATGTTGATTCTTTTCCCTTATGCTTTGATTCATTTTAGATTGTGAAAGGGAATTTGGATCAAATTTTGGTTGAAAATCATGGGATAAATTATGAGGTCTCAGTAAAACCAATACTACAACCATCTAAAGCACCACATGATCAAATAACTGATACGTTGGATGGTTTTTGTTTCCAAAGGCAGCCTTCATGTATTCATAATTCTCTCAAAAATTGCTATGATATGGACATGACTAGACAGTCTGCCCTATTGTCTTATTCAACAAAAGTAGTGGCACAAAACTCATTAGGTAAAATGCAAGCATGTTCTGAGTTGTTCGAAGACTTGGAGAGCACATTTGCAGTACCAAGGTATGAAGTTAAGTTGACTAAGTCAAAAATCCCATAAATGGGTCAAGTGTATCTTGATCCAATGGCTGTCTATATGGAGAAATTGTTCTTTACAAAGTAATCACATATTTCCAATATGTTAGTTGTTCTTCAAGCATACCAAGAGCCATGTAAACAAGATCATGCCGGGAATTTCTATCAGAAACCATTATCGGTTTTGTCTCTACACAAGGTGAAAAGCAATGAAAGAACACATGTATTGGAGCAGTTTCTTGACTGGATGCACTGGCATTATTGTATCATTTAGAACAATAGTGATTTTAGTAGGTTAGGGTAGGTAGGTGTGAAAATAAGCTTAGTACTTTGAGCACCTTTCCAGTTTTATTTTCATATTTCTTTCTAGTTTTTAGTTCAAGTGTGTCCCAGACTACAGGTCACAAAGAGTGTTGATTTTGGCTTGAAGATTTTCATCCACAAAGGTTTTTGTATCAGATCAAGTTGTTGATTTGGGGTCAACCCAATGGATCATGCCACTAGGCTACGATGTTCTTGACACCTCCTGAAGGAGCTGCCATCCCCATCTTGAGCCACTGTTAGACTCCTATAATTCACACTATCACAAGAGGAATCAATCTGCCTTTTCATTTCAGTTGAAAGATGAAAGTGTTGCTGATAAAGTGTGACGGTGATCAAACCTCATTTCTTCCCTCATTCATTTCATTTACCCTCTTTTACCTTTCAGTTTTCCGAAATCTAAATTCCAACACTTCGTTTCTTTCAAAACCCCTTTTAACTATTAAAATTTCATTTTTATCGTTAAAAAAGCAGCTCTACCCACCCACTAATAGCCATATCATATTTTTTCGTTTAAACTTGCCATTTATCACTTTATTCATAGCTCCACCCCCACTTTAGGCCGCTTGATATATATATATATATATATATATTATGAACCGCATAAGTCGTAGCTTACCACAAAAACCTTTTGACCCTTTCCTTGCCTTTCGCGTCTACACTTCGCAACAATCCTAGCCACACTTCATTTGCCACCTTATAACTTCATCGATGCAATATAGTGGGACTCTTCTCGCCATGTCACCCATGTTCTTGTTTTTTATGTTTACATGTCAACATATCACATGATTATTGGTTTAAGTCATGATTTAATAAGCCTTAAATGTTGCGACGCGATAAGTTATTCATTGCGGTGTGCGGTAAACTTAACTCTTGTGGTTTTTGATATGGGTGGGACCCAATCGCATATCATGATTCGTGAGTTCAAAAGGTTTATCACTAGGGAATATGTTAAAAATGCTGATTTGCGACCTGCGGGCAGGCCCGCCTCCTTGCCACATCACCATCCACTCATACCCCGACATTGATTTATCCCCGACCCCACCACCTTACCACGTCAATTCCTGCCAACTCTACTTCACATCCACCTACAGACCCCCATCACCGCTCCTCCATGTTGCATTTCCTTGCCATCTCACCCAGAAGGTTATTATTGGAACACTCTATTATGTTCGGGTAACCGCCCATTCAAAGGAGTCTTTGCCAATCATTCAAGGAACATTGGGTTTTCCGTTTTAAAAGCTCCATTGCATCAACAACCAGTGCAGAAGAGACAAAATCTATCATAAATGGAAAAAGGCAGTAAACATAGCCAACACATCCATTAGATTTGCTAAATCAGCCAATGCAACACCATATTTAATTACCCAGCAATGGTTTTATGAAGGAGCGGGGCCAGATGTCAGATTTTTTTTTATGGCCTCTTAATGATCCCAAGAGAAAAATTTCTTGAATCTGCAATCAATAATGGACTGCCAAAGTTAATTCCACAGGCGTTGTTTGTCAAACTTATCTTATCACCGCTTGCATGGTTCCAGTTGTCCAAATTTTTTCTTCAATGTAATAAATGAAAATCACTACAGTAGATAGAGTAACCGACTTAAGTTTTATTTAAATACTGCATACATTGATAGTATCAGAGGTTGGACGTTTTTAGACCTTGCATTGTAAGAACTACTGTATTGGAGCACTGTAATTTTGGAGTTGGGCATCAATAATCGAAGACCGTTTACAGGATAATTGAGTTGTGTTAAATGGTGATGTGCTATTTCTCTGTATTAAATGTTTCCATTATTTTTTGTACTATGCATCTATTCATCTAATTGTAATATATATATATATATATATATATATATATATATATATATATATATATATATATATATATATATATATATATATATATATATATATATTTGTTGTCGAAGCACCTTAATTTTGTCTGCATTTATAGTCTGAATGTTTTTTGTTGAAGTATTATTAAAGAATTCTTAATTTTCTCTTTAGTCACTACTGAACCTTACTGTTTCTTCCACCTCATAATTTAGACTTCTCTAAAGATCCATTTAGCACAATTAGCTTGCCCTGTGATGATCTTGAAAGTTAATGCACCAATCCAGCCTTTTGACTCCATAGCCCAATGGATTAGTCCCTGAAGACTTGCTCATATAACCAAAGAAATCACTCAAAACAACCAATACCACCATCACTCTAACTAGCCTAACACCAACATTCATAATATTAATAAAAAATTAAATCGTAAATAGAGAGAGCCCTCTCTGAGTCTAGGAAGGCTAGGTCCTAGATTCCAAAGTGGTTTGATGTTGTCCTCTATCGTTTATTCTTATAAATTATAGGTCTACAACAAGTTCCAAATAGAGGAATAGTTTTAGAAACTAAGAAAAGTTCCATACAAAATAAGAGTTATAGATTAGGAGAAGCACAATTTTAAGAGGAACATCCCTTTGCCATTGATTTCAAGGGGGGAGAAGTTGCAGGCTTAAGGAGAATTTTAGATAAAGGAAGTTCTACAATATTAATGCAGAATTGACTAAAGATTTCCATCAATGAAAAAGGAGGATAGTGTTGGAAATATTTTTTTCATTGATGTCAAATACATGGGGAGAATAATTATGTCTAAGATAAATATTGGAAAATAAATATTTTTGAACATTTTGTTTTTTTTACTTTTGATGCCCCATTTGGATACCTTATCTTTGAAGGAATTTTTACTCAAATTAGCTATATAAAATTGAAACATAGGGTAAATGGTTGAAAATATTATTAAGATACCTTTCCAATGGTGTATGGCACTCCTTCTAACTCAATAGGAGTGAGGAGATATGAAATATTTCTCCAATATGAACCAACCAAAGTACAAGTGGGCCAACCCAACCAATTTTACAAGTAAGCCCCATAAGTGAACATACAAACACTATAATAAAGGTAATATGAGTTCATTTGAACACAATCCAAACAATAAGAGATATAAGTTTCATGGGGACCTGAGGAATAACTTTTGGGGTGATTCTTGGAGCCTAAAGGTGGAAGCAAAAATGTGATTTATGGGGTGAACAAGTCATTCGGGAATTTTTGATATAATTTTTTTTTGATGTTTTGGAATGTGAAACTTAGAGGATACAGATAGAATATATCCATGTATTTTTTGTTCAAATTATAGACCTTGATTATCTAAAACTTTTGATATATAGTCTAAGGAAGTTAGGCTTCCTAAATGCTCCTGAAATATTCTTCAAACATGTCGGAGTGGAATTTTTTCTGGGATGTTTCAAACTGTAAATATTGGAGGATACAGATAGAATATTTTATTGTATATGTGGTTCAAACTTAAAACCTTAATGTGCTATGATTTTAGAGATATGCACTATGGAAGTAAGCCTTCTTAAATGTTCTTGAAATCTTATCCAAACAAGTCGGAATGGGTTTTTTGCTATATCTTTCTTTATGTGATATTTAAGAATATGAAATATGGAGACAAAGAATAGATCTCAAGGTTCTTGTGATAGAAATTCTAAACCTTGTTTTGCCAAAATTTTCAATATATGATATAAGGAAGTTAGTGTTCCCGAATGATCCTAAAACATGCTTCAAATAGGCAGGGTTGGCATTATTGCTATAACTTTATTTCTGAGATGTTTCAAGCTGTAAAAAAATTGGAACAAGATTTTAAAAATTGGATATGTGCCATGTTGTGTAAATTAATTCCTAGGAAGAATCGAAAAGCAACAAGCTTTGGAAAAAATAAAATTGGTGAAGGAAGAAGCAATAGATAGACCTCGCGAAGGTATAAGAAAATAATAGATCTGGTAAAGACAAAAGTAACAAGCAGACTTGATGAAAGCATAAATAAATAACATACATTGTGAAGAGGCAAGTAGACCCAGTGACATTAAATAAATTTTGAGGTAAAAAATGGGCCTCAAAACAAAAATGTGCACCAATAATAAACTTTATAAGAATCAATAGGATAGAATATGATGATGTCAACCATGGGGGATGATTCACCATTTTTGAGTAAAAGGTAAAAAGATAAAACATAAAAATAAATAAAAAACTACTTTTTCATCTCGTATTTTCAACTTATCTCCCAAAAATTTTACTCAAATTTCGAGCGAGAGTACTTTTTGGATGCAGAATTTAATATTTCATCCAAGGAGTATCCATGTCTTATACTTTTGATGGACCCTACTACATGAAAAATGTGAAATGCATGAAAATACATGATTCTAATCACATTTTTCCATGTATTACACATTTTTTGTGTAGTAGAGTCCATCAAAACTATGAAACATAGGCACTCCTTGGATGAAAAATTAAATTTTGCATCTAATGAGTGCTCTTGCTCAAAATTTGAGTAAAATCGTAAGGAGATAGGTTGAAAATACGAGTTGAAAAAGTAGGTTTTTCTTCTTTCCCTCCAAAACTTGACAAGTTAATCTAATCTTATTTTATTATTTCCACTATTATTTTATAATATTACTTAGGATTCCCATTTTAGACCTCAAAATTTCTCTAATGAGTAGCTTGGTGCCTTCAAATATGTGCATCAATAGGTAATGGTGTGTCCTGTAGGTTGGTGCCTACAAAGAAGCAGAGGGAATTGTTGTCTCCCTAAGGTTGGTGCCTACAAAGAAGTAAAGGGTATTTTTGTCTCCTATAGGTTTGTGCCTACAAATAATTAGAGTGGTGTCTCCTGAAGGTTGGTTCTTATAGGGAAGTAGATGGGATTGGTGTCTCTTGTAGTTTGGTGTGTACAAATAAGCAAAGGGGTTTAGTGTCTCTTATATGTTGGTTCCTACAGAGTAGTAGAGGGGATGGGTGTCTCCTTGTTACAAAATATTTTTTCACATTCGTCAGTTGTTAACCCAAGTGTCGTATTTTGTGTCGCTCATTTCACAAACGTCGCAAAGTGACAAACGTTGTATAAACTTGTTCACCCTGGACAACATGCTTAAGATATCCCTGAAGACCTAAAAGAGAAATGCCTTGAATCTTTTCTACAAAGTTTGTAAAAAAACTTGTTTTGCATGCCCAACGCAGTCCTCCCCTCAATAATATCATGCTTGTCACCTTGTCCCTATCCTGTGAACACCGCTGCCAACACGAGAATTTAGCAGTAGAGTCACGCTAGTCCTCTTCAGGAAGGTTCTCCAAAAATGGAGCAGAAGTTTTGACCTCTAGAATTCTCAACAATGGAGTTCTGGTACTTGGTGGTTGAGGATATGGTCGAATATTCCCATGTTTAGCCCTTGATATCATCTCCAAATATTTTCCCCGCAGAGATAAGAACTTTCCCCATCATTAGTGGATTCTTAACCTCCTCGGCTCTACTATAAGAGAGTGCCATGATAGTGAGTCTGGGCTGGTCATTGTTGGTTGCCTTAAATCTACTTGAATTGTGCCTATATGCTGTGAATTTGATGAAGAAGGAGGAGAGATCAAAGAACGCGGCTTGGACTTGTATTACCACTCCAAAGGAGGCCTTCAACATCAAGGCACTAGTTGTAAGATTTCCTTTGATCATTTTATAATAGAAAGTATACTTTTATTCCCATAAATCTGTTAATTTTAATTGGTTTAGCACGATACTCCTTGATATGTCATGTAGTTTTCTTTGAAACACATATACAATGTATCTTTCGTCTTTGGTAATGTGATCATATTCACAGGTATTCGGACGTATAAAGCACAGTGAAAAATGAGCCTGGAAGAAAAAGGATCTACATCGACACTGAGGAAATGACTTCATAAGGAGAGAGGTAGGACAATCTCCCTCTCTGACTTTACTTTTCAATGTTAAACTATGGATGCTTATATCCTTTGTCACAGTTGTTACTAGACCCACTCATTGGGCTAGAGGGATTGCTTCTTTCTGAAGAAGGGCTTTGTCTACGTAATAGTCCTATAGGTTGGTGCCTATAAAGAAGCAAAGGGGATTGGTGTATCCTCTAGGTTGGTGCCTATAAATTGATGTAATAGTAGGTTGGTGTTGTTATGAACATAAATATGTAAAATAATATAAATAATAAATAATAATAAATAATCATTACGAAAGGACATGTCCCAAAGGACATGACTCATTATGAAAGGCACTTTCACCTAACTATATAAATGGGCCCTCATTTTATTCCAACCATATATTTCACTTTTGTACATTCAAAAAAATTATTTATAAATATTATTTATCCTATAATGGATATTCAAATATTCCATATATTCTAAATATAAGTGTGTGATAACAAAATTTGTTCGTGTCATTTTATATTAGAGCCACATTTGATCCTGACCTTTAGTGAGACCAAAATTTCAACAAGGTTTATTTGTCTCTGGTCATTGAAAAATAAAATATTAACCCTTGGTCAATTAAAATTTAAAAAAAAAAATCATGAAAAATAATATACCACTACAAATAAGAAAATATAGAAAAAAGGGTCATGAGGGCCAAGTTATATGACTGTATAGGCATTGCTAAGGAGAATTCATTGCAGAATTATAGTATTATAATGATGATTCGTTATACAACAATCACTATTATGTCTCCAAATGTCATTATTAATACAATATGCAATTAACTTCTGGTTCGTAACCATTACATTATTGTTCAATATACGAATTTGGGATACAATTTACGTCTAATGCACTATTTGTTGCCACTATTTTTTTGAAAATAAAATGAATTGTATAAATTATCCAAAGGGATTCAATATGATCTTGTAATGTACTAAAACAAAATATTGAATCCTTATACAATTTGCGGAAACCAAATTTGATCGCACAATCACATAACAAGTAAAAGAAATAATCATCCACACAACACAAGATGTATATGGGGAAAGAAATTGCTCAAAACCACGACTATCTGTATATTACATAAATTCAAGCTCATGAAACAATACAATGCTCTTTCCCTCACTGATAAACCTCTGCACTCTGCTGACTGTATCACTCTGATCTAGGAAAAATAGGCCCAATACTTAACTAATTATCATCATCTTTCTGACGAGCCTTGATTACACATTCCTGGAGGAACTATGTCCATATTAATAATGAAATTCCTAATAATTGATTGTGCAATTCCTTCAAGGCATCTTGATGACCTCATGCATGACCTGTGCAATATTCTAACTATACAACTGATAGTTATATTGCCTTTAACCTCAATCTCAACTGGGCCTTCCTTAGAACTGACGTGCAACAACTATTTATAAAGAATTATCCTTTAAATTATTGATCACTACTTGTGAATTAAACATATTTAATTCACTGGACCTATCACTAGCTCATCTCTCAGTTAGAACTAGTTAAATTGATTTTAACTCAATTTATTGAGCTAATTAATTACAACTAACAAATAATTGTAATTGGACCCCATACAATCATGGGAGAACTCTACATGCCTCCTATCTAACCTTCAACTCGTCTTTCCTACTCTAACTAAGTATTCCTAAATCAATTAACTAATGCAATATGTCATGATATGAAATTACAATTTCTCTTCCAATTTATTTACAGGAAAATTAAATCAGAAGCCCCCTTTGGTGCCATTTCTTTGTGCCATTTCAACATTCCCTCTCAACAAGAAATGGATTATCTTCTACCCCGATCTTGTCTTTGTGGAAATCAAATTTTCTTATTTTCGGTGCCTTCGTCAAGATATATGCATCCTCCTCCTTTGTGGAAATGTACTCTAATGACATAATCTACCTATGCACACAATCTCTGAGATGGTGACATCAGATATCAATATGCTTGGACCTGTAATGGAAAACTTTATTAACCCAAAGTTTGATGCAACTTTTGTTATCACAATGTATCACCATCAGATCCATCTATCAACCCAACAAACCAACAAGTATCTTCCTCATCTAGATGGCCTCACATGCTTCCTGACTAGTCGCCATGTACTTTGACTCTGCAGAACTAATTGCAACTGATATCTGTTTCCTGTTGTACCAGGAAACTGTTGTTGATCCTATCTTGAATATGCCCCCTTATGTGCTCTTTCTGTCAAATGGATTGCCTTCCCAATCTACATCAGTGAAGCATTGAAGCTTCACTCCCTCTGTCCATCTGTACCAATACCCATACTCTGTAGTGCCTCTAAGGTATCTCAACACATGCTTTCTTAACTTCCAAAAGAGCTTGGTAGGATTAACCATAACTTTACTAAGTTGGTTAACTGTGTAGCATATGTCTAGTTGTGTGTTCACCAAATACATGAGTGAAACCAAAAGCTACGTGTAAATAGTAACATCCACTACTTTACCTGAAGTAGCATCCTCCTTCCTCTAGTTTCCTGCTAGAGGAGTCTCCATGAGTTTTCTTCCCTCCACGTGGAACTTCCTAAGGATCACATTGGCATACTTTCCCTCATATACAAATATATTCCCATATCTTTTCCATATTTCCAATCCGAAGAAATATTGCAAGTGCCCTATGTCCTTCATCTCAAATTATCTTTCAAGATCCTCTTTGCAAGACTTTATGAGCTACTCATCACCTGGCAGTATCAGATCATAGACATAAAGTACAATAATAAAAATCTTACCATCAATGAGAATATTATATAGGTTCGCATCTGCTTCACTCTTGGTGAAGCCCAACCTAGTGAAATAACTATCGATCTAGGTGTACCAGGCACAAGGTTCTTGCTTCAACCAACACAGTACTCTCTTGAGTTTGTACACATGTGAATCCCTGTCTAAGGTCTCAAAACCTTTTGGCCGATCAATGTACCCCTCTTCATTAATAAATCCATTGATTATTGTTGCCTTTATATCCATTTGTTGTATCTGCCATCCCATCTGCACTAAGAGTGCAAAGATGGATATGATATATGAGTACCTTGTGACTAGTGTAAAAGTCTCATCATAGTCAATCCCCTCCACCTGAGTTTTGTGTAACCAGCTCCAAAATAGAAGAATAGAGATATCAACACCTTAGAAATAAGCCACTTCGAGGGGGAAACATCCAATACATTACATAAATCAACAATTCTTGGATGATACAATTTACAAAACCTCCTTTCTATATATAGGAGTCCATGTGGCCATAATGTAATCCTAGTGGGCCACAATGTAATCCTAGCCGACCTAACAATAATAATTTAAGGGCACAATAATAACAAAATGGGGGTTACGAGGGTACAATAATAACAATAAGGGGGTTACACTAACAACAATAAGGGACTATACTAGTAATATAGGGACCTAACATGCCCCTCTCCTTCAAAAAAGTGTTGTCCTCAACGCTTGAGTAGCTCTGGGTGCTTCTGTATAAAATTCTCATCCTCCCATGTAGAATCTTCGGTGGGTAAGTTCTTCCACTTGATGAGATACTCTGAAATTGATCGATTCCGTAGTTGTCGAGTTCTTGTTTCCATGACCGCTTCTGGTTCCAATATGATTTTTCCCTCCTCATCAAGTTCTGGCAATATTGTTTGAACTGGAAGATTTTCACCTATAACCTTCTTTAAGCATGAAACATGGAAAACTGGATGTACTCGCGAAGAAGCAGGAAGCTCCAATTTGTATGCCATAGTACCAATCTTTTGCAACACCTTGTAAGGACCATAGTACTTTGGCGATAATTTATTGTCCTTCTTAGCTTGCTTGAGGGACATTTGTTTATATGGTTGTAGCCGTAAAAATACCCAATCTCCTACATCAAAACTTCTCTCGCTGCGATGTTGATCTGTCTGTTGTTTCATTCGATTTTGTGACAAATTCAGGTTATCCTTTAAGAGTTGGAGAACTTCTTGCTGATGCTCGATGTGATCTTCCACTGCTTGAACCTTCGAATTTTCCCTTAAAGATGATGTGATGGATGGTGGATGATATCCATAAAGTGCCATAAATGGGGTCATTTTTGCTGCGGTATGGAAGGAAGTGTTATACCACCATTCAGCAAGAGGTAACCACTTGACCCATTGTGTTTCTTTATCAGATACAAAACAACGAAGATATCCTTCCAAACATTTATTTACGATCTCGGTTTGACCATCAGATTGAGAATGATAAGATGAGCTATGAGCTAATTGAGTACCCAAACAAGAAAATAACTCCGTCCAAAAATTTCCAGTAAAAATGGGATCTCTATCGCTCACAATAACCCTTGGGCTTCCATGTAACTTTTGAATTCTATCCATAAATGTAGTAGCAACTGTACTTGCTTTAAATGGATGAGATAATGCACAAAAGTGTGCATACTTGGTAAGTCTATCAACTACCACCATGATGACATTCTTTCCTTCGGACTTAGGTAAACCTATGATAAAATCCATTGAAATCTCCTCCCAACGTTGACTTGGAATGGATAAAAGTTGTAGAAGTCCCGGGGTCTTAATTGTTTCCACTTTATTCTACTGGCAAACCAAACATTCCGCCACAAACTTTTGAATATCAGATTTAAGGCCATCCCAAAAAAATTCTTTCTTCACCTCTGTGGTAAGTTTTTAAAAATCCTGAGTGTCCTCCTAAAGGAGAAGTGTGCAATTCCAGAAGAATCTTTTGTTTTAGTTGGGAATTCTTACAAAGATATAAGCGATCTTTGTACCATAAGGAATCATTTTTTCCAACTAAATGTATCAGATGTACTAGGATCTTGCTGCAACTTTTGAATGAGTATCCATACATCTTTGTCCTTCTTTCATTCATCTCTTGCTTCAGTTATCCAATCTGGTTGGATAATAGAAATGGCACAAAGCAATGCTTCCACCTCTTCATTCTTTCTTGAGAGTGCATCTGCAACAACATTTAGCTTTCCTTTTTTGTAGATTATTTCAAAGTCATAACCCAACATCTTTGTGACCCATTTTTGCTGCTCTTCTGAAGATAGTCTTTGTTCCAAAAAGTGTTTAAGACTATCATGATCAGTTTTTACCTGGAAGTGTCTTCCCATTAGGTAAGTTCGCCATTTCTTTAGTGCATACAGTATTGCTAACATTTCCTTCTCATAAATAGGTTTTTGTAAATACTTTCCTTTGATTGGACGACTTTCAAAAGCAATGGGTCTTCCTTCCTGCATTAAAACTGCACCAATTCCATTTCTCGAGGCATCACATTCCACAATAAAGGTTTTTGTGAAGTCTGGTGTAGCTAAGACCGGTGCTAGGCACATTGCCTCTTTAAGACATTCAAAGGCCTTAGTTGCTTCAGGAGTCCATAAAAATGCATCTTTCTTCAATAATGTTGTTAGAGGTGCTGCTATTCTCCCATAATTCTTAACAAACTTGCGATAATACCCTGTTAACCCGAGAAATCCTCGCAACTTCTTTATGGTTGTGGGGACTTTCCATTCCTTAATGGCTTCAATTTTGTTAGGGTCTACTTTAACACCCTCGTGAGATACAATATGACCCAGATATTCCACCTCTTGTACTCCAAAGAAACATTTGGATGTTTTTGCATATAATTGTTTCTCCTGCAATAGTTTGAGCACCCTGTCAACATGTTGAACATGATCCTTCCAAGAACTGTTGTAGATTAGTATATCATCAAAAAATACTAGCATAAATTTTCTAAGGAAGGGTTTGAAAATGGAATTCATCAACCCTTGAAATGTAGAAGGTGCATTGGTAAGGCCAAAAGGCATGACCAAAAATTCATAATGACCCTCATGAGTTCGAAATGTTGTTTTTGGAATATCTTCAGTCTTCATTCTAATTTGATGATATCCTGAACGATGATCCAACTTGGTAAAATAAATTGCTCCATGTAATTCATCCAATAATTCATCAATCACAGGAATGGGAAATTTATCTTTAATGGTGAGCTTATTGAGCTCCCTATAATCTGGACACATTCACCATGATCCATCCTTCTTGTATACCAATACTACAGGAGCAGAGAAAGAACTTTGACTAGGTTGAATTATACCCGCCTCTAACATTTCTGCAATCATACGTTCAATTTTGCTCTTTTGGAAGTAAGGATATTTATAAGGCCTGATGTTTGGAGGAAAACTTCCTGGAATCAAATGAATAGCATGATCATGATCACGAATAGGTGGGAGTCCTTTGGGAGTTTCAAACACCTTGGAATGATTGTCCAAGACTTTTTGGAGATCTGCAGAAATAGATGATTTTGATGTCGGAACTTATAGTGAGCATAATTGTGCAATTACGCCTCGTTGTTATTTCTTTAGAAGCTTTGTCATGACATTAGAGCTTATTATCCTTCCCGGCTTCCCTTCAATACCCCGTAATTCGACTTCCTTTCCTTCTGAAAAAAAATTCAAGAAAAGTTCTTGAAAATTAAAAACTACCGTCCCCAAAGATTGTAACCATTGTACTCCTAGTACAACATCAGCACCTCCCATAGGAATGGAAAGCATTGGACTAGTCAATACATATTCCCCCATGGTTAGCTTGATATTATGGCATTTCCCGGAGCAATTTATAGTTCCTCCATTTGCAACCATCACTTGGCATTCTGGTGCTGGGTATAGGAAACAATTTAATTCCTTGGCTACCTTACAATGAATAAAATTATGGGTGCTAACTGAATCAATCAACACTATTACCTTTTTCTTCTTGATCTGTCCTGCTATCTTGAGAGTTTGAGGAGTGGTAATTCCTGCCAGTGCATTACATGATATGGTCGGATTCATTTCTTCCTCTTCTATGGTTGGTTCTTGGTGTGTATCCTCTTCTTGTTCATTTTCTTCTTCTTCTTCACAATCTATGTAAAATAATTTCTTTTCAGCACACTTATGACCTTTGGTGTATTTTCTATCACAACTGTAGCAAAGCCCTTTTGCTCTTTTTTCTTCCAATTGTTGTGGTGTCAACCTTGTAGGTTGTGGAAATCTAGGCGTAGCAACACTTTCTTCTTTATAGAATTGAGTGGTAGGCTTCCTTGTCGCCATAATTTTACATTCAACTTTTCTTGCCAACCTGAATGCCTTCTCCAATGAATCAAGCTCCAAAACACGAACTTCATGTTGGATGTTGTCCTTTAGAGTACTTATGAAGAGATCAATCATGTGTTCCTCAGGAATTTCAGTTACCCTTATATTCAATTTTTGGAAGTCCTCAATGTGCTGCCCCACTAAACCCTTTTGTTTGAGATTTATCAATTGGCTAAAGAAGGTGTTGCTCTTTGTGTCCTCATAATGTGCTATCATTTCCTCCGTAAAAATTGACCAAGTGACAATTTTTTTACGGGAGCAAAGCCATCGATACCATACAAATGTATTTTGTTCTAAATGTAAAGTTGCAATGTGTACCTTTTGTGTTTTTTGCACGTTATGGAGATCAAAATATTGCTCCATCTGTAGTATCCATGTTACAGGATCCTTTCCATCAAACTTCCTCATATCCATCTTTGGAATATGGTGGTTCTTCCCGCCAACATTAGAGTTTATGAAATCACAATTAACATTTATTTTGTTCTCATCATGGGGTTCTTCTACTATCTTTTCACCATTAGGAAACCTTTCTTGTATCAACTTTGTCAAACCTTCCATGTCTGCTTTTAGAAAATTCTTCATGTTTTCCATTTTCTCATCGATCTTAGCTTCCATGTCATCCATCTTAGATTCCATGCCAGCCTCCATGCCATCCATCTTAGCTTCCACGCCATCCATCTTAGATTGCACGCCATCCATCTTAGCTTGCCTGCCATCCATCTTAGCTTCCATGCCTTTCTTCAAAAAATCCATTTCATTTTTTGTTTCTCTTTGTGAGAGTGAAATTTGTTGCACTTACTCTTGTAATTTTGATAGATCATGTTGAAATTCTTCATCTTCATGAGTCATATTAGAGCTTTCCAAAGGCTTAATGGGTGTTGAATTCTTTTTTGGGGCCATTTTATAATCCAATACTGATATCTATTCTACAATATGCCCTTGCAATCAATTCAACTTGATTCTTCAAACAAGACTTATGCAATTCGGAAAAAAAATACACACCTTTTACTTGCTTTTGAGGAGATCGATATTGAAATTGTATTATCTCTATGATTGCGGCTCTTCTATGTCTGAAATTCATCACTGAAGTAGCCCTCTGAATTCTCTTTTGAATGCCATAGGTCTGACCTGATTTGGATTCTCCAAGACAAAGTTGTGTCCAATCTCCCACAATGACCTAATTATGGACTAGTTCAGTAGAGCGAACTTGTACGAATTGCCACGTGTCATTGTTTTGTCCTTTGTCTCTGAAATTGATAGCCAAGAAACTAAAGTCTGTGTACTTGCGACCAATGTTTACGGCAATCCAATCTGATGCCCAGAGAGAGAGTTATTGAAATTTTTCCACGATCACCTCTTTGAGATGAAATTCAGGAGCCTGAAAAAGCACTACCTTTCATAGATCATATCTCCAAAAATTTTGCGAACCAAGATCTGAAATTTTTGACGAATTTCCTCAAGATTTCAGCTTCGCACCATATGAATTTTAGATTCTGAACCTTCGTAGAAACAAATTTATAGCGCAAATTCCAAGATGACCTGTTTAGGAGCCTGAAAAAAGACCTAACTTCCACAGATCATATCTCCGAAAATCTTGCGAACCAAGCTCTGAAATTTTTAGACAATCTTCCTCAGGTTTTCAGCTTCGCACCCTAAAAATTTCAACTTCGGAAAATTCGTAGAAAAAAAATCTATAGCTAAAATGCCACGATGTCCTGTTTGGAGCAGCGAAACCCTATAATCCAAAGCTCTGATACCAAATGTTGTGTAACCAGCTCCAAAAATAGAAGAATAGAGATACCAACGCCTTAGAAATAAGCCACTTCGAGGGGGAAACCTCCAATACATTACATAAATGAAAAATTCTTGGATGATACAATTTACAAAACCTCCTTTCTATATATAGGAGTCCATGGGGCCATAATGTAATCCTAGTGGGCCACAATGTAATCCTAGCCGACCTATCAATAATAATTTAAGGGCACAATAATAACAAAATGGGGGTTACAAGGGTACAATAATAACAATAAGGGGGTTACACTAACAATAATAAGGGACTATACTAGTGATATAGGGACCTAACACTGAGAGAACCCTCAGGCCACAAATTTGTCCTTGTGCTTCTCCACTCTCCCATATGTTTCCTGCTTCACCTTGTATACCCACCTGGATCCTAAAACTAACTTCCCCACTAGTTGTGGGACAACTTCCCATGCATTTTTTATGATAATGGAGTCATACTCCTCAACCATGGCATTAACCCACACTGGTTGTTGCACTAATTCCTCGAAAGAGGATGGTTCTATCTAAATACATTCACTCAAAGGATCCATGTATCTAATGTACCGCTCTAGGTACCTTCTCTTCTTGCATTGTGATGTGGGTGCTCCCACATTCTCTCTCGCATCTAGCAACAATATTTCAACCTCTCTAGTGTGCTTCCTTCCATATATGGTAGATGTATCTACATGAGTGGTTTCTACCACTCTCTATTCCTCTACTTGTGTCTTCTCCACATCTTGAGGTTCTTCTTTTGGAGCCAAGAGCTCCTCAACTACATGCAAATAAAGCTCCATCTCAACGAATAATCACATGGCTTTCTCTTCATCAAATTTCACATCTCTTCTAACGATTTTCATCCTGTGTGATAGAAAATACACCCGATATTTTTGAGGTGTATCAGTGTACCCAAAAAATATCCCCAAATCTTTTGTTGGCTCTTGATTCCTCCTAACATCTTTGGTTACATGGCAATAAATAGATGAACCAAAAATTTCTAAATATGACACAGCTGGTCTCTTACCTGAAAAAACCACCTCTGGTGTACTCATCCCAAATATCAGATGAGGACTTCTATTCTGCACAAATACTATTGTATTTCATGCTTCCGCTCATAGATGCAACAGTAGGCCCTCATCATGCAACATAGATTGTGTTTCTCCCATAATATTTATGTTATTCCTTTCTACAACCTCATTCTATTGTGGGTTATGAGGTGTTATCAATTCTATTCGAATTCCTTCTAAGGAACAAAATTTCTCAAATTCATTAGAGATATATTATCCACCATTTTTTCTCCTCAAAGCCTTCACCTTATTCTCTATATATTTCTCGACAAGTGCCTTAAAATCACAAAACTTGGAGAATGTCTGGCATTTCTTTTGCATGAAGAAAATCCAACACTTTCTTTAAAAAATAATCATCAAAAATAACATAATACCTATGTTTTTCCATGGAATTTGTTGAGAATGGTCCATACATGTTTAAGTGAACTCTCTCAAGGATCGTCTTTTCTTGACATTCCTTATAGTGAAAGGTGGCTTCGGTATACTTCACCAATGTACACCCTTTGCATGTATCTCTTTGTGCAAGTGCACCCTTTGGAAGTCATGTAGAAATATGTTGGATGATCTTCAAAGTGCCATGGTGTAGATGACCCAATATCTTGTTCCATAACTCACTGATGTCTCGTCTCTCCACCTTCTCTGCTTGTGTGCTCAATGCAACACAGTTTTCTACATCCAGTTTGTAGAGGTTGTTTACTCGAACCCCAATGTTTTTAACTTGTCCTGTGGCTTTGTGAAGAAGTAAAACCTTTCATTCACTAAATATCGCATCATATCCATGGTATTCCAACATAGCAACAAAAAAAAAATTCTTCTGTAAACCAGGAACACATAATACAACTTCTAATGTGAGTGGATTACCTGACTCCCTCTGAAAGGTAACTGTACCTACACTAGTAGCGATATACCTCCTGTCATCAACCATCTCGATTTTCATCTGGAGATCCTTCTCCTCCAAGCTAAAAAAGCTCCACTATCCAAGTACAAGACAAAACCCATACCGATGACACCATTCATGCGATGATAGTGAAATCCAACTCAGAATTTGAAGAAAGTGCTTCACCTTATCCTTCTCCTGAGCCCGTCTTACTGGTATTCTTTTGTGGAAAAATTGTGGCATGGCGTTCATGCTCATGACAGTTGAAACATTTTACCTTTTACAAGTCTTGCTTCTTGTCTACCTTTCCAGACTCCGATTTGGAATAGTATGCCTTCCCTTTCCCTTTCTTCTCCTTTCCAGCCAAGGCACATTTCTCCTCATCACCAGTCTTTTATGAGGATCCATCTTTGGTGCTCCTATGAATCTCTTCTTGTACCAAGTCGTACCATAATCACTCAGAGTCTAGTATCTTCTCCCTCCCATTCACAAAGACTTGGTAGCTATGCTAGCTCTTCAAAAGGCATAGAAGTGCTTGGCCCAACAAATAATCTTGGACAACTGTTATCCCAACACTTCCAAGCTCATCTCGACATTGAGTGAACTTCGTCAAGTATTTTTGGATGATGTCTCCCTTCTCCATATTGATCTTTTTGAGCTTGTATGATGTAGAAGCATCCAAGCCAAATTTTCATTATTTAATTATGTATTAAGGGGGGTGAGACATTTTAATTATTTTATTAATTAAATTGCTTATTTTTAATAAATTAGGAGAGAAATTATAAATGTGAGGATTTCTGTAAATATTCTCTAATAATTAAAGGATATGAGTGGAATGGAATTAGGTAGATAATATAGGGAGTAGGAATTCCATATATGGGACTTTGTTGAGTCCAAAACTAGAATAAATCCAAATTAGATTTTTAGTTAAGATTTATATGGAGGAATTTATGGAATGAAATAAACTCATTATTTGTGTATAAATAGGAGTGTTTTTGTGAGGATGAGAGACAGCTGAAAGAAGTGAGGAGTACAGTGTGAGTGAAAGATGGTTTGAAGGGCCGAGAGCTAGGAGGCTGCCCAATGTAATACTTGGCCAAAGAGTTTTTGGTTTATTGTCAGTATTTTTTTTGTGGTTCTCTTTCCTTCATATGTATTTTGAGCTAAATATTTTTATGGTTTTAATGATAAATTATTGAGAGTTTTCATGCTGAGTGAAGGAGTGTGTGTTTTATATGCTCAGATATGTTCTATATCAGAATCCCTGCATCATTTGGTATCAGAGCGGGAGAGAGTTGATTGAATTGTGTAAGAGACTGTGGCGCTTTGAGTCTATAACTATATATGTATATGTTGTATGTATGTGGATGAAGGAATGATATGTATCCAAGGACAAGGTAGTGAAATCGAAATCGAAGAGGTCACACTCAACAGATAAAAGAGTTTGCACATGGTTGGGAGGTTGTGACTCCACAGCAAACGAAATCTGCATATTTCGATGATACCATACGTGCAGTCATGATCCACACCTTGCAGAGTTCGTGAATGGCTATCACTCAAGCCACGGGAGTCGACAAGGAGTTTGGAGCTGTGTGAGGGTAGCAGTGGTAAATTCTAGAGGTTGGAGTGGCCTGTGTGCATATTCTGCGTACATATATGTTCATGCCTTTGGTGATCGAATAGCCCACAAATAGCAGTGGTGGTGGCCGTGAGGGATTCGGTGACTGCTGAGTATTTTAAAGAGAGTTATAAGGTTGTGATAAGCTTGTGGAAGTAGAGTGAAACCTGCAGAAGCATGCCCATATCTAATTCGTAAGTTGAATTTGCAGCAGTCTGTAGGAAATAGTGAGCAATGTCGATATGAGGTAGTGAGGTAGTGTGGTTGTTGTGGATCCCTACATGTAGAGGCATTTGGAGAAGATCATCTCGTTGATAAAATTATCACAATTTATTTGTGGGATCGATTTGTCAGTGAGAAGAAACCTATGTTTTGATTTCTATCAGTGTTGAGCAGAGGAAATTAAATGGCAACAATTGCATTTTGGTGAATTAGCAAAGGCTATGTTCGAACCAGAGATGCTACAACATGGGAGTTGTTCCATATCCGAGCTACATCACACCAGAGCCAAAGAGCCAACATTAAAATTGTTACTGTGTAGAGTTGTAGCGTATGGCATCGAAGTCACGGGCTGTTAGAAGGATGTGTGAATTTCATTGGTGAATTACCAATCTGCATGGAGATGTGATCAGATCACCAGTGTGGAAAGTGCTACCATGTTCACACTATACTATATCTGATGCTATGGGTGGTGTCACACTGTGTCAATTAAACTCGCGTGGAGGCTTTGCTGTGTGCATGGATCATAACAGCAACATCGAAGTCTTTGCAATGACTGTAATGAATTACCTGATGCAAAATCATAACGTAGCTCATGAGATGCGTGTGTAAGTATGAAGGGTTTGATTGGTTTGTCAACAGTGAAATCAACATAAAATTTGTATGTGAAAACGTCCATTTGCAACACAAGTGAGGTATGGGTTTAAAATGAAATTCATATGGTGGTGCATAGTTGTAACGATCCTTGTGGATCTGATAATCATAGTATTGAGAAAAGTTTTGTGTTGAACTTGCAATGTTAAATTGGCAATTTAATCAATTTTATGTTGAAACAAGACTAAGCCTGGGCCTTGGTAGAAGCAAACAATTGTAATTGTTTATCCAAAGAATCTTTGGAAACAGAAGTTGTTGTATATCTACATAATTTTTTGTATCATTGTAACACATGAGTTACTAAAGTGTTGTTGCAGCAAGGTGAAGCAAGAGAGTTGCCAGAGATTGATTCCGAGACAAAGAACCAAGAGAAGCCAAATGCAGGAGGAGAAAATGACTGCTGATAGTCATTTCAGAGGTTCTGAAAAAGACCTCAACGGAAAGAAGGAGGAAAATTCCAAGGTAAGTGGCATATGTGAACAGTTGACAAATGAAGATTACAAGCGGGAGAAGACTAAGATAACAATTCACCTTGAATTTTTAATGGAGTTGTTGCGGGAAAATGTGAAAGACCAGACACATGGTTGGACCATGAGAAAGAAGGTAAAGTGGCAGAAGCTACACACAAAGAGGGAAAATCAGGTAAACATATAGGTGGAAAAAGAGCTGAGGAAGCTCGAGCAGATGTTGAGTGATGAAGAACTCAGAGAGGCTAAGTTAAAAATGGATGTTTCCATTTGCGGCCCAGAACAAGGTGAAATTATGGGTGAAGAGATCAATAAGGAAGATGTCATGAACTATTGGGATAGTTCAGAACCATCTGAAGATGTGTTGGTGAGAGAAGCAGATGAGGTTATGAAGCCTTGCATTTTTCCTCATATTTTATGTATGTTTGCAGGATGTGCGAAAGACGGTGAGTGGTCCGATGGAACTGTCACAAAGGAGAATGAAATTTTTGAGGTAAATTCTGGTAGAGAATTCCTTTCATAAGAGGAAAGTGTTGATTGGTTACAATAGGAAGAAATCATAAATGAATTCTTATTTGGGGTAAGACAGCAATCCGAAGCTATTATAGGACAGGTACAAAAAGGAAATGCCGAAGAAAAATTCCAAGGAGGTAAACAAATGTATTTGTTTAATGAAATTGCTGATGAAAGTTTACAATGTAATGATGCTAAAACCAAGACAAATCAGGAAGATTTCCAGAGGAAAAGTGAAGGTAGTGATGAAGTGCTGAAAAGATTTCATATGGAAATCGAGTTCTTAGAACGGTGGCTAAAGGAACTTGATGGAGGAGGAAAAATTGCAGAATCTAATCCAGACGAAATTACAGTTACTATGCATGATAGAGATGAAATATTTTTAACATTTATGGAGTTGAATGAATGTTATAAATTTTCAAATAATGATGTAACTGTAGGTACATAAAATGACATTAATATATATGATGTCGAAATCAAAGAAAATGGGCAGAAGTTATTTGGCATTGAGATGGAAGATCAGAAGAAACAAGGAAGTTGTGTCTGTAGGGACATATAGGAAACATTGAATCAGTAGGATGAAGATGGAAGCAGCCAATAGTTCGGAACAGAATATATTGAAGTCCAGAAAATCGATGATGGAAGATTGATGCCTGAAGCATCAAAAGAGACCGAAAGGTCTTATCTTTTTAAAACTAACAGTTTGTTGGTGAATGCAAGTACAGCACTGGACGAGAGAGTTGTTGCTAGTTGTATTCAAGAAAGAGTTCTTGATTATTTTCCATTGCAGAAATTTGGGTATTCAGCTTAGTTGGAAATGAAAGAATTCAACAAAGAGGTAATACTCTGAGGAATTGGCGAAAGAAAGTGTTGGAGAAGCCGATGGAATCCAATCGACAAAGTGGGTAATGAATTACCAAATCGAGTTGAAACTTCGAAGGACCAGCAGCAAAACAAAGTATGGAATCCTGGAGGGAGAAAGACATCAGGACTTGTGGCTGTCACAGTATTACATAAAAGCGACAGACCTCATAGACAGGAGTCTATGGGAACTTCTCTACATGGGGAGTCTGATGCAGGAGCATCCAAGCCAAATTTTTATTATTTAATTATGTAATAAGGGGGGTGAGACATTTTAATTATTTTATTAATTAAATTTCTTATTTTTAATAAATTAGGAGAGAAATTATAAATGTGAGGATTTTTGTAAATATTCTTTAATAATTAAAGGATATGAGTGGAATGGAATTAGGTAGATAATCTAGGGAGTAGGAATTCCATATACGGGACTTTGTTGAGTCCAAAACTAGAATAAATCCAAATTAGATTTGTAGTTAAGATTTATATGGAGGAATTTATGGAATGAAATAAATTCATTATTTATGTATAAATAGGAGTGTTTTTGTGAGGATGAGAGACAACTGAAAGCAGTGAGGAGTACAGTGAGAGTGAAAGATGGTTTGAAGGGCCGAGAGCCAAGAGGTCGCCCAATGTAATATTTGGCCAAAGAGTTTTTGGTTTATTGTTAGTATTTATTTTTTTGTGGCTCTGTTTCCTTCATGTGTCTTTTGAGCTGAATAGTTTTATGGTTTTAATGAAGAATTATTGAGAGTTTCATGTTGAGTGAAGGAGTGTGTGTTTTATATGCTCAGATCTGCTTTATAGCAGAATCCCTGCATCATTGTATTTAAGTGCCAGCTTCCTATGGTCACTGCTATTCTGAAATATATCTGTCAAGGCCTTCCACATAGCATATGTAGTTTCCTTTCTATGGAGGCTTGAGACAATATGATCTCGAACTCTCTCTAACAAGATCCTTCTCGCCTTTTCTATATTTTTCTTCCATGCATTAAGAAGTTGAGCATCTGCTGCTACGGATTGTGGAATATCATTTTCAATGAATGTATTTAGTCTTTTTTCCTCTAGCACTGCCTCCATCTTTTCCTTCCATGATACGTAATTCGAATTTTCCTCAAGGGCATATTCAAGTCTCAAGCCATTGAAAGACATCTTGATCTTTTGCTAGTCCTAAAGAATAAACATGCAAATTCGATGTACATGTTAAAAACAAACTCTTGTTCTTATCTTATATTGTGATTACTACTCGGATACCATGTATAAATTATCCAAATGGATTCAATCTTATCTTTTAATGTACTAAAAAAAAATAATGAATCCTTCTACAGCTTGCGGAAACCAAATTTGATCGCACAATCACATAATAAGTAAAAGAAAGAAATAATCAATCACACAACACAAGATGTATCTAGGGAAATAAATTGATCGAAACCCCACTATTTGTATATTTCATAAATTTGATCTCATGAAACAATACAATGTTATTTCCCTCACTGAGAAACCTCTGCACTTTTTTTACTATCTCACTCTGATATAGGAAAAATCAATCCAATACTTAACCAATTCTTAGCCTCTGTCTGACCAGCCTTTCTTATGAATTTCGAGAGGAATTATGTCCCTATTAATAAGGAAATTCCTAATAATTGATTGCATATTTCTTTCAAGGCATCCTGATTACCTCATGCATGAAGAATACAATTTTCTAATTGTACAACTGATAGTTATCTTCCCTTTAGCCTCAATCTCAACCCAATCCTCCTTAGAAATGACATAAAACAAATATTTATAGTGAATTATAAGTCAAATAGTTGATCAATACTTGTGAATTAAATCATATTTAATTTACTGGACCTATCACTATCTCATCTCTTAGTTATAAATAGTTAAATTGATTTTAACTCAATTAATTGAGTTAACTAGTTACAACTCATAAATAATTGTAATTGGAACCCCTAAAATCATGGGAGAACTCTACATGCCTCCTATCTAACCCTCAACTAGAATCTCCTAAGCTAACTAAGTCTTCATGACTTAGTTAACTAATACAAGTTGTCATGAGATGTGATTACAATTTCTTTTCCAATTTAATTATTGGAAAATTAAATTAGAAGCCCCCCTTGGTGCCATTTCAACATGGATTACATCCATATAGTACCAATTCATAGTTATATGCATTTCCAATAGTGAAATTGACATTATGCTTCATATATGTATCATTTTTCAACTATATTGTTGACTGTACTCAACCACAACCTAAACTCCATTAGTTGTACATTTTTTATCCATTCATACAATCATTGTACCACAATACCATTCATACAAATTGATGTTTCACGGATTCATAAAAATTATCCATATTAGGCCGTACAGCTACGTCTAGGAACTCTCTCGCACTGATAATTCCATACAATATTGTTTGAATTCTTATGTGACTAGTTCGTAGAATCATGTCTATTCACATTTTTATTTTTTATTTTTTTATAAAAGGGTCAAAAATATATTTTGGAGGGAGAAAAAGGTTTAATGTAAAATATGATTTTTGAAAAGAAGATATAATTTATACTCAAAGACATTAAAAAAGAATATTAAAAATAATAAAATCGTGATTTTGCTCCAAATTCAAAGTTATGGTTCAATTTGAATTTAAAAGGGTAAACAGTTATGTATATAGTGAAAAAAGATATTAAAGGAAAGTTTTTTAAAAGTTGCAATTTTTTTTTGTAAGCTGCATGAACCTTGGATTAATCAAAATTCATTTTACATCGTAGATACTTATGCTATGGTATTCCACTAGGGAAGTAAATCAATAACAAAAAAAAAATAGCCTTTGTCGAAAAAAATACCTAGGGCGACCAAAACTGAGCCACGATGTAACAAATTAAATTTTATCTCAACATCAAATAGGTGGTGACATGTGATGAGAATTTCCCCATTTCTGACTTTATGTGAATTAGATCCTTGACAAGTTTCCAAATGGTCATCCATTGTTGCATGTCTTGGCCATTTAATTCTACTATTATCCCAATCGGGGGGGAATCCTCAAGAGTTGGTTGAGGCATGGAGAAAACCTTGTTTGTCCTATGTGATCAAGCTTTGGAATCTATTCACGGGTCTTTCTATGAGAGTTGAACTCCATGGAGCAGCTAGACTGAGAGATGGATCGAAGCATCCAATATTAGCTAGAAATTCTAATGTCTTATTGCTTATGAGAATGAATTATTGAGGAAATATAACTTGAATGGAGGGGATGGTTTTCTCAAGACTAACTAGATAGTGCTCTAACCTCCATATGGAAGATATCTTTGTATCTTCTAACCATCTAGAAGCCTTGTTAGAGTGGTGATGATGGGTTTTGAGTCACCCTAAACTATTTAGAAGCCTTGTTAGAGAGGTGATTTTTTTGAAGCCTCAAGAGATAACCTCCTCCATACCTTTTACAAAAACAAATAATTCAGTAGCGTTATTACTGGTGATTCCCATTTATCCAACTATAATAAAAATGGGGGAGCCAAGATGATCTTGGAAAATGTCGCCATAACCTGCCAAACTAGGGTTCCTTTTGAATGTGCCATCAAACTTGAATTTTAGGAAAGAATGGGGGGATGGAGCTAAATGGAGGGTTAGGAAGGCCGGGTGGGGGGGTGGTGGGAGGCAAAGGAAGGGCCCATTCATCATTGGGAATTTCAAAATCCCAATAATTGGGATCTTTCCAAATTCTCCAAACTGAGCTGGCTGAGCTAGCTGATGTTTGTTTCCAAAAATGAGCTAACTGGGATAGTCCACGACTTTGAAATTAATCCATTAGATGTTGGAAATGTAGAAGGGTATTTAGAGTAGGTAGTTGTTGTAAAGAGTCGCTCTAGAAACTGAAAATACTGACATTATGAACTTCCCAAAAGGCATGGTTTTGGACTAGATACTTGCCTTAACTGGCTAAACTACAAATTGAGGAGCCCACCATGTTGCCTTGAGATTTGAATTTGGAGATGAGAATTATGTAGTTGTATTATTTGTGAAAAAGGTGCAAAAAAACATTATCAAGAGAAAATAAAATATTTTCATTGAAATAAAAATTTGGCTTTTAATTAAATTTAAAGAATTTTATTATATAAATGAAGGATATATATATTCTAAAAATTTAAAAGGGTATTTTTAAAAATTAAAGTCATTTAAATTTTTCCCAAGTTGTAATTTTAGTTAGAAGAAGGGGTCAAAAGTGAAAGAAATATTAAAATACTTTTTATTGTAGTAAAAAAATTCAGAAGGAAGAAAAAAATGGTATTATAATAATCCCTAGATCATAAATTACAATGTTAAAATATACATATATTAAAAAGGGAAAGGTTATAAAGTATAAAAAGGGGTATTAGTAGTGATACTCTAGCTTTCCGTGCACCACTAATAATATAAGAGGTGAGTTGGAGAATAAATTAAACCATCAACTATGAATCTTATATATAGGTCAACATTTTGGACTAGATGTCATTTTTGTGAAACATAATTTATGTTTTTATTAATTCTTAAAAATCACAAATATGATTGTCTATGTAAAATTATTTACTATGGAAGGATATCAAGGTAGTACATGATTACAAATAAAAGGATCTAAGGAGGAACTCATAAAACTTCAATATAACTGTAGGAAATTGGAAAAGAAATACAAATATGTCGAAGAAATTTTTTACAAAGATTCAACATAAAATAAAAGGGATATTTGTTTTCTAAGGGATCATAGTAAAAAATTACTTTTGAGGTCAAGAAGTCCAAGGATATCAAGAAAATATTAGAAAAAACAAAGAAAGGTCTTGACAATAATTTCAACGAGAATATATCATAGAAAGAAGAAGAAACTTTGCGCTTAAAAAACCTTAATCAAATGTTTTTAGAAAAAACCATAGGATTAAGAGATGAGAAGCTTGAACATGAAAATATTAAAAATAAAGTTGATGAATCAGAAATTGAAGAACTCTTACGTCTCACAAATCATAATCAAAGTATACACACTCATATTAAGAAACTTAAAAATGATAAGAAATCATTGAAGGATAAATTAGAATAACTTATCACAAAAGAAGCGTCGAAGTTTTTAGAAGTAATAGTCCAAGTTGAAGAAACGAGAAAAAACACCAATACATATAACATCATGATTTAGGAAGATCCTAGTCCAATTCAAGTGAAGACATACCCAGATGTTGAAATTCAAACAATGGAAATTAAAAGTGAATATCCATTAATCAGTCAAGGAACATATATGACTGAAGGAAATCATATACCTCAAATAAATGAAGAAACTGCCACAAACATTATAAGGGAAAATTAGGTCATAAGAACTCCTTATCAACACCCAAATAATAAAAGTAGATTTCTCAACCAATATGTATATTTGTATCACTTAGGGTAGAAGAAACTGATTTACGTTCCAAAGAATATTGATGTCATCACAATTAAGTCGTATGATAACAATTCAACCCATGTATCCAATAACTACAAGATTCCATAGAATATTGTTTTGGGATGGTTAGACCGTTCTACAGTGCAACAACTCTATACCAGACTCACAAGTTCATATCATAATGTATCATTGAGGATAATATTTTTTAGAGTTGAGAAGGATGAGAATAAACTACGAGAAAAATAAGAAGATATCGATCATTTTCATCATTAACCTTTGAGGACAAATCTTTTCTAAAGGGGGAGGAAATTTTATGAACATAAATATCTAAAATAATATAATAAATAATAATAAATAATCATTAGGAAAGGACATGTCCCAAACGACGCGACTCTTCATCAACAAGCACTTCCACCTAGCTCTATAAACGAGGCCCTCATTATTTACAACCACATATATATATATATATATATATATTCTACATTCAAAACTTTTGTTTATTAATATTATTTATCCTATAATGGATATTCAAATATTCTAGATATTCTAACTATAATTTTGTGGCAACGAATTTTGTTCATATCAAGTGCCTACAAGATCTTTCATATAAATATGTTTTGTGGTTTACTCTCGTAAGGGTTTCTAGATATATCTCATGATACTTGTTCAGTTTATGAGATTGATATTTTATGATGTTTGAATGACATTAAATAAGTAAAAAAATTCATTATCCTTCTTGAAATCTTGGCAATGTTGAGTTGGGGGTGGGTGAATCAATATTGTGCTTTATAGATCAATTTTACCATTTTTTTCCTTTATTACACAAATAATTGATTCATTCATTTACTATAAACACACCATAATGTATAGCAACAAATATATGCACAATATACAAGCATATTATATATTCATATCCAAGTAAGCCATCAACAACACTGTATAAACATCAAGGCACATAGAACAATATCACACATGAGATACAATATGTGAGGTGGAAAATGAAAGGGAGAAAACCACCATCTACTTTTTGTTGCTTCACTCTTATTCTTATTAAACAAAATATTATTTTTACATAATCATTGGGCACCACAAGTTTGCAAGCCACAACTTTCCAATCATCCGAGTAACTCTCGCTCCAAGCCACTACTTATCAGAACCCACCAGCTCTTGAACCCTGCAGACCACCATCTGATGGAAGCCACTACTCCCACGACTTTGCAGGGCACCACCTACTAGATTCCCCAACACCCAATAATCTATACATCCATCACTGTATGGAAGCCACTATTCCCAATTTATCAGGCCACTACCTGAAGGATGTCGGTACACCCTAAATTTGCAAGCCACCACTTTCTCTCACTAAAGGCCCCAACCTTAAATCTCTCTTATTGACCATCTTTCACAATATTTCATACTAGGATCCACTGCTCCCTACACAATACAAAACTGAGTCTCGTTTCATAATTTTTGGATTGGGATCACAATATCCTCTTTTCTCATACAATTTAATATTATATACACCATGAAAAAAAATCTTCCCTTAAATAAACTCAACAACACACTCAAAAAACCCCAATATACAAAATCTCATCACCTCAACACCATATATACATCAACCTAACAATATCATTCAACCATATATATATTTATTGCATGGCATATAAATTGACTCAAATACTATAGAAATTCATTACAATCCTCTCACATAGAAGCTACAACAATATATACATTGATATACATACAAGATATTATATTTACTGAAGAATAAGTAACCCCTTCAATCACAAACAAGTCAGTACCCCTATATTAATTCCATCACTCTGACTCTACGTACAATCTATATTTTGTCATGAGTTTGCACTCAACATAAACTTTGTCGTTGCCACTAATACATGCACACTCTGCTATAGGAGTATTAAACATATTCTACAAAAATATCTCTCCTCTCACCATTGGCTCTCAATGTTCTAAAATACCTCTCACTCTCAATGGAACCAACCTCTCCTTCACAAGGATTCATCCTATAAATAAAATATCTAAAGTGATCAATTAATATTGACACATGCATATGGAGATCCAAACACTCATGTTCATACTCCAGTATTTTTCTCCTTGAATTGATCCACCATCATTTCCATCAATGAGAGACTTATATTTGACTTAATTACTTTCTAGAATGTAGAACAACTCAATTTGATTATATACCATCAAAAACCTTGGTAAAATACCCCATAATATTCTATGGTAAATTATATGTGCGCACAGATCACATTTTTCACCTACATGACTAAGGACATGTGTTATGAATTACTAGTATATGTTACAAACATGGGTTTTCCACTAAAAATTTGATTTTGTACCTTAATGTTGTGGATTTTCCATGTTTAATCTGAGTCTGTACCAAAACTTGGGGAATCTTCAAATTATTCAATCCATATCTGAAACCTTCTACATCATCACATCCTCGAGCATCATGTTAAACTATAGAAACTGTAGGAACATATAAGCACTCTTAAATTAATCTATGTACAAGCTCATCCTCTTGACATCAATGCCAACACAATTGGCTCCATGGTTGACATCAATGCCAACACTATGCTGCAACATTTTCCCCCTTTGGCATTGATAGTAACCTTCAACCACTCCATCAAATTGCTCTTCATCTCTACTAATTGGTTGGTTTCATTCTTTCCCAAGTGGATATATCACTCTCTCCATTTAACATTAATGGAAAAGGATGGTCCATTCTTCACTGAATACACGATGATGATACCAATAGGCAAGGTTTATAACACTTGATTGTTCATGAAATCAGATCAGTTGCCAACACTTGCAAAGTAATCATTAGGAACCAATGAAATCGTTTCCAACATGTAACCAAGCCTCAATGCCAACAACGTGCCCTTCTCTTTTGCTAAACATACTCCCCTTGAACATGTACTAGGGGCTGAAAATATCTCCAATATATTATAGAAACACTTCTCCTATTTCCATTTGCAAGAGACTACACCAACTGAACCAAAGGCTCCATAACACATCATGTCCAAATTCTATACAATGAGATACAAGGATTCACAAGCATGATACATTGCTACATCAACAAAATACAATGTTGCATCAATGACATCCATAAGTCACTCATGGTTGTAACATGACTCATCTCTATGCATGATTATGACAATGACTTTCTTCTCCATGAATTCCTAAGATCAATGACTCCATGACCAAGACCATATGATAAGCATGTAATAGTACATGGCTAATACACGAAATAGAAGGTTGTAGAAATGATATCCAAGTCCATAAAAGGATGAAACAATACTCAAAACTCTCTCTCCTATGCATGACCAAGACTCATAACTCTCTCCAAGGCACACCTAATAATGAAATCAACAATTTATATGGCTAAATATTGCACTCAACGATGCTTTACATGGCTAAAACAAATGTTTTGCTACAATGCATGCCAAAATATCTTTCTCCCAACCATGAATCATACTACAGTTTCTCAATCAGCTAACAAATGATATCATGACAAGTACATATAAGGTCGATTTACATGTCTTTTCCACTCATGCTACAATGTATGGTGTTGATACAAGAAAATTAGTGAAAATAAGCTAAGAAATATTATGAAAGCCTTGAAACCTAAGTCTCATCCATATCTCCCCTTGATATCATTATATATTCTTTATGTCCAACCTCCCCATTGATCCTTCAGACTTGATAATTCATGCATTCTCCCAATCACACTATGTTCTTGATGTTTTTCATAATCATGCCTTCTCATGCTACCATGCACTCCCCTTGAGGCTATGCACCCGTCATAGCTCTATTGTAGTCTTTTATAAATAAATATTTTAAGTAACTATGGACTGCAATGGGGGCTATCTACTCCTACTTCATGGAATAATCCTCCTTCATCCACACAGTAGCAGGTTTCTTCTTGACATTTGTATTCTTCTTGGACATTATGCTAGGCCTGCTCTAGATTTATTGTTGCTTTTTCTGAATTTTTCTTGAAGAATCGAATAGCTGGAAATAATTAGCCATGTGACCAAACTGTGACATGCATAAAATCTCACATGACCAAGATATGTAGCTATAGGGTCAAATATTATTCTCATCATGTTATACCTTTGTCTCCCATAAAAATTTTCCTCTACTTTGTGGACTAGATTTGCAATCAATCACCTTGTGTTTACGTAGGTTACATGATAAAAAAAACCATTAAATGAAATATTATACCTGATGGCCCCTAATCTCCTCGGTTGCCCAAATTGTTACTTATGTTGTTTCATACCCTGATGATTATATCTATACAATATGCTTCTACAATTGGTTGCAACATGTCCATAGTTTTGGCAGGAATAACACTCAACCTCATCCATCAAAGGAGAAAAGGGGTTTTGAATCCTTTGAAATATATCAATATCAACTATAGGAGCGAATGATATTCTAGTCATATATTTTTCTCTAAGTCCTCTTCTTGGTTTTTGAATTCTCCACTTGTTTCTTCCTTGTTTGTTGCTCTTGTTAGTTCCATTTCTTGCTATAGGCTCTTTAATATCTACAAGATTCTTTTCATGTTCCTATGAGATAGACTCTCTCTTCTAAAATCTAAGACCAATTTTTTTCAAGGGATATATTTGGATGCTGAGTATGTTGTCCAAAGCCTTGGTTCTCTTCACTTGCTTGAGATGATTGTCCTTATGTTCATCCTATTTTCTCATGGAGACAACTTCAGCTTCAATCTCTTCAACTCGAACTTATCTCTCTTTCAATTGATTGGCCTTCCCATTGTTAGGTTCCTATAATACTAGTGTATCCCCTTATTTTTGTTAGTGTAGCCCCCTTATTGTTATTTTTGTACCCCTGTAGCCCCAATATTGTTATTATTATGCCCCATAAAAGCCATTATTGTTATTTTTGTGCCCTTACATTATTATTATTAGGTCGACTAGGATTATATTGTGACCCCATGGACTCCTATATATATAAAGGAGGTTTTGTCATTTATATCATCCAATAATTGTTCATTTATGTAATTTAAAGGATTTTCCCCCCTCAAAGTGGATTATTTCTAAGGCGTTGAACTCTATTTTCTTCTATTTTTGGAGCTGGTTTCATAACATTTGGTATCAGAGATTTGGATTCTAGGGTTTCACTGCTCCAAACAAGTCATGGTGGAATTTTCTCTATAACTTTCTTTCTAAAAAGGTTCAGAAGCTGAAATTTTTACCACACGAAGCTAAAACCCTAAGGATCGTTGTGTAAAAATTTCAGATCTTGGTTCACAATATTTTCATATATATGATCTGTGGTAGTTAAGGTTTTTGCATCCTCCCAAATTTCATCTAATAGAGATGACCTTGGTAAAATCGTCTTATCTCTCTCTCTGAGCATCGGATTGGAATTATGTAAAAGGTGGCCGAAAGTACATGGAATTTAGTTTCTTGTGTATCAATTTCATATTCGAAGGAGGAAACAGTGACACGTGGCATTCCATACAAGTTCACTCTATTGAAATGGTCCTTAGTTAGGTCATTGTGGGAGATTGGGCATAAATTTTCCATGAAGCATCCAAATCAGGTCAAACCTGTGGCATTCGAACAAGATTCAAAGGGCTACTACAGGACCAAATTTTAGATATTGAAAATCCTAAATTGCAGAGATACATCAATTTCGATATCGAGCTCCTCAAAAGCAAGAAAAAGGTGTGTATTTTTTTTAAATTGCATAAGTCTTGTTTGAAAAATTAGTTTGAAGGGATTCCAAGGGAATGTTGAAACATAGATATCAGTATTGGGTTCTAAAATACCACTTAAAAATAATTCAACACCTATTAAACCTTCAGAAGGCTCTACTATGACTCGTGAAAAGGAAGAAGTGCAACATGACATATCAAAATTACAAGAGAAAGTGCAATAAATTCTGCTCTCGCAAAGACCAATCAAAGATGACATAGATGGTTTAAAAGAAAAAATGGAGGCTAAGTTGGATGGTTTCAAGGATCAAATGAAAGCTAATATGGATGATAAAGTAGTGGAATATCACATTGAGCATCAACAAAAAGTTCTCCAACTCTCAAAGGATAACCTAACTTTGGTGTAGAATTGAATGAAACAAGAGGAAGATCAACATCGTAGCAAAAGAAGTTATGAAGAAATCACAGAAACTGGAACTCGACAACTACCAAATCAATCAATTTCAAGTATCTCAGCAAGTGGAAGAACTTACCCATTGAAGATTCCACATGGGAGGATGAGAATTTTATACAGAAGCATCCAAAAATAATCAAGCATTGAGGGCAACACTTGTTTGGAGAGGGGCATGCTAGGTCCCTATAATACTAGTGTATCCCCTTATTGTTGTTATTGTATCCCCCTTATTGTTATTGTTGTACCCCTGTAGCCCCCGTATTGTTATTATTGTGCCCCATAAAAGCCACTATTGTTATTGTTGTGCCCTTACATTACTATTGTTAGGTTGGCTAGGATTATATTGTGACCCCATGGACTCCTATATATATAAAGGAGGTTTTGTCATTTGTATCATCCAAGAATTGTTCATTTATGTAATGTAAAGGAGGTTTCCCCCTCAAAGTGGCTTAATTCTAAGGCGATCTCTCTTTTCTTCTATTTTTGGAGCTGGTTTCATAACCCACATCTTCAACTCTTTTCAATTTTTCCAACTGGGTCCTCAACCTAATAACTTCTTCAATAGCTTAACCTCCTTGTCATCATAGATATGAAACAAATTTTATTGATCTCTATAGACAGTTTTTATTCTTCCTACTTTAGCAAGTAATTTCTCGATTACAACCATAACTGAGTCATATTCAACTTCAAGGAGCATCAATATATCACAATCATTATCTTGATTGTTTGACTTAACAATATTAACATAATATTCATCTAAAACATAACACAAGAAAAAATCATCAAAATCTATATCTTTAGATCCATTATGTTGCAATGCATCTGGTTCTCGATTTTCTAATTTCTTCACATGATCACTTGAACCATTCACACTAGGGGTATGAGACTTTCCTAGATGGGATTCTTGATTTCGAGGGACCTTGTTCTTTCTCTTTTTCTTGATCTCTCCATTGTTTCTACCATTTATTCCTCTCTAAAACACTTGCAATCTGTCCCAAATCTCCTTTGCATATTTCAGATCTATTATCTTCTCCATATATCATTTCCCAATGAAGCTACACCTAAAATAACCTTTCTCTAGTACCATTTGTTGGAATATTTAAAATATTGATGGGGTTGGGGGCGGGGGGGGGGGTGAATAGGTATTGTGATCTATAGATCAAATTTACTGCTTTTTTCCTTTCTTACAAAAATAGTTGATTCATTAATTTACTAGCAATACATCACAATGTATAGCAGCAAATCTATGCACAATATACAAACAAATTACATATGCATAACCAAGTAAACCATCAACAACATATAAACATCAAGGCACATAGAATAATATCACACATGAGACACAAGATGTAAGGTGTAAACCCAAAGGGAGAAAACCACCATCTTCTTTTCTCTGCTTCGTTCTCTTCTTATTATTCAAAATCTTCTTTTTACATAATCATTGGCCACCACCATTTTCCAAGCCACAACTTTCCAATCATGCAAGCAACTCTTGCTCAAGGCCACTACTTATCAAAACCAACCAGCTCCTAAACTTTGCATACTGTTAGCCACCTAGAAATTTTTTGTCAAGCAAACAAGTGGCTAAATATTTTTCTGAGCCTCCAAGAGATACATTTCCTCTAAAAATATCTCATTCTTGAAGCCTCTATGTGCCCTTTGCCTTTGATAAGATCTTCACTATTGTTTCCATCAAAAAGCCTCACTGCCTGTGAGAAAATTGTGCTCAAGGAAAGCCTACCTCTGCTCCCTTTATCCCTGCAAAATTCCCAATTTTACCCCCCTTTTCCCTTCTCAAATTTCGCCAAAATCCCTTCCTAAGTCATCAAATTCATCAAATTCCCATTTAAAAAACCATGTGAAATCCCTTCATTTGATTTTAAAACCCTTTATTCCCCTACCGAAACCTCTGTTCAGCCTTAAAAACTCTGTTTTTAAGCCCAAAAACCCACTTTTTACCATATGATAGGCCTAAGCCCCTTTCGGCTAAGCCCCAGCCCCTTCTCCTCATATAATCGGGTGCTAAGACCAAGCGCTAAGCCCCACATAGCTAATCGCAATCGGAAGTTGGATTGGAGCACGTTCCCTGTGTTAATAGAAAAGTTGTGATGCGATAGTTATTTGGTCTATCTACCACAGCTTTGATCTCAGCCGTTGATCTCCTTAAACGATCCAACGGCCAGCGCTAATCGCATTCACCGCCCATCGCAATCAGAAGTTTGCGCGAGCGCTTTTTCTTTTGTCAAGTGAAATTCTCTGATGCGATGAGGTTCTGGTCTATTGGCCTCCACTGTATTCTTAACCGTCGATCTTTCAAGATCTGACGGTCAGCGTAAATCTCATCGCGTGCCCATAACATTCCTTTGTTACCCTCCAATTGTGATCTCCACCGTTGATCTTCAAACAATCCAACGGCCATCGTATCACCACTCCAATCGCCAATCACAAAGTTTCAAATATGCCACTCTTCGTTCCCCCGATTGGCCGACTCCCGATTGGATCCTGGCCGTTGAATCCACAAGAACCAATGGCCAGGATTGGCCCTCATTCTTCCCCTGTGTCCCCGATTGGCCATCCCCGACCCAATCACGACCGTTGATCTTCCGTCGATCCAACGGTCCACATGTAATCATAATATCATACAATCAGAGTTTTTGGCCCCTACCATCCTCCGGTGTCATTAGATCGTAGCCATCCATCCCATTTGATCGGACGGACCTCCTTTCTCCCTCTCATTCATTTGGTCCTTTTGCCTCCACTTCCTCTTTAAATCTCCACCATCAATCCCATGGATCCAATGTTCAGGATTCTTCCCGCCCATTAACCTGCCCTCTGCCTTCGCTTTCCCTCTTCAGATCTCAGCTGTTCATTCCGCTGATCAGACGACCCACATTCAAACCACCTTTGACTTGTCCCCACCTTACCAACTGCACATCTCCCCATATCGCACTCCATCCTGCACCGTCAGATCTCACAGTCCCAGATCCAACGACCGATAACCATATCACGTAACTTTGGCGTCCTAACTTTAACAGTTTAAAATCACGCGATATGGGTGGTTTTATTTTGCCATGTTTCGGGTGGCGGACCATATTGCATGATTTTGGGAAAAATTCGAAACCGCGCTTTGGCTACATGAAAGTAGTTGTTTTCTCCGAAAACCACTTCCCCCTTTTCTGCCTCCGAAATTCCATCATCCAATCCCAACCGTTGATCTGATCCCAATCAACGGTTCATACTGCATCACGTATTTCATTCATATTTCTTTCATCAGGCTACCATAGAGTTTCATCGTAGCATCTTAACCATTAATCCCCTCCTGAGATCCAACAGTCCATATTTAATCACCCTCCACCCATGCCGGTCCCACCATCTGAAGCCTCATTTCATTCATTTTTCATACATTTCCTTTGTATTTCGCCAAAGGTCAAAACTTTATGTTTCACATTGAAAATCATTTCCTCCGCCCAACATTAAAACTTTGGTGTTATAACATTAAAGTTAATTTTCTCTGTCTAACCTTCTAAAGTCACTCCATCAGTTAATCACCACCTTCAATCACCTCCATCTAATCTAATCGGACGGTCCACAACCATTCCTCCATCAAACCTTCATCAAATCATGTTTCCACCATTTCACGGCATTTTTCAGCTATCTTCCACTGCATTCACCTCATCCACCATTTTTGTGCTGCCATTCCCACAGTCCTCCACAGCATCCACCATCACTCCCGCATGGATTTCTTCACATGTTTATTTCCTTTGTGTAGGGTTACAGATGGTGGAAACCGCCATTGATCACAGTCACTGTCATAGTGACATAGAGCACAGGGAGGCATTTTCTGAGTCAGAGATTGCAGAGTGAATGCCTGGGAAGGTTCTTGAACGAAATATTTCATGAAAGACCAGTGTTTAACTCTATAAAACCATCCAGTGCCATTAAAACTCCATTTCCACAGACAGAGACAGTCATAGGAGCGGCAAAGAGTATCAGTGAAGAATTAAAGAGGTTTAACGCCCATTATTTAAGATTTTAAGCTTTAAATTCAATGTTTAAAGGGCGAGTGTACCAAATTGAAGACCTTATGATTAACACAGAAGGCCTGATAAGGCCTAAAGCACAAAAAACAATCTTATCAGTGTCTCACATCAACAGAAGGTTCTCTCCCGAGAAAGGACAAGTTCCCATATTGTTTTTATGCTACATCGAGTTCTTGAGAAGATCTACACCCTGACAGAAAGTCCTAATGTTGCCAGAGCATTTGTTACACAGTATTGTAGGCCTAAAAGTCATTTAACTGCCTTACTGGTCACAGAGTACTGCATCCGAAAAGTACATTAAAGAACATACCTATGAAATTACTATCAGCATGTCGAAGACCACTCTTTCACCCAAAGAGTACTGAAGATCAATGCATAGATATAAAGACAAAATGGGCCTCGAGCCCTTTTCTCCTACTTCTATTTTAATGTTTCATTAAAATTTCTATCTACCTCCTCTGCCTCTCTCTAGCTATAAAACTCATGAAAAAACACATTGTAAAGGTTGTTGATAGGATATCTGTGAATTGTAAGCTTTTTCTCTTGAGATATAGTTTCGTGTGTAAAGTTGTAAAATAGGATGAGGAGATGATTTCAGACTAAATATCAAGTTGTTGGAAAATGTTGTATATGATTGGTGTTTCTCTTTGATATGACAAGCATATTTCTTTGGATCGTGATTTAAAGCAACGGTGATGTGTTCTATCTTTGTCTTTCTTTTCCTTCTGTAATTCATTTCATTTCATTTTTTTGGTAAGAATCATTAATATGGCTTAGGATATACCCTTGTATGGTACCCTAATGCTTCCTGCTCTTCTTATCTTAATTTTTTCTACTAATTGTGCAATCTGAGAACTAGTTCAAGGTATTTTATCCAGTATAGTAGTTGGTTATGACCTACTTACTGATGCATGAATTTAGAATTTGTTCTTAGATGTTCTTGTCTGGTTTTAATTGAAAGAATTTAGATACTGGGAGATTAGAGTTGATTCTGTCTCACTGGGGTCCTTTTCTAACTGTTAAACCTTACTAAGTTCCCTTAAGTTGAATGTCAAAGCATTGAAAGTTCAAAGTCTTTCTCTAATCTCAGGCTTCACCTTTGTGTTAAATCTTAAGTGTTTCTTATTTTCTAAAGAGTTAACCTCATTAGGAGTTTGATCACAGATGGTTAAGGCATGCCCTATCCCTGGATTAGCTCTTAAGGTGGCCACCTTGGAAGGTTTCCTTGTCATTCACCCTCATTCCGTATCATTTCATTCCACACTATCATCTTTAAAATATCCTCTATTTTAGATGACTAGCCCAATTGAAAGTCTTGGATATTGAATAGCAAGTAAACCCTTTTATGACTCCATAGCCCAATGGATGACATTGTCTTGACCTATCCTCTTTTGCCAAAACATCCTGCTGCTTTGTTCCTTTCTTTATTTAACCTTCTCAGTTAATGATCTCTGACCAACCCAACAACCAAACCAATTTAAAACCCCTTCATGCTTCATAACTAGCCTAATACCTCATCTTGAGCTTTCAAAGATATATCTTTCTTTGTATTTATAGAGAGATCCCTCTCTGGACCCAGGAGGGCTAGATCCTGAGGTCCCAAAGTGGTTTGATGTTGTCTTATCTTTTGGTATTTCCAAATATGCCAAAACATAGGAACCCCAACACATACCATCATCTGTTGGAAGCCACCACTACCAAGTTCTCAGGTCACTACCTGAAGGATGTCTACACCCTGAATCTGCAAGGCACCCACTTGTTATCACTAAAGGCCCTAATCTTCAAGCTTTCCTGTGGACCACATTTCACAATATTGCATACTAGGATCCACTATTCTCCGCATATTACAAATGTCAGTTTCATTTCAAAATTTTCATATTGGACTCTCAATATCCTCCATGCTCATACAATTGAATATAATTTGCAGCACAAAAAATAATGTGCCCTTAAATCAACTTAGCAACGCACTTAGCAAACCCCAACATATAGACTTTCATCACCTCAGCAACATACATACATCAATCTAACAATCTCACTCAACCATAGACATATTGATTACATGGCATATACACTCTCAAACTCCTGCAACAATTCATTACAATCCTCTCATATAGACATTATAACAAAATATAAACTGGTATCCATATAAAATTTAATATTTACTGAAGAATAAATAAACCCTGCAATCACAAACATGTCAAAAAAATTATAGTAATGTCATTACTCTAACTATGCATAAAATCTACATTCTACCATGAGTTCTGAACACAACAGAAGCTCTGTCTCTAGCACTAATCCATGTGCACTTTTCTACAGGAGTATCAAAAATTTGCTGCAACAATATCTCTCCTCTCACAATTGTCTCTCAATGTTATACAATACCTCTCACTCTCAACGGAACAAACCTCTCCTTCATAAGGTTTCCTCCTATAAATAAAATATATGAAGTGATCAAACAATAATGACACATAGAGATGGAGATTCCAACACTTATGTTCATGCTTTGGTATTTTGTTCCTTGACTATATCCAGCATCATATTCATCAATGAGAGACTTATCTTTGACTTAATCACCTTCTATAACGTAGAACAACTCAATTTGAATCTATACCATCAAAAACCTTGGGAAAGTACCTTGAAATATGCTCATGGTAAATTATAGGTGTACACAGGTTGCACTTTTCACTTATAGGACTAAGGACACGAGTTAGGAACCATTAATATGGGTTATGAATGCGGGTTTTCCATTGAAAATATTATTTTGTCCTCTAAGGACGCGGATTTTCCATGTTTAATCTAAGTCCATAACAAAACTTGGGGAATCTTTAAAATTTTCAATCTATATCTAAAACCTTCTACATAATCACATCCTCGGGCATCATGTTAACCTCTAGCAACACTAGGAACATATCAACACTCATCAATTAATCCATGTGCAAGCTCATCCTGTGATATCAATGCCAACAAAACTGGATCCATGGTTAACATCAATTCTAACACCATGCTGCCAAAAATCCAAATTTACTTCCCTCTCAATATAATTTTGAAATCCAACAATACGAAAAATAGACTAACCGGAAGCCTAATTGATCATATTAAAGGATATTTTTAAGAAAATCACATAAAAATAGTTGGGAATAGAGAAATTTAGTTAGTACGTAGACAAATCCTATATCGACACATTGAATAAACCCCTAGAATCTTCAATTAAATCAACCCATTTGGCACTTTGCAGTACTTGCTAAGTTTAATATTTCCAATATATATGAAGGTGGTATCTACCAAAACCATGAATAAGAGTGAGAAATAAATGAATAATAGTCAGAGTGAGACTTCTCAACGTCTAAATCCATATGGAGTTCTACCCTTTTCTTTTCCTACATGTAACATCATTTTGTTATGCGAGAGATAGTACTTGAGGTTTGTAAATATGCTATGACGATATATGGAATGTAGAGATAAAATGATTGAGTTGAGGATAAATATATGACACAAAGGCAGAAAATATATAGATTTACAAAGTGAAATATTCATCCACTAGTAAATAATTTAATGATGGAATAATAGAGTTTTTTCAAATTCACGAGGAAGAATTTATTTAAAGGTTATAGGCATGGTTGGAAAAATCCAAAAAATTTAAGGACACATGTAAATTTACACAATTCTCTAAAGGGAAAATATGTCAAAACATACTAGAAACCTTAATATTAATGGAACCATAAACTCGATGGCCACACTTAGTTAAATAAGAAATATCATCATCCTATATGGATTGGATCTAGTTTCTCAATCACAAATGAATCTAGAATGACACATATGATTTATATTAAAATACCACTCCTCAATATTTGTTGACAGTCTGATAAGATTCAAGCTGAGATAATTGGCCTTAAAAGTGAGTAGTGCCATGTATTCGAAGGGATTGATCTGAATAATGCAAGGTTTTCCCAACACTTGTGTAGATCATATTAAATTTATATCACATTCTCTCGCCAATCATCTCGATCATGGCTCATGTAATATTGATCCACGTACCTCTTGTACTGATCTATCCCTTAGTTTAGGGATGTCTCACATTAACCTTATTTTGGATCATATGGATGAGGGAACTATGATATGCTTGTATGGGTTGTTAAGGGAGCAACATAAGGGGGTTGAAAACTCCTTGAATCTAGAATTTTCTAGAATTAAACTTTCATTAATTTGTTGGTTTAAACTATGGAAACAAGTAGATTATCCCATATTCATCAAATCACATAGTAGGAAACATATACGATTTTAGGTAAAAGATTTGGAAATATGCCACGAGATGTCAATCTATTTGTTGTTATGCTCTTAGGAAGCTTAACCTTAATGGAATGAAATCGATTAATGTGATACATTTATTACAATTGGTTATAACCCTTAGGAAGTTGAATTTATGCCATAACTAGAGTGTTCATTAATATCCTATATGATATCTCTCCTTATGTTGGATGTGCATTCAAACAAACTCAACTGTGGAAATATAGCATAATTTCCCAAGCATATCCTATTGTAGATCCATGGCTAATGTTTGAAATATCCAAGGGTCATATATATCAATATCATAGATAGATATTATCTAATAACAAATATATTTTACAATAGAATGCCTATACCAACCCTTGTTTGCATTTCAATGTCAAACAATTGTATTGGATAAAATACAAAGAAATAAAGGATGCAAATTAGTCTTTCAAACTAGATCTTCACAGGTATTAGATATCTACAATAAATTATTGCACTATATTTCTACTTCTTCTTCTTCTTTAAGCTAAGTATTTTATATGATCCAATAACAAATATGTGTTTAGCATCTTTTCATATTTCATGGAAAACCTTCATAACTTTCTTCAAGCCCAAATCTAATACTATGTTAAATAATTGGAGCAGGTAATACAAGACAAGAAAATTGGTATAAAAGGCCTTAATCCATTCTCTTATACATTGTATTGATATCAAAATTTGAATTTATAGTACATCAATTGGACCATTCTAGATCTAGATATCAATGACAACTCATCAATGGATCATGAAAATAGTTCATCAAGGTTAAGCTTTACAACTCATGTACATATGGTCTCAACATTTGTGATTGTCTAGGGACTCACGGTTTAACATTCTCCCCCTTAATCACAAGTTGGAAAATTAAAACAATAACTTTTGTTATCTTCAATTTAAAACTATTTAATTGAGCTTCAATGGAGATATTCCTGGAAAAAAACCAATATATGGGATTGAATAGTTGTTATATATGTACATTCATAATGAATAAGTGAATTTATTTTTGTTGAGGAAACTATTTTTTATGTTGGAATTCCCAAATATTGATTTAATTTTGATTATGATAAGACTTTGAAACTTGAAGCCTGATATGTGATAGTTAGAAATTAGAATATACCAATGCAAAATATGGGTAATATTGAGTGAAGATAAAGACCATGTTTTTTTAGATAACACCTACATCTTTCATTTCCTGAATGCAAGGATGCACCTCCACCTTGCTGCATTATTGCAAAAGAAGCCGATATATCAATTTTGTGGGTGTACTTTGAAGGGGCTTCACAAGAGAACTATTAGGATAGTGGGGGAGGATTTGTTCTTCATCTCTCTGTGAACCACTTATTTCAGGTTAAGATAGGATATGGTATAGGGAAAAACAATTGTGCATAAATTTTGGCTTGCAAATTTTTTATGCCTTTTGAAAAATAAAAATTATGCCACCATCTTCAAGTTTATGGTGATTCATTACTAGTGATAAATTGGATCAATGGAGCACAACAATGTAAAAATATTTTACTAGTACCAATTTTGGACAAATTATTGAGGTTAAAATTTTATTTTGATAGTTTTACCAGTACACACATCTACATGGGGAGGAATTATGAAGTTGATTGTCTCTCAAAATAAGGCTTAGCACTCGAGCATGACTTGTGGGAAGTTTCAAAGAGTTGGGAAGACAATTTATATGAGTATGTTCATAGGCTTTTAATATATGGGTTCTACCTTAATTATTTTCAATGGTATTAGTCCTTAATTAATACTCTATATATAATATTTTTCATGGAAATGATACATTCCCTTTTTTGAAGTAATATTCAGAAGTAAAGTTATTTCTTCACAAATTTTGATAATGAAATGTAATCATGAATTATGTATTGGCTCATGGGTGGACATGTTAGTATTTTGTCCTATTTTTGGATGTTGTTGAAGAAATCTTGAGTCCTTTGGATTCAATTGAATACATTCAGTGATGTATGTCCAAAAAGTAATTTTATATCATTTTCTAATGAAATAAAATTATGGTTTTTTTCCAAAGAAAAAAAACACCTACATATTTCATAACTACATACAAATATAGGTACAGGGTACTCTAAATGACATTTGGTTCTAAAATACAAAAATGAACAACTTAAATACATCCAATAAAAAATGGAGCTTCTTAGCATCTCTTCACTGATAGTTTATTTACCATTATGTCATCAATATGGAAGAAATTCTTTGATGAAAGGGTAAGAAATAGTTTTGTGTTGGAAATCGCTTACATTACAAGAAAATTAAAGTCCACCCTAACTCTCATAACAAAGGATATAGTAGTGATAAGAACATAAAGACCACTAGTCAAACTTGCGTCAAATAATATAAATAAGAATTCAAACTTACAGATAATAAGAGGTGCAACCACGACAAAATTCCTTCACACAACAATGATGAATTTCACACCAAGTAGTCACTATTCGTTGAGCTAAAAGCATCAAACATTGATTTAGCCAACATTACAAGATTATGGATAAGGGAAAACCCATCATTGACATAGAACTTAGTGTTACTTAATAAGGAATAATTTAAAAGGAAGAATTTATTTAAAGGCTATAGGCATGGTTGGAAAATTCCAAAAAATGTAAGGACACATGTAAATTTACACAATTATCTATAGGGAAAATATGTCAAAACATATCAGAAGCCTTAATACTAATGCAACCATAAAATCTATGGCCACACTCAGTTAAATAATAAATATCATCATCCTATATGGATTGGATCTAGTTTCTCAATCACAAATGAATCTAGAACGACACATTTTATGTATAGTCAAATACCTCTCCTCAATATTTGTTGACAGTTTGATCAGATTCAAGCTAAGATAATTGGCCTTAAAAGTGCGTAGTGCTACGTATTCGAAGGGATTGGTCTGAATAATGCAAGGTTTTCCCAACACTTATGTATATCATATTAAATTTATATCACATTCTCTTGCTAGTCATCTCGATCATGGCTCATGCAATCTTGATCCACGTACCTCTTGTATTTATTTCTCCCTTAGTTTAGGGATGTCTCACATTAATCTTATTTTGGATCATATGGATAAGGGAACTATAATATGCGTGTATGGGTTGTTGAGGGAGCAACATAAGGGGGTTGAAAACTCCTTGAACCTGGAATTTTTTGGAATTAACCTTTCATTAATTTGTTGGTGTAAACTATGGAAATAGGTATATTATCCCATATTCATCAAATCATATAGTATGAAACATATACGATTTTAGGTAAAAGATTTGGCAATATGCCACGAGATGTCAATCTATTTATTGTTATGCTATTAGGAATCTTAACCTTAATGTAATTCAATCGATTAATGTGATATATTTATTACAATTGGCTATAACCCTTAGGAAGTTGAATTTATGCCATAACTAGAGTATTCATTAATCTCCTATATGATATCTCTCCTTATGTTAGATAATCATTCAAACAAACTCAAGTGTGGAAAAATATTAGAATTTCTCATGCATATCCTATTGCAGATCCATGGCTAATATTTGAAATATACATGGGTCATATATCATCAAGACCATAGATAGATATTATCTAATAAAAAATATATTTTACAGTAGAATGCCTATGGCAACTCTTGTTTGCATATCAATGTCAAACAATTGTATTGAATAAAATACAAAGAAATAAAGGATGAAAATTAGTCTTTCAAACTAGCTCTTAATAAGTATTAGATATCTACAATAAATTATTGCAATATATTTTTACTTCATCTTCTTCTTTAATATAAGAATTTTATAAGATCCAATTACCAATATACAACAATTTATATGTGATTTCAAAATTTGGATTCAATCACTTTATTAACAAAATTACACAACAAGCACCACTCAAATGTTCCACAACATATGGCATCTCTTCACTTTTCATGGAAAACCTTCATAACTTTCCTCAAGCCAAACTCTAATACTATGTTAAATAATTAGAGTGGGTAATAAAAGACAAGAAAAGTAGTAGAAAAGGCCTTAATCCACTCTCTTATACCTTGTATTGCTATCAAAATTTGAATTTATAATACATCAATTGGACCATTCTAGATCTAGATATCAATGACAACTCATCAATGGATCATGAAAATAGTTCATCAATTTTAAGGTTTATAACTCATGTATATGTTGTCTCAAAATTTGTGATTGTCTAGGGACTCACAGTTTAACATTCTCCCCCTCAATCACAAGTTTGAAAATTAAAATAGTAACTTTTGTTATCTTCAATCTAAAACTGTTGAATTGCACTTCAATACAAATATTCCTAAAAAAAACCAATATATGGGATCGAATAGTTGTTATATATGTACATTCATAATGAATAATTGAAATTATTTTTGTTGAGGAGACTGGTTGTTATGTTGTAATTCCCAAATATTGATTTAATTTTGATTATGATAAGACTTTGAAACTTGAAGCCTGGTATGTGATAGTTAGAAATTAGAATATACCAATGCAAAATATGGGTAATATTGAGTGAAGATAAAGACCATGTCTTGTTAGATAACACCTACATCTTTCATTTCTTGAATGCAAGGATGCACCTCCACCTTGCTGCATTATTGCAGAAGAAGCTGATATATCAATTTTGTGGGTGTACTTTGAAGGGGCTTCACAAGAGAACAATTAGGATAGTGGGAGAGGATTTATTCGCCATCTCTTTGTGAACCACTTCTTTCAAGTTAATATAGGATATGGTAGAGGGAAAAACAATTGTGCATAAATTTTGGCTTGCAAATTTTGTATGCCTTTTGCAAAAGAAAAATGATGCGACCATATTCAAGTTTATGGTGATTCATTACTAGTGATAAATTGGATCAATGGAGCACAACAATGTAAAAATATTTTACTAGTACTTGGAGGAATTATTGAGGTTAAAACTTTATTTTGATAGTTCTATCAGTTCACACATCTACAGGGTGAGGAATTATGAAGTCGATCGTCTCTAAAAATAAGGCTTAGCACTCGAGCATGACTTGTGGGAAATTTAAAAGAGTTGGGATGAAAATTTATATGATTACTTTCATAGGCTTTTAATAGATGGGCTCTGCCTTACTTATTTTCAATGGTAGTAGTCCTTAATTAATACTCTATATATAATATTTTTCATGACAATGACACATTCTCGTTTTTGAAACAATATTCAGAGGTGAAGTTATTTCTTCACAAATTTGAGAATGAAATGTAATAGTGAATTATGTATTGGCTCATGGGTGGACATGTTAGTATTTTGTCCTATTTAGAATTTTTTTGAAGACATCTTGAGTCCTTTGGATTCAATTGAATACATGTAGTGGTGTATGTCCAAAAAGTAATTTTATATCATTTTCTAATGAAATAAAATTATGGTTTTTTTTCCAAGGATAAAAAAACACGTAAATATTTCATAACTACATAAAAATATAGGTACCAGGTAATATAAATGAAATTTGGTTCTAAAATACCAAAATTAACAACTTAAATACATCCAATAAAAAATGGAGCCTCTCAACATCTCTTCACTAATAGTTTATTTACCATTATGTCATCAATATGGAAGAAATTATTTGATTTAAGGGTAAGAAATAGTTTTGGGTTGGAAATTGCGTACATTACAAGAAAATTAAAGTCCACCCTAACTCTCAGAGCAAAGGATATAGTAGTGATAATAACATCAAGACCACTAGTCAAACTTGTGTCAAATAAGATAAATAAGAATTCAAACTTACACATAAGAAGAGGTGAAACCACCACAAAATTCCTTCACACAACAATAATGAATTTCACACCAAGTAGTCATTATTGGTTGAGCTAAAAGCATCAAACATTGATTTAGCCAACATTACAAGATTTCGTGGATAAGGGAAAACCAATCATTGACATAGAACTTAGTGTTACTATTGCAATCACAAAGGTACAACTAGGGGAATTGGATGATATTAAGGAAGATGAAAACCTATTTTAGTAATAGATCTCAGTGATGTGGGTAAATACAAGTGATTCTCTCAATCATATTATCTTGGTAGAAAAGAGAAAAAATCTAGTATTAGTAATTTTCATTAAAAATCTGAATCTACTAATGATACCACTCCCCCAACCATTGACCATAATTTGGATAAGTTGGGGTTGTGGCACTCATGTAAATTAACAATTTCACATGAAATATATAATCAAACCTTCAAATATGAGGCAATGTGTGGGATTTACTTAGTTTAATATTGTGATGTTTGATTACCACAAGCATATATGTGGAAGTGTCATGCTATTTACTAGAATAGGTGTTGCAGTGTCATTATCACCTTGGGTGATAATCTTTACAAAATACCAAAGGAAACCTCATTTAATGTAGTCTCTTTAATCATTTATTAGTGTCAGAAGAAAATCTATCAAACTATGAGTTTTTTCCTATTCATGGTCCATTCATAAGGATAAATCAAAGACATCATGACCACCTAGGCCTCTACAATGGGTCCCTCTATATAGTAGTGAAAATTAGATTAATTGCTAGACGTAAATAAATAAATCTTCACTTCACCTATGGGAATACCTCTAAATTGTGAAGTAAATAGTGGAACTGATTTGACACTAGGTGCCCCTCTACCCAAATTGAGAATGAGGAGATCAAACACCATCATGAACAGGTGATATAAAATAGGCACATGTGGTCATGCACCTCCCGCATGAAATATATATTCTGATTGTTCAAAATAAGGATGGGATATTGTGACTCTTTATTAGCCACAAAGTCTTGAACAAAATCAAAATCAAGAACTATCACCCCTTATGGAATGATGGTCTTATCTATTAGCTAAAAGATACTAATATTTTCAATAATATTAATCTTAAGTTATACTATCACCAAGTTCCAATTGAGCTAACTAATGTGTGTGAGACAACCTTCATGTATAACAAAGGTCTATTCGAGTGGTTAGTCATTACTTTAAGCTTAAATAATGTGTCAATAATATTCATGAGGATGATCAATGATATTATATAGCCATTGGCCAAATATTTTATGGTTGTATACCTATATGACATTATCATCTTCATCAAACATGGGAAGACCATCTAAAGCACACTCAACAAGTGTCGAGAACCTTGAGGAAACACAATTCATACAATAACCTTAATAAGTGCTTATTCAATATACAAATATTTCAATATATAATTTTCATCATAAATGAGCATGGATTTCCTGTGTGTATATCCAAGATATAAGTTTTTTGTGAGTATTCAACATAGAAGACACTAATAGAGGTTTGTGTAACACCCTAGCCTTGAATCCCTCAGTGATATTGTAATTGTAATTAATTATGTTAATGAAGCATGTGTGGACTAATAAATATAAATGGATCAAAATACCTAGAACAATTATAATATTCCTATTTATTTATATATTGCTAAAGTTGAATAAGAAAGCAACCAACATGGATCCTAATTCCTGAGAGGGAAGCTACAAGGGGGATTTGGGGGAGTTTCCTACATGAACATGAATTATTTGTTCTCATTTTTACCTAGTCATTGGGCTACCCAAATACCAATAGTTATTATAAAAATGGGGGAAGTGGTAATAACTCGCTCGAGGGCATGAGCTACATACCCATTCCGGAGAATTCATATTAACCACATTTCCAAAGGAAAGAAACCAAATTCTAATGAATGGAAATGTGTGATTGAGGAAAATCATTATGGCGGTGTACGGAGCACAAAAGGGAATAGAATAGATAAAGAAAACACAGGTTTAATAATGTGTACAGATGAGTAAAGTGTTGTGAATGTTAACCAAACAAACTTGTGAAATGTATCCAAAACTGCATGCAGGTTCTAAGGCTACGACTCTAAGTAGCCACTGAGATAAATTGTTTTGAGAATTATAAACTCATGTAAGGCTTTGGATGACTCGATTTTTTGGGAATTAGTGTCGAAGGAAAAATCCAGAGCTAGAGGGATAGAGGAAAATTCTAAGAGATTTGATGAATCTATGCACAAAGGCAGTATGAAAGGGAAGCAACAAGGGACTATTGGATTACTGAAGGGATCATTTCATGCTATGTAGATCCAATGTGATAATACTATGAAATGTGACATACCATGGCTCAATGGTTTAAAGGAAACATGTTAAATTATTTTGTATGAAGGAGAGTAGCCTTCATATCCTCTACCCTAATTTGAATCTTATTGAACCCTAAGTGAGGCTTCATCTCAAGGCATCATATTTGTCTCGGCATTCGCCAACTACAAGAAAGAATACATTATATTTTAGCCTCTAGAGGGAAGGAACATGGCTCTCCCTTCGCCATTTTCCAACAAGCTCTTCTGAATCAAATAAGTGTAGTATTCCTTTGTTAATGAAATGATTTTTTGTTCAAAGCCTCATAATTATTACTATGTTTTGTTTCTCTATGTGATTGTAATGATCACCTAAAAGTGGTTAGCATGGATTTATTGAATATGTATAATAGATGAGTTGAATGTATGTATTATTAATTATTTCATGACACACACACACAAACATATATACGAGAGAGAGAGGTTATATATGAAATAGAGATACCAGTGATAAGTATGGATGTGCAATTTTGTAAGATGAATGTATAAGTTGCATTGCTCCATGAGGCTCTTCATGGATTCTTTAGCATGAATGTATTTTACCAAGCCTATTGTGGGAGGGAATAATTATTATTGTATCCTTGTTTTGAATGAGAATAATTCTTGTTTAATTGGGTGAAGTTGTGGGTTTAGACAATGGGCCTCTCTTTGTTTCCACTTGAGGAGTTGCCAGGTTATTGGCTAGAATTATTTTGGATATACCTGTTCTATGGTGAAGAGCTTTGTAGCTTCGTAAGTCTGATGGGTAATTTAATTCCATGTCTAAGTCTCTATTAAGTCCTTGAAGAAAATTGTAAAATTGTATTGGGACTTGGTAACCTTTTAATTTTTGGTGATTAATAGTGGAAGTTTCATAAATTTGGGTTTGGGGATCATTGACCCTGGCGCTTGGCCATATGGTACAGTATGGCTCCATGACCAAGGTCTTATTTGTAAGTAGTCTATTAACAAAGGATAATATATTGGGCTCTCAATGTATCAAATATCCAGAGCCAGAAACAAATTGAATAACTCGATCATAAATTCGATGTATTGACATATCCCAATATGTCTATTAGCTAATGGAGAATGTGTCGTTGATTATCATCCATTATTGTTTTGAGAAAGAATCCATAGGCCTTGTGGAAATTTAGAATTTCAAGATTAGGGACTTTATCCATAGGTCCTATTTCTATGCTTTGGTGAGGAGCTATGACTAAGATTTTAGCAGAGAGGTTCCTAAGTGTGAATGGAAAGAGTATCAGGCTATTGAAGTGTTAAGAGTTGAGACAGGTAGTACTTTTTTCATAACACAATTTGAAACCCCGATACTAATAAATCCCAAATATTTGTCAATTAATAGGGATTAATCTTGGTAGTTTACAGTTTATTATTTGGTATTGGAGTATCGGCCATCAGGTGTGAAGAGTATAATGAATACCCTCTATTGCAAATTATCTGGCACTGATTGATCCTGAAAATTTCGTTGTTTAGTGGGGAATATTTTCTTCGATTGACGTCGATCATTAAAATCACTAGGATTCATGAATCAAATATTATGGTGTGTTGTGGCTCGATGCTCCGAAGGATCGTGTGTCACAAAGAAGGTCTAGATGACATGGCATGTTAACGTGTCAAGCTGACATGTCATGAAAATAGGTTTTTGATGAGCAGGAGGAGAATGCCTCATCATTTGAGGACTATCACCCTATATCATGTTTTAATCTCATATATAACATAATATAAAAGGTAATTTCCAAAAAAATTAAACCAATTTTCAATGAATTCATCTCTTAGGAGAAAATTGAGTCCCTATTCAAAAGACAAATCCATGATATTTTCTCTTTGGCTCGGGAAGTCATACATTTGATCAAACTTCAAAATTATCCCTCTAGTATACTTAAGCTGGACCTATAGAAGGCTTATGAAAAGGTATGGTGAGTATTTATTTCCTGGAATTAATACAAATTTCTATGTGGATCATGATGGTGAACTAGATAACATAGTGTGTTTCAACTACTTTATTCACAATTTTTATCAATGGTTCCTCATCTCCTTCCTTTCAATCTTTGCAAGGTCTTAGATAGGGTTACCTTCTATCTCGCCTCATGTTTATATTAGTTTTAGAAGGGTTAAGTAATTTTATGATATAATTCAAACAAATACGATATGCTAAGGGGGTCAGAGTGACTCACTCGAAGTTGGTAATGTTTATGTTATTTCCGGATGATGTGCTTTTGCTCGACTCAAACTCTTCTATAGAATGTTTTATAAAAAAAATACTAGATATATATTTTCTCATCACAGAGATGGAAATAAATGTTAATACATATTTTTATCTTTTTATCTTTCCAGATGATGTTAAAAACAAGGGGATACTACTTATGCCCAAAATAAATATCGAAAAATGAATATTGTTGGAAATATTGTTTTTGAAATTTTGATGCCCCATTTGGATACCCTATCTTTGAATACATTTTTACTCCAATTACCTAGATAAAATGGGAGAATATCATCTATGGTTGGAAATTTTATTCCTATACCTTTCCAATGGTATATGAAACTCCCCCCAATTCCATAGGAATGAGGAGATATGAAATATTTCTTCAGGATGACCCAAAAAAAGTACAAGCAGATCGACCCAACCAGTTTCACTAGTGAGCCCCATAAGTGAACATACAAAAATTATAATAAAGGGAATATGAATTCATTTATATACAATACAAGCAATAAAATATCTGAAGTTGCAAGAGGAGTTGGGGAACAATTTTTGGAGTGGTTCTTGGAGTATAAAGGTGGAAGAAAAAATGTGATTTATGGGGTGAACAAGCCATATTGAAATTTTTGCCATAGATTTTCTTCTAGGATTTTTTGGAACGTGAAACATGGGCGTTAAAAATATGCAACTTCATGTACCTGTGGTTCAAATTTAAAACTCTTATTTTCTATAATTTCAGATATATGGTCTAAGGTGATGCAGACTAACTGCAGAAATATCAGAGTATGCACAAAAACTCTAGATTTTACACTCTACTCAACCTTATTACTCGTAGCGGATTTGTTTTAAACTTTGAAGCTCATTAAACATACATACCTAAGGTTCGATCAACAACAAAACTTAAACAAAGCATATAACCCAAATCAATTCATATGTGTGGAATTCCTTACCGGAGGTTCCCACGACAATCTTGACCAATCACCAGCAATCGCAAATCGCACAACATTGTAGTTAAATTTAACATTTAAACTTTAATCCTTTCGAATTGCGAAACTATGTTGAGCTAACACGTGTCTTCCTCCTTTTCGTATCTCAAATAAATTTTTTTACTTTGCAATGTCTTAACACTTATCTCCTAAATCTTGCGAATCGTGAAATCGCTTCATGGCACTCTAATCTCCACCATTGGATTAGTTCTGGATCCGACGATCCCCGGTGTCTCTCCACTCCTCAATTTGCATCGTTGATAAAACAGTTTAAATTGTGACTCTTTAATGTTAAACCCGTTTCTGTGTGAAGTGTGATGGCTTTCAACTTGCGATGAGATCTCTCCCGTTGATCTGGTTTAGATCAACGACCCTTGTCACACCTGCAATATGATTTTCCTTCCACTGTAAAACTTAATATATATATATATATATATATATAGATATATATATATATATATATATATATATATATATAAAGTGGTCCTTCTCGCCTATAATATATTTTCTTTGAACCACTCCTAACAAACAAATGCTACCCTATTTCTAAGCTCTTATCCTACTTGGCTCAATATCCTCGCAGGGAGAAACCAATTTATATTTTATTTCCTAATTAATTTAGCAAACCCAAACAAAATAACTTCTCTCATTTAAAACTAAGTAAAATATTAATGTCCAATGTTTATCCACCTCACGTTAGCCACAAAAAGTGAACATGCAATCACATTGTTGGCTAAGTCCGGATGCTCCTGCATCAGACTCCCGAGAAAGAAAATATTGACATCAATGCTTTAAGATCTTTACTAAACTTCTATAACTCTGGTGTTGTCATGCAACTGACATCTTCCACAGGGTGTCCTTTCCATTTGACTAGGTACTGATAGTAAGTTTGTCCTCTGGTCTTCTTTCCTGCTCTTTTCTCCAAAATGGCCTCCACTTATTTGTTTTCTATCTTTGGCATATGTTCCTTCCAATTCAATGTTTGGTCTTCCTCTTCTGTAGATTCTTCTTGTAGCTCTTCCTCTCTTCCTTTGTATAGGTACAAATCTACAACATTAAATATGGGTGATATTCCAATTCCTACTGGCAATTTAATCTCATCTGCATTTGAAGAAAATTTCCTCAAAATTCTACATGGTCCTATCTTCTTCATTTTTAAATTGTTTTAAGTCCTAACAAGAAACCTTTATTTTCTCAAGTACACCATGACTAGGTCACCTACTTGGAATTCTTTTTCTTTCCTCTTCATATCAATTCTATGTTTGTATTTTCCACTGCTTTCCTGCAATCTATCTTTGACTTCTTCCTATAGTTTCTACATATGTTCTGCAAACTCTTCAGCTTTTGCACTCCTTATCTCTTCTTTTCCTAAATTTTTGAGCTCATACACACCTCTTGGATTCATTCCAAAAACAATCTAGAATGGACTCATCCTAGTACTTCGATTGGGAGTATCATTATAAGAAAACTCAGCCTGAGCAAGTGCTAAATCCCACTACTTAGGATTTTTATATACTAAGCTCCTCAATATATTTCCCAAGCTTCTATTCACTACCTCGGCCTGTCCATCCATTTTAGTGTGATAAGATGAACTAAAACTAAGGTTGGTACCTAGTATCTTCCATAGAGTTCTCTAGAAATTTCCAAAAAACTTGGTATCCCTGTCAGACACTAATCCATGCAACCTTACAACTTCTGAAAAAAAACATATTAGCAATATGTGTTGCATTACTAGTTTTCTTGGATGCAATGAAATGAGCCATTTTAGAAAACCTATCCACCACAACATAAATGGAGTCATCCTCTTTGATTTTTTGGAAAACCCAAAACAAAATCCATACTAACTGCATCCCATGGTCGGTTTGGTATTGGTAATGGATGATACAATCCTGTATTCTGACTTCTCCCCTTAGCATGCTAAAAAATCCTGCATTTCTCAACAAATATCTTAACATCATTTTACATCTTTGGCCAGTAGTAAAAATCATTTACCTGAGCAAATGTCTTGTCTTGTCCAAAGTGTCCAGATAAGCCTCCATTGTGTTTCTCCTTAATTATGTTTTCCCTCATATAACATTTGGGAATACACAGTTTATTACTTTTGAATAGAAAACTCCCGTGGATAAGATAATCCAACCACTAGCTTCTATTATGAACTGCTGGATTTTTCACAGCTGCATAAATTTCCTTAAATTATGCATCTTCTTTATACATGTCAACCATTTCTTCAAATCCTACAACACCAAATTTTAATTCTTGCATGATTAAATTTACTCTGCTCAAAGCATCATTAACTTTGTTCAACTTACCACTTGTATGCTTAATCACAAAAGTAAAACTCTACAAAAATTCTACCCGTTTGGCATGTTTCTGGTTCAATTTTGGCTGGTTGTTTATAAACTGTAACACATGGTTATCACAATATAATACAAACCCTTTTGGTAGCAAATAATGTCTCCATTTTTTTAATGTTTGCACAACAACATAAAATTCTTTGTCATAAGATGAGTATTTCTTCTTAGCTTCATTCAGTTTCTAATTGAATTATGCTATTGGCCTCTATTCTTGACTTAAAACTGCTCCAATTGCAACTCCACTAGCATCAGTTTCAACTTGGAAAACTTTTCCAAAATATGGCAAAGCTAAAACTAGTTTTTCTGTTATTTTCTTCTTCGGAAACTTAAATTTTCGGTCTGCTGCTTTTGTCCACTTGAATGGCTGATTAGTTTCCTTGATTGTTTCAATAATGGGTGCACAAATCTGACTGAAGCTTCTGATAAATTTTCTATAGAAACTTGCAAGACCGTGAAAGCTTCTTACCTCAAATATGTTTCTTGGAGTTGGCCAATTCAAAATTGCTTGGAATTTTTCTGGATCCATTTTCAAGCCTTCTTTAGAAACTACAAATCCAAAATATACTAGCTCTTCCTTCATAAAAATGCATTTCTTCAAATTTATTAGTAGCTTCTCTTTCTGCAAAGATTTTAGAACCAACCTAAGGTGCTATAGATGCTCTTCTTTACTTCGAATGAAAATTAGAATATCATCAAGATTAACAATTACAAAGTTTCCTGTATATTCCTTCAAGACTTTATTCATTAATCTCATGAATGTGTTGGGTGAATTAGTGAGCCCAAAAGGCATCACTAACCATTCATACAAACCATTGTTTGTTTTGAAGGCAGACTTCCACTCACCCCCTTCTCAAATCCTTATTTGATGACAACCACTCTTCAAATCTATCTTAGTAAAATATTTTGATCCACTCAAGAAATCCATTAAATCATTCATTCATGGTAAAGGAAAACGATACATGATGGTGATTTTATTTATGGCTCTGGAATTTGTGCACATGCGCCATTAACCTCCTTTCTTTGGGCTGAGTACTATTGGTACAACACGTGGACTAAGGCTCTCTCTTATCAATCCCTTATCCATCAACTCTTGCACTTGTCTTCCAACTTCTGCATTTTCATGAGGAGTTAACCTGTATGTTGCTTTATTCGGCAAACTTGCTCTAGTTATTAGATCAGTGTGATGACCAATACTCCTGATTGGTGGTAATGCATTTGGAAACTCATCCACAATAATATCATCAAAATAATTCAACGGATTTCAGATTTCTTCAGATAAATCTTCTAAATTTGTGTAAGTTAGAATTACCTTGGGTCTTCCTATAACAGAAAAATGCATCTCCTCATCCTTCTTGACTTCTCGCAATAGGTCTTTCCGACTCATCATCAACACTATTTCTAGGTGCTTCTTTGTCAGCTTCATCCTTCAATGGCATCAGTGTGTGTTTGTTTCCATCTTTTTCCAAAGTATAAGTGTTTCTTCTACCATCATGTATGGCTTTCCGATCAAACTGCCAAGGTCTTCCCAGCAATATGTGACATACATCCATCGACATTACAACACATAATATAATATCTTTGTAAGTAGCAATCTGAATCTCTACCTTATATTATTCTATCACAATAATATGATGTCCTTTTTGTAGCCATGATACCTTATAAGGAGTAGGGTGTACTATTTTTACCAATCCCAACTTGTCCACCATCTTTGTAGAAACAAGGTTATCGGTGCTTCCACTTTCAATTACCACTTTGCAACATTTACCTTTGGACTTTCATATAGTCCTAAATAGATTCTTCCTTTGAGATGGTTCTCCTACTTCTTTTTCTACTTTAAGCACTACCCTTTTCAATAACAAGGATTCTCCTGCTTTGGGTAGTTCCTATTTACCCACAATCTGAGGAATTTCTTCCTTTGTTTCGACAACATTCACATTTCTCTGGGTTGTTGACTTATTATGAGGACAATCCCATGACCCATGTCCCCACTCACCACATGTAAAGCACCGAATATCCTTTCCTCGATCTCTACATCTAGGTACAAACCTTCCTCGCTAGAGTCTCCTCTCTATGGTGATTTGCTACTCGATCCTCCTGCTTCATTCTGGGAATGTTGAAATCTAGGTTTGAATGTTCCTCTTCCTCTTGCGGAACTCTTTCCTCGATTTCTCTGACTTTTCTTTCTCTGTATCTTCTCTTCTACTTTTAAGGCTTCCTGGTAAGCATCTTCAATTGTCTTCAGATTTAATAGATTGATCTCATCCTGGATATCATACCTCAAGCCATTTATATACCTAGTTACTTTCTCAACATCATCCTCTACATGTCCAGCTATAATATTCAATTTATAAAACTCCTCTGTATATTCTTTCACTGTCATTCTTTTTTGTTTCAAATTGTGCAATTTCTTTAAAATACTTAATTAATAATCCTTGGGCAGGAACTTAATTTTTAATTAGCTTACCATTTTGTCCCATTTCTTGAATTTGGGCTTTCCTTTTCTCTATCTGGATACTTGAAACTCCTCCCACCAAATAGTTGCATGACACTATAGTCTGGTAGCTGCAAACTTCGCTTTCCTTTTGTCTTCAACTTCTTCAAATTCAAAGTACTTGTCTAATGAACTGATCCATTCCATTAAATCCTCCATATTGATATTTCCCTCATACAAAGGTACATCCACCTTTGGTCTTCTAGTTTCATTAATCAACATTTTTAGCATATTAGCTTCATCATCTTCTACTTCTTCTTCTTCCTCGGAAGTTTTCTTTGTTGCGTTGACATATCCTTCTTTGGGTGCTCTCCTCTGGGCAACCTCTACTGTCTCCATTCTTATATGAAGATGTTGAATTTCATTCAGCAGAATTACATTAGCTTCTGGTCTTCCACGACTTATGCCAACTCCTCTCCTGGGTGGCATCTTTGCTCCAACTTTCAAGAACAAACTCTAAGTCTACTCTGATACCAAATGATCTAGACTAACTGCAGAAATATCAGAGTATGTGCGGAAACTCTAGAGTTTACACTCTACTCAACCTTATTACTCGTAATAGTTTTTTTGTTAACTTTGAAGCTCGTTAAACATACATACCTAAGGTGCGATCAACAACAAAAATTAAACAATGCATATAACCCAAAAAAATTCATATGTGCAGAATTCCTTACGGGAGGTTCCCACGACAAGCTTGACCAATCACCATAGATCGAAAATCGCACAAATTTGTAGTTAACTTTAACATTTAAACTTTAATCCTTGCGAATTGCGAAACTGAGCTGAGCTAACACATGTCTTCCTCCTTTTCACATCGCAAATAAATTTGCTTACTTTGTGATGTCTCAACGCTTATCTCCTAAATATTGCGAAGCGAAAAATCGCTTCCCAGTGCTGTGATATCCACCGTTGGATTAGTTCCTGATATGATGATCCCCATTGTCTCTCCGGTCCTCACTTCGCATCGCTGATAAAACAGTTTAACTTGCGACTCTTTAATGTTAAACTCAAATCTGTGTGAAGTGCAATGGCTTTCAACTTGCGATGAGATCTCTCTCATTGATTGGGTTCAGATCTACGACCCTCCTCATGCCTACAATCTGATTGTCCTCCACTGTATAACTTAATATATATATGATTCAACGGAGTTTAAACAAATAGTATGAACAGAGAGCCCAATCAATAGAAAACACTTGAAAATTAATAATAAAATAATTTACAGAGCCAACCCTTGATCGGTTGGTTATTACAATTACTTAGGCTCTCTCTGCTCTCGCCTCTCGCACACCTATTTCACATTGTCACACTTATATATATATATATATATATATATATATATATATATATATATATATATGAAGCGGTCCTTCTCGCCTATAATATATTTCTGTTGAACCACTCCTAACAAACAAATGCTACCCTATTGCTAAGTTCTTATCCTACTTGGCTCAATCTCCTCGCAGGGAGAAACCAATTTCTATTTTATTTCCTAATTAATTTAGCAAACCCAAAAAAATAACTTCTCTCATTTAAAACTAAGTAAACTATTAATGGCCAATTTTTATCCACAACATGTGAACATATAATCACATTGTTGGCTAAGTCCGGATGGTCCTGCATCATAAGGAATTTAGACTTCATAAATGCTCATCAAACATGCCAGCTTGGAATTTTTGCTATAATGTTTTTTTTGGATGTTTTGGAATGTGAAACTTAGAGGATATAGATAGAATATATTCATGTACATTTTGTTTAAGTTTCAAACTTTTATTCACTAAAATTTTGGAGATATGGTCTAAGTTAGGCTTCTTGAATGCTCATCAAAGAAATCATCTTGGAATTTCCGCTATAACTTTTGTTTTGGGATGTTTCAGAACATGAAACTTGGAGGATACATATTGAATATATTCATGTACCTAAAATTAAATTCCATACCTTATTTTACTATCATTTTTGAGATATGGTATGAGGAAATTATACTTTTTGAATTCTCCTAAAATTTGGTTCAAACATGTTAGTTTGGCATTTTTAACTATAACTTTCTTTCTATGATGTTTTAGAAAATGAAATTTGGAGAAGAAAGAGGAGAGATTTCAATTGCATGTGGTAGAAGTTTCATACCTTTTTTCACTGCAATTTCAATGATATGATTTAAAGTATTTAGTGTTCCTAAATGTTCATGAATCATGCTTCAAACATGTTAGCTTGTCATTTTTTCTATAACTTTCTTTCTATGATTTTTTGGACTGTGAAATTTGGATGAGATAGAGAATATATATATAGGTATATATGGTAGAAATTTTAGAACCATGTTTTCAAATTTCTTACGTGGCATGTTGTTCAAATTCATTCTTTGGAAGAAGCCAAACTAACCAATTTTGGGAGAAGTAGACCCGGTGAAGAAAGAAGCAACATGTATAATTGGTGAAGGTAAAATAAAATAACAATATGGTGAATAAATAAGCATCAATTAGACTTAGTGAAAGTTTAAGAAACTAATATAAATTGTGAAGAAGCAAGTAGACTCAATGAAATAGGTTGGTACCTATGAATATTTGCAGTAGCAGGGATTGGTGTCTCTGATAGGTTTGTTCCCATAAAGAAGTAGGGGGGATTGATATCTATTATAGGTTGTTTCCTACAAATAAATAGAGGGGATTGGTGTCTCATGTAGGTTGGTGCCTACCAATTAGAAAAGGGGATTATTTCCTCCTATAGGTTGGTTCCTACGAAGCAACATTAGGGATTGTTGTCTCTTATAACATAGTGCCTACAAATTGTTGTAATAGTAGGTTGGTTCCTACAAGAGATTTCATATAGAGAATTTTTGTGGTTCTCTCCCATAATGTTTTCCATGTGTGTCTTGGGTTACTTGTTCAATTTATGAGATTTATGTTTTATGATGTTTTAGTGGCTTAAAATAAGTAAAAAATTTCATTATACTGATGCACCCCCCTCTTAGTATAATTATGAATCCAATAACTGGTATTAGAGAAAGTTCCTTCAAAACCAATCTAACTACAAGAAAGAAGCACTCAAAGGGACCATCTCTAGTCAATATGGCTCTTACACAAACATTGCTCCATTATTGAATGGATAAAAATATGCTTTCTGGAAGATAAGGATAAGGGCATATCCGGTGTCTTTTGGTGTCGATTCTTGAAAATTTGTACTAGAAGGAAGGAAGGATGATAAGCATAATGATAAATTCATGAGTGTCATCTTGAGTGGCCTATCAAAATATGATTATGATAAGGTGATTCATTGTGAAAAAACAAAATAAATGTTAGATAAGCTACAAAGAATCTATGAGGGAGATGACATTCACACTACATATGAAATGAAAATAGAAAAATCAGCTCAAAAGGAAGTTGTCTCCAAAGATTAAAAAAAGATAGCAGAGTTTAAAGCTTGTGATTAATATAGCAATGTATCAGAGGTAAAAGAAGTGTAATCTATCTCAAGAGGAACTAGAAAAGGAAAAGCCATGAATGCTCAAGATACGGATCATTAAAATGAAGATTCAAACTTAGAGGAAGAATTTGAAGGTAAATTGGATGCAAAAGAAGTGAAATCCGTGAAATTAAGATCTGTAAAACACAAAGATAAGCTACTATTTTTTCATAATTTTAGAAAATTAGGTCATCTTCATTCTAAATGTCCAAGTGTAATTTTGTAAAATAGAAACGATAAAGAAGAACATGAAGATAAGAGAAAATATTATGAGTATGAAAAGGAAAGATGTGTCTCATTAGAAGAATGTAATGGATATGCATTTGATAATGAAAAAAAGGAATTCCTACTCATGAATATGGAGGACCAATACTTTGATAAATAGAAATCAAGTTCATAAGAAGAAGAATTTTAAGGAGAACTAATAAAGAGACTCGTAAGAAAGAATGAAAATTAGAAGAACATATCACAGAAGTATGAGAAAGAAAAGAATCATGATCTTAATGAATCAACAATATGTCTCATAAATTTAAAACTAGAAGAGGCAAATAAAAAATAAGAAATTTTTTTAAGTCAACTTGAATAAAATGAGGACATTGTGAGAAACTAGAAGATGAGATTGCTTCCTTGAGAAAATATTTAGAAAAAGTGAATGATTAGTTGAATCAAATTTTAAAATTTGGGAAGATCTCTAAAGTCTTAGATGCTAAGTCACAAAAGATCTTTTCTTGTTAAAATAGGTCTTAATTATCATGAAAATTCCATAGGAGAGTCAAGCTAAATTACATCATAAGATAAATGCAAAAAGAAACATGAAAGCTATGGTAATTTTATTAAAAGTTATATCAATAAAAACAACATAAGAAAGAAGGAGAGGATGAGTAGTGATATGGTTTCCAAAAGAAAGAAAGCAACACCAAGCAAGGAAGTGAAGAGAAGTTGAGACTTATGAATGTATTTAGAATAATAACTCCCCCAAGAATGCCTTTTACATATAGGTATCAAAACCTCTTTTATGGCTATTCTATTACATGCAATTATTTTGGTCATAAGGAAATAGATTGCAAAGCATATGTAAAAAATGACTATATAAGGAATAAGATTAGGGGATCATATAATATCTCAAGGAATGGTTGTCTGAGCAATAATACTAGAAGTTTTAATGAGAATGTTGTCAAAAATTATGATTCATTTTCCCCCATATTGTATCATATTGAATGTTTCAAGTGCAATAATTTCGAGCACAAAGGTTATGATTTTAGAAGCATTACTTTGAGGCTTCCAAATCAAAGCAGAGAAGATATTTTCAGAGATAGAAATCAAATAACAAAGGTATGGAGAAGGAAGCAAGAGGATATTGTTGTGTGTACAACAAACCCCCATTTGTTTGAAAAAAAAATTGGGACCCTGTTTAAAATGAAGATTCAAACTTAGAGGAGGAAGTTGAAGGTGAGGTATATTTTGAAGGAGAACTAATAAAGAGACTCGTAAGAAAGAATGAAAAGTAGAAGAAGCTATTGCAGACATATAAGAAAGAAAATGATCATTATCTTATCGAATCAACAATCTATCTCGTAAAGCTACAACTAGAAGAGGAAAAGAAAAAATAAGAAATATTTCTAAGTGAACTTGAAGAAAATGAAACAAATTGTGAGAAATTAGAAGATGAGATTATGTCCTTGAGAAAATATTTATAAAAAACCAATGGTTAGCTAAATCAAAGTTTAAAATTTAGAAATATCTTTGAAGTCTTCGATGATATTCTAAGTTGGAAAAAATATCCTCTTGTTAAAATAGGTCTTGGTTATCATGAAAATTCCAAGGGAGAGTTAAGCTCAATTACATCAAAAGAGAAATGCAAAAAACAATTATTGGATATATATTGTCTCGTCACACCGATGGAAATAAGTGTTAATAAATCTTGTGCCCTTTTTCTCTTTCCACGTGATGATCTATGTGAATATTGTGTTCAACTCTTCATTTTCCTCATAAAAGGCTTGAGGATAGAATAAAATATCTAGGATTCTTTCTGAAACCCAACTCCTATCAATTTGAAGATTGGTTATGGTTGCCAAAAAAATAGAAACCATAATATCCCTGTGGATTAACAAGTGGTTTTCTCGGGGTGGAAGATTGGTTTTGATTAAAGAAGTTCTATAGATCATTCTAGTGTATTAGACATTGAGCATGAAAGTGCCAGAGGGAATCCTCAAAAAAAGTAGGAAAACATGCTTTAGTTTCTTATGGTTAGGAAAATAATTCAAGAGGAACTCGTCTAGTAAAATGGTATAGAATTTCCCAATAAAAAAGTATTGGTTAACATTTTCTAGTTTAAGTTGGCTACCAAGAATTTATGGAGATTAACTTTTGTAATTCATTGTGGGCTCTTGGAATGCGATCCAAATATCTAGGTGTTCATTCGATTGAAGAGTAGTTTCATTTTCCAATGAAAACAAATAAAAATGGTTCCTTGTTGTGGAAGTACTTTGCGAATTTGTTTCCATCATTGACCAATTGACTGCTTGGAAAATAAGCAACAGTAAAAATGTGTGGCTAGGTTAGGATCCTTGGGTCGGTGTAGGTGATATTTTCAAGATTTCTCAAAATTTAATTGATGAACTAAAATCAGAATGTTATTACTCTTTATGGGATGTTATATCTTTCGATCCTAATTCAACAGGTACGCTCAATATGTTGTCTGTGGATCAAATATGGCTTGAGAATGGCCTTTGAAATGAATGGGCCTTATATGTGGAAATTTTAGTCTTGAATTTCATTTTTCATTATCTATAGGTAGAGGATTCATTGAGTTTGTCTTTAAACCCAAATAATAGAGTCTTCACACATAAGTTGGGATAAAAATCCTAGCTATAATTTGATTTCTGAGATGAACATAGTTGGTGGTGGGAGTGATTATGGATGATCCATGCTCCAGTCAAAGAAAAGATCCTGATGTGGCTGGAAATTTCCTATAAGATCTTAACCTAGGATAATAAGAAGGGTTATTCTAATACGAATCAGTGTTCACTATGCAAAAATGATACAAAATATACATTCAATTTATTTATCACTTTCTCTTTCTCCTTACAAGTGTGGACATACTCGAAGTCAAATTTTTATTTCTCAGTTAAGTGGGAAGGGTTGAGGCTAGAAGCATGTTTGTGTTTATGCTTTGATGATTCTACTTTACCATGCTATGTGAACTCCCTCTCTTCCATTTTTATTTCATTTGGTGGGCTAGGAACCTAATGGTTTTGTAGGGCAAGTAGGTATCAATTGAGATGGCCTCTAGGTTTGTTGAAAAGTTAACAAAGGAATACAAGATCAAATGAAAACAAAGAAAAATCAAATTTCTTGTTCTTTCGTTTTGAAAATTGGATCCCTTAGGGATTTTTTGACAGAACTTGTCAAGAACACCTTCTGCAATCCAGGGATGGAGCACTTTTCCATCTCTCATAATCACATTTCTCTCTCCTCAGATACTCTCTAGGACTTGGTTCAAAATCGAAGGCAAAATTTGTCTCCCTCTGGATTCTTTTACTCTAGGCCCTGAAGGTTAGTTTGAAAAAATTGCAAGTGTTAGGTATCTTAAAACTTTCCATCAATTGAGTCAAGAATAAAATCAAGGTCCAAAACAATAGATTACAACCAATCTTTAGTCAAATTACAAAGTTCATTTTGAGCCTTAAATGATCATCCTTTACACACATTTACAACACAAAGAATGTCAAACTTGATGAACTTTCCAAAGAGGCTTTATCCCTTTAAGTTGGCTCTTTCCTCATACATGAATTATATGAGGATTGGTTGGTACCAAACATGTCCTTTCTCTTATAGCCTTTGTTTTGTCATAGGTTCATATTTTGTTAAATTTAGTATGGAATGTTAGAAATTTAATATATTGTTTGGTGTATCATAGTGGATTGAAATGCATAATTTGTTTTGAAGAAAAAATGTTGTTGAGAAAAATGTTTTCACTATCAAATTATACTTTTAGAATTAAGTTAATTTCCTATAATTTCAAAGATATATTATTGAACTAGCTTAAAATTTTATATGTGATTAGATAAGGCAAAACTATGAGTTTTCCATAACCCGTATGTGGAGATAAATCTACTTCTATCTTTTATGAAAAAATAAAATATAAAAAATAAAAAATCTTTAAAAAATTAAAATTAAAATGAATTAAACTCATTATTGGTTTGAAATGTTTAAAATTTTAAAGTAAAATTAAAGCATTCCATGTTTCCTATCATTAATACTTTATATATCTTTAGGTGTATGGATTTCTTTTATGTGATTTGGTCTAAATATTGATATTGTTGATCTAAAAATAATAATACTTTAATTTTGAAAAAAAAATATATATATATATATATATATATATATATATATATATTTTGGAAAACTTTTATTAAAATTAGATTTGAACTTTTATTAAAATTAGATTTGTAAGATATATGGAAAAAGTATGTAGAGAGATTTTTTTTAAGTACTCTTTTTTCTAGTAAAATATTATTGATTCAAGTCATTATAATACCAAGAGTATATCTAACAACCCATAAGCTAGATATACCAAACATTTATATTTTAGTAATAGTCTCACAAAGGTAAGGGGACAATTTCATAAAAACAATAGAAAAATATCAAGTATGTAGATTTGTTTTTGTTTACTAAGTTGTGTGAGTGTTGAGATGATTCTAGGCTTAACTTTTGGCTTGAGAAGCCATGACCTAGGGACACCTAAGTCGTCAAAATCACCCAGGAATCGCACTGGCCTGGGCCTGGTCCACACTAGCACTTAATATAGCTGGATTTTTGTCCATTCAAACCCATAACCTTCAGATCATAGAATGTCTTAACACTACACTCATCACCATTTATTTTATACTATGTAAATTTTATATATTTATTTTATTTAATATTTTTAATATAATAATTTTTAATATATATTTTATTTTATTTTATTAAATAATTATTATTATTTTATTAATAGATTTTCAATGATATTGTGAAAGTTTTAGAATCTGATGATTGTGTCCTCCTCTACGCATAGCTTTGTTAATGTCGGGATTAAATAAAATATATTTGTAGTTTTGTACACTTAAATTTGTAGTTTTTGGTAATACATGCTGCAGAAGTTATTACTTGTCATATAAAAGTAATATGATCATTACATGGTAAAATTAAATGAAATACGAATTAATTATAAGGAAACAAATTTATAAGTACGATGTTAAGTATAAAAGCAGACAAAATTATATTACAAATTAATATAAATTTAATAGTTGAAATTTATGGGAAATTATATATATATATATATATATATTTTACTATTTTTTTTAGGTTTAGGGATTGAGTGAGATTGTTGGTACTACACCAATCTACAAGTATATTTATTTAAGAGTTTATAAGACTCCAAGCAAATATAACAATATTCATGAAGCCATTACAATAATATTTATCAAGATATTATAACTTATTATGTCATTAACTAGGATTTGAACTTAAGTAAAAAAGATAATAACTATTCCATCTAACTATCTGAAATGACCTCAATTGACACACACCAAAATAAATAAATTAATATATATTGTTAAATTTATTAATTATATTAAATACAAATATATAACTAAATTTATTATATTAGTGAATAATTTAAATAATTTATGTTTATTTTAAAAAATAATATATTTAAGAAAAAATCAAAGAATGTTCAAAATAGTTCCTTATCGCATAGGGAATTTGAACGATGAGAACCCTATTAATAAAAACACTTTGTCAATCCAAAAAGCCTTTTAAGATACATTTAAAACAATTAAATTAAATTAACTAGTTATAATTAAAACTTTATAAATTAGTTGTATGTTTATAAATTATTTTTTATTATATTATATTTAAAAAATAATTATAAATAAATCTTCATATCTCGTAAAATAATAAAATTAAAGATATATATTTATTTATAAATATTATTTTAAAAAACTAATTATAAATTAATCTTAGTATATCATGAAAATGGTAAGTTTACAAAAATTTAGTATATTGGGTGAGAATCTATATATTATTATTTAATATATCAAAATAAATTTTATTAATAGGAAAAATATTATTTTAATTTGGCCTAATATAATTTATAGACTAAATAATTTTTTTCTAAGTATTTTTTTTTTTTAATTTTAATCAAAATTCACTAGAGATTTTTAATATGTAGAATTCATGTATGCATTAAAAAATGTATTTTAAACAACACAAAATTAAAATCTTGATGTATTGTCTAATTCCAATAAAAACCTTATTTTCTTATTAGTTAGACTTTAAAAAAAAAACCTAAACTAAATTAAATAAGTTATTAGTTTTAAATAAGCTAATTTTAAAACCAATTAATTAGATGCTATTAGTGTTTTGTAATTATGTATTTTTGAATAAGGTATGATTGGAAAATAATTAATTAAATGCTATTAGTGTTTTGTAAATATGTATTTTTGAATGTTATGATTAGAAATTTATAAATTAGTTATGTGTTTATTGAATAAATTATATAACATTTTGTTTTATGTTGAGATTAAAATAAAATGTGACTTAAAAGCTTATGATTATGTGATTATTTTATCTAGATTGAAATGATATTTTAATTATGAAATGTGATTTTAAGTAATATTTGATTAACTAAAAATAAATTTTTAATTTAAGAAATTAATTAATAATTTTTAAACCAAAATCGTATTGAAAACCAAATCAATAATTTAAATATTATAAATTTTTATATATTAAAAAATATTATATCATATTACTACAACTAAATTAATAATTTAAATTATTTTAAATCTTATATATATTTCATTATTTTATAAGCACTATTTTGATATCTCCTCTTCTTCTTATTCACATGTGGAAGAAGTGTTCACCAAAACAAATTTATTTTATGTATCCAAGTTGTCCAAAAGATAAACCTCTAACATTATTGAAATGGACATCCTTGCATATTCATTTATTAGATTTATGGGTTTTTATAAAATAAAGATGTTTTTTAAATTTTTTAAATATATCATATTAATTTTTTAATGTGTTATTTTGTATATTTATAATTCTATATTATAATATTAGTTATTTGTAAAAATTGATAAAATTTATTATTAAATATATTTGATTAGGTTATAAAGTTATGATTTAATTTATATTTATAATTTTATCATACATATTTTCACATTTAATGATGAAAATTTCTAGAACATTTTGTGATCTTGTGATTTCCCTTCAACTAGATCACACAATGTTCGAGAATTTTTCATCATTATATTTATGATTATTAGTTTAATGGACTACATCCAATCAAGCCCATAAATAAGCTAGAAACCGCCATTGTAAGGAGATGTTTGACACAATAATAGATTTATTACAATATGAATTTCGTCTGTTGGGCTTCTTCGAAATAATTGTGTATCATGATTTCTGCATTGGTTTTCTGTGGGTGGAATTTTCTATGATAATAGTGTGTCATGATTTATATGTTGTTGCTATATTTTTTATTATTACAGGTTTTGTTATCACCAAAATGATGCTAATTAGAATGCTGAACAGTGAATTCAGTGTAACTATTTCAAACCACTTAGGATTGGAAGTTAGACCTTCCAACCAAAGAGGGCTCTCTCAAGAAAATGTATGATATTCAATAATGAAGCTTAAAAAATAAGATGGCTAACTCTCATATGTTTTTTGGATGGTTTTTTGCAGGTGAAAGATGTGCGATGGCTACCATTGGGCATGGAGTCAGTATGAAACTCAATTACATAAAAACGTCATTCATGGAAGCTGAGGCATATGAACTCTTACAAAAATAACTTTGACAACAAACAAGATGCATAAAGGAATTTGGAGCATAATAATTTATGAATTCCAAGTAATTATGCATGAAGTAAGTTGAATTGACATTGAATAGGTAAATAAGACAAACAAATAAGAGCCCATAAAGAATCGCAGGTCTGAAAACGTTTTGCAACTGTATATTAACTGAGTAGAGAAAATATTACAATAGTGGCATTGGTCATAACATCCATCAACCCCCTCTAACTCTGACATCCCCCTATTTATAGAGAGAAATTCCTTTTACATAAAGTCTTCCACCTGGGCTAAACCTTCGAAACTGCTGTAGAGAGAAAAATGAATTCATTACATGGAGAGAAAATGGAGATAATTCTGTTTAGAAGGAGTTTGTAACCTAAAATGACTATATCACTATTAACTTCATTAACAAACTTTAAATAACCCATACATAATGATTCTTATTGAATCAAAAAACTCTTCCTGAGTTGGCAATAACCATGATCAAGTGATAAATTTCCATGCTAGAATCTAGGTGTTACACCATTTTTTGGTCATCTAACCTTTTATCATTAGATGGACCCAAGTACACCATGTAAGACCAGTTTTACCCTAAGTAAAACTGCTTTCACTATGTTAAAATAGGAAACCCCAAAAGGAAATATTAAACAAACCTATATTTGTTTGATTTTCCTCATGGAATAATTAATTAAACCATAATTTAATTATTATTCCCAGTCATGTTTAACCCAAAAACAAAGAAATTAATTAGATAAACCTTTATTTATCTTATTATTTTCTAGAAATAATTATTTAAATCTTATTTAGATAATATTCCTTGTTAAATATGACCAAATCACCCACAAATAATTAAATAAATCATTATTTATTTAATTATCCTTCAACCACTTCCTTAAAAGATAAATAAATCATTTATTTATTTATTATTAACAAATAAAGGGATTTGACCCAAGTCAAATACTTTTTCCCTCCAACAAATATAATAAAATATTCCATAAAAGGTGGATCTAGATTTGCTTAACATTATTTTAATCATGCACCAAGATCTAGAATGACCCAATATTTTGTTATAAATAGGAGGGCTTTCCCCTTCATTCTTCACCTTTTGTTGCATACTAGATCACTCTGGATCTATACACTCGGTCTCATTTTCTGCCATTGTTGCTCCCATTGAGCTCTACCTTCTACATTGGGTTTTCTACATTTACAAGAGAGAGAAAGCTTAGATCTGAAGTGCTGAGGACTACAAAGAACCCATCCCATTGAGGAGATCCGGATACACCTTCTTGTTTCCTCCCAGGTGCCCTGTAATATAAAAATTCATTCAAAAATCGTGTTCTTGTCTTGTCTGTTGGATGCATGGAGCAAACCCTTTACTTTACTGCTTAATGTCTTTCCATTTATAGATCTGTTTGTTGCATCATTTTAATTACTAATCGCAGATCTGAAGATGTTTGGCAGCCTCTATTGTTGTTAGGGCTATTAGTTATGCGTAGCTAAAGTGGTTCTTTTTCGTACACTTCGACGAAGAATTCATACTAACACTAGGCTCTGATGCTCGAAATTTTAGGATGTGCTATGTGTTGATGAGGTGGCAAAAATGGTGAGCTAGCAGCCATGTCACCTTCTTACTAAGTGGCGTTTATCAACAAGTGTCTTCACTGATACTCTTAAACCTCTTTTGATGACTCATCTGCTACCCTAAAAACATTAAGTGCTATAATAATATCAAAATTCCACCTCGTTGTAAAAACAGAGCATTTTAAGGCAGGTTGTAGCATAGTTATTGTAGTTTTTTCCATTTAGCACTTTCTGTGCCTTTTCTAACTTTGTTGCTTGTTGGAAGGTCTTCATTAGGAAAAATGAGGTAAATACATGTTGTTAATCACTCATGTTATGATATTTTTTAGAAATGTCACCTCAAAATATTCTTCGGCGATTTCGTAGTGAAAACTTAGCTTTAATCTAGTTCGCTATGAACTTGCTTGTCTTTTCCATATTTGAAATTTTCACTCTTTACCTCCAAAAAACATGTCCAGAGCTATGTTAACTACTTTGATAGAGTAACCAAAGACAAAATTGGCCAAAAATGTGTCGTACGATCTTTCAAGAGGTAGTAAGGTCATCCGCTACAACCATTTTCAAACCATTTTTCTTCAATTCTATCTGCACCATCTCCATTTGGATTTCCAATTCTTTGGTTTGGTCTTCTAGATTCCTCCTCTTAGACTGTAACCACCTATTTCTCCTCAAGGTAAGTTTCATCATCATGTGCAGTGGTAGTGTTCTTCTTAGAATCTTCCTTGACCTTTCTGCAACTTCATCATAAAAATCAATTTGTTTGCTCACTTCCTTTTTGAAATCTGTGAGATTCTTCCTTTCTTGTTTAAAATCATCTAACTCGAGTTTAACTTCTAAAACTTCTTCTCTGGCTTCCTTCAATTGTTCTCTTAGAAGCTCCACTTCAGACTTTTCTTGAACCTTTTCTTTGCCTTTCATTATCTTGATGACTTCTTCTTCAGTTCGGGATAACTCTATAATTTATTCTCTTATTGGTTGCTTCTCCTTTTTTGTTTCTTTATTAATATATCAAACTTGCCTCCCTTTGATAATTGTGACCTAGTGAATGGTTTCCTAGGTTTAAAGACAAATTTTGAATCTTCACTAGAAAAATCAAGCTTCTTTGTTGTAAGACCCTTCTTCTTGATTTTTTTTTCCTTTAACCTCTACAGGCTTTACAACAAGGGTTTCTTCAATATCAATTTCTTGCAAGATGTCTTCAAGTTTACCTTTCCCCTCTGTTTAACTTCTAGTGATTCTTCTATGAGCTCTTGTATCAATTTTGAGTTTGTTGCTGGTAGGGGTTTTTTGAGGTATCACTATCTCCTGCAAATGATCAATCTCTACCTCCATGGGCACCACCATGGGCTACAACTCTACCTCAGGTTCAACCTTTGTTTCAGCTCTTGGTTCTTTTTCCTTCTTAGGAGTGTTTGTCTTCAACTTAGGTGTCTTTCTTGGAGTAAGAACATCTACATCATACCCACTCAAAAACAGAAAATTAGCCCAATCTCAGTTCAATATCTTCAACTCTTCCATAACTAACAATTTGATTAAACCATGATGAAAAATGGAAGTATCACTGCTCTCAGGTTTGGCTTGTACCTTGTCAGCCATCTTGCCTAAACTTCTAAAGAGAAAGAATGAAAGATCAAAAAAAAAATTACCTGTGAAATGAAGTAACAATCTGAAATGATATTGGTATATCATGTGAAATATACCTTCACAAGTAAAATATTTTTGGATCACTATAAGAAACTTTGAGTATTTTTCCTTGAGGCAACACCTTGGTATGCTTGAGGTCATGTCAATTCCTATGTTCTCCTGCTTGAGAAATTATTCACTATTTTGAAGTTCGGATTTTGTTTCTTTGAACCACTCTTATCCAGACCTCAGAATTTCAATTGCCTGTGCACTGGTCTTAGGAGAAACAATGAAACTTAATATGCCCACCTTTGAAGTTGTGCCAATGAATTTGACAGCGAAATACTTGGACACCTATGCATGATATCCCTGCAGCTTTTGGCAAAACCTCAAACAACCTGCATCTGTGAAATCTTGTAAAAAGCTTAGGTCTTCCACAACTAGCTTGATGTACATGGACTCATATCTAACTAAAGAGCCACCTTTGTTTGGATTTTTATTTGAAGCCATGCCCTCTAATACAACGCTGACTAGCTTCAAACTTTAACACCTGCAAAACTATCTACGACAGCAAACACCTTGCTTGATAGAGGTAACAACTAGCCTAGGACAACAACTAGACAAGAAACAAAAGTGAAGATTGCTAGTAAAAATATTAAACAGCTTACAAGGATGAAAGGCAAAGTGTTGATGTTCGAATAAGGTAAGGCTAAACTAGGAAAGAAAGATGAGAGGGAAAAAGAAATGATGTAAGGTGTGATTATTACCACGCATGCAATATGACAAATGATGACTCATAAATGTAATGTACCATGATGAAAAAAGGAGTTCTAACCACTGAAATGATGACAAGATATTGATCACCCCACCGTTAGCAGAAAAAATAGAGTTTGTAGCGATTTCAGTTAGTGGGAGGGCAGATTCGCTATGGAACTATCAGGTAAGTTCGTAGCGGAAACATGTTTTTTTACATAGAAAACGCTAAGAACTTAGGAAAAATATGCCAAGTATCATAAAATAACTCTATTAACCCATGCAATTGAATTGTTTTGAATTTTACTTTGACAAGACCTTAATCACATGACCAATGCCCATTTATACCTTTTGAAACTATATAAAAAGCATGAAATTTAATGTATTTCATGACTTTATTTCACCCTAATAACGTAACCTAACTCAAAAAGGCACACCTAGACCAACCTATTTGTTATTAAGGATAACAGGTTTATTATTCATTTAGCATTTTTAATTATAATAATAATTATTAGAGCATGTGGGTCTCTTAATGTTAAGGACTTAGGATTTGTGAGTAACTAGAAATATCTTATTGTTAAGGACAAAGGATTTTTGAGTAACCAAAGTGGAGATCTAGTTTTGGTCCAAGTTATAAAACTTAGCCTTAGGGAAGTTGAATTCCCTAGTTTTTTTTGTAAGAACTATTATTCAAGCATACATGTTGTAGCATAGTAGTGCATGAAGTTAGCCCTCTCATGCATTGAGAGGATATAGAATCAAGTTATGGGATGAACCACTCGAATAGGTATGAGTGTGGTTGGTGTACTCATATGCTAGCTTAGTGTTGTTAGATATATTGAATATTTGATTAAGGGTGAATGTGTGAAGACATATCAAAATGTGAGATGGATGGGACCAAGTTATGATTAAGGATGCCATGTAGCTACATGGACATGAGAATGTGAATGAGTAAGAATGAGATAGTTAAATCTTCAAAGGATTTTCAAGTGAAAGATACAACATGAGGTTGTGATAATGATGGCATTTGTAACTTTGTAAGTTTTGGTCAAAGAAGCAATGGTCATTCCCAGAGTAATGGATGTAATAACAAAAATAATTTTAAAAAAAATTGCTGATAATTTTTTTTAAATTACATGTGTATGGGCATACAACTATAAGACCTAGTTGACCTTGTGATGTGATAGTATTATGTTTTGAGCTTTCCTAAGATTTATGCATTCAAACTTGTATTTAAAAATTCAGCCTTCATGGATACTCCATAGGGGGGGAGGGAGGCGGTGGCCCCTCGTTCAAGAATTTAGTATCTAACGGCTCCTCACAGCAACCAACACATAGATTTGGCAACTAAGGCAACAAACAACAAGTAAATACTACCTCAATCTCATAGTCAACAACCCCTAACTCGAGCATGCAACATCTAGTAACAACAACATCACAGTAGGAACTAGTAGGCAACACGACCCCATCGACTAGTCCTAGTCTCCCACAAGCTCAAAATTCGCCTCTCTAAGGAATTCCTGCAGAGAAATTTGGTGCTAAAGTAGAAAATATGAAGGAACATGCATTAATTTGTAAATTCGTTGGTCCCTAGACTTTTGAGTAGACTATCATTAACTAGATGCGAAAAAACTGGGTAACTAAGGGAGATGTGGAACTTAAGCTTGGTTCCAAAGGTTTTTTACTGTCACCTTCAACAATTTTTCAGATCAGGACATCATATTTCATGGAGACCCTTAATTTATTATCTCAGTGGATCTCCTCAAGAATCCTTGGGTTCCTCGATTCAACCCTGAGAAGGAAGACTTTACTGTCCTTCCAATATCTATCAAGCTTTACTCTCTACCCCAGGAGTATTGGGATATCGAAATCTTGCCACATATAGGCAATAAACTTGGGTGTTTCATTATGTTGTCATATATTACCAAGAAAGGAAGGTATACCTTGTATACCTGACTATGTGTATACTTAGATATCACTAAACTCCTACCCGCTAATATTCGTCTGAATTTTGAATATATTATTTGAGAACAATTGATTGATTATGAGAAAATCCCTTTCCAATGTCGCCATTGTCATGAGTATGGTTTTATTTTTAGAGATTTCATGGTACCCATCACAACTTGAATCAGGCAATACCACTGCACCTCAAAATGCAACAGATAATTATTTTACCATAGTCAAAGGAAAAAAACCAAGAGACATGGAGAATGCTCATCGGGGCAAGATGATCATAACAAAAATCTATTCACAATCCTTCAACACATCGAGAGTGAAGATACGCCTCCCCAGTAAGAAATTTTAGCGAATCATTCTTAGGATCCTCCTATTCAGGAATACATCCTCCATATGAAGTTAGATCAAGCTCATAAATATCATGAGCCTGCAATAGAGAGTGTTCTTCCTAACCAAGAAACTCCAATACGAATGGAAGAGGAATATTAGAGGATATGGATCTTCAAAACCTATACCTCTAGCAGATCATAGAAGAATGGAGTAATAAGGATCTAACAACCATCCTAGAATACCATATTCAAATTGTAGCAAGAGCCTATGTGCAACAACAAGATTTACTACTTTGTTTCATCCACACACCAACCACCTCTTCTACTCTTTCTCCCTCCTTGTCTTCATAGGGCATTAAGTGAAATGTGCCCAAGGATCAATTGATCTTAGTCAGAGAGCCTAATAAGAAAGGTTGTAAAACTAAAAGACAACTTCTCCGAGACCTTGTCAATTTTTTCGTCAATTCGAGAAGAGTCACTCCCACGAACACCCTATTTCTCCCTCTCACAAAATATCAATAATGAAGATCATATCATGGAATGAAATGGGCCTAAATGGAAAATCCAAGCATTGGGTCATCAAGAAAAAAAATTAATCTGAAAAACATGATATCATCCTGGTTCAAAAGACTAAATTACCTAGTGATAGTCTTACACAACTTGTCAATTCCTTATGGAGAAATTATGATATTATAGCTGAATGTGCCTATAGGGTGTCAAGAGGTTTTTCCATTCTCTGGAATCCATCTACTATCACTCTTAGCGACTCATTCTCCCTTCCTAGGATCCTCACTACCTAGTTTCAACCCATAAGATCCTCTCAATAGATCTTAATATGTAATGTCTATGGTCCCCAAATCCATTTAGATAAGAGAAATTCTATTTATAATCTCTTTGTGGTTGCTCGCCTGATCGAACAAAGTCATTGTATCTTGGAGGAAAAGAGGGGTGGCATACGGGGGATTAAAGAAGAAGTAGTGCTTTTCAATTCATTTATAGATAATGCATCCTGATAGATGTTCATACTCTAAATGGAATTAAAAAATGGAATAACCGACAGGGTGGTGCACAATAGGTAACATCTAGGTTGGATCACTTCCTGGTCTTAGGATTTGCATAGATCTCAATGGAAGCCTCAATTATTTCAAAGCATGGATCTAATGATTGGTCGATTATGCTCAATCTAGGTTAAACATTCTCATCCGACAATAAGCCTTTCTGCTTTGAAGCTTTCTGGTTGCATCACCTACACTTCCTCTCTAACATGGATACTTAGTGGTAGGAATTGGCCTCCATTTCGAGACACATTATGTATTGATTCTAGCAGTGACTCAAATACATCAAACAAAAAATAAATGAGTGGAACATCAAGCCTTTGGCAAAATTTTCGAAAACAAGCTTCAACTGGAAAGGAGAATGAGAGAAGTGCAACAAGTTATCATTTAAGAAGGAATAAAAGAGGAGATAATCACAACAGAAAGAGAATTGAAGCAAAAATTAGAGGAAATAATGGTGCAAGAAGGAATCTTATACAAGAAAAAATCAAGGGTGAAATGGTTGAAAGAAGGGGAACACAACACCAAATTTTTTCATCGATCCATGCACAACTATAGACAAAAAAATCACATTCATTTCATTTCTTATGAGCATAATCAGGTAAAGGAGAATCAAGAGGATATATTCAAGGCCCTTCCCCATCACTTCTCCTCCCTTTTAACTGAGCCAATTCAAGACAGGTCAGTTGGAACTCAATAGATAACTCAACACATCCCCAAGTTGGTGACTGAAGAGAAAAATACCCTGTTACTCGAGGAAATATCCATTCAAGAGGTGGAAGAAGTGGCCATGAACACATCCAAATACAAATCCCTAGGCCCATAAGGCTTCACAATTGAATTCGTTTAGGCTTACTAGCCTATTATTGGCAGGGATTACTGGATGGTTGTCGAATATTCAAGTTGTTTAGTTCCTCTACTCTTGGACTTTGATGCCACCTTCATCTCACCCATGCCTAAATCCTCTGAGGCTTCGTCTCCCTCTGACTTCCACCCAATTTCCTTATGCAATGTTATTTATAAGATCATCTTGAAGTCCATTTCCAATTGACTCAAACCCATCCTCCTTTCCCTCATCACCCTTGAGCATATTGATTATGTTGAAGGGATAAAATCCATGTCAAATATTCAAACGAGCTCTCTTTCGTACCTTACAGAGAAATCATGGTGGTTCATTATTATTTTGATGAGAATCAAGGAGGTGGTGTATGTGCTACTTCATGGACAACCTGCCCAGCTCCCTAATTCTATTTTTGAGTTGAGAATGATTTTAGATAGGATCACTTCTCTTCTCTGCAATGTCTATGTCCTCCTTCCACCATGCCAAAATTCCTACTAACTTCCCTTCATTCGTTTATAGGTCCCTTCATTGGCTTGCATTGGTCCTCACGACGAGGGAGAATCGACTTTGTCGTGGTCTTCTTCACCTTTCCTCCTCCTCTAAGAGTATGGGGATGTCAGGCACTATCTTGGCCTCTTCGCTTCATAGTAACAGTGTGCCTCTCACAGAGGATGCTCAACTTCATATCTGTGAGTAGACAAGTTTGATTATCATTCCTTTGATTAGGAGCTCTCTAATGGTTAGCTAATGGCACCTGCAATGTAGGATGGGTATGGTCACAATCTTGCAAACTTGGATCCAACAGTGGTGGAAGTTGAATCTTCATATGGTAAGTTTGGCTCCATGTATGAAGATAATTAAATGTCTCCCTCTTGCATCTAGTAAAAATTATGGTTCTCGATAGGGGTGCTATCCTCTATGGAAACGAATCTCAAAATGGTGAATTGGGAACAGTTAATTAACACAACTACACGCCTATGTCCAGCCTTTTGAAAAATCACGGCTCTTGGAAATAATTCTCCTTGTTGTGTATATGACTCACTTGGCTCGTGTTGTGCTACTTTGGGGGAGTAGTTGATGTGGTGGACCGATGGTGGCGAATCAATGATAATGCTCTACATCGACTCTATAGTGAAAGGTATGCTTATGCAGGGTTCCACATTGGTTTCTCTCAACATGCAAATTGGATGGAACACCCTTAAATATCTCATGTAACACTCTATTGCGATAATAAAGAGGCAAGCTTTAAACAAAAAAAACTATAAGACTTGGTTAGGCTTGTGTACTCCTAGTAAAATCTAAAGTGGAGCTTTGGGGTTTTTTGGATTGGATCCAAAGAATTTCCCCAAGTCAAATTTAAAGGAGAGATTGTTAGGTAAAATTAACTATGTCATAGAGTCAAATGAGTTTAGTTTACATTTCTAGTTTTCAAGATCATGGATTTAGTGACCTATGGTATTGAGCTCATGGATTACATGTAATTAAGCTTATAAATAAGCTAGGAAACTTCAATTGTAAGGTGCCTTTTGGTCAAGTAATAGATCTAGTGTGATCTAGTTTTTTCGTGATTATCATGATTTGGGATTTTCCAAGATAATTGTGTGTCATGATTTATGTGTTGTTACTCTATATTTTATTATTGCATATTTTTTATTTCTCTAATATTTCATAGCATTTTTAAATTAAATAAAAAGAATTAAACTATATATTATTCAATATGTTATTTTTATGTTTAAAAATAGTAGCAATAAAAATTCGTTTTTGTCAATGAGAAAACCATGAAAAGTAATTAATTTCTTTTTTTTGTAAGCTTGGCAAGGCTACATCTTCATCATGTCCAATATATCACCCCAATCAGAGCAGAGAATTGAATCAGTGACTCCACATCAAGGAGTGCCTTAATAAAGCACCCGATCACTATTTATCCAAAACTCTATGGACAAAAATAATTAAATTATGAACTTGAATAAAATTTTGTTTTATATTATTAAAAAAAAAAAAGGTTAAATAGACACATTACTTCGTATCACAAATTTATTAATATTAAAATGATTATAAATTAATTCAATAAAAATCATTTCAATAAATAAAATTATGATTTATATTTCGAACATTTTCTTCAACAGCCTTGATTTTATATTAAACCTCATGAAATGTTGTTAGGTTTTATACTAAACCTCATAAAAATATCATATTTAATATTGTTAATATTATTGATTCATTTTCTTTTATGTTTAAATTATTAAACCAAGCCTCTTAATATCTAGTCCAATACGTTTTGAGCCTATAAAGGCAGCTACTCACTGGAAGCCATAAGCAATAATAACGAGCCTATCCTTGAGGAAATTGTATTTATAATATGAGTATTTCAGCATGGTATTAGACTTCATCAAGGTATATCCACTTTCCATTTAAAAAATGGGATAAGAAATATTACATTCAATATTAGGTATGAATAAAAAATATTAGTTATGAATATTAGTATAATAAAAAATATTGTATAATTCAAACTTTACCGTTGTAAAAAATTAAGAATAAAATATTAAAATTATTTTTATCATTCTAATTCCAAAATTTAACATCTTTACATTTGTATTCAAAATTATAATATTTACATTTGTATTCAAAATTATAATATTTTAATATAATAATTTCAATTCAAATATTAATTAAATACTTGCAATATAACATTATCCAACAACAGCATGATACAAAATTAGGAAAAAAATACTTATGAAAACAAAAGTAAGAAACAACCCAACAAACAAAGTAGCACATGGTTTTAATTAAAGAACTCTTGAATGGTCTCAATGTTACTATGATGGGACCACTCAACATTTAGTGTGATTAGACCATAGTCCCATCACAACCACTGAGAGTCATGTTGTGCAAAAGGTCAAGGGAGGTTGTCCTGGGAAAGTGGATAGGGGAGGGGATTGATGACATGGACTCCACCATCCTAAGGGATCAACAAATGTACTATTGAGTTCCTTCACCATCTTGAACTTTTGTGACCCTATTTTTGTTCTATTAAGACCCTAGTGTGAAAGCCTTATACAAAAGTCATAAACATTCAAGTGTGTCATTCAATTTTTTTGTATTCCTCATAGCTGACTAGCTATTTGGTACATAAATATGATATCCATAGATTAATGAAGGCTAACGACATACCTTTTGGGGCAGCGACGATGACAAAAAGGAAGGTGGTGGGGTCGAGATCGGACGGTGGTCGTGCTCGGAGAAAGATCGATGGCACGAGATAGTTGCACGTGAGGCGAGGCATATGTCAATCACGTGCAATAGGGGGACATAAAGAGGACCCTCCACAATGACCTGCGTAAAGGGGTCTGTCCCATGGACGGTGAAGAGTCACATGTCATTCTATTATATTTTATAGGAATTGAATTCGAAAGGGACCTAGTTGAGGTGGGGTCTCTACGTAAATTCGCAGGGGTTTTGAATATTTGGGGTCGTGAGTTGGCATGTGAGATTTCTTCATCACATGATACTTCATCCCCACCCTTCCTTTTCATGGAAGCATCATGAAACAACCATATTGAGGACCCCTAAATGATTCTCTTTCCTATTTTTATTGGGCAATATTCCATAAAAGATTTTGTTTTTATATAATTGTTTTTTTTATTGTAATGTAGATTTATTTTAATTTTGGATCCACCAAATATTAAAAGAGATCAAATGTCTTTTCATTTTAAAAGAGGTTTGTATATCAAGAGATTTGATCTCTCTCGTTGCTCCGTAGATCAGTAGTTAAGATGGATCTAGACTAGTTTTAAAAATAATATAATTTATACTTTTTATTTCATGTCTCAAATATACTTAACGGAGTTGTCTATAGTGCGACTTTTTGAAGTTTCAAGTGCCGAAATCCGGTGAAAAATTTTGAGGTAAAATCTTGGTTTTTGTTATTCAAATTGGTTTTTTTACTCTATATATGGATTCAACACCCTCAAAAACCTCTAGGGCACTTCGATTGTGCAAAGTTAGCAATCATACTTCTCTTTTCGATAAATTCCTGCCGGAATTTAGAGAAATTACACCGTAAAAGCCTTCAAAAAGTCGCACTAAAGACTACTCGATACTTAACTATTAGTGTCTTGTTCACTAATTATTATTATTATTTATTTATGTTTATATACTTAAATATTAGGAATTTATGTTGAAAATTTTGGGGGGAAAATATAATAAATATTTATTTTTTATTTTTTTAAATTATTAATTATTGGAATTTAAACTTTTTTCTTCTTTCTTTTTTCATTTTCACTTGAAGAAGTCGCGCGAGGAGCAACTCTCAAGCGTACATAGTCATGTTAATTATTGGACCATGAGACCCATGGGAACCAAATCTCCCACCTAACCATTGGATCACATCCTCGGGACTAGATTGTTGAAATTTAAACTTGTAAATTAATAAAAATCAGTTATTATCTTAAACTTAATTCGATGTAGTCTAACTAGTAGACGAAATGGTTTTTTGGTCGGAATCCAAGTGCAATACAATTTCTAGCAAAAATACAATTTTTTGTTGTTTAAAATACACTTTTGAATGCATAAATGAATTTTGCAACGTGAAAAACCCTTGAGGCTTTGCAAATTAAACAAGTTAAACATATGCTTTTTAAAAATCTATACTCGATTTGAATGAAATTGACACAAAAAAATGCTCCAAAAAGAACCATTTCGTCTACTAATTAGAATGCCCGAACTTAATTCATAATCTTGATAAAAAATATCATGACCTTTCATTAGTAATCCATTTATAAAATATAGTATTTAGTTCTTGATTTATTTATTTATAATTTTTTAATTTCACTTATAAATTGAGATGGACATTTTCATATACATTATTTACTATAATTATTGTTGGAGATTTTTGGAATAGCGCTCTGTAATATTTGTGATCCGTCTTTTCAGATGGTAACTCCATCCATCGTGAAGGACCAAAGAGCCTTGTGAGTAAACGAGTGCTAGAGAGCTTATTAATAGGAGAAAATGAACTATGTATCGATTGGCTTAATAGTCAATAAATAATAATTATTAAATATTTGACCAAAATCACTTTTGACACTTAAAAAAGAATTAGTTAAAAATAATGATTTATTGAGAAAGTTATAAGAAAATTAGGATTGAAACATTAAATTAAGAATTACAAACTTTTTTAACATCAAAATTAGTTAATAAAAGGTTAGCATAAAATTAAATCAAATGAAATAATTAAATAGCAACTTGGTGAATTTGATGAAACGAAATAATATTTTTTTTTAAATAGATAAGAAAAGATAACTAATGATGGATGAAGTTATTTGGTCTTGATGATAGATGGAGTTACCATTTGAAACTTTGGACATATCACAAATATTAGACAATGCTATTCTGGAAATCTCCAACAATATGAATAACTGTAGGATTCTTCACTCACTATAATTATTGTTAAGGTGTTTAATAAGTCTCTCATATATAATGGGTTTGTATTTTATTTATTAAATCATATATATATATATATATATATATATATATATATATATATATATATATATATATAGAGAGAGAGAGAGAGAGAGAGAGAGAGATTTTATACCAATTATTTTAATGGACCACCTATATAATTTGTATAATAAATTTATTAGTATGTTAAATTTTGATGGTCAAATTTAACTATCTACATTAATATTATTTATTTTTTACCAATCTTAATCAATTTTAAAATTATTATTAAATTATAATTTTTGTATTTACACTTTTAAATTAAATATTATATACAAATATCACTTGCACTTATAACTTACTAAACTATTCATTTATTTGATTGTGTGAAAAAACTTTTGAAAAAAGTGTTATTACCCATGATTTGGTTATAGCTATTGGTTTTGTACTTTATATTTATTTAATTTTTTAGTTTTTGCTCATGGTTTTGTTACAACACATGTTTTTGTAATTTATGTTTATCCATTTTTTGTTCATTAAATTTTCTTTTATAAATTAAGATGATTGAGATAAATTATATTAAATATAATTATTTCACATTGGTTTACATTTTACATTTTATATTTATATATGTTTTAATTATTTCACATTGGTTTACATTTTACATTTTATATTGTATATTTATATATGTTTTAATTTGAATATTAGTCATATGAAACATACATACATTTTTTTCTCTACATTTACAAAATATTAACAAACAATCTTACATTGTGCCTAGACATCTTTCCTAAATTAAATTATAGAAGTTTATTTACAAAAAAAAACAACTCAAAATGAACAATAACCATTACACATTCTTTCAAAATGAGTAGTAACCATTACAAAAAATTTTAAGAAACATGGAAACATTCTATATTGTATTGAATGGCCTTAAGGATGTCTCAGGAACAACACTAGAAGAAGAAAGATGAAAACCTACAAATTATTCCTATTAACATATGGACTTTGATAATAAATCATATATAATTGGATGTGAAATCCTTAGTAAAAAATTGGATGTGAAATTTTCGCGTTGCACTGTGAGCCCGCAGCACGTAGCCTTCGGCCTCCGCTACCATGGCTCTCCCAGAGCCTGATCCAGGTGTGAATCCTTCCTATGAATGCACTGCTTCTCCGACTCTTACACAACCTGATGCGGCTACCTCTGCCTTCGCTTCTCTTATCGCCTCAATGGGCCCTCAGAGATCCAGACCTGCTATCTCCAAATTTGTTAAAAAACTTGAAGCTATCCTCGAGATCATCCTACCGCCAAAATTGCCTCAGAGAGCAGCGATTTCTCTAGTTGAGAAAGGACTGGTTGGGCAGTTCATTGGATTATGGCCCTCCCCCAAGACCGTCCAAAAATGGGTCGAACGAAACTGGGCACAATTCACTGAGGGAAAAATATCCATTCGATTTGTGGCAAAGGTTACTACACCTTCCATTTCAAATCCAAGGATGATCGAGACCTCATTTTTAGAAGCGTTCTATATTCCATGGACACCAAAGGTTTATATTTGAACATATGGATGCCTGATTTCGATTCAAAACTGGATGTCCCTAATGCAGTTTCGGTATGGGTCAAATTACCTCACCTCCCTCTGCATTGTTGGGGAGATGATTTAGTTCGAGCAATAGGGAACGTCGTCGACAAGTACATTGACAGAAGTGAACCAAAGGATAACATGCAGGCATGTGCAAGGATCTGTGTCGAAGTAGATCTAGGAAGAGGACTTCCGGAAGCCATCAAGCTCAAGGTCGACAACTGGATGCATATTCAGCGGCTGGAATATGAGACAATTCCATTCAAGTGCAAGGTATGTCACGAGTACAACCATTTCTCAAATAGATGCAGTAAAAAAGAAGAAAATGATATGCATGTAGAAGAAAGTCAAGATCTAAAATGGGAACAAGTTAAGAAAAAAAGGACCACTTCCAAATCTCAGCCTGCACCTCCGCCACCCCCTACATCTAACCCTCTCTCTCCTACCATTATATCCTCTTCCCAACCCTCCTCCTCCATCCCCGAAAACTCTCCTTTTTTGGGATCCAATCCCTTTGAGCTCCTATCTAATCTCCTCATTTCTTCCTACCTCCCCATCCCTCCCCTCTCCCCTTCCTCCAATCCCTAGAACACCTTCGAGCTCTCTTCCCCTCTGGGCTCCCCCCTAGGGCTTATTCTCCCCCATTCCCTATCGAGAAGGCCCCCCCATCTTCTCCAGCCCCCCTCCCCCCTCTTCGGATCAGATTCTAACAAGAAATCAGTCCAAATAATCCCTTCTATATGTTGAACATACAAAGAAAGCAGGAAGGAAGTCAAATAAAGAAATAAGAGATGAGGCAGTTGTGAAGGACCTCACCTTGGGAACACGACAGCCGATGGAGAGTTACCTCAAGAAAGGAAACAAGAATAAGTAAAAATCCCAACATGCTCATAAAGGGAAAGGTCCCTCAGCCTCAATCCTCAGTAAATAATGATAGTTGTCTCTTGGAATTGTAGGGGGTTGGGTCATCCCTCCAAGAAAAACTTCATAAAAGACCTCATTAAAAATGAAAAACCAGACATCATCCTTATCCAAGAGACAAAAATTAGTAGCCAAGAGATGGATAGTATCATAGAAAAAACAAAAAATTATGAAGGAAAAGCCATTTCAGCAAATGGAGCATCAGGAGGGATTTGTACCTTTTGGCAGAAAGGAAAATGGAAATTGTATAACTCAACAACGAAAGCACACTGGATCAATACAAATTTGGAAAATGCTTCTAATGGAAAAAAAAATCAGCATATATAACATCTATTCTCCAAACCACTATAGGGACAAAGAAATTTGTTGGAAGACTCTAAGAGAAATCACAATGGAAGACCAAGAAGAGAACCTTATCCTTGGAGGAGATCTAAATCTCATCCTTAAGTCAGAAGAAAAAAGAGGAGACACAGCCAAATCCAAACAGAGATATCCTTGAAGGAATAATTAAGCAGTGCAACCTTCTGGATATCCCTCCCAAAGATGGGAAATACACTTTGGATAACAAGAGACTAGGGAAGGCTAACATCAAAGAGAGGTTGGATATAATTCTCATTAGGGACAACATGGTGGCTAGCTACAATAAATTTTCCTATAAAATTATTCCATCAGTAGCCTCAGACCACAAACCGGTCTCCATGGAATTTGGAACTGCTGAAAACTTTGGGCCTCTTCCCTTCAAATACAATCAGCTATGGAGCAGCCATGAAGAGGTAAAACAAGAGGTAGAAAAAATATGGAAGCAAAAAATAAATGGATCTCCTAGTTACATATGGGAAAAAAAATAAAATCCACCAGAGAAACAGTGTTGATTGGGATAAGGCCAACTATAAGGAACCACAAAGAGAAAAATAAGAGTTGCATCAAGAATTAGAAAAAAATACAAGAGGAAATGGAAAACATGGATAACACAGCCGAAATTCAAGAAAAATAAAAAGAGATTCATTGGAAAATTTACAAGAATATCAAACAAGAGGAAGAAACATGGAGGTTGAAGTCCAGGCAGCTATGGATTCAAGTCGGAGACAAAAACACTGCCTTCTTTCATAACTTAGCCAAAACAAGAATGATAAAAAATAATATAGAAAAAATCACGGGAGAAGGAGGGATCAAAATAAAGGGGCAAGAAGACATTAAAAAAGAAGTCTTTCGATATGTTAAAACTCTTCTAACAATTGTTTACAGCCAAGAAAATCTGAAGGAATTCTTAATGACAGAGAAGTCATTGACAAAGAAGTAATGACAGTTGTATGGGACCTTGACCCGGAAAAGGCCCCGGGCCCAGATGGATTCCCTATCTCTTTCTACTGCACCTTCTGGAATGTAATAAAAAAGGACCTATTAAAAATGATTAGATACGCCATCAAAATGAGAGAGGTGGGAGGATTCACAAGTTCTACCTTTCTCGCCCTCATCCGCAAAGACCCTCGCTCCTCCACTCCCAATAGATTCTAGCTTGTCTCCCTTTATAATGATTCCTATAAAATCATCTCCAAAATACTAGTTGGAAGACTTAAACCTCTTCTCCACTCCCTCATCTCTAAAAACCAGGCCGGTTTTGTCCAAAACCGTCAAATTGTTGACAATATCATCCTTGTCCAAGAGGCCCTACACTCAAGCTACTCTTGCAATGAACAAGGCTTTATCTTAAAAATGGACATGGCCAACGCATTTGATAGAGTCAATCTCACCTACCTTGATTCTATCCTAAATAGATTTGTGTTCTTCGAAGAATTCATTGGCACAATCAAGGCTTGCACTATTGGGCCATGGATACCCCTTTTGTTAACATAAGACCTTGTGAGTATTTTCAAAGCTCTAGGGGACTCCGACAAGGCTGCCCCTTGTCTCCTTTCCTCTACATTCCAATGACTAACTCTTTAAGTAGAAAATTGGAGCATAGTAGAAGAAACTTCTCCTTGCCAGGACTCGCCATAAGCAGAGGAACCAAAAGAATCAACCACTATTTATTTGCAGACGACACCCTTCTCATGGGTGGTGCATCTTGCATATTAGCCCGAAGATTTAAATCTGTTATAGACAATTTCATGGATGTCTCAGGAGGGTTGATCAACAATGGGAAAAGTTACATATATAGCTGGAATACCCTCCAAGAACTCTCAAACGAATTTCACAAATTCTGGAAATTTCCTGCCAGAATAACTGGAGCCACTTCCAATATCTTGGGCTGCCAATCACCAAGAAAAACTTAAAAACCGAAATATGGAGCAAATATGCGGAGAAAATGAAAAATAAAATCCAACCATAGGGGATGATATGGTTAAACAAAGCAGGGAGAATCATCCTCATCAAATCAATACTTTCAGCTCTACCTTTATATTAGTTTTCCTTAATAGCAACGCCAACAAGCATACACAAGAAAATAAAAATAATCATTAGAAGCTTCCTATGGAATGGAGGCAAATCTGAAACAAAAAAGTTCAACCTTGTCAATTGGAACCAAGTTACTGCCCATTACAAAAATGGAGGTCTATCCATTAAAACTCCTCGAACTATGAATCTGACTCTGGGAACCAAGATTTCCTGGAGGTTTCTCACTGGAGAAAGACACTAGTGGAAAGAAAATTTAGAGGAAAAATATCTCAATGCCCCAAGAATTTCACTATTGGAAAGAAGCCCTCCCATAAGACCTTGCTCTCAAATCTGGAAACTCATCTCCGGCACAATCTAAATGATCAAGGGAACCATCTCAACAAGGCCAGAGAATGGAGGAAGAATCAGCTTGTGGACAGATAGCATCATGGGAAATCCTCCCTTGGGCAGCAACCCAGATATTCAGGACTTAAAGAGCTGGATGATAGGGGGAGGCTACACAAAATTGGGGGACATGTCCAAATGGGAGAATGATGGAGCTTGGAAACAATGGGAAAGGCCCAATTTTCCCATTGACCTCACTATTGAATGGAACTCTTGATTACTCTCTTATTGGGTGCTGCTCCTATAGCCAAAAATATTCAAGACACCTATTTATGGGTTCCTACAGGAGGAGACTATACAATAAAGTCAGGCTATGCAAATATTCAAGAAAAACAGAGGTAGCAAGAATGGCAGTACTAGAAGTATGATTGGAAGGTGGAATCCCTCCCAAAAATCAAGATTTTCCTATGGAACCTCCTTCACAGAAAACCTCTCATAGTGGATAATTTTAAAAAAAAGAGGAATTTGTGGCCCTTCTTAATGCCCTCTCTGCTTGAAGGATGAAGAGACCATCCAACATCTCTTTTTAGAGTGCTCATTCTCCAGAGAGTGTTGGGAGAAAATTGTGTCTCCTATTGAAGTAAAGTTGAATTATAGCCTCCCTCTAAATCAATTCATAAGTAAATGGAGGAGCAACTACCCCCACACCTTTAAAAACAAAACCACAATTCAAAGGTTCTAGGCCAACATCCCCTCCTTCCTATGTTGGCAAATTTGGCTTGCTAGGAATGGGAATGTATTCAAAAACAAAAATCCAGTAGTGAACACAGTGACCTCCAAGGCTTGGGGGCATATAATAGAATTTCTCTCAGCAAAAAGGTTAAATGGAATTGATATGAGTCGATTACATCATGATGAAAGAATCTGGATCAGCTTTTCACTTAACAAGATCATAATTTGTCAAGTGAAAAAAGTAACAAAGGCTCACCCAGCCTAGAAAGTCAGAAAGGATGAGGAAGACTTTCAAAGGTGGATTAATTCCCTCAACATGCCCTGCCTCTTCTTAGACAGTGCCTCAAAGAATAATCTGGGAAAATCGGGAGCCAGTGGAATAATATTTCAAAGAGACAACCCCTGTCATATTCAATTTAATTGGGGGATGGGGGCAGTGTCAAACAATAGAGAAGAGGCTTATGACCTACTTCTAGGCATTAAAATCCTAACAGATAGGAAAATTCACAACACAGAAATTCTAGGGGATTCCTCCATCATCATCCAAGCAATGGTGAGTGGTATTTTCCCAAAAAATGCAGCTCTCTGCCAAATTTTGAACAAAGCTAAACAATATGAAAATCAAATTGGGAAGACATACTACTATCATATCTTAAGATGCAACAATAAGCAAGCTGACATTCAGGCCAATGAAGGAGTTCATAGAAACACAGGACAGGCTAAAATTGACGGGCATATCACCCTCCTCCCTATTCCATGATGGAAATTCTCACTCCCTTTTCCATAATGCTTTACCATCCATACAAAGGAAAACATTTCACAGTCATGATATGACCCATTCCTCTGACTTCTCTTGCAAAACAATCCCCGAATCTCTCATACAAAATCCATCAAATATATATCACATCTAAGTACCAATTCTCAGAATCTCAGCACTCCTGTGAACCTCCATCATTGTTATGTTCCTCTTCCATTATATTTGCTTCTCGGCCCGAGAAACTCCACATATGTTCCTTTTGAATGGTTTCCAAGGCAACCTCTTTCCAAGCAGCTTGGTCCCTTCTCACCCCTGTGTTCATCCTATCTCAAGCACAGGATTATTTGTTACCCACAGTCCTCATTCTGGGCACTAGCTCTCCGCCTTTCTTTTCAGCGCACTCACTATGATCTCATCTCTCTTGCACCTTCTAGCATCTTCCTCCCACTCCCATCAGCTTCTCTCCACTCTAAAATACCCAACTTCCTAACCTACATTTCTACTTTCAGAAATTATCTCATCAGAGAAGGAAACATTTCAATCATCAAAGAAGGCAAAATACATCTAACAGATAAGGTAGCAAATCATTCAACAGAGAAGGCTCCACTGTTGTTAAATACAAAACAACGCCATCTTCTCCTCAAAGAGAAGGAAACAAATCTTTTATCTTCCCAATTTCAATCTCACGGACTCATATGAAGATAAAAAACATCCCTGCTCATTCTGCAAATCACATAGAGTGGTTATTGAAATATTGAGGAATCAAATGCAATAGGATAAAGTGTGCACTAAAGAGGAAATGACTCTCCTCTGCGTAGAATGGAACACATGCAACAAGGACTTACTGGAGGTGAAAAATCGTTGCACCCATCTAGAAGGGACTATCAATTATCTCTGAGATGTCCTCACCAAAATATCTAAGCAAGGTTCCAACTCTATGGACCAAGGGAGTGGCCATAGAGATTGCGAAAAAATAGTTAAAAAATTAATTCTTTCCTCCTTCTAGTTTTCTATGTCTTGTCTTCAAGTCATTAGGCGCTAATCTAGTTAAAATATGAAATAAAAATGTATTCTCTTGTTAGAGTAGTTTGTAAGGTAGTACAACACGAATGCAATAGTTTCCACTTCATAAAGAATTGTTAGAAGCAGTAGTAACAATAGTACTCTAGTAGCAACGCACTCCCAGCATCTAAATCTATCCAGTAAGTTGTGTGGAGTGATTTTGTATCGAGGAAACCCCCTTCCTCCCATATTTTTCTGATAATACATCATAACCGAATTTGTATGGGAAAAATAAATAAATTTGGATGTGAAATCCTTAATTTTTTTTATTAGTTTTCCATAATAAGGGTTTGGTTTTATTGTGTTCGTCTTACATTAACACTTAGTTTTGCTTCAGTTTTAGTTTTTTTTTTCCTCACATTGTGGCAAGTATAAGATGATCTTGATGATCTTGAGTTGTTAATGATGTAACTCAATCTTGATACAACAATGTAACATTGTGTACTATAAATATATGTATCATGTAATTACGTCAAAGGTGCGGTCTATATTGGAATTGGGGTTGCAAAATTTATTTATTTTTATTGAAGGAATGGTTCATATTTCATGGGAGCGGATATTCTTTGTCTAATATAAGGTTGAAGGGATGAGATTTGATGTTGATCCACATGTTTTCCATTACAATTTTGTTTAATAATTTTTATGTATATAATAACTTAGCACTCTGCTCCGTTTCAATCCACTCTGTGGGTGGATGTGAAGACATTCAATTTAATGGATCCATACAGTTGATCACCTTCCTCCTATGTGATTCATCAATCGCTCCATTACCTCCACTAGATTTCTTGTAGGGTGTAATCACTTCCTTCAATCAATTTTCTAAGTTTGAACTGGCATTAGATTTTTTGTTGTGAGCAATCCCTTCTTTGATGCTATTATTTTTGTTTGAATTCACACTGCTTATTATTTTGTGTAGGAATGCACCACTCTGGGTGGCATATATACTTATACATAAATTAATGTGGGATGTACCTATACTCTCATCGTTGCTTATAGTTGTTGTTGTTTCTATGCCACATTCGAAGTTGGAAATTAGATCACCGCAAAGGCCAAGTTGTTTATTGTAATATCTTTGTTCGCTCTGTAAACCCTCCACGTGCAGGTTTGAAAGTATAGATAATTGATCTAGAGTAAGCTCCTCAGTGGAAATGTATATTGGTGAGCAATACCCTCCTGTTGGTCTTCAGAAATTAATACTTTTAGCTTAACACCTGAAAATATATTACTTGACAATGGATTGAAGAGAGACAAAGTCCATGCACTAACACAAATGCATAGATTAACCAAATTTAAAGATCATGGTTTCTATTTTTTTCCCACTATTTTGTATCATGAATTATGTGTGTGTGTGAAGGTAACATCCATCCCTTATTAAAATTTGGTTAGGAAGAAGTTCTTTTCCCAACTAGCTCTCATAGATTTTACTTTTTGAGATTTTCTTAATGACTTTGCAATCAACCGATTTTAAAGATAAAAGGCATCTGTCAAAACTTTGTATTTTCAAATTGTTTTTTTTATGTATAAATAAATAAATAAATAGATATAAGCACACACATTGATACGGTTAGTAACAATTTTATTCATTTAAAACCTAGTTTATGTGACAGTTTGTAAAGCAAGTGATTTCTGTTTATCAATTCCATTAGCTACTTGGACAAAACCCATCATCAAATCTAAAATATATTTTTTCCTACTTCATGTATTGTTTATGTTTCTTGAAAGTTCTACTTTTATTCTCATGGTGAGAGGTTCAAACTTGGTAGCCCAAAACAATCAAACATGGAATAAACATAGTTTTTGGCATAAACAAATTCTGTTGTAGAAATTGATTCTTTAACTTCATTAATATATGTATTTGTGTACTTAGTGCAGGGATTTTGTCTCACTTCAATCCATAGTCAAGTAATATCTTTTCAAATGTTAAGCCAAAATTACAAATTTATGATGACCAACATGGAGGGTAATTCTCGCTAATATACATTTCCACTAAGGAGCTTACTCCAGATCAATTATCTGGATGTCCATACCTGCATGTGGAGGGTCTGCAAAGTGAAAAAAGTTATGAAAATAAAAATCTTAGCCTTTACGGTGATCTAGTTTGCAACTTCGAATGTGGCATAGAAACAACAACATTTATAAGCAACGATGAGAGTATAGGTAAATCCCACCATAATATAGGCATAAATATATTTTCCATCCAGAGTGGTGCATTCATGTGTAAAATCATAAGCAATGTGAATTCGAACATAGATAATGCATCGAAGGAGGGAATGATCTAATGCTTGTTCAGACTCAGAAAATTGCATTAAACAAGCGATTACACCCTGCAAGAAATCTAGTGGAGGCAATGGAGCGATTGATGAATTGCTAAGGAGGAAGGCGATCAATTACGTGGATCCATTAAATTGAATGCTTGAAAATCCACCCACAAAGTGTATTGAAATGATTCGTATAACGGCGTATTGTAATAGAGTGGAGTTTCGAGTTATCATATAAATAAAAAATTATTAAATAAAATTGTAATGGAAAACATGCAAATCGACATCAAATCTCATCCCTCCAACCCTATATTTGATGAATAATATTCGCTCCACATGAAATATGAACCATTCCTTTAATAAAAAAATTAAATTCCTCAACCCTAATTCCAATATAAACCACTCCTTCATCGTAATAACACATTAAGTTTTTTTGGATGCAGAGTCTCTTTTAGGTGGGTTCCTTACGATATGGATCCTCACTTTCAAGGCCTTTGCAACCTCATCCCTCATTTCAACTATATTAGTATTCTTATAAGTTAAGAAGTTGGGTATTGAGTTGTTTGTCCTTAATATCTATGTCCCCTACACATGGGATCTTGTAATTGAGAAAGCCTCATAGGGTCTAGCGTACTGAATGATTCACACACTCTCATAGGTGGTGATTTGAATTTAACTCTTTTTTTAAGGGGAGTATGGGGGTCTAACCTAAGGCAAGTTCAATTTAGTGAATTTTTCTCAAATTTCTTTGATAAGCACATTCTAGTGGATTAAGAGATATTAAAAATTCCCTCACCTCGTGTAATTTCAAATCCAATGAAGAAGTGGTTTCGAAAAAACTAGACTGCTTTATGGTCTCTACAAATATGTTGAATGCATCCTTCATTAAGTGTAGTGGGTCTCTTCGGGAGGGTTATTAAATCATCTCTTGATCTTCTTTAGGTTGATATTCCTTTCCCTCTAGGATATAACCACTCCTGATCTTAGGAAGAAGATTTCAAAAATATTGTGGTAGATACGTGGGAACATTTGGCTTTCTCTTCTTTCGTATCATATATGTCCTGTTTCACTATAAACATTTCCAAGATTAAGGTGGCTACTGAGAAATGATATTTATCCTATAAGGAAAAATCCCAAGCTCAATTAAAATAATTGAAACAAATAATCACGAATATTTATGAAGGAAACTCATCAAGAGTATCCTCTGAGCCAAAATTATGCCTTCTACTAGAGCTAGGGTCATTTAGGTAGTCTCTACTAGAGGAGGAGGAAATAGCTTTGTGACTCAAAAGAAGGGTCGTATGGATAAATGAAGGAGATAATAACATAAATTTCTTTGATTGTTTTCCTTCCTACATGTAACAATACTAGTTTATAAATAAAGAGGTCGTAAATATCAAAGGATCTCTCATTTTAGGATAAGGCTTTAGAAGCCATAGGTCACTTTAAATCTCCATTAAATAGATAGGTGTGTGTCCCAATCAGGTAATCATTGAGTTGATTTCAAAAATTCCTCTTTTTTTCACTAATGATATGACTAAGTTCATGGAAGAAGATATATCATAATATGAGGTAAAGGTAGTTATGCATACCCTCCAAAGAGGTAAGTGTGATGGGTAATAGACTTCTAGTGGAATTTTATATTGATTTCTATGATTTTCTCAAAGAATATCTCCTAAAAGTAGTTAAGGAAGAAATTGGGAAAATTATTAGGGACACTTAAACATTAATACCTAAAATATAGGATGGATTCACTTTCAAAGATATACGAATATCTCCTATTTTAATTTCATATAATTTCATATAAAAGATTATTATCAAGGTCATCACCCATCACCTAAATCCAATTGCAAGCGATCTTATCGTAGAAGAGTAATTTCATTTTTTTATGGCCAATAGATCCACAATGAGGTTTCCCTTGATCCAAAAATTAATAAGGAAGGAAAAAGAATACAAATATAATCACAAATACAGAGACGCAACAGAAATAATATTTCATTTCATTAATCAAATACTGAAAATGCTTACAGACATAATTGAAAGAAACTAGCTTTGGTGATGGTAGCTTATCTTTGAGAAGAGATGTGGTGACTACATGCCTCTGAATTGTGTTACACTGAGGCTCTAGGGAATTTTTATTATTGAACAATAAGAGAAAGCCATAAATAGCCAAAACCATAACCCGAGGATATGTAACACTAAGAGTTTATGGGCCCTATTGGGGTTAGATGGGCAGTCAACTTCTCGGGGTCGTAACTTGGCCATATTATCTCTGTTTGGCGTGTATGATACCTTGTTGGAAATATATCTCCATGGAATACAAAATTTGTTGCAATAATTTACCTTCAAATATGGTACTACAACGAACCTCAAAAGAACGTCGTTTAGGGGGTCAAAATTTCTGCGAAAGTTTAGGACCTGAAAATTGCTAAAAATAGTAAATAAGAAAATTGATGAAACTATCTAGGTGGAATAGGCGGATGGCCACCAATAGCCACCTGGATCATCCACCCCCCCAAGGAAGAAATGGTCCTCATTGCGTGCGAAGCTTGCGGTGGGGTCCAGCGAGGCACTCCTTCTGCAAATGTAGCTGCACTTTATCGCCCACCTGGAAGTTGTGTGGCACCTGATGTTGATCATGTCGCTACTTATACTTAGCATTAGATTTTTCCAATATGGCATGAAACTATTGGCGGATGTGCTGAATGCACTCAATGAAGTTGTTCGCCTTGTCAAATTCAGACTGGACATGAGCTGAATCTGCCTGAGTTGCCGCAAATGGCATGGCTATGTCAATGGGACATAATCGTTGGAATTCCAATCCCACCTGAAAGGTTTGTGGTAGGTTGAGTTTTGGAGAGCCCGATTATATCTACGTTGTACATAGGGGAGGCTCTCATCCCATGTGCGTGGATGATTTAAGTTGTACATGCACAGAATGTGTACGATCATATTGTTTACGACCTTTATCTATCCATCGGTTTAGGGATGGAAATTTGTGGACTTGGTGAGCTTGGTGTCCAGCATCGACCAGAGGCTGGACCAAAATGTACTGAGGAACCTGTTGTCCCGATCTGAGATGATAGAATTTGGGATCCCAAAGTGTACCCACACTCATTCAAATAAGGGTTTAGTAGTGGCTTCTACTATGATATTCTTCTTGTAGGCCACCATAATGACCATATTCGAGAATCTGTCAAAAACCACAAAAATAGAATCGTTTCCATGCTTACTAGAAGGAAGGCCTGAAATGTAATCCATGGAGATGGATTCCCAAGGTCGACTAGGGGTAGGAAGCGGAGTATAGAGGCCTTGCTTCTTGATGATCGGTTTGGAAATGACGCAGGAATTCCAGGATCTAATGTACTTCCCAACATCTTGTCGAAGGTTCGACTAATATAAATAATTTTGAAGTACTGCCACTATTTTCTCAACCACGAAATTCCTAGCGACCCGACTCTAGTGCACTTCCCAAACCATCTTGGCACCCTTGGTTGAAGGAACACAAACGTGTCCCAAGTGAAATAACAGTGCATCTTGGAGGTGGAAGTTTGGAACTTTCTTAACCTATAAGAGCGTCTTCTATGTGTGGGTGAATTCTGGATCGCTTCTATAGATAAGCAGCCAATCAAAAGTTTCATGCCCACAAGAGTTGAGCAAGGTGGTTAGCACCATGATCAATGGTCGGATGAGGTAATTTGAAACATTATTGGTGCTTCCCTTCTTGTACTTGATGTTTAAATGAAACTATTGCAAGTATGTGGACCACATCTGATGGCGATCGTTCTACAACTTCCCTTGTGTCTATATGAACTGTAGCGGTCATTGTTCTATGTGGATGATCGTTTCCTTCCCAAAAATGTAGTGCTTCCATTGTCGAAAAGCCTACACATTGGAATACATCTCTTTTTAATAAGTGGGATACTTGTGAACTGTGTCAGAAAGTGTCTCACTGTGATATGCCACTGGATTCCCTTTTTGCGTAAGAACTGCCCCAATAGCATAGCTAGAGGCATCTGTCTCGGTCTCAAATGGTTGTTGCAAGTCTGGTAATGTAATCACTGTTGTAGAGCAAAGGCGATGTTTCAACTCTATGAATGCCTTCTATTGATATTCATACCAAAATAATTTTTCTTTTTCTCCTCCCTTGGTGACTTGACTCAAGGGCCAACTGATATGAGATAATCGCAACACGAACCTGTGGTAGAAATTGGAAACACCTAGAAATCTATGGAGATATGTTAGAGTGGTTGGGGCTGGCCAATCTCGAATGAATTGGATATTTGTTGGATCCAAATGCACCCCCCGCTCATCAATATTGTATCCTAGATACTGAACCTGGGTCATTCCAAAAGTGCACCTCTCAAAATTGGCACACAACTTTTGTTTCCATAGTGTTTGGAGGACCTGTCAGATCTGGTGGAGGTGCTCTTCCCAATTTTGGCTGAAGATCAGGATGTCATCCAAGTACACCACCACAAATGAGTTGGTGAATGGTCGCAAGATGTCATCCATCAGCTGCATGAAGGTTTCAGGAGCATTTGTCAACCTGAAATGCATGACCAACCATTCGAAAAGGCCCTCCTTAGATTTGAAGGCAGTGTTCCACATATCAAAGGGTTTGATTAGTACCAGGTGATATTCGGATTTAAAATCAATCTTGTTGAAATTTTTTCCCCCCTGATTTGGTCCAGGAGGTCATCGATCCATGGGATTGGATACCTATTCCGGACAGTGATCTTGTTTAGCGCCTGATAGTCAATATAAAGTCTTCAGGTTTTGTCCTTCTTCTGTACCAACACGATCATGCTCCCATAGGGTGAAGAGATGGGACTGATGTGCCCTTTCTGCAACAACTCTTGGATCTGCTTCTTGATTTCATCATTCTTCAGAATGGAGCATTGATAGATTGGCCATTAGGCAGTGACACACCTTGGGTCAAATCAATGAAGTTCTTGACCTGACAGTGTACAGGAACCCCGTGGGTGAGGAGAAAATGTCGTTTTATTCCTCCACGAATTTGTCCATCTGTTGTCGTCGTATAAGGGAGTCTTGTTTGGAGGTTGTGGCCACAATATTATTCTTTCACCGTGGGAGAATCATAATGAAAACAAATTTCCTAGTTTGGGAAATAATCTTACAACATTACTTTGTAGTAATCAAAGAGATGGCAGAAGGCGGTACTACCTCTGGTATCCTGTACAACTTATATCCCAAATTAATAATAATAGAACGAGGCCTATAATCATACATAACATGTCGCTTCCACAATTATGGCTAGCCTAATAATACATCAGAAAATTCAAAAGGAGCAACATCAAACAATACCTCATCTATGAAGGGCTTGATGTTGTAGGGAAGGCGACACTTCTGGATGACGCGAAGATCTCTTTCTTGGTGAATCCACTCGATGGTATACAATTGCAGTTATGTTGTGGTTAGTAGGAAAAGCCACTTTACGACCTCTACTAAAATGAGGTTCTTTTGGCTTCTTCTATTGACAATGAATTGCAGTGGAGAACCCTTCACCCACATCTCAGAATGGAAGCAACGCTCCCCCTCCTATGGATCCTTGGGCTCCTCCCTCTGGAGCTTGGTGGTGGCAATGGTGGCATTGGGTTTTGGATCAATGATTTGCTCCCCTTTATCATTCCCCTTGTCTAGTTTTGAATAAGAATCAGAACATGCATCTAATTCGCATACCTTCAACTCGGCCACCAGCGACTGTTTGACCTGACACTCACTTGTTTTATGAGTGGAGCTTTTATAAAATTCACACGACTTCCTCGTGTCCTTCTTTGGATTTGTGGTGTTCTTCTTCGCTTGCTGCTTCGGATGGTTGTCCTAAGTCACCCCTCTTTGGATTTTCCCCTTGTTATGCGACTTGGGGGCACCTTTCCCTGACTTCAGATTTGCAGATCCAAATTCTCTCTTCTTCTGCTCCAATTTCTGCTCGATCTTGGCGGCATATCGATATGTCGCACCAAGCAAGGTAATTTCGAGGAAATCTATTTCCTCCTGAATGTATCTATGAAAATAGATGTGGTACTTGAGTACTAAATGTTTCTCTAAATATTTAATACTTAACTTTTTGCGCAGGGTATGGAACAAATTTGTCACCTCGTGCATATCTTGATCCCTTTGTTGTTGCAGCGTCATCCATTGGATGTACTTTTACTCATAGCTCCCCATGGGGTAATATTGTTCCTTGATTCTGACTCAGAATGAATTCCAAGTGGGTGTGGCTGAAAAAACTGAGGGTTCTTCCTCATCCCTCTATTCATAGTAGGTTTCCCACCAATCTTTGACATGGGGGGTGGATTTGAGGAGTGCAAGGGTAATATTTTCTCGATCAAGGAAATCATGGACCAAAAAATACCCTTCCAAAAAATTCAACCAGCTATCTACAACATTCGCATCTATCTAGCATTCAAATACAGGAATGTCGAAGTTGACTTGTACCTTGAAAGGAGTGGCGCCTCCACCGTGGTTGTTGGATGAAGATGTGTTGCCAGTGGGTAGTTGTTGAAGGATATGGGAAAATTTATCCATTATTGTGTTCCTTTATTTCTCGAGGCTCTCCTCGAGCAATATTTTGATAGTATTTCCTACTCTCTCTTATTTATTTTCTTCTATCATGGGAGGTCGTCGAGGTTTGCAAGGCTGATCTTGCAAAGGTTCAACCAGATAGAGCCCTAACTCCTTATACCCCAACATTGTTGGGGACATGCAAATAAAAATCGAGAATGATCAGATTGCTCTAATACCATTGATATGAATTTAATAAGGAATGAAATAGAATACAGATATAATCACAAATACAGAGATGCAACAGAAATAATATTTCATTTCATTAATATCAAATATTGAAAATGCTTACAGATAGAATTGAAAGAAACTAGCTCTGGCGATGGTAGCTTATCTCCGAGAAGAGTGTGGTGGCTACATGCCTCTAAACTATGTTACAATGAGGCTCAAGGGAATTTTTATTATTTAAAAGTAATAGAAAACCCTAAACAACCAAAACCATAACCCGAGGAGATGTAACACCAAGATTTTATGGGCCCTGTTGGGGTTAGTTGGGTAGCCAACTTCCCGGGGTCGTAATTTGGTCATATTATCTTTGTTTGGCACGTATGATATATCATTGGAAATATCTCTCAAAGGACTATATGTTTTTCTACAGAACCATGCCTTCGGCTATGGGACTAAAGTGAACCTCAAAAAAATTCCGTTTAGGGGGTCAAAATTGCTCCGAAAGTTCAGGACCCGAGGATTGCTAAAAATATAAGAAAACTGAAGAAAATTTCTAGGTGGAATAGGCGAGTGGACACCAATATCCACCTGGATCATTCCTAGATTAGGAGGTCATTAAAAAAAATAAGCTATCTAATAATCCCATGATGGCACATAAGCTTGACCTATGAAAGGAATACAACTGAGTGAGCTAGATGTTCCTTCATTTAGTTCTCCTCAAATTTGGATTGGAACTTTAGGATTTCAACTAGATCATGTTATTTTTCCAATCAATCTCCTATGTGGTCCTTATAAATGGAATATCTTCCACCTTTTTAAGGCATCTCATGAGGTTAGTAAGGTTGTCTTATGTCCCCTTATCATTTCCTATTAATAGCAGAAGCCCTTATTAAGTTGTTCATCGACATTGAGTTTATGGGCCTCCTCAAGGGTATCCAAGTAATCGATTAGCAGATTATATCTTAATTAATCTCTGTAGATAATATCCTTTGTTTCGTATCTCATTAACACAATGATCTTTTTTATTTGAAATCATTGCTCAAATTTTCTACAAATATATAGGTATGGTTATAAACATCAATAAATCTTGTATCATTTCCCATGATATGTCAAATCCTCTCCTTCGAGATACAATGTCCTTATTTCCCTTATAACATAATCCTTTGGAAGATGGATTTAAATATTTTGGTTTCCATCTCAAGCCAAAAGTGTTTCATAAAAATACAAAAGTGTGCATCTCACTTTGGGTGAATAGAATACTATCTCGTAACAGAGGTTGACACTTCTTAAAGAAACTCTCAAAAGCATACCTATGTATTGGATTTTGAACACAAAAATTTCAAAAGATATTATAAAAATCAGGAAATTTTACAATTCCTATGTGCCAACTCCTTCCAAGTAGGTGGAATCCCATTGGTAAAGTGGGAAAAGGTGGCATCCCCTAAAAAATTATGGGGTTGGGGGCTAAAAATACTTGGAAGCTCATAGCTTATAGAGGCTAGCCCAAAACACATCCTTATGGGGATGTGTTTTGAATGAAAATTATTTACAAAATGAATCAATCGATGAGTGGTTTCAAAAGACAATTAAATATTATAAGAGCTCCATCATCTAGAATTGCTTGGTATCAACCTTTCCCTTTATAATATGATGGCAGCAAGCAACCCATAAGGAAATCTGGACACAACGCAGTGTAGAATTAAAACTGGTTATAGGCATTGCAAAATATTTTCGTAGCGCCCTTTTAGAAAACTTGTAGGAACTACAAAATATTTTTTTATCACTTCCAAAAAAAAAGCTCTCTCGAAATGTGAAGCGATTTGGTCCTCTACCAAATGATCTCTCACTGGCCTCCAATGCTCAGGGAATGATCTCCCTCATCTCCCTTACCAACGGTTATGCTTAGGCTCCCATGAAAAACATGTGGCAGTTTCCAAACCAAAGGATATGTTTCAATGCTTAAATCGCTCAGATTTCCACGCTTTCCTTCTCAAATAACAATCTCCTAATGTCTCTCTTCGTCCAAAATTCCCTCATCGTATTAATGGGTCATCCTCCATTAGTAAAACATGTCACTTCCTACCAGAAAGATGCGTTGCAAAAATATGGTTTGGATCACATTAACAATTACACATAATTACCACATATCAAAAATTGAACATCCATAAGAACATAACGCTACAGGCCTTTGATCACACGAATTCTGGGATGAAATAGGAGGTAGAAATAATAACACAAAGTTATGGAATGAGCGTGTTACATGCGTATTTTATTTATTTCACATGTACACACTCGGAAGTAGGATAAGAGGCTCCCCTCCTCCTCAATCAATGCTCCTTTTATGCACAATATTTTGCAACTTATTAAATTCCCCTTTCTCTCTACTTGAGGGAAGTCGAAAATACGCAATAGAAATGACTCTTCATTCCTAGATTCTTCAAATTATTCAAACTCTGTATTTACATTAGATGTTTAGAATTTATTCAAAGGTAATAAAAAATAATTTTTAGCTCAACATGTGATAAATCCACCATATTATGATTCCCCACCCCTTTCTTCATCAGGAACTTGATTTAATGCTCATGCATAAGACTCCCCATGAAGGAAATATCATGACCTCTTGCTCATAAGATATTATACATAGAAACGTGCCTTTTGCAGAGATGGAACACTCATATATGTAGAATCCTCCATCAGAAGGTCCTTCCACTTCACCAAAAACTCCATATTCTATTTTCCCAAGTTGTACTTTGCAACTCTTGTGTCTAAGATCCTCTCAACCTTTGGAAATTTTTCCATAGGCATCTACTTCAACCAATTTTTTTCACTAATTTCTCCACTGCTCCCATTGTTGTAGTGTAATCTTCATTACCAGCTTGATAGGGATACAATCATACATATCGAAGATAGTTGAGATACATAGGTCCATAGGTAACTCTAGTTCATAGGAATTTGCAGAAAAATTTGTGAGTATTATGCAAGGTCTTATTTTCTTCATCTTGAGCTTGTTATACTCTCCTCTTCGGAATATTTCTTTTCTCAAGTGTGCTAAGGCCATGCACCCTACCTCAAAGTTTACCTCTCTTCTTCTTAAATATGTTCTTTGTTTGTAATTATGGTTTCTATCCTATAGGATTTTTTTATTTCCTCATGCAATTCAATCATTGTTGCTGCAAAATCCTCCCCATCAACACTCCTCTGTTCAAATTTTCCAAAATATCTCATCTCACAAACTCCTCTAGGATACATTCCATAAAATATCTGAAACAAACTCTCCCCAGAGCTCCTATTTGGTGAATCATTGTATGCGAACTCAACTTGATATAATACATTATCCCACTTCTTGGGATGCTCTCCCATAAGGCTCCTCAATACATTTTTGAGACTCATGTTCACAACTTCAGTTTTTCCATCATATTATGGATGATAGGCTGAGCTGAAGTTCAATTTTGTTCCAAGATTCTTCCACAAAGTCCTCTAAAAATGTCCTATGAATCTAGTGTCTCTATTAGAGATTATACTCTTCGACAAGCCATGCAATTGTACAATATCATTGAAGAAAAAATGAGCCACAAGTGTAGCATCACTAGTCTTGCAACCTTGGATAAAGTGAGCCATATTGTTGCATCCTCGGTAAGCCCAAAACAAAGTCCATACTCACAAACTCACATGGTCTAAAAGGAATGGAAAAAGGACTATACAATCCAATATTCTAACTCGTTCCTTTAGCATGTTGACATACCCTACATCTTCTTACATATTTATGCACATCAACTCTCATATATGGTGAGAAGTAGAAGTGTTCTAGTTTCCCAAGTGTCTTGTCCACACCAAAATTCCCTGCCAATCCTCCATTGTGCTTCTCTTGCATCATATTCTCTGTCATTGAACAACGAGGGACACATAATTGATTGTTATTTAGAAAAAACCATCTTTAAACATAAAATCCCTCCATGATTTTTTATCTATGCTCATGGGTGTTATCACAGGAAAATCGGACAAGAAAAATGACATCATGAAATGTAAAGCAGAAGGATTTACAGGGATGAGAAACATTAGAGAATCTGAAAAATTTAAAATTTTCTAAGGTCAAGAGGCAAAATGTCAAATTGCACACCAAATACACAAGAAAAATGTGCTTTGCAATGGTCTGCATGGATTTCCCTCCAAAAGTCGCACAGTCCTGGGAGTGGCGGAAGTCACCATCCGAGACCAACTAACACACTTCAGGAGAAGATCCTCCACTTGAGGCCACCCAAGGACAACCACCTAGAGCCACCTTGGGACCTCAAGTGAGTAGACAAATGAATCAACCCCTGCTCTTGGGTCACTATCCACATGTGTGCTAAGAGAGGGAAGACGGATTTGATTTTGCCTATAAATTGCCACCATGAGAAGAACAAAATGAGAACACATTGTTATGATGGCCAAATTTTCCATGAGAAAAACAACAATGTGTGATGCGAAAAAGCAATAGAGTTATAGGATTCAGTTGTTGGCCACCCAAAAACTTCAATCCCTTAGGAGAAGAGAGAGGCCTTGCAGAATCAACTCAAGGGTAAAAACATCCTTGCACTAGGTCTTAGAACTCCATAGTTCTAAGGATCCTTTGGCAAGTGTGTAACGTTCTACCTTTCTTTTACTAATAACATTCAATAAGAGGGGATTTTATTCCACCATTTGTATTATTGTCTCGTTTGACTCATGTGAGATTGTATTTTTGTTTTAGTTTAGTTGTGTTTCTTCTTTTTATATGCAACATACTACATTCAATAATTTAGTGTGTTTTATATATATTAGCATGTGTTCACTAACCTGTTAACCATATTTTCTGCATGTGACCATAGCTAGTAGGTTGCAACCACTCCTACCAAGCATCGATGTGTTTGGTTACTTGTGCATAAAAACCACCACAACAACGGGCTTCTTGCATGCTTCAAAGGCCTCTCGAAAATCAACATCATCCTCATACAAGTCGTTTAAATAAGTAAAGCCCAAAATCTGCACATGGAGCTATTGCATGATCAAGCTCCTCCTACTCAAAGAATCGACTACCTTGTTCTCTTGTCCACTCACATGTTTCAGAACAAAGCTAAAACTCTGTAGGAATTCCACCCACTTGGCATGCTTATGGTTCAATTTTTGCTGCTCCATTATATACTGTAATGAAAAATTTTCAGAGAACAAAACAAACTCCCTCAAGATCAAATAGTGCCTCCAGTTCTGCTATGCTTGAACCTCCACATAGAATTCCTTGTCATAAGAGGATTATTTTTTCTTTGATTCATTCAAATTCTCGATAAAATATGCAACAGGTCTACCGTATTGACTCAATACTACTCCAATGGTTGTACCACTAGCATTGCATCTGACTTGGAAAATTTGATTGAAGTCAGGTAGCTTCAACACTAGTTTCTCAGATATCTTCTTCTTCAAGACCGAGAAGCTTTTCTTTGTTTTTTTTGTCCAATAAAATGTTTGTATGTCCTTATTGATTATTTATCCTTCGAAATACCCTTCTAGTTCATTGATCCAATCTAGCAAATTATCGACTACCAAACTACCATCATAGGTGGAAAAATCAAGTTTTGGTATTGAAATTAAACTTAACATTGACCTGAATAGTTTAACTTTTGAAGCTTCATCCACAGGTGTTGTTATTTCTATTGTAGTTTCTTCCTTTGATATTTTGGCATATCTAGCCTCAGGGTCTCGCTACCTACTGGTCTCCATGACCTCTAAATAATCTTGCAACCTTTGTATCTCTTCTTGGAGTTATGCATTAGATATGGGCCTCCCTCCATGACCTTGTCCTCTTCTTACTCACATTTCCATCTCTCTTTTTCATAGACAACACCACCAATTTCAAAAAAAACTCCACCACAAATGTAGCTCTACTTCAAACCTGCTCTGATACCAAAAATTGATGCCAACAAGTAGCCTGAAAGGAAATCTGGACATAATGCAGTTCAAAAATAAAACTGGTTGTAGGCGCTATGAAATATTTTTGTATTTCCCTTCTAAAAAACTTTTAGGTGCTGCGAAATATTTTCGTTGCACTTCTAGAAACTTTGTTTTTTCTCTTTGGAATTTGAATGATATCCCACATCTCCCTTACTAATGGTTATGTTCGGGATGCCAAAAAAAAACACGTGGAAACGTCCAGACTAGAGGCTTTATTTCAAGAACCAAATCACTCATATTTCCATGCTTTCCAACTCAAAGAATGATCTCCTCCTGCCTCTCTTCGTCCAACATTCCCTCATCAAGTTAATGGGTTGTCCTACATTAGGAAAACATGTCATTTCCTGCAAAACAGAAAAGCTGCAAAAATATGGTTTGGGTCACATTAATAAGTACGCATAATGAACACAGCTCAAAAATTGAAAATCCACATGTACATAATGATATAGGCCTTAGATCACATGAATTATTTGATGAAATCAAAGGTACACACAAGATGAATTGAGAGATAATAACACAAAGTTATAGAATGAATGTGTTGCACACTTCTTTTATTTATTTCACATGTATAGACTCGAAGGCAGGAGAATAGGCTCCCCTCCTCCCCAATCCATGCTCCTTTTATGCACAATATTTTTCAATTGATTTGATTCCCCTTTCTCTCTAATTTATGGAAGTAAAAAAGACACAACAAAAATGAATCTTCATTCCTAGACTCTTGAACTTATTTGAACTTTGTATTTACATTAAATTTTTAAAATTTCTTCAAAGGTAAAAAAATTTATTTTCTAGCTCAACACGTGGCATATCCACCACATTTTCAACCCCCCTCCATTTCTTCATCACGAACTTGATCTAATGCTCCTGCATCACAATAATTGGATGGTATGATGCATTAGAAATGGTAAGAGAGTAAATTTGGGGGAAAACCTTTGGCTAGGAGATGGTGATGACTACCATCTATCACGCCCTCACATTTTTGTGATCCACCAGTCAAGTCAATATTTCCTTGTTGATGTTAAAGCATAATATTTAAGAAGGAAACTCATCAAGAGGATTCTCTGAGCCAAAATTATGCCTTCTACTAGAGCTAGAGTCATTTAGGTAGTTTCTATTAGAGAAGGAGGAAATAGTTTGGTGACTCAAAAATAGGGCCATATGGATAAAGGAAGGAGATAATAACATAAGTTTATTTGATTAGTTTCCTTCCTACATGCAAGAATACTATTTGAGAAATAAAGAGGTCATAAATATCAAAGGATCTCTCATTTCAGGATAAGGCTTGTGAATTTAGAGGTTACTTTGAAGCTCTATTTAAATAGCTAGGTGTGTTTCCCAAATAGGAAATCATTGAGGTGATTTAAAAATTTCCTATGGTCCTCACTAATGATATGAATAAGTTCATGGAAGAAGATCTATTAGAAGATGAGGTAAAGTTAGTTATCCATACTCTCCAAAGAGGTAAGGGTGATGAGTCTTATAGTCTTCTAGTGGAATTTTACATAGATTTCTATGATTTTCTAAAATAATATCTCCTAAAAGTAGTTAAGGAAGTAGTTGGGATAATTATTAGGGACACAAACAATAATCCATAAAGTATAGGATGGATGCAATTTCAAATATTTAGGGTTGTCCCCTATTGTAATGTCATATACAATGTGATTTCCAATGTCATCTCCCATCACCTAAAGTGAATTGCAAGTGATCTTATCGTAGAAGAGTAATTTCAATTTTTTATGGCCAACACATCCACAATGCGATCTCCCTGGCTTAGTAGGTCGTTAACACAACGAAGCTATCTAACAATCCCATGATGGAACACAAGCTTGACCTTTGAAAAGAATACAACTGAGTGAGCTAGATGTTCCTTCATTTAGTTCTCCTCAAATTAGGATTGGAACTCTAGAATTTCAACTAGATCATGTTATTTGTCTAATCAGTCTCCTATGTGGTCCTTATAAATGGAATCCCATCCACCTTTTTAAGGCATCTCATGAGTTGAGGTAAGGTTCTCTCCTCTCCCCTTATCATTTCCTATTAATAGCGAAAGCCCTTATTAATTTGTTCATCGATGTTGAGTTTAGACACCTCCTCAAGGGTATCCAAGTAGTCAATCAACAATTTATATCTCAATTACCCTTTGTAGATGATATTCTTTGTTTTATATCTGGTTAACACAATGATCTTATTGATTTGAAATCATTGCTCAATTTGTTCTGCAAATATATAGGTATGGTTATAAACATCAATAAATCTTGTGTCATTTATCGTAATATGTTAGATGATCTCCTTCGAGAGATAATGTTCCTATTTCCATTTTCTAACACAAGTCTTTGGAACATGGACTTAAATATTTGGGTTTCCATCTCAAGCCTAAAACTATAATTTTTTTCATTGCCTCTAGTTGTATAAAAATATGAAAGTGTGCATCTCACTTTGGGTAAATAGAATACTATCTCGTAACAGAGGTTGACACTTCTTAAAGCATTCCTTGAAAGCATCCTTATGTATTTAATGTTGATCACAATAATTTCAAAGGTATTACAAAAATCAGGAAAGTTTCCATTTCCTTTGTGCCAACTCCTTCCAAGTAGGTGGTGTTGAAAATGGCAACAAGAAATGTTGAAAATGGCACCAAGAAATATTCTAATTTAATTTTCCCTTGAATTAAATTAGAATAAAATTGTAATTCCACATCACAAGACAACATGTACGAGTTAACTAAGTTAGTATGACCTAGTTGGTTCAATTAATTCGAACTGGGGGTCTCATTGAGCCATGTAGAGTGTCTCCTACAATATAGAATCCCTCGTTGATTTTGTTTTGAGTTGTAATTAATTAACTCAGTTTATTTGAGTTAAAATTAGTTTAACTAGTTCTACCTAATGGAGGAACTAGTGAGAGGTCAAAGAGTGGAACTTGGACTTGAACCACATCTAGTGATCAATCAAATAACTAATTATTCACTCATAAATAACTCATGCATATCATTTCTGGGAAATACCTAGTGGATATTGGAGTTCAAGGCCAGTGTACTATCAGTTGTATAATCATCCAAATTGTATAGGTGGTGCATGCAGTTATAGGAAGGCCCTAGATGGATTGTGCAGTATTGGATGGGGATTTCCTTAATTAATAGGGGCTAATTACCCAAGGAAACAACGCAAGGAAATATGGATCCTTGAGGGCATAAAATTGGTTATGTATTGGCCAAGTCTTGTCTAAGAAGTAGTGAGATAGATAGAGATAATGCAGAGGTTTCTCTGGTTGGAGAAAATAATTGTAATCTTCTCATATTTTCTAGCTTATGAAATATACATATAGTGTGTCTTTTAGGTGTGTCTTTCCCCAAAAAATATTTGTGTAATGTGTGATTGAAATTCATTCTCTTTCATGTTTTGTGATTTCATGATCGTAATTGGTTTCCGCAATCAGTAGAGTAGATTCAAGTATATTTTTTTAACATATTCCAATTATCCATTTGAATATAGGTGGATTTTATACTCTAATTGAATGCATGGAAATAACTGCAATGGGATGCATGTGGTATCTCGAAAGCGATGCCTCGACCAATATGGCAGACAATAGAGACCTCTTTAGTGACTTAAAGGAGAAAGACCTCAAGCAAAACATAGAGTTTGGTGATTATGGGAGGTATAGTGCGACCGATATTAGTATATTTACTTTTCAGAGGGAGTATGTCTCCCCTCTCAGGCTAAAAAATGTGATTTATTTTCTAGGACTAAAGAAGAATATTTTTTCCATTGTGGTATTGGAAGACTAAGGAGGATACGATGTGATATTTAACAAAGGAAAGGTTTTCCTTAAAAAAATCACCACATGGTGGGTGAAGCAGATCAGTGTGAAAGTCAAGAAACTATGTGCACTTAAGGTAGAAGATTCGTGCAAAGCCTTGAGGAGCAAGGAAAAGGTTAGAGACTTGGTGGTTGAGAGGGAGCATGAATTACCTCTCAACAGGAAGCCTTAGAAGTAGTCTTAGCAAGGTGTGGAGCAACCACAATTGGAGAAGCAGAGAGGAGGTTGAGTGGAGACATCCACTCAAGCCAAGACCTATAGTAGGGGGGCATTTCAAACTAAGTGGGAAGAGGGAGAACGTGTATCCATAACTCCAGGACATAGGTGGGGTGATGTGAAGAAATAGTCCCAAGAGTGCAGAAATTTGGGCAGGCTCCATTGAAATTTTTTTTGTCTCGTGGATAATTACCTTGCTACAGGTGCCCACATTATACAATAGCAGGATGTATGAGTGGTAGTTGATGCAGTCAGATGATAGAGTGACAAATGCATATACTAGCAGTAGTCAACTACTAAGGAGCATAGTGCAGAGTTGGCATCAATGCAGATGTCACTGTGCAGAGTCAGCAGTAGCATGAATTTTTTAGTATACCATGCAGTAGCTAGTATCAGTCAAAGACTCAGGGGACAAATGCATCATACTGATCATAATTGATTCGGTTTGTTTATTTTTTTGGGTACATTTCAGTTGAATATGTTTCAATAGCAATATCAACAGTGAGAAGTGTTGCATGAAGAACATCCCAAAGGTACCAAATTAGGATAGAGTTGAATTACTTTATTTTTGAGAAGGAGTGTTGAAAATGGCAACAAAAAATGTTGAAAATGGCACTAGGAAAGTTTCTAATTTAATTTTCCCTTGAATTAAATTAGAATGAAATTGTAATTCCACATCACAAGTTCACTTGTATGAATTAACTAAGTTAGTATTAATTATTTGGTTCAGTTAATTTGAGTTAAGCATCTAACTTGAGTCGTGTAAGGTGTTATACCACTACAAATTTTTGACAAAGCAAAGTAGGGGGCTAAATTGTTTTTGAGCCTTCAAGGAATGCATCTCCCCTGAAGACACATCATCCTTGAAGTCTCCTGTGCCTTTGCCTTTGATAAATTTTCCTCTGCTGACTCCCTTTACAAGGTCTCATTGATTACATAAATTCTGCTCCAAAAGGCCTACATTAACCCTTATATCCCTGCAGAATGTCCCTTTTCACCTCTTCTTCATTTGTCAAAACCCCTTTTCTTTACCCAAAAATCACCCCCCTAATCCTTCTAAACTTCTCCAAAAATTCCCCCTAAGTCCTACACATACTCCTCGGATTGGTCGTTTAAACCCCCATTACCCCTATCGTTGCCCTTCATTGCCCTCAAATTGCACTACAAATGGGCAGCAAACCCACTTTGCAACTTACATTATGCGTTAGCCCCTTTCTGCCAGCCCCTCATCCTTTTCTCCACGAGACCCGGGCGCTGAAACCGAGCGCTGGCCCGAAAGGCGCTTACCGTAGATGGATATCGGATGCAGTTTCAACCGTCGATCTGTATAGATCAAATGGCGATCGTAGCTCCCACAGCGTCCATTTTTCACCCCGTTCATTGCCCCGATCGTGCCATCGCCGTCTTTATCTGCAGATCCGATGGTTCGGAGTCTACCCGCCCCGGTGATCCCCGCGTACTATTCAAAAACCATCCGGTTTCTATCGCACCACCTTTGGGCGGAGGGAGGTATTTTCCGATAGGCCATTGATTCCACTCAGCATTCGACACGTGGCTCCGACAATATTTCAAAACCACTACCCCATCGTGCATTAACGTTCATCCGCGGATGCGTAGCGATATGCACGTGCACTGTCTAATCTGGGGCAGTTGATCCAACGATCGTCGTTCCACAGAGCTGCGCACGAGTTAACCCATGGCATTCGTACCCCTAGCCCACAATCCATCGCCCTCCTACGTGCTTTCCACCATCGATCTCCGCCGAGATCGGACGGTCCAGATTTAATTGCCCCTCCATTGACCACCCCGCCATCGCCCGGTCCCGCCACGTCACCCCCACGTGTATCCACTGTACATCCGCCGATCCCATTGCATATATTTGTTCAAAAGTCGAGTTTGTTAAGGTTTTTCATTTAATTTTCCTCTGCGCTACGCCAAGCTTCACCAAGGATTCCCTCTATCATTCTTGTGCATTGTTCCGCCATTTCACCATCCGCATGACCATTTTCATCATCTGCACTGCATCCATTACCCCCATTCATGGATTTCATAACAAGTTTTCTGTTTTGCAGGGTTTTGAGGTGGTGAAACCCGCCATGATTTGCACCCGCTGTTAGAGTGACATAAAACACAGGAAAGACCGTGTGCAGAGGCAGAAATCATGAAGAAAACCCGAGGAGGTCCTACGACAGGACTTGCATTAAAAGACCAGGGTATTACTCTGTGAAAATGTCCCGGCGTCATTAACACACAGATTTCACAGTCAGAGATTTAAATTAAGTAGCAGAGAGCTTAAGGCACGCAAATGAAGATATATAAGCCTTATGTTCAGAGATTTAAAGGTAAAGAATCAGATTGAAGACCCATGGATCACGCAGAAGGTGCAGCACGAAAATCAGTGTGTCAGGGTTTCTACATCAGCAGAATGTTTTTTCCTAAAAAAGGATGCAGCACCCATGCAGCTTTTATTATACGCCGTGCTCCTAAAGAAATTTCCACCCTAACAACAGTCTGAAGCTACCAGAGCATTTGTTTCATAAGTATGGCAGACTTCTTAATCATTCATTTATCTTTTGTTTATTCACCAATAGTACCACAGAGTCCTGCAGCCAAAGTACGTTAGAGACATACCTGGAGTAAATAGAAGTCTGATGAGGACCACCCTTTCATCCACAGAGTGCCAGAATTGAAAGCTCAGAATTTAAACAGAATGGGCTTCGGCCTTCTTCTTTACTGAAGTTTTAATGCTGCATTTAGTTTCCACCTACCTCCTCAGCCCATCTTTTTGCTATAAAATTTCATGAAGAAACATTGTAAAGGTTGTTGATCAGTTATCAGAGAACTGCAAGTAGTTTCTTTGAGACACAATCTCTGTGTAAAGTTGTAAGATAGGCTGAGGAATATGATTTCAGACTGAGTATTCGGCTATTGGCATTGTTGTACTTGAATGGTATTGCTATTCAATATGACAAGCACATTTCTTTGGATCCTGATCTAAAGCAGCGGTGATGTTTTCCTATCTCTGTGTTTAATTCATTTCATTTCGTTTCTGCTGGCTTGCATCAGAATATTGGCATAGGATTTACCCTTGTTAGGTACTCTATGTTTCTGCTCTCCTTGCCTTTGATGTTTTCTACTATATGTGTGATCTAAGAATTTATTTCAGTTAATATAACCAGTGTAGTGGATGTTATTGCCCGCTCTCTGATGTATGAATTAAATAAATTAGTTCTTAGATGTTTCTTGTTAAGGATTTAACTGGAAGATTTGGGAACACTATGGATTAGAGTTAGCCCTGTCCACTAGGATCCTTGTGCGACCAGCTGGTCTTTAACTATGTGTTCTAAACCTTTACTGTCTCTCCTCTCCTACCATTCCATATCACACTATCATCTTTAAGATCCAACGTTTTAGATGACTAGCCCAATTGAAAGCTTGCACATTGGATAGTAAGAAAATCCTTTCCTAACTCCATTGTCCAATGGTTTGAATGCTCCCTGGAATACTTCACCTCTGCCTTATCCCTCTTTGCTCATCCTTGTCTTACATTGAACCCTTCTTTCCTAATAACCAACACCCAAACAAACAATCAAACAAACAAACTCTGAGCCTTATAACTGAGCTTTCAAAGACATAAAACTTTTTCTTATATAGAGAGATCCCTCTCTAGACCCAGGAGGGCTAGATCCTGAGGTCTGAAAGTGGTTTGATGTTGTCTCATCTTTTGGTCTTGCCAATCTGGCCAAAACATGGGAACCCGAACATAATGGTGACTCCGCTGGGGAAAATCTGAGTACCATCCATCTTACTACATCATAAGAGCCTCAGAAACCTAAAATCTCTGGTTAGGTTGGTAGTTAAGAACTCATATTCGCACATCAACCTCTATACCTTTTTTTGTGTTCTCCCATACTCTTGGACGGAGTCTAGAAAGGGCCAGGTAGCCTCCATATTTCACACTCTTTCAGAGGTGACATATCTAGTAAATTCCCTCCCAGTCAATCTCTAGTTAGAGTTTGTTGTGTTTGTAAGATATCCCTGAAAGGGGACATCTCATAAGCACTGTGGTGGACAATGTGCCCTCCAAAAACATTCTAAACCTTCCACCTGGAAACTCCACAATTCCTAAATGATTTAAAGACTCTAATGGTGATCAGTAGGCCTGCTGATTATCTTGGTTCACTTTAGACTCCACTGGGAGACCAACCTCCATAGCAACATCAACCACGGTAGAAGTAACAAGTAGGGTTAAGCTGCTTGGTTAGAAAACAACATTCTGGCTTCAAGAACCATTCACACAAGAGCTTACCCTAACCCAGACCCACCTAAAATAGTTGATAACCCTGAGAGCATCCTCAAGAGATCTCCTACACCTAAAGGACCAACTATTTCCATCCACATCCATAGAGCTAACTCTGCTCCAGAAGACCTTACAGCTCTATCAGACCTATTTTTTGACCTAGACCTACCAAACAGCTTACCTAGAACTAGGTCATTCAGTGTCCTAGACTAGCCAAACCTTGAGCTCCATGGTTCACCACCTCAAAGTGGTAAGCACCTTGGGATTAGACAGACCCCTCCATCTACACCTCCTGATATACACTTCATTCAAAACTTGGGGCTCAGTCACCCTTGATCTGCTCATCAGTCTTCTGCTAGTCATAATATCCCTGTCATCCATATACCAGCTGCTCAAGTCAACCCTTTACCTCATCAAAAAATAATTATGGCAGCCTGGTATGCACCTTTGGTTTTACCTCAGCCTCTAGTACCCTTACCCAATGATTATCAATCAAAGATCCCACACTTCACTGCAAAAGAATCTACCACAACCCAACACCATGTAGATAGGATGGAAGATTCTTTTGACTTCATGGAAATTGATGATGATATAGTCAAAATGAGAATCATTGCCCAGAGCTTAGGGGGCGATGTGAATAAATGGTTCAAGGGCCTACCTCCGAGTAGCATTAATGATCTTCCATCTCTATATCAGACTTTCATAAACAAATGGGAGGTTAAGGCCAACCCTCGCCAACTCCTAGTAGAATATATGAGCCTTAAGAGAAACATAGGAGAGAGTGTCCATGATTACACAACGAGATTTAACAGCATTTACAATGCTCTCCCTCCACATATGAACCCTCCCCAAGGTATGGCCCTAGCGAAATACCCTGAAGGCTTTGATGCTGACATGGCCTATCAGCTTAGGGATAAAGAGTACAACACATTGGAAGACATGCAGAAAGGAGCATTGAATATAGAAGCCAACTTGATTGAGAAAAGGGCAAGACTGAGAGCTGAGAGAAGGGTAACATACAGAGATGACAATGTAGCTTCCACATCTGACCCCAATTATGACCGTCTATCTAAAAATGTGGAAGAGCTACAACAAATGGTAAAAAAAATGGTTGTCACAGTTAGTAACCAAAACAGAAATCAAAGCCATAACCAGAACTAGAACTTTAGAAGAAACAATGCCACCCCCAATAGACAAAGAGAATCAGATCAACAAGTTATTCCCCCATTCCAAGAGAATTTTCTTGATGAAGATGAGGGAATCATAGAAGAGTTTGAGGGGAATGCAATAAACATGTTTGAAATAGAAGACTCAATCCATAACTTTTATTCAGAAGAAGATCAGCCCTCACCCTCATATTGGGATGAGGAAAGATCAGAATCTGAAGATTACAGACTTGGATTTGAAGATGCCATCATGCAGGTCAGACAATATGAACTTAGGAGCAAAAAGAGCCAAGACACTTCCGAACCCACATCTCCCGAGGTAACCATTAAGAAAATTCCTAAGAAGACTTCTAAAGTGACTACTGAAAGAAGCAAGCCATCAACTGAGAGTTTTGGAAAAAACAAAGAAAAATACAACCAACAAGTTGATAAAAAAAGTCAGCCCACTAGCAGCACTAGCACTGCAGTTATTGCCCCTGATAGAACAATCCCAAACACTATACATAATGAGAATCAACACACTGATTCAGCCACTAAGGCAATGGCTAACAAAACAGAGTTGAACATTCCAAAGAGAGTGTCCACTTTCAATTTGGAGAGTGAGATTGCAAAAATTAAAATCTTTGTCCCACTCTCTGAGCTAGCCACTCAGGATGTATATAAAGGCCAAATTTTGAAAGCATTAAATTTAGGTGAGAACAGTGACACTGTAAATCTGAGTGATGATCAACCTGCCCTTCTGTTTGGTCCAAATATAGAAGGAAAGTTTCAGGAAGGGGTAGTGCCCCCTTTTTATATGAGTCTTAATATCCATGATAAGATTCTCCACAATGCAATGCATGATTCCGGGGCATCACACAACCTGATGCCTAAAGTAGTGATGGAAAGATTAGGCCTAGATATAACTCATCCCTATAAAGACCTATATTCATTTGATTCTAGTAGGGTAAAGTGTCTTGGCCTGATCAAAGATTTATGTGTGAGCCTGTTGAAGCCTAGAAAATCTCTGCGTCAAACATTGGGGAAAACCACCCGGTCGGGACCTTAGGACAGCTCCTTTTCTGTTTGGTATGGTGGCTCCGACTGGATTTAAAGGACCAGTTTCCTGATAACTAAATGGGTTGGTGATGGGTTGATTTGGATGAGTGGAAATGGGACTAAATTGACTGAAATAAAACTATCTAATTTAAGCTAAATACTGATAAAGAAATTCTAAGATTAACCCAGGAAATCATATGTGAATACAACTTAAAGTTATTCCAATTTAACAATAACCATAAAAATGTATTATCATTTAAATCGAAATGTGCAGAAACAAACAAAGATAACTCTGTTTAAGAAATTAAAGAGAGTTGTATTAGCATATTGCATTCATCATAATATATCATCTACATATATTTATGAAAGAATAACATTTCAATTATACTCGAAACTATATGTAAGAAATGTTGTAGAAAACCAAATATATACTAAATGATAGCAAATTTTAAAGCGAATATCATAAGACAAAAGAAATCAACTAAAAACGGATAGAAATACCTTATTCATCTTGAAAGCTTTCAAATGAGAATTTGATACTCTAATCCGGTAATTCGATGCGAAATCAAATCCAAGGTACGGAAATGCAACACTTTAAAGATAATTCACGCAAAAATCACCGGATGTGATCCTTGATAAACTATAAAAGTCGATGGAGTACAGAAATGTAATCTCCAAGTCAAAAAATATAATAATCCCAGGACCCTTCTCTAAATACATGAGAAGGGTTTAAATACTACTTAGCTAAATCTAAAAATAGTATATTACAAAAATTAAGGATTCGGTTTAATGACCATCCTTTTCCTAGGAAAAAAATACGGTAAAATTAAAACTAAATCTAAAACAAATACTAATATAACTACTTATGAACATTTGATCTTTAAACTTGCGGGCATCTAGCATAGTTTTTAGAAGATGTGGTTGAGCCGACTCGAGTCAAGCTGTCACGAAAAAGACGGAGTCGGCAAGTGTAGGCGCAATCTTCTCGGTAGAATTGATGATACAATTAAGCGCCTTCGTCTTGTTTGTGATGGCTTCATAAGTATGTCAGTAAGAGTCCCAATTTAATCTTGTCGGCCCTTGGATTGATTTTTGCTCTTTCTTAACGCCTTTTTGCCTCCATTACATTTGCAGTTGATTCACTGTAGGAGATATCCGGAGACGGCTTTGAAAATCAAATTAGCTTTGTGCAAATTATCATTTACACAATCGGTAGGGAGCATTTACTCTTTTTGTGGCACGCCTCCTCTGCTTCTTCTACGCCTTCGATTTGTGCATCCCAGTTGATTGAAAAGTGTTTTCTTTATGGTTTTCATTAATAATGGGTGCACCAGCTTTTCTGCCTTCTTCTGTTTTTTTCCATACCAAATAATCATTGATCTTTTCATTAATTAAATCATAATCATTTCGTAAATCTACGACATGATTTGTGATTTTATCACTCTCTTGGCAAAAAGAATTCCATTGCAAGATATTTTGGCATAACACTTCTTCTTGTTGCAGTAGTTGATTGTTTAAAGAGATAGTTTCTGAAATAAACTCTGGAAGCTTAGGATCATCTTTGTGCTGATCTTGGATAATCTGTATTTGTTTTTCTTTATCAGCCAAACTTTTTTGATGTCCAATTTGTATTTCTTGAAGTTGTTGCTGTAACTCTTCAAGTTTCAACTGTGCTTCATTATTGGCCTGTACCTGTTGCGATTGTTGTTGTAGAACTTTTATCTCTTCTTCTTTTTCATTTAATAAGAGTTGTATCTCAAATGATTTGTCAATAGTTGCAGAAGCATAAGCCCCTGTCATTTGAGATAACTTAGCAAGATTATCAGTAGGCTCTGTGGCAGGATCCTTCCACAAGACATCTAGTTGTTCTGCTTCAGTAGCAATTGCACCTTCTAACTTTCTCTTTTTTCTTTGTTTCTTCACTACTGCTTTGTATTTTGGATTGTAGAATACATCTAGAGGAGGAATGTCCTCTACATTAAGTACAATTTTAGAGGAGGGTGTGATAGGTATGTGCTCAGTTACTGTGACTGTGCTACTTATTCCTGTGTTCAAAACTTTGGTTGTTTGTACAGGGGTCTGTACATTCTATCCTTCTACATTAATCAATTGATTAAAGCTTTCCCATTCTTTGTCTAATTCAATGGTGACTGATTGTTGCTGGACATTGGTCGGAGGAGGATTTGTCTGTTGAGAAGTCAAAATTTGCTGTTGAGGAATTTCTTTCGATTGAGCAGAATCTTTCACTGATTCTTCAATTTTATCTTCCTTTTCATGAGACTTATTGGAACGTTCAGAAGTCTCTCTTTCAGATTTTGACTTAGATTTATCTGTACTCGAACTGTTGTTAAGACTAACACTAGGAGTTTGTTCCCTTGCGGGTTCCAAGCGTAGATTTTCCAAAGGAATAGTAGTTAGTCTTCTCTCTCTGTAAAGTTTGAATTCCTGGAATTCCTCTGGAGATAACTGCATTTGAGCTGAACTCAAAACTTCTTTAAATGAACTTCTTGTTTGGAACATATCATCAAAAAGATCCTGTTCCCCAGAAAATTCCCTTACTCTGATTGCATTGGTAAAATTCTTAACAATATTATTTGGGTCAAATAACCTTCTTGAAAATTTGAACAATTGTAAGCATGTAATGTTGCTTACTTCTTTGAATGCATGTCCAACATCAAACAGTGAAAATGTTCCACAGTTTATGGGAAATTGTGGCCAAATGCCTTTCTTCTTCTCTTTTAATTCCTTTGTTAAACCTCCTTGGCCACAGGTCTGATAAGCAATCTCCCAAGCTACAAGTCTATCTGGAACATATAGGGGTAAAACATGGGGGGAAGCAGAACTTCCGAAAACCCTAACATAAGTGAACAATTCTTCTCCAAACCATCTCGCGACGGGGAGAATGTCAACCTCTGTTTCTGGGGATAACCTTGGGGCATCCTTATTATGCAATGTTTTGTACAATGGCAGCATTATTCCATGACAAATTTGGTAAAAATGGGGGACAAACTTAGACTCCCATAGTTCTTTATGGTACACATGAATAGGCAAAGGATCGTGGATATTCCATTGCCAACCCATCACAGGGAATTTAGAGACATAACAGATAGCGTCCATGACATAAGCAGATAAATAAAAAGGCGGATAAATCCACTGAGAAACACTTCGCTTGGACCGGTAGTGAAAAATAGCAGTGGTCAAATTATCAGATAAGATTTTGGCCCAATCTACAATTGTAGAATTAATGGCAGCATTCAACAAAGGGAGCCATTCAGGCAAGATCATATTTATGTCAGGCTTTCCAAAAAGCCTGCATAACATGGCAGCAGCAAAACAATAAGGAGAGGTAAGTGAACCAGTACTATACATACCGTGTTTGTTTTTCTTCAACGGTTCATCTCTTTTGGTCCACTCCTGTGTGCATTCTGACAAATTCACATGTTCTCTGGCAAAATATTCCATGAATTGCTTATTATAAGTCGCCTGAGGTTCCGGAAACTTATACATCAGCCTCAAATCTTCCGTGGTGAATGACCCGATTAGCTCTTGAGATGGAGTTATAAATTGCCTGTCTGAAATATTGGTGTTTTCCAGCACCCATTTCACCATGTCCGTATACGGGAGAATCCTCGGCCTTGCCGCTATCCTATGCAGAAATGAGCAAGCCAATTCTTTAAGAGTTGCCTCAGACGTATTACTGGAACCTGTTGTAGCCGAAACTTTAATCACCACAGGATTTTCTTCTTCCAGCAAATTATACATTCCTTCCCATGTGGTTATACCGGCATCCTTATTGCAAGCGGTGTCTGCATACAGTGAAGCCATTTCTCTGTTTTCGGAATTCAAGCTTTTCTCTTTCTTACCCATAGTGTTTTGTGAATGCTTTGTATAGACGTTTGCTCCTTCGTGCCTGCGTTTTACGAGTTAAATGAGAGTAATGGCATAAGAAAGGTGATGAGATAGTTTTAAATGCAAAGGCGGATGAAATATATTATTATAACGTGAAACGACTTTCAATCAAAACAAAATCTCATTTACCATTAATTGACAATCCATTCATTTAATCCAATCATTAAAGCGCAAAACAGATATTGATTTATGGGAGGATTTTCTTTGAACAACGCGCTTTTATGAATCTACGACATTTCGATCTGCGATTTGCTGCGCAATATCGTAATATCGCAAAACGTAACCATCGCAAAATTGCAAATAGCGCAAAAGTGCACATCGCAAATAGCGCAAAAGCGCAAAATTGTAAATAGCGAAAAAAGTATTCGTTTAACATTTCTTTTTTCTGCGCTATGCGATCTGCGACCAATATGTTATTGTATAGGCTTTTTTGGATCGCGTTATCACAAAATCGCAAAATCAAAATTTCAGTTTTACAAAAGATATCCACCATTTTGCGATGGATGCGCTATTTCGCTTAAAGATTTTTTTTATTGAAATCTATCATAAACTTAAGTGTTTCTTAAGGTTTTTCTAAGGAATTTCCCTAAGTTTATGATATAAAGTTTTATTTGAAAAGGAAAACAAATCCTAATTGATTTTTTTGGATTTTTTAACTAAGGGTCCCCATTTATTTAGTATTATTACTAATATTAAATAAAAGGGGGGTTGTTGCTAGTCACAACAATTGGCGATTCACTGAAAGAAACAGTTATCTCTGAAAAAATAAAATGAACACTATATTTCTAGTAAATAAAGATTTTTAAAGATAATGAAAACTATCTTAGGATATTTTAAATAAAATCTAACTATGAAAAAGAAATAAAAATCATTCACAATTTCTTTCTAATTCCTTAAGAACAAAAACATTTTTGGGTTATCTCAAGCTTTGATCGGTGTTAATAATGAAGTAAGTGGATTTCTCCAAGTTTGGTTTTATAATATACTCTATTGTCATAGGTATTGCCTCTGTTGCCTGCAAACGTTCATAGTCTCGACAGGGTTACCTTTAAACCATTAACCATTCATTGTCCCATCCAACTAAAATTATGACTTTTTAAAAGATAAATTCATAAGACCTATTATCTCATGTTTTTGTCTTTTACTTATTTTATTTTTAAGAGCCATTGTTCTGGTTTGGTAGCCAGTTAATAACAATGTCATTCACTAGTTATAATTAAACTGAACAAGCTGGCTCGTGATGAGACCCCTTGTCTTATATTAATAAGCCATTACCCTGTTTTGATATGCAGTATTGGTAATGTCAGTTTCATTACTTCTTATGAACATGGTAATTCGGCTCATAATGAGACCTCTTATCTCTTAAATTTTCATATAATTTCTTAGAATTACATTCTAAAAAATCACAACTTAAATGGATGGGGTGAAATAATTTTATCCTTAAGAATCAATGGATGACAATTTTCAGAGTTTTTTTGAGTACCAAGACTTTGAAAAATCTTTACTTTTATAGATAACCTTTCTCTGCTCAATAAACTTATAATGATTTACATTCTCCTCAAGTTTTCAAAAGATCATGCAAATGATTGGAATAATCTTTCAAAGTTTTAACATCTTATTTTAAACTATCCAAAAACTGTGATCATCTCTTTAAAAATTCTTATTTACACAAAATAAATATTTATAATATTTTTCCTAAGAAATTTTCCTAAATAGTAAACAGTCAATTAGAGACTCATTAACAACCTTTATTTGCAAAAACAATCAAAAACTCTGCAGAAAGGAATATGTACAGTTTAAGAAGGGGTTACCTCCTTATGAAAAGAATTTCTTCAAGATAAGCCCATTTACAGGAAGAGATTCTCTCTTACCTGTTAGATATTGGAGTATGAATGTATTTGAGCTTATCTTTTCAACGATCTGAAATGGTCCAAGCCACATTTTCTGAAACTTGGTATGTTTACCTTTTTCTTCATGTGCTTTATCCCATTTCAGAACAAGATCACCAATTGACAAAATTTTTGAGCAGGTAGAACTTGCATCAAAAGAAGATTTTACAATTTGTTGATGTTTTTCATGAATAATTTTTGCTTTATCTCTATCTTCTTCTAGTTTAAGGATTTGATCATATCTCAATTGAATGGATGAAGAAGGATTTTCTTCAATAAATTGCACTAGGGCTAATGATGGAAGAGCTAAATTTGATGGTATCACGACTTCTTTTCCATAAACTAAATTGAAAGGTGAAGTTCCTATTGAAGCTTTTTCAGTGATACGATCAGCCCATAATGCAAAGATTAAAGACTTATGCCAATTCTTTTGATTTTGATCAATGGTACTTCTAATGATTTTGATAAGATTTTTGTTAGTGGATTCAGCCAAACCATTACCTTGTGGATAATAATTTGCTGAATATTTCAATTTAAAACCTCTTTTGACTGCAAATTATATTAAATTATTTCCAGAGAAGTAAGATGCATTATCAAAGACTAGAGCGTTAGGTACACCAAACCTGGTTATGATGAATTGATCTATGAAATCAATAATTGCATCAGAATTGGCTACCTTCAACGGGATTTCCTCTACCCATTTTGTAAAGTAATCGGTTGCAGTAAGGATGTACTTGTGCTGTTTGGAAGAATGAGGTACTATCTCACCAATAATGTCAAGCCCCCATTGTTCGAATGGTTGCTCAATAGTCACTGGTTACAAAGGAAAAGCTGGTTTCCTTTGTCTTCCACTTGCAGTTTGACAAATTTGGCACTTCCTTACGTAATCATGCATATCTTTAAAAAGGGTAGGCCAGTAATAACCAGCACGAATTATTTTGTGAGCTGTGGTATCACCTCCAAAATGACCTCCTGCTGGTCCATCATGCAACTCCTGCAAAACCTTTTCAGCTTCAGTCTTTTCAAGACATCTTAATAAAATTGAATCATAATTTTTCCTAAATAACACATTATCAATGATCTCATATTTAATAGTCTTTAACCTTAAAGCACGTTTTCTCTTATAGCTGAGATTAGAAGGAGCATACCCATTTTTCAAGTAATAGATGAGATCAGCATACTGAGATTCAGAATCTGTAACACTTACCTGACTTACTTGAATATCTTGATTTGAATCTTGACTTTCTGGTATGTTATGAGCTCCTGCCAATAATCTGCAAAAACCTTGTCCTCTAACAATATTAGCTGGTTTAATATCAATATCATATTCTTGCAAGGCTGTTACCCAATTAGCTCTCTTTTCTCCTACTTCTTTTTGAATTAATAATTGCCTCACTGTAGAGAATGGGACAATGATTTTTGTATGTGTTTTCAAGAGAAAAGGTCTAAAATGTTTGATTGATTTAAACACGGAAAAGGCTTGTTTTTCAACATCAGAATATTTAAGCTCAGCTCCTTGAAGATTTGAGCTAAAGAACGAAATTGGTGCCTCAATTTTCTGATCATTGAGCTGTGTTAAAACAACTGCATAGGATGTTTCGGTGGCCAAAGTATACAAAATAAAATCTTTAGAAAAATCCGGGGTATTCAATGCTGGTGCATTAATGATCGCTTGTTTGATTGCCTCAAAGGCTTCTTTCTCTTTATGCCCCCATTTGAATATTGAATTCTTCTTGATCATATTTTGCATAGGTAAAACAATTAAAGAAAAATCAGGAATGAATCTTTTAACAAAATTGATCTGTCCAAGAAATGATTGCATGGATTTTTTGTTATGAGGTAAAGAAATATCAAAAATTTCTTTCACTCTATCTGGATCAATATATATACCATCTTTTGACACAAAAAATCCTAAGAGTTTTCCTTTGTCCAAAGCAAAGAAAGATTTCTTTGGATTTAAGGAAATACCAAACCTTCTACATCTTTCAAATATTTTCTTTAAATCATGTAGATGATTGGCTCTCTTTTTTGAAAATACTGTTATGTCATCAAGATAAACAACAACTGATTTATTGATCAGACCTTTAAATACTATGTCCATGGCTCTTTGGAAAGTTGCTCCTGCATTTATTAGACCAAAAGGCATTTTCTGATAAGCATAGGTTCCCCATTTGGTTCTGAAAGTTGTTTTCAATCTGTCATCTGGATGAACTAAAATTTGATTATAGCCTGAAAATCCATCAAGAAATGACATAAGTTCAGAACCAGCTACCTTTTGAAGTATCTGTTCCATGGTTGGCAATGGGAAATTGTCTTTTAAACATGCCTTGTTTAAATTTCTAAAATCAATACAGATTCTTATATCACCATTTTTCTTCCTTACAGGTACCATATTGGAAACCCAATTGGAGTGCCTTACAGGAAAAATGATTTTGGATTTTAAGAGTTTATTAAGTTCTGATTTGATTTGTCCTTCGAGATTTGGATGAACCTTCCTTAACTTTTGTTGAACAGGTTTAATATCAGGAATCATTGGAATTGTGTGTTGAATAACCGAAGTATCATACGTTTTTAAATCATCATAATTCCAAGAAAAAACGTTTTTATATTTGTTCAAGAGTTTAATGAAAGCATTCCTTTCCTCTGGTGTTAAATTGAGTCCTAAATTAATGTTTTGAGGTTTAGAATCAGAACCAAGATTTACTAATTCAAACTTCAAAGTGGAACTTTGAAGTTTAGCATTAGTGACTTTCTTGAATCTGTCTTTAATATCATATAAATCCTCTAATTTAACAACAGATTTTGGAATGGGATTTTCATTACCTTTTGAAGCAATTTATAAATCATGATCATTCTCATCAATAATTTGCTCATCATATGATTTCTCTGAAGTCATGAAATTTAAAATATCTTGATCATGATAGAAAACTCTCCAATTTGTGACATTATCTAGGACAAATGGGCGAAAAATCAATTCTACAGAAAACCTATCAGGACTGCAATCTTCAGCAGGCAGGAGTTTAGATGCAACATTAGCTAACAAGTCAGCTGATGTATTTTGATTCCTAGGAATAGGAGAAATATTGAATGCTAAAAAGTGAGTAGTAAGATCTTGCACTAGGGTTTGATAGTGTTTAAGATGTCCTGAAAGGCAATGAATAGTATTCCTAACTTGTTTTATGACAATTTCGGAATCACCAAAGACTTTCAAGTATTTAACATCTAACCCTATAGCTTTATAAAGTCCTTGAATCAAGGCTTCATATTCTGCAGTATTGTTTGTACACTCAAATTCTAACCTACATGATAGCATGGTTTTCTCTCCATCTAGATCAATTAAGATGCATCCTACTCCAGCTCCATCACTAGACTTTGATCCATCAAAATATAATGACCAAAATAAAGATTTATCTATTGGCTTATCTACAATTACATCAGAAATATTTACAATTCTAGAAGAATCAGATTGTGAAAAAATTTCTATTTGAGAAACAAAAGTATTTACAGAAAAAGGTGATTGAGGTGCTTTGAAGTTTCCAAGAAATGACTCAGCAGAATAACCTCCAAGAATATTGTTGTTGAATGCCACAGGCTCATTAGGTTGTTCAAATTCAGTGACAGTGTGCGTCATATGTTTTTCTCGTTCAATTTTGATTTGATTTGGTTTCCCTTTGTAGGGAAGCCACATATATGAATAATCAGTTGAGATATAACCATTAAGTTTCGCAGACCAGTCCCTGCTTAAGATTAATCCATAGAATTCAGGAATATCAGCAATCAAAATATCAATTCTTTGGACAATCCTAGGATCGGAAGCTAATCTGATAGTAACTGAATTGATTTCTCCTACAACTTGAACTTTAGAGAGATCCAATTGAACAATATGAACTGCCGATTTCTGTGGTTCGATATTCAATTTAGCACAAACAGAAGTAGGCATTATATTAGAGGAAGCTCCAGAATCAATCAAACAATTATGCAGATTTTTATTGTACATTTCATAAGTTAAAAGAAAAGGAGGAGTTTGAGAATTTTACTTTTCTCCAATGAGCACGGTATCAGTAGCATCTACCTTATCTGGTAGCTTACTAGCTCCCCTAGTTGCTTTTGCAACCACACCACTTGGTAAAGGAGCAATTGGTGTAGCGTTTAATTCTTTCAATAGCAACTTCTGCTGGTGTTTTAGTTTGCTGAGTTCATGTAAGGAAATGTTGGCTTTAATCTTTTTCATGTCTTCAACAATGTTATACTCCATAGGATCTGACACTACTAAAGTCTTTGTTGTCGATGAAGGAGGATTAGAAGAAGATGGCTGATTTTGAGTAGGTAATGGAGAAGCTTTCTTTGCAGGGGATTTGTCTTTGGTACTTGGAGTTGTAATTTTCTTTTTAGGAGCTGTTTGTACAGGCTCCGATGTAGATTTACTCCTAGTACTTACAGGCATAGCTTCTTGTTCTACCTCACTATCAGAATTAGGGAGAATAAAATCCCACATTCCATGCAATTAAGCTATTTCTTCATTCTCATCTTCCTCATCTGATACTAAAGATGTATCTTCTTCTTCTTCCTCTTCCTCTGATTCTGCATTAGAGATTGCATTAGGAGGTTTAGATTCAACTTGGTTTCTTCTGAAATTTCGGAATGGTTTTTTGGTAGAAGTTTCAGCTACTTGTTTTTTTATTTCAACCATTTCATTTGACATGGTTTTAAGAACTTTCTGTAAACCTTCCATGTTGTATGGGTCTTTGGCCTTTTTCTTTGAATCATCTTTGAAGCTGACTTTCTTGGATTTCCTTTCCTCAATAGCATTTTTCTTTTCTAGAGAAATAATTCGTTTCTCTACTGCAATAGCCTCTTTCATATTTTCAGCTAACGTAGGTTTTGCGGCTCTATCTACAAAAATTTCTATGTTTGAGGGCAAAGCAGTTATGTACCATTCACTTCTGACCTGTTCACTAGGCCTTGAATCTGTGTGGATTTTGTTCAAGAGTTTGTTGAATCTAGCGTTGAAATCTTTAATGGGCTCCTTGGGTTCTACCTTCAAATTTGAGAGATCGTTGATTAAAGTAGCTATTGATCTGTCATCTTCAAATTTGGTTAAAAAATGATCTGCAAAAATGGCCCAACTTGTTATGGATCCTGAAGGTAATGAAAAGTACCAGGATCCTGCTACCCCTTGAAGAGTATAAGGGAATAATTTGACTACAACATCTTCATGTACGAATCCATTCAAATTTACAGCCAACATAAAGTTATTGATGTGTTCTTCAGCTTGAATGTTAAGATCTGGACTGAACTTTGGAAGCCATTTTCCAGGATTGTCAGGTAAATCGTGTAAAGGTGCGGGCATGTTGACAGCCCCTGGAGTAGCCCATGGTCTAGCCATTATTGGAACAACTATTGGAGGATTAGTAGAGGCTGGTGGTGTCTGAATAGAGGTTGTTGGAATAGATGATGTTCGAATTGATGATGATTGAGCAGATGATGTGGAAACAACTGTACTTTGTTGAGTTGGGGTTTCGGAAACAAGTAATTGAATATGAGATGAAGAACTTATATCACTTACTGATTCCGATTTAGTTCTTTTTGACTTGACTCTACTAGGTAAAGGGAATTCTTTCGGAGAAATACCAAGTTTTTCACTTTGAAGCCTAGTAAGAGGTTTTGAAGAAACAAATTTTGAAGTTACACTACCTTCAGATGTTTCAGACTCATCTAGAGATAATGAGAATCCTTTCAATTTATGGATTAAATCTTGAACTTCAGGAGACTCAGGAGTTTGATTGTCTGATTGTTTTGAGATTTTGGTAGTGGGTGTATGAATATTCTTCTCAATTTCTTCTATAGGATTTTGTATTTCAGAAGAAATTGAAGAAGTTGATGAGGGTGTTTTGCTCTCAGAATGGATTGTAGGTAAAGATTTACTTTCCATTCATAGCTCATGCCCTCCTTCTAGCGCCAAAAATGTTGAAGCCTAGAAAATCTCTGCTTCAAACATTGGGGAAAACCACCCAGTCGGGACCTTAGGACAGCTCCTTTTCCGTTTGGTATGGTGGCTCCAACTAGATTTAAAGGACCAGTTTCCTTATAACTAAATGGGTTGGTGATGGGTTGATTTGGATGAGTGGAAATGGGACTAAATTTACTGAAATAAAACTATCTAATTTAAGCTAAATACTGATAAAGAAATTCTAAGACTAACCTGGGCAATCATATGTGAATACAACTTAAAGTTATTCCAATTTAACAATAACCATAAAAATGTATTATCATTTAAATCGAAATGTGCAGAAACAAATAAAGATAACTCTGTTTAAAAAATTAAAGAGAGTTGTATTAGCATATTGCATTCATCATAATATATCATCTACATATACTTATGAAAGAATAACATTTCAATTATACTCAGAAATGATATATAGAGAAATGTTGTGAAAACCAAATATATATAAATGATAGCAAATTTTAAAGCGAATATCATAAGACAAAAGAAATAAAAAGTGAACAGATAGAAATACCTTATTCATCTTGAAAGCTTTCAAATGAAATCTGATACTCTAATCCAGTAATTCTGATGCAAAATCAAATCCAAGGTACAGAAATGCAACACTTTAAAGATAATTCCGCATAAAATCACCAGATGTGATCCTTGATAAACTATAAAAGTCAGTGGAGTACAGAAATGTAATCTCCAAGTCAAAAAATATAATAATCCCAGGACCCTTCTCTAAATGCATGAGAAGGGTTTAAATACTACTTAGCTAAATCTAAAAATAGTCTATTACAAAAATTAAGGATTCAGTTTAATGACCGTCCTTTTCCTAGGCAAAAATACAGTAAAATTAAAACTAAATCTAAAAATAAAGACTATTAACTAACTACTTATGAACTTGATCTTTAAACTTGCAGGCATCTAGCATAGTTTTAAGAAGATGTGGTTGACCGACTTCAGAATTCAACTGTCCTGAAAAGACAGAGTCGGCAAGTGTAGGCACAATCTTCTCAGTAGAATTGATGATACAATTAAGCGCACTGTGCTGACTGTGTGGCTTCACTAAGTATGTCCAGTAAGAGTCCCAATTTAATGTTGTCAGCCCTTGGATTGATTTTGCTCTTTCTTCTGCCTTTTGCCTCCATTCTGTTTGCAGTTGATTCACCTGTGGGAGATATCCCGGAACAGTTTCTGAAATCAAATTAACTTTGTGAAAATTATCATTTACACAATCAGTAAGACTGTTTGCTGCTGTAGCCGCCTCCTCTGCTGCCTTCTCTGCCCTTCTGATTTGTGCATCCCAGTTATTGAAAAGTATTTCTTTATGGTTTTCATTAATAATTGATGCACCAGCTTTTCTTCCTTCTTCGGTTTTCTGCCATACCAAATAATCATTGATCTTTTCATTAATTAAATCATAATCATTTCGTAAATCTACGACATGATTTGTGATTTTATCACTATCTTGGCAAAAATAATTCCATTGCAAGATCTTTTGGCATAACACTTCTTCTTGTTGCAGTAGTTGATTGTTTAAAGAGATAGTTTCTGAAATAAATTCAGGAAGCTTAGGATCATCTTTGTGCTGATCTTGGATAATATGTATTTGTTTTTCTTTCTCAGCCAAGCTTTTTTGATGTCCTATTTGCATTTCTTGAAGTTGTTGTTGTAACTCTTCAAGTTTCAATTGTGCTTCATTATTGGCCTGTACCTGTTGCAATTGCTGTTGTAGAACTTTTATTTGTTCTTATTTTTCATTTAATAAGAGTTGTATCTCAAATGCCTTGTCAATAGTGGCAGAAGCATAAGCCCCTGTCATTTGAGATAACTTAGCAAGATTATCAGTAGGCTCTGTGGCAGGATCCTTCCACAAGACATCTAGTTGTTCTGCTTCAGTAGCAATTGCACCTTCTAACTTTCTCTTTTTCCTCTGTTTCTTCACTACTGCTTTGTATTTTGGGCTGTAGAATACATCTAGAGGAGGAATGTCCTCTACATTAAGTACAATTTCAGAGGAGGGTGTGATAGGTATGTGCTCAGTTACTGTGACTGTGCTACTTATTCCTGTGCTCAAAACTTTGGTTGTTTTGTACAGGGGTCTGTACATTCTGTCCTTATACATTAATCAATTGATTAAAGCTTTCCCATTCTTTGTCTAATTCAATGGTGACTGACTGTTGTTGTACATTGGTAGGAGGAGGATTTGTCTGTTGAGAATTCAAAATTTGCTATTGAGGAAGTTTTTTCGATTGCGCAGAATCTTTCACTGATTCTTCAATTTTATCTTCCTTTTCATTAGACTTATTGGAATGTTTAGAAGTCTCTCTTTCAGATTTTGACTTAGATTTATCTGTACTCGAACTGTCGTTAAGACTAACACTAGGAGTTTGTTCCCTTGCGGGTTCCAAGCGTAGATTTTCCAAAGGAATAGTAGTTAGTCTTCTCTCTCTGTAAAGTTTAAATTCCTGGAATTCCTCTGGAGATAACTGCATTTGAGCTGAATTCAAAACTTCTTTAAATGAACTTTTTGTTTGGAACATATCATCAAAAAGATCCTGTTCCCCGGAAAATTCCCTTACTCTTATTGCATTGGTAAAATTCTTAACAATATTATTTGGGTCAAATAACCTTCTCGAAAATTTGAACAGTTGTAAGCATGTAATGTTTCTTACTTCTTTGAATGCGTGACCAACATCAAACAATGAAAATGTTCCACAGTTTACGGGAAATTGTGGCCAAATGCCTTTCTTCTTCTCTTTTAATTCCTTTGTTAAACCTCCTTGGCCACAGGTCTGATAAGCAATCTCTCGAGCCACAAGTCTATCCGGAATATATAGGGGTAAAACATGGGGGGAAGCAGAGCTTCCAAAAACCCTAACATAAGTGAACAATTATTCTCCGAACCATCTCGCGATGGGGAGAATGTCGACCTCTGTTTCTGGAGATAACCTTGGGGCATCCTTATTGTGCAATGTTCTGTACAATGGCAGCATTATACCATGGCAAATTTTGTAAAAATGGGGGACAAACTTAGATTCCCACAGTTCCTTGTGGTACACATGAATAGGCAAAGGATCGTGGATTGTCCATTGCCAACCTATCAAAGGGAATTTAGAGACAAAACAGATAGCGTCCTTGACATAGGCAGATAAATAAAAAGGCGGATAAATCCGCTGAGAAACATTTCGTTTAGACCGGTAGTGAAAAATAACAGTGGTCAAATTATCAGATAAGATTTTGGCCCAGTCTACAATTGTAGAATTAACAGCAGCATTCAACAAAGGGAGCCATTCAGGAAAGATCATATTTATGTCAGGCTTTCCAAAAAGCCTGCATAACATGGCAGCAGCAAAACAATAAGGAGAGGTAACTGAACCAGTACTGTACATACCGTGTATTTTTTTCTTCAACGGTTCATCTCTTTTGGTCCACTCCTGTGTGCATTCCAACAAATTTGCATGTTCTCTGGCAAAATCTTTCATGAATTGCTTATTATAAGTCACCTGAGGTTTTGGCAACTGATACATCAGCCTCAAATCTTCCGTAGTGAACGACCCGATTAGCTCTTGAGTTGGAGTTCTAAATTTCCTGTCTGAAATATCGGTGTTGTCTAGCACCCATTTCACCATGTCTGTATACGGAAGAATCCTTGGCCTTGCCGCTATTCTATGCAGAAATGAACAAGCCAGTTCTTTAAGGGTTGCCTCAAATGTATTACTAGAACCTGCTGTAGCCGCAACTTTCATCACCACAGGATTTTCTTCTTCGAGCAAATTATACATTCCTTCCCAGGTGGTTATACCAGCATCCTTATTGCAAGCGGTGTCTGCATACAGTGAAGCCATTTCTCTGTTTTCAGAATTTGAACTCTTCTCTTTCTTACCCATAATGTTCTGTGAATGCTTTGTATAGACATTTGCTCCTTCGTTCCTGCGTTTTACGAGTTAAATGAGAGTAATGGCATAAGAAAGGTGATGAGATAGTTTTAAATGAAAAGGCGGATGAAATATATTATTTTAACGTGAAACGACTTTCAATCAAAACAAAATCCCATTTACCATTAATAGACAATCCATTCATTTAATCTAATCATTAAAGCGCAAAATAGATATTGATTTATGGGAGATTTTCTTTGAACAACGCGCTTTTATGAATCTGCGACATTGTGATCTGCGATCTGTGCAATATCGCAAAAGCGCAAATTGCAAAACGTAAGCATCGCAAATTGCAAATAGCGCAAAAGCGCATATCACAAATATCTTAAATAGCGCAAATCGCAAATAGCACAAAAGCGCAAAATTGTAAATAGCGCAAAAGTATTTGTTTAACGTTTCTTTTTTCTACGCTATGTGATCTGCGACCAATATGTTATTGTATAGGCTTTTTGGGATCGCGTTATCGCAAAATCGCAAAATCGCAATTTCAGTTTTACAAAAGATATCTACTATTTTGCGATGGATGCGCTATTTCATTTAAAGAACAATTTTATTGTAATCTATCATAAACTTAAGTGTTTCTTGAGGTTCTTTCTAAGGGATTTCTCTAAGTTTATGATATAAAATTTTATTTGAAAAGGAAAACAAATCCTAATTGATTTTTTTTGGATTTTTTAACTAAGGGTCCCCATTTTATTTAGTATTATTACTAATACTAAATAAAAAGGGGGGTTGTTGCTGGTCACAACAGAGCCTTGCCCAGATTCCAGCAAAATGTATGGTCATGGATGTTTTTGTGGCAGATGTGCCACCCAAATATGCCATGTTATTATCAAGATCATGGGGAGCCAAGCTGCAAGGAACTATGCGGATGGATGGGGCTTATGCCACAATCCCAATATTTGGCCAACTTAGAAGACTGTACAGAGAGGCACAATGAAATTCCTGGTTAGTAGCCCTGAAAATCCTGAAAGCTCTCCCTTATACTCTGTACATACAGACCTTGACTCCTTCATCATTTGTAATGATGAATCCTTAGAAGGGTCAACGTCCCAAAACAGAGTTACAAAAAAGGAAACAGAGACCATGGACTTTAACATAATGGCTACTCTAGACTCAGAGGAGAAAGACGTAGAAAACCTTGAACAGTGCACTGAAACAACAACGCAAAGTGAACCAGAAAAAAAATGCGATCAGCCAACTAGTCACCCTTCTGATTTCCACACACATGACGAAGAACAAAACAACCCACAGACTAGTGCAACCCCTATAATGCAACCTAATGGTGAACCCAACTATAAGGGAGGAAATGATGATAAAACGAACAATGAACCCTTATGGGAGATGAATTTTTATGGGTCATGTACCAAGAGAACTGCTGGGGTAGGATTGTGGATACATAATACAGAGAGTAATTACGCAGAGAGCCATGCCTGCAACCTACACTTAAAATTCACTAACAATGTTGCAGAATATGAGGCTCTTATCCTAGGTTTAACTATGTTGAAAAAATTAGGAGCCCATAGGATAATTGTGCATGGGGACTCTGAGTTGATTATTAAACAGGTGAATGGTGAATACACAGCGAAACATCCTAGATTGATAGCTTATAGGAATGACACTATGGATTTATTGAAAACATTTTTTGAATACGAATTAGTGTTTGTTCCTCGGAGTCAAAATATCATTGCAAATGGATTAGCTTGCCTAGCTAGTTCATACCCTAAGACTCCAAGCGACCAACAGAACATCATTCATACCAAATTCAGACCTATAGTGCCGAACAATGAGAAATATTGGTAGGTTTTTGAAGGAGACAAACAGATTGAAGATTTCCTGGTAGGCAGAAATGAGTTTGAATTTTCTGATTCAGACTCTAAATATGATAGTAGCTGCCTAAGTGAAGAATCCTCAGATGAGGAAGAAACACCCTGTAACATAGAAATAAACACTCTAAACGAATAGGTTGGAAATCCAAATGAAAAATGTGAAAACGCAGATAGTGAAGAAGTAGAGGTGTTACAGACCAAAGATAAGAACATACCTCGAGGTATGGCACCCTTAGAGGACCTTTTTTACTTTGATGATGTAGAAAAAAATCCCACTATAGAACATGCAGACTCTGATTTTGAGGAATGCAACATAGGCACTAAAGATAAACCCAAAATGATCAAACTGGCTAAGTCCCTTCCTGCAAACATGAAAAAGAAATACATTGACCTATTCAAGGAATTCATTGATATGTTTTCTTGGAGTTATGAAGACTTAAGGGCCTATGACACGAACATCATACAGCATAAGATACCCTTGAAAGAAAATCAGAAGCCCTTTAGACAAAAACTTCGCAGAATAAACCCAAAACAATTGCCTGCAGTGGAAAAAGAGATTAAGAAGATGTATGAGGCATGCATAATTGTACTTTTGAGGTTCTCTGATTGGGTATCCAACCTAGTGGTAGTGAGAAATAAAACAGGGGAGATCAGATTGTGCATAGATTTCAGGAATCTTAATAGAGCCTCACTCAAAGACAATTACCCTTTTCCAAAAATGGACCATATTCTTCAGAGGGTAGTAGATTCTAAAAGGATCTCCCTGCTAGATGGTTTTTCAGGTTACAACCAAGTCCTAGTAATCCCAGAAGACCAACTCAAAACAGCCTTTACCACCCCATGGGGCACTTTTATCTATGTAAAGATGCCTTTTGGATTGATGAATGCTAGTGCAACCTTCCAAAGAGCAATGGAAATAGCTTTTTCAGATGAGATAGGGCACTTAATTTTTATTTACTTAGATGACATAACATTCTATTCAAAGACTGAAGAAGAACATCTGAAACATCTGAGAAAAGTGTTTGAAAAATGTAGAAGGTTTGGTCTGTCACTGAATCCTAAAAAGACTATATTTGGGCTGCAAGAAGGAAAACTTCTTGGCCATATCATATCTGAGAAAGGGATTAGGATAGACCCATAAAGAGTTGAGGGAATACTACAAATCACACACTTGAGAAACATCAAGGAGTTACAGTCCTTTATTGGGAAAATCAACTTCCTCAGGAAGTTCATTCCCAAATTAGCTGAACACCTCAGAAACATGACTAATATACTAAAGAAAGGTGTGGGAGTTAAGTGGACTTTTGAAGCCAAGAAATATTTTGAATCATTTAAACTTGCAATCACCCAGGCTCCTGTCCTAATCAGCTCGGATTTCTCAAAATATTTCCTGATTTTTTCATTTGCCTCCAAGCATACGATAGTTGCAGTTCTACTGCAGAAGAATTTAGAGGGAATGGAACATCCCATTTCTTTCTTCAGCAAAGAACTCAGGGATGCACCCTTGAAATACAACATAATGGAAAAACAGGCCTATGCTCTGATTAAGGCCTTGAAAGATTTTAGGGTGTACATACTGCATTCCCACACCATAGCGTATGTGCCAAATATAGTGGTTAAAGACATATTTTCCCAAGACCCAGATGGGAAGAGGGGAAAATGGATTGTTGTGATCTTAGAGTACGACCTTGAAATAAAACCCACCAAACTAATCAAAGGTCAGGGCTTAGCACAACTGATGGCTGAATCCAACCTACAAGCCCTAGATATTAATATGGTAAATACCTTGGATGAGCAACAGGGATTGCCTGATCCCACTATTGAGGAAAAGTTCCCAGAGCTCTCCTTGGTATTCTGACATTTTGTATGTGCTTACACACCTCAATGCCCCTCCTGAACTATCAAATACCAAGGCTAGATTCTTAAAGCTGAAAGCTAGGAGCTATTTCATAATGAATAACTGCTTATACTGGAAGAATCTGAATAGCCTATTACTTAAATGTTTGCCTGAAAAGGAGGCAGAGAGGATTAAACAAGAATTCCATGTAGGAGAGTGTGGAGGCCACCTGAGCTGGAAAGCCACTACAAACAAAATACTCAGAGCTGGCTACTATTGGCCCACACTCTTCAATGATGTCCATAAGATGATAATTTCCTGCCACAAATGCTAGATTTTTGAAGGCAAAAGAAAACTCCTCCCCTTACCTCTACAACCCATCATTGTTGAAGGTCCCTTTCTATTATGGGGCCTATATTTCATAGGGGAAATTCACCCTACTTCTTCTGCACAACACAAATGGATCCTAACAGCCACAGACTATTTCACTAAGTGGATAGATGCCATACCTACTAGGAATGCCACCGATTCAGTCATCATTAGTTTCCTAGAAGGTCATATCCTCTCTCGGTTTGGCTGCCCAAGGAAAATAATCACTGATAATGATACTGCTTTCGGATCCAATAAAATGGTTGATTTTTGTCACATGTATCAAATAGCACTCAGTCATTCAACTGCCTATTACCCTCAAGGTAATGGATTAGCTGAATCATCAAACAAGATCCTGGTGATCATCATCAAGAATTTGTTGGAAGAAAACAAAAAGTCATGGCATAACAAGTTAGTGCATGCCCTGTGGGCTGACAGGCTTACAACAAAGAAATCCATTGGCATGTCACCATACCAGCTTATCTATGGGACAGAAGCAGTGTTTCCTACCAGCCTTGGGGTACCAGTGATCAAGCTGGTCCAGGAGATTCAAACAGAAGAAGACATTATGGTGAGGAGAATAAACCAGACAATTCATCTCCAACAAATGAGGGAAGAGGTCTACAATAGAGCAGCGAAAGTTCAGGAGAATATAAAGAAATTGTTTGACAAAAGAACCAAAGCTGCTGATTTCAAAATTGGGGATCAAGTGCTGAAGTGGGACTCAAGGAGAGAGGATAGAGGAAAGCATGACAAGTTTGACAGTTTGTGGCAAGGTCCATACATCATCCAGGCCACTGTGGGTCCAAATGCCTTTTTCCTACAAGAATTAGATGGTACAGAGTTGTTTGGGGGTCCTGTCAATGGAAGGATGCTCAAACACTACTTCTGCTGATTTAGAATTTCCAATTTCCATTACCATTGTACATACCATTACAGTTTTTTATTTTCAAGAAAAAAGAGAAAATGTTTCAAAAAACAGAGGAAAAAGAGAAGTTCAGACATGCTTAAAACATGAACCTCTGATGTGAAAAATATTGGCTCTAATAAGCTCAAAACCTGAGCCAAAGAAAGTAAAACAGCTGGTCCTAACATGCCCAAAATCTGGACCAACAAAGAAGAAAGAAGAATCGTCTCTAACATGCCCAAAACTAGAGCTGAAATGAAGAAAAGAAGTGACTCTAACATGCTCAAAACTTGAGTCACAAAGAGAATAAGGATACTTCAAGTTTCAGATTTCAAGCCTTCACAGTTTTGTTTTCAGTTTTCTGCAATTTTCTGTCCATGTGCAACTGTCTTTATGCCTTGGATCTACAGCAAACTAGACTGTCTAATCCTAGTTTGGCCATTTTTAAATTTCTGTTGTAGAATGTAGAGAAGAAATCTGTCGGACAGTTTAATCCCAGCAGATAGTAGATTAGGTAGAGAAACATATGGGACCAACAGTTTAATCTAGTCTCATGGAGTAATAAGGGTAGATTTAAAATAGGTTTGTTTTCAATCTTAAAAAAAAAAAAAATGATGTAAAGGGTCTGCTAGCTCAAATGCAACCTAGAATAAGAAAAAATGCTAGGACTGTAGTGTGGGTAGGTAGATTGATTTGGAAAGTTTTTTTGCTAAATTTATGTCTTCACAATTGTGGCAGCTGAAAATCAAAGAAGAAGGTGGCTTAAGCAGCAGGCATCTGGCCTACACCAAAGATCATTTTCTGAATTCTTGACTCCTTCAAGAAGAAGCCATCCCCATGTGGAGCCACTGTTAGCCCCCCTATAAATTTTTGACAAAGAAAAGTAGGAGGCTAAATTGTTTTTGAGCCTTCAAGGAATGCATCTCCCCTGAAGATACATCATCATTGAAGTCTCCTGTGCCTTTGCCTTTGATAAATTTTCCTCTGCTGACTCCCTTTATAATGTCTCATTGATTACATAAATTCTGCTCCAAAAGTCCTACATTAACCCTTATATCCCTGTAGAATGTCCCTTTTCACCTCTTCTTCATTTTTCAAAACCCCTTTTCTTTACCCCAAAATCACCCACCTAATCCTTCTAAACCTCTCCAAAAATTCCCCCTAAGTCCTACACATACTCCTCGAATTGGTCGTTTAAACCCCCATTACCCCTGTCGTTGCCCTTCATTGCCCTCAAATTGCACTAAAATTGGGCAACAAACCCACTTTGCAACTTAAATTAGGCCTTAGCCCCTTTTCGCTAGCCCCTCAGCCTTTTCTCCATGCGTCCCGAGCGCTGAAACCGAGCACTGGCCCGAAAGGCGCTTACCGCAGATGGATATCGGACACAGTTTCAACCGTCGATCTGTATATATCGGACGACGATCGCGATTCCCACAGCATCCATTATTCACCCCGTTCATCTCCCCGATCGCGCCATCGCCGTCTATTTACCCGCAGATCCAACGGTTCGGAGTTTACCCGCCCCGGTGGTCCCCGCGTACTATTCAAAAACCATCCGGTTTCTATCACACCGCCTTTGGGCAAAGGGCGGTATTTTACGATAGGCCAGCGATTCCACTCAGCATTCTACACGTGGCTCCAACACTATTTCAAAACCACTACCCCATCGTGCATTAACGTTTGTCCGCGGATGCGTAGCGATATGCGCATGCATCGTTCGATCTAGGGCAGTTGATCCAACGGTCATCGTTCCACAGAGCTGCGCACGAGTTAACCCATGGGAGCCGTACCCCTAGCCCATAGTCCATCACCCTCTGACGTGCTTTCCACCGTCAATCTCCGCCAAGATCGGACGGTCCAGATTTAATTGCCCTGTCGTTGACCACCTCGCCATCGCCCAGTCCCGCCACGTCACCCCCATGTGTATCCACCGTACATCCGCCCATCCCATTGCATATATTTGTTCAAAAGTCGAGTTTGTTAAGGTTTTTCATTTAATTTTCCTCTGCGCTCCACCAACCTTCACCAAGGCTTCCCTCCATCATTCCTCTACATTGTTCCTCCATTTCACCAGCCGCACGACCATTTTCATCATCCACACTGCATCCATTACCCCCATTCATGGATTTCATAACAAGTTTTCTGTTCTGTAGGGTTTTGAGGTGGTGAAAGCCGCCATGATTTTCACCCACCGTCACAGTGACAGAAAACACTGGAAAGACCATGTGTAGAGGCATAAATCATGAAGAAAACCCGAGGAGGTCCTACGACAAGGCTTGCATTAAAAGACCAGGGTATTACTCTGTGAAAATGTCTCGGCGCCATTAACACACAGATTTCACAGTCAAAGATTTAAATTAAGCAGCAGAGAGCTTAAGGCGCGCAAATGAAGATATATAAGCCTTATGTTTAGAGATTTAAAGGTAAAGAATCAGATTGAAGACCCATGGATCACGCAGAAGGTGCAGCACGAAAATCAGTGTGTCAGGGTTTCTACATCAGCAGAATGTTTTTTCCTAAAAAAGGACGGAGCACCCATGCAGCTTTTATTATACGCTATGCTCCTAAAGAAATTTCCACCCTGACAATAGTTCGAAGCTACCAGAGCATTTTTTTCATAAGTATGGTAGACTTCTTAATCATTGATTTATCTTTTGTTTATTCACCAATAGTACCACAGATTCCTGCAACCAAAGTACGCCAGAGACATACCTGGAGAAAAGAGAAGTCTGATGAGGACCACTCTTTCATCCACAGAGTGCCAGAATTGAAAGCTCAGAATTTAAACATAATGGGCTTCGGCCCTCTTCTTTACTGAAGTTTTAATGCTGCATTTAGTTTTCACCTACCTCCTCAGCCCATCTTTCTGCTATAAAATTTCATGAAGAAACATTGTAAAGGTTGTTGATCAGTTATCAGAGAACTGCAAGTAGTTTCTTTGAGACACAGTCTCTGTGTAAAGTTGTAAGATAGGCTGAGGAATATGATTTCAGACCGAGTATTCGGCTATTGGAATTGTTGTACTTGACTGGTATTGCTATTCAATATGACAAGCACATTTCTTTGGATCCTGATCTAAAGCAGCAGTGATGTTTTCCTATCTCTGTGTTTAATTCATTTCATTTCATTTCTACTGGCTTGCATCATAATATTGGCATAGGATTTACCCTTGTTAGGTACCCTATGTTTCTGCTCTCCTTGCCTTTGATTTTTTCTGCTATATGTGTGATCTAAGAATCGATTTCAGTTAATTTAACCAGTGTAGTGGATGTTATTGCCTGCTCTCTGATGTATGAATTAAATAAATTAGTTCTTAGATGTTTCTTGTTAAGGATTTAGCTGGAATATTTGGGAACACTGGGGATTAGAGTTAGCCCTGTCCACTAGGATCCTTGTGCGACCAGCTGGTCTTTAACTATGTGTTCTAAACCTTTACTGTCTCTCCTCTCCTACCATTCCATATCACACTATCATCTTTAAGATCCAACGTTTTAGATGACTAGCCCAATTGAAAGCTTGCACATTATATAGTAAGCAAATCCTTTCCTGACTCCATTGCCCAATGGTTTGAATGCTCCCTGGAATACTTCACCTCTGCCTTATCCCTCTTTGTTCATCCTTGTCTTACACTGAATCCTTCTTTCTTGATAACCAGCAACCAAACAAACAATCAAACAAACAAACTCTGAGCCTTATAACTAGCTTAACATTTTAACACTGAGCTTTCAAAGACATAAAAATTTTGCTTATATAGAGAGATCCCTCTCTAGACCCAGGAGGGCTAGATCCTGAGGTCTGAAAGTGGTTTGATGTTGTCTCATCTTTTGGTCTTGCCAATCTGGCCAAAACATGGGAACCCCAACATAAGGTGTCTCCTACAATATAGGAGCCCTGGTTGAGTTTATTTTGAGGTGTAATTAATTAATTCAGTTTATCTGAGTTGAAATTAGTTTAGCTAAATCTACATGATGGAGGAAATAGTGATAAGTCAAAGAGCGGAACTTGGACTTGAACCACATATAGTGACCAACCAGATAATTGATGATTCACTCATAAATAACTCATGCATGTCAGTTCTGAGAAATACGTAGTTGCTATTGGAGTTCAAGCACAATGTACTATCAGTTTTATAATCATCCAAATTGTAAAGGTGGTGCATGCAATTAGAGGAAGGCCCTAGATGGATTTTGAAATATTGGATGGGGATTTCCCTAATTAATAGAGGCTAATTACCCAAGGAAACAACACAAGTAAATAGGGATCCTCGAGGGCAGAAAATTGGTTATGTATTGGGAAAGCCTTTTCTAGGAAGCAATGAGACAGATAGAGATAGTGCAAAGGTTTCCCTGGTTGGAGAAAATCATTGTAATATTCTCATATTTTTTGAGCTATGCAATATACAGATAGCAGGGTTTTTATTTGTGTCTTTCCCCAAAAAAAAACTGTATAATGTGTGATTGAAATTATTTCTCTTTCATGTTTTGTGATTTCGCAATTGTAATTGGTTTTCGTAATTGGTAGATCAAATTCAAGTATATTGTTTTAGAATATTTCAATTATCAGATTGAATTTATGTGTATTTTATACATGATATCAGATGAAAGAATCACTATAGAAGAGAAGAATACAAGTTTGTACTTGCAGGAGGAACAATTTTTGCAGAGGTAATCTTCAAGAGCTAGCAACAGGATCAGTATGACATTCTATGGTCTGAGGCTTGAGTATTCCCTTGAGGGTAGCTCAAATTACATTTACTAGAGAGATCGAATGGAATCAGTCTTGGAGGAAAATGTATTGAAGGCGTTCATTGATAGGGACATCCCTAAACTAGCTCCAGCTGATGCACATGACCTAGTAGTGTGGAGGAAGTGCGTAACAAAGGCCAGAAGAATTCTACTAGAAGTATTTTGAGATAATATTGTCTTGAAGCTCCATGGAAATTAAAATCCATATGCAATGTGGAAGGCATTAACATATTTGTTTCAAAACATCAATGATCGCAGGAATTTTGAACTGAAGGACAAGATCAGGAAAATCAAGATGGAGAAGGGTGACACAATACCAAAGTACTTGACCAAGTTTACCCAATGAGCTTGGAAGTGTTGGTGTTACAGTTGTATAAGTTGATCTGGTGAGCCTAGCTCTTCTAGGCCTTTCCAAGAGCTAGCAAAACTACCAGGATTAGGTAAATGGTAGGGAGAAGCTACCAGAGTGCGAGCATTTGTGGTCTGACTTGGTGCAAGAAGCGATAAGGAAGAACACCAGAGATGGGACCTCATCCAAAGAAGTGGAAGATGATTTTTCATTAGTCAGCAAAGAAAATGAAGCCAAGGGAAAGAAATTCCAAGGCGAAGAGGGAAATAAGAGAGACTTTTCCAACATCAAATTTTTTCACTGTCATGAGTACGAAGACTATGCCACAAAATGTCTACAAAAGAAGACAAGCAAGAATGAGCTTGCAGTAGCAACATCAGGTGAATCTCTAACTTCACAATTCAAGCGTGATTTCACTCTCATTGTGTGCATGGAAAGCACTTTAATGGGATGCATATGGTATCTCTATAGAGGTGACTCGTTCCATATGACATGGAATAGATATCTCTTCAGTGACTTGGAGGAGAAATACCTCAAGCATAACATAGAGTTTGGAGATGATGGGAGGTATAACATGATCGATATCACTATAGTTATTTTTTAAAGGGAGTCTAGCTCCCCTCTCAGACTCAAAGATGTGATTTATGTTACGGGACTAAATAATAATCCTGTTTCCATTGTGGTATTTGAATACCATGGCTACGATGTTATATCTATCAAAAGAAAGGTTTTCTTTAGACACATCACCATGGGACATGTGAAGAAGATCGGTGTGTACTCAAGAACCTATATGCACTTAAGGTAGAATATGCATGCAAATCCTTGAGGAGCAAGGAAAATTTTAGAGACTTGGTGGTTGAGAGGGAGCATGAATTACCTCTCAACATGCATCCTTAGAAGCAGTCTCCTCAAGGTGTGGAGCAACCACAATTTAAGAAGCACAGAGGTAGCAACAACAACAGTGGAAGTGTTGCATGTCAAACATCCCAAAGGTATGAGATAGGGATAGAGTTGAATTCATTTTTTGTGGAGAGGGATTTTTGAAAATGGCAACAAGAAATTTTGAAAATGGCACCAAGAAATATTCTAATTTAATTTTTCCTTGAATTAAATTAGAATAAATTTGTAATTCCACATCATAAGACAACTTGTATGAATTAAATAAGTTATTATGACTTATTTGGTTCAGCTAATTCTATTTGAGGGTCTAACTTGAGTCATTTAGAGTGTCTTCTACAATATAGGATCCCTATTTGAGTTTATTTTAAGTTGTAAATAATTAACTTAGTTTATCTGATTTAAAATCAATTTAACTAGTTCTACCTGATGGAGGAACTAGTGAGAGGACAAAGAGTGGAACTTGGACTTGAACCACATCTAGTGATTAATAAAATAATTGATGATTCACACATAAATAGCTCATGAATTTCAATTTTGGGAAAGACCCAGTTGAGATTAGATTTCAAGGGAATTCTACTATCAATTGTATAGTCATCCAAATTGTATAGGTGGTGCATGCAGTAAGAGGAAGACCCTAGATATATTTCACAATATTGGATGGGGATTTCCATAATTAATAAGGACTAATTACCCAAGGAAGCAACACAAGGAAATAGGGATCCTAGAGGGCAGAAAATTGGTTAAGTATTGGCCAAGGCTTGTCTAGGAAGCAATGAGACAGAGAGAGATAGTGCAGAGGTTTTTCTAGTTGGAGCAAAGAATTGTAATCTTCTCATATTTTCTTAATTATGAAATATAAAAATAATGGTATTTTTAGATGTGGCTTTCCACATAAAATATTTTTGTAATGTGTGATTGAAATTATTTCTCTTTCATGTTTTGTCATTTCAGGATCATAATTGGTTTCAAAAATTGGTAGAGTAGATTCAAGTATATTGTTTTAGCATATTATAATTATCAGTTTGAATCTACAAGAGTTTATACATGTGGCATTCCATTGGTAAAGTGGGAAAAGGTGTCATCCCTTAAAAAATTACGGGGTTGGGGGATAAAAAGCCTTGGAAGCTCATAGCTTATAAAGGCTAGCCCTAAACACATGCTTATGGGGATGTGTTTTGAATTAAAAATATTTACAAAACAAATCAATCGAGGAGTGGTTTTAGAAGATAATTAAATAATATAAGGGCTCCATCATATATAATTCTTTGGTAACAACCTTTCCCTTTATAATATTATGGGAGCAAGCATCGCAGAAGGCAATCTGGACACAACGTAGTGTAGAAATAAAAATGGTTGTAGTTGTTGCGAAATACTTTTGAAGCACCATTTTAGAAAACCTATAGGCACTGCAAAATATTTTCATAACACTTCCAGAAACTTTGTTTTCACCGTTGGGAATGTGAAGAAAATTTTTCCTACACCAAAACGACCTCTCAATAGCCTCCCATGCTTAGGAATTGATCTCCCTCGTCTCCCTTACCAATGGTTATGCTCAATATCCCAACAAAAACATGTGGCAGCGTCGAGACAAAAGTCTTTGTTTTAGCGCTCTAATAAATCAAATTTCCATGTTTTCCTACTAAAATAACGACCTCCTAGTCCTACCTCTCTTCTTACAACATTCCCTCATCGAATTAATGGGTCATCATCCATTGGGAAAACATGTCACTGCCTACAAAATAGAGATGTTGAAAAAATATGGTTTGGTTCACATTAACAAGTACACATAATGACTACAACTCAAAATTTGAACATCCACAAGCACATAACGCTACAGCCCTTTAATCACATGAATTCTGGGATGAAATCAAAGGTACACACAAGTCGAATTGAGACATAATAGCACAGAGTTATGGAATGAATGTGTTGCAAACTTATTTTATTTATTTCACATGTACTGACTTGGAGGTAGGATAAGAGGCTCCCCTCCTCCCCAATCGATGCTCCTTTTATGCACAATATTTTGCAACTTATTCTCTTCCACCTTCTCTCTAATTGACGGAAGTTAAAGAGATACAACATAAATGACCCTTCATTCATATACTCTTCAACTTATTTGAACTATGTATTTACATTAAATGTTTAAAATTTCTTGAAGGGTAATAATATTTATTTTCCAGCACAACATGTGGCCAATCCACCACATTGTCAAGCCACATCCATTTTGTAATATTCCTACATTATCCTACAACTAATGGGAATATTAAAACTTTGTTCTAACACATAGATAGGTGAGTAAGTGGGTGGGAGGACCCATAAAACTCTTTATGGTGAATAAAACCACTTCTCATGTGAAAGTGGACTCATATTTTTAGCTTAATAAAGTACCCTAAGGTGTGGACATCGGTTAAAACATGTTTACTGGGTCAACCTTGAACAAATCTACAACGCTTTCATGGAGGAGAGGCCCATCAATGAGGCACAACGCAGTTTTAGATGGATATGCCTTGTGTGAAAGAAGTGATCTCATTGGAAGTGGTTTAGGGTTTGCAATCTCTTGTCTTATAAAAGGAAGGGGATGGTAGCATTAGAATGTTGTTGATGTTTATAATATTTTCTGAATATATTTTTTTTTTAGACATATATCTATCTCTTGTTGTTTAGCTGAGATTGAATGTTGTTTAGCATTGGGTGTTCCTGGTCGGGAATCCCACCTCTTCCCATTGAGTAGCTCTTGGGAGAGTTTGTATTGAATTTTCCACTATCTGGCTTAGTTCCAAGCTAATTCTTTCAACTACAACGTAGATCCTGTTGAGGGTTTGACTATTTTTGCAAGCTGCAGCAAGTGGAGATTAGATCTTTCAGATCTAGTCCATTTCAGTGCTTCTTTTCAGTGGAGGAGGGTTCTACTTCATTGGGAGGATAATATTGAAGAAATTGAGCATCATTTTCATATCTTGGCATGTGGTCAATTGTATTTTGATCCCTACAGTGCATTATATATCCAAATCTGCATTATTCCTGTAGGTGTATTTGTAGGGTGTTTTCACCAATTGGAGAGTGATTTTCTAGGTGTTGGGGATCTTCCCTTCACTTTGGAGATCTTTTGGAAGTGATCATTTTATTTTTTATATCAGGTCAGATCCACTTTCCAGATCTGAATATTTCCATATATTTGCAGACTTAGATCTCAAATCTATATCTTGTAATTGGTGTTTTTCTTAAAACCCCAAGGGGGTTCAATAGAGGAGCTTTTATAGTGTATGGATCTGGTATAGATCTAACTTTTTGCCCACATACTTCCTCTAGATCTAATGTGTAATCTAAAAATATTGCAAAGCTGACAAAATAACCCTTTAAGGCATTTGAAGTCTTTATATATGGTTGCAGCACCTCATTTTGAGGGATTTCTATCATTAAAGACTTGTATTTTCCTATCATGCATCTTATGGGGCACGTTTAGCATGTATTTTGATGTTGTAATGATAAATGAAAGGTCTCCATATTGGCCTCATACTTTATAAAAGATGATCTGCATTATTTTCTTAATATTCTGCATTGTATTGCTGCATTCCCCATTTGGGAATACTACAGTGGAATCATAGCATCATCTTAACACAACCTGTGCTTTCTAAAAAGAAATATATCTTCTGGAAAAGGAGAACCTCTTACTGATAGAGAGAGGTGGTATCAAAATAGAATACACCGAATATTTGATTACACTGATGAGGAAGAAGACAAGGGCACAACCCCTTTATCTGGAGGAATGAAAGGGAAGGAGATCTCAAGACTTCTTCTCCAAAATATGCATGAGCTTAAAAGAGAAATCAAGGGACTGAGGAGGGAAATACATGAAGGTCCCTCAAGAATATTTTCATATGAAGAAAACCCCAGTTCTTCATATTAGGTGTGTAAGCACTCAGCCGCACAATCAGATCCACAACGTTATACTATGCCCAGATTTACTGCAAGAGATATGGAGAAATAAGATGCCCCAAAGGAGGAGACTTTGAGTGATTATCTTCAGTAGTACGAATCTCAATCTTGGAGATTCAAGGAGCACTTGAAATTCCTAGAGTTTTCCTAACTCAAGGAGGAAAGAAGACCCAGCAAGCCCAACAGAAGCAGAAGAGGTAGATTATTTCTACCAAATTTTGATGGATCCTTGACATGCACAACCAAGGTTTGGATAGATCAGCTAGACTCCTATTTGCATCTACATCAAGTTTCAGAAAAGGAAGCCCTTAGGATAGCAGCTACATCTTAAAGGTAAAGCTTATGCTTGGTGGTTGTTTGAATCCTTTTCATTAAAGAATGAAAATATACCTACTTATGAAAGATTCACTAGGAGATTAGTGAAGAGATTTGATGTAAAACAAACTGAAACATCTTTGATTGAGCTAGAAAAGCATGAACATTAAAAACCCTTGCATGAGTTGGAAATATTTTTTATGCCAACTCCACTTCAAATTTCTATTGAAGGGGATAAAAAATTGTGTGATACCTTACCAAGGGCAAGATCCCCATTGCATGAAGAGACTTCTTCTCAAAGAGACGACATGGAGGTTCCTCTTTTAAGGGAAGACCAATATCTAGGGTCTCTCATTATTGATGAGGTATTCTCAAATATTGATGAGAAGAAAGAGAAGGAAGCCAGTAACAGTGTTGTCACTTTAGAAGAAGGACCATCACCACATGGGGATGGGCATGCAATTATTTCTTCAAGAGGAGGAGCTTTTGCATCTTTGCAAAAGGTTCCCAAGGAGCATCATGTGACAGTAGTAATGGGCAGAAACACCTTGATCAGAGGAGGAGAAGAAAAGGTGGATCAATATCCAAGGATGAGGAGCATGCACCCTTGCTTATTTTAAGGGGTTTATATTCAAAAGAAGGAGACAGATTTATGCAGAAAATGGAGGGACACATCAGTCGAATCATTTATACAGTCTACTTCATATTTTGATGTTTCTTTGCATGGAGGCATTCCACTAGGGAGACCCCCTGATTGGAAGATGAATAAAGTTTTCTCTCGACCTAGTGCAGCATGGACATATTTGGCTAAGGAAGGAGCCTTGGGAGAAGCGACTACAGCCCTGAGATCCTTTGATGGGTTTCAAGGAGAGGTAAGAAATTTTCTGATATGGACATTTCCATCTCCCACTCAACTATTTGCGTTGGAAAATGATTCAGAAATCTATAATGACATGAGGATGTTGTCAAATGGCCACTCCATAGTCTTGGAGAGGCAAATGATACTTCCACACATGAGAAATATTTCTGAATATGACAAGAGGGCATTAACACTCTTGCATGGATGGGCCAAATTATGGAAGTTTTGGAGGAAAGACACCTTCCAAAAGGAGGTTGACTTCCATGTACTTCAATCTTGTCTTGGGCAAGATCAGCTACAAGAGAGGAAACAAAAGTGGAGTTACAACACTCCAACATTTGAATTTGGCATTGAGTATGTAAAAGAGGAGAGCCATGATATGACAGGAGCTTCATTTCAGATTTATACAATGCTGTCATTTTTGGAAGTCTGGATCCATATTGCGAGTCCACACTCTTGGTAGAATATTCCAAGAACCTCTTCACATGTAAGGTCCTTGATGGGAAAATGGAATATAGAAGGTATAGAGTGGTTGATGGAGTCATCTATTTTCATGATCAGATCTATTTGACCAGAGACTCAAAGCTCAAAGATAAACTACTATGTGCAACCTATGATATCTTGCTTTCCAATCCCACTGGTTTCATTAGAACCTACCATACTATTTTGGAAGGATTCATGTGGGAAGACTTGAAAGAGGAGATGCACTATCATATGAGGACGTGCATAGATTTTTTGGAGATGGGAGAGATACAATAATTTAAGGAGGAGTTATCACAACCACCTCTTTCCTTTGTTGGAATGAGAGGGGATTTATCTATGGACCACTCCATTTGTATGAGCAGAGATTATGGTAAGGAACTTGTTTATGTGCATGATGTTTTAATTCATGATTATTTGCACTCCTTTAGCATGTATATGCAGGCCATAGTTCCAAGGGTGAGAATTCTTCCATATAAACTTCATGGCCAACTTTGGGCCATAAGTATTTTTGAACATGGCCACTCCCTAGGAGGATATAGGGAGATGATTTATCACTCTGGGTGCACTCCAAAGGCACCAAACATATCTCATATTTTCAGCCATGGTGAGATTACTTGGGAAAAAAGTAAGTGGTGGGGAAACCACTTACCATATCACTATCTGATGCAGTCAAGAGATCTACCACGTTGGTTCCACATGTGGGACTATGATCCACCTCCATCATTGCATTTGATTGTTTATGTATCATTGATTTTGATCCCACATGATGATATTGATCTCAATTTTGTTGGGGACATGATTTTAGGGATGACACATTGGTTGGATGTGTCCATTGGGAATGAAAATTCCCACATTTATTCATGCTTCAAGAGGAGGATGGGACATTATATGGATACTACATTACATCACTTGTTTTCTTATGCAAGGGGCCATATGTTTGACTTATGTCTTTGGGAGAAGCCTCTCTCATGAGAGGATTTTTGGCAAGACATGTTTGGCTTGGATCATATTCAGCCAACACCTAATATCCTCTACTATTTTCAAGCTTGTGAGAAGCTTATCACAGCAAGAAAGTGGTGGGATGGCCACTTATTGTATCATGATTGGAGACAGCAAGAAGAAGAAGAATGTTGGTCTCAATGGAGGGACTATTGTCACCATCCAATATGGAATATGATGCTTAGTCCATGTTTCTTTTGGAGCCCATATGGTGATGATACTCTATTCACTATATGCATGGAGGATTGGGCAAGGAGGATCCCTAAAGCCAATGAGGGGAATCATGAAGTTCCAAATATATTTTGGCTTCATGGGGACTATATTATTGCAGCCCAAGATCAACAGCTCCAAATTTTTCATAAATGGAGGGAGAGACAACGTAAGTTGAAAAATCTTACCTCTCATTTTCAGCCATGCATTCCCTACACATTCCATAAGTAGGGGATTGGTGACTGTTCCTATGAGCTACCAAGGATGGCTCACTTTGTTTGGATGATAGTATGGAGATTGGAGTTTCTCATTGGGGTTGAAGAACCCAACATTTATCATCTCTTGTTCCTTAAGAAGGCAAATGGACAGCATATAACTCTTTCCATATAACTCCCACTTCTTCATGATGAAAGCTATTTGGTTCATTCACCAAAGGAAAATTTGTGTTCTTGGGAGGAGACATATCCATTGGAGATTTTGCAATGTCCTTGTAGTTTCTTGAGGACAAGCAACATTTTGGATGGGAGGACTATAATATTCCTACATTAGCCTACAACTAATGGGAATATTAAAACTTTTTTCTAACACATAGATAGGTGAATAAGTGGGTGGGAGGACCCATAAAACTCTTTATGGTGAATAAAACCACTTCTCATGTGAAAGTGGACTCATATTTTTAGTTTAATAAAGAACCATAAGGTGTGGAAAGGGGTTAAAACATGTTGACTGGGTCAACCTTGACAAAATCTATAGCGCTGTCATGGAGGAGTGGTCATCAATGAGGCACAAAGCAGTTTTAGATGGAGATGCCTTGTGTGAAAGAAGTGATCTCATTGGAAGTGGTTTAGGGTTTGCAAGCTCTTGTGTTATAAAAGGAAGGGGATGGAAGCATTAGAAGGTTGTTGATGTTTATCATATTTTCTGAATATATTGTTTGTTTAGACATATATCTATCTCTTTCTGTTTAGCTGAGATTGAATGTTGTTTAGCATTGGGTGTTCCTGGTCAGGACTCCCACCTCTTCCCATTTAGTAGCTCTTGGGAGAGTTTGTATTGCATTGTCCACTATCTGGCTTAGGGCCAAGCTACTTCTTTCAACTATAGTGTAGATCCTGTTGAGGGTTTGACTATTTTTGTAAGCTGCAGCAAGTGGAGATTAGATCTTTCAGATCTAGTCCATTTCAGTGCTTATTTTCAGTGGAGGAGGGTTCTACTTCATTGTGAGGATAGTATTGAAGACATTGAGTATCATTTTCATATCTTGGCATGTGGCAAACTGTTTTTTGATCCCTATAACACAGTATAGATCTAGATATGTGTTATTCCTATAGGTGTATTTGCAGGGTGTTTCAGCTCACCAATTGGAGAGTGACTTTCTAGGTGTTGGGGAGCTGCCCTTCACTTTGGAGATCTATTGCAAGTGATCATTTTATTTTTTATATCAGATCAGATCCACTTTCCAGATCTAAATATTTCAATAGATCTGCAAGCTTAGATCTCAGATCTACATCTTGTACTTGGTGTTTGCTAAAAACCCCAAGGGGGTTCAATAGAGGAGCTTGTATATTGTATGGATCTAGTATAGATCTAAACTTTTGTCCACATTATTGCTCTAGATCTGATTTTAAATCTACAATTGTTAAAGAGACAATAAAATAATGTTGTAAGGCATTTTCAGTCTTTATATATGGTTGCAGCACCTCATTTTGAGGGATTTTTGTCATTAGAGACTTGTATTTTCTTATCATGCATCTTATGGGCCACTTTTAACATGTATTTTGCTATTGTAATGATAAATGAAAGGTCTCCATATTGGCCTCCTGCTTTATAAAAGATGATCTACGTTATTTTCTTAACATTCTGCATTGTATTGCTGCATTGCCCATTTGGGAATACTACACATTTCTTCATCACGAACTTGATCTAATGCTCATGCATCAAACTCGCCATGAAAAAAAAATCGTGACCTCTTGCTCATAAGATCTTCTATAGAGAAACCTTCCTTTTGTAGAGCTACAACACTCATCCATGTAGGATCCTCAATCGGATGGTCCTTACACTTCATCCAAAACTCCAGATACCCTTTTCCACTGTTGTGCTTTGCAAATTTGGTGTCCAATATCCTCTCAACCTATGGATCTTCTATTATAGGCATTTTCTTCATCCAACTCTTCTCACTAAATTCTCCATTTCTCCCATTTTTTTTAGTGGCACCTTCATCGCCAACTTGATAGCGATAAAAATAAGCCTTTTTTAAGATAGTTGAGATACCTAGGCACATAGGTAACTCCAGTTCATAGGAATTTGCTGAAATTTTTGTTAGTATTATGCAAGGCCCTATTTTCTTCATTTTGATATTGTTATACTCTCCTATTGGGAATATTTATTTTCTCAGGTGTTCTAAGGCCATGTCCCCTACCTCAAATGTTTACCTATATTCTTCTTAAATTTTCTCTTTCTTTGTATTATGGCTACTATCTTTTAGCTTTTGTTTTATTTCCTCATGTAATTCACTCATTTCTACTGCAAAATCCTCCCCATAAGCACTCCTTTTCTTAAGTTTGTCCAAATATCTCATCTCACAAAATCCTCTAGGATGCATTCCATACAAGATCTGAAACATACTCTTCCCAATGCTCCTATTTTGTGAATCATTTTATCCAAACTCAACTTGAGCTAATACATGATACCACTACTTGACATGCTCTCCCACAAGGCTCCTGGATGTATTTTTGAGACTATTGTTCACAACTTTATTTTTCCCATCAGATTGTGGATGATAGTTTGAGTTGAATTTTAATTTTGCCAAGATTCTTCCAGAAAGTCCTCCACAAATTTCCTATGAGCCTAGTGTCCATGTTACAGATTATACTTCAGCAAGCCATGCAATCGAACAATGTCACTGAAGAAAAAATGATGCACATGTGTAGCATCACTAGTCTTGCAACATGGGATAAATTGATCCATATTCGTACATATGTCCACAATTACAAGTATAGAGTCCTTACATTGTTACTTCCTCGATAAACCCAAAACAAAGTCCATACTCACCAAGTCCCATGGTTTTCTGGGAATTGGTAAAGGAGTATACAATCCAGCATTATTACTCCTTCCTTTCACATATTGACATACCCTACATTTTCCTACATATTTATGCACATCAGCTCTCATATTTGGCCAAAAGTAGAAGTGTTCTAGATGCCCAAGTGTCTTGTCCACACTAAAATGACTTGCAAATCCTCCATTTTTCTTCTCCTTCATCAGATTATATCTCATTGAATAATGAGGGATACATAAGTGATTGTTCTTAAACAAAAAATCATATTGAAACATAAACTCCCTCCATGAGCTGCTATCTCTTCTCACAGGGTTCTTGCATGCTTCAAAGGCCTCTTGAAAATCAACATCATCCTCATACAATTCCTTCAAATAATCAAAGCCCAAAATCTTCACATGGAACTATTGCATGATTAAGATCCTCTTGCTCAAAGGATAAACTACCTTGTTCTCTTGTCCACTCACATGTTTCAGAACAAACGTGAAATTTTGTAGGAATTCCACCGACTTGGCATGCTTATGGTTCAACATTCGTTGCTGCATTATATATTGTAATGTAGATTTTTTCAGAGAAAAAAAAAAACTCCCTGGTTATCAAATAGTGCCTCCAATGCTTCAATGCATTAACCACCACATAAGATTCCTTGTCGTAGGAGGAGTATTTATGCTTTGATTCATTCAAATTCTCACTAAAATATCCAACATGTGTGCCTTATTGACTTAATACTGCTGCAATGGTTGTACCACTAGCACCACATCTGACTTGGAAAAACTGATTGAAGTCGGGTAGCTTCAACATCGACTTCACAGTTATATTCTTCTTCAAGAGATAGAAGCTTTTCTCTGCTGTTGTTATCCAATAAAATGGTTTCCTATCCTTCCTGATTTTCTCAATGATGGGTGCAAACATACCACTGAAATTATCGATGAACTTCTGATAGAAGCTAGCTAACCCATGAAGACTCATAACTTCAAAAAATTCTCTTGGGTGAAGGCCAACTCATAATTACCTCTGTTTTCTCCGGATCCATTTTCATCCTATCCTTTGAAATGACAAATCCTAAGTATCCAAATCATACCTCATGAAAGTACACTTCTTCAGGTTAATCGACAGTTTCTCTTGTTGAAACCTTTCTAGAAGATACCTTACATGCCTAAGGTGTTCTTCCTTTTTCGGTTGAAAAATAAAAATATCATCTAAATAAACAATGAAAAACTTGTCAATGAGCTCCTTCAAGAACTCGTTCATCAACCGCGTGAAGGTACTTAGTGCATTTTTCAATCCAAATGGCATGACCAGCCATTCATATATTCCGCAATTAGTCTTGAAATTTTTCTTCCACTCGTCCCCTTCTTTGATCTGAATTTGATGGTATTCAAATCAACCTTTCAAAAGTAGGCTTCCCCACTCAAAAAGTCCATCATGTCATCCATCTGTGGCAATAGAAATCTATACCTAATAGTAATCTTGTTAATTTCTCTGGAATATGTGCACATCCTCCATTCTCCATATTTCTTTGGGCTAAGCACTGCAGGAAAAATGCATGGACTCAAGATCTCCCTTATCAATCCTTTTTCCAATTATACTTGAACCTGCTTCCTTATCTCCTCATTCTCCTCGGGTGTCATTCGGTAATCATGTTTTTTTGGAAGCTTTTCTCCTAGTATCAGACCTATGTGATGGTTGATACTTCTCTCAGGTGGAAATTCAATTGGAAATTCATCTACCACAATATCACTAAACTCATGAAATATCTCTTGAATCTCAATAAGTAAATATGTAGTTTCATTGTGCAGAAGTATTACCTTTAGCTTGCAAACCACCACATATTTGACATGTTCTTCCTCCATTTGTTGCAGAAAGTCCTTTCAACAACAATTATTTTGAGCTACTTTCCCCAACTATATTTTCTTCCTTCAATGGCACAAGGGTATGCTTGATACCATCCTTTTCAAACTCGTAGGTGTTTCTCTCTCCACCATGCACCACTTTCCTATCAAATTGCTAGGGTCGTCCCAAAAGAAGGTGGAAGACATCCATTGACATGATGTCACAAACTATATTTTCGTGATATAAACCTATTTGGAATTCCAATTCGCTTTGCTCACTTATCAAAAATTGGTGACCTTTATACAACCATGACACTTTATATGGCGTTGGATGCTTCATCCTTTTCAATCCAAGTTTTCCACCATTTTTTTGGAAACTAGATTTTCAGTTCTCCCACTGTCATTCACTACTTTGCAGCATTTTCCTCTGGCCTTGAAAACAATCCTAAACAAGGCTTTCCTATCTATTGGTTCAACAATATCCTTGTCTAGTTTCAAAAATACATTATTCATCATTAAATATTCTCCTGTCTTTGGGGAATTTTCAGCCTCAGGTGCATGTGCTTCTTTTGCTTTCGGTCGTGCTATATATTTATCTCTTTGTCCTCCCTTTTCATTCTCAAGACACTCAAAATATCTCTGACCCAACGCCCCTCATTTATAATACCAATAGACAGACTCTCTTCCTCTTCCTCTACCTCTACCTCTCCAGTAAGGTCTTCCTCCTCTGAAGTCACCTTATTTCTCTTGTTGTCCTTGTTGTCTTGGGTTACTTGCATAATTATTTTGAGTTGGAGCCTTCCCTCTTCCAGTTTTTTTTCCTTTTCCTCTAGAAAAACCACGTCCTTTGCTTAAATTCGGCTTCCTCATTATCTTCTCTTCTTCCTTCAAGGAAATCTGGTATGCTTCTTCCATCGTCCTAGGGGAAAGCATGTTATTTTCATCTTCAATCCATTGATATAGATTTCTATCTTCTCCAAGGTGTCCTCTACATAACCTGTTGATAGCAGCCTAAACTACTAATACCCACATTCTCACTTTATGATGCATATAAAAATGCATGGTTCATTTATAAACCAAAATTATTCCCAAACTTGGGCAAATTCTAATGTGGAAGCTACATTTTCAATTAATGGTTTAAAACCATATTGTAAAACCCATAATGCATATAAAATGCTCTTCAATTTAAAACCCCAAATAAACCTCATTCAGGGGTAACATTCATAAGATTACATCCGGCCCCAAATTTACCAAACATCATATGCAGAGCTACTCCTTGCCTTATATTCCATGGTTATAAACCATAAGCCAAAACCCATTTCATGAAATAGGAATTAATATTTCAAACTTTGGAATAAAACCCAAAATATAATTCCACTCTCACCACATACATTAATATATGTGCCAACACTTTAACAATTCACATTTAACCCACGTTTATATGCGCTCACCAATTCCGATGTCAATAAACTTTAATGTATCCTTGGCCCCACAGTTCACTTATGTGAAACCTTTCCACTATTCATTAAATATAAACATTAATAATATTCAGCCCATAACATAACATTTCATCCATACAAAAATTCGACCCCATTTAACGTTTAAAACCAAATAAATCACATAATTATTTGGTTGGGGTCCCACAACGCTGGCAACTTACCATTCCGTTAACCTCCATATAGATCTTACAGTCAATCTTTCATCGCACTCCAAAAACAATTTGTGCGCATATCCAACGAATATTGCATTCCAATAGACTTTGGACTTTAACAACCAAATCGCACGTGAAATGGGTTGTATTTGAATATCGTCCAGGCTACGTGCCATACTTTAGGGTGTATCGCGTTCAAATGAAATAAAACTGCTTACCATGTTTAATCCACGCGAAAACCAGTTATGGTTTTCGGAAACCGCTTCACAGCTCCATCGCATGGTTCCGCCATATCTTTAACTCACGATTCCACTTCTAACCCTATTTCATTACGCCTCTCCACATATTAAATCTCCTCTTCATTAACTCGGTCTTCTAAACACAACCAGGGTTCCAACCTGAAAGAAATTCCACTCCTTTGACCGATCCAACCATCCTATTGCGCTTTAAGTTCACAGTTTCATTTGCATTCAACCCTTTCTCGAATCTCACTATATTGTGTTTACACAGTCGAATGTGTAATCAAACCCTTTCTCTGGAATTCATCCTCTAGATCTCCTTTCTGACATTGATCCAAATTCTCTTCCGTATTCCAGGATCAAACCCTTTTAATGGGTCACCATCGATCCAATCTGTGATCGATGCACATATGCAACCTATCCAGAATTCAGTTACAAACTGAACTTCCAATTTCTTAAACACATAGTCTCTTAATAATATAATTCTTTCAAGTTTATTCGAATCACCTTCACACTTAAATCATCTAGATGCATGCTCTATTACATACACACATCCAATAATGCATTAATACATCACAATTCATAGAAACTCACAAATCGAGTTTTTGTATTGACAATCAAATATTTACACAAGGTTCTTCTTCTCTGGCCTGATATTCAATCAGTGGCCTTCTTTCTCTACAACCCATAGGCTCACAATCAAAACCCGGAATCACTCTCTACCTATTTCTATCTGTTGTCCCGTTTATGCCTTTGAGGCTTTCATTTTATACAAATATTTTTGAACCCAATTCTGGTTCCAAATCCTCTATTTTCTCAACAATTTCCTGTGAATCCTCTTTAATCCTAAAATCACTACTTAATCCCTAAGGATCCTCTTTCCTCCACAAATAATGAAACAAACTCTAATTTAGGATTTATAGTCAATTCCTAAATCTCTCAATCCCTATATATTCTCAACTAGCCTAATTCTCTCATGTTCTCCAACATTCGAGAACATTTAAAAACTTCCTCACAATATTTAATTAATTCTCATTAAAATCACTCAAATCATTACATAAGAAACCAACTCCCTTGAAAGCACAAAACCCCTAAGTCTATTAAAATACAAGGAATTTTATTGAGCCTAATGCCCCTGCATCACCTGCCCTCAAATTCACCTTATAAAACTCCTCAGTATACTCTCTAACTATCAGAAACCTTTTCTTGAGGTTATGAACTTGCATGTAGAGGGATAGATGATAGTATTTTGGTAGAAACTTCCCCTTCATATTTTCTATCATCCTATCCAAAATTTTAATCAATGGTTTCCCCTTTTTCCTTCTTTCAGCCTGCACGTTTTCCCACCAAAATTCATCATGGCCTTTAAACCTAGTGACAACAAATTTTATTCACTTATCTTCTTTAATCTCCTCATATTTGAAATAATTATCTATTTCACTAATCCAATCCAATATATTTTTAGCTACCATACTTCCATCATAGGTAGAAAACTCAGGTTTTGGTCTTGAACTTGAACTTAACATTGACCTAAATAGTTTAAATTCTGAAGCTTCATCCACGTGTGTTTCTCTTTCTGTTGTAGCTTCTTCCTGCGATTCATTGTCATCTCTAGCCTTGGATTCTTGCTTTATGTTGGAAGTCATGGCCTCTAAATGAGCTTGCATCCTTTGTATCTCTTCTTAGAGTTATGCATTAGCTACGTGTGTTATGAAACCAACTCCAAAAATAGAAGATAAGAGAGATAAACGCCTTAGAAATAAGCCACTTCAAGGGGGCAACCTCCAATACATTACATGAATGAAAAATTCTTGGATGATACAAATTACAAAACCTCCTTTCTATATATAGGAGTCCATGGGGCCACAATGTAATCCTAGTGGGGCCACAATGTAATCCTAGCCGACCTAACAATAATAATTTAAGGGCACAATAATAAAAATATGAGGGTTACAAGGGTACAACAATAACAATAAGGGGGTTACACTAACAACAATAAGGGACTATACTAGTAATATAGGGACCTAACGCCTCCTCTCCATTAAAATCTAATCATGTGAGGTAGCGAGTAGCTCTAGGTGCTTCTGTATAAAATTCTCATCCTCCCATGTAGAATCTTCAGTGGGTAAGTTCTTCCATTTGATGAGATACTCTAAAATTGATCGATTTCATAGCTATCGAGTTCTTGTTTCCGTGACTGCTTCAGGTTCCAATATAGTTTTTCCTTCCTCATCAAGTTCTAGAAATATTGTTTGAACTGGAATTTTGTCCACTATAGCCTTATTTAAGCTGTAAACATGGAAAACTGGATGCACTCGCGAAGAAGAAGGAAGCTCCAATTTGTATGCCATCGTACCAATATTTTGCAACACCTTGTAAGGACCATAGTACTTTGGTGATAATTTATTATCCTTCTCAGCTTGCTTGAGTGACATTTGTTTGTATGGTTGTAGCCCTAAAAATACCCAGTCTCCTACATCAAAACTTCTCTCACTGCGATGTTGATCTACATGTTGTTTCATTTGATTTTGTGCCAAATTTAGGTTATCCTTTAAGAGTTGGAGAAATTATTGTTGATGCTCAATGTGAACTTCCACTACTTGAACCCTAGAATTTTCCCTTAAAGAAGATGTGATGGACGGTGGATGATATCCATAAAGTGCCATAAATGGGGTCATTTTTGCCGCAGTATGGAAGGAAGTGTTCTACCACCATTCAGCGAGAGGTAACCGCTTGAGCCATTGTTCTTGCTTATCAGATACAAAACAACGAAGATATCCTTACAAACATTAATTCACTATCTCTGTTTGACCATCGGATTGAGGATGATAAGATGAGATATGAGCTAGTAGAGTACCCAAACAAGAAAATAATTATGTACAAAAATTTCTTGTAAAAATGGGATCTCTGTCACTTACAATAATCTTCGGGTTTCCATGTAGCTTTTGAATTTCTTCCATAAATGCAGTAGCAACTTTATATGATTTAAATGGATGAGGTAATGCACAAAAGTGTGCATAGTTGATAAGTCTATCAACTACCACCATGATGACACTCCTTCCTTCGGACTTAGGTAAACCTGTGATAAAATCCATTGAAATATCCTCCCAACGTTGACTTGGAATGGATAAAGGTTGTAGAAGACCCGGGGTCTTAATTGTCTCAAATTTATTTTGATGGAAAACCAAACATTCCGCCACAAAATTTTGAATATCAGATTTAAGGCCATCCCAAAAAAATCTTTCTTCACCCCGTGGTAAGTTCTTAAAAATCCTGGGTGTCCTCCTAAAGGAGAAGTGTGAAATTCCAAAATAATATTTTTGTTTTAGTTGGGAATTATTGCAAATATATAAGCGATCTTTGTACCATAAGGAATCATTTTTCCAAATAAATGTATTAGATGTACTGGGATCTTGCTGCAACCTTTGTATGAGTGTCCATGCCTCTTCGTCCTTCTTCCATTCATCCCTTTCTTTGGTTATCCAATCTGGTTGGATAATAGAAATGGAACAAATCAATGCTTCCACCTCTTCATCCTTTCTTGAGAGTGCATCTGCAACAACATTTAGCTTCCCTTTTTTGTAGATGATTTCAAATCCATAACCCAGCATATTTGTGACCCATTTTTGTTGCTCTTCTGAACATAATTTTTTTTTCCAAAAAGTGTTTAAGACTATCGTGATCAGTTTTTACCTTGAAGTGTCTTCCCATTAGGTAAGGTCTCCATTTCTTTAGTGCATGTATTATTTCCAACATTTCCTTCTCATAAATAGCCTTTTGTAAATACTTTCCTTTGATTGGAAGACTTTCAAAAGCAATGGGTTTTCCTTCTTGCATTAAAACGACACCAATTCCATTTCCTGGGGCATCACATTCCATGATAAACGTGTTTGTGAAGTCTATCGTAGCTAAGACTAGTGCTTGGCACATTGCCTCTTTAAGATGTTCAAAGGCCTTAGTTACTTCAGGAGTCCATGAAAATTCATCTTTCTTCAATAATGCTGTTAGAGGTTCTGCTATTCTCCCATAATTCTTAACAAACTTACAATAATACCCTCTTAACCTGAGAAATCTGCGCAACTGCTTTATGGTTGCGGGGACTTTCCATTCCTTAATGGATTTAATTTTGTTAGGGTCTACCTTAACATCCTTGTGAGATACAATATGACCCAGATATTCCACCTCTTGTACTCCAAAGAAACATTTGGATGTTTTTGCATATAATTTTATCTCCTCCAATAGTTTGAGCACCCTGTCAACATGTTGAACATGATCCTTCCAAGACCTGTTGTAGATTAGTATATCATCAAAAAATACTAACACAAATTTCCTAATGAAGGGTTTGAAAATGGAATTCATCAACCCTTGAAATGTAGAAGGTGCATTGGTAACGCTAAAAGGTAGGACCAAAAATTTATAATGACCCTCATTAGTTCGAAATGATGTTTTTGGAATATCTTCAATATTCATTCTAATTTGATGATATCCTGAACAAAGATCCAACATGGAAAAATAAATTTCTCCATGTAATTCATCCAATAATTCATCAATCACAGGAATATGAAATTTATCTTTAATAGTGAGCTTATTGAGCTCCCTATAATCCGGACACATGCATCATGATCCATCCTTCTTGTGCACCAATAATCCTAGAGCAGAGAAAGAACTTTGACTAGGTTGAATTATACCAGCCTCTAACATTTCTGCAATCATACCTTCAATTTCACTCTTTTGGACATAAGGATATCTGTAAGGCCTGATGTTTGGGGAACACTTCCTAGAATTAAATTAATAGCATGATCATGATCACGAATAGGTGGGAGTCCTTTGGGAGTTTCAAACACCTTGGAATGATTATCCAAGAATTTTTGGAGATCTACAGAAATAGATGATTTTGATGTTGGAACTTCTAGTGAGCATAATTGTGCAATTACACCTCGTTTTTCTTTCTTCAGAAGCTTTTTCATGACATTAGAGATTATGATCTTTCCTGGCTTCCCTGCGATACCCCGTAATTCGATTTCCTTTCCTTCCAGAGAAAATTTCAAGAAAAGTTCTTGAAAATTAAAAGCTACCATCTCCAAAAATTGTAACCATTGTACTCCTAGTACAAAGTCGGCACCTCCCATTGGAATGGAAAGCATTGGACTATTCAATACATATTCCCCCATGGCTAGCTTGATATTATGGAATTTTCCAAAGAAATTTATAGTTCCTCCATTTGCAACCATCACTTGACATTCTGGTGCTGGGTATAAGAAACAATTCAATTCCTTGGCTACCTTACAATGAATAAAATTATGGGTACTACTCAAATCAATCAACACTATTACCTTTTTATTCTTGATAGTCCTTCTATCTTGAGAGTTTGAGTGGTAATTCCTACCAATGCATTACATGATATGGTCAGACTCATTTCTTCTTCTTCTAGGGTTGGTTCCTAGTGTATATTCTCTTCTTTTGAATTTTCCTGTTCATTTTCTTACTCCTCTTCACAATCTATGTAAAATAATTTCTTCTCATCACACTTGTGACCTTTAGTGTATTTTATATCACAACTGTAGAAAATCCCTTTTGCACTTTTTTCTTCCAATTATTGTGGTGTCAACCTTGTAGGTTGTGGAAGTCTAGGAGTAGCAACACTTCCATCTTTATAGATGTGAGTGGCAGGCTTCGTTGTCGCCATAATTTTACATTCAATTTTTCTTGCCAACCTGAATGCCTTCTCCAATGAATCAGGTTCCCAAACACGAACTTAATGTTGGATGTTATCCTTTAAATTCCATATGAAGACACCAATCCTTTGTTCCTCTGGAATATCAGTTACCCTTATATTCAATTTTTGGAAGTCCTCAATGTGCTCCACCACTAAACCCTTTTGTTTGAGATTTATCAATTGGCTAAAGAAGGTGTTGCTCCTTGTATCCTCATAATGTGCTATCATTTCCTCCGTAAAAAGTGACCAAATGACAATTTTTTTACAGGAGTGAAGCCATCGATACCATACAAATGTATTTTGTTCTAAATGTAAAGTTGAATGCGTACCTTTTGTGTGTTTTGCACATTATTGAGATCAAAATATTGCTCCATCTGTAGTATCCATGTTATGGTATCCTTGCCATAAAACTTCCTCATATCCATATTTGGAATATGGTGGTTCTTAAATCCAACATTAGAGTTTATGAAATCACGAATACATTTATTTTGTTCTCATCATGATTTTCCCCTACTATATTTTCGCCATTAGGAATCATTTCTTGTATCAACTTTGACAAAACTTCCTTCAAACCTTCTATGTCTTCCTTCAAACCTTCCATTTTTTCTTCCATACCATTCTTCAAACCATACATTTTTTCTTCCATACCATTCTTCAAACCATCCATCGTAGCTTCCACACATTTCTTCAAAGCATCCATTTCATTTTTTGTTGCTCTTTGTGAGAGCGAAATTTGGTGCACTTGCTCTTGTAATTTTGATATGTCATGTTGCATTTCTTCATCTTCATGAGCCATAGTAGAGCCTTCTGAAGGCTTAATGAGTGTTGAATACTTTTTAGGAGGAATTTTAGAACCCAATAATAATATCTATTCTACAATATTCCCTTGGAATCAATTCAAATTGATTCTTCAAACAAGACTTATGCAATTCGGAAAAAAAAAAATACACACCTTTTTCTTGCTTTTGAGGAGCTCCATATTGAAATTGAATTGTATAATGTCAGTTTTGTCATGCTGCCATCAGTGATAAAATTTACTCTTTTTCATTTTCATAGTAGGAGTCCCATACTATAAATTTTCATCATTTCATTAGGTCATGGATTCATTGATGGTAGTGGTCTTTCAGCGGTTTTCCCTCATGTGAAAACTTGTTGATTCTCCTCTATATGGTCTTCAGTCATGATTCACTTTCACTTCGCAATTCATGTTACTAGGTCATAGGGTTGGTCTCATTAGATTATAGCGTCTCATCATAGTCAAATTAATGAGGAAAGTGTCAATAAATGTCAGCAAGGACATGAGGAGATCGAATAAACTCAAAAGCATAGTATCTGGAAAAATCAAAGAGTTGTTCTGTCAAGCTTGATGTAATTTTCACCTCAAGACATGTTTTGAGGTGAAAAAATGGTACTCTTCTTTTTATTCATTTCTTATGTAATCTTATTTCTTCATATGTAATAATTTGAGTTTCAGAAGTTGTTATCTCTACAAAGCCACCACCAGTCCTTTGCAGCTCATCATCAAGGACCAAGGAGAAGGGACTTTTCTCTACCTGCATTTCAGAGGTGTTATCCAAAGTATTTTTAGTGCAAATCATGTTCCAAGTATGTTCATCAGAAGGAGCCCGGAAATAGATTTCCAATGGCATATCATACTCCCAAAACTGACTTCTGGATTGGAAAATATGCTTAGAGGAAATAATGCCCCAAAACACCATTCTTCCCTCTTTTCTATTGTTCCGCTGGTCTTTCAAAACTTTAAAATTTATTCCTTTTTATGAGTTTTCCACTTTTACCACAAATTTTTTTGTTTCCTTGCCGCATCCTACAACTCTGATGCGATCGCATCGCATCGCAAAATTCCATGGGTCGCTAATCGCGACACTTCCGATTGAACACTTCCGATGCGACTGACCCACCCCCGATTGCATCCGGACCGTTGATCTTCTCAACGATCCGACGACCCACATTCCATTTCATCGCAAGTTTTCATCACATCACAACATTCATTCCTTAACTACCCGCTCCCATGAATTTCTCCGATGCGATGACTTCCGCCGATGCATTCCCCCAATTGCATCTCCACCGTCGATCTGCCCTTCCGATCGGACGACTCCCCGCTCTTTCGCCGAATCGCAATTAGCGTTTCCATCTTCCCTTCCCCCTCGCCCTCTTTTCCACCAATGCGATGTCCCAAGTTAATCTCAACCTTCGATCTTACTCCCCATATCGGACGGCTCGCGCTAAATCGCAAACCTCCGGTCCCGCAGTTCATTTCCCCGTGCTTCCGATGATTTCTGCCGATGTGATCTCATCGCACTTTCACATCGCGTGATTTCAAAGTCCTGCAAACTATCCTGCCATCTCGCTTTCCTCCGATGCAATGTCCCGGTCCCACCAAAAATCTTTTTCCGCTCCTTTCCAAAGGAAAAGGGGTTTTCCCTATGTAAAAGTGCAAAACTCATTTTAATTTGTTTTAAAAAGGATTTATCCATTACTCCTTCAGCTTATCCTCTACCCCCATCACTCCATTATGCAGCAGACCTTTTTCCATCGGCCTCCCTCCATCATTCCATCATCCAATCACTCCTGCCCCATTGCTCATCGCTCATTGCGATTTCCTCCGCTCAAGTCATACCCGCTCCTCCCGATGCTGATCTGCGATTGCGATATTTTTGGGCCCACTACCTTTCCTTTTGCTCTTTTTTCAATAAAAAAGGGGTTTTTCTTGATTAAATGGAAAATTCGATTTTCATTGGTTTCGAAGGCATTTTCTTCGGCAAAAGGGTTTTTCTTCAAGATTAAAGAGAAATATATTCTGTTTTGGGCCGCGAGCTATTATGAAACACATAGATCATTACATCATTTACCATGAAACGGTAGCAATGATAAAAGAGGGGAAACAGTTCCAAATTTTTCTTTCTTCTCCTCTGTTTGAGTAACTGTAACATCAAATCCTCCAGATGGTCAAAATGTATTGTTTCTTCTTCTTTTTTTCTAGAGGCATTCTGTTGGTCTCTTTCCTATATTCAAATTTTAGTTTCTGGGCAGGTGAAATAGCTCCTCCTTCTGTGGATCCACCCCCCTTGAAAATGATCTATTTAATGTAGTTTTTCATCATTTGTTTGAGGAGGAAAAAAGGGGAATAAGTTGGAATCATTGAGGACGCTCGGCACTCCATTTTGTAACAGTTTGGCAGGGAATTAATAAAGAAATGCAGCACTGATTTATGGGATCCCTGTGGTATGGATTTTAGCACTATCCTTTCCTTTGTGATTATTTGTTAATTGTTATGTTTGCCATTCATTCATTCATATTTCTGTTTGGATGTTTTCAAGATAGATAGGTAGAATCCATTGTATAATGCTCTGCCTTGGGAAAATCATTCAATACTTTATGTTTTCTGCTGTTTGAAGAGGATCCATCTCCTATGCCCTTTTTAGCATCTCACCAGTCTTAAAAATTCCATCATTATTAAAAACAAAGTTGTTAAAATCCCTGCCTACCTTGCCCCATAGAATACCCTGTGTCTCTGATTTAATTCCCCAGATTCAAACTGCCCAGCCCCATCTGATCCATACAACCCAAAAAATTGATAAACATTTCGAGCTACTATACCTAGCCTAAAATCAATTTGCAGTTATATTTCATTGAAACTTTTTCACGGAGAGAGACCTCTCCTGACCTTATAGGGCTAGCTACAAGGCTGAGCGTGGTTTGAGGTTACCTTTATTTGCTTTCTTTCAGCCTGAGGTTCAAATTAGGTGCTAAAATTCTGGCGACTCCATTGGGGACGTATTTAAAACAAAATACTGATCACCCCAGTGATATCTTCCATATAAATCCTTGGACTCTGGATGATGAGGTTCATAGTTTACTAGGCTGAAATAAAACATTGCTAAGTAGAAATTTGACCATGCTGGCTTCAAGGAAATACACAAGGGCTAACCCTGATCCAAGTCCTCCCCCTATTTGAAAATCCTAATCTCATTCCACGAATAATCAGAAGACAAGAAGGTTCAGTAAGCCCTAGACCTATTTTCAGATCCCATACCTGGCCCAGTGAGTGGTTTTTTGTAGAAGACCTCTCTTTTGATGAGTGTTTTGAGCTTTCTTTGTTCATAAAAAAATATAAAACTACACTTGACAACACAGTTTTAGACCCCGAGCTTCTTGTGGATCTTGAAGTTCAAAGGGCAAACACATCAATTGATGTTTATATTTTAAATTCCCCTCAGACATCTATCACTATAACCAATACCTCTGAGCCTTCAGAGTTATCAGAAAAAAAATTTCTTGCCCTTAATTCATCGGCATTCCCATCAGTTTCAGAGGTCAATTCTCAGCTTTCGACTCCTCCATCAACAACTCCCTTGAATCCTAGTAGCACAAACGCTGTTGTAAATCCACCTCGAGTCATGGCTGCCCGGTATGCACCCCTAGTTTTACCTCAGAATCTGAATGATATGCCTATTGATTACCAAAGTAAAATACCTTTCTTTGATGCCACTCAAAGCATCACATCCTAGCAACATGTTGATAATATGAATGACTTCTTTGACCTTCATTAGGTAGAGGCAGAAAATGTGACCACGAGATTTTTTGTTCAAAGCTTTGGAGGTGAAGTTTGAAAATTGTTCAGAGCCTTACCAACAACCTCTATCCACACTTTGCCAGAGCTACATAGAAAATTTTTAGACCGGTGGGAGGTAAAGAAAAACCCACTCCAAATCTTGTCTGAATATGAAAATATTAAAAGGAATGTGAGTGAAAGTGTACAAGATTATTGTATGAGATTCAATGCTGTGTATAATGCTATTCCGGCCAACCTAAAGCCCCCCATGGGGTTAGCTTTGCTCAAATTTCCAGATGGTTTCAATGCTAATATGGCATATCAGCTACGAGAACGAGATCCTACCACACTTGAAGATATGCAGAAAATAGTTGCGAGCGTAGAAGAAAATTTGCTGGCCAGAAGAGCGCAAACAAGAGCCGAAAAGAGGGTAACTGTAAAAGAAGAAGCATCTGCTTCAGATACGAAGATGGATACTTTGATCCGAACGGTGGAGAAGATGGTTGATTGGTTGACTATTTCAGATAGACCTGAGGCACAAATCAAGAATCCAAATTTTAGAGGACAGCAACAGCCCCAATTCCGAATTAAGAAAAGGGAACATAAAATGCAAGACCAAATGGCACAATAGCAGCAGCTCAGAACTCCATTGCAGCAAAATTATTTTCAAGTAATGGAAACAGATGATGATGATGATCAGGTAGTTGAAGCTAATAATTTTTTCACTGCTGATGGTACACCTATTTTTCTGATAGAAGATGAAGAATATACAGTGATTCCAGACACTTGAAGAGATGATGATTTCATATTGGCCAATGAAGTAGTGATAGAGGAAGAGTCTGATGATTATCAACAAGGATATATGAACGCTTTGTCAACGCAACAGAAGAAATATTCTTTGAGGAGCAGAGATGTGCCAATCAATCCCGTTCAGAAAAGGAAAGAGCTGCAATCAAAAAATGACTCCTCAAATACTCAAAGGAAAGGGAAAGAGCCTGTTGATCCCTCTCCCAGCAAGGCATCCTCAGTAATTAACATTGCAAATGAAAATAATTAGCTTATTGCAACAAAGGAGAAAGTGGAGAAGAAAGATCCTCCCGTCAAAGAGGTAGAAAAAGTTCCATCTTTTAATTTGGAAAATGAAATTGCTAGGCTGAAGGTGTCCATTCCCTTAGCCAAGTTGTTAAAAGACAGCACATATAAACATCAGGTGTCTAGAATTTTTCAAATAGACTCTATGTCAGATATGGTAAATGTTGAAGATGATTATCCTAAACTTATTTCTGGTCCAGCAATAGAAGGTCAGTCTGAAGAGAATGAATTCCCTCCCTTCTACCTGAGTCTTAGATTGCATGAGTTCATTTTACATAATTCTATGTCGGACTCCCGAGCCTCGCACAACTTGATGCCCAAAGCCATCATGGAGAATTTGGGTCTTGATATTACCCAAAAATACCATGATTTGTATTCCTTTGACTCCGGTAGGGTCCATTGTATTGGTCTTATCAAAGACTTGGTAGTATCTTTAGATCAAATCCCAGCCAAGAATGTTTTGATGGATGTGGTTATTTCCGATGTTCCACAACGGTTTGGAATGCTTTTGTCCAGGTCATGGGGTGCAAAACTAAAAGGAACCATACATCTTGATTTCTCTTATGCCACTATTCTCGTGTTCGGTCAGTAGAGAAAACTATACAGGGAGAAAAAAATGAAATAAATGATCACTAGAAAAGAGAAGCCAGTTAATCATCCAATTAATGCAGTCCACACAGATTTAGAGTCATTTGTATTATATTCAGATGGTGGTTTGAATGATGAAAATGTTCAGTTGGTAGAAGTAGATGAAGTACCTAAAATTTCAGAAAATTTTAGGGAAGTCCTTAGACAGGAAAAGGAAAAAGAAGCAAGAATTTCTGAGCCTTCTGCCTGCCAGCAAAAAAAGGACAATGAACAACAGAAGAATGCGGAAATCAGTCGAGATAAAGTAGAGAAAGAGGAAAAATTTCAGCATCTAGAAGAAGAAGAAGAAGCCCTTTGGAGCATGGACTTTGACAGAGTTGTTGGTAAGGACGGTGATGGTATAGGAATATGGATTCGGAGCCCTGCTTTCCAGCCTGAAAAATTTCCTAGTAATGTTAGAGTATGTGCTTACAAATTGGCTTTTGACTGCTCTAACAATGAAGCAGAGTATGAAGCTTTGATCACAGGTCTGAAATTTTTGAAGAAGCTAAAGGCAAAGAGGATTTTTGTCTATGGATATTCAGAGTTGATAATCAAATAGGTAAAGGGAGAGTATCAAGTGAAGCATCCGTGATTAAGAGCCTACAGAAATGCAGTCCTAGACATCTTGAGGATATTTTCTGAATACACTTTGATAGCATTACCCCGAATGCAGAATCTTATTGCAGATTCTCTTGCCACTACTGCAAGAAATTTGAAGATTCCAATGAATTCCAACAACAAATTTGAAATTTATGTCAAACATCAGCCTACTGTTCTAGATAATTTAAGGTATTAGCAAGTGTTTTGGGATAACAATGAAATCAATGCTTTTTTGCAAAGTGAAGGAAAATTCAAGGATACTTCCATAGAGGGTGATTATGATGTTGAGGATCAAGTAATTGAAGCAAATCAAATGGACGTATTGCAGTTGAAAGACAATGTAATTCCTAGAGGTCTCATACCTTTAGAGGAGATTTTTGATCAAGATGATGTTGCAAGGAAACCAAGCTTGGTGCCTACTAATAAAGGAGTTGAAGATGTTAATCTTGGAGCAGCTGACAAGCCTAAGCTTGTGAAGTTATCAAAAGCATTGTCCCCTGAGGTAAAGGAACAATATGTTAAATTAATTTCTGAATTTTTTGATGTGTTTGCGTGGGATTATTCAAATTTTAAGGTGTATGACAAAAATATAATTCAGCATACTATTCCCATCAAGCCGGATCAGAAGCCATTTAGACAGAAGCTGAGAAGGATCAACCCAAAGCTACTCCCATCCATTGAAAAAGAGGTAAACAGATTGTATAAAGCTGGTATCATTGTCCCAATTAGATTTTCTGATTGGATTTTGAATTTTGTCCCGGTACGCAAAAATATAGGAGAAATAAGGTTGTGTAAAGATTTCCAGAATCTGAATAAAGTATCCTTAAAGGATAACTATCCGCTTCCGAAGATGGATCATATTCTGCAAAGAGTAGTTGGAGCATCAAGGATATCACTACTTGATGGTTACTCGGGTTATAATCAGATCTTGGTGCATGAAAAATACCAAGACAAAACTACCTTCACAACACCTTGGGGAACTTTCTAGTATGCCAAAATTCCATTTTGGACTGAAGAACGCTAGAGCCACTTTCCAACGAGCAATGGATATTGCTTTTGCTAATGAAAAGGATATTTTTCTGGGCGTTTATTTGGATGATCTGACAGTGTTTTCTGGTTCTGATGATGAACATTTGCACCACTTGAGGGTTGTATTTCAGCGATGCAGAAAGTTTGGGATTTCTCTCAATCCGAAGAAAAGTCTGTTTGCTATGGATGAAGGCAAGTTGCTGGGGCATATCATCTCTAAAGATAGTATCCGCATTTATCCTTCAAGAGTGGAGGCAATTCAGCACATAGAATTCCCACGTAGCAAAAAGGAGATTCATGCATTCAATGGTAAGATGAACTTCTTGTGCATATTTATACCCAATTTGGCTGAACATTTATGAGAAATGACTAATATGTTGAAAAAGGACAGCATTTTCAAATGGAGTGAGGATGTTGTCAAGTCATTTAATCTAGTAAATTTTTCTCTGTCCAATGCGCCAGTCTATATTAGTCCTGATTAAACTCATTATTTCATTATATTTTCATTCGCATTGAAACATACCATGCCTACAGTATTGATGCAAAAGAGAGATCAGATTGAACAACCCATTGCCTTTTTCAGTAGGACCATTCGAGATGCTGCCTTGCGGTATAATATCATTGAGAAACAAGCATTGGCTCTTATAAAAGCATTGAAGGATTTTAGAGTATACATTCTGCATTCACATACCATAACATATGTTCCTAATGCGGCAGTAAAAGATGTCCTGATGCAAACTGATCCAGAGGGAAGAAGAGGTAAGTGGATAGCGGTAATGTTGGAATACAATTTGGAGATTAAACCCACAAAGTTGATCAAGGAGCAAGGCTTGGCAAAACTAATGGCACAATCAAACCTGCGTGCTCTGGACATAAACCTCATAGCAGCAATGTCAGAGTATGAGGATGATGGTTCGCTCGTTCCAGTTTCAGAAATTTTTCTACAATCACCATGGTATTCAGACATAGTTTATGTTCTTCAGCATCTTTTTCCACCTCCAGGGATGTCTAGAAGCAAAGGTAGATCACTAAAACTCAAGTCTGCTAAATTCTGTATTTTAAATAGTGCTCTTTATTGGAAATATCCAGGAGGTATTCTACTTAATTGTTTGGTTGAAAATGAGGTTCAGCAGGTGATGCATAACTTTCACAAAGGTGATTGTGGTGGTCATTTGTTTTGGAAAATGATATCTAATATAGTGTTGAGAGCAGGATATTATTGGCCCACTTTATTTTCATATTTGTATAAAACAGTGATGAGTTTCCATGAGTGTCAAGTTTTCCAAGGAAAAAGGAAACTGCTCCCTCTTCCTTTGAAACCAGTTCAAGTAAATGCTCCTTTTTAGAAGTGGGGACTTGATTTCAGAGGGGAAATCCATCCCACGTCATTAGCATAGCATCGATGGATCTTGACAGGTACCGATTATTTCACCAAATGGATTGAGGCCATTCCAGCAAGGCAGGCCACGGATACAGTAATCATTCAATTCTTAGAATCAAATATCTTGTCTCGTTTTGGTTTCCCTCACAAAATCATAACAGATAACGTAGCAGCATTTAGATCCAAGAAGATGGTGGAATTCTGCAATAAATACAATATTGTGTTGGGCCATTCGATAGCATACTACCCACAAGGCAATGGCCTGGCAGAATCATCAAATAAATCTCTGATGAACATAATCAAGAAAATGCTGGAAGCAAATAAGAGGAATTGGCATCGAAAGCTCATCAACGCGTTATGGGCAGATAGAGTCAACAACAAGAAATCCATAGGTATGTCACCGTTTGAATTATTTTATGGCACTGATTCTGTTTTTCCCATGTCGCTTACAATTCCGGTCATGAGACTATTGCAAGAGGCTGGCAGCAAAGATGACGATAATCAGCAAAGGATCAATCAAATGATCCACCTTCAGCAAACAAGGGAGGCAGTTTCTCAGAACACTATTCAGTTGCAGGAAAAGATAAAGAAAATATATGACCGTAAAACCAAAGCAGAAAAATTCCAGTTGGAATATGTGGTGTTGAGATGGCATGCACGAAATGAGGACAAAGGGAAGCATGGTAAGTTCGATAACCTGTGGAAAGGACCATATAAGATTTCAGCATACAGGGGACAGAACGCCTTTCTTCTCACAGAGATGGATGGCCAAGATTTCCCTGGAGGGCTAGTGAATGGTAGGCTTTTGAAGCACTACGACTTTTGAGATAATGGATCGAAAATTATGTCACAGTCATTGTATATACCATGCCATTGCTGGTCAGATTTCAAGTACATAGTCGTTGAAGTTTGGGGCCCGAGGTGAAGGTTATAAAACTTGAATGATATGTGTAAGGTTTGTTTTCAGTCATAGTTTGAGTCAGAGTCAATTTTCATTGTGTCAGTTTTCATTATTTTGACCGTATTTGCCCAATAGATAAGGCTACTTGGCCTACGGTGTTCTTGGCACCTCCAAGGAGCTACCATTCTCATTGGAGCCAATGTTAGTGTCAGTTTTGGCATACTGCCATCAATGATCAAATTTAGTCTTTTGCATTTGCATAGTAGGATTCCCATACTATAAATTTTCATCATTTCATTAGGTCATGGATTCATTGATGGTAGTGGTCTTTCATCGGTTTTCCCTCATGTGAAAACTTGTTGATTCTCCTCTCTATGGTCTTCAGTCATGATTCACTTTCACTCCTCAATTCATGTTACTAGGTCATAGGGTTGGTCTCATTAGGTTCTAGTGTCTCATCGTAGTCAAATTAATGAGGAAAGTGTCAATAAATGTCAGCAAGGACATGAGGAGATCGAATAAACTCAAAAGCATAGTATCTGGAAAAATCAAAGAGTTGGTCTGTCAAGCTTGATGTAATTTTCACCTTAAGACATGTTTTGAGGTGAAAAAATGGTACTCTTATTTTTATTCATTTCTTATGTAATCTATGTCTTCATATGTAATAATTTGAGTTTCAAAAACTGTTATCTCTACAAAGCCACCACCAGTCCTTTGCAGCTCATCATCAAGGACCAAGGAGAAGGGACTTTTCTCTGCCTGCATTTCAGAGGTGTTCTCCATAGGATTTTTAGTGCAAATCATGTTCCAAGTATGTTCATCAGAAGGATCCCAGAAAGAGCTTTCCAACAATATATCATACTCCCAAAACTGACTTATGGATTGGAAAATATGCTTAGAGGAAATAATGCCCCAAAACACCATTCTTCCCTCTTTTCTATTGTTCCGCTGGTCTTTCAAAACTTTACAATTTCTTCCTTTTTATGATTTTTCCCCTTTTACCACAAAGTGTTTTATTTCCCTGCCGCATCCTACAACTCCGATGTGATCGCATCGCATCGCAAAATTCCATGGGCTGCTGATCGCGACACTTCCGATTGAAAACTTCCCATGCAACTGACCCACCCACGATTGCATCCGGACCGTCAATATTCTCAACGATCTGACGGCCCACATTCCATCGCATCGCAAGTTTTCATCACATCACAACATTCATTCCTTAACTACCTGCTCCCATTACTTTCTCCGATGCGATGACTTCCGCCAATGCATTCCCCCGATTGCATCTCCACCATCGATCTGCCCTTCCGATCGGATGGCTCCCCGCTCTTTCACCACATTGCAATCGGCATTTCCATCTTCCCTTCCCCCTCACCCTCTTTTCCGCTGACGCGATGTCCCGAGTTAATCTCAACCGTCGATATTACTCCCCAAATTATATGGCTCGTGCTAAATCACAAACTTTCGGTCCCGCAGTTCATTTCCCCGCGCTTCTGATGATTTCCGCCAATGTGATCTCATCGCACCTTCGCATCGCACGATCGAAAAGTCCCGCAGACTGTCCTGCCATCTTTCTTTCCTCCGATGCGATGTCCTGGTCCCACCAAAAAGCTTTTTCCGCTCCTTTCCAAAGGAAAAGGGGTTTTCCCTATGTAAAAGCACAAAACTCATTTTAATTTGTTTTAAAAGGGATTTCTCCATTACTCCATCATCTTATCCTCTGCCCCCATCGCTCCATTATGCATCAGACCTTTTCCATCAGCCTCCCTCCATCAATCCATCATCCAATCACTCCCACCCCATCGCTCATCGCTCATCGCTCATTGTGATTTCCTCTGCTCAAGTCATACCCGCTCCTCCCGATGTCGATCTGCAATTTCAATATTTTTGGGCCCACTACCGTTCCTTTCACTCTTTTTTCAATAAAAAAGGGGTTTTTCTTCATTAAATGGCAAATTTGATTTTCATTGGTTTCCAAGGCATTTTCTTCTGCAAAAGGGTTTTTCTTCAAGATTAAAGCGAAAGATATTCTTTTTTGGGCCGCGAGCTATTATGAAACACAGAGATCATTACATTGTTTACCATGAAACGAAAACAATGATAAAAGAGGGGAAACGGTTCCAAATTTGTCTGTATTCTCCTCTGTTTGAGTCACTGTAACAAGAATTCCTCCAGATGGTCAAAATGTATTGTTTCTTTTTTTTTTTAGAGGCATTATGTTGGTCTCTTTCCTATATTCAAATTTTAGTTTCTGGGCAGGTGAAATAGTTCCTCCTTCTGTAGATCCACCCCCCTTGAAAATGATCTATTTAATGTAGTTTTTCATAATTTATTTGAGGAGGAAAAAATGGGGAATAAGTTGGAATCATTGAGGACTCTAGGCGCTCCATTTTGTAACAGTTTGGCAGGGAATTAATAAAGAAATGCAACACTAATTTATGGGATCCCTGTGGTATGGATTTTAGCACTATCCTTTCCTTTGTGATTATTTGTTAATTGTTATGTTTGCCATTCATTCATTCATATTTCTGTTTGGATTTTTTCAAGATAGATAGGTAGAATCCATTGTATAATTCTCTGCCTTGGTAAAATCATTCAATACTTTATGTTTTCTGCTATTTGAAGAGGATCCATCTCCTATGCCCTTTTCAGCTTCTCACCAGTCTTAAACATTCCATCATTATTAAAAACAAAGTTGTTAAAATCCCTACCTACCTTGCCCCATAGAATACCCTGTGTCTCTGATTTAATTCCCCAGATTCAAACTGCCCAGCCCCATCTGATCCATACAACCCAAAAAATTGATAAAACATCTCGAGCTACTATACCTAGCCTAAAATCAATTTGCAGTTATATTTCATTGAAATTTTTTCACGGAGAGATCCCTCTCCTGACCTTGTAGGGCTAGCTACAAGGCTGAGCGTGGTTTGAGGTTACCCTAATTTTCCTTCTTTCAGCCTGAGGTTCAAATTAGGTGCTAACACACACATTTCTTCAAAGCATCCATTTCATTTTTTGTTGCTCTTTGCGAGAGAAAATTTTGGTGCACTTGCTCTTGTAATTTTGATATGTTATGTTGTATTTCTTCATCTTCATGAGCCATAGTAGAGCCTTCTGAAGGCTTATTGAGTGTTGAATTCTTTTTAGGAGGAATTTTAGAACCCAATACTAATATCTATTCTACAATATTCCCTTGGAATCAATTCAAATTGATTCTTCAAACAAGACTTATGAAATTCGGAAAAAAAAAAATACACATCTTTTTCTTGCTTTTGAGGAGATTCATATTGAAATTGAATTGTATCCATGATTTTGTATCTTCAATATCTGAAATTATGCCATGTAGTAGCACTCTGAATCTTCTTTTGAATTCCATAGGTTTGACCTGATTTGGATTCTTCAAGGTAAAGTTATGCCCAATCTCCCACAATGACCTAATTATGGACTACTTCAGTAGAGCGACGTTGTACGACATGCCACACGTCCTTGTTTCCTCCTTCGACTCTGAAATTGATACAAAAAAAAATACAGTCCATGTACTCATGGACACTTTTTATATAATTCCAATCCGACGCTCAAAGAGAGAGTTATGATGATTTTCCCAGGGTCGCCTCTTTGAGATGAAATTCGGGAACCTGAAAAAACCCTAACTTCCAGAGATCATATCTCCGAAAATGTTGCAAACCAAGATCTAAAATTTGTACATGAGGTTCTATAGGATTTTCGGCTTTGCTCTGCAAAAATTTCAGCTTCTGAACCTTCGTAGAAAAATTTTTATAGTGAAAATTCCACGATGACTTGTTTTAGGTGAAATTCGGGAACCTAACAAAAACCTAACTTCCACAGATCATATCTCCGAAAATTTTTTGAACCAATATCTGAAATTTTTACACGACATTCCTCAGAATTTTGGCTTTGTTCTATAAAAATTTCAGCTTTTGAAACTTCGTAGAAAAAAAATTATAGTAAAAATTCCACAATGACCTGTTTGGAGTAGCGAAACCCTAGAATCCAAAGCTCTGATACCAAATGTTATGAAACCAGGTCCAAAAATAGAAGAAAAGAGAGATCAATGCCTTATAAATAAGTCACTTTGAGGGGAAAACCTCCAATATATTACATAAAAGAACAGTTCTTGGATGATACAAATGACAAAACCTCGTTGCTATATATAGGATTCCATGGGCCCACAATGTAATCCTAGCGTACCTAACAATAATAATGTAAGGGCACAATAATAACAATATGGGGGTTACATGTTGTGTAACCAGCTCCAAAAAGAGAAGAAAAGAGATATAAACGCCTTATAAATGAGCCACTTTGAGGGGTAAACCTCTAATACATTACATAAATGAACAATTCTTGGATGATACAATTTACAAAACCTCCTTTCTATATATAGGAGTCCATGGGGCCATAATGTAATCCTAGTGGGCCACAATGTAATCCTAGCCAACCTAGCAATAATAATTTAAGGGCACAATAATAACAAAATGGGGGTTACAAGGGTACAATCATAACAATAAGGGGGTTACACTAATAACAATAAGGGACTATACTAGTAATATAGGGACCTAACATTGTGGGTACAAAAATAACAATAAGGGGACTACACTAACAATAATAAGGGACTATACTAGTAATATAGGGACCTAACAACATGCCTCCCTCCAAGATCTCGTTCTCTTCTTTTTCACATTTCCATCTCTCTTTGTTGTAGAAAACACCACCGATGTCAAAAACAACTCCACCAAAAACTTAGCTCTACTTCAAACCTTCTATGATACCAAAATTTAATGACATCAAGTATCTCAGAAGGTAATTTTAACGCAACATACTGAAAAAATAAAATGAATTGTAGGCGCTGCAAAATATTTTTGTAGTGCCCTTTTAAAAAACCTGTAGGTGCTACAAAATATTTTCGTAGCACTTCCAGAAACTATGTTTTCACTCTTGGGAATGTGAAGTGATTTTTTCCTCTTCCAAAATGATTTCTCACTGGCATACCATGTTCATGGAATGATCTCCCTCGTCTCCCTTACCAATGGTTATGCTCAATATCCCAACAAAAAAATAGGTGGCAACATCTAGACTAGAGGCTTTGTTTCAACGCTCAAATCACTCAAATTTCTGCACTTTCCTACTCAAAAAATGATCTCCTCTTGCCTCTCTTTGTTCAACATTCCCTCATCAAATTAAATGGTCATCCTCTATTAGGAAAACATGTCACTTCCTGCAAAAAATAGACGCTACAAAAATATGGTTTGGTTCACATTAAAAAGTACGCATAATGACCACAACTCAAAAATTGAATATCCACAAGCACATAATGCTACAATCCTTGGAACACAAGAATTTTGGGATGAAATAAAAGGTACACACAAGTCTAATTGAGAGATAATAAAATAGAGTTATGGAATGAATGTGTTGCTTTTATTTATTTCACATGTATAGACTCAAAGGCAAGAGAAGAGTCTCCCCTCCTCCCCAATTGATCCTCCTCTTATGCACAATATTTTGCAACTGATTTGCTTCCCCTTTCCCTCTAATTGATGAAAGTTGAAAAGACACAACATAAATGACTCTTCATTCCTAGACTCTTCAACTTATTCGAACTTTGTATTTACATTAAATGTTTAAAATATCTTCAAAGGTAATAAATTTTATTTTCTAGATCAACATGTGGCAAATCCACCACATTGTCAAGCCCCCTTCATTTCTTCATCACAAACTTGATTTAATTCTCCTGCATAACAATTATTGTATGGTATGGTGCATCAAAAATGGTAGGAAATTCAAGTTGGTGGAAAACCTTTGGCTAGGAGATGGCGATGGTTACCATCTATCACACCCTCGCATTCATTTGATCAACCAGGGAGGTTAATATTTCCTTGCTAATCTTAAAGTCTAAACACCCAAAGTTCTTTGTAGCATTATATGAAAATCTTTAGTCGATTTGGAATTGGTATGTCAAATGCCTCATAATGGGATAAGTATATTGAATTGTTAGCTTCAAATTTTATCAAACTAAGGGAATAAATAGATGATGAACTCTGTTGGTCAATGAATATGGTCACTAGTAATTTCACTACCCATCTTGGTTATTCATGCTTTGTTGAATCACATTTATCGGGAGAGATTATTTGGTAGTATTGTTCTATGTGAAAACTCAGTGCTCGACTTAAAAGAAAAATTATTGCGTGGATAGCTCTAAAGATTTTTTTTTAAATTGGGATAATGATTTGAAGGGTGACCAGATCAACCAAAAAATATGTTCTCTTTGCAATAATTTTGAAGAATGTATCACTCACTTATTTCTCTCTTGTTGTTATATAATTCAGGTATTTGGGAAGGTTTTTGTTGAGCTTAATTTGCAAGGAAAGGGGTCGGTGTCAAGTCTAAAATATTGTATGAATTTTTTGTTATGAGATAAGTCAGTCATGCAATTCAAATGCTTCTCATGTATTCTAATATATGGGATCTGGTGGGCCCATAATTCCAATAATTCTAAAACTTTGGATGACCCACTAGGAATTACAATAAGGATGATAATCAAGTTATGTAAAAAAATTATAGTGAGCCCAAAAAAAAAGAAGAGAATAACCCTGATAACTCTTTCCATCAACTATGTATTCCTCAAGTTTATTTCAAAAGCTCCTCACAAGACCACCCTCCATTTTATGGGATAGGAGTTGTCTCCCATGTCATGCATAGTTGTTATGCACTATGCCGAGGCTCAAACAAGTGAGTTGAAAATATATATGTTAGAACACTTCTTTCTATTTCTTATTTGAAAGATATAAAAATATATATGTACTCAAGGATTCCAAATTAGTGATCAACTGGGAAATCAAAAAAATTTTAGTTGAAGATGTTTTCTTCCAATCCCTTATATAGGATATTCAAGATGCAATGTTATCCTTTGACCAGTTATCCTTCTCAAATGTGCTCAGGGAACTGAATTCAAAGGTTGATGAAATCTCAAAGGAATTATTGACACTTCTTGTAGGATCGTTTGGAATTTCATAATTAGTGGAGGGGTTGAAACAAGAATAGATGGCATTCCACTTCTAAGTGACTACATCCTAGGTTTCAGACCTAAACCTGTAGTCTGGATTAGTATTTTTCTTTTTTTTTCTTGGAAATGGTGATCATGTAGGAATGAATTTTAGTTTTATTTCTAATAATGTATGATTGAAACAATCAATATTTGTTTTGGATTTTGGAAGGGATTCACCCTTAAATTTATTTTCATCTAATTAGAATACAATCTAACTAAAATAGTCCTCTAATAAACCACAAAATGTATATTCATATCCATGAATATCACCACTTTTTTATTCTTTAGAAAAACACATTAAAAATTTGTGAATATATCTACTTATGTTACATATAAGCCCAAAATTCAATTTTCCCCTTTTATTTTAAAGCCATCTTAGAAACTTTTCCTATGCACAAAATATTAACCATAACATTTTTATTATGTTTGTCATTTTTGGTTGGAATTCAACAATATATTTTTTTTCTTTAACTGTGATTTTCATTATTTAAAATGCATTTTTGAATGTATAAATAGATTCAATGCCCTAAAAATATCTAGGAACTTGAATTATGTAGACTACAGAGTTCAAACTTATCATTCTAAAAATCATTGCCAAATTTTGATTAAAATCAACCAAAAATATGCCCAAAAAATAAAATAAAAAAACATTAAATATTAAAATAAAGTCAATTTGATCATATAAATTCTCTTTGATAAACTGAGAATATTAAAACAATAATATTCTTATGTTTTAAGTCAAATCATTTATATCTATTTTTACCATATTTCCCATCATTTTTTCATTTTTAATCCTTAATTTTATTTTTTAAAATATATAGTAAGTTACTTGATATTTTAGTCTAAGAGATTAATTTAAATAGTTAGTTAGTTTTTTTCCCCGGGAGATAACTCAACTGGTGATGGTCCTGTAAATGAAGTATTAGTGCAAGGAGTTCAGGTGTTCAATCTCCCCCAATTCACCTTATGTGTGAAGAAAGGGGCCTACGTACGTGGCTAGAGTTTATAGTGGTAGAAGTTGGAATCGACCCTGTGTCATAGGAGTATGAGAATGGCCTAGTTGTCGATTCCTCTAGTCACAAAAACAATAGCTAGTTAGTTAGTTTTCTTTATGTTAGCTAGTTAGTCACCCATGATCAGTATGTTGTGGAGTATGTTATCATCCAAAAATTTTCAAAACATCATTGTGTCATGTTTGTTTTTGGTCATGGTTCAAATTAGGTTTAGAAGTCAATTTAGGATTTGGTTAAGGGTAGGTTAGATTTTTATAAGTTCAAAGGTCATCATTAAGTTCAAATAAAGTCTTTTAAAGGTCCATTCATTGTCAAAATATCCATAATTTACATTTTGGAGTCATTACATAAAGTTTTCGGTCAAAATTGTGCAATTAGCCAAGAATCCACGTTTTCGTAGCACCACTAGTTCAAAAAATTTGATTTGCGCTATGAAAGCGCTGATAGTTTCGTAGTGCAAACTAGGAAATATACACTACGGGCGCTACGAAAGTGTGGTTTCTTAACCATCTTGTCATTTGACCTGGAAACTGTCACAATTCATTGGGAAATGGTAGGTTAGTGGTATGATAGGTCAATTAATGATGAGATTCAATGTACTTACCCATGTTGCAGTCATCATTGTCATGATAGGGCATGAATGAGGCATAATTCAGTTATGAGATGACATTTCAAATTCAAAATATTTCTTAATTGGTCATACACATTTCTCTTTCCTCCATTCGAATGTCTAAGCTCTGAAGTGTCAAGCCAAACCTGTGGCTGTTTAATACCAGTTTTTCTTCATCCTAATCAAGCAAGGTTGTTTCATCCTAATCAAGTGAGGTTGTTTCATATAATCAAGCGAGGCTGATTCAATTTGTCAAGCGAGGCTGACAAGTTTTCTATAAAGCATGGCAGAGGAAAAGAAATTCCATATATGGGGTCACTACTTAAGATATGAGCCTAAAAATATGAAGGCCATAGTTGAAGACCCAACAGTGATGGAGGCATTTAGCAAAATAGGTTGTCTTCGGTTTTGTGAAAAGCTACAGGGTTGCCACACACAGGTGTCTAAAGAATTTTCCTTGCACTTCAATGGAACAACTACCAAGGTTGGGATGCTAATTGTACCAATTACACTAGAGATTATTGCTACTATGACATAAATACCAAGGGTTCAAGAAACTTGGTTCAAAAGTTTCAAATTTGATATGGAGCCATGCAAAGAATTCATGAAACTTGAGTATGCATATATGGACCTCAAAAACGTTATCCCTAGAAGCTGCATAAAAGACACTTATGCAAAGTTGTTTCTCAGCATCTAGAGATATTTTACATGTGAAGGTAGATATCATAAGGTCTACACATATCATTTCAAGTTGCTTCTTCATTTCACAGGTAAGATTTCACTTGATTTTCCCTTTTACCTACATAGAGTCTTGCTAAAATGGCTGATAAAGTACAAGCCAAATCCGAAGGTTGTGAAACATCTTTGTTTCATCATGGTTTGATGAAGTTATTGATTTTTTAGCTTCAAAAGATAGGCAGGGATTGGTCATCCTTTTTTTTTATAAATGGTTTTGATTTGGAAACACTAACCCCTACTAGAAACCCTAAAACTAAAGGAACTCCATCACCACCAGTAGCATATTCTAGTCAACCTGTGGTTGCAAAACCAAACGAATTTGTAAAACTGAAGCCAAGGAAACAAGTTGAGAAAAGGACAGAGCAGACGCAAGTGCTTGATACACCAACTCCATTACCTACAAAACAGAGGTCAAAGTTTTTCAAAGAGGAAAAACTGGAACAAGATGTCAGCAGGCAGGAAATCAAAAGAGTAACAAGAAGCCAAGTAGTGGCATTAAAGGGAAAAACAGTTGCTACAGATACAGAGGACAACCTAGTGATAAAGGGAAACTTAGATGACATCTTGCATGCAATTGACATAGAGGAGACACCCATTGTACAAGCTGACTTCATTGGAGAAGATGACCACAAACAGAAAAAAGATAAGTTTGTAAAGAAGCTTGAGTTTGAGGGTGAAAATGCAGCTTTTATCTTTCAAGCTAGAAAGCCTTTAACTAGGCATGCTAAGAAACTTAAGGAAGTTTAAGAAAATATTGAAACAACTAAATCTCTTGAAGAAGTGGTTTATCTCTCAACACCTGCAAAGAAGCATACAGCCAGCAGAACAAAAGAGGGAAAAGAAGAAGTGACAAGGAAAATAGAGTTTCAACATCTTGAAGAGAATTTGAGGTTATAAAACCAAGAAATTGCTGTGATGGGAAAGAGGGATAGAAATCATAGTATTGAGAAAGAAAATTTCAAAAGAATGAAGGCACTGTGGGAAGGTAAAACTAGTTCTATATCTGAAACCCCAAGCAGTGCAGAGCAGTTTTTCACATGGATTGTCCCAGCAATAAAGGAAGCTAAATTTGTCAGAGTAATAAATATTCACTTGAGAGCTAGTAATAGGAAACTTAAAGGTCAAGTGGAAGACTTGGAGCAACAGCTAAAAGTGATTTAGGATGAGTTAAAGAACAAAGGTGCAAAATGACAATCATTAAAAAATCAAAAGCTAAATCAAGTGAAAATTAAGAAGGAACCTCATGAAAACTGTGCTTTTCAGTTCATATGGATTTTTGATTTGATGAAATTAGTGTTATTTTGAGTTTTGGAAAATTTATAGTTTTCACTTTGAAAAATTTGGACAAAACTGCTCACTCAGCAGTTTCGTAGCGCAAACAGTGTAAAAGGAGTTAAAAGCGCTATGAAAATGTTGTAGCAGCTTTTTTCACTCTTTCTCATAAATTTTTGAAAGGAAAAAGTATGAATTATGACTTGAAATTGCTAGGGATGATGTATTAAATGATAATGAAGATAATCCTGGAGGAAAGAAATCAAAATTTTGAAGAAGAAAGGGTAAAAGAGTTGTGCTATGAAAAGCGCTACGAAACTGTGTTGTTTTCGTAGCACAGTCTATTACATCTCATTTGAACCGTGTAAAGATGGTTTGGGACATCTGGAGCTTAGGGAGGATTTTTGGAAGGTGTTACTTCAGTTCCTAACAGCAAAGAACGTCCAAATGATGAACTCGTGATGGTAAAAACATTTCAAAACTGCAAAGGACCCTATGCCTAGAAAATAGGGGACTGTTTCCTGCTTTGATGGAGGTCAGCATTATGGTCATCAAGATTTAAAGCCAATCATATAGATTCGACCAGGTGTTAATACATTTGGAAAAGGATGTAATTTAATTAATATAAGGTTGTTATAGATAGGTGATTAAGAGTTTGAATCTTATTTGTAATAGGATTGTTTAGTAGATTAGTTGTCCTTGTGTAATAAATATCATGTCATATGGTTAGGCAAGGTGTCAAGAGTCAAGAGTTCGATGTATATAGCATCAAATAAGGTTATCTTATGTTGTAAATGATCTATAAAAGATCAAGAAGTCGAATACACAAAGGGTTTTGGACATTTTTAGCAAAAGATTGTGTTTATTGTAAGTGACTGGTTTTCAGCTTAGTACAGAGATTTCTAGTTAGCCAACTTGAGAGTCATAAAGAGTTCTAGTGTGTTCTTGTTCTAATTGCATATTTTTACTATCCTATGGCAGTGGTGTTTGTTTATGTTACTCGTAACTCATCTTTGATGCTCTGAATTCCTATACATACAAACTGACTGTGTTTTTTACAGTTTCACGTGTGTATCTCTTGACTAAACTCTAATATGCCTCAACTTCCATGATAAGTATATTTATTGGTTCTACTGAAACTATTTTGACTCCATAAGCCCAATGTGCACTTTCTGATGTGATTTAAAACCAATATCTGTCATTTATCTGCTTATTACCCCACATAGAGTTAGCCATCTATACTTTATATCCAAATCATTAACCCTTGAGAGAGCCCTCTCAGGTTGAGGAGGCTAAGCCTCAATCAAAAGATTGGTTTGAAACGGTTGCATGAGATTGATTTGATTAGCAGCCTATCAGGTCTAATTTTGTGATAAAATTTTGTTGCGTCTGCCTGGAGCTTGAAGATTATATTTTCTCGAAACTTTGAAGTTGAACTTCAGAAGGTAGCAGGAGCTCAGGAAGCTTTTCGAGGCTGCATCTACCTTGGTGACTCCATTCATAATTTATATGATCAAAGGTGGCTTTGAGAAGGAGATACACGAGGAGTAATCCTGACCCAGATCCACCTACCATCGTGGATAATCCAAACACAATTTCCAGAGGCAGTTAAGACATTTCTGAAATATCAGGTACTCCAGCACATTCAAAATCCTTTTCCTCTGAAATTTTAAGAAGTCCTGAAGATAAAACAGTTGATGATAAAATTCAAGACGTTTTGTTTAGATCAGAAAGTGAAAAATAGCTAACTGAAATTATCTTAGACTTGCATAAGAGAGGTATTGATACCTCAGCTCTAGTAACATAGGAAGACAAAGAAGAGTTTTGGGAAGCTGTTACTTATAAGTTGTTGTTGGAAAAAGAGTCTTTAGATAAATTGAAGGAGATTGATCCTTTTGAAGTCTTGTTTAAAAGTAAAGTTGGTTTACCTTTTCCAAATTGGAGTTCAATTGTTAGTGGACCACAAAGACCAAACAGTCCTCCTCATAGAAATTTTCATCCTCTATTTATTCCATCCCTAAAGCTACTACAGCCCCTTTAACCATGGTTGGAAATGTACCTCCTCCACCTGCTGCACCTGCTAGATATGCCCCTCTTGTTCTTACAGCTGTCTTACATGACCTCCCTAGCAAATATGCTGCTAGAATCAAAACTTGGGGAAGTGATGAAGACATTACAGTACAAGAACATGTGGACCAATTTAATGATTTTATAGATAGGGAGGAGGTTGATGATGAAGATGTTAAATTGAGGTTGTTTGCTCAGAGTTTTACTGGTGAAGTTAGGAAATTGTATAAAGCCCTTACTCTTGGAAGTATTCATAATTGGAATTAGTTTGAAGATACTTTTCTGAGAAAATGGGGAAATAGAACTAATCTAGTACAAGCCCTCACCGAGTACAACACTCTGAAGAGAGCTGCTGATGAATCTATTCAAAACTTTTCAAAAAGGTTTAACAAGGTGTATGACTCTATTCCTGCCCATTCGAAACCACCACAAGCCTTAGCTCAGATGAGATATGCTGAAGCTTTTGACTATGATTTTTCTATACTGCTGAGAGAAAGAGAATCCCCTTCACTTGCTGAAATGCAAAATGTTGCAGTGGAGGTTAATTTAATAGCAGCTAAAAAATCAAAAAAGTGTAAGACTAAGTTGAAAGAAGAAGAGAAGCCTTCCTCCTCTACCTCTCAGGATAAGCTGGATTCATTGATGAAAATAATGGAAAAGTTGATGGATATATTGGCCCTTGGAAATACCTCTACTCCTCCTGCACAACATGAGCCTAAATTTAGAAATCCTCAGTTCAGGAGACCTCAGAATTAGCAAAGGCTGAGGGAAAACAGAAATCAGCAGCTTGATCCTCTAGTGAGACCTCCTTTCCAACAGAACTTGGTTGATGAAGAAGATGATCCTGAAATTCCTGAAGAGTCTATTCACTGTTTTGATGAGGAAATGTTTGGAATTTTGTTGACTAAAGAAGAGCATGATCAATCAGACCAAAGTAATCATGGAGGGGAAACATCAGATTATCTAAAGGGGTATCAACATGCTATTTTTGAGATGAAAAAACAATACAATATCAGAAATAGAAATGTGCCTATCATTGCAAACAAAACACAGCCTAAGAAAGATACATCTAAGGTTTTTGATGGCAAGAAAGATGCTCCTAAGGTCGCTGAAGGTAAGAAATATACACCATTTTTTCCTCCTATCAAAGAAACGAAAAATATGTTTATGTTTTCAGCCTTGAGAATGAAATTTCTAAGATTAAAATATCAGTCCCTTTTGCTGAGATTCTCAAGGTAAATGAATATAGAAGGAGGATTGTCAAAATGTTGAATTCACAACCAGGAGCTGCTGATATCTTGAATGTATTAGAAGATCATCCAACCATATACTTGGGTCCAAGACTAGAAGATGAACAGAATGAGGAGGTGCCTCCTTTTTATGTGAGCCTTATCATTCACGACATGACATTGGATAATGCTATGTTGGATTAAGGGCCTATCACAATCTTATGCCCAAAGTAATCATGGAAATAATGGGGTTAGAAATAACTAGGCCATATAAATACTTGTCACTCTTTCGATTCAAAAAGAATTCAATGCATTGGTTTAATCAAGGATGTTGTTGTTTTTCTAACACAAATTCATGCTAAAACTGTGGTCATGGAAATTGTGGTAGCAGACATTCCATCGAAGTTTGGTATGATATTGTCAAGGTAATGGGCAGTGAAAATCAAAGTTACAATATAGATGGACCTTACTTATGCCACCATTCCTGTTTTTTGTGAGCAAAGAAGACTGTATCGAGAGACAAGAATGTCCTACATGGTGAGTAGTAAAGACAAGCCCCAAAATTTTCCAATTTATGCTCTTGATATTGAACTTGGTTCAGCTATTCTTTTCAATGAGTTGACTAATGAAGCAGAAGAGGAAAGGGAAGCAGAAAATTAGATTTCTGAAATTCAGCAGTCTGAAAATCAGCAAATAGAAGATCATAAAATTAGTGATAAGGAGGTGGAAGGTTGGTGTTCATTACATTTTGATGGATCAGCAGGCAAAGAAGGAGCAAGAGTAGGGATTTAGATCACAATTCCAAGTGATGAGAGTAATTTCTTTTCCTATAAATTGAACTTTGATTACACGAATAACATGGTTGAGTATGAATCCTTGATTTTGGGCCTAGAGGTTTTGAAAATAATGAATGCTCAAAACATTTCTGTTTTTGGAGATTCAGAGTTAGTTATTAAACAAGTTGAAGGTGCTTATCAAACAAAAGATATAAGGATGAGGGCATATAGGAACTTAGTTTTGGACATGTTGGAAAATTTTCAAGCTTATTGATTCATGGTCAAAACTAGAGAACAAAACTCCATTGTTGATTCTCTTGCTGTCTCTACAAGTATTTTCATTATTCCTATGCATTCCACAGAAAAATATGAGGTTGTGATTTGCCATAGACCAGCTATCCTTGATAATATTACTCATAGGCAAGTTTTTGAAGATGATCAACAAGTGAAGAACTTTATTGAGATGAAAGAAGAGTTTGAAAACATACAAGTAGATCAGCAAAATATTCTTGTTGAGTCTAAAGGGAAATCTGAAGTTTTGCAACTAAAGAACAATTCTATACCAAAGGGACTCATACCTCTTGAGAAACTTTTTGATCAAAATGATGTTTTTAAATCACCTAAGATACAAGTTGATGATGAAGAAGTTGAGATTGTAACCTTGGTATAGTGGCTATGACCAAAATGATTAAACTTTCAAAGTTTCTTTCAGCTGATATGAAGTTTAAGTATATTGAAATGTTGAAGAGATTTATAGATGTGTTTGCTTGGAATTATGCTGATTTGAAAGAATATGACCCCACTATTATTCAACATACTATTCCCATAAAAGAAAATGAAAAGCCTTTCAAGCAGAAGTTAAGAAGGATCAATCCACTTCTCATGCCTTTGATTGAGAAGGAGGTCAAAAAAATCTTTGATGCCAAAACCATTGTCCCAATCAAATTTTCAAATTGGCTTGCAAACTTGATTCCAGTTAGGAAAAAGAGTGGAGAAATAAGAATATGTATCGACTTCAGAAATTTGAATAAAGCCTCTCTGAAGGACAATTATCCACTCTTGAAGATGGACCAAATTTTTCAAAATATTGTTGGTTCTCAGATAATTTCTATGTTTGATGGTTTTTCAGGTTATAATCAGATCCAGGTACATCCTGATGATCAGGAAAAAACAACCTTTACTACACCATGGGGTACTCTCATGTACGCCAAGATGCCATTTGGTCTCATGAATGCAAGAGATACTTTTCAGAGGGCAATGGATATTTATTTTTCTAAAGAGAAGGACAAGATGGTGGTTTTTTATCTTGATGATATAACATTCTTCTCAAGGAGGGAAGAAGATCACTTGAAACACCTAGAAATAATTCTGTTGAAGTGTAGAAGGTTTGGCATCTCTCTAAATCCCACCAAAAGTGTTTTTTCTTTAACTTTAGGTAAATTACTTGGACACATCATTTTTAAAGATGGGATTAAGATTGATCCAAAGAGGGTCAATGCAATTCAAAAGGTGGATTTTCCATGAAGCAGGAAGGAGATTCAATCTTTCCTTGGAAAGGTAAATTTTGTAAGGTGATTTATTCCTAATTTTGCTGAGATTGTGAAGGACATAACAAGGATGCTGAAGAAGGGATTTGACATTAAGTGGACAGCAGAAGCAAGAAACTCATTTGAGGAAATCAAAAGGGCACTCACACAAGCACCAGTATTGATCAGTCCAGATTTCTCAAAAGAATTTCTGGTTTTTACTTTCACATCAGAGAATACTATCGTTGGAGTTCTGCTACAAAAGGGATAGCAAGGTATTGAGCAGCCTATTTCTTTCTTTAGTAGGACATTAGCCAAATATGAGCTGAAATATAATATCTTAGAGAAGCAATCCAATGCCTTGGTAAAGGCTATCAAAGATTTCAGAATTTATATTCTGCATTCTCATATTGTGGCTTTTGTTCCTAATAGTGTTGTTAAAGACATCCTCACTCAAGCCGATCCTAATGGTAAGAGGGGAAAATGGATTGCTAAATTGCTGGAGTATGATATAGATATTAAGCCAACAAAATTGGTCAAAGGGCAAGGCTTAGCAAATCTGATGGCGCAGTCAAAATTTGATTGCCTTGACATAAACTTAATTGCAGAAATATCAGAAATTCAAGATGAGGAAGAAGAACTAGTCCCTATTGAAGAAAAATACATCACTTTAGATTGGTACAAGGAGGTTGTTTTTGTCCTATATAATCATAAAGCACCTACTCGTCTAACAATGTCTAAAGCAAGGTTTGTTAAGCTAAAATCCTTGAGATATTTTATTTTTGACAGAAATCTGTTTTGGAAGGATACTAGCGGAATTTTGTTGAATTGTTTGCTGGAAGAGGAGGCTGATAAAATAATAGAGGAGTTCCAAAAAGGAGATTGTGGAGGTCATCATTATTGGAAGGCCACAGTTAACAATATTCTTAGAGCAGGGTATTATTGGCCTACAATGTTTAAGGATGTCTACAAAAATATTGTTGCATGCCATGAATGCCAGATTTTCGAGGGTAAGAATAAGCTTGTACCTTTACCTTTAATGCCTATCTATGTGGAACCATCATTTCAGCAGTGGGGGCTAGATTTTATTGGAGAGATTCATCCATCATCATCAGGTCAGCATCGCTGGATTCTTACAGCAACTGATTACTTCACCAAATGGATTGAAGCAATCGCAACTAGGCAAGCAAATGATTCTGTGATTATTTCTTTTTTAGAAAATAATATCTTGTCTAGGTTTGGTTGGCCCATGAAGATAAAAATTGATAATGCACAGGCATTTAAGTCTAAGAAGCTGATCAATTTCCGTCATCAATATCATATCACTCTTGGGCATTCTACTACATACTATCCGCAAGGGAATGGTCTTGTTGAATCTTCTAACATGAGTATTGTGAGGATCATTAAAAAGGTGTTGCAGGAGAACAAGAAAGCTTGGAATTTAAAGCTGAAGTATGCCTTATGGGCCGATAGGATATGCAAAAAAAGTTCAATTGGAACCTCACCATATGAGTTGGTATATGGGGCTGAGGCCATTTTTCCTACATCTCTAGGGGTACCTGTCATGAAGTTGATTCAACGGTTAGAAGAGGAAAAAAATGCAGTCCAGAGAAAAATCAATCAGCTAATAGCTTTGCAGGAGAAGATAAATGAATTTTATAACAGCAATCAACAATCTTAAAACATAATCAAGAGGACATTTGATAAGAAGATCAAGGAGGAAAGTTTTCAAATTCAAGATGAAGTGCTGAAATGGGAGGCCAAAATTGACGAGTAAGGAAAACATGGTAAGTTCAAGAACTTGTGGAAAGTTCCTTTCAAGATAGATGCTTTCCATGGGAATAATACTTACATACTGTAGGAGATGGATGGAAAATCATATGCTGGAGGACCTATCAATGGCAGGTTTTTAAAGCATTACTCTTCCTGAAATATGATCGATCATTCATGTCATTGTACATATTCCATTTTATAAGTTTTTTTGCTAAATATGACAAGCTAAATCAGCAAGCTTGAGCCTGAGGTGAAGGCCATTAGATCTTGAGGAGAAAGCTTGGCAATTTCAAAAAAAATTCTGTTTTGGTTAAGAAAATGGGTAGCAGCACTGGAACTACTGGTTCTTAGTGTAACACAGGGGCACACTATCCCAAGTGGAGCTACTGTTATCACCCAAAAAATTTCAAAACATCATTGTGTCATGTTTGTTTTTGGTCATGGTTCAAATTAGGTTTAGAAGTCAATTTAGGATTTGGTTAAGGGTAGGTTAGATTTTTATAAGTTCAAAGGTCATCATTAAGTTCAATAAAGTCTTTTAAAGGTCCATCCATTGTCAAAATATCCATAATTTCTATTTGCGAGTCAATCCATAAAGTTTTGGGTCAAAACTTTGCAATTAGCCAAGAATCCACTTTTTCGTAGTGCCACTAGTTCAAAAAAGTAGATTTGCGCTACGAAAGCGCTGATAGTTTCGTAGTGCACACTGGGAAAAATACACTGCGGGCGCTACGAAAGTGCGATTTCTTAACCATCTTGTCATTTGACCCAGAAATTGTCATAATTCGTTGGGAAATGGTAGGTTAGTGGTATGATAGGTCAGTTAATGATGAGATTTGATGTACTTACCCATGCTACAGTCATCATTGTCATGATAGGGCATGAATGAGGCATAATTCAGTTATGAGATGACATTTCCAATTCAAAATCTTGCTTAATTGGTCATACACATTTCTCTTGCCTCCATTCAAATGTCTAAGCTCTGAAGTGTCAAGCCAAACCTGTGGTTGTTCAATACCAATTTTTCTTCATCCTAATCAAGCGAGGTTGTTTCATCCTAATCAAGCAAGGTTTTTTCATATAATCAAGCGAGGTTATTTCATATAATCAAGCAAGGCTGATTCAATTTGTCAAGCGAGGCTGACAAGTTTTCTGTAAAGCATGGTAGAGGAAAAGAAAGTCCACAGAGGGGGTCACTACTTAAGATATGAGCCTGAAAATATGAAGTCCATAGTTTAAGACCCAGTAGCAATAGAGGCATTCAGCATAGTAGGTTGTCTTTGGTTTTGTGAAAAACTGCCGACGTTGTCTTGCTTTGTGAAACTACAAAGGTTGCCATGTTGAGCCTCAAGATTGTGCTTTCTCTCATCTTACTTAACCTCATTTTCCTTTGTCCATTTTTATCCCAGACCCAATAGATCAATGAATTTAGTTAAAATTACTTTTAGAATGATTAACATGACTGACTTGCTAAGTTTTGTGATTTTTGTCATTATAATGCATTTTGACCGGAACTAGCTGCAGAATGCAGACATTCCGTAGCTAACCAGAAATTTTGCAGTTGTCTTCACGTTCAAGCATGTTCCAGGTGGCCTCTCAAGAAAAACCACATATGGGTATATTACACGTCATGTCTACATTGTTCGTTGCTCACCATGAAGGAAAAACCGAATTCTGGATATGGTTTTGGTACGTGAGAACTCATTTAAGGAAGCATATTTCTAATAGGACTGTCTTAGTCCAGATGTCCTTTTCCTTTCTACGCTGCCACTTTAAGAGTCCTAGTATGATTTCGATAAGGAAAGACAATGATCCTCAAATTGTTGCAAGTCTTGTTATGTAATTTTGTTATAAAAACACTTGCGAAACCGAGAGATAGGCTAGATTTTGCTCTGGATTTTGCTTAGATTTTATGCTACATTTCTGAAGACGCAGATTACTTTGTTCAATTTATTTCTCCTTTAATGAAGAAGACAGAATTGTTTTGAAAGCGTTGATTTGATTTGGAGTTAGATTCCGTCTGGTAGTAGAGGGCCCCTGCCTCCTGCACGGTTTTACTTGCGTAATTTAGATAAGTATCTTAGTTTCCTTTACGTTTTTTTGAAGTTTGAGTTCATAGATAATTTCATTAGCCACTATAGTTATACTCGTTCCAAAAACTCTTCTAAAATATCATGATAATGAATGGGAAATGGCTATAGTGTTGTAGGATTTCTATTTAAGTTTGAGTTCATAGTTAATTTCATTAGCCACTATAGTTATACTTGTTCTAAGAACTCTTCCAAAAGAATAAACTCTTCCAAAAGATCATGATAATGAATGGAAAATGACTATAGTGTTGTAGGATTTAATTGTAATTTCTTTTGATTCACTATCACAGTTGAACTTATACTATGCAAACTCTTCCGAAAGAAGAAACTCTTCCAAAAAATCCTTATGATGTCTAAGGCATGGCTGTGATAATGAATGTTTCAGTTGTTTGTTTTTCACTAAGTAACATAGCTGACCGTGCTCTTAAAACACTCTTCCAAAATATCATAATGATGGGTAGGAGACAGCTGTGATATCTTAGTTTTTGAATTGCTTTCAGTCTTTATGTTTGCATTTGCACTGAATTGTACAGTGAGGATTGTTCTAAGAAACTCTTCCAAAATACCAATCATGATGGACAAAACAGGCTGTATAATCCCATAGATTAATGCATGATAACTTAGTTAGGATACTCCGGAGTCTAATTGCATTTAACTCATGCTCTGTTATTTTTTTTTGAGTTTGATAATGACTTGTTAGTTCAGCACTGTTTTAGACTAGTGACATCTTAAGTTCAGTTTTAGCTTAACTCATTGCATTTTCACTCCACATTTAGTTGTCATCCACTGCATATTAGATTACTTCAGTTGTTAAACTTAACAAAACAGCCTTCATTATTTACAAAACCTCTTCTTGTTCCAAATCTATAATTGATTCATAACCATATGAACAGAAGACAGTATCATTTCAAGGCCTGAGGTGCTTTTGCAACTTCTTTACCACTTCATAAACAGAGCCTTTCCTCAAAAGACTACTTTAAAAAGAAATCTATAACTCTTAGGCAAGGTTTAGTGATGTTTAACTAAGTTGCAGAATAGAGTTAGGAACTAGTCTTAGAGTAGAGATCTTATGATGGTACCAATGTTTTCCTCCAAATATGTTTTCACAAATCTTTAATCATGGATAAAATGTTGTCTCATTATAAGTCAATTGTTTAGTTGTTTAGTTAGGATAATTTGTATACTTAGCTGACCATTTCTGAATCTCTTTCAAAATACCTTTGATAAAAGAATTGGACAAGTTAGGTTTATGTTTTGATTCATTTTCTAGAAGTCATTATCAAGCTTGGTATTTTGCTTAGTCATAGTTTAGGTTTGATTCTGTTTCAGTATTTTCCTTTTCATTTGTCACTTGTCATCAACCAATTAGGCTTCACTCTGTTTTCAATCATTAGCTTCTTTCCACTAGCTTTCTAGTCATTTTCCTTGTGAACATAAAACTACCAAAAGACCAAAAACATCATAAATCATCACAAAAGACCAAAAACATCATAAAACACTAAACACAACACATTAAGAGACAAACACCTAGGCACATACGGTGCACTTCACTTCAGCAGTTTACCAACCCTGGTTGACAATTAAATGAACTCAATTTAGGAGACTAGGTTGAGACCAAACATTTTGGCACCGTTGCCGGGGAAGTGAAAACTAGGTAACCTTTGTTTCTTAGCATCCAAAAACAATTATATGCGTAGGGAGAGAGATTCAAGGGGAAGATTTATAAGTAGCAGAGGCAGAAGTTTGATTTCTAGAACACCACTTGTTTCATCTAGATCCAGAGCTAGTACACCTTCAACTCAAACCCATCTTCCATCCTTTACTGATCCTGGACTTCTAGAAGATCTAAGGTCACCTATTCCATTAGAGAAACCTTCCACTTTATCCACTGAACCTGCCATAGAAGAGGATCCAAAAACCTTTGTTGAGGATACAAACCTTTCTACTTCCACAGGAGAGTCAACCATGGCAGAAGAAGGAGGAGGAGGAGTTGTTAATGGAGAACACACATTATTTGGAGGAGGTAGAGGTAGAGGTAGAGGAGAAGGAGGAAGAGGAGGTAGAGGTGCATATGGAGGAAGAGGTAGAATAGGAAGCTCTTTTGGGTTCCCTATACTTGATGGAGAAACCAATACAACCATGAAAAACATTTCACCTTCTGTCCTTCCGAACTTCTATGGACTTAAAACTGAGGATCCTGAAACTTTCTTATTCGAATTTGAAGTGTTGTGTAGGACTTATGACTACTTACAAGATGCTCAAAAACTAAAATTATTTCCTTCAACTTTGAAGGGAGCAGCATTGAAGTGGTTTATGAGTCTAATCAGTAGTTCTATTAGAACATGGGAAGACATGAAACAAGCATTTCTAGAGAGATATTTGGATTATTGTATGCCGGTTAATCATAAGGAAGAAGTGTTCAAGATGTTACAAAAAGAAGATGAAAATTTGAAAGATTTGTTGGAGAGATTTAATTACAACATAAAAAGGGAAAAAATGGAAAACCTAGATCAAGACACCTTAAAAGCTCTTTTGTTGAAAACAATTAGGGATGAATGGTTGGATATCCTTAACATGATGGGAAAAGGGGATATATCACAACTCACATTACCTGAAATATCTGAGTTATGTATCAACCTTTCAAGAGGAAAATCTAAAACTGTCAAAGGTCCAAGAGATCCTGCTCTTGCAAGGGCAAGTAAGTCTGCTTCTGGGACAGTAAGTAGATCAGAAATAGGACATATGCTTGATGATTTTAAATCCGACATCTTAGGGAGTCTTAGTGAACAAATAGACACCCTTAAGATACAAAACAAGCAGAAGGCTGAATCTGATGCCTTGGCAATCTTTTGTCCCAAATGTAGAAAGAAACATGCCTTGAGAGAGTGTCCTTTGGATGTAAAAGTTGTAGAAACCTGTGTCATTTGTTCTGAAAAACATGAGACTAAGAATTGTCCTTCTCTTCCTGGTCTCAAAGCTGTCTTTCAGGAGGAAACTCCTACAGATTCCACAGAGTCTCTCAATTTTGTATCTAGAAGGCCTTGGCAGGGACCTCAAACACAAGGATTCCATGATCAAATGTATAATCAACCTTCACCTTGGAATTCTTGGTAGCAACCTTGGCCCCAATTTCAAAATAAATCTCAATCTTGGGCACAAGGAACACAAAGTCCCTATGGAATATACTCTCCATATTACCAGTATCCACCATCCTATCCACCATATCCACATTTTTATCCTCAAAATCCTCAACAAAATTTTCCTCAAAATCTTCAACAAAATTTTCAACAAAATCCTCAACAACATCATCATAACCAACCACATCAAAATCAACCACTTTCATTACCATTCCCTCAAAAATCAAATCAATTGCCTGCTCAACCCATACCAAACCCCAATAATAAAAATCCTCAGAACACATACATGATAGAAGGCCAACAGTTTCCAACTTATTTAATTACTCCTTTAGACCTTAGTGATGTTCAACTTAGGTCTGGAAGAATAATTGAAAAGAGGAAACCTTCTGTGATCATACAAGAACAAGATAACTCTGAGGAAGACTCTCTACGGGTGAATAAAATTCTTGAGGAAGACACATCCTTTCAAGACCCAAACACTGAAAAATTAAAGCAAAAAGATCCAATAAATTCAACTCCTGTATTAGAGCAACCATCCACATCTACTTCTATACCTCCCTTTCCAGAAAGATTACAAATTGATAGAGGTGTAGAAAAACAAATCATGGTGCCTAATTATGATTTCCTAGATGAGCTGAGAAATGTTTGCATTAAAATTCCATTAATACAAGCCATCAAGGAAATTCCAATTTTAGCCAAAACAATAAAGGAGTTGAGTATGAAGACAACAAGAAAAAGAATAAGAGAAATAAAGAAAATTCAATTGGTAGGAAAAATAGCAGACATTATGATGGGCAAGATTTCTATTCCAAAGTATCTTGACCCAGGAAATCCAGTTGTCAAAATTCACATCAATGGAATTGAAATCCAGAACACACTCATTGATTTAGAGCAGCAATCAATATCATGAGTAGACAAATCATGGATAAACTGAAACTTCCTAATCTTCTCTTTACACCCACACTATTACAATTAGCAGATAGATCTGTGATCAAACCATATGGGGTAATAGAAGACATTCCAGTGTCCCTAGATTCTTGGGAGTACCCTATGGATTTCATGATCCTAACTCCTAAGAATAATCTAGGAGGCCATCCTATTATATTAGGAAGACCTTGGTTGGCTACAGCTGATGCTTTTATTAGTTGTAGGTCCGGTGATATGTATATTTCTGATGGTAGTTCAACTAAGAAATTCACTTTATATCCTCCAACTAGGACAATTACAGATCTAGATGACACTCAATGGATAGAGGATGAAGAATATTTACAACCACTCTTCACAATTTCAGAAATTAGTGAAGATAATCAAATTCTGAATACTCTAGAAAACTTTGAATCCTCTCCAGAACACAAACATGAATCATTTCAAGAGGGATCCAATATTGATTTTTTGTCATCAAGGCAGATATCTCTTCATTCTATGGACAAATTTGGCAGCTCTACAAGTGAGATTTTTCCAAGCAAAACTTTGAACATAAACAAGAACCTAGAAAAATCTCAACAAGAAGAGTTAGTCAAAGTATTACAGAGACATTCTTCTGCATATGCATGGGAATACACTGACATGAAAGGGATAAGTCCCAAGACTTGTACTCATCACATCTATATAGAGGAAAATTGCAAACCAATTAGACAACCTCAAAGACGGATGAATCCAAATCTTAGGGAAATTGTTAAAGAGGAATTGCAAAAATTGTTAAATGTTAATTTCATCTATCCTATTTCAGATAGTCAGTGGGTTTCTCCTTTGGTAATGGTGCCAAAGAAAAATGGAAAATGGAGGGTGTGTGTTGACTACCGAGAACTGAATAAAGCTACTCTTAAAGACCATTTTCCTTTACCTTTCATAGATCAAGTATTAGATACATTAGCTGGCAAAAAGTACTTTTCATTCTTAGATGGGTTTAGTGGTTACAATCAAATCCAAGTAGCACTTGAAGACCAAGATAAAACCACATTTACCTGTCCTTGGGGTACCTATGCTTACCGAGTATTTCCATTTGGATTATGCAATGCACCTGCAACATTCCAAAGGGCAATATTAGGAATTTTTTCAGATCTAATACATGATTGTGTAGAGGTATACATGGATGATTTCACAGTTTATGGAAACACTTTTGAAGAAGCTTTAGAAAACTTGGAAAAAGTTTTAAAGAGATGTCAGGAAGCAAACCTTTCACTTAGTCATGAAATTTTTTTATGATGTTTACTGAAGGTATTGTTTTAGGGCATCACATTTCAGGGGATGGGATTAGAGTTGATGAGTCAAAAGTTGAAGTCATCTCTAACTTATCTATTCCAAGTTGTCAAAGAGATGTTAGAAGTTTTCTAGGATTTACAGGATATTGTCAGAGATTTATAGAAAACTTCACCAAGATAGCATCTCCACTCTTCAAATTACTTACCAAAGATTGTGAATTCAAATGGACTTCTGATTGCCAGTTAGCCTTTGAGACCCTGAAAACCAAAATTTCTGAAGCACCTATATTAAGGGGACCTAACCGGAAGTTACCTTTTCATATCTCAACAGATGCTTCTGATACAGCTCTAGGAGCAGTATTGGGACAAAAAGATTTGATTCCCTATGCCATCTATTATACCAGTAAAAATTTGACTCCTGCAGAGTTAAACTATACTGTAACTGAAAAAGAGTTTTTAGCTGTTGTTCATGCCATAAACAAATTTAGACACTATATAATAGGCTATGAAACTTTTATTCACACTGATCATTCTGCAATTAGATACTTAATGAACAAATCAATCACTAATGGCAGAGTTATAAGATGGTTGTTACTATTGCAAGAATTCAACATTACTATTCTAGATAGGCCTGGAAAACAAAACACAGTAGCCGATTTCCTATCTAGACTCCAAAATATCAAAGATGACACTCCAGTTGAAGATCAATTTCCTGATGAATATCTTTTTGCAATCTCTACTCAAACTCCATGGTTTGCTGATATTGCTAATTATTTAGTTTCAGAAAAATTTCCTTCAATAATGAATGCAAGGGATAAAAGAAAAATCATTCATGATAGTGCAAAATATTCATGGGTTGCTAATGAGTTGTACAAGACAGGTCCAGATTTAATCATTAGAAGGTGTGTTCGTGAAGATGAGATGCCTGAGATTCTCAAAGCATGTCATGATGAACCTTGTGGCGAACACTTTGCTGATAAGAGGACAGCCTATAAGATCCTTAATTTAGGATATTATTGGCCATCCTTGTTTAAAGATGCTAAAGAGTATGTCAAAAGGTGTGACAGTTGCCAAAGAGTAGGGAAACCTTCTCCTTCAGGTGAAATTCCATTACAACCTTAGGTACATATTAAACCTTTTGAAAAATGGGCTTTGGATTTTGTAGGACCTATTAGTCCTCCATCAAGACAGAAAAGGTATATATTAGTTTGCACTGATTATGTTACTAAATGGGTAGAAGCCAAGCCATTACTTGTTGCTAATGAAGCATCTGTAGTTACTTTTCTTTTGAGGATATTTTTACTCGTTTTGGTGTCCCAAGGGAAATTGTTACAGATCAAAGAGCTCAATTTACATCAAGGCTAGTGGAGCAAATGATGGAGAGGTACAAAATCAGGCATAGAAAATATACTCCCTATCATCCACAAGCAAATGGTCAAGTGGAGTCTACCAATAAAGTTATTGAAGGAATCCTAACAAAGACTGTCCATTTACATAGAAAAGATTGGGTGGATAGGCTTCCTGAAGCCTTGTGGGCCTATAGAACTACATGGAGAAACACAACAGGCCATACTCCTTATGAGCTTGTTTATGGAAAGCAAGTTTTGTTTCTCATAGAGTTCCAAATTCAAACCTTCAAAATGGCAGTTCAGCTAGGACTTGATTTGACGGAGGCACAGAAGCATAGATTGGAGCAAATTAATGAATTGGATGAGATCAGACAAGATGCAGTTCAGAAAACAAGTCTAGTCCAACAACAAAGGGCTATATGGCATGACAAGTACATCAAAGAGAAGAAATTCAAAGAAGGTGACCGGGCTCTCTTGTTTGATTCAAAATTCAAGGATTTTCAAGGTAAATTTCAGACACATTGGCTTGGGCCATATGAAGTTGTTGAAATTTTTGATAATGGGGTAGTAAAAATCAGAACTATAGATGAAGAAGAGGTCACTTTTCTTGTGAATGTTCATAGATTGAAGTTGTATCACAAACCACTCTCAAGAGAAGAATTTGTCCAGAAGTTCCAAGAAAGCAGTGATGTGAAGTTAATGAAGAAGAATCTTTCTTCTTCATCAACTTGATTGAATTTTCTGAAGCATTTCTTTTTGAAAAAAAATAAAAAATAAAAAAAATAAAAAATAAAATAAAAGTATAAACATGAAAACCAATCACTGATTGGCATGTTTATACAGAAAAGATAGGGTGAAAATCAGAGTCTCTCTGACACTCTAACTTTTCCATTTTGTTTTTGCAAGCAGCTGTTATAAAATCATAAGTTCAGATCCATAGTGCTTATGATCCATCTCATTTCATTTCACTCCATTCACTTATCCATCCATACTCCATTTCATTCATTCATTCATACTCTACTTCATTCCATATTTCATTCATCTCATTCCATACTCCATCCACCTCATTTCCATGTCAAAATTTAAAGTTTGATGTCTTGCTGCAAATGAATAACACATGTCATGGATTGCAGGGCAGTTCTTATGTTCTTCCACTCCATTTCATAAACTGAATCCATTCCATTTCATCATCCACTTCATACATATCATGTCTCATCATCCATCTTCATTCATGCCATATAACATCTCACTTATATCCCAAACCACTCCATTCCATGATTAAAATGCTCTATAGGTACATTCTGCAGCTTAACAGACATTCTGCAGCTGATCAGACTTTCCGCAGCCAGACAGTCATTCCGCAGCTACAAATCCTGAAGGCACTAATCAGCAGACATTAGAATTGCAACAAAATGATCCAGTGTATCCATGAATAAGAAGCATCAAGAAGGATTATGAAGACTCTTCCAAAGTAGAACAAAGAAGACAAAGACCACAAAAAGCAAATGAAAAGCAGAGGTAACAAGTTTAGATTATAATGGCATTTCATAAAGTTTAGCATAGTTTTAGTTATGAATCATTCGAAAAAGTTGTTTTGATTATTTTTATTGATCATATCCAATATACCCTCCACAAACTTTGGATTAAAATCTCTCATTTCAAATTCTATACCCGACATCATTTAAGCGGTTAAAAAGGCTGAAGTGTTTGATTTCTTCACATCACCCAACCAAATCATTCAATGATGATTTTCTTTTCCGTTGTAAAAATCTCCGCAGTCTTTTCACTCATTAATTCGTTTTCTCCACCTCACTCCATTAACTCATTCCGTAACTACTTCCATCACTCCATTCTGTAGCCAGCCCTTCATTCCGCAAAACAGAGATATCCCTATCACCGTGAGAAGAGCAAAGGGTATATCAGTTTGAATATCAAAGCACTATCACCGTGAGCAGAGATTAAAGCACTATCACCATGAGCAGAGATTAAGCATTATCACTGTAAACGCAGAGGTATAGCAGTGTGGAATTTGAAGCCATTTGTCACCGAGAGACAGAGGTATAGCAGTGTGGAATTTGAAGCCATTATCACCGAGAGACAGAGATATATTAGTGAGGAATTTGAAGCCATTGTCACTGTCAACCAGAGGCATATCAGTCCGAAGTTTGAAGCCATTGTCACTGTCAACCAGAGGCATATCAGTCCGAAGTTTGAAGCCATTGTCACTATTAACGCAGAGATATATCAGTCTGAATTTTGAAGCCATTGTCACTAAGAACCAGAGGTATATCAATTCGAAGGTGGAAGTTATTGTTTCCGTGGGTAGAAAGAGTATTAATCTGAACATTGAAGAAGCAATTATGGGTTTCATTGTAAGAACTGAACCAGTGGGTACAAAATACCTGGAAGGCTACCCTCAATGTAAAGAAATGTTGCAACAGGTAGGATGGCTACAATTTCTTGAGAAATTTAATGGCTTCCACAAAGAAGTCACTAAAACATTTTCAAGGTCATTTCAAGGAGCTGAGGTTGAAGTGGGAGATGTTAAATTCACTGTCACTGAAGTTTTCATTGCAGAAGCTACGGGATTGCTTAGAAATGGAGAGAGATGGTTCAAAAATAGAGAATTCCATAATGAATCCTGGAAGCAAATTCTAAAATCACCAGGTATGGATGTCACTGTGTTTAAGAAGGGAATTCCAAGTTCTGCATTGAAAAATAAATGGAGAAACATATTGCTTATTCTGCAAAAATTTATTACATGTGAAGGTAGATATGGCACATTTTATGTTTACCATATTAGACTGATAATGCATTTTCTGGAGGAAGAGTTAAACCTACCCTATTTCTTGCTTCAAAGTTTGAAAAAGATGGCTTCTTGTGTTCAAAGAAGGGTTCAATTCTTAGAGACAACTCTATACCATCATGGCTTGGTTAATATTTTAATTGAACACCATTTAGCCAAAACAAATGATACTTGGGATAATTTCTTGATAAGAAATCATTTTGAAGAGCCAAAAGAGCCCTCACCTGAACAACAACCTACAAGGAGAAGCAGAAAATGGAGAGCTTCAAAAATTGAAATTGACAAAACAGTCCAGGAAAGTAGTGAGGAAATCATCTTAGAGAAGTTGACTCAAATCAAGAAACAACTTAAGAAAGAGAAGGTAATCAGGAAATCTGCCACAGAGAAAGGAGAGGGATCTTCCCAGCCAAGAAGAAGCCATAGACTAAAGGGGAAATTAAGGAAAACTCAAATCAAACAAACAGGGGTGATAAATATAGAAGATGAGGAAACATCTATTGAAGAAGATGTTGAAGAGGATTTTAATGAAGGAACCCCTTAAATTGACCCTGCTCAGCAAGAAGTCTATGACTATGTTGAAACTTTGGAAAGAAAAGCTTCAGAGAGTAGAGAGAGAACTCCTAGTCCTCCACTGTCCGAAATAGATGTGTTAATAAGGGATAGGTATGAGCTGGAAATACTTAATAGACACATCAAAAATGAGAATGACATTCTGAAGGAACAAGTCAAACTCAAAACTGATATGAACTCAACCTTATCCCTACATATAGACAAAGTGGAAAAGGTTAATGAAAAGTTGAAAAAGAGGAACAAGAAGCTAATCAGGGCACTTATCAACTTAAGGTTCAAACTTGTCATCAGAAAACCCAGAAGATCTCTAGCTTCCAGGCAAAGGAGAAGGAGAGGATTAGATGTTCTTGTAGAAGCCTCTGAGTTTATAGGATAAGTTGCATGAGGACATGCAAGAAGTCAGCAGTGGGGGTATGTTGAGCCTCAAGATTGTGCTTTCTTTCATCTTACTTTACCTCATTTTCCTTTGTCCATTGTTATCCTAGACCCAATTGATCAATGAATTTAGTTAAAATTACTTTTAGAATGATTAACATGACTGACTTGCTAAGTTTTGTGATTTTTGTCATTGTAATGCATTTTGACCGGAACTAGCTGCAGAATGCAAACATTCCGTAGCTAACCGGAAATTCTGCAGCTGTCTTCACGTTCAGGCATGTTCCAGGTGGCCTCTCAAGAAAAACCACATATGGGTATATTCCACGTCATGTCTACAATGTTCGTTGCTCACCATGAAGGAAAAACCGAATTCTGGATATGGTTTTGGTACGTGGGAACTCATTTAAGGAAGCAGATTTCTAATAGGATTGTCTTAGTCCAGATGTCCTTTTCCTTTTTACGCTGCCACTTTAAGAGTCCTAGTATTATTTCGATCAGGAAAGACAATGATCCCTGAATTGTTGCAAGTCTTGTTATGTAAATTTGTTATAAAAACACTTGGGAAACTGAGAGATAGGCTCTTAGTTGTTTCACGTTTTTGAAGTTTGAATTCATAGTTAATTTCGAGCCACTATAGCTATACTTGTTCTAAGAACTCTTCCAAAAGATTATGATAATGAATGGGAAATGGCCGTAGTGTTGTAGGATTTATTTAAGTTTGAGTTCATAGTTAATTTCATTAGCCACTATAGTTATACTTGTTCTAAGAACTCTTCCAAAAGAAGAAACTCTTCCAAAAGATCATGATAATGAATGGGAAATGACTATAGTGTTGTAGGATTTAATTGTAATTTCTTTTGATTCACTATCACAGTTGAACTTATACTATGCAAACTCTTCCGAAAGAAGAAACTCTTCCAAAAAATCCTTATGATGTCTAAGGCATGGCTATGATAATGAATGTTCCAGTTGTTTGTTTTTCACTAAGTAACATAGCTGATGATGCTCTTAAAACGCTCTTCCAAAATATCATAATGATGGGTAGGAGACAGTTGTGATATCTTAGTTTTTAAATTGCTTTCAGTCTTTATGTTTGCATTTGCACTGAATTGTACAGTCAGGATTGTTCTAAGAAACTCTTCCAAAATACCAATCATGATGGACAAAACAGGTTGTATAATTCCATAGATTAATGCATGATAACTTAGTTAGGATACTCCGAAGTCTAATTGCACTTAACTCATGCTCTGTTATTTTGTTTTGAGTTTGATAATGACTTGTTAGTTCAGCACTGTTTTAGACTAGTGACATCTTAAGTTCAGTTTTAGCTTAACTCATTGCATTTTCACTCCACATTTAGTTGTCATCCACTACATATTAGATTACTTCAGTTATTAAACTTAACCAAACAACCTTCATTATTTACAAAACCTCTTCTTGTTCCAAATCTATAATTGATTCATAACCATATGAACAGAAGACAATATCATTCCAAGGCCTGAGGTACTTTTGCAACTTCCTTTATCATCTCACAAACAAACCTTTCCTCAAAAGACTATTCTAAAAAAATCTATAACCTTTGAGTGAAGTGTAGAGGTGTCAAACTAAATTGCAGAATAGAGTTAGGAGCTAGTCTTAGAGTAGAAGATCTTATGATGTCAACAATATTTTTCTCCAAACATGTTTCCACAAATCTTTAATCATGGATAAAATGTTGTCTCATTATAAGCTGATTGTTTATTTGTTTAGTTAGGATAATTTGTATACTTAGCTGACCATTTCTCAATCTCTTTCAAAATACCTTTGATAAAAGAATTGGACAAGTTAGGTTTATGTTTTGATTCATTTTCTAGAAGTCATTATCAAGCTTGGTATTCTGCTTAGTCATAGTTTAGGTTTAATCTTGTTTCAGTATTTGCCTTTGCATTTGTCACTTGTCATCAACCAATTAGGCTTCACTCTGTTTTCAATCATTAGCTTCTTTCCACTAGCTTTCCAGTCATTTTCCTTGTGAACATAAAACTACCAAAAGACCAAAAACATCATAAATCATCACAAAAGACCAAAAACATCATAAAACACTAAACACAATGCATTAAGAGACAAAACACCTAGGCACATACGGTGCACTTCACTTCTAACCCTAGAATCCCAACCGCTGATACCAAATGAACTCAATTTAGGAGACTAGGCTTGAGACCAAGGTTTTCCACACACAGGTGTATAAAGAATTTGCCTTGCAATTCAATGGAACAACTACCAAGGTTGGGATGCTAAGTGTACCAATTACACTAAAGATTATTGTTGTTGTGACAGAAATACCAAGGGGTCAAGAAACTTGGTTCAAAAGTTTCAAATTTGATATGGAGCCATGCAAAGAATTCATGAAACCTGAGTATGCATATATGGACCTCAATAATGCTATCCCTAGAAGCTACATGAAATACACTTATGCAAAGCTACTGCTCTGCATCCAGAGATATTTTACCTGTGAAGGCAGATATCGTAAGGTCTACACATATCATTTCAAGCTGCTTCTACATTTCACAGGTAATATTTCACTTGATTTTCCCTTTTACCTACATAGGATTCTTGCTAAAATGGCTGATAAAGTACAAGCCAAGTATGAAGGTTGTGAAACATCTTTGTTTCATCATGGTTTGATGAAGTTATTGATTTTGAATGAGCTTCAAAAGATAGGCAGGGATTGGTCATCCTTTTTGTTTATAAATGGTTTTGAGTTGGAAACACTAGCTCCTGCTAGAAACCCTAAAACTAAAGGAACTCCATCACCACCAGTAGCAGAGTCTAGTCAACCTGTGGTTGCAAAACCAAAGGAATTTATAAAACTGAAGCCAAGAAAACGAGTTGAGAAAAGGACAGAGCATAAACGAGTGCTCGATACACCAACTCCATTACCTGAAAAAATAGAGGTCAAAGATTGTCAAAGAGGAAAAACAGAAACAAGATGTCAGCAGGCAGGAAATCAAACGAGTAACAAGAAGCCAAGTAGTGGCATTAAAGAGAAAAACAATTGCTACAGATACAAAGGACAACCCAGTGATAAAGGGAAACTTAGATGACATCCTGCATGCAATTGACATAGAGGAGACACCCATTGTGCAAGTTGACTTCATTGGAGAAGATGAGCACAAACAGAAAAAAGCTAAGTCTGTAAAGAAGCATGAGTTTGAGGGTGAAAATGCAACTTTTATCTTTCAAGCTAGAAAGCCTTTAACTAGGCATGCTAAGAAACTTAAGGAAGTTGAAGAAACTATTGAAACAACTAAAGCTCTTGAAGAAGTGGTTGATCTCTCAACACCTGCAGAGAAGCATACAGCCAACAGAAAAAAAGAGGGAAAAGAAGAAGTGACAAGGAAAACAGAATTTCAACATCTTGAAGAGAAGTTGAGGTTAGCAAAACAAGAAATTATTTTGATGAGAAAGAGGGATAGAAATCATAGTATTGAGAAAGAAGAGTTCAAAATAATGAAGGCATTGTGGGAAGGTAAAACTCATTCTATGTATGAAACCCCAAGTAGTGCAAAGCAGTTTTTCACATGGACTTTCCCAGCAATAAATGAAGCCAAATTTTTCAGAGTAGTAAATACTCACTTGAGAGCTAGTAACAGGAAACTTATAGGTCAAGTGGAAGACTTGGAGCAGCAGCTGAAAGTGATTCAGGATGAGTTAAAGAACAAAGGTGCAAAATGACAATCATTAAAAAATCAAAAGCTAAATCAAGTGAAAATTAAGAAGGAACCTCATGAAAATTTTGTTTTTCAGTTTATATGGATTTTTATTTGATGAAATCAGTATTATTTTGAGTTTTGGCACATTTATAGTTTTCACTTTGAAAAAATTTGGAGCGCTATCAGGTTGAGGAGGCTAAGCCTCAATCAAAATATTGGTTGAAACAGTTGCATGAGCTTGATTTGATTAGCAGCCTATCAGGTCTAATTTTGTGATAATAGAGTCCAAAGACTTTATCCATAGTGAGGCCCATTGGTTCTATTACCCCTTACATCGAACCCATGAATTTGATCCATGCCCACTTTGTGGCCATTACATTGCCACCCGTTGTTTGGGTAAGGTGGCATCCACTTTTGAGAGTCCAAGAGAAGCAATTCTCCCCAACCCTCCTAGTGCATCTGGTAGTGTTGACTCTAGTACCATTTTTCTTCCCCATCTATAAGAACCTCTATATTCTCACATCACTCTAGATCACTATAGGGATGATCCACTTAATCATTCCTTTATCTCACATCAACAACCTAGTCTGTTAGACATTGTTGTTGGTCAACCACAATGTTTTCTAGGTGAGCACCAGTTCATTACATCCAAAGCCACTCTTTGGTATAGTGACACCATGCATGCAAACCTAGAAATTTATTCCATTTAATTTATATATGCAGTGCCAGATGAGATTGGTAACCCATTATTTCCTTTCTCTAACTGTATCTATCCATGCTTGGGGGCATGATGGCACCCCTAGACATCTTCTCACTTGCTTAAGATAAGTCTCGGCCTAGACCCCACTGATATAGGTATGGTAAATTATCCTCCCATTGCTTAGATATTTTGTCCTACCCACCTCTTTGGTGAGCCATATATTGCAGACGCTTCATACCATACCTTCAAATATTCTACTTTATGTGATACCATACTTACCACTTGGTCCCCATGTTTGACTTGGTGGGTGGACATGATTATAGACCTTCTCTAGTAGTTCATTCTTGTATTCTTTTCTTACCTTGATTCTTCACTCGGAACCATTCTTCCAAGAAGCATAAGGCCATCCTTAGACAAGTAAGGCCACCTTCCTAAAAGTTTCATATCCTATTTCCCATGGTATGTTTTTCCGCTACGATCTCCACAAGATTTAGGGCCTTCTCCTCCTCTCCAAATTCACCATAGCTTGCTTAGAAAATGAATTGAATTTGGAGGGAAAATTCCCTTTTATAAGAAAAACCCCAGTTTTTCCGTCGCCCATTGCAACCAAACCGTAGCTTGGTTTAATGAACCGTCAGCAACACTGGAAATCTCTCACCGAGTAATATAATGGGTCTTCCTTTTTTTGGTAATTTGACACTTCACCGAGAAGCCATATTTTCCATAAGTGTCACTTTGCCACCAGTTAAATCAAATTTCTTCATATAAGCTGCTTGCACTTTGGCACCACTTTTCCTTTGCGCTTGTCACCTCATGATTCATGTGTCAATTTTTGTCATGGACAACCATTATTTTTTCATGTTTTTATGGTCCCCTTGGGCCTATCCTATGTGGCATCATCATCTAGTCACGCTTGATCAGAGCATTCGAGTTGAGTCATCATCACATTCATGGAATCTACCCAGAGTCCCTTTATCTCCTGTTATAGTATTCCATCCATATATGCATCGCATTCATCACGTTTTGCCCATTTTTTCCTCCAGCCATATTTTTCGCCATCCCCTCCGGAGTCAAGTCAATCCTTTCTAGGTCAACCATGCTTTTTATGCTCTGACAAGGTAACTCTTATGTCTGCTACTCAGTATCCCCTATTCCATCATCACCCCTGGTGTTAGTCCATTAGTCAATTTACTATGATCCCTTGTGCCTTATTTTAGTATTCATCATTCCCTCACCTATTTTTTGGCCCATTGATGTTAGCATGTCATGTATCATGTATTATAAATTTTGTAGCTTAGTCCCACATTGTTGGGCTCACCATTATTCTTTGTACTTTGTCATCTTGGTGGGTATGTGTTATGAAACCAGCTCCAAAAATAGAAGAAAAGAGAGATCAACACCTTAGAAATCATCCACTTCGAGGGGGAAACCTCCAATACATTACATAAATGAACAATTCTTGGATCCTACAATTGAAAAAACCTCCTTCTATATATAGGGGTCCATGGGGTCACAATATAATCCTAGCGACCTAACAATAATAATGTAAGTAAACAATAATAACAATATGGGGGTTACAGGGGTACAACAATAACAATAAGGGGACTACACTAATAACAATAAGGGACTACACTAGTAATATGGGGACCTAACATGCCCCTCTCCTTCAAAAAAAGTGTTGTCCTCAACGCTTGAGTAGCTCTGGATGCTTCTGTATAAAATTCTCATCCTCCCATGTAGAATCTTCAGTGGGTAAGTTCTTCCACTTGATTAGATACTTTAAAATTGATCGATTTCGTAGCTATCAAGTTCTTGTTTCCGTGACTGTTTCATGTTCCAATATTATTTTTCCTTCCTCATCAAGTTCTGGCAATATTTTTTGAACTAGAATTTTGTCACCTATAACCTTCTTTCAACATGAAACATGGAAAACTGGATGCACTCGCGAAGAAGCGGGAAGCTCCAATTTTTATGCCAGAGTACCAATCTTTTGAAACACCTTGTAAAGACCATAGTATTTTGGCGATAATTTATTATCCTTCTTAGCTTTCTTGAGGGACATTTGTTTGTATGGTTGTAGCCGTAAAAATACCTGGTCTCTTACATCAAAACGTCTCTAGATGCGATGTTGATCTGCCTATTGTTTGATTCGATTTTGTGCCAAATTTAGGTTATCCTTTAAGAGTTGGAGAACTTGTTGTTGATGCTCGATGTGATCTTCCACTGCTTGCACCTTAGAATTTTCTCTTAACAATGATGTGATGGGAAGTGGATGATATCCATAAAGTGCCATAAATGGGGTCATTTTTGCTGCAGTATGGAAGGAAGTGTTATACCACCATTCAGCCAGAGGTAACCACTTGAACCATTGTGTTGTTTATCAGATACATAACAAGGAATATATCCTTCCAAACATTTGTTCACTATCTCAGCTTGACCATCAAATTGAGGATGATAAGATGAGTTATGAGCTAGTTGAGTACCCAAACAAGAAAATGATTTCGTCCAAAATTTTCTAGTAAAAATGGGATCTCTATCGCTTACCTTAATCTTTGGGTTTCCATGTAGCTTTTGAATTATTTCCATAAATTTAATATAAATTGTACTTGATTTAAATGGATGAGATAATGCACAGAAGTTTGCATACTTGGTAAGTCTATCAGCTACCACCATGATGACACTCTTTCCTTCAGACTTAGGTAAACCTATGATAAAATCCATTGAAATCTCTGACCAACGTTGACTTGGAATGGATAAAGGTTGTAGAAGACCCGGGGTCTTAATTGTCTCAACTTTATTTTTCTAGAAAACCAAACATTTTGCCACAAAATTTTGAATATTAGATTTAAGGCCATCCCAAAAAACTTCTTTCTTCACCCTGTGGTAAGTTTTTAAAATCCTAAGTGTCCTCCTAAAGGAGAAGTGTACAATTCCAAAAGAATCTTTTGTTTTAGTTGGGAATTCTTACAAAGATATAAGCAATCTTTGTACCATAAGGAATCATTTTTCCAACTAAATCTATCAGATGTACTAGGATCTTGCTTCAACTTTTGAATGAGTGTCCACACTTCTTCATCCTTCTTCCATTCATCCATTATTTCGGTTATGCTTCCACCTCTTTGTCCTTTCTTGAGAGTGCATCTGCAACAACATTTAGTTTCCCTTTTTTGTAGATGATTTCAAAGTCATAACCCAACATATTTGTGACCCATTTTTGTTGCTCTTCTAAATATAGTCTTTGTTCCAAAAAGTGTTTAAGACTATCATGATCAATTTTTACCTTGAAGTGTCTTCCCATTAGGTAAGGTCTCCATTTCTTTAGTGCATGTAGTATTGCCAACATTTCCTTCTCATAAATAGCTTTCTGTAAATAATTTCCTTTGATTAGATGACTTTCAAAAGAAATGGGTCTTCCTTGCATTAAAATAGCACGAATTCCATTTCCTGAGGCATCACATTCCATAACAAAGGTTTTTGAGAAGTCTGGTGTAGCTAAGACCGATGTTAGACACACTGCCTCTTTAAGATGTTCAAAGGCCTTAGTTGCATCAGGAGTCCATGAAAATGCATCTTTATTCAATAATGTTGTTAGAGGTGCTACTATTCTCCAATAATTCTTAACAAGCTTGCGATAATACCTTGTTAACCCAAGAAATCCTCGCAACTACTTTATGATTGTGGGGAGATTCGCAGATCCAAAGTCTTGCTTCTTCTGCTTAAATTTCTGCTCAATCTGCTCTAATACCACTAATCCGTATTTATGCGGGAACGCAAAAAAATACAGAAATAACCATAAACATAGAGATGCAATGAAAATAATGCGTCATTTCAATAATATCAAATAACAGAAATATGCTTACAGACATAATGGAAATAAAATAGCTAGGGTGTTGGTAGCTAATCTCTGAGAAGAGATGTGGTGGTTACCTAGATCACCAGTCCTTAATGGCTTTAATTTTGTTAGGGTCTACCTTAAGACCCTCGTGAGATACAATATGACCCAGATATTCCACCTCTCGTACTCCAAAGAAACATTTGGATGTTTTTGCATATAGTTGTTTCTCCTCCAATAGTTTGAGAACCCTATCAACATGTTGAACATGATCCTTCCAAGACCTGTTGTAGATTAATATGTCATCAAAAAATACTAGCACAAATTTTCTAAGGAAGGGTTTGAAAATGGAATTCATTAACCCTTGAAATGTAGAAGGTGCATTGGTAAGGCCAAAAGGCATGACCAAAAACTCATATGACCCTCATCACTTCTAAATGTTGTTTTCGGAATATCTTCAATCTTCATTCTAATTTTATGATATCCTGAATGAAGATCCAACTTGGTAAAATAAATTGCGCCATGTAATTCATCCAATAATTCATCAATCACAGGAATGGGAAATTTATCTTTAATAGTGAGCTTATTGAGCTCCCTATAATTCAGACACATGCACCATGATCCATCCTTCTTCTACACTAATACTACTAGAGCAGAGAATGAACTTTGACTAGGTTGAATTATACCAGCCTCTAACATGTCTGCAATCATATGTTCAATTTTGCTCTTTTGGACATAAGGATATTTGTAAGGCCTGATGTTTGGAGGAACACTTCCTGGAATCAAATGAATAGCATGATCATGATCACGAATAGGTAGTATTCCTTTAGGAGTTTCAAACACCTTGGAATGATTGTCCAAGACTTTTTGGAGATCTGGAGAAATAGATGATTTTGATGTTGGAACTTCTAGTGAACATAATTGTGCAATTACACCTCATTTTTCTTTCTTCTGAAGCTTTTTCATGACATTAGAGCTTATTATCTTTCCCAGCTTCCCTGTGATACCCTGTAATTTTATTTCCTTTCCTTCCAAAAAAAAATCAAGAAAATTTCTTGAAAATTAAAAGCTACCGTCCCCAAATACCGTAACCATTGTACTCCTAGTACAACATCAACACCTCCCATTAGAATGGAAAGCATTGGACTATTCAATACATATTCCCCCATGGTTAGCTTGATAGTATGAAATTTTCCAAATAAAATTATAGTTCCTCCATTTGCAACCATCACTTGACATTCTGGTGCTGGGTATACAAAACAGTTCAATTCCTTGGCTACCTTACAATGAATAAAATTATGGGTACTACCCGAATAAATCAACACTATTACCTTTTTCTTCTTGATATGTCCTTCTATCTTGAGAGTTTGGGGAGTGGTAATTCTTGCCAATCCATTACACAATATGGTCAGACTCATTTCTTCTTCTTCTAGGGTTGGTTCCTGGTGTGTATCCTCTTCTTTTGAATTTTCTTGTTCATTTTCTTCCTCCTCTTCACAATATATCTAAAATAATTTATTCTCGGCACACTTATGACCTTTAGTGTATTTTCTATCACAACTGTAGCAAAGCCCTTTTTGTCTTTTTTCTTCCAATTGTTATTGTTTCAACCTTGTAGGTTGTGGAAGTCTAGGAGTAGCAACACTTCCATCTTTATAGATGTGAGTGGTAGGCTTCCCTGTCGCCATAATTTTACATTCAATTTTTCTTGCCAACCTGAATGCCTTCTCCAATGAATCAAGTTCCCAAACTTGAACTTCATGTTGGATGTTATCCTTTAAAGTCCCTATGAAGACATCAATCTTGTGTTCGTTCGAAATATTTTTTACCCTTATATTCAATTTTTGGAAGTCCTCAATGTGCTCCCCCACTAAACCCTTTTGTTTGAGATTTATCAATTGGCTAAAGAATGTGTTGCTCTTTGTATCCTCATAAGGTGCTATCATTTCCTCTGTAAAAATTGACCAAGTGACAATTTTTTTACGGGAGCAAAGCCATCGATACCATACAAATGTATTGTGTTCTAAATGTAAAGTTTAAATGCATACCTTTTGTGTGTTTTGCATATTATTGAGATCAAAATATTGCTCCATTTGTAGTATCCATGTTATGGGATCGTTTCCATCAAACTTCCTCATATCCATCTTTTGAATATGGTGGTTCTTCCATCCAACATTAGAGTTTATGAAATCACGATTAACATTTATTTTTGTATCATCATGAGTTTCCTCTACTACCTTTTCGCCATTAGGAAACATTTCTTGTATCAACTTTGTCAAACCTTCCATGTCCGATTTTAGATCATTCTTCATGTTTTCCATGTTGTCTTTCATTTTTTCTTCCATGTCATCCATATTAGCTTCCACGCCTTTCTTCAAACCATGCATATTATTCTTGAAACCATCCATACTGAAAATCTATACTGGAAAAATCCAAATGGCCTATTGCTGAAATGTTTGTCTGAAACTGAAGCTGAAAATGTTAAACAAGAATTTCATGCTGGAGAATGTGGAGGCCACCTGAGTTGGAAAGCCACAGCAAATAAGATACTCAGGGCTAGCTATTATTGGCCTACACTGTTTAATGATGTCCATAAAATGATCACCACTTGCCACAAATGTCAGATCTTCGAAGGTAAAAGAAAACTCCTCCCCCTTCTTCTGCAACACATCACTGTAGAAGGTCCCTTCATGCAATGGGGCCTAGACTTTATAGGGGAAATTCATCCAGCCTCTTCCAGAAAACACAAGTGGATCCTGACTACCACAGATTACTTCACTAAATGGATTGAAGCCATACCCACTAGGAATGCCACTGATTCTGTCATCATTAGGTTCCTAGAAGACTTCATCCTATCTCGGTTTGGCTGTCCAAGGAAAATAATCACTGACAATGCTGCTGCCTTCGGATCCAAGAAATTGGTTGAGTTCTGTCAAAGGTACCATATCACGCTTGGTCATTCAACTGCCTATTACCCCCAAGGTAATGGATTGGCTGAATCATCTAACAAAAGCCTGGTCACAATCATTAAGAAGCTGCTGGAAGAGAACAAAAAGTCATGGCATAAAAATTTGATACATTCTTTGTGGGCTGACAGGCTCACCACAAAGAAATATATAGGCATGTCACCATTCCAGCTGGTTTATGGAACAGAAGCAGTTTTTCCTACAAGCCTTGGAGTTCCGGTGATCAAACTGGTCCAGGAGATCCAATCAGAGGAAGACAGCATGATAAGGAGAATAAATGAAACAATCCATCTTCAGCAAACAAGGGATCAGGTTTACAACAGAGCAGTGAAAGTTTAGGGCAACATAAAGAGGCAGTTCGACAAAAGAACCAAAGCTTCAGACTTAAAAGTTGGGGACAAGGTTCTGAAATGGGATTCAAGGAGAGAAGACAAAGGTAAACATGGCAACCTTGATAGTTTGTGGCAAGGTCCATATATTATCCAAGCCACTGTGGGTCCTAATGCATTTTTCTTACAAGAACTTAATGGTACAGAGCTGTTTGGGGGTCCTGTCAATGGCAGGATGCTCAAGCATTACTTCTGCTAAATTTCAGTTTCCAGTTTCCATTTCATTGTACATACCATTGTAGTGTTTATGTTCTTTAAAAAAACAAAAGAGGTTCAGACATGCCCAAAACATGAACCTCAGAGACACAAAGGAGCTGGTCCTAACATGCTCAAAATCTGGACCATCCATGAAGAAAAGAAATCGGCTCTAACATGCCCAAAACCAAAGCTGAGACAGAAAAGGAAGTGACTCTAATATGCTTAAAAACCTGAGTCACAAAGAAAGAAGGATGCTGCAAGAGTTCATATTTCGAGCCTTCAAAGTTTTGCTTCAAATTTCCTACAAGTCTTCACTCCACAGCAAGTCAGACAGTTTAATCCTGGCTTGGCTGTTTTTCAATTTCCTGTCTTAGAATGTAAGTGAAGAAATCTGTTGCACAGTTTAATCCCAGCAGATGTTAGATTAGGTAGAGAAACATATGATACCAACAGTCTAATCTGGTCTCATGGAGCAATAAGGGTAGATTTAGAATAGGTTTATATTTTTTTGTAAAAATAAAAGATGCAAAGGGTCTGCTAGCTCAAATGCACCCTAGAATAAAAATGCTAGGATTGTAGGATGGGTAGGTAGACTGTTGGGATATTTTGCTGATCTAACATAATTATGGCAGCTGAAATTCAAAGAAGATAGATGGCTTAAGCAGCAGGCATCTGGCCTACACCAAAGATCAATTTCTGAATTCTTGACTCCTTCAAGAAGAAGCCATCCCCATGTGGAGCCACTGTTAGCCCCCCTATAAATTTTTGACAAGCAAACAGAGGGCTAAGATGTTTTCGAGCCTTCAAGGAATGCATTTCCCCTGAAAACACATCATCCTTGAAGCCTCCTTGTCCCTGTTGTCCTTTGATAAAATCCCCTCTACTGATTTCCCTTATAAAACCTCTATGTTTGTAAAGAAATTCCCAAGGGCCTCCCTTTCCCCTTATTTCCCCCCCACTTAGCCTCTATTTTATTCTCCCTTGTCTCCCCTTCTATTTCCTTTCTTATCCTTAAAATCCCCCCAAAATCCCCTTTAATGTCTTTCCCAATCCTTTATAACCACTTCCCCTTTCCATACCCCGCCATGTATTACAAATAAACTCTATTGTAAATTTTATGTTATATAATATGTAACCCACCGTTGTTTTCATCGCAAAGCGCACATCTTATTTTCACATGTTCATGTTCGAGCGATCTATCAGAAATATTTGCGATGCGATCTGATCGCGCCGTCGCACTTTCCACCCATCGCAGATCGCACTCATCGCATGATCGCATTTTCACTTGTTCATTCGATCGATCCATCGCAAATATTTGCGATGCGATCCAATCGCGTCGCAAATTCTCCACCGTTGATTCCCGTGCGAACCCAATCGTCATTGCACTTCCCAATCGTTTCCCCTTCCTCGATCGCAATCGCAAGTTAAAAGTGTGTGTCCCTCTCGCCCATCACGATTGCGATTCCCCGACTAAATCTTGGCCAATTGTTGGGTTTAAGATCCAATGGCTCAAAGAAAATCGCCATCTGCCTCCGGCTGGGTTCCTCCTCATCGCATTTCACTGCCTTCCCTTCACATTTCTTTGTATTTTGTTCGAAGTCCAAAGTCTAAGACTTTACACTAAAGTCTTATGTTTCGCAGTTGTTTCCGCCCACTTTCATATATCATTCCGCTGCTCAATCTCCACCATTGATCTTCGCTCCCAGGCCATGATCTAACGGTCTACGCTGCATCTTGCCTTCAAACCCTATTATTCAGTCTTCACTAGTTCATTGCATTTTGTCACCATTGTTTGGTGAAAGCCACCATTCCGCCGCCGCGCTATCATATTTTTCGCCCTCTGCTCCACCAATCTTCCATTGCATTGATTGTCTACACACAGTTGTGAGTTTCTGCAAAGTACAAGAGTTGAAACGCCGCCATAATTACACAGTATGCATGCATCAGTAATTTTTCCACTGACAGAGGCAAGGAATTTAATGAAGGGCAGGTTTCCACACCAGCAGAATGTCTTCTTCCGAAGAAGGACGGATTGCCCCTACCGTTTGATTATATGTCGTGCTCCAGAGGAGATCTCCGCTCAGAACGCAGTCCAAGGAGATCAGAGCATTTGCTGCTCAAGTATGGCAGACCATTCCGTTTTTCATTTCCAATTTGTTTATTCACCAAAGGTACTACAAAGTACAGCAAACCAGAATGCATCTGAGACATACCTAGAATTAATGAAGCCTGACAAAGACCATTCTTTTCTCCAAAGAGTGCCAAAAATTAAGGCTCAGAATTTAAAACAGAATGGGCTTTGGCCCTCTCCTTCTTTTTTGAATTTAATGTTATATTTAGTGTTCTACCTACTTCCTCTGCTCTTTTTCAGCTATAAAAACTATGAGGAAGTTTTTGTAAAGGTTGGTTGATGAGATAGCAGAGAGGTGCAAGAAATTTCTCTTGAGATAAGTTCTATGTGTATAGTTGTAATATAGGTTGAGATTGGATGTATTCAGACTGAATGTTCAAGCTGTGGGCAATGATGTACCTGATTGGTGTTGTTTTAATATGACAAATATATTTCTTTGGATCCTGATCTAAAGCAGCTAGTGATGTTTTCCTTTCTCTGTATTCGTGATTTACTTGTTTTCATTTCACTATGTTTCTTCAGGCTCGCATCAGAAGTTTGGCATAAGATTTACCCTTGATAGGTACCTTATGTTGCTGCTCTCCCAGCCTTTATGTTTTCTGCTTATATGTGTATCTGAATATTGATTTCAATTGATTTAACCAGTGTAGTAGATGTTATTGCCTGCTCTCCGATGTATGAATTAGTGAAATCTATGTTTAGATGTTCTTGTTAGGATTTAGTTGGGTGAGTTGAGAACACTGGGAGGTCTAGAACACTGTCTATGCCTCACTAGGATCTTTCCATCTTATTAAACCTCTCTAAGATCCCTCCTGTCAAACTTATCCTTGTTTTTCCTTGCAGTTGCTAAAGTAGACCTGGAGTTAAATGACCTCTGGTCTGATCTATAAGCACCCCCTTTGTCCCTCCCTGAGAGCTGCCTCTGAGTATGTCCAAGTAGGTCTGGAGTTAAATGACCTCTAACCTGATCTATAGACAGAAATTTGGTTGTCTTTCCTTCTCTCACTTTCGGTTCTTAATGTTCCATTCCATCAACCACCTTTAAATATCCAAATGCTCTAGATGACTAGCCCAAACTAAAAGCTTGCACATTGAACACAAGTAAACCCTTTCTTGACTCCATTGCCCAATGGCCTTGATGTTCCCTGAGTTATCTATCTTTGCCTAGTTTCCTCTATGCTCATCTGTGTCTCATATTGGACCCTTCTCTCCTAACTCCCGCCAACCAAACACAAACAATCAAACAACCCTGTGCCTATAACTAGCCTAAAACCTTAACATTTGAGCTTCAAAGACATAAAACCTTTGACTATCATAGAGAGATCCCTCTATGGACCTAGGAGGGCTAGATCCTAAGGTCTGAAAGTGGTTCTATGTTGTCTCATCTTTTGTTCTTGTCAACCTGACCAAAACATGGGAACCCCAACATAATGGCGACTCCGCTGGGGAGAAATTGAGTGCATCACACTTTGAAACATCCCTAGGCATTCAAACCTTCAATCTCTGGTTAGGTTGACAGTAAGTCGCTCCTTCCTGAATCGACCTCCATTGTTGATTATCCATCATACTCTAAGACAGAGCCTGGAAAGGGCCAGGTAGCCTCCGGATCTCATCCTCTGTTGGAGGTGACATATCTGGCAAATGTCCTCCCAGTCAATCTCTGGTTGGAGTTTGTTGTTATTGAGGTTATTCTTGAGAGGTGACAGTGCCTGAGCACTGTGGTGGACAGTGTGACCCCTTTGACATGCCCTAAACCTTCCACCTGGTGACTCCATAGTTCCTAAAAGATCAAGACTCCACTGGTGATCAGTAGGCCTACTGATTAACTTGGTTTCACATTAAACTCCACTGGAAGACCAACCTTGAAACAACATTAACCACAATAGAAGTAACAAGTAGGGTTAAGCTGCTTTGTTAGAAGTATAACATTCTGGCTTTTAGAACCATTCACACAAGAGCTTATTCCAACCCTGACCCACCTGAAATAATTGATGACCCTGAGAGAATTCTCAAAGGATCTCCTGCATCTAAAAGGTCAACTATTACCAGCCACATCTATAGATCTAATTCTGCACCAGAAGACCTAACAGCTCTATCACATTTTCTCCCTGACCTAGACCTCCCAAACAGTTTACCAAGAGCTAGGTCATTCAGTCATCTAGACCAGCCAGACCCTGAGCTTCACAGTTCACCATCTCATAGTGGTCAACACACTAGGGACAGAGGAACCCCTCCATCTACACCACCTGATATCCATTTTATTCAAGACTTGGGGCTCTCCCACCCTAGATCTGCCCAACAGATCTCTGTTGGTCCTAGTATCCCTGTCATCCATATACCAGCTGCTCAAATCAATCCTTTACCTCATCATAATATCATCATGGCAGCCTGGTATGCTCCCTTAGTATTACCCCAACCCTTGTTACCCTTACCAAATGATTATCAATCAAAAATCCCACACTACACTGCTAAAGAATCCATCACAGCTCAGCAACATGTAGATAAAATGGAGGATTCTTTTGACTATATGGAAATTGATGATGAAACAGTAAAAATGAGAATCTTTGCCCAAAGCTTGGGGGGAGACGTAAAGAAATGGTTTAAAAACTTACCTCCTGGCAGTATCCAAGATCTCCCTGCATTATATCAGACCTTCATAAACAAATGGGAGACTAGAGCAAACCCTCTCCAACATCTAGCAAAATACATGAGCCTTAAAAGGAATGTAGGAGAGAGTTTCCATGATTACACCACTAGATTTAACAGCATTTACAATTCCTTCCCTCCACATATGAAACCTCCACAAGGCATGGCCCTATCAAATTACCCTGATGGGTTTGATGCTGGCATGGCCTATGAGCTTAGGGATAAAGAGTACACCACATTGGAGGACATGCAGAAAGGAGCAGTGAACATAGAGGCAAACCTGATTGAGAAAAGAGCAAGACTGAGATCTGAGAAGAGGGTAACATATAGGGATGACACCATAGCCTCCACATCAGACCCAAACTATGAAAAATTGTCTAAAAACATGGAAGAGCTACAAAAAATGATGAAGAAAATGGTTGTCACAGTTAGCAATCAAAACAGAAACCAGAACCAAAATCAGAACCAGAACTTTAGAAGGAACAACACTGCTCCCAACAGACAGAGAGAGTCAGATCAACAAGTAATTCCCCCATTCCAAGAAAACTTTTTAGATGAATATGAGGGAATCATAGAAGATTCTGAAGGGAATACAATAAACATGTTTGAAACAGAAGACTCAGTCCTTAACTGTGATTCAGGGGAAGATCAACCCTCACCTTCATACTGGGATGAGGAATGGTTAGAAACTGAGGATTACAGATTAGGATTTGAAAATGCCATGATGCAGGTCAGAGAAAAATATGAACTTAGGAGCAAAAGGAACCAAGAAAATTCCAGAACTGAGACTCTTGAGGTTATCATCAAGAAAATACCTGATAAAACTTCTAAAGCATCTGCTGTAAATAGCAAATCAACAGCTGAAAGTTCTAGGAAAAATAAAGAAAAAGACAACCAGAAGAATGAAAAACAAGGTGAGCCCACTAGCAGTACTAGCACTTCAGTTAGTACTCCTGATACAATTGTTCCTAACCCTGTACATAATGAGAAATTACAAACTGATTCGGTCACCAAGGTGGATAATAAGACAAAGTTAAGCACTCCAAAGACCCAGTCCACTTTCAATTTAGAGAGTGAGATTGCAAAAATAAAAATCTATGTACCATTATCTGAGCTGGCCACTCAGGATGTATATAAAGGCCAGATTTTGAAAGCGTTGTATCTGGGGGAAAACAGTGACACTGTGAATTTGAGTGATGATCAACCTACCCTCCTGTTTGGTCCAAATATTGAGGGAAAGTTTCAGGAAGGGGTGGTTCCACCTTTCTATGTCAGTCTCAACATCCATGACAAAATACTCCACAATGCCATGCATGAATCTGGAGCATCACACAATCTAATGCCTAAGGTAGTGATGGAGAGTTTAGGCCTAGAAATCACCAGACCTTACAAATATTTATATTCATTTGACTCTAGCACGGTAAAATTCCTAGGATTAATCAACGACTTATGTGTGAGCTTGACCCAGATCCCTGCCAAATGTATGGTCATGGATTTGGTGGTGGCAGATGTACCACCCAAGTATGGTATGTTATTATCAAGATCATGGGGAGCCAAGCTGCAAGGAACAATGCAGATGGATGGCTCATATACCACTATCCTTATCTTTGGCCAACTTAGAACACTGTATAGAGAAGCTCAAATGAAATTTCTAGTCAGTAGCCCCGAAAAACCTGAAAATTCACCATTGTACTCTGTGCACATAGACCTGGATTCTTTCATTCTTTATAACGACCAATCCTTGGGAGAGCCAGAGTCTGGACACAGAGATCCAAGAAAAAACACAGAGCCCATGGACTTTAGCATAATGGCTACCCTAGAAGAATACGATGAATAAAATCATGGGCAAGATAATGAAAGCGAAACTCAGAATGAACTAGAAACACAATGCAGTCAGCCTGCCAGTCACACCCTTCAAACTAACACACCATGTGAAGAACAAGACAACCCACAACCTAGTACAGACCCCCCAACACAACATGATGGTGAACCCCTGTGGGAAATGAATTTTGATGGGTCCTGTACTAGGAAAAATGCTGGAGCAGGGGTGTGGCTATGTAACACAGAAAATGATCATGCAGAGAGCCACGCTGTGAATCTGCATTTCAAATGCACGAATAATATTGCAGAATACGAGGCTCTTATTCTTGGCTTAAATCTGTTGAAAAAATTAGGGGCGCGTAGGATAACTGTGCATGGAGATTCTGAGTTAGTGATCAAACAAGTGAATGGTGAATACACAGCAAAACATCCTCGATTAAGAGCATATAGGAACGATGCCATGAATATATTGAAAACTTTCATGGAATATGAATTAGTGTTTGTTCACAGGAATCAAAATGTCATTGCAAATGGATTAGCTTGTCTAGCTAGTTCATATCCTAAGACTCCAACTGACCAACAAATCATCATTCAGGCCAAATTCAGACCTGTCGTGCCAGACAATGAAAAATATTGGCAGGTCTTTGAAGGAGACAAACAAATCGAAGATTTTTTGGTGGGCAGAAATGAGTTCGAATTTTCTGATTCGGACTCAAAATCTGATGATAGCTGCCCAAGTGGGGATTCCCTAGATGAACAAGAAACACCCTGTAACATAGAAATAAACACCTTTTCTGAAGAAACTGGAAGTCCAACCATAAAATGTAAAAACGCAGATAGTGGAGAAATAGAGGTGTTGCAGGCCAAAGATAAGAATATACCCAGAGGCCTGGCACCCTTAGAGGATCTTTTTGACTTTGATGACGTAGCAAAAAATCCCACAATGGAACATGCAGATTCAGATGTGGAAGAATGGAACATAGGCACTGAAGCCAAACCCAAAATGATTAAACTGGCTAAATCTATACCTGCAAACATGAAGAATAAATACATCGACCTGTTTAAAGAATTCATTGATGTGTTTGCATAGAACTATGAAGATTTAAAGGCCTATGACACCAACATCATACAACACAAGATACCCTTGAAGGAAAATCAGAAGCCTTTCAGACAGAAACTCCGTAGGATCAATCCAAAACAATTGCCTGCAGTTGAAAAGGAGATTAAAAAGATGTATGATGCAGGCATAATAGTTCCTGTGAGGTTTTATAATTGGGTGTCAAACTTGGTGGCTGTAAGAAAACAGGGGAAATCAGACTGTGCATAGACTTCAAAAATCTCAACAGAGCCTCCCTGAAAGACAACTACCCCTTGCCTAGAATGGAACACATCTTACAGAAGGTAGTGGGCTCTAGGAGAATCTCCCTGCTTGATGGTTTTTCAGGATATAACCAAATATTGGTACTCCCAGAAGATCAACTCAAAACAGCTTTTACCACTCCATGGTGCACCTTCATGTATGTGAAAATGCCCTTCAGATTGATGAATGTTGGCGCCACCTTCCAGAGAGCGATGGACATAGCTTTCTCAGACGAGATAGGACACTTCATATTTATCTACCTTGATGACTTGACTGTCTTTTCCAAAACAGAAGAAGAACACTTGAAGCATCTGAGGAAAGTTTTTGAAAAATGTAGAAGGTACGGTCTATCTCTAAACCCCAAGAAATGGGCTCCAAGAAGGTAAACTCCTGGGTCACATTATATCTGAGAAAGGGATTAGGATAGACCCACAGAGAGTTGAGGGAATACTTCAAATTACACATCCGAGAAACATCAAGGAGTTACAGTCCTTCATTGGGAAGATCAACTTCCTGAGGAGATTCATTCCCAATCTTGCTGAAGACCTTAGGAAGATGACAAGCATGCTGAAGAAGGGTGTGGGATTGAAATGGATTGTAGGAGCCAAACAATCTTTCGAATTTGTGAAACTTGCACTCACTCAGGCTCCTGTGCTGATTAGCCCTGATTTCTCGAAAGATTTTATGATCTTTTCATTTGCCTCCCAGCACACCGTGGCTGCAGTCTTACTGCAGAAAAATTTAGAAGGTAATGAACAGCCTATAGCTTTCTTCAGTAAAGCCTTAAGGGATGCACCCCTGAAGTACAACATTATGGAAAAGCAGGCCTATGCCCAGATTAAGGCCTTAAAAGACTTTAGGGTGTACATTATGCATTCTCATACCATTTCTTACGTGCCAAATATAGTGGTCAAAGATATCTTGTCCCAAGACCCTGATGGGAAAAGGGGCAAATGGATTGCTACCATCTTGGAATACGACCTTGAAATAAATCCCACCAAGCTAATCAAAGGTCAAGGCTTGGCCCAGTTAATGGTTGAATCAAACTTGCAGGCCCTTGACATTAACATGATAAATGCCTTAGACGAGCAGGAAGGATCGCCCCATCCAACTGTTGAGGAGCAGTTTCAAAAATCTCCTTGGTATACTGATATCCTTTACGTGCTCACCCACCTCAATGCCCCTCCAAAACTATCCAAAACCAAGGCCAGATTCATAAAACTCAAAGCTAGAAATTACTGCATCTTGAATGAGAATCTATACTGGAAAAATCCAAATGGCCTATTGCTGAAATGTTTGTCTAAAACTGAAGCTGAAAAATTTAAACAAGAATTTCATGCTGGAGAATGTGGAGGCCACCTGAGTTGGAAATCCACAGCAAATAAGATACTCAGGGTTGGCTATTATTGGCCTACACTGTTTAATGATTTCCATAAAATGATCACCACTTGCCACAAATGTCAAATCTTCGAAGGTAAAAGAAAACTCCTCCCCCTTCTTCTGTAACCCATCACTGTAGAAGGTCCCTTCATGCAATGGGGCCTAGACTTTATAGGGGAAATTCATCCAGCCTCTTCCGGACAACACAAGTGGATCTTGACTGCCACATATTACTTCACTAAATGGATTGAAGCCATACCCACTAGGAATGCCACTGATTCTGTCATCATTAGGTTCCTAGAAGACTTCATCCTATCTCGGTTTGGTTGTCCAAGGAAAATAATCACTGACAATGCTGCTGCCTTCAGATCCAAGAAAATGGTTGAGTTCTGTCAAAGGTACCATATCACGCTTGGTCATTCAACTGCCTATTACCCCCAGGGTAATGGATTGGCTGAATCATCTAACAAAAGCCTGGTCACAATCATTAAGAAGCTGCTGGAAGAGAACAAAAAGTCATGGCATAAAAATTTGATACATGCTTTGTGGGCTGACAGGCTCACCACAAAGAAATCTATAGGCATGTCACCATTCCAGCTGGTTTATGGAACAGAAGTAGTTTTTCCTACAAGCCTTGGAGTTCCAGTGATCAAACTGGTCCAGGAGATCCAATCAGAGGAAGACAGCGTGATAAGGAGAATAAATGAAACAATCCATCTTTAGCAAACAAGGGATCAGGTTTACAACAGAGCAGTAAAAGTTTAGGGCAACATAAAGAGGTAGTTCGACAAAAGAACCAAAGCTTCAGACTTCAAAGTTGGGGACAAGGTTCTGAAATGGGATTCAAGGAGAGAAGACAAAGGTAAACATGGCAAGTTTGATAGTTTGTGGCAAGGTCCATATATTATCCAAGCCACTGTGGGTCCTAATGCATTTTTCTTACAAGAACTTAATGGTACAGAGCTGTTTGGGGGTCCTGTCAATGGCAGGATGCTCAAGAATTACTTCTGCTAAATTTCAGTTTCCAGTTTCCATTTCATTGTACATACCATTGTAGTGTTTATGTTCTTTAAAAAAAAAAGAAAAAAAAAAGAGAGGTTCAGACATGCCCAAAACATGAACCTCAAAGACACAAAGGAGATGGTCCTAACATGCTCAAAATCTGGACCATCCATGAAGAAAAGAAATCGGCTCTAACATGCCCAAAACAAGAGCTAAGACAGAAAAGAAAGTGACTCTAATATGCTTAAAAACCTGAGTCACAAAGAAAGAAGGATGCTTCAAGAGTTCATATTTCGAGCCTTCAAAGTTTTGCTTCAAATTTCCTACAAGTCTTCACTCCACAGCAAGTCAGACAGTTTAATCTTGGCTTGGCTGTTTTTCAATTTCCTGTCTTAGAATGTAGGTGAAGAAATATGTTGGACAGTTTAATCCCAGCAGATGTTAGATTAGGTAGAGAAACATATGAGACCAACAGTCTAATCTGGTCTCATGGAGCAATAAGGGTAGATTTAGAATAGGTTTATATTCTGTTGTAAAAATAAAAGATGCAAAGGGTGTGCTAGCTCAAATGCACCCTAGAATAAAAATGCTAGGATTGTAGGATGGGTAGGTAGACTGTTGGGATATTTTGTTGATCTAACATAATTATGGCAGCTAAAATTCAAAGAAGAGAGATGGCTTAAGCAGCAGGCATCTGGCCTACACCAAAGATCAATTTATGAATTCTCGACTCCTTCAAGAAGAAGCTATCCCCATGTGGAGCCATTATTAGCCCCCCTATAAATTTTTGACAAGAAAACAGGGGGCTAAGATGTTTTCGAGCCTTCAAGGAATGCATTTCCCCTGAAAACACATCATCCTTGAAGCCTCCTTGTCCCTGTTGTCCTTTGATAAAATCCCCTCTGCTGATTTCCCTTATAAAACCTACGTGTTTGTGAAGAAATGCCCAAGGGCCTCCCTTTCCCCTTATTTCACCCCCACTTAGCCTCTATTTTATTCGCCCTTGTCTCCCCTTCTATTTCCTTTCTTATCCTTCAAATCCCCCCAAAATCCCCTTTAATTTCTTTCCAAATCCTTTATAACCATTTCCCCTTTCCATACCTTGCCATGTATTACAAATAAACTCTAATGTAAAGTTTATGTTATATAATATGTAACCCGTCGCTGTTTTCATCGCAAAGCGCACATCTCATTTTCACATGTTCATGTTCGAGCGATCTATCGCAAATATTTGCGATGTGATCTGATCGCGCCGTCGCACTTTCCGCCCATCGCAGATCACACTCATCGCATGATCGCATTTTCACTTGTTCGTTCGATCGATCCATCGCAAATATTTGCGATGCGATCCGATCACGTCGCAAATTCTCCACCGTCAATTCCCGTGTGAACCCAACCGTCATCGCACTTCCCAATCGTTTCCCCTTCCTCGATCGCAATCGCAAGTTAAAAGTGTGCGTCCCTCTCGTCCATCGCGATTGCGATTCCCTGACTAAATCTTGGCCAACCGTTGGGTTTAAGATCCAACGGCTCAAAGCAAATCGCCATTTGCCTCCAGCTAGGTTCCTCCTCATCGTATTTCACTGCCTTCCCTTCACATTTCTTTGTATTTTGTTCGAAGTCCAAAGTCTAAGACTTTACACTAAAGTCTTATGTTTCGCAGTTGTTTCCGCCCACTTTCATATATCATTTCGCTACTCGATCTCCACCGTTGATATTCGCTCCCAGGCCACGATCTAACAGTCTGTGCTGCATCTTGCCTTCAAACCCTATTATTCAGTATTCACCATTTCATTGAATTTTGTCACCATTGTTTGGTGAAATCCACCATTCCGTCGCCGCGCTATCATATTTTTCGCCCTCCGCTCCACTAGTCTTCCATTGCATTGATTTTTTACACACAGTTGTGAGTTTCTGCAAAGTACAAGAGTTGAAACATCTCCATAATTACACAGTATGGATGCAGCAGTAATTTTTCCACTGACAGAGAAAAGGAATTTAATGAATGGTAGGTTTCCACACCAGCAGAATGTCTTCTTCCGAAGAAGGACGGATTTCCCCTACCGTTTGATTATATGCCATGCTCCAGAGGAGATCTCTGCTCAGAACGCAGTCCAAGGAGATCAGAGCATTTGCTGCTCAAGTATGGCGGACCATTCCGTTTTTCATTTCCATTTTGTTTATTCACCAAAGGTACTACAAAGTACAGCAAACCAGAATGCATCTGAGACATACCTGGAATTAATGAAGCCTGACGAAGACCATTCTTATCTCCAAAGAGTGCCAAAAATTAAGGCTCAGAATTTAAAATAGAATGGGCTTCGGCCCTCTCCTTCTTTTCTAAATTTAATGTTATGTTTAGTGTTCTACCTACTTCCTCTGCTCTTTTTCAGCTATAAAAACTATGAGGAAGTTGTTGTAAAGGTTGGTTGATGAGATAGCAGAGAGGTGCAAGCAGTTTATCTTGAGATAAGTTCTATGTGTATAGTTGTAAGATAGGCTGAGATTGGATGTATTCAGACTGAATTTTCAAGCTGTGGGCAATGATGTACCTTATTGGTGTTGTTTTAATATTACAAGCATATTTCTTTGGATCCTGATCTAAAGCAGCTGGTGATGTTTTCCTTTCTCTGTATTCGTGATTGACTTGCTTTCATTTCATTATGTTTCTTCAGGCTCGCATCAGAATTTTGGCATAAGATTTACCCTTGATAGGTACCTTATGTTGCTGCTCTCCCAGCCTTTATGTTTTCTTCTTATATGTGTATCTTACTATTGATTTCAATTGATTTAACCAGTGTAGTAGATGTTATTGCCTGCTCTCCGATGTATGAATTAGTGAAATCTATGTTTAGATGTTCTTGTTAGGATTTAGTTGGGTGAGTTGAGAACATTGGGAGGTCTAGAACACTGTCTATGCCTCACTAGGATCTTTCCATCTTATTAAACCTCTCTAAGATCCCTCCTGTCAAACTTATCCTTGTTTTTCCTTGGAGTTTCTAAAGTAGACCTGGAGTTAAATGACCTCTGGTCTGATCTATAAGCACCCCCTTTGTCCCTCTCTAAGAGCTGCCTCTGAGTATGTCCAAGCAGGTCTGGAGTTAAATGACCTCTAACCTGATCTATAGACAGAAATTTGGTTGTATTTCCTTCTCTCACTTTCGGTCCTTAATGTTCCATTCCATCAACCACCTTTAAAGATCCAAATGCTCTAGATGACTAGCCCAAACGAAAAGCTTGCACATTGAACACAAGTAAACCCTTTCTTGACTCCATTGCCCAATGGCCTTGATGTTCCCTGAGTTATCTATCTTTGCCTAGTTTCCTCTATGCTCATCCTTGTCTCATATTGGACCCTTCTCTCCTGACTCCCAACAACCAAACACAAACAATCAAACAACCCTGTGCCTATAACTAGCCAAAAACCTTAACATTTGAGCTTCAAAGACATAAAACATTTGACTATCATAGAGAGATCCCTCTCTGGACCTAGGAGGGCTAGATCCTAAGGTCTGAAAGTGGTTCTATGTTGTCTCATCTTTTGGTCTTGTCAACCTGACCAAAACATGGGAACCCCAACACATTCCTCCATATTTCGGCTTCGCTCTGTAAAATTGTCAGCTTCAGAACCCTCGTATAAAAAACGTTATAGCAAAAACTCCACGATGACCTGTTTAGGTTAAATTCATGAGCCTGCAAAAAGCCCTAAAATTCAAAGCTCTGATACCAAATTTTATGAAACCAACTCCAAAAATATTAGAAAAGAGAGATCAATGCCTTATAAATCGGCCACTTTGAGGGGGAAACCTCCAATACATTACATAAATGAAAAATTCTTGGATCCTACAAATGAAAAAACATTATTCTATATATAGGGGTTCATGGGGTCACAATATAATCATTAGCCTACCTAACAATAATAATGTAGGTAAACAATAATAACAATATGGGGGTTACAAGGGTACAACAATAACAATAAGGGGGCTACACTAATAACAATAAGGGACTACACTAGTAATATGGGTACTTAATAGTATCGCTATACCTCCCCTGCCTCATTAAGAACAGGTAATCCAACATAAAAGGAGACTTATATCACTTCGTAGCTCTCTTCCCCTCAGTTACTCTCCTCTCTCGCTTCGTTTTATTTATGTCTCTCTCTCTCTCTCTGACTAGCTTTTGGTGTCTAGTGATTGTGTTCTTACAACGTACTTCGGTCATATGATTTTCTCCTAATGCCTGTACGTTGGGGGTAATCTTTTATCACCAAAAATTGATCATCTAGCCATTCCTAACTAGAATGATTTGAAATTACACCAAGTAAGACCAATTTTACCATTGTAAAATTGCTTTCACTACAAGGAATAACTTAATAAACCATATTTTATTAAGTTATTTCTACTTAAAACAAGAAACCCCATGAGGAATAATTAAATAAATCATTATTTGTTTGATTTTCCTCTATGAATAATTAATTAAACCATTTTTTAAATAATATTCTTGCTCATATTAACCCAATTATGAGAAATAATTAGATAAATCATTATTTATCCTTTTTTTTCTCTAGGAATAATTAATTAAATCATTATTTAGTTATTATTCCTTGTTAAATTTGACTAAATCACCTAGGAATAATTAAACAAATCATTATTTCTTTATTGTTATTTAACCACATTCTTGAAATGATAAATAAATCATTATTCCTAAATAAAGATATTTAACCAATTTAAATACTTTTTCCCTCCAGAAAAATATAATAAAATATTCCAAGCAGTTAGATCTAGATCTTGGTTAATAATATTTTATTATTCTCGATTATTGAGGATAACTCAATATTTTGTTATAAATAGGAGTTTTTTTCCATTCATTCTTCACTTTGATCATTCTCATTGTCGCTATCATTTTATTTTTACATTTGAGCTCCCACTTGAGTTCATCACATATTTGGGTTTTCTACATCATTGAGAGAGAGAGACTCACGAAGTTGAAAAATTGAGGACAACCAAGAACCCATCCCATTGAGGGAGACTAGTAACATTTACTTGTTTCCTTCACCAAGTGTTACATAATAGAAAATATCATTCTTTAAACTTGTTTTGTATGTTGGTTATTTGCAGTTATTTTTCATCAATTGCTATTTCCTTTTACTGTATAACTACTTTTACTACATAGATGTGGGTTTTTGCACAATTTGTTTTGATTGTATATTGCTGATCTAAAGGGTTTTACAACCATTTTTGTTTTTAGGGCTATATGTCATCCATAGCTTAAGGTATTTTTGGTACATGTTGGCTTGAGAGGTCCTGACCCAAGTTCAGAGTTTATCGCACAACTAACAAAACCTCCAACTACTTGCCCTTTCGGAAATAACCTACTTATGCAGATCAAAGTCTCACCCGAAGCAGTATGGGGGGTTCCTAGAACTAGGTTTCCGCACCCTGAGGAAGAAAATAATGTAGTGCCCCTCAATAGATTGATTGCAGAACTTATAAAGATCTTAACATATATGCGCAATTATGGAATAATACTTATCAGATCACAGAACATAATCGCAGATTCTTCGTTGCAGATATATCATAACAGAACCAGATCCAGATATATATAATGCGTAATCACTTAAGAAGATTCATCCATGTATTCAACCATCAATAGAACTTCATGCATAAATAACAGATGTATTCACGCAGATACGAGTAAGCATATATAAGTTAAGAAATTTCAAGACAGAAACAGTAACAGATAACTCTGATAGAGTAAAACATTGCTTTTGCCAAAATCAATCCTTATATTAGCTTTAGATCAATTCAGTACATCATAATTTCCCTTACACTTTACCCTTCCGCGCACAGAGCTAGCGGAGTCTGCACACAGCCAAGAAGAGCCTTTTTACCAAACCCATAATGAAACCCTTACAGAAGTATCACAGATGCATAAACACTTAGATCCAAAACGTGAATAATGATTGACTACTTCATTAGACTTGATCTATCTATTTATATCCAATCTAGCACGCATATACTATGGTCTAAAAACATGGTTTAAGGCCCACAGTTTAGCCTTAAAACCATTTTACATAAAGAGGGACTTTGACCCGCACCAAATCCCCTTGACCTATCCATGCAACACGCATATACAAAACTTATACAAAAATTTATCCAAAATTGTAACCTAGGGTACCCCGCTCCAATAGGCCCCCAACAAAAACATGTGACTCGTCCCGAGTCACTATGGTGTCTAATCCTTCATCTTGGCTTGGAGTGCGGTGACAGAAGGTTTGAAAGGGAGCACAATTTCCAGAATTTGTGCAGCAACACCCTATGCTTGAAGAACCAATTTCTAAGTGGTGAGCCCTTTAGTGGTCAGCATGATACTTCTATGCGTTTTTTGAATAGCCTTCAATGTGTTGTCCAAATTCTATGATAGCAAGAGAGCCTCCTCAGCCCATGGTTTCATTCTTGCATCCATCAACTGCTCTTTGTGACAAAAATCCTCGATCTCAGTTTGAATTATTCGGCCCTCCTATAGGCGGGTGAGGCACTGTGTAAGAACAAGAGTAGGCATCGTTGTCCTTATCTCAACGACCTGTTTCTCCTTTATGTCCAGCTCATTACACAGCTGCTGTACCACAAGGTCATTCTGAACCAAAGTCTAGACACCCATAGCCTCGTCCAAAATCTTGTCACATTGCGTGACTGCAGAAACAATACTATCGGCGGCCTACTTCACTTCGGCGTCCCACTTGGATTTGAATTCAGGCGGGCTTTCAGCCTGCAACTCCATTTGTAGATCAGCAATTTGATGTTCAAACTTGGCCCAGACAGTCTAAAATTTGGCGCATGAGGCTTTCAATGCGGCCGCCAATCCTTCCAATTTATCTTTTGGGGAAGCTATGGCTAGGACTACTGGTACTTCGTTGCACACTTGGTGGATATTTACGTCGAGTGCAACACACTGGGCTTTGGTTCCACGGCAGGCTTCCACTACTGCCTGTCTTTTCTGTTATGCCTCTGCGGCCTGCTGCCTTGACTATACAACAATTGTGTGAGCATGGGTCTCATGGAACTGAAGCTCATATATGATCATAGAGTGCATCGTGTGCAACTTACCTGCAAGTAAAACATAAAAATTAATGTTAATGTCACCAAAACCTCTAAACTGAGTGCGTCGGCTAGGGTCTACATGTATGGTCGGTGCAGGGATTTGAATAATATGAACATCCCCAGTTCCTGGTAAGACGATGTCAAGTGGCTACTCACTGGTTACATGCATGCTCATCTACATCTGGCTTGCTTGAGCAACGCTCGCCTGCATCAGGTTCACTTGTACTTTTAGTTCCTGGATGCCCACCTGCACAACTTCTAGTGCAGTCTTATATTGCAAACCCATATCTTTCCATTAATCCTTTGTCGCAGAAGTGACCGTGTTTTCAATTTATTTTAAGTCACCTTTAGTCAACATCAAGACCTTCTCTCTAGTGTCTTTAGATCATTTTCTCTTCTTCCTTCATTCGCTAGCGGCCTCAGAACCATGCTTTGTGCCTTTAGAGTTTTGCGATTCCACTTGTTCCTTTGTGTCTTGTGGCACGGTAATGTTTTTCCTAAGTGCAGTTTATTTCTCCAAGTCGATAGTTTTGTCGGTTGTTGTCGGTGTGGCTTCTTTCTCTGTTGTTTTCTCAGTTGTTTTCTCTAGCTGGGTACCATTGCGTGACTTGGTCAGCGTTTTGGTAATAGAATTTGATTCACCATGCTCTAACCACGTTGGTGGCCACTCTGCAGTGATGTGTATCATATCATCGTCTGTGACTATATATGGTAATTCATACCAAACTCCCTCCACTGCGCCTTTCACACAAATATGCATATTATGGAAAGTGGCTTTGAAATCTTCTATCATATTATACTGATCATAAATTTTCAGAGAGAGCCTCGACTTAGATTGCACTGCCTGATAGAGTGAAGCGTCAAATAATATCCATAAGATCTTATTTTAATGACATGCATGGGGTCCGACAAATTCCAGAGTGCAGCATACCGCGCGACCTCATACATTTTTGGTTCTATCTCAATAAATAGTGTTTCCTCGGGGGTCTTCCAACTAATTAAGGTGATAACGAAAAGCAGCCAAGCATAGTAATAATTATTTCCCTCTTCCTGTGCTTCACGCACATTCTCCCTAAATTCCTTGCACAAGTAGTGGGACCAATTGTAGGTCATTCCTTTTTCGCATTGTCCTGTGAGATAAATTACCTATGCGAGCACCTCCTTAGGTCTATATTTTTGCATCGTCTTGTAGGCCAAGATGATCATTCCAAAATGAATAGCGGGATCATTTATCTTGCTTATGATGAATCCTTTGCTCTTGTGCGAAACTTGGTATTTAGCTTTGATCTTTTCTATGACCGCCTTTTCTTGTGCCTGTTAGCACAGTTCTAAGTCATGAGTCTATTTTAATTTTTATTTTTTTTAGGATTCGACTTTTGAAATTTCAAAACAAAATTGATTGCTACCTAAATTTCCGGTAGCGCCTATTTTAGTCGTTTCAGACAGTCTGTTTTAATTATGTTTCTGTATGTTTTTCTCTAATTTGATGCTACCGAAAATTCCAGTAACTTTCCCTGTTTTAAAAAATAAAAGAAAAACACATCTTCTTTGTGTCAAGCCATGTGTTCTTGTTTTAAATACATTTTAAATATTTTTATTATGATCTAAATCATGTGATAGGAGTGGTATAAGGTCAGTCATGTTAAGTTTAAGTCGTGGTTATATGTGTAGTGTCTAGGTGTCAATCCGTAGTAACACAGCGATTCGTTGATCTCGTTCTGTCTATCATCCAAGTTGGTTTAGTTTCATGTCAAATTAAGTGATTATCGATTGGAAAATATCGTGGATCTGCAGTCTTAATTTGATGACCGTTTGATTTGTCACGCGTAGACACTGCCAGAAATTTAGGCCAATAATTAGCATACAGTGGAGGTGATTTCCAGTCATATATATTCTTATTTCAAGCCACTTGTAGCATGCCACCTGAAGCTATGCATCGAACTAAAGACCATAATTTCTATCACATGGTGCATACTATGGTCAAGGATACTTACCATAATGAAAATCTCTTGTATGGGAGGTTGAACCAATGTAACTATTTTAAATCACCAAGAAATAAGGAAGACTATCAGTTGTCAGCTTAGCTATTGGAGAACGATATTTTCTAAAGTGAAGCTTGAGGAAGGAGTCTTAGATTTCAGACAGGATCTCATAGAAAGACACAACAACACCTATTAGTTGAGCTCTTCTAGCTTTGCCACCAATCAGATTTCAGCAGACAAACTTATTAATTACTAAAGATTACTAAAAGAGGAGGAAATATAAAACGAATTGAACCATAAGGATCTAACCTAGTGCATGCAGATTCAAATGTGAGAAGGTTTTTTTTTCAATCATGGTGGTATTTGCTGTGCTTAAGGCTAGTCAGCTCTCACTTAGGAGTTTGCAAATTCTTTCAATGGACAGGAAGCAATCGTTTATGGTCTTAAATTGCAAGTATCAGTAGATTCAATTGCTGAGGCATTTGACCTTCCACAAGAAGGAAAAAGGTGGTTTAAAGGTCAATTCGTCACTGGAGAAGACCTCAACAGTTTCCTCAAAGATGGAAACAGAGACCCCAACTGGGCCAAAGGAATTCCCAGCAATTTCCTTTAAAATGAATGGGAAGAATCTGTTAAACTCATCAAAATTTACCTCACTTGTGAAATGAGGTATACTATAGTGTTTCTTTATCATATTAAATTTCTATTTCATGTTGTAGGTATGAAGACCCTCAACTTGCCATACTTTTTTTTGAAGATCCTGACAAATATGTCAGCCAGGATTCAAACACACACTGCTGCTTTAGAATATAGCTTGTATCATCAAGCTCTCATTAAAGTGTTAGTTGAATAAGAGCTAAGGAAAAGAAATCAAACATGGGACTAGTATGTATTGTTTTACAGGGCAGGCCAACCTGCACCTACACCTGCAGCTCAGCCTGCAAAAAGAACAAAGAGAAAGGATAAAAAGGAGAATATCCATAAGGCTAAGGGCAGAAAAAAAAAATATTCCTTTAGTCAAGGTTGAGAGGAAGTTGGAGAAAGGAGAGAGGTCATCAATAAATAAGCCTAAATCCATGAAAATTGTGCCTCCCATTTCTCCTTTTCCTAATTTCTATACCAGAGCTCGAAGAGGAAGGTATGCAACTGCAGAAAAATCTAAAGCACAGGTGCTACCATAAATTTTAGAAGCAGACATTCAACAGAAGATGCAGAAAGAGTATCATCCCACTAAGTCTAATGAAGAACTCCTTAAAGATGCAGGGTATGAAATAAGTAGCAAGAGAAAGAAAGAGGAGACCAAACCTTTTGTTGGTACCAGAAAAAGACATACCAGAGACACCAACAAGTTCAGGCTCAAGCCTAAGGCTCTGCACAATCCAAGTTTTTTGACAGAGGTCATTGATGTAGAAGGAAAATTTGAAGGGTTAAAGACAAATGAGTCCAAGAAGAAAGATAAAAACAAAACCCCTTCAGAGTAGCAAACAAAACCCTTAAAAAGAAGAAAGATCCAAAAGGTTTAAAAGGAGGAAAAGACCCATTATCAAAGAAGTAGCCACAAGAACCACAAGATCAAGATCATCTTTTGGTAAAAAATCAGACTTGGACAAGATTGTTGAAGTTGCAGCCCACATGGAAGAAAGGTAAAAAGGTTTCCTAATAAAACACCTTTTTGCTTATCAAGTGCAATTTTGAACAGCAACTTAAATTTCAAAGTGTATAAGTCTACACAGTTTTTCCCTTGTTTTTTGTGCATTTTTGAAAAAGTAACAGAGCGCTACCATAAATTCTGGTAGCATTACATTTTTTTTGCTGATACAAGTTTTTACCGGAATTTTCGGTAGCGCCTGTTTTAAATGATTTTTGACATATGTCCGCAAAATTTTCGAGCCAGTTCAGGAAAGATAAGGACTCATAATGAAATGGATATAACAAGTGATGGTGATAGGTAGTTATGAGATTGTTAGAAGTCATATTTAATGAATATATGTGGTTATTAAAGAATCAAAGGCATGAAGAGACAAATTAGCAGCAAAAGGAGCAGCATGTCAACATACTCAGCAGTTCAGCCCAAATTCTCTTCTCTTATTTCATCTACATCTGTCTTTTCAATTAGATTTCGATGGGATATGGTTTTAATGTCCTGTGACACCTATGTAATGCTAGTAGTATTATTTCTTGTTGAAATTTGCAACAAGAAACAATGAAATTGGCATCCAGAAATGGCTACCATGGAAGCTTTTGATTTAATTATTTCTTAATTAAATTAGAAGAAATGTGTATCAAATTTATTTATCCCTTAAATAAATTGGACAATAAATTGTAATATTATCTCATAATCACTTGTAATAGTTAACTGAGTGTGATAGACTCAGTTAGCTCATGAAATTTGAGTTGAGGGTGGCTCGTGAGGCATGTAGAGTGATTCTATTTGTTTTAGATTGCAAGTTTCAGTTAGTGTATTAGTTTAATGCATGAGAAATCAGTTAACTCAATTAAGTGAGTTAAAGTTAGTCTAACTAGTTGTAACTGATTGTTGCACTAGTGAGAGGTCAAGTGAATTAAATTAGATTTAATTCACATGCAGTGATTTGTCAATTGACTGATGATTTAGAATTAATAACTACATGATGAAGACCCATTTGAGATAGAGGTCAAAGGGAAGTTAGCTATCCATTGTATTTATAGAAAATTGCCCGGGCGCAATTATATACACCATATGATGCCCATGATGTATTGCAGATTCAAGGAAGGATAATTATCCTATTTAATAGGGATTAATTTCCTATGGATTGCGTAAGAAAGGCAGGTTGAGCAGAGGATGAGAATTGGCTAAGTACTAGCCCAATTTTGTAGGGAAACAAATAAAACTACTTTTTTAATTGTATTTTTGGCTTATCTCCTTATAGATTTACTCAATTTTTTTAGTGTAGACACTTTTTGGAAGCGAAATTAAATTTTTCATCCAACGAGTACCCAATATGCATACCTTTGAGAATACCCACATTGATAAAAAAAATGAAGATACATTAAAAAAGCGTGTTCAACACGTTTTTTAATGTATCTGCATTTTTTATCAATGTGGGTCTTCTCAAAAGTATTCATAATGGGTATTTGTTGGATGCGGAATTTAATTCCACTTTCAACGAGTGTCTACGCTTGAAATTTGGGTAAACCTATAAGGAGATAAGCCAAAAATACACTTAAAAAATGTAGTTTTTCTTCTTTTCCTCCAAAACATTTACATGTACCTCTTTTTAAATTCAAAGGATTTTGATTGGTTTACATATTATGACATGGAAATTATGTGAAAATTTCATGGGCACTTTTAGGCCAAAATTTCCTCTAATGTTATTTACTTTACATAAAACAGATTTTGTGTAAAGAGTCATCATTATAGTTGTGTGACTGATTTAGGATATGAATATTTCCTATAGTAAGTACCAAATATCCATCTCCTTTCATTTGTTACACTCTGCTCCCTATACTACCAATTTACCCATACAATTTATACCTGCCACAACTTTCCAAATGCATGAAATTCTTAAAGAATAAAAAATCGTTTCAAACTCTTTGAGAATCCATCCCACCACTCAAAACCCTTTAAATTTGAAATGAACTATGATGGGTAAGGCTTACTCCTTTTGCAGTCGAGGAGTGACTCGTTGTACTAACAGTGCCTTTCCTCCAAATTCAACCATTGGATCCATGCCATGATTGGGTAAGCTAGTGACCCTATGGATCAGCGCAACATTAATCAGAATGCGCTCTCCCAACCACAGTGCATCATCATGCATGAGCACGATAAATTGACGAACACATATGTCATTTATTGTGATGCGCTCGAAGAGAAGGATCTACAATAAATTCAACAAGCCTTCCTTATGCAGATCCATCACCGATCTCTTTGGCTCTAAGAGCATGATTTTTCCTTCATACTAGACATGGCCTAAGTAGAGCTCTGGCACAAGTTTAGGAAATTTATCAATGTCTATAATGTCTCAATCCTCCAATCTCAATTGCGGCACTTTTGTAGAAATGTCACCTTCCACCAGGATGTTTTCAGGGATCAAGGGCATATTTATGCTTGATTGCACCTTGTCGAGGTCTTTGAGAACTCTTACAGACGCTTTGCATGGTGCGACATAGGTTGGAAACCGTGAGAATGGGGTCACTTCGACCACATCCTCCTCTTCCTCCATAATTTTCTCGGGAAGCTCCATCATCGGTCTTTTATGGCACTCAGCTGTAGTAGAGCGTGACTTTGGAGTATTTTCCCTCGGGGATTTCCTGTTCCTAGATATTTGACTCTTCTTAGAGTTCGCGGGTGCAAGTGTTTAAGAAATTCGCACAAAAGGAACCTCTGGGGCTGTAGGGTCTTCTCCAGGTCACATAGTTGTCATACTATATGGAATTGCGTAACCCAAACCCCTACGACGCAACTCATCCTTGAATCCTGGATCCAAACTAAACATAGACAATGAATATGCTGTGAAAATCAAAGATCTTAGGGAAAATCATTTACTCAGAATGAAAAGGGAACTATAGCGACCCCAAAGGTCATATTTATACTTTTGGCGCATCTTCAACGGTTCCTTATGCATTAATGTTTCTTCATAAATGACAAAAAAATCCCAAATTTGGCAAAAACCCTGCGTTAAATGCAACCTATACACTCCCATAAATGGTAATAAAGCTGTCTTTTCCATATTTATTGTTCCGATGGCTATTTTTTGGCACCTCTGCGACCCATTCAACCTCAACGTGCACGTCACACCTTCCGGTGCATCTGCCATACCGTTTGCGCAGATCCAATACTCCGACCATATAGTCATTTGGTGCACACAGGGTCATCCCTATACGGCTTCAATTGGTTTTCATTGACATACCTGGGAAGTTATTATCTGCTCAATGTGTCCATGCACACTACACCTCCATCAGTGAACTCCATAACAAAATACGGCCCTAGCCAGTGCATCTTCAAATTCCCTGGGTGGAGCACAAACTTGTTGTCATGCAACAAGACCAAATTATCTTCCTTCAACACATTTTTCCTGATGTGCCTATCATGTCATGCTTTTTCATGTGCCTTATGAACTTGCTCGTGATAATTGGAAATAAAGCAATCTTTTTCTAGTGTGACCAACTACGACAATCATTCCTCTATAGCATCTACTTCTGCCATATTTGTGAATGCTGCAATGCGCAAACTGGGAACAATGAACTCCATCGGAAACACAACTTCTTGCCCATATACCATCCTGAAAGGTGTCCTACCATTCAAATTATTACATGTGGTCTGATATGCACAGAGAACCACAGGTACGCGCTCATCCCAATCATCCTAGTTAGCATTGCACACTTTGGTAAGTGTAGTCTCCAATATCTTATTGAATGCTTCCACCGCGCCATTCGCCTAGGGATAATAGGGAGAGATATTCTGATGATGCATCTGGAATTCATCTATCAATGCTTCCATGGTTTCATTCACAAAATGCGTACCCTGATCGCTTATTAGAATCTTAGGAAATCCAAAGATAGTCATACTATTCTCAAATATGAACTGCGCAGCTGTATATGCCGTACAGTCCTTCACAGGTTTAGCTTCAACCCATCTGGTTACATAGTCCATCTTAGTGATTATGTAACGCACACCACTCTTCTTTCTTGGAGGATTGATAGGCCCAACAAAGTCTATATCCCATTTCTCAAATTGATTGCAAAACTAAACATATTGATTGCAAAGTCTATGGCCCTAAACATATTGATTACAAAACTTATACAGATATTAACAGATATGCACAATTATGGAATAATACTTATCATATCATAGAACAGAATCGCAGATTCTTCATCGCAGGTATATCATAACAAAACCAAATCTAGATCTATATAATGCATAATCACTTAAGCATATTCATCCATGTATTCAACCATCAATATAACTTCATGCATAATAACAGATGTATTCACGTAGATATGAGTAAGCATACAGAAGTTAAGCAATATCAAGGCAGAAACAGTAACAGATAACTCAGATCAATAACACAATGCTTTTGCCAAAATCAGTCCTTGTATTAGCTTCAAAGGAATTCGGCACATCAAACTTTCCCTTATACTTTACCCTTACATGCAAACAACCAAGACTAGGTCTCCTCGCACGCAGCCAGGACAAGCCTTTCTACCCAACCGAAACTGAAACCCTTACAGAAGTATCACGGATGCATAAACACTTATATCCAAAACATGAATAATGATTGACTACTTCCTTATACTCGATCTATCTTTTTATATAAGTTTTGTATATGCGCGTTGTGTGGATAGGTCAAGGGGCTTTGGGGTGGGTCAAAGTCCCTCTTTTATGTAAAAGAGTTTTAAGGGTAAATTGTGGGCCTCAAACCGTGATTTTAGACCATAGTATCTGTGCACTAGATTGGATATAAATATATATATCGAGTCTAAGGAAGTAGTCAAACATTATTCATGTTTTGGATCTAAGTGTTTATGCAGCTGTGATACTTCTGTAAGGGTTTCAGTTTGGGTTGGGTAGAAAGGCTCCTACTAGCTGTGTGTGTGGAGACCTAGTCCTAGTTGTGTGTGAACTCTGTTGGATGTATGTGCGGAAGGGAAAAGTGTAAGGGAAAGTCTAATGTACCAAATTTCTCAAAAGCTAATACAAGGACTGACTTTGGCGAAAGTACTGTGTTATCTATCTAATTTATATGTCATTGTTTCTCTCTTGAGATTGCTTAACTTTTGTATGCTTACTCGTATCTACGCGAATACATATGTTATTTATGCATGAAGTTATATTGATGGTTGAATACATGAATGAATCTGCTTAAGTGATTACGCATTATATAGGTCTAGATTTGGTTTGGTTATGATATATCTGAGACGAAGAATCTATGATTATGTTCTGTGATCTAATAAGTATTATTCCATAATTACGCATATCTGTTAAGATCTATATAAGTTCTGCAATAAATATGTTTAGAGACACTACATTATTTTCTTCCTCAGGGTGCTGAAACCTAGTTCTAGCACCCCCACCATACTACTTTGAGTGAGACTTGATCTGTGAAAGCAGGTCATTACTGAAAGGGCCAGTAGTTGGACGGTTTTTTGGTTGTACGATAAACTATGAACCTAGGTTAGGACCCCTCAAGACAACATATAGTTCTATTATCGAGACTTAAACCCGGGTCTCACGGGTGAGAGCCGAGTATTTGTTGTAGTTTAGTTGGTTAGGATACTCGTCTCTCACCTGAGAGACTTGGGTTCAAGTCCCGACAACAGAACCATTTATTGGCTTGAGGGGTCCTAGCCCAGGTTCAGAGTTTATCGCACAACCAACAAACCCTCCAACTACTGTCCCCTTCGACAATGACCTACTTGCGCAGATAAAAGTCTCACCCAAAGCAGTATGGGGGGGTGTTGGAACTAGGTTTCCATACCCTAAGGAAGAAAATAATGTAGTGGCCCTAAACAGATTGATTGCAAAACTTATACATATCTTAACATATATGCACACAATTATGGAATAATACTTCAGGTCATAGAACATAATCACAAATTCTTTGTCGTAGATATATCATAACATAACCAGATCCATATCTCTATAATGCGTAATCACTTAAGCAGATTCATTCATGTATTCATCCATCAATATAACTTCATGCATAAATAACAAATGTATTCACATAGATATGAGTAAGCATACAAAAGTTAAGCAATCTCAGGACAAAAACAATAACATATAACTCAAATAGATAACACAGTGCTTTCACCAAAATCATTCCTTGTATTAGTTTTAGAGAAATTCAGTACATCAGAATTTCCCTTACACTTTACCCTTCCGCACACACAGTCAGCGGAGTCCGCACACAGCCAGGACTAGGTCTCCACACACAGATCGAGCAGGAGCCTTTTTACCCGACCCAAACTAAAACCCTTACATAAGTATCACAGACACATAAATACTTAGATCCAAGACATGAATAATTATTGACTACTTCCTTAGACTTGATCTCTCTATTTATATCCAATATAGTGTGCAGATACTATGGTCTCAAACCATGGTTTGAGGCCCACAGTTTACCCTTAAAACCCTTTTACCTAAAAGAGGGACTTTGACCCACCCCAAAGCACCTTGACCTATCTGCACAATGCGCATATACAAAACTTATACAAAAAGATATCCAAAATTGTACCCTAGGGTACCCCGCTCCAATAGTACAAATGCCGAAAGATTTTACACTAACAGGGATCATCTTTCCCACTTCTAAGACAACTCCCTGTCTTCTAGGAAACATTTAATTGACCAATATCATAATTTAGTAAATAAATCTAATCACCCATATTAGATGCCTAAGACTTGTTGATAGATAAAATAATAATTTCCAAAAAAAATTGTAGCTTTTTTCCTCTTTCAATCATTATACTTAACCATTAATTTCTTAGTTTTTTTTTTATTCATAAAATAAGAACATAATTACAAATTTTCTAACAAGTTTACATATTATTAGCAAAATTACTAATAATTTAAATGTTTATCTATATTTTAATGTAGCATACTAAATCAAAATTAAACTTATGCACATTTAATTACAATGAAATCCTTAATTTGAGGGATATCACAAAATCGCCCCCAACGATCCAAAACAGGTCATGGATAAACCTCTTGTGGGACTTAATTTTTTCCAGGAATTCCCCCTTCTCTTGAGAGATGTGGTGGGCATAGATTGTTCCCATATTGACCTTGTCCTTCGAGCAAAGATATATGAAGCTTGTGGACAAAATCCTAGAACTTGTCATCTAGTCTTGGAATTCCAGTTCTAGTATGTTCCATAAAGCAGTTAGAACCCTTTTACTACTCTAGGGCCATAACTTTGTGACCCTTCCAACATTTAGTGCCTATCTCCTGTATTTTCTCCATTGAAACCTTGGTTTCTTGCAAAATAACCAAGGTTGGTTTTTTCATGCTAATCTTTTCTCTCAAGTATCTTTGCTTCCCTTTGTTATTAAGTTCACTAAGTCATTTTTTGGGAGGAGGGACAGATCTTTGAGATGGTTTTTACTTGTCCAGAGTTGATCAATTTTTCTCCCATGTTTTGTAGTTCTTCTCTCATCATCCCTCTTTCTTTCATTTTGACCTCCTTCACCATTATTTCTTTACCTTTGTCTTACACACCTTTTAAAACACCTATACCAATACCTCCTACTTCATGTGAGCCTCCTTGACTTTTCTAGCACATATAGACTTGCAAATATAGCTCCTTTTAATATGGTGGAAGCTTCGACAAGTCCTGTTGCACCTAGTTATTGATGAGAGTCACCAAAAATGTTTCTTATTCTCCTAGATATTCAATGTCCTTCCCCATCAAAGTCATAACTTCCAATCCATGGTAATTCAAGGAATAAATCCAACTTTGGCTCCTTTTCCTGAGTTTTTCTCTTTGGGGCTTGATTATCACTAGTTTTTTCTAGATTAGTTTCCATCATAGTGATATCCTTTGGCAATGAGAACTCTTCTGCCATATCTTCTAGAATCGCGAAAGCATTTTCTTCCTCCATTTTCAGTATTTTATATAACATTATATATGTTGTATGTTTTTATTTTTTAATTCAACCTACTTTATATTATGTTTTAATTTTATGATTGAGCTGACATATAAATGTTAAATTTTTATGTTTATGTTTACAAACATTTACGCCTACATTATCCCTCTATATTGTGTTGTAGAGTGTCTCTCGGTAAATATTTCTAAATTTAGAAATATGGCACACACACACACCAAAAGATGGAGCGACCCTTTTCCAAGCACCATTTCTGGTCAATTTTACCCAAAATCAATAAGGATTTTTAAGAATCATAAGTTAAGTTGTTAATTCTATAAAATAAAAGTGCCTCGTGGTTTTTTAAGGTGTCGAATCTATTTATGCGTGTGTGTATATATATACTAAAAATAAGAATATTTTATATATAGAAATGTGAAATTTATAGAAATATAAATAATATTGTTGATTTTTTCTTTTGGAAAACAATGTATAAATTATAGTAAGCATCTAACATTTTATGTGGATACTCTACCCATCCTGAGGGACATAAAGCTTTCTTAGAGAGTAATGAGTGTAAGACTAGGTTAAATAAAATATTAATTTAATGGTAAACAAAAAATATATATTAGATATATTGGGATTGGGTAAATTTGACTAAAATTAAGATTAAAAATTAGATTAGATGAAGGTATATAAGAGGTTAGATTTGATGGAAGAATGGGGACGATTAGAAGGGGAGATAAATAATATAATTAATAACCAACATAGATCCATCTTAACTCCAGAGCTACCAAGCACCCAAAGTAATCAAATGTCTCGTAGTGCATACCTTTCCTCAATATTTCCACTCAAAAAGAGGTTTGCATCTTGAGAGATTTGATCCCTCTCCGACCTTGGTAGATTCAGATTTAAAGCTTATATATACTCATTTAATCTCTAGATTTTGAGTGACCAAAAGGTTGTTTTAGTACCTTGAATCTATTTATGCATTCAACACATTTTAATAACGAGAAATCACAACCTCACTCAAAATTATATTGTCAAATTTTAACCAAAACATATTTTATCTATTAATTAAATTATATCTTCTTCTTCTTCTTTTTTCCCCGGTAAATATGAAGGAAAATCCACTCGAAGGGATCTCATCTCGCCAACTTATTAGCAGATCCTAACCCGTAAGGTGTTGAGAAGAATTGACTCCATGACCTCCCATTAGCGAGGTAATTTAGCAACGGGAACTCGATCATTGAACTAACCCCTTGAAACTAGTTAAATTATATATTTTTTGAATATATAATATATTATTTTTATAAAATATTGTAATCAAAATTAATATAAAATTATTAAAAAAAATGCCTCAAAGGTTAGCTCAATTGGTTGAGTCCTCGTTGTTAAGAATTTTTTCGGTTTGGAGGACACAAGATCGAATCTCCTTGATGCCCTCGGGATTAGGCCTTGTGTGTATGGCTTATGGTAGATCCCTTTAGGAGGGTATTTCAAGATTTCAGACCGTGGATGTCATGGGTTCATGTGTGTGGGCACATGGGTTCGTGAACTACTATGAAAAAAAAAACATTATTCAAATAATATATTGTCAATTTAAAAGTAAATTATGATATGTTTTTGTTGACACCTAATCCTAAGGGATTGGGCGAAATTGTATATCAATGTAAATAGAAAATAAGGAAGTTGAAGAGACACTAGGAAATGAATCCCAAGAGTCTCACCTCCATGTATATATTCATATGCATCCTTAATCAATTCATTTCAATTTTTTGGTGGAGTTACCTCCTGGCCTCACATGGTATCCGAGCAAGCTCCATTTTAGCTTCTCTGCCTTTGTAACTCCCTCATGTTTTGACCATTTTTCATAACTAGCATCATCTACCATATTCTTTTTCATTTGTGCCTATGTTTTATTTAATGCAATATTGAGTGCACTGTGTTAATGGTGTTGGTATTGTGAAGAGGTATTGTTGTGTTATGGTATGAGAGTTATACGAGCTTCCACCTCTGCACTCCTCCTCACATATGTTGTAATATACGCACAGTCTCTGGGCTGTTAAAAATTCCTTGGACTCTCCCTTCAACCCTCTTCCCACTGGACATTCAACCCTCCTCCCTTCACAGTTGGACCACCACACTACCCACAACCTCCTCGTGGCCTCCATACACACTGCGCAGTCAACCCTCCTCCCTTCGCAGTTGGATCACCACATTGCCCCCAGCCCTCATCCCTCCCTTCTATGTACTACTCCACACTCCCCTAGTCGTGACCTCCCCCAATTTGACACCCCCAAGAAATACCTCCCCTAGATAATAACTCCCCCAAATAAAACCTCCCCAAGTTGATACCTCTGCAACAAATTTTATTTCATAAAAAAAAAATAGTGTAGAATTTGTTTAGGACCAGAATTGATGTTTTTTACAGTGGCAATAAAGTGATTTTTTTTTTATGATGCATTCAGTAATATCTATTTTGGGAGTTGTTCTCTCTGGAAAAGAGAAATATCTTGAATGTTCAAGGAATATTAAACACACAATCATTTTTAATGAGTTGTGGAAAGTAATTTGTGAAGGAGACAAAGAAAATCCACCTACAAATCCTACAACAGAAAAGAAACTGAAAGAAATTTATCACTCACATTTAGAAATTGAAGTTTTCTAGTTAATGATTAAACTATTCATCCTTGAACTAAAAAATGATGACCCTCTTTCTTTAGCATCAAAAGTAAGATCTATCATGCATGACATTAAAAAAATTGGTGTTGAAATTGACATATCTCTCATATATTATGTCAAGGCATCGTATCCCACTTACTCACACTATCTTGAGTCATTGCAAGAAAGTGGAAACCTCAAGGAGATTACCTTTGACTCCCTTGAGAAAAACGTTTGCAGAAAGAGAGAAGTCTTGTAGAAAGACGACAACCCCTCACTCTTCTAAAGAAGTTGTATGTTTTTCACATAGAGATAAGAATCATGCTCAAGATTCTTCCAGAGGGAGAGGTGGTCGATGAGGACGAGGAAGAATAAATTTCAGAGGAAGGGGGGGAAAACAAGCTCAAAGTCAAAAATTTGATCTTCATTACATATGCTGCAATAGAGATTGGCATGATGCATCCACATGCAAGCTTCCTTAGTACAGAATTAAGTAGGAAAGAAATGAAACCAAACGTATAACTCATGAAAAAGACAAAGGTAAAGCACCTAAATCTTCTCATTATGTTGTATCACATTGTAATATTGGAGTAACTGAATACTTGTTTAATGCTTCACTTGCTTCTTAAAGAAATTATTGGTTGCTAGATTCAAGAGCAACATGTCACATGAATTTTAGAAAACATTTTTTTGAAGAATTTATTTACAAGGTTGATGGAGCAGTATACTTTGCAGACAAATATAAACTCAAGCCATCAGGGCTTGGGAAATTAGGCTTAAGTTTCATGGTCTTCCATACATTCTTCTACATGAGGTTCTATACCTCCCAGAGTTGGGTAGAAAATTGTTGTCCTTGGTCCACATTCGCCAGCAAGGACACTCCATTCACATGTTTGATGGAACTTTTGACATCCAACAAGCATCAGATCGCTCACTTTCCATGAGAGGGATAGAAGAAGGAAGACTCCTAAAGTTGCAAGGTACCTCTGCTCATGCACAAAAATTTGCATTTAGTTCTCACTATGATGAAGGTACATTCCCATCAAGTATTTTATGGCATGCTAGATTTGGACGCTTGAACTATGGTAGCCTTCAATTTTTGAAGAAAAATGGTGTTATTGGTTTTCCCACAATTCCTAGGAAACTTAAGCAATGTGATGTTTGTATTCTAGGAAAGCATAGAAAAGAGTCCTTTCATGATTCACATTCGAGATCACATAGAAAACTTGAGCTTATTCATTTAGATTTATGTGGCCCCGTGCATGTTCCTTCTTCAAATTGAAATAAATATGTTATGACATTTATTGATTACCACACCAAAATGTGTTGGGTTTACTTATTGAAGAAAAAATATGATGCTTTTCAAACATTCAAGTATTTTCATGCATGGATTGAAAATTATACACAAACTCATATTGGCTCTTTATGCATAGATAATGGAAAATAATACACTTCAAATGAATTTGAAAAATATCTTCATCAAAATGGGATCAAACATCAAACAATTGTGCCTTATAATCCCCAACAGAATGGTGTAGCTGAAAGAATGAACAGGACAATTTCAAATATGGTTCGTTCCATGATGTTCTTCAAGAATGTAAAATTGATGTTTTGGGTTGATGCCGTTCTATGTGTTGTGTACATAAATAATAGGTGTCCTTCTAATGCAATTAGAAATAAAAATACTTATGAAATGTGGCATGGCCACATTCCTTCGGTAAAGCATCTCAGGTTTTTTGGTTCCACCTGTTATGCTTTGATACCTAAGGAAAAAAGAAATAAACTCGGTGCAAGAAGTTGAAAATGTATCTTCTTGGGGTATTTCAATACCTCCAAAGGATATCATATTTATGGTGAAGTTAATAAGAAGTTTGTAGTATCTAGAGATTTCATATTCCTTTAATCTTCCAAGACTGGCAATGTTGTTGAGCGGCAGCTTTATCACTTAGATAGATTCACACATGAAAATTCATTTCAAGGACTGGATAATTAGATTCCACATCTTGAAGGGGGGATTCATATACTGAATCAATCTATGGAATAATTTTCTAAAGCACTCTCTCCCCCACATGAAGAACCAACCATGGATGAAACCTTGAGTGATTTGATTGACAGAATCGGGAGACTGAATCTTGATTCAATCCTACATTACAAGGAAAAGACCCTCTAGCGGATGTTTTTTAGGAACCCCTTATAAAAATACCATATACATTCGTTTCTAGAGGAGGTTACTAGAGGAGGTTGGCAGGTGGAGGTGTTTATGGATGTATTTTGTACGGTGCGCTTATCACTGTAAAACACACTGGTGCGTTCAACACGAGAAAGCACTGGTGTGCACAAAACATTGGCACACCGGACACCGTGCACTTCGTACACACCCGCTTGGTGCATTTCATTTTTTTAGCGCACTTGTCCTTTACAACACATCCACACCGGTGCCTCATAAAAATCACGTGAAAACAGAAACCACCCAGTGCGGAATGAAGAAAACACACCGGTGCGCCCATAAACCCCGTGCACCAAAACGTGTTTAAATAAAACAAAAATTACGGCCAAAAAACCGCACAAAACATGTAGAAATTTGAATAACTGATATATTATTCACCGAGATTCTCCTGATCACACACTATTTTAGCTTCATGCACAATACAGAATCTCTTCTACCATTGATCATCACATGCGGAAATAAAATCAATTGCATGCACACATTAAAACCACAAACAATCACACATATGAACATAGTATTTAATGGGAAAGCTTAAAGCTGAAAACCCCAACTATCTATATATTATATGTCATGGAGATCATGTAAAAATCATAGTACAAAGCTCCTCACAAGCTCTCAGCACAACCTCAAATTGCTACACACTAATCAAGCTAGATCTAGCAAAACACATGCTCCAATCTCTGCCACCTGATAGCCAGCCTCTATTGCGTAATCAATGTTGTAGGATGGCTCATTAAATAACTTGAACCACCTGGCTTGTACTGCGCAATCCTCATGGGCTTTTCCAATCACTGGTTGTTGCAAATATGCAACAGTATAGTCACAACTGATATTTAACCTGCTCTTTCACCTATCTCTGCACTGGTCTCCACTGAAACTGTCCATGCACTGAAGTTAACTGATGTATTCTTTAGTTGATTAATGAGTTTATAATTAGTGAATTAATTAATAATTAATTCACGCCACTCTCACTAATTTTATCAATTAGTTAAACTAAATACAAATAGCTCAACTATGTTTAGATTAGTTAAACTGAATACAACTCCACTAACTTCCTCAATCAACTCCACCAAACTTTGTCACATGAGTTATAACTGAAGTATCCATGCAATAGATCCACTTAACCCTCAGGAATAGTGTAATTCCTTCTGTCAGCTCATGTACCATATCTGTGCACTTAACTGAAGTGCTCCAAGAGAATAAGATAATGTTTAGAGTCTAAATATTATTAAGAGATAATAATATTCGACATATCTATTTTTAGACTGGCAATCTAAAAATAGATTCTGCCCAATATGTCTAAAAATAGAAGTCCATCTATTTTTTCCGACTTGACCAACCATCCACAAATAGCATCCTGCAACTCTTAGAACATGATCCATATGTCTAAAAATAGACTTTGTGCCAAAAATAGCCTGTGGGCCCACTTAGTGAAGGGGACTCCTTTCCACTAAGCTCATCATCTTGCTGAAATCTCAACACTCCCTCTCAACAAGATAAGGATTATCTGCAACCCCTATCCTGCCCCTGTGGTATTCGAATTTGCTCCTGGTGAGCACCTTTGTCAAGATATCAGCATCCTAATCCTCTATGGGAATCTATTAAAGTAACATGATCTTCCGCTGCACACAATCTCTGATATGATGATACTGGATGTCAATGTAGTGTGAACCGAACAACCCGACCAGGATCTTCCTCATCCATATAGCCTCGCATGCAGCCAAACTTGCTGCCATATACTCGGCCTCTGTTGAATTGAGTGCCACGGATCTCTGCTTCCTGTTGTACCAAGAAACTGTTGTCGACCCGATACTGAAAATCCCTCCAGATGTGCTCTTTCCATTCATTGGGCTCCCTGCCCAATCTGCATCCGTGAAGCCACATAGCCTCACCTCGTCCGACTGTCTGTACCATAATCCATATCCCAATGTGCCTCTGATATATCTCAATACATGCTTGTCTGCCTTCCAGAAGAGCTTGGTTGGCTTAACCATAGCTTGTGAAAGTTGGTTCACAGCATAGCATATGTCGGGTCGTGTATTGACCAGATACATAAGCGACCCCAACATCTGTCGATAAACAGTGGCATCCACTACCTCAGCCGAAGTAGCATCCTCCTTCCTCCAACCACCAGGAAGAGGAGTATCAACAGGCTTGCATCCATGCATGTTGAACTTCTCCAGTATCTCCCAGGCATACTTACGCTGAGAAACAAACATTCCACCACTGCGCTGCCAAATTTCCAATCCTAGGAAATAATGAAGGAGGCCCAAGTCCTTCATCTCAAACTCCTTTGCAAGATCATCCTTGCATGAGTGTATCAACAGCTCATCACCTATCAAAATAAAATCATCTACATAAAGTACAATGATCAGGAACTCACCCTCCACCACAATCTGGTATAGGTTAGGATTCGCCTCACTCTTGGAGAATCCAAGTCCGGTGAAATAACTGTCTATCCGTGTGTACCAAGCACAAGGTGCTTGTTTCAACCCATAAAATGCTCTCTTGAGCCTGCACACATGCGACTCGCTGCTGAAGATCTCGAAACCTTCGAGCTGCTCTATGTACACCTCCTCCTCAATCACCCTGTTGAGGAACGTAGTCTTCACATCCATCTGAGGAATGTGCCACCCCACCTGCGCTGAGAGAGCAAGAATCGTTCGCATGGAAGAATACCTTGCGACAGGTGCAAAGGTCTCCTCATAATCGATCCCCTCAATCTGTGAAAAGCCTCGGGAAAAAAATATTGCCTTGTACTTCTCCACCCTCCCGTCAGCTGCCTGCTTCACTTTGTAGATCCATCTCGAACCCACCACTGATTTCCCCTCCGGCCTCGGGACAATCTCCCATGCACTGTTTCTGACAATCGAATCATACTCTTCCACCATGGCATCTACCCATGCGGGGTCCTCCACAGCTTCCTCGAAAGAGGATGGCTCTGTCACGATACACTTGCTCATAAGAGCCCTGTATCCAATATACCGGCCAGGTGACTGTCTCTGTCTGCATTGTGATGTAGGTGCTCCTACAACCTTCTCTGCATCTTGAGCCAGTCGCTCAGCTTCTGTAGTGCGCTTCTGCCTTCTGATGGTTGGCGCTACTTGAGTGGTATCTTCCATTCCATGAACCTCATCTTGTGGCTAATCCACATCCCGAGACTCATCCTTAGGAACTAATAGCTCCTCATCTGCATGCAAGTGTGGCTCCCTCTCAAGCGAACACTTCATGGCTTTCTCCTCCTGAAATTTGATATCTCGCTCAGCGTCAGTCGGGGCCTTGCGACCTGCCTGGAACACACATTGTAGCTGCCGCGCACGTTGCACACCACAAATACCTTTACCTCCTGGGGCCGACCTGGGAATTTTGGCCTTCTTCCTAGCATCCTTCGTCACATGAATGTAAACAGGTGAACCAAAAATCCTCAAATGGGAAATATCAGGCCTCTTACCAGAAAACGCCTCCTCGGGTGTACTCATGCCAAGTATCTTGTCAGGACAACGGTTCTGCACATATACTGCATTATTGCATGCCTCCGCCCACAAGTGAATGGGTAGGCCCCGATCATGCAACATCGCCCGTGCAGCACCCACGATCGTTCTGTTCTTCCGCTCAGCAACCCCGTTCTGCTGTGGGTTATGAGGTGCTATGAGCTCTCTTCGAATTCCTTCTGTGCTGCAAAAGTCCTTGAATTCGCCAGAGATTAATTCACCACCATTAACGTTTCCTAAGAGCCCCACCGTTTCCCGATTCTTTCTCAACCAATGCCTGAACTCTTATGTGGGTAGAGTATGTCTCGCTTCTTACATGAAGAAGATCCAAAGACTATTTAGAAAAAAATCAACAACAAATACATCATACAATACCTCGTGCTTTGCTGTTGAAGCTGCTGAGAAAGGTCCACACACGTCTGTGTGAATTCTCTCAAGGATCGTCGTGGCACGACTATCCTTCTCGTGAAAGGTGGCTTTCACAAATTTTCCCAAGGTACACCCCTTGCACTGATCTGACTGCGCAAGAGTGCCTTTAGGAAACCCAATAGAAATTTGCTGCAGTATCTTCAAAGCTCCATGGTGAAGGTGGCCCAATCACCAGTGCCACAACTCGCCATCATCCCGGCTCACCACTCCTTTTGCCTTGCCTACCATTGGTGCGCAGCCATCTACCTGCAATTGATAAAGGTTCTTAACTCAAACCCCTATCCTCCGGGTCTCACCAGTTTCCTTACTGTGCAGGAAATCCTTTCCTTCGCTAAAGACAACATCATATCCCTTGTCTTCTAACATCGCCACAGAGATAAGATTCTTCTTCAATCCTAGAACATGCATCACTTCCTTCAATACAAACGGTTTACCAGACTCCCTCTCAAAGGAAATGGTACTGATACCGATCGCACTGTATCTACCATCATCACCCATCTCGATGTGCACTCCAAGATCTTTCTCATCCAGATAAGTAAACAAATCTCGATCTCCTGTCATGCGAAAAGACGCACCACTGTCAAGAAACCACAATGAACCCATCACACTCGAGACCAAGCATGCGATCAGCGAAAAATCCAGCTCAAACTGCAAGGCTAAGGCCTCTCCAGCTACAGTCCCAGCAGCTTGCTTATTTTTCTTCTTCTGTGGACAATTAGTGGCGTAATGTCCGTGTTGGTGACAGTGAAAGCACTTCACCTTGGACATGTCCTGCTTCTTGCCTTTTGCACCGGAATGAGAAGCTTTCTTGTTCTTCCCCTTCTTTTATTTGGTAGCCAAAGCACAATTCTCTTCATCAGAGTTTTTGATTAATATTTGTCCCTGGTACTTTGCCTTATCTCCTCTTGCACAAGATCCGACCAAAGTCGCTCCCATCCTGGCAATTTCTCCCGACCATTGACAGAGTCCTGAGAGGAATTCCAACTCTTTGGACGCCCAATGAGAGCCAAGCTCACCAAGTCCTCATCATCAACAGTCACTCCCACACTTCCCAGCTCATCCCTGCATTAGATGAACTTCGTGAGGTACTTGGGCATATTGTCTCCTTTCTCCATCTTTATGTTCCTAAGTTTATACTTGAGCGCCAACTTCCTCTGGTTGCTCTTGCTTTGAAATAAATATGTCAAAACTTTCCACATCAAGAATGGAGAAGCCTTACCATGAAGGTTGGACACTATTTGATCCTTCACACCTTCCAACAGAATCCTTCGACACTTTTTTGTCTTCTTTTTCCATGTGTCAAGTACGATAGCATCACTAGAAGTAGGTTTTGGAATTTCTGCATCTATGAACTCCTTCAACCCATTGTCATCCAGAACTACCTCCATCCTGTCCTTCCATGCAATATAATTTGAGCTGCCCTCAAGGGCATACTGCAATCGCAATCTGTTGAAAGACATCTCAACTTCAACACCAAGAAAACACTGCTACAAATTCGAATTCCACCAGCACAAAACTCAACCGCTTCAATGTTTTGCAATTGCTCCAATGATCAATATCGCTTTGATACCATGTAGAAATTTGAATAACTGATATATTATTCACCAAGATTATCCTGATCACACACTATTTTAGCTTCATGCACAATACAGAATCTCTTCTACCATTGATCATCACATGCGGAAATAAAATCAATTGCATGCACACATTAAAACCACAAACAATCACACATATGAACACAGTATTTAATGGGAAAGCTTAAAGCTGAAAACCCCAACTATCTTTATATTATATGTCATGGAGATCATGTAACAATCATAGTACAAAATCTCCTCACAAGCTCTCATGCACACCCTCAATTGCTACACACTATCAAGCTAGATCTAGCAAAACACATGCTCCAATCTTTTGCCACTTGATAGCCAGCCTCTATTGTGTTTTCAATGCTATGGGATGGCTTCATTAAATGGATAAACCACCTGGCTTGTACTGCGCAATCCTCATGGGCTTCTCCACCTATCCGTGTGTTGCAAATAGCAACTGTATAGTCACAACTGATAGTTAACCTGCTCTTTCACCTATTTCTGCACTGGTCTCCACTGAAACTGTCCATGCACTGAAGTTAACTTATGCATTCTTTAGTTGATTAATGAGTTTATAATTAGTGAATTAATTAATAATTAATTCACACCATTCTCACTAATTGTATCAATTAGTTAAACTAGATACAAATAGCTCAACTATGTTTAGATTAGTTAAACTGAATACAACTCCACTAACTTCCTCAATCAACTCCACCAAACTCTGTCACATGAGTTCTAACCGAAGTATCCATGCAATAGCTCCACATAACCCTCAGGAATAGCGTAATTCCTTCTGTCAGCTCCTGTGCCACATCTGTGCACTTAACTGAAGTGCTCCAAGAGAATAAGATAATGTTTAGAGTCAAAATATTATTAAGAGCTAATAATATTCGACATATCTATTTTTAGACTGGCAATCTAAAAATAGATTCCGCCCAATATGTCTAAAAACAGAAGTCCATCTATTTTTCCAACTTGACCAACCATCCACAAATAGCATCCTGCAACTCATAGAATATGATCGACATGTCTAAAAATAGACATAGTCTAAAAATAGACTTTGCGCCAAAAATAGCCTGCGGGCCCATTTAGTGAAGGCAACTCCTTTCCACTAAGCTCATCATCTTGTTGCAATCTCAACAAAACATTGTCACATCGAACACCGTGTGCTCCGTACACACCCTCCCGGTGTGTTTTATTACTGTACCGCCCTAGTGATTTAAAGAGCATCCGCACCGGTGCCTTATAAAAAGCGTCGAAAACAGAAACCGCCCGACGCAGAATGACGAAAATGCACTGGTGCGCCCATAAACCCTGTGCACTGGAAGGGGGTTAAATAAAAAAAAATTATGGCCAAAAAACTGCACAAAACATTGGCACACCAGACACCGTGCGCTCTGTACACACCCGCCTGGTGCGTCTTATTACTGTAGCGCCCTGGTGCGTTACAAAGCATCTGCACTAGTGCCTCATAAAAAGCATGTGAAAATAGAAACCGCCCATTGCGGAATGATGAACACGCACCGGTACGTCCATAAAACCCCGCGCACTAGAAGGGGGTTAAATAAAAGAAAATTACGGCCAAAAAAATGCACAAAACATTAGCACAGCAAACATTGTGTGCTCCGTACACACCCTCCCGGTGCGTTGTATTAATGTAGTGCACCGATGCTTTACAAATCGTCCACACCGGTGCCTCATAAAAAACGTGCGAAAACAGAAACCACCTGGTGCGGAATGAAGCTAACACACCGGTGTGCCTATAAATCCCACGCACCAGAACAGGTTAAATAAAAAAAAATTACGGCCAAAAAACCGCATTTTTCACTTTTGTCAGTGCCAAGGGTAGAAAAGAAAAGATTCCTTCAGTCAAGGTTGAGAGGAAGTTGGAGAAAGGAGAGACTTCATCAATAAATAAGCCTAAATCCATGAAAATTGTGCCTCCCATTTCTCCTTTTCCTAATTTCTATGCCAGAGTTTTGGGCCCAAATTAAGGTATGTTTTCACCCTGTAAGTACTTCAAATTATGTTATAATTTCGGAGGAATTCCTCTTCATATTGACAATAAAGATAATTAAACATTATGAAAATGAGAAAAATTAGACTAATGACGAAAAGGATGTTTGTGTAATAGAAAATTGACTTCTCTTATCTCTGCATGCAGGAAGGCAGAATGGATGATAGGAAACGGAAGCTAACCAACAGACGCAAGCATATGAGATCCTGGTAACTTCCAGCGGCCGGCAGAAGGCAGACAGAAAAATTTGAGTCCAAGAACTCAAACGACAGCCATGCACAGCGGGCTGTCGCTTGGGAAATACTTTCGCATTTTTGAAATCGCCTTTAAAAAGGCGAAGGACGGATGAGAAGGGGAGTCGAGGAAAAAGGATAGGAAATTCATTCCGTAATCGACGCATGAGAGACAATCTGTTTAATTGTATTTTTGTAACATCACTGGATATAATACAGAGCTTTGAACAATAATCTTTTGAAGTTGTTACTGTGCTAGGGCTTCTAGTGGTCTGGGCCCAACCTCTAGAAGTTCCACGCAAGTTCCCATACTCTGTGTAGTTGCATAACCAATGCTTAAGTATCTGATGTGGTTGTAAAGAATATTTCCATTCAATAAAATTACATTTCTCTTTCTTCAGGATTGTTAGGAATCGCGTTCTTAAATTAGGACAATCACAATCATATTTTTTGACTTATGGCAATATTTCATTATCAGTAGATATTTCCAATTCTTTTAATGCCTTTGCATTTAAGTTACAGGTCGTAGAGTAAGCTGATTTCTATGTTATTTATCTTCATGAATTGCATTCTTCTCTTAGCATAATGAAGCGTTCAATCATCGATCAATGTTGATTAATTAAGTCAATAAGAGAATTCCATTACAAAATTATGTAACTAATTGTTGTACGAGTTATTTAAATTGCTTCAGTCATATTGTTGTTTCATTACTGCTCAGTTAGCTAGACTAATGATTCAATTCAATTCCATTACTGTTCAGCTTAGTTAGACTGTTGTTCCATTCAGTTCCATTGTTGTCCAATTTATTTAGACCGTTGTTTAATTCAATTCAATTTCTGCTTGATTTCTCTAGATTGTTGTTTAGTTCAGTTAGAATGTTGCTTAATTCAATTAGATAGCTACTCAATCTTAGGTTAAAAACCAATCTAAGCCATCCCTCGTAGGATAAGAAAACTTAGGAAGTTATAAAATTATTCCTCATAAGTGACGAGTAACTATTAGACGACCTGACTCGCATATATTGTGCCATCACTCCTGAAATAAGAAGACTTACCACGGGTTGCTAATTAAATGAGGAAGCACTAGAGTTGTCGATAATAATCCACCTCTGTGAACACCAACATTTTGGCGTCGTTTCCAAGGAGAGTGTTAAGATTCATCTCCTTTATTCATCTTTCTCCATTGCTATGAAGAATTGGGTATTGAAAACGAGAGGTAAGAACCTGCATACTGGCAAGCAACATGCTTGCCCTCTAGCCCGCTTACGAGCAAGTCATGCAAAAAACCATAGGATAGGTGCTCTTGTTTTATGACTAGGAAGAAAAATATAGAAAAATTTGAAATCATTCACAACCATCCTCACAATCTAAAGAACTGGTGATCCTTGGAATAACAACATATATAGACGAAATCATTAAGAAAGATGAATCTAAAGCATCTATAGGACCCAGAACTGTTTCCATTCAAAGTCCTAATACACTCCCTCAGGTGGCAGCCTCACCATCTATAGCCTATGCTAAGATTCACTATGATACAGAGGGGTCTGAGCAAAGCCTACAGACTGTCATTCATATAGGCACTGACCCTTCAAAAGAGGGAGGCTCTTGCAACCTACAAGGAGGAGGAGAAACTAGTGGAGGAATTCACATAGAAATATCTGAACCTAAAGAAGTGATCGAAACAGAAGTACTTAGGATCCCAGATCAGGGAAGTGCTATAAAAACCCCACCGCATTCACCTCCCAAGGCTATTAGAATCACTCCTCCAGATTAGGAAGTTCCCCAAGATTTCTAGCACCTCTTTGATCAAATGGAAAATAATCAAAATCAAAATCAGAGGCAGACATCAACATTAGAATATCCTATTGTTGATCATGCTGCCAATGCCCCTATGAAATCCATTCCCTTGCACAACATCCCCACCTTTCATGGATTAACCACATAAGATCCTGATGCATTCCTATTTGAATTTGATGTCTTATGCAGAGGATATGACTACACCATCGATCCCAAAAAACTAAAACTATTTCCCTCCACCTTAAAAGGAATTGTGCTCCGCTGGTTCATGGGATTAGGAGGGGAAACCATAACCAACTAGGACCAAATGAAGAATTTTTTTCTTACCAAATACCAAGACTATTGTCGAACCCGAGATCTAAAAGATGAAATCTTCAACATGTCTGCAAAAGACAATGAAACATTAGAGGAATATGTAGAAAGATTTCAATACAATTTACAAAGATCCCCATATACCACACTGTCCAAGGATATTTTAAAAGCCACGATGCTTAAGGGGATGAAGGAAGAATGGGTTTAGATGCTTAACATAATGGGGAAGGGAGATATTTACCAGGAAGAATATGACGAGATTATTTCCTTATGTATTAGATGCTCCTAGGATAGCTCATGCAATAGACCTGTTGGGCATGATTCTATGAAGAAAGACCTTAAGTAGACCAATGGCAATGTAACCAGAGCAGAATTTTGAAAGCTATTAGAAGATTTTAAAATGGACATCCTGGGTACTTTGAAAACACAACTTGATGTTTTACAAGCCAAACAGAAACAAGCTATAGCAGAACAAATCTAGCCATCTTTTTCCCAAGATGTCGGAAGAAGCACAGCCAGAGGGAATGTCATTTAGACATGGTTCAGACCTGTGTTATCTGCACTAAGGATCATACCACAAGTTAGTGTCCTTCACTTCCCGGGCTGAAAGTTGTCTACAAGGAAGCAGAAGAAACAGAGCCAGTCTATTTAATGAATCAGCATCAGCAATGGCAAGCATGGTCTGGCATACCGCAAGACCTGCCTCAATACTTTATGTCATCGCAGTTTAGCCAGCAAAACCCTGCAACAACTTGGAAGACTCAAAATCCCTTCCCAACTTGGCCATACCAAGTGTTTCCTATGCCACCTTGGCCTACACAACCTCCACCGGGGAGTAATTGGCAGAATTTTCCCTACTCTTCCCCTTATTGGCAGAATGTCCTGTATCAAAGCCAATGGCCAAACCCCCTACTCAAAACACCAATTGGAATTGGTAGCGACCCATGGGAATGGCCAATCTACCGATGGGAGCCAGGACCCAAAATCAACCTACATTGCTAGCTCCCTACCCAGTTCAGCATAACTAGGAGCCTGCCATACGCCCTCAATTTCCAGCCCAACCCAATCCTAATCCCAATAATAGACCAGCTCAACTAATTCAGATCATAGAAAATCCAAAACCCAATGCCAAACAGAAATAGTGCAACGAATTGAGGTTAAGATCAGGACGTACCATCTTACCTATAGAAGCCACAACTCCACCTCAGTCCCAAGTTGAAACCTCAATAGAACCTAGCTTAACAAATATAACAGAAACAGGTAAAGATAAGGAAACAATTGATCAACAAAGACCCGAAGAACTTAGGGTAAATCCGCCTCCATTTCCTGAAAGATTAAATCTACCCACGCCTGTAACCACTCCAGATTTTGACATCTTAGGGGAATTAAGAAACCTTTGTATCAAAATTCCTCTCCTACAAGCCATCCAAGACATTCCCATCTATGCAAAAACAATCAAAGAATTATGTGGAAAAACACGAGTCAAGAAAACAAAGGTTGCACCCACCGTTCATGTGGTAGGACGTTATCTGACTTATTGTTAGGTAGGGAATCACCTGTGAAATATGAAGACCCAGGAAACCCCATTGTAACTGTGAAAATCTCTGGTCACTCATTTCCAAACACATTGGTTGACTTGGGGGAAGCCATTAACATCCTAACTATTGGAGCCTGCAAAAATCTAGGCATATCAGTTTTAGAACCTACGACCACACTTCTGGAACTAGCCGACAGATCTGTTATCAAACTGGAGGGTATAATGCATTACATCATGGTCTTTGTGGACTCATGGGAATACCCAGCTAATTTTTTAGTCATTAATCCAAAAAATAGGATGGAAGGGCACCCATTGATTCTTGGGCAACCTTGGTTGGCCACAGCAGATGCTTACATAGGCTGTCAAGCAGGTATCATGACTATCACTAGAGGAGATTCTATAAAAAATATCATTATTTATCCGCCTGCCAAACCAAGCCTGCCCACGGTAAAAATTCACAAATATCCAGATACCTATTGGGAGCAAAAAATATGTCCACCTCTGACGCTAATAGAAGCTCTCGAATTCAAGGATCAAACTAAAGATGATGTAATCAATAATTTTATAAACCAGTCATCCACACCTGAAAATATAAAATGCCAAATGTTGAAAACAGTCCTCGAACATGAAGATCAAGAGGATCCTGTGACAGATTTCGAGACTCAACATATCTCCACAACTGTTGTTTGTAACAACATACCCATTAAGATCGAGCTAGGAAAGGTTCTAAATATTAATGGCAGTTTGGATGACAACCAAAAGCAGAAACTCCTAAAAGTCCTCCGAAAGCATCAAGGTGCATTTGCGTGGGACTACCAACACATGAAGGGTTTGGACCCACAACTATGCACGCACCACATATATACCGATAGGGAAACGCGCCCCGTTAGACAACCCCAACGAAGATTAAACCCGCACTTAAAATAAATTGTAAAAGAGGAGCTACAAAAACTATTAGATGTAAATTTCATTTATCCTATTTCAGATAGCAAATGGGTCTCCCCTCTAGTATTCGTCCCTAAAAATAATGGGAAGTGGAGAATCTGCGTAGATTACAGATAATTAAATAAGGCAACACAGAAAGACCATTTCCCTCTCCCCTTCATTGATCAATTCCTTGATACATTGGCTGGGAAATGGTTCTTCTCCTTTCTTGATGGATTCAGCGGATACAATCAAATCCAAATAGCTTCCAAAGACCAAGATAATACAACCTTTACCTGCTGGTGGGGCACTTTTGCTTACAGATTTTTACCATTCGGACTATGTAATGCCCCAGCAACATTTCAAAGAGCCATAATTAGCATTTTTTCTGACTTAATAAATGAAGGACTTGAAATCTATATGGATGATTTTACACCCTATGGGGAAGACTTTGATTAAGCTCTAGAAACACTAGAAAAAGTGTTAGAACGATGTATTTCTAATAGACTATGTCTAAGCAATGAAAAATTCCACATGATGATTACTGAGGGGGTAATCCTAGGAAACTACATTTCTGCAGCTAGAATACAAGTAGATCCGGCTAAAATAGAGGTAATCCTTCTATTGGCCACACCTTGTACACAAACAGAGGTGCGTAGTTTTCTAGGATATGCAGGATATTATCGCAGATTTATAAAAAAAATCTCACAGATAGCTGCACCTCTGTATGCATTGATAGGGAATGTTGAATTCCATTGGACTGACAAATGTGACACCGCTTTTACATACTTAAAGAGGCTGGTCTCAAAGGCCCCAATCCTATGAGGTCCTAGCTGGAAACTTCCCTTTCACATCCCTTCTGATGCATCTAATACAGCAATAGGAGCAGTCCTTGGCCAAGAAGAAGACTAAAAGACTATGTTATTTATTATATTAGCAAAAACCTTGCTCCTGCCGAATTAAATTATACAGTGACCGAAAAGGAATTACTAGCTGTCATTTATGCTATCAATAAATTCAGGCACTATATTACCGGATATCAAGTGTTCCTGTATACTGATCACTTTGCTATTAGATATTTAGCTAATAACCTGGTCACGAATGGGAGAATAACTCGTTGGTTACTGTTATTGTAGGAATTCGATATAACGATCAAAGACCGTTCAGGGAAGGAAAATGTGGTCATAGACTTCTTGTCCAGAGTCCCCAAGATAGAAGACACACTAACAATTGATGATCAATTCCCTGATGAACACCTGTTTGCTATAGCGATCAAGACACCATGGTATGCAGATGTGGAAAATTATCTGGCAGTGGGGAAGCTATCCAGGCACTTAATATCGAGAGAACAAAAATTGATTGTACAGCGCAGTGCAAGATTATCTTGGATTGGAGGATACCTATTCTATACGGGGGTCGATATGCACATATGCAGATGCATAAGGGAAGACGAAATCTATGACATCTTATGGGCCTATCACGATGAACCTTGTGGTGGCCATTTCACAGAATGTAGAACAGGGCATAAAGTGTTTCAATTAGGCTATTATTGGCCTACGATTTTTAAAGATGCAAATAAGTATGTCCAAGCCTGCGATAGCTGCCAAAGAATAGGCCACCTAGGCCAAGCTGATGAAATGCCGCTACAACCACAATTGGTGGTGGAACCATTTGAACAATGGATGTTAGACTTGGTTGGGCCATTCAACCCACCATCAAACCATAAAGCCCACATATTAGTTGCCACAGATTATGTCACCAAATGGGTAGAAGAATTTCCCATGTCAAGAGCCACAGAGGAATCAGTAATTAAGTTTCTCTTTGAACTATTCGTATGATACAGCTTGCCAAGGGAAGTGATAACCGATGGGGGGGCACAATTCACATGCAATAAGATCACATATACCTTAAGAAATCACCATATCATCCACAGAGTTACATATCCTTACCACTCGTAGGCCAATGGGCAAGTTGAAAGCACCAACAAAGTTCTGGAGACAATCCTTACAAACGGTAGTAGCACACCACCCGGACTAGACCACTAGACTACTAGAAGCCTTATGGGCTTATCGAACAACCTGGCGAAATACCACTGGATATTCACCATATCATCTAGTATTTGGGAAAGAACCTATATTCCCTATTTAATTCGAAATTAAAACTTTGAGAACAGCTCAGGAAGTGGGATTGGACTGAACAGAAGCTCAAACTAAGAGACTCCAGCAAATAAATGAACTAGACGATATTCGACTGCTAGCCCTGCAATGCACAACAATCATTCAAAAACAGTGAGCCAAGTGGCATGACAACCTAATAAAGAAGATGATATTTCAAAAAGGAGATTGGGCACTCCTCTATGACTCCAGATTCCAAGACTTTCTAGGAAAACTACAAACAAGGTGGCTTGGTCCATATGGGATCCAGGAAGTACATAGCAATGGTACCCTCACCTTGACCGCCATAGATGGGTCTGGCTCAACATTTCAAGTTAACGGACACCGAGTATGCCTCTATTGCAAACCTCTCACGAAAGAATCTTTTTGTCAACAGGTACGAAATGATCCCACCATCCAAGTTGTGGTGCAAGGGGGTGATGACCCCACAAACTCAAGTGCATGAGAGGTTTGCCAGCATCACTTGTAAATAATGTATATAATTATCTTGCCTTGTTGTACATTCTTCACATTTGCAATTTATTTTCCTTGTAAGATTGTGTTTTTATTTTCTGTTCAATTCTTGAACAGTTGTTGTTCAGTCTTTGAATGGTTACCGATTCAACCAAAATTGAACAGTCATTTTTACATTTGTTGTTCAATTTGTGAACAGTTGTTGTTTAATCTTTGAACGGCGGTCGTTCAGTCGAACTGAATAGATGTTCGTTGTTTTTAATTTTGTTGTTCAATTCGAGGACAGTTGTTGTTCAATATTTGAACGACCGCAATTCAACCAAATTGAACAGCCATTTGCTATGTTTTCATTTTTGTTGTTCAATTCGTGTACAGCTATTGTTCAGCCTTTGAACGGTTCTCGATTCAACCACAATTGAACAACCGTTTTCACGTTTTTAATTTTTTTGTTCAATTCTTGAATAGTTGTTGTTCACTTCTTGAACAGTTGTTGTTCAGTCGAACTGAACAGCTGTTCATTGTCGTGTTTTTATTTTTGTTGTTCAATTCGGGAACAGTTTTTGTTCGATCTTTGAACAGTAGCTATTCATTCGAATTGAACATCTGTTTTTGAGCGTTTTTAATTGTGCCAAGCAATCTTTGAACAACTACTGCTCAATCTCTGAACAACTTCTATCCGACAAACTTAAATAGCCATTCTTGTTGAATTGAGTAACCTTGACTAGGGAATGGCAGTGGGAAGAGAGAGGGAAAATGGTAAAATTACAAATATGATGGCCCCTTGGCACTATAATTCTTAAAGAGGAAGCTGACATTATGCACACATGAAATGAAAGGCTAATTCACCCACAGTTCAAATATGATATCATACAATACATGACCTTATGATGATCTATATTTTTGCACTATTCAACTAATATGTCCCTAACAGCATGAAGAAATGGAACAAGGGGTATTAATGGTATTGGCATTTTGTTCGCTTCTTTCACCATCCCTCACTCTTAAGGAGTTAATGAGCCTCCCTCTATGTATAAAAATAAATCATTATGTGTTCATGCAAATCTTTAAGAGGATAAGGGGTCTCATTATGAGCCAGCCTACCATGATCATAGGGATTTAACAAGTGACATGCCCACAATGGTTACTACACCAGGGTAATGACCTTCTCATCTACTAGAAGGACAGGAGGTCTCATCACGAGTCGGCCTGATCACTCTGTTACAATTCTAGTGAATGGCATTGTGACTATCTGGCTACCACACCAACACAGTGACCTCCTTATAGATCAAGATATTACAATTCAAAATGAAGTACTACACTTACATGCAGATTTTAAGAGAGGATAGGGGGTCTCAGCATGAGCCAGCCTACCACGTTCACAAGAGTGTAGCAAGTGATATGCCCACTATGGCCACCACACCAGGGTAATGACCTTCTTAACGACTTGAAGGACAGGAGGTCTCATCCCGAGCCGGCCTGAACACTTCGCTACAACTCTAGTGAGTGGCACCATGGTTATCTGGCCACCATACCAGCATGGTGATCTCTCCATAAAATTAGAAAAACAACTATTCTTACATAAGGATCCTGGCTCATTTTTCGGGTTAAAATAGAAACCCTGTCGAGGCTATGAATGCCTACTAGCAGCAGTGGCTCTGATTGTGGTATGAAAGCATGCTCCTTCAATAGCCAATTTCTTTTATATACGCCTTGTCTTCCATTCTTCGACCTCAATATATTACTCGAATTAGTAATAATTATGACCTGCCATAAGAATAGCTAACAAATATATGCTTACATATTTTGAACTTCAAGATGACAACGCCAATCAGTACTTGACTCAATCTTTCTTCCATCATAACTTTTCAGTTGTACAAGGACATCATATCGCAATAATGGCTATGCTATTTACTCTCGCTTTCCGATCACTTCCGCACAAGATACAATTATGAAAACTTCTAAATCTGACCTTTATACCACATATGTTAGTAATTATTCAACTTCCAGCTCCTTCACACGCAGATTATCATTATTAAATTCTAACATTCCCCTGTCTGCATTCATGAGCGACCAAATCTCTCCTGTACTTGAGGGCGTGGGTGCCCTTTCTTCAAGGGAGGGGGTGCAATTGGCCTTAATTCAGCAAGCATGTGAATCCCTGAACAAATCTCGTTAGACGTATCGATAAGACTAGAGGAACACTACAGTTAAGGCATGAAGATTATCTACACAGAGCCATAATCTCTTTCTCGCTTGCATACAACATCCAGTCGAAACAACAGAGCCAAGAGGAAAAGAGCATATCAGCTATGGAATGAAATACCCTTAGAAGCGAACCAGCAAACTTTCCAATTTCAAAGGCATCAAGTGCCATCCTCTAGCGAGCTAGATGGCTGACATATGTACATAGACTACAGGGATTCGACATGAGAATTTCAATCAAATTTCTACAAAATCTGCAGGAAGGGAAAACTAGAGTCAAAGGTCAAACTATACCAGTTACAGATGGAAGTATCGCAGGAGTTTCTGGAATACCAGCACAAGGAGAAATATGGGCAGAAAAGAATCTCCTACTGAGAGAAGCAGTAGCAACATTGTTGGGCATGTGTTATATTCTTTCCATGACTAATCCTTATTTTCCGGTGGGCGGATCCACCCATGGTTTTGTGCATGGGTTTGCACATGGTTTTGGGGTACGATGGTTTTCGACCCCTGGTATTTTGTAGATTCGGTCAAGGGAACTACGGTTATGTTCTAATCCAGGGTTAATGGATTGGGGTTTACGTATGCTTCAGCATGTATATATATGTGTTGTAACATTAAAAGGAATATAATGAAAAATCAAGCTGGTCATCACGATTTGGGATCCAGAGCAATATCTCTGTGTTTATCTATTTTATGTTTTATGCTCTCACTACTATTTATTTTCTGTCTTTAAGATTCATTTGCAGATAATTTATGTACAAGGTTAAAACCTACATTTGGTATCAGAGCAGTTTTGGCTTCAAGGGGGCGCCTTTTCTGCTGAGGGTTGTTTTGCTCGGGCCTGAGGTAGACCCTATTCAGTGAGAGATCTGCAAGATTGATTCTTGCGGTGAAAGAAGATGGAGAGCAACAGAAAGATAGAGATCGAGAAATTTAATGGTCAGAGTTTTGAGTTGTCGAAGCTCAATATGGAGGATCTGTTGGTGGATAAAGATCAGTGGATCACGGTAGATCCGGGTACTAAACCAACAGAAATGTCATATGAAGGCTGGAAGAAGCTGGATCGGAAGGCAAAGAGAACAATACGATTGTGTGTCTCAGATTCAGTATTGTTGAATATATCTGGGGAAGCTACGGTGAAGACCTTGTGGGACAAGCTAGGGACTTTGTACCAATCTAAGTCTCTGGTGAATAAATTGTTCCTGCTGAAAAAGCTGTATAACCTGAGGATGAAGGATGGAGACTTGGTGACAGAGAATTTGAACGCCTCCAATACTGTGGTAAGTCAGCTGTCATATGTTGATATTAAAATCTCAGATGAAGATAAGTGCATCAGTTTTTTGTGTTCCCTACTAGACTCGTGGGACAGTTTGGTTATTGCAATAGGTAACAATACAACTACCTTGAATTTTGATGACATTTTCTCAACCTTGCTATCGAAGGAAATGAGAAGGAGAAATATGGAGGGTCAGAATGGAGATGCCTTAGTTGTACGAGGAAGGTCCCAGAACAGAAACAAGAATAAGGTTTCGAGTGGGAGATCTAAATCTAGAGGGAGATCTAAATCTCCTGGAAAGTTTGTAAAGGTGTGCTGGAAATGCGGAAAGGAAGGGCACTACAAAAAGGAATGCAGATCTAAAGCTCCTGAGAAAGGAAAGGGATCTCATGAAGGTCCTTCTGCAGAGGCAAAAACCACCTCGGATGAAGGTGGGGATGTGTATTTGGCTTCTTCTTCAAATACACATGTAGATCATGAGTCATGGTTGATTGACTTGGGTGCATCCTTTCACTTCACTCCCCATAGGGAGTGGTTTTGCGAGTATGAGAAATATGATGGCGGTGATTTCTTCTTAGGTGATGATAGGAAGGCCATAATCGTCAGACGTGAAAAATTCAAGCTGAAGCTGCAAGGTGGAAGGATTATATCACTTCTTGGTGTTCTGCACTTTCCTACATTGGTCAGAAATATGATTTTTGTAAGCAAGATGGATGATGCAGGTGTAAAAGCAGTGTTCAAAAAAGATATCTGTAAGATGGTTCGGGGAGCACTGGTATTAATGCGGGGAGTTCGCATTGGAACTTTGTACAAGCTTCAGGGCAACACTTTTATTGTTGGGTGCAATAGTTCGTGGTTCCCGAAAGTGGAATGGAAATCCTAGCGGTCTCTCGGATAAAATACTGCCATGGTGGCATCAAAGGCTTGGATATTGGAGTAGAGAAGGCCTTCAACATCATGGAAATGGCATGGTAGTAGTTATGTCTAATAGCTCTCTAGATTTAATATTTATGTGAACATTGTGCAGGAAGCAAATCAGGTGAGTTTTTCTTCCGGTGCTAAGAGGGCGAACAAGATATTAGAGCTTGTGCACAAAGGATGTGTTTGGACCCACCTGCCCATCACTGGGTAAGCCTTTGTACTATGTTTCATTCATAGATGACTTCTCAAGGAATACATGGATATATTTCTTAAGGAAGAAATCTGAAGTCTTTGACAGATTTAAAGAATTTAAGGCTCTGGTGGAAAACTGGACAGAGAAGAAGATAAAGGTGTTGAGGACAGATGATGGTGGGGAGTTCTGCAAGAAGGAATTAGAAGAGTTTTGTAAGAAGTGTGTTATAGCACGGCAGAAGACTACTCCATACACACCTCAACAAAATGGAGTTGCAGAAAGAATGAACAAAACGTTGATGGAAAAGGAAAACAGCATGCTCAGTGGTACCAGGTTAGGACAAGAATTCTGGGCAGAGGTAGTGGAGACTACATGTTACTTGGTTAATAGATCACCTTCATCAGCGTTGGAGGAGGTATGGACTGATAAGAAACCCTCTCTTTCACATCTGAGGGTATTTGGATGTGATGCATATGTACATGTTCCAAAGGAGAAAAGGACCAAGTTGGATAATAAATCTGAAAGGTGCATATTTATTGGGTATTAAGATGGTTTAAAGGTTGCAAGCTTGGAACCCGTAAACAAGGAAGGGTGTTGTATGTACCGAGATGTGGTTTTTAGAGAGGTGAAAGATGTTGTTAAACATGAAGTTCTGGGTCATGTTGGAACTCCTAGGAAGATAGAGTTTGAGCTAAAGGAGGATGAATCAAACTCTACAACAGAAGAAGACTCAGAAGAGGAAGAGCCACAAACTCCAACTATGATAAGATCAGTTCGGGAAAGAAGACAACTAGAAAGGTATAGTCCATCTTCTTTTTGTTCAAATTTTTCTTTAACTATAACTGATGATGATCCTAGAACTATTAGGGAGGCAGTAGATTTAGAGGATGGAAAACTCTAGAAGGAGGCCATGGTTGATGAAATGGCATCCTTGCATAAAAATGAGGCATGGGATTTGATGGAGTTGCCAGCTGGAAGGAAGCCCATCGGTAGAAAATGGGTGTTTAAGAAGAAGATGAATGTAGAAGGCAAGGCGGAGAAATACAAAGCTCGGTTGGTAGAAAAAGGTTATTCCCAAGTGTCGGGAATTTATTTTGGTGATATTTTTTCTCCTGTTGCCAAATTTGCTTCTATTAGATTACTTTTATCTGTTGCTGCTGCATTTGATTTTGAGGTAGAACAGATGGATGTGAAGACAAAATTTCTTCACGGGGGTCTGGAAGAGGAGATCTACATGAGACAACCTGAAGGCTTTATGGTGAAGGGGAAGAAAGAAATGGTATGCAGGTTAAAGAAGTCTTTGTATGGTTTAAAACAGTCACCAAGGATGTGGTATCAGAAATTTGATACCTATATACGGGAACTTGGCTTCACCAGAAGCAAGGAGGATCACCGTGTTTATTTTAAATTAATTGGTGACCATGTTATTTATTTGGTCTTGTATGTGGATGATATATTGTTGATTGGAAATGCCAAAGAAATTATCCAAGATTTGAAGACCCAACTGTTCTTCAAATTCTACATGAAGGATCTTGGTGCTGCAAACTATATTTCGGGCATGGAAATTAAGAGAGATTGGAAAAAGAGAAAGCTCTAGTTAAACCGGAGGAAGTATGTCGAGACTATATTGCAGAGGTTCAATATGCAAGTTAGTAAACCGGTGAATGTTCCGATTCCCCGTAGGTACACAGCTATCTGCTGAACAGTGTCCCAAGACACAAGAAGAAGAGGAGGATATGTCCCGTGTTACATATGCAAGTGCAGTGGGTAGCCTGAGGTATGCAATGGTCTATACTCGACCAGATATTGCACATGCAGTGGGAGTATTGAGAAGGTTTATGTCAAACCCAGGGAAGGAGCATTGGACAACAATGAAGTGGGTTTTCAGATATTTGCGTGGCACTAGTGATTATGGCTTGTGCTACTAGGGAAGACCAAGATTGGAAAGAGTGTTGGACATTTGTGGTTTTGTTGATGTAGACTGGGCTGGAGATCTGGACCAAAGAAGATCTACAAGTGGGTATGTGTTTAGCTTATTTGGAGGTGCAACAAGTTTTTGGATGAGTAAAAGACAATCAGAGGTGGCTCTTTCAACTACGCAGGCAGAATACATAGTACCACTACAAGCAAGGAAGTGGGGCTTGTCATGTATATCGTGTTCAAGTATGGGGTTGGTGCGTTGTGTTATATATATTGTGATAGCCAAAGTGCAATTTTCTTGGCTAAGAACCCTGCTTATCATTCAAATACAAAGCACATTGATGTTCAATATCACTTTGTGAGAGATATGGTTGAGGCTAAAAGGGTGTTGCTGGTAAAGGTGGACTCTTTGAAGAATGTTGCAGTTGTATTAACGAAGTCTATAAGAACTCGGAAGTTCTCTTGGTGTAGAGAAACAATGGGTGTTGCAGAACTGGGTTAATTACTAACCTCTCCTGTGGCCCCCTGTGGAAAGAAAACAACAATTGGGAGAATGTTGGGTATGTGTTATATTCTTTCCATGACTAATCACGCGTGGGGGGGTCACAAGGGGGACGTTGTGTTGGGCGCAACGTCGGGGGGGGTCATAGGGGGGGCGGTAGCTCCCCCTGTCAGGGTTTGGGGCAGCGCCCCGGAAAATAAAAATAAAAATAAAATAAAATAAAAAATTAAAATTAAAATTAAAAAATAAAAATAAAAATAAAAATAAAAATTGGTCCTTTTTTTCCGGTGTGAAAATCCACCCATGGTTTTGGGGTACGATGGTTTTTGGCCCCTGGTATTTTGTAGATCCAGTCAAGGGAACTATAGTTATGTTCTAATCCTGGGTTAATGGATTGGGGTTTATGTATGCTTCGGCACGTATATATATGTGTTGTAACACTAAAAGGAATATAATGAAAAATCAAGTTGGTCATCCCGATTTGGGATCTAGAGGAACATCTCTATGTTTATCTGTTTTATTTTTATGCTCTCGCTATTATTTATTTTCTGTCTTTAAGATTCGTTTGCAGATAATTTATGTACAAGTTTAAAACCTACAAGCATACGAGGACCCAGATGAACCGTTGGAACGAAGAAACAGAGGGATTAACCCTGCCTCTCTACACCAACCGTGGTAGGAGCTGGCAGCATTCATCCAAAATTTTATTACATGTAAAGGACGTCGGGATGTGGTAAAACCTCGACAACTCAAACTTTTAGCTGCTCTTAAACAAAAGATTTCAATTAATCTACCTGCCTTTTTGAATTTCGTATTGCATGATACTGTTGTTCGATTGAGGAAAGCCAAGAATCCCCAAGTAGTGGTTAGCAACCAAGGGTTAATAAAACTAATCATCATCCATGATCTAGATAGGTAGTAGATATCTTGGGATAATTTCGTTAACCCTGAGACACAGGAACAAGAAATAAACCCTGACAGAACCGAAATTGAGCCCCCCGGGGTAAATACACCAAGAAGAAAAAGGACCCGAACCTCAACATCAGAGCCAAGCAGGAAAAAAATGTCCAAGACACTCCAAGGAACCTCGAATGTCATGGAGGAAGAAGAACCATCCCATGCACCCTTGCAAGAGTTCGAGGAGGAAATGGGTCGAATCCTAGGACAAATAAGGACAGACTATGAAACAAGAAACCCATTGGAAGTAGGGAAGCAAGAGGAACTTTTTGATAAATCCTCCACCCCCAGTATCTCTAGTCACACTAACGTCCTACCTGACCAAGAGGAACCATGAGATGATGAGGCTCTGTCCCCTATCGATAATTATGAAGTGTATAGTGTCGGGCAGACAGAGGAGAGAATGGAGTCACAAGATCATTTAGGTGACATTGTCCTTATGGAGCAGAGCACACACATAGAGATAGCCCCTTTGTCACCAGGAGGTAACATCGCTCCTCCTATTCAGGACCCTCACATTGAAGTAAATTTTGAAGACGTAATCAGAAACTCCATTTTAGACACCATCCTTGAAAAGGGGAATTCCGCTCCCCTACCACCTGCTAAAGTAAAGACAGGTGAAGATTCAGATGAAAGGAGAAGTGAGAAACTAAGAAGGACCTGCAAGAGATTGAAAAAATTGGTAAAATATCTGAGAAAATAACTAAAGAAATAAAAATGGACCCGGAAGCCAAAGAAAGAGACCTTTATTGCAGGAACTCAAACAAAACTAGTAGATACTGTCGAAAGTGAAATCCAAACTGACTTAGCCGACACCATGGAAACTGGAATGCAAACCAATTTGATAACTTCTACTGAGGCTGATATACAGACCAACCTAGCAGACACCACCAAGGCTGAAATACAGATAGAACTGGAAAACACCATCGAAGCCTCCACCCAAACTGAGCAGAAGGTTATAGAGGAAAAGGGGACCCAAACAGAGGAATCCCCTACCTACACCCATCTAGTAGAGAAAGTTGTCAATCAGATATTACGCAATGAACTAGTGCAAGTGCGGCATGAACTAACACAGTGCAGGAAGGAGGTGGTGCCATTACAAGAATATCAGGAACTACAAAATAAGTTCACTAACCTCTCCTCCACAAAATATGAGGCATTCACCTAGCTTAGAGGAGAACATGCAAAGGTTCAAATGCTACAAGAGTAGGTGGAGCAAGCTAAGAAGCAAATCTCTACAATTTACTCTCTATATAATGATGCGCTATCATGCAAAGCTCCGGCAACCAACTATGCCTTGTTCCTAACAGAATGGTATTTACTCTTGAAAGTTAAAGCTGTGAGGGCAAGAAAATCCACTACTTTCAGGACCATAGAAGAATTTTTCCAGTGTTTTAATGATCAGGATGAGCAGGTCTAGCACCTCCTGTGTGAGCTTTACATGTATAAATTCTTCTTAGAAGAAGACACAGACAATAACCCTAGCTCCTTTATAGGGGATGTACAGTTGCAAGCCTTCCTTTCATTTTCTAAAAACCAGATCAGGTGGGCCAAAGCCTATGGCATCTTCCAAAAGAGAGAGCATAGCCTAGATTTATGGGTCAGGGGCGAGCCTACAAAACCCCTGCAACTGATCATCCAGCACAAAAGCTTCATGAGAAGACAAGGTGTGAGGACTAGGTTGGGGCCCATCCATAAATATATCATAGAAAATGCATGAGAATACTTTGAGGACATGCGCGAAGTAGCCTTAGCAGCAGCCAAACAAAGATGGATGACCTCCACGAACAATGTGAAGAATAGGGAGCCATTCAATTATAGGAATTTCAAGGTTGCTGCCTCCAGATTCTTCCCATAGAGCAGCCTGGTCTACAGCATGGGACCTACCTGGTTGGGATGTAGATACAGAAGCCCTCTCCTCTGGTATCCTCCCAGAAGGATCCACAGGCATTGCCTTTGCACTCATGAAACAAAAACAAGGCTTCAGAGCATACAACGAAAAGGCCTACCCAGCCTACTCCTTAACGCAGCTACATCTCAATCATCTGTTTGCATGAGGACATGCAACTAGGTAAGCAGGGGAGTATGTTTGGCCCAAATTAAGGTATGTTTTCACCCTGTAATTACTTCAAAGTATGTTATAATTTCAGAGGAATTCCTCTTCATATTGACAATAAAGAGAATAAAATATTATGAAAATGAGAACAATTAGACTAATGATGAAAAGGATGTTTTTTTAATAGAAAACTAACTTCTCTTATCTCTGCATGTAGGAAGGGAGAATGGCTAATAGGAAATGGAAGCTAACCAATAGACGCAAGCATATCAAATCCCGGTAACTCCCAGCAGCCGGCAGAAGGCAGACAGACAAATTCAAGTCCAAGAACTCAAACGAAAACCACGCGTAGCAGGCTGTCGCTTGGGAAATACTTTCGCATTTTTGAAATTGCCTTTAAAAATGCGAAGGACAGACGAGAAGGGGATTCTGGGAAAAAGGATAGGAAATTCATTATGTAATCGACGCATCAGAGACAATCTATTTAATTGTATTTTTGTAACATCACTGGATGTAATATAGAGCTTTGAACAATAATCTTTTGAATTTTTTACTGTGCTAGGGCTTCTAGTGGTCTGGGCCCAACCTCTAGAAGTTCCACGCAAGTTCCCATACTTTGTGTAGTTGCAGAACCAATGCTTAAGTATCTGATGCGGTTGTAAAGTATATTTCCATTCAATAAAATTACAGTTCTCTTTCTTCAGGATTGCTAGGAATCGCATTCTTAAATTAGGACAATAGCAATCGTATTTTCTGACTTATGGAAATATTTCATTATCAGTAGATAGTTCCAATTATTTTAATACCTTTGCATTTAAGTTACAAGTCGTAGAGTAAGCCGATTTCTATGTTATCTGTCTTCATGACTTGCATTCTTCTCTTAGCATAACGAAGCGTTCAACCGTCGATCAATGTCGATTAATTAAATCAATAAGAGAATTCCATTGCAAAATTACTTAACTAATTGTTGTACAAGTTATTTAAATTGCTTCAGACATACTGCTATTCCATTAATGCTCATTTAGTTATGTTGTCGTTCCATTACTGCTCAGCTAGTTATATTGTTGTTCCATTACTACTCAGTTAGCTAGACTGCTGATTCAATTCAATTCCATTACTATTCAGCTTAGTTAGATTGTTGATTCAATTCAATTCCATTATTGTTCAGCTTAGTTAGAATTTTGTTCCATTCAGTTCCATTGCTGTCCAGTTTATTTAGACCATTGTTTAATTCAATTCAATTGCTGCTTGATTTCTCTAGATTGTTGTTTAGTTCAGTTAGATTGTTGCTTAATTCAATTAGATAGCTGCTCAATCTTGCTGCTTAATCTTAGGTTAAAAACCAATCTAAGCCATCCCTCGTAGGATAAGCAAACTTAGGAAGTTAGCAAATTATTCCTCATAAGTGATAAGGAGTAACTATTAGACGACTTGACTCGCATATATTGTGCCATCACTCTTGAAATAAGAAGACTTACCCCGAGTTGATAATTAAATGAGGAAGCACTAGAGTTGTCGATAATAAGCCACCTCTATGAACACCAACATAGAGCTCAAAGAGGAAGGTCTGCGACTGCAGAAAAATCTAAAGCACAGATGCTACCAGAAATTCTGGAAGCAGACATTCAACAGAAGATGCAGAAAGAGTATCATCCCACTAAGTTTGATGAAGAACTCCTTAAAGATGCAGGGTATGAAATAAGTAGCAAGAGAAAGAAAGAGGAGACCAAACCTATTGTTGGTACAAGAAAAATACATACTAGAGACACCAACAAGTTCAGGCTCAAGCCTAAGGCTCTACACAATCCAAGTTTTTTGACATAGGTCATTGATGTAGAAGGAAAATTTGAAGGATTAAAGACAAATGAGTCCAAGAAGAAAGATAAAAACAAAACCTCTTCAGAGTAGCAAACAAAACCCTCAAAAAGAAGAAAGATCAAAAAGGTTTCAAAGGAGGAAAAGACTCATTATCAAAGAAGTAGCCACAAGAACCACAAGATCAATATCATCTTTTGGCAACAAATCAGACTTGGACAAGCTTGCTGAAGCTGCAGCCCACATGGAAGAAAGGTAAAAAGGTTTCCTAATAAAACACCTTTTTTCTTATGAAGTGCAATTTTGAACAGCAATTAAATTTCAAAGTGTATAAGTATGCAGAGTTTTTCTCGTGTTTTTTGTGCATTTTTTAAAAAGAAATAGAGCACTACCATAAATTCTAGTAGTGTTACATTTTTTGCGCAGATATAGGTTTCTACCAGAATTTTCGGTAGCGCATGTTTTAAATGATTTTTGACATCTGTCAGCAAAATTTCCGAGCCAGTTCAGGAAAGATAAGGACTCATAACGAAATGGATATAACAAGTGATGGTGACAGGTATTTATGAGGTTGTTAGAATTCATATTTAATGAAGATATATGGTTATTTAAGAACCAAAGACATGAAGAGACAAATTAGCAGCAAAATGGGCAGCATGTCAACATACTCAGCAGTTCAGCCCAAATTCTCTTCTCTTCTTTCATATACATCTATCTTTTCAATTAGATTTCAATTTGATATGGTTTTAATGTCTTGTGACACCTATGTAATGTTAGTATTATTGTTTCTTGTTGAAATTTGCAACAAGAAACAGTGAAATTGGCATCCAGAAACAACATCTAGAAAATGGCATCCAGAAATGGCTACCATGGAAGATTTTTATTTAATTATTTCTTAATTAAATTATAAGAAACATGTGTCAAATTTATTTATCCCTTAAATAAACTCGAAAATAAATTGTAATCTTATCTCATAATCACTTGTAATAGTTAACTGAGTGTGATAGACTCAGTTAGCTCATGAAATTTGAGTTGAGGGTGGCTTGTGAGGCATGTAGAGTGATTCTATTTGTTTCGGAGTCCAAGTTGCAGTTAGTGTATTAGTTTAATGCATGAGAAATCAGTTAACTCAATTAAGTGAGTTAAATTCAGTCTAACTAGTTGTAACTAATTGTTGCAGTAGTGAAAGGTCAAGTGAATTAAATTAGATTTAATTCACATGCAGTGATTTTTCAAGTGACTGATGATTTAGAATTAATAACTGAATGATGAAGACCTAGTTGAGACATAGTTCAAAGGGAAGTTATCTATCCATTGTATTTATAGCAAATTTCCTGGGCACAATTATATACATCATATGATTCCCATGATGTATTGCAGAGTCAAGGAAGGCTAATTATCCTATTTAATAGCAATTAATTTCCTAGGGATTTCGTAAGCAAGGCAGGTTGAGCAGAGGCTGAGAATTGGCTAAGTACTAGCCCAATTTTGTAGGGAAACAAATAAAACTATTTTTTTAATTGTATTTTTGGCTTATCTCCTTATAGGTTTACTCAAATTTTTTAGTGTAGACACTTGTTGGAAGAAAAATTAAATTTTGCATCCAACGAGTACCCATTATGCATACCTTTGAGAATACCCACATTGATAAAAAAATGAAGATACATTAAAAAAGTGGGTTCAACACGTTTTTTAATGTATCTAAAATTTTTATCAATGTGGGTCTTCTCAAAAGTATTCATAATGGGTATTTGTTGGATGCGGAATTTAATAACGCTTTCAATGAGTGTCTACACTTGAAATTTGGGTAAACATATAAGGAGATAAGCCAAAAATATACTTTAAAAAAAGTAATTTTTCTTCTTTTCCCTCCAAAATATTTACATGTACATCTTTTTAAATTCAAATGATTTTGATTGGTTTACATATTATGACATGGAAATTACATGAAAACTTCATGGGAACTTTTAGGCCAAAATTTCCTCTAATGTTATTTACTTTACATAAAACAGATTTTGTGTAAAGAGCTATCATTAAAAATGTGTGATTGATTTAGGATATGAATATTTCCTAAAGTAAGTACCAGATATCCATCTCCTTTCATTTGTTACACTTTGCTCCCTATACTACCAATTTACCCATACAATTTATACCTGCCACAGCTTGCCAAATGCATGAAATTCTTAAAGAATAAAAAATCATTTCAAACTCTTTGAGAAGCCATCCCACCACTCAAAACCCTTTAAGCTAGAAATGAACTATGATGTGTAAGGCTTACTCTTTTTGCAGTCAAGGAGTGAATCATTGTACTAACAGTGCCTTTCCTCCAAATTCAGCCATTGGATCCATGCCTTGATTGGGTAAGCTAGTGACCTTATGGATCAGCGCAGCATCAATCGAAATGCGCTCTCCCAACCACAGTGCATCATCATGCATGAGCACGATAAATTGACGATCACATATGTCATTTATCGGGATGTGCTCAAAGAGAGGGCTCTGCAATAAATTCAACAAGCCTTCCTTATGCAGACCCATCACCCATCTCTTTGGCTCTAAGAGCATGATTCCTCCTTCATACTGGACATGGCCTAAGTAGAGATCTGGCACAAGTTTAAGAAATTTATCAATACCTGTGATGTCCCAATCCTCCAATCTCAGTTGTGGTACTTTTGCAAACATTTCAACTTCCATCAGGACATTTTCAGGGATCAAGGGCATATTGATGCTTGATCGCACCTTGTCGAAGTATTTGGGAACTCTTACATACGCTTTACGTGGCGCGACATAGGTTGGAAACTGTGAGAATGGGATCACTTCGACCACATCCTCCTCTTCCTCCATAATTTTCTCAGGAAGCTCCATCATCGGTCTTTTATGGCACTCAGTTGTAGTAGAGCATGAATTTGGAGTATTTTCCCTCAGGGATTTCCTATTCCTAGATGTTTGACCCTTATTAGAGTTCGTGGGCACAAGTGTTTTAGCAATTGGCGCAATAGGAACCTTTGGTGCTGTAGAGTCTTCTCCGGGTCACATAGTTGTCATACGAGTTGAAATTGTGTAACCCAAACCCCTATGGCATAACTCATCCTTGAATCCTAGATCCAAACCAGACATAGACAATGAATATGTTGTGAAAATCAAAGAGCTCGGGGAAAATAATTTACTTGGAAAGAAAAGGGAACTATTGCAACCCCAAAGGTCATATTTATAATTTTTGCGCATCTTCAACGGTTCCTTATGCATTAATGTGTCTTCATAAATGAAAAAAATGTCCCAAATTTGGCAAATTCCCTTCGTTAAATGCAACCTAGACGCTCCCATAAATGGTAATAAAGCCATATTTTCCATATTTATTTTTCCAATGGCTAGTTTCTAGCACCTCTGCAGCCCATTCAACCTCAACGTGCACGCCACACCTTCCTACACATCCGCCATACCGTCTGCACAGATCCAATACTCCGACCATATTGTCATTTGGTGTGCACAGGGTCATCCCTATACGGCTTCAATTGGCTTCCATTGACATACCCGGGAAGCTATTATCCGCTCAATGTGTCCATGCGCACTACACCTCCATCAATGAACTCCTTAACAATGTATGGCCCTAGCCAATGCATCTTCAAATTCCCTGGGTGGCGCACAAACTTGTTGTCATGCAACAAGACCAAATCATTTTCCTTGAACACATTTTTCCTGATGTGCCTATCATGTCATGCTTTTTCACGTGCCTTCTAAACTTGCTGGTGATAATTGGAAATAAAGAAATCTTCTTCCAGTGCGACCAACTATGACAATCATTCCTCCATAGCATCTGCTTCTGCCATATTTGTGAATGTTGCAATGCGCAGACTAGGAAAAATGAACTCCATCGGCAACACAACTTCTTGCCCATATACCATCCTGAAAGGTATCCTACCAGTAAAATTCTTACATGTGGTCTGATATGCACAGAGAACTGCAAGTACACGCTCATCCCAATCATCTTGGTTAGCATTACACACCTTGGTAAGTGTAGTCTCCAATATCTTATTGAATGCTTCCACCACACCATTCGCCTAGGGATAATAGGGAGAGATATTCTGATGATGCATATAGAATTCATATATAAATGCTTCCATGGTTTCATTCACAAAATGTGTACCCTGATCGCTTATTAGAATCTTTGGAAATCCAAAGAGAGTCACACTATTCTCAAATATGAACTGCGCAGTTGTATCTGCAGTACAGTCCTTCACAGGTTTAGCTTCAACCCATCTGGTTACATATTCCATTGCAGTGATTATGTAATGCACACCACTCTTCTTTCTTGGATGATTGATAGGCCCAGAAAAGTCTATAGCCCATTTCTCAAATGGTTTCAGTGCCATTTATGGATTCAAGGGCATCTCGTCTCTGCGCGATGGATTTCCGATCCTTTGGCATACATCACATGTGCAAAAATGTGCATAAGCATCATTGTGCAATGTGGGCCACAACAACCCAGCTCACAAAATATTTTGCGTGATTTACTTACCTAGATAATGACCACTAAAAACCCCTTCATGAGCTTCATCTAAGATTGCACGTCTTTCATACTCTGAAACATATCTTCGTAGAACTTCATCTGCACCCATCTTATACAACTGTCCAGCAATAATAGTGACCTCTATTGCATGTGCAACGAGCTATTTCTTATGTTGAACTATATATTATTTATGTGCACATCCAGTATTCTGAAACTAAATAATATCAGGGAAATTCTCATCAACTACCTTGATCGCAAACAATTTCACGTCTGGAAATCCATCCTCCAAGTTCATAGGTTCTTCACCAATCTCAAGGCGCCACAGATGGTCTGGCCCAACATTCAGTGTTCGTGCTTTCACAATAATCTCAAATTCATACTCCTGGAATATCAACAACCACCTGCAGATCTGCCCCCCCCCCCCCCAACACAGGCTTATTGACCAGGTACTTTAAAGTAGAATGATCAGTAAACATCTTAAAACTCCCTCCTAAGAGGTAGTGGCAAAATTTCTGCAGTGCATACACCATCGTTAATCCTTAACCTTTCTGTGGTTTAATAATTTCGTTCTACACTTGAGAGTTTTCGATTGGCATAGGAAATAGGGTGATCAATCTCTCCAGCTCCTCGATGCACTAAAATAGCTCTAAGCGTGATACATGAGGCATCAACATGCACATGAAACACCTTTGACCAATCCAGAAATACCAATATGGGCACAGTGACCATCTTCTCCTTCAAAAATTCAAAACTCTTTTGACAATCCTTGTCCCAGCAAAATGTCACATCCTTCTTGAGCAACTTATCCATGGGCACAATTATCAGCGCATAACCCAAAATGAACTTTTGATAATACCCAGTGTGCCCCAATATTGAGCACAATTGCTTAACATTCTCACGTATCTCTAGATTAACTATTTATGTGATCTTCGCAGGATCTATCATCAACCCTTGCTAGCAAAAAATGTGTCCCAGTAGTATCCCAAATTGCACACAAAATATACACTTCTTCAAATTCAATGAGATCTGGTATTTTCTACAAGTATCTAGCATTAAGCGTGGATTTGAAACATGTTTTTCAACAACCCAAACACAGTCCAATCATCAAAGTACACCTCCAAGAACTTATGGATAAACTCTTCGAAATAGGATACTACTACGCGCGAGAAAATGGCAAACACATTCTTCAAGCCAAAGGGCATGATTGTATATTGGAAATATCCCCATTCAATTGCAAAGGTGGTCTTACTGCAATATTCTGATGCAATCATGATCTCATGATACCCTGAAAACCCATCTCTGAATGAATAAACTTCTTGTCCTCCAACATTATCCAGGATTTCATCAGAGAATGGAGTTTGGAATGGATCGTGCACACAATCATCTTTTAATTTGCGCATATCTACACAGATTATTATTTATCATTTAGTCTTCTTGTCTTTTACTACCATGGGACTTACCCAATCAGATTCCTCTACTGGTTCTATGATGCCTATAGCTCAATTTCAAATGAGAAAAATAATATCTCATGAACTTCTTTATAGATGTACTTTTATACCCAATTTTCAGCAGATATCTTAGAGCTTTGATTCTCTTAGATCGCGAATTCAAGGATCTTTATATCTAGCCAATCATGCAATTCATTCTACGAAGGGTGCCACAACATCAAATCTCCCTCAAAATGATCTCACTCTAGAAAACGAAACCATTTGTTGGCTTGATGGGTCCTGAACCATGTTCAGATTTCATCACGCAACCAACAAACCCTCCAACTACTGGACCTTTTGGTAATGACCTGCTTATGCAGATCAAAGTCTTACCCGAAGTAGTATGGGGGGGTGCTAGAACCAGGTTTTTGTACCCTGAGGAAGAAAATAATATAGTGGCCTTAAACATATTGATTGCAAAACATATACATATCATAACAGATATGCACAATTATGGAATAATACTTATTAGATCACAAAATAGAATCGCAGATTCTTCATCGCAAATATATCATAACAAAACCAAATCCAGATCTATATAATGCGTAATCACTTAAGCAGATTCATCCATGTATTCAACCATCAATATAACTTCATGCATAAATAGCAGATGTATTCATGTAGATATGAGTAAGCATAAAGAATTTAAGCAACCTCAAGACAGAAACAGTAACAGATAAATCAGATTGATAACACAATGCTTTCGCCAAAATCATTCCTTGTATTAGCTTCAAAGGAATTAAGGACATCAAACTTTCCCTTACACTTTACCATTCCACGCACACATCCAACGGAGTCCACACACATCCAACGGAAGGGTAAAGTGTAAGGGAAAGTCCTCGTGGCCTCCATTTTAGTTTCTCTGCCTTTGTAACTTCCTCATGTTCTGCCCATTTTTCATAACTAACATCATCTACCATATTCTTTGTCCTTTGTGCCTGTGTTTTTTTTAATGCAATATTGAGTGCACTGTGTTCATGGTGTTGGTATTGTGAAGAGGTATTGTTGTGTTATGGTATGAGAGTTATACGAGATACCACCTCTACACTCCTCCTCCCATATGTTGTAATATACGCACATTCCCTAGACTATTAAAAATTCCTTGGACTCTCCCTTCGACCCTCTTCCCACTGGACATTCAACCCTCCTCCCTTCGCAGTCGGATCACCACACTACCCACAACCTCCTCGTGGCCTCTATACGCACTGCGCAGTCAGCCCTTCTCCCTTCGTAGTTGGATCACCACACTGCCCCCGGCCCTCATCCCTCCCTTATGTGCACTACCCCACACTCCACCTCCTACCACCTCCGCCGATCCTTCCACTCTCATCGGCCCCTACCACCTCTGCCGACCCTTCCACTCCCGCCGTACCTACCACCTTCCGTTGCTCGACCAATCCACTAGCCTCAGCTTGAATCCCCCCCCAGTCATTACCTCCCCCAGTTGATACCTCTGCAGCAAATTTTACTTCATAAAAAAAAAAATATTGTAGAATTTGTTTAGGAACAGAATTGATGTTTTTTACAGTGGCAATAAAGTGATTTTTCTTTTATGCATTCAGTAATATCTATTTTTGGATTTTTCTCTCTAGAAAGGAGAACTATCTTGAATGTTCAAGGAATATTAAACACGCACTCATTTTTAATGAGTTGTAGAAAGTAATTTTCCAAGGAGACACAGAAAATCCACCTACAAATCCTACAACAGGAAATAATATCGCCATTTGGGACAACAAAAACAGCAAGGTTTACGCCTTGATTGTAGCGTCTGTAAATGAAGAGGTGAGTCACCATATTATACCATTATCAAATGCCTATGAAACCTTGATGAAATTGAAATAAATCTATCACTCACATTCAAAACTTGAAGTTGTCTAGTTAATGACTAAACTATTCATCCTTGAACTAAAAAATGATGACCCTCTTTCTTTAGCATCAAAAATAAGATCTATCATGCATGACATTAAAAAAATTGGTGTTGAAATTGACATATCTCTCATATCTTATGTCAAGGCATCGTATCCCACTTATTCACACTATCTTGAGTCATTGCAAGCAAGTGGAAACCTCAATGATATTACCTTTGACTCCCTTGACAAAAAAGTTTGCAGAAAGAGAGAATTCTTTTGGAAAGAAGACAACCCCTCAGTATTCTAAAGAAGTTGTATGTTTTTCACATAGAGAGAAGAATCATGATCAAGATTCTTCCACAGGGAGAGGTGGCCGAAGGGGATGAGGAAGAAGAAATTTCAGAGGAAGGGGGGGAAACAAGCTCAATGTCAAAAATTTGATCTTCATTACATATGTTGCAATAGAGATTGGCATGATGCATCCACATGTAAGCTACCTTCGTACAGAATTGTAGGAAAGAAATGAAACCAAAAGTAAAACTCATGAAAAATACAAAGGTAAACTACCTGAATATTCTCATTATGTTGTAGCACAATGTAATATTGGATTAATTGAATACTTGTTTAGTGCTTCACTTGCTTCTTGGAGAAATGATTGGTTGCTAGATTCAGGAGCAACATGTCACATGAATTTTAGAAAACATTTTTTTGAAGAATTTAGTGACAAGGTTGATGGAGCAGTATACTTTGCAGACAAATATAAACTCAAGCCATCAGGGCTTGGGAAATTAGGCTTAAGTTGCCTGGTCTTCCATACATTCTTCTACATGAGGTTCTATACCTCCCAGAGTTGGGTATAAAATTGGTTTCCTTTGTCCACATTTTCCAGCAAGGACACTCCATTCACATGTTTGATGGAAACGTTGAGATCCAAAAATCATCAAATCGCTCACTTGCCATGAGAAGGATAGAAGAAGGAAGACTCCTAAAGTTGCAAGGTACCTCTGCTCATGCACAAAAAATTTCATTTAATTCTCACTATGATGAAGGTACATTCCCATCAAGTATTTTATGGCATGCTAGATTTGGATGCTTGAACTATGGTAGCCTTTAATTGTTGAAGAAAAATGGTGTTATTGGTTTTCCCACAATTCCTAGGAAACTTAAGCAATGTGATGCTTGTATTCTAGGAAAGCATAGTAAATAGACCTTTCATGATTCACATTCGAGAGCACATAGAAAACTTGAGCTTATTCATTCGTATTTATGTGGCCCCATGCATGTTCCTTCTACAAATTGAAATAAATATATGATGACATTTATTTATTACTACACCAAAATGTGTTGGGTTTACTTATTGAAGAAAAAATTTGATGCTTTTCAAACATTCAAGTATTTTCATGCATGGATTGAAAATTATACACAAACTCATATTGGCTCTTTATGCATAGATAATGGAAAATAATACACTTCAAATTAATTTGAAAATTATCTTCATAAAAATGGGATCAAAACATCAAACAACTGTGCCTTATAATCCCCAACAGAACGGTGTAGCTAAAAGAATGAACATGGAAATTTTAAATATGGATTGTTCCATGATGTTCTTCAAGAATGTCAAAATTGATGTTTTGGGTTGATGCAGTTCTATGTGCTGTGTACATAAAGAATAGGTGTCCTTCTAATGCAATTATAAATAAAAATACTTATGAAATGTGGCATGGCCACATTCCTTCAGTAAAGCATCTCAGGGTTTTTGGTTCCACCTGTTATGCTTTGATACCTAAGGAAAAATAAATAAACTTGGTGCAAGAAGTCGAAAATGTATCTTCTTGGGGTATTCCAATACCTCCAAAGGATATCATATTTATGGTGAAGTTAATAAGAAGTTTGTAGTATCTAGAGATTTCATATTCCTTTAATCTTCCAAGACTGACAATGTTGTTGAGCGGCAGCTTGATCGCTTAGATAGATTCGCACATGAAAATTCATTTCAAGAATTGGATAATTAGATTCCACATCTTGAAGGGGGGAATTCATATACTGAATCAATCTGTGGAATAATATTCTAAAGCACTCTCTCCCCCACATGAAGAACCAACCACGGATGAAACCTTGAGTGATTTGATTGATATAATTGGGAGACTGAATCTTGATTCAATCCTACACTACAAGGAAAAGACCCTTTAGCAGATGTTTTTGAGGAACCCCTTATAAAAACACCCCAGACATCTATTTCTAGCGGAGGTTACTAGAGGATGTTGGTGGGCGGAGGTGTTTACAGATGCATTTTGTATGGTGTGCTTATCACTATAAAACGTACTGGTGCGTTCAACACGAGAAAGCACCGATGCGCACAAAATATTGGCACACTTGACATCATGCGCTCCATACACACCTGCTCGATGCATTTCATTTTTGTAGCTCACCGGTCCTTTACAACACATTCACACCAGTGCCTCATAAAAAGCACGTGAAAATAGAAACCACCCAGTGCGGAATGAAGAAAATGCATCGGTGCGCCCATAAACCCCGCACACCGGAACGGGGTTAAATAAAACAAAAATTACGGCCAAAAAACTGCACAAAAAATTGGCACACCGGACACCATGCGCTACATACACACCCTCCCGGTGCATTTTATTATTGTAGCGCCCCAGTGCTTTAAAGAGAATCCGCACCAGTCCCTTATAAAAAGCGTGCGAAAATCGAAACCGCCCGACGCGAAATGACAAAAACGCACTGGTGTGCCCATAAACCTTGCACACCAGAACGGGGTTAAATAAAAAAAATACTTGTGGCCAAAAAACTGCACAAAACATTGGCACACCGAACACCGTGCACTTCGTAAACACCCGCCTGGTGCGTCTTATTACTGTAGCGCCTTGGTGCATTACAGAGCATCCGTACTGGTGCCTCATAAAAAACGCACGAAAACAGAAACCGCTCGGCGTGGAATGACGAACACGCACCGGTACATCCATAAAACCCCACGCATTGGAATGGGGTTAAATAAAAGAAAATTACGACCAAAAAAACACACAAAACATCTCCGTACACACCCTCCCGGTGCGTTGTATTATTTTAGCGCACCGGTGCTTTACAAGCCGTTTGCACCGATGCCTCATAAAAAGCACGTGAAAACAAAAACTGACCGGTGCATAATGAAGCAAACACACCGGTGTGCCTATAAAATCCCTCGCACCGGAACATGGTTAAATAAAGAAAATTACGGCCAAAAAACCACATTTTTCACTTTTGTCAGTGCTACAAAGCTCTCAAGCACTGGTGCAATTTATCCTTGTCTGAGCCGCCCTGACATCGATTCTCCCATTGCACTCATTGCACGCATTGCTATTGTGCATTGCCCACCAATCTCTAGCTTGAATTTTGAAAAATGGTGGACAAATTTTCCTTTGCAAGTTCTACAGCCAATATTCCTCCTCGTAGAGCAAATGTACAGGTATTTTTCTTGTTTTTCCATAATTAAGCCTTTTAGCAGATTATAATTGCAAATAACCTTAAAATTAACGATTTAAAGGGAAAAAAAAAAAAAAAATCGCGTGGTGCACTCGTTTCATTCAACTCGCACCGATTTGCGGTGCTGCCTGTAAATTTACAGGCCGCACCCCATCCGGTGCTAACGATATCCGCACCAGTTATGGGGTGGTAAAGATAGGCGCACCGTGTTATTTTTAAAAAATTTAAGTGCGGTGTGGTCGTTTACCAGGCCGCACCGTTAACAATGTGGAATAGCGGCAATACAATGCGTTGACTAAATTATCGGCCCCGAGGCTAGTAATGTTATCAACGCACCGTGTTGCCTCTATTCTACATTGTCAACGGTGCGGCCTGGTAAACCAGTGCTAACGGTATCCGCATCGGTTCCTAGGCAATACCGAAGGCGCACCGTGTTATTTTAATTTTTTTTTTAAAGTGCGGTGCAGTTGGTTATCCAGCGGCACCATTGACCTAGTGGAATAGTTGCAACGCAGTGCATTGACCAAAATAGCAGCCCCGGGACGGCTATTTTTGTTAGTGCATGACTTTCCGTATTTCGCCTGGGTCAATGGTGCGGCCTTGTAAAAGGCCGCACCGTTCACTATGTCACGATGGCAGGAGGTCGGTCCGCTGACTTAACTATACGTCCCAGAGCACAGAGTTTCGTCAGCGCACCGCCCTCCTGACACCATACATAGTCAACGGTGTGCTGTAAATTCTTTTGGAGCACCGTCCTTGAGGCCCTTAATATTATTAGGTGCACCGAGGCTAGTGCGCTCCATTGAAAAGCACATCGGGACCGGTGCGTGACTGTATTTTTGGCGCACCAACTTTTTTTTTATTTTGTTTTCAAAAAAAAATTATATATTTATATTTCTAAATACATGTGTCATTTCATAAAAAAAAATTGTTTAATATGTCAATCATTCAAAGATGTGAAAGGAGAGAAGAGGGGGAACAATAACAACAACAAGCAGAGCAGTATAACATGGTTCGCCTTTGGGAGGCATGAGAGAGGGAGAGAGATGCATACCCTTTCCCTATTATAGTAGCTACATAGGGGATCCTAAGGTAGGTAGGCCTCCTCAAGTTCTATGAGGAGGCTACTTCCCTAAAGGGCCATAGTTTGTTTTTGAGACATCTTATCCGAAGGTGGAATGCCCAGCAACAAGCTTTTCGGGTTGGTTTCAACCAGTGGTACACGCCCACTAAGGAGGATATATACTTCATTACAGGGCTATTAAGGAGAGGGGTGGATTTTCCCTCGTTCCCAGAGGTTCCGACTGGCTGTGTAGCAGGGAGTCAGTTAGTTTACTCCCAGAGATACATTGGAGAAAATGTACTGTCTTCTGCAGAGTTTCGTGTTGCTGGAGGTCAATTACGTATTGGTGCATTTGGTAGGGAGGCGGTGCAGTGTCTCTCACTTATCATTTCGACCATTTCGCACAACACCAGTGACGGGAAATGCATTAGTTGCTCACTTCTATATTATGTTGATTCTTTAGTACAGGAGCCATGACTTGTCAGGTGGTCTGCCATTTTTTGCAGCAGTTCTATACAGCCTTATATAGATGTCATGCTCATGCACAAGGGAGGGTGAACTTCCCTTTTTCTTCAAAGATTTTTTGTTTATTTTTTGAGAGGTTTCTAGAGACGATGCCTACTTTTCTTCGGCAGCCTCATAGGATGAAGTTTGAGGCACGTATGCACATGTGGGGGCAGATTATGCCCAAGAGGGGCGACACTGAGTTTTTTGTGAGGATATCGCAGGATGCACTGGAGTTGCTAGCTAGTGTTGATGAGCATCCCTTAGTTATGGTCCCCTATCCTTACGCGGGTTTGGATTGGCGAGGGTGTGCCAACATCCTCTTCATAGCTAATGAGCCGCCAGATGATAGAGGTAATATTATTGTTTTATATATTTAAATTTATTCTAGCATGTTCTTTAACTTGTTTTTATTAAATTGTGTAATGAAATTGTCTAATTATTGTTGTGTACTTGTATATATTTTGCAGAAATTGGCTCTTTTATTGGTGAGGAGATGCCAACACCAGTACCACATGATCCAGGTGTGGATCCTGATGATGATCAGAGAATTTCAGATGCCAAGGATCATCAGGAGGCCAGTGCTAGGCGCGGTCGACTTGATGCTAGATACCGGATGGAGTTGGGCGACCAACTCAGTGCATTGACTGTTAAGGTGGGCATCAGGCCCGCTCATTATAGAGACATAGAGGCTGATGATAGGCTATTACAGATGTGTAGAGGCATGCCGCATGACATGTACAGCCTGATGCGGCATGTCGTAGGAGTTACAATAGCTTTTACGCGACTGACAAGGATTTTTGAACGTTATAGGCGTGGTCGAGATGTAGAAGGTGATGGACAGTCCACAAGAAGCGACTTTTCATCTCATGATCGTTCACCTCACACCGCGTCAGATGAGCATGAGCCTCCACTAACATCTAGCAACATTCATCATGGAGATGAGGTTGGACCATCGGCCACGTCCAGTTAGCAGCCTATAGCATCCATCAGTACACATGGTCATGATCAGGCTGGACCATCGACCATTAAGGCTGCACCACTGACTGAGCAGGCCTCCACTAGTACTGATATTGTACTACCACCAGCTTATCCATAACATTTATATTACACTTGTATATTTTTAACATTATTCAGTTATATATATATATGGTCCATGTATTTTATGTTCATGTTGCAGTTGTACTTAATTTACATGTTGGTGATCATCATGATGTGTATATTGTTAGGCCATGTTAGATATGTTCATTTAATGTGCAGCTTGTAGTTAGATGTGTATGTGATGATAGCATGGGTTATTTAACATGAGATGTATATTTTATTTATGTGTTGTGATAATGTTAATATATAATGTTAATTGTGTTTAGTTAGATGATCATTATCACGATGATGTTAGCGATTTTGAATGTGTTTTTTAGTCAAATATGATGTTTGTACGATGGTTATCATGAACGTGATGTTTATTAATTAATTTAATACTAAATGATCATGATATTGTAAAATCATAATATTTGTAATTCTAATTGTATGTAAAATTCTAAAATTGTAATTATAATGGTATATATGTAAATTTGTAAAATTGTAATTGCAATTGTAATTTTTTAATTTGTAAAATTGTAATTGTATATATGTAAAATTCTAAAATTGTAATTATAATTGTAATTGTACGTGAAATTGTAAAATTCTAATTCTAATTCTAATTCTAATTGTATGTAAAATATTTGTAAAATTTTAATTGTATTACTTTGAATTGATTGTAATTGTAAAATTGTATTTGAATGTAAAATTCTAAAATTGTAATTGTAATTGTATGTGAAATTGTAAAATTGTAATTCTAATTCTAATTCTAATTCTAATTGTATGTAAAACATTAGTAAAATTTTAATTGTATTAATGTGAAATGAATTTATTAAAATTTGTAAATTTGTAAATTTTAAATAATTGTAAGATAATAAATCTAGAATAATATGATTTATTATAACATAATAAAGTTTAGAAAATAATGCAAATAAATTCATGTACTTTAGAATTATCATTATTTTATTATGATCTTAGATACAAAAAAAAAGAACTAATTTATATAGTACGCCATTGTTTTTGAGATCAACATAATTGTAAATCATCAAGTGAATTATTGATTTTAACATTAACACAATGCAATTCCAATTAATTCAAAATACATATTATAATGTTTTGAAAAACTCATCTTAAAAAAGTATAAATATTGATGAAATAACACATGTACCATATCACTCTCGGTTCTCATGATCACCCTCATTATCTTCCAGCTCGCATGGCATGATAACACTATTGTTCTCAAAAATATCTTTTGATCTAGGGTCATGTGTCAATACGAACCGCCAATCCCTATCCAACACATCTGGGTAAAAAAACACCTTGTTGCATTGTTTAGGGAAAACATAGGGCTCCTTAGCCTCATCCCACATCTTTCTAGAGTTGATACATATCAACCTACTATCGCGATCTTCCTTTACATTATTCCGATCAAAGGTGTCCCACCACTTGCACCTAAAAATAACACATTGGAAAGAACAGAAATCCACTTCAATGATCTCTTGTATCTTTCCGACGTAACCTAACGTACCTCGTACTAGGTTTTGATCATGGTGGTTAGATCGACTAGATTGATTGAACTTGACTTCCACTCCACAATCTTGTGCGATGTTTCTAGCATCGGCATTTTCTGTGTGAAAACGGTGTCCATATGCCCACATAGATGGGAACAAATGCACCTATTATAAAAAAGTTAAAAAAATCATAGTGTCATGTGTCTTATAATAACCTAACAGTTAAAATATGAAATGTAGATGTCTTAATATAATTTTCAAATTTACATATAAATTAAAAGGATTATTACCAAGTTGTTGCACCCAATCCCTACGTTTAGCGCATCCTCTTCAGCACACGGGTAACGACCGGTAGCACCATATTTCTCTCTGACTTGGTCAGCAACCCAACTATTGGGGCATATTTTTGGCATATTTTCTTTTAAATGATCAGGATAAGGCACACTTCTACCATTCAACCATCTGAATTATTTCCTTTCACTATCCCATTTCATCCTCTTTTGTTCGTACAATGCAACCCACGGTTGTGTCGCTTCAGAATTGTAAAGAGAAAATTTATTGATTGCTTCAATTTTTGCATTCGCTGATGAAATCAAACCAACATTATATAGTACTTAGAGATCAAAATATACATTATATCGAATTTCAACATGAATATTAATTAATTTTTGTAAATTTGAAAAATTATAAGTCTCTTACTCTTTATCAAGCGTTTTTTTCCACGCGTTTGGAGCAACTCCCCTTCTCTTTTGTCTTCATCCCTTTCATCGTCCCAAATCACCGCACCTATTTTGTTGTCGATCTGCTTGATGTACTCACTGGCATAATAGAAAGACCTACAGACAGGCCCTCTCACAGATCTCAGTTTTTCCTTTTACGAAAATATTTATACCATCACAAATTTTCAATAGTTCAATTTACAAGAACTACCACAATCGTTAATTCAACCTCATCACTAGGGGGATTAGAAGATGAACCGTAAGGCCCAGAACTGGCTTGTACTCTTCAAACACAAATAATGTCATATTATCTTGATGCCACAGTGGAATGTTAGCGACATGAATTTTCAGACACGTGATCCAATGATAAATGGTTAATTTAGATAAGGTGTCATAGGTCTTGAGGAAATTCATGTTTCAGCAAATAACGATGAACAAAGATAATAATTAATTTTAAAGTTATAAACACATGAATATACAAAATTAGTTATGTTTTATGATCCCCACATGGGATAAAATTTATTAATATAACAAATAATAAAATCATGCTTTTGACATTATACGTACTCTTAGAAGATTCAAATGGTCATGCGATTTCAACCTCGACAAATGGTCATTCACGGTGAAGCAGCATCATAGTGAAGACTCATATGAAGTTGGTACCCTCACACCTATTATAACTTCCTTTGTCAAAGATATATCATTTTTTTTTTAAATCCATGGGACATCACCTTCTTTGAAAAACCATGAATTAGAGGGACCAACGCCTGCCTCTGATCCTATACTTTCTAATCGTCTTGGCCAATGTTTATTTTTAGTTTTTGAAGTAATAAGATCTTTCCTAATAGCCAATGTGTCACTTTGTTTCGATGATATGTGCCTCCATAAATAAGATGAAACATTTTTAAATATATGCATGAATTTGTTAAGTGTACACAGATGTTCTAACATATGTGTCATAAGATGGATTTCTTTTGTCCCAATGGTACTTTCATTAGGTGTCAAATAAAAACTGACTGTACTTTAAACATAGCCCCTAGCCTAATCAAATATTTTGTGAACTTTCCTTCTCTCATATGATTCTGGCTACTCACTGTGTCAAACATTAGGCCTTGGGTTTTCTCTACCACATTGAAAGACTCACTTTCTGTAAGGGTGTTCTTCTGGTAGGAATACCCTGGAGAAATCATACACTGGCTTTCGTAGGTCCTTGGACCATCTAGCTTTCAAAGAAGGTCCACAACATTTACATCCAAAATACCCTTTTGTTACAAGACCTGCGAGATTATATTTTTATACATTAATTAATATGCATGGCATGTTAAAGAATATCATGAAGATCAGAACAAATATTACAACGAATTAAATAACTAATATATGAAAGAATATTGTTATGTATATAAACAAATCAATAAATTAAACATGTAATTTACCAGAGAAAACTCCTAAGCCTGGATAATCATGTGTCATGTAAGCACATATGCCATACAACGTAAAACTCCTCCCTGCTGCGATGGGTCTTGATACATCGTATACATTTATCCCATCCCATAATTCCTTCAATTCATCTACCAGTGGTTGTAAGTAAACATCCATATTCTTCACTTGTCTTTTACCAGGGACTATGAGAGCCAACATAAGATGTTCATTCTTCACGGACAACCATGGGGGGATATTGTTATTGATCACTACTATAGGCCAAATAGAATAGTTGGTGTTCTAGAGGGAATATGGGTTGATGCCATCCATGGCTATGCTGAGTCGTAGACTTCGTACTTCATCCTTGAATTTTTCGGCCCATGTATCCTCGATATGCTTCATGGCTATTGAATGAGTTGGGATTCGCATAACTCCCAACTCACTTCTATGTGAGGCATGTCGTCCCTGCAACATAGCTAATTCTTTGCAATGAAATAGCCTTTGAATCCTTGGGATTATAGGCATGTGCCTCAATATCTTAAAAGGAGGACCAGTACGTGATTTACCCTTCTTTTTTTATTTATCATATTTGTCATGCCCACATTTCGGACACATCTCTTTGTCTACATATTCTCCTCTATATATAATAAAATCATCTGGACATGCATGATATGATATGTACTCAACACCCAACATTTTCGACAAGTTCTTTGCCTCTTCGCAAATACCGAGCTAGACATTATCACTCGAAAGAACCTTATCTTTGAATAACCTGTAGTTGGTGATAATGGAAAAATATATTAATAAATGTACATTAATGTCGATATAATTATTAACGTTCATAAAATTTACCATTTGTAATGTTCATTGCAGTGTACTGATTACATTTCAAATTTATATAAGGGAGTACTTTATGATAACTTACCTCAAAAGTTCTGAGAAACATGCATTCGACAAGCCAAACTTTGCTTTCAAGTTGTACAGTAACATCGTTGTCCCCAACTGGGTAGACTTTGACTGACCGCCAGGTCCAAAGAGAGGGGTGGTGGAAGAAAATTTAAGGCTTTCGAAAAATGTGTCAGCAATATGAGCATCATCCCCTAGCTTATCATCATTTTGGAATGCATCTAACAACATTGTCTCCATGGCAGTCGTATCCCTTAAGTAATAATCCATACCAACCTCTATTTTATTGCCTCCATTGCCAGCTTGTGAAGAAATACTATTGTTGTAGTCATTCCTAATTGGTGAATCTGGACATAGCGGGAATTGAATCGGTGGTTGATTCAACCATTCTTGGTATCATTCCTCTTCGATTTTTTCTCTTAATTCAGTCTTCTCTCGATTTGACATTGTCGTGGGATGCAACGGAATATGGTAGGTAGGTCTTTCATCATCACTAGAATCCTAATAATTAAAAAAAAAAATTGAACATGATTAGTACAAAATATATGATATCAATTAGTAACCACGTTGAAAATATTGCATGATTATAAATTGGTTTGACGTTGAAATAATTACATATTAATCAATATATATACCAAACAATTATAACTATAATTAACATCATTGTCCCGAGATTGTGGCTAGAAGATGCAATATTGGTACAATTAGCAGGGTGAAGCGACTGTCCATTTTCATCTACCAAATTCGCCTTGCGGTATGCAGCTCCTGATAAGAATTTCCGATGTTTTGGAGCAGTTTGAATATTTTGAGCCTCTGAACTCAATGTTGAATCTGCATGAACCTGCAAATTTGTATACATTATAAATTTAATTAAGTTGTGCATGATTGACTGCATGGATAAAAAACATAAATTCAATTAGATAGTGAAAATATAAATAAAATATGAAGTAAATATTACATCTCGAGATGGATAGGGAGAACTCCACGATGGACTTTGAGAAATATTATGGAACGAGCTAGATTTTGAAGAATTGTCTATTCCATATAATTATGATATTTTCTCCCTGCATTTGAGCAAAACAACAATAAATTTTGGTGCACACACCTAAATGTAATTTCAGTGCGTAATGTACATATCACTGCACCCGTGCGTTTTTGGTAATGTGCACCAGTGTCATTTTATACCCAGACGCACCGGTGCGGTTTGATTAAGGGACACACCGGTGACGAATAACCGCAAATAAAAAAAGTGCAACTCTATTTTCTTTAAGTGAAAAAAAAAGAGGTAAATTGAAAAATGGGTGGAAAAATATTTTCGAAAATCTAATTTCATAAAACATTTCTTTAAATACTAAACACTTTTCATTATTTCACTATTTTTGCAAACAAATTCAGCCATTAATTTGCAAGATACATACCTGGAGCAAACAGACCACGAGAGCACTGTGGAGTAGGGAAATACATTCGAACAGAAGTATTCAGACAATCGGAATTCAAAACTCTGGTGATTCAAACCCTGTACCATAGAATTTCAAACGATATGAGTAAATTTTATTGTTTTTTGTACTTTTTCTGCAATTTTTTTATGCAGTAAAAGAAAAAATCAAAGTTTATTGTTTTTTTTTTACTTTTTCTGTAGTTTTTTTTATGCAGTAAAAGAAAAAAATCAAATTTTATTGTTTTTTTAACTTTTTCTGCAGTTTTCAGAAACAAAAACAAAAAACAAAAATTAGAAACAAAAACCCTAGATTCTCTTTGTTTCTGCCCTTTCTTCTCCCTCTTTCTATAATTTCAGAATTAGGGCTTTTCAATTTAGATTTATAGGGTTTGTATAGTCATAAGACATCCAACCCACGAGACGACTTGCATAGTCAGATCCCAATCCATGTCGTCCCTTGCGTGAATTTTTTAAAAAAAAGAATTTTTTCCTCGATGCTCCTTGCGTAACATAGTGCACCGGTGCGCTCTATTATACCAGTGCACCGTGAAAGTACAGTGATAAAAAACAAACAAAAAAAACAAAAAACAAAAAGGAAAAAACAAAATATGTTTTTTTCAATGCGTCATATGTAACATATGGCACCGGTGCACTATTTCATTGTCGCACACCACGAATGTGTTGTTTCACCAAAAAAAATCCATTTTGGAAGCAAACCCTACATTCTTTTTGTTTCTGCCCTTTCTCCTCCCTCTTTCTGTGATTTTAGAATTAGGGCTTTTCAGTTTATATTTATAGGTTTTGTATTGCTAAATATAAGCCTAAGACATCCAACCCACGGGACAACTTTCATAGTCGGATCCCAATCCATGTCGGTCATTGCGTAAATTTAAAAAAAAAAAAAAAAAAAAAATTATCGGTGTGCCCTGTGTACCTGAGCGCACCGGTGCGCTCTATTATCCTAGCGCACCGCGAAAGTACTATGATAAAAAATTAAAAAACAAAATATTTTTTCTCAATGCGCCATTTGTAAAATATGCATCCAGTGCGCTATTTCATTATGGCGCACGATGAACATTTTGTTTCGAAAAAAGAAAAATACTTTCAAAAAATACAAACCCTACATTCTTTTTTTTTCTGCCCTTTCTTCTCCCTCTTTCTGTGATTTCAGAATTAGGGTTTTTCAATTTAGATTTATAGGTTTTGTATTGCTAAATATAGACCTAAGACATCCAACTGACGGGACGATTTGCATAGTCGAACCCCAATCCATGTCAGCCCTTGCGTGAATTTAAAAAGAACAGATTTTTTTTCATCGGTGCACCCAGCGTAAACTAGTGCACCAGTGCTCTATATTGTACAAGCGCAACGCGAAAGTAATGTGATAAAAATTTAAAAAACAATTTTTTTTATCGGTGCACCATATGTAAAATATGGCACCTGTTTATGCTACAAAAAATAACACTAGACGATTTTTATTATTTTATCATGGTTAATCAGTGCGGTGATTGAAATGTAACACACTGGTGCTCCTTGTTGACATAGAGAACCATACGGTCTATTACACTGTTTGTGCGGTGCATTTCTAAGACACCCATGCACTGGCATCGGTGCGTAAACCATGAATGGTGCACCAGTTTCTTGAGATTTTTTTTACTTGAAAAGTTGACCATTTATTTATAAGTATATTAATGAATGATATGGTACAGGTTTGAGATTGATAAAGAAATGACTGACAAGAGATCAAGTAACAAAAATACTTATAACACATCAAGAAAAGCAAAAAAGGCAAGTTCTTTGTAAATTCTTTACAAAAAATATTATTTTTGAACTATATGTAAGTTTAACTAATATGCATTATTTATTGTGTATCATGTAGAGCCACAAAATGACAAAGCTCGATAAGATTATTTCCGATCTAGGACCAGAAGAGCGTAAAAGCTTGATGGAAAAATTGCAAAAGGATGAATGAGGTGAATGAAAAAATACTATCGATCCAATATGAGTTTCTTTTTTTAATTTTCATTAATAATATAATTAAAATTATTAGATAACATGTGTCAAACAGTCTATTAATTCACATATTTTTAATGTTCTACAGGGACCAACAACTCAGAAAATGAATGTTGTTCTAAGAAAATTAAAAAAATAGAATATGCAAATGAAAATGAATTGCTCCTTAGCTCATCTGGAGTGGTGTTGGAGGTTAACGAAAGGGGGGAAATATTTTACAAAAGTTTGAAGGATCTAGTGGAACGAATGTATAGATGTTCTTTCCACTTACAATACAAAAACCAATCCAATGATTCCAAGAACCAAATTTTATCTAAAATGCAGGAAGAGTTTCCAGAGAATTGGTCAATGAGACACGTCAGACTTTTAATAGCAAAAACGTACAACAACAAAAAAGAAAGAATGAAAAAGTAATATTACTTTAAATGTTTGTCTAGAATTATTTATAAATATCACTTTTGTTATATTTACTTTTCATATATCAATATAAAAATTAAATAGTTTATTTTCATGTTACATTTTCAGGAAGATTATGAAAATCTCAAAATATGAACGAGCTGATATCATACATATGCTAGTAGGAATGTCCAAAAAGGTGTACGAGGAGATGGTCAAAGAAATGGACAAAATTGCATCTTGGGAGGAGCCATATCACCAACAACGTGCTTCATATGTAATATGTAATCATTGAATTTTTCGATCATTAGGTACAATAAATAAACAATTTAGCATTAAATATTAATTTTCATGTATTTTCTTGTAGAAAAGAAAAGAAAATGGAATCCATTCAGCGCATAAAATAGGACGACAAAAAAGAAAAGGGTTGATATCTAAGTTTGTGAGTAATTGTTACTTCCTTATAACAACTTAACTATATTTCATTTTTGTATTTTTTAAGTTGTTTTACAAAAATAATCATTGAATGTCTTCAAACAGGTGCTAACATACAAAGAATAACCATCAGAGGAATTGATTGAAATTGGGTTAAATATGGGTTATGAGTATATGTTGGCATATCATAACTTAATTGTGGAATTTGTAAGCATATAGCGATCTTGTTTTACTTAGCTCCATCTATAATTAATAGAAAAAAAATATATATATATTAAATATATGATTTGTTATGGGGTATAAAACTTTCAGGAAACAAAGTATGGAACTGCGCCAACAGATGAAATCTTGAAAGATGGCATGTTACATGGTTTTGAAAGAATGTGTATAGTTTATGAGTCAATTGTTGCAATGGTACATCATTTATTTTCGATTTACATTGATGTATATTATTTAATATTGCAATTTTCATTATTCTCTCCAATGTATATACACTCATTAAAATTTATTTTTATGTTTGTAGATGGAAGGTGAAGAAGAAGAAAATAATTAACACCGTGAACAAAACATTCCTAAAAATAACCCAAGTCATGGAAGTATCTCTAGCAGTGACAATAGTTCAAACAAAGAATGATGATCACTATGTTTGGATATCAAAGCAAGGCGTTGTACTTTTTGAAATATGTCTGTGAAATCAGACATTTTCTTTAATGTAATGGACATAGTGTCCCAATTGAAAGACAAAGGGATACCAATAACAGTCCCATTTTGTATGACAAAGAATGTCTTATTCATATATATATATATAATAAAATATGTTTTAATTTATTCTATTGCATTCTCCATTGTTGCTATTGCGTTCTCCATTGTCGTTCTCAAATGCACTAATAAAAATATAATTCATATGAATATTGTTATAAGATATATATATGTCGATTTTTGATGAATAATGAATTTTAAAAAACCACAATAATTATGATATGATATAAAAAATTAATCCAAACATCACATTCAAATGCATTAATAAAAATTTAATTAATATGAATATTGTTATAAGATGTGTTGACTTTTGATGAATAATGAATTTAAAACAATCACAATAATTTCATTGTCATAGGTCGATGTTTTTAAAAAATACAAAATAAAAACCGGGGTGTGTCAGTTACTGTACACCGGTGTGTTTGTATTCTTAAGAGCACCGATGCATTTTTACGACCTATGAGCACTGCACAAATACCAAAACCAATTAAAAATATCGAGGCGTTTGTGCAGTACGGCGCACCGGTGCGTTTATGTGTCTATACGCACCGGTGTCATTGTATGACCTATGGGCACCGCACGGATACCGATACCAATTATAAATCTCGGTGCATTTGTGTGATACTACGTACCGGGGCATTTATGTGTCTATATGCACTGGTGCATTTGTACGACCTACGGGCACCACACGAATATCGATACAAATTATAAATCTCGGTGCATTTGTGTGATATTGTGCTCCAGGGTGTTTATGTGTCTATACGCACCAGTGCATTTGTACGACCTATGGGCACCGCATGAATACCGATACCAATTATAAATCTCGGTGCATTTGTGTGATACTGCGCACCAGTGTGTTTATACAAGTCTACGCACCGATGTGTTGATACGACCTATGGGCACCGCACAAATCTCAAGACCAATTAGAATGGCCCCGTGCGTTGTATCACCAACCCTATGCCCGGTGTCGTTTTATACCTTAACGGCCTGGTGCATTCTCCTTCAACCACCTCGAGGCACGTTAAATCCTGAGTAGCACACCGATGAGAAAAACATCTGTAATAACCTTCGGCTACCCATTATTTTTTATTTGTGTTGAATTTCCATTAAAAGATCCGCCAAAACCTCCGTAACCATAAACAGATGTTGTAGCAAATGTTTTTTTGACAATTTTGGCCAATTTTATAACACTAAAAACCTCCTTTATAACCTCCACTAGAGGGTCGTTTCCTCATAGTGCTAACTCAGTCAAATGAGCAGCCTAGGCCATCTCAAAAAGGTTCTCCAAAATGGCTGACAAAGACACTTGAAAATGTTCGTCCCGATGAGATTGGAAAGACGGGAACAAGAAGTTCCACCAGGAAAAATGGAGGTGATGTAGATTATTCTGATTCACTTGTTGATATGGATCTTTCTTATAATTGTGAATTGAATTTTTCTACAGATCTTGAAACAACTTCCTTCAAAGAAGTCCCTTCTCCTAATGAATGGAATGCAGCAATGCAAAAGGAATATGATGCCTTGATAAAGAATGGCACTCGGAAGCTAGTTGATCCTCTATTGGGAACCAAACAAATTGGCTGTAAGTGGGTCTACAAGAACAAGTACAAAGCTGATGGCTCACTTAACAAGCACAAAGCCAGGCTTGTGGCAAAAGCATTTTCACATAAAAAAGGGGTTTATTATGAGGATATTTTTTCCCCCACAGCAAAATGGGCTACCATCCAGACATTATTTGCCTTAGCAGCTCAGAATGGTTGGAAATTCCATCATATGGATGTAAAAACTGCTTTCCTGAATGGAGATATAAAGGAGGATGTTTTATGTCCCAGCCAGAAGGATTTGTTCTTAAGGGCCAAGAACACAAAGTATGCAATCTTATAAAATCCTTGTATGGCCTCAATAAATCACCACAAGCCTAGTAGGATAAGTTAACTGAGCATATTCTGGAACTTAACTTCAAACATTATGATATTGATGATACAAATTTGTTTGTCAAGAAATTTGGAAAAACAATTGTATATCTTGTGGTGTATGTAGATGTTCTTTTGATGATAGGGAAAAATCAGAGTTATATTGCATCCATAAAGAAGGAATCGAGGAAAGGTTTTGAAATAACTGATTTGGGCTATGTTCACTACTATCTTGGTATTGAAGTAACTCAACATCCTAAGTTTATATTCCTCTCTCAGAAGAAGTACATTGGATATCTATTGAACAAGTTTGGCATGGCTGAGTGTAATCCTTTGACCACTCCAATGGAACAAAACTCATAGCTCACATCCATTGAAGGGAAAGAATTTGAGGATTCAACGAAGTATAGACAGCTCATAGGAAGTCTCATCTACCTGACTACTACCAAACCAGACATCTCATTTCTTGTTGGAATCCTCTCCGGGTTTATGAAAAAACCTTGTGAGGGACATTGGTCTGATGCAAAAAGAGTTCTAAAGTACTTGAAAGGGACTCAAGACTTTGGACTCAAATATACACATATGAGTGAATTCAACTTGATTGGATACTCTGATTCAAAATTTGATGGAGACAAAGCAACTGGGGTATCTACTTCAAGTTATACTATGAGTCTTGGATCAGGAGTTGTCTCCTGGAGATCACGCAAACAACCAGTTCCAGCAAATTCCACAACAGAGGCAAAATATGTGGCAGCAACTGAAGCGACAAAGGAAATTGTGTGGCTAAGGAAAATCTTGGAATATTTGTAGATGAAACAAATGCATTCAACTCCACTCATGATCGATAACACTTCTGCAATAAAGTTGGCCAAGAACCCAAAGTTCCATGATCGAAAAAAGCACATCAATACAAAATAACATCTGATTCAACATCATGTTGAGGCCAAAAAAATCCATCTACGGCATTGCTCCACAAATGAGCAAATTTCATACATATTCACCAAAGTGCTTGGAAGAGAAAAATTTGAAAAAATCAGAATGACGCTTGGACTCACCAACATCCCTTCAGATTAAGGGGGGAATGTTGACACCTAATCCTAAGGGATTGGGTGAAATTGTATATTAATATAAATCTAAAATAAGGAAGTTGAAGAGACACTGGGAAATGAGTCCCAAGAGGCTCCCCTCCATGTATGTATTCATATGCATCCTTAATCCATTCAATTCATTCTTTTGGTGGAATTACCTTCTGTCCTGACAGTTTTGTCGCCATCGAAGAAACATGTGGTCGAAACATTTTACACTACACTTGCTAAAAGTGAAAAAAAATTTGTCTTTACCTAATCAATTAATTTTGTTTTAATTTAAAATATTTTAGTTTTTTTCTTTATTAAAAATTCAAATTTAAAGGATTGAAAAATTGATGAAAATATGTCAACCATATTTTTTTTAAACTGAAATAACAAAGAAACACAACATCGAAAAGCATGTATTAACAATTTTATTTCATAAAATAACTTTGATATTATAGTTATGGACCATGTGCTTTATGTTAATTATTTATAGTGCGAATAAGGAAATTTTTTTATGTTAATATTCAATATTAATATGAACACATATAATTAAATATATTCTAAATATTTTCCACGGGTACTTGGATAGATTATGATAGGGTGCTTTATTAAGGCACTCCTTGATGTGAAGTCACTAATTCAATTCCCCGCCCCGATCGAGGTGATATATTGGATAGGATGAAGATGTAGTCCTGCAAAACTTACAAAAGTATATATATTCTAAATATTTAAAATGGATTTTAATATAAAAAAAAGCAGAAATATAAAGAACCAATTAAAGGTATGTGATGATACATCAACAATTTGTTTGAATATTCTCGAGCACAAAGATCTTAATAGGTTAAAATTTAAGAAGAATATAATAACACAATAGATTGTGATTAATGGTATTTGAGTTTATGATGATGATGATTAACGTCCATTGAGACATTATCGCACTTTAAGAAAGAAAGAGATTAATTAAGATTTTTTTATATTTTATTTATATGATCAAAGAGGAGAGAAATAAGGGTTTCTAAATCACTATAGTTTTGCTAACTGAACAAGTCAATAAAGTTAGTAGTGTGGCATATGCTTTGGAAATTAGAACCAATATGAGTAAGAGTTGGTGTTACACTGAAATTTGTCACCATGACATTTTAGTACTCCCTTAGAAGTCTACAACATCAAAGTTCCTAAAGTCAAGCCTTGAAATTGAGAGAAAAGCTCATAAAAGTCTTAAAAACACTTGTACCGCACTTTCTCTTAGTATTGCCTGTGGTGCCGCACCTTTTGGCTATAAATAATGTGGAGCCAAACGCACTTTTTATTCATTAAGGGTGCGGACCCCTGTAAAAGGTAAAGCAAAGGCGGAAAGTAACATTTAAAAGCCCAACAGTCAAATCTGGAAGCTTCTAGAAGCATTAATCCGGTCGAAAGTTCACTTCTATCATGTATGTTCATTCCTCCATTATGGGAGCCTACCCCTTGGTTTATGGAGCCCAATCCCTTTAAAGGAGCATTCTATCCCTTCTTATGTGGAACCATAACCTCCTCTTTTTTCCTATAAATTGAAGCCATAGTGCAACTTCAAGGGTTACAATTTTAAGAGTTAGTGAGTTAGACTTGGAGAATTTTTTAGGAGAAATGTTGTAGAGACTCACACTCTCATAGCCAATAATTATATGGGAATGATTACACACCCATGTGCTTTTAGCTGAGAGAGTGAAAGGCTTGTCAGAGTAAAGGAAACGCCTGTTCCGGACCCCAAGAAGGCCTGTATGACATCAAGGCGGACATGGTTGTAAGGCTCTTCTTTATTTAAGTTAATACAAATGAATATTGTTTTCTCAATGAGCTTGTTAAATTAAGTGGCTAGTTTATTATGTTTTATCGATGGATTATTTAATTAACTGTCTCATTTCTTGAATTCCTTGAACATCAAGATAGGTTTATATTTTATGAATTAATCTATATCATGTAAGTGCTTCTGATTCTTTCATGTTTGTGATTGCAGGTCCTGAAAGGAGATATATTCGAAGCGACGGGACACTTGGAGTGACAGGAAGGAAGATTAGCGGTGGATCACAAGTAGGTTTCCAAAACTTGTTATAGATAATTCTAAAACAAAATCTAGAGAAAGTAGTCTTTATTTGTCCATTTGTTGCTAGCTATCCATAAGACACTTGGGAGGTCTGTCTTGTCAGCAAGAACGACTTATCCATCCAACAAAATGGCGACTCCACTGGGGAATGGATCTTGAGCTTTGATTTCTTTTATTTTTGACTTGTGAAATTATTTTTTCTAATTTTGATTGATTTATACTGGCTTGGGTAGTTTATCCCTGTAGAATCCCTGAGAAATGATTTAGAGTTTTTTATTTTTTCTTTAGTTTTCTTGTGTCCGCTCTTTTCTTTTAGAGATGGTGCGGGCAGCTCAGCACTTTTCTTGTATGCACAGTGCAAGACCGCACTGGTTTGCACTAAATCCTAGGGACCTTGTGAAAATTTTTGGAAAATCTTAAAATCCTCTTTTCTGGATTAGTTTGTTAGATTCTTGATGAATACCCAGACTTGTATCTTCTGTTAGGAAGCTTTGGTTAAGATTTTATTTCAACATTTTTAGTTTTGAATGATTTTCTGAAAGATCTACATGTTATAATGATTTTTGATTTGTCTTTATCCCCCTCAAATATTAGAAACCTTGGTATACCTTTAGATCACTTGTATTTCCTTGCTTTCTTGTTGAGTCTGACATCATAGCAGAAATTGTTTTATGAGATTTAGATCCCATTTTTCTCATTTTCAAATCTTTAAAAAAAATTTGTTGATAAGTTTGGAATTTCACTTCAAAAACCAAAATTGGATGTTTTTTGAGTTCTTTTTGATCCAAGCAAAGAATTTCTTAGTTAGATAACAAGCTAAGAAAGACATCCTCAAAATATTTGAAGTTTTAATTCAAATTTATTCTTTAGAATTTTTAGATCTCAAAATTAGTGTTTTTAGCTTTGAGTGTTATTTCTAGAAATTGTAGTGTTCTTTTGAAGACAAACTTTGTTTGTAGTTTCGATTTTGAATGATAAAGGGATTTCTTATTGAGAAAATAGATCATTTTGAGTTCTCATTAAATTAGATTTCTTTTTATTTATTCTTGTTTGAAGGAAATGATTGTTTTAAAAGATTGCATTTCTCAACTCTTCCTTTAGATAGAATTCATTGAAAGAAAAAGAATTGTTTCTCATAATAGATGCATTTTTAGTGTGTTTTGAGTCAAGTCACTACATATCATCAGTTTCACTTTCGCACCTATTGTCCTAAGAAACAGCCTTTTAAAATCAACGCTTAAATTAAAATTTATCTAGTAATTTTTATATTTATAAGGCTCTTTTCACCAATATAGCTTGGGCTAGTGTCTTGGAGTAGGGAGTAATTAAATCTCCAAGACAATTGAAATAAAAAAGTAGTTGATCTTGCGGTAGGAAAAAATCCAATAGTCGCTTGTATGCTCTGGGAAGCTCCTTTTAAAGGAATCAAGCACGAGGTCATATCTGAACCAGTGGGATAATCAATTCTATCTCATTGGGAACGATAGAAGATGTGCACGTATTAACAATGGTAAACCTCGGATAGACCATTATTGAGGGGCCTGGGGTCACTTGTCGGTATACCTTGGATTATGTTAGAGAGCCTTCGAGGGGATTGAGATTTGTTACTCTACCCTTGCGCGTATGTCGGATCGTAGACTATCCCCCCAGGTATATTAGTTCCTATTGGTAACCATAGTGACCATAATCTTTACGGTTTTTTCCTAAGGTGACGGTGGAGGAAAGATCCCACTGTACCTGAAGCAGACGTCGACTAGACTCACTTGGACTCTCCGGAGGGTTATCTTCACTAGAGATGGTTTAAGTGGAGAAACTTGCACTGGTCTGTTTCATTAAGCAGGTTGTCGAGGTAACTGTTCCAACCGCCCTTTCTACATTAAAATACTACGATGTTGGATTTCATCACCAACTAGTGTTTTTAGTGTGGGAAGTTACTGTTTCTGTGTGGTTTTATCTCCTATATTTTTAGGCGTGTGATTCATTTGTTTGTTTCCTTAGAGACTCTAGGAGTTTTCATTGAAATTTTATTTGATTGTGTGTGACTACTAATTTTTAATCATGGCTGAATTACAAGGAAAATCGCGTAGACTCCAGGGGCAGCCCCCTGAGTATACACCAAGCCAACTTGAAGCGCTCCGAGCTCTAGCATCATCTAGTGACAGTAGAATTAGATCAACAGAAACAGGAGAATCATCTATAGTTATTCATCCTGATTATCAATCACAAACAACAGAGCATATTCAAGAGCCAATTTCAATTTCCTAAGTTACTCGTAGTATTTCTCCTTCTAATGAATTAGCTGAAGAACCTGAAATTTCTGAGCCTAACACTGAACCTGCTGTATTGGAACCATCTTCAGGATTTGTTACTTCGACTTCTAGTGATCCTGGTTCACCTAGGGTAAGACATCGTATTATTGAAAATCTTCCTTCTGACCTCATATCTATTGAAGAACTTGTTGGTCCAGACGAAGACGTAACTCTTCCCGAAACCCAACAAACTTTGAATCTTAAGGAGCATGAATCAATATTCTACAGTCCTTTTAGAACTAACACTTGGTATTTAGCGTTGACAGATTTTTTAGAAAACCCAGGTCTTAGTTATTCACCACCCCGAATTCCTTTCATCCTACACCAAGAGGTTATTATCCTTCATCAACTATGTCAGGTGAGTCATCTATGTTTTCCCAATCTCCGGAAACATTTTTATACGGTGGTCCTTCTGTTCCTTCGGGGTACCAGTCACTCTCTGGTACTTTCTCAAAAGCAACTCCTCGACTAACTGAACAAGTGTTATCATCTACTACAAATGGAACTAAAACTAAAACGTTGAACGCGGAAAAAAAAAATTATGATGTCTGGTAATATTCCAAATCCTCAACCTCAAGGTAGTCAGTTACCCCTTGGAGGGCAACCTCAAGGTAGTCAGTTACCACCTAGGGGGCAACCTCAAGGTAGTCAATTACCGCCTGGGGGGCAACTTCAAGGTAGTCAGTTACCGCCTGGACGACAACCTCAAGGTAATTTTTTACCAAGACAAACTGTAGGACAATATTATTTACCTGGAGAACAACCTTAAGGACAATACATACCTCAATTTTATCAACCTCAAGGAAAGTACATACCCCAAGGTCAATCCCAGACTCAATATATTCCTCAGGGTCCTTATCAACCCCAGATTCAGTACATGCCTCAAGGTTATCAACCTCAAGGTCAGTACCCAACTCAAGGTTTCCAACCTCCTTCCAGTCAACCATTATTACAAGGAGTTGAAAATTTACCAGTTAATTATCAACCCTACGTTCAACCAGGTTATGGTCCTTCATATGCACAACCTTATACGGGTAAATACCCCAGAATGAACATGGTGTGGAATCCATCTCAAATTCAACAGACTATGCAGCCTAATGTGCAGTTACCTAATCAACCTGGACAGCCTATAGTTTTCGGTCCAACCCAACAACCTGTCCAGCCTACTGTTCAAGTCCCTACACCTGGTTCTGTTCAGCATCCCAAGCCTAGTACACCTCAGACTCTGCCTCAGACTGCTGCAGCTACTGCAACTTCTGTTCAACCTACAACACATGTTTCTGGAGTATCTGTAGCTCCAATTTCTTCTATCCCTGCATCAGTGCAAATTCCTCAAGCCTCTATGCCACAGTCAGGACCTACAATTCAGACTACGGTCCATATGCCTACAAGACAAGCTGGTACTAGTATGATTTTCTCTAATCAACCACAGTTTACTTATCAACCGTACTAGGTACAATATCAATTTGGACAGACTACACAAAATCCAGTATATCAGTATCAGCGGTACCCTGCGTATACTTATCAAGTACCTCAACAACCCCAGTATGGTCCAGTTAATCCTGGTTACCCAGGAGGTTTCACGATTCCAAATGCACATCCAATTCCAGGGTATCCTGGATATCCTCCTCCTGGCACTGGTTTGATCACACAAGGTTATCAAGACCCTAGCCATCGGTTACCATTCATAGCAACTTTAGATTTACCGGATCTATCGCACCTTACGAATGATCCCATTTTTTATCTTCCATATTGGCCGTCGATGCCTAACAAGTTGCCCAGTGATATTCCGAAGTTTGAAGGTAAGTCAGGAGAGGACCCATTTAATCACGTTATGACTTATCACCTCTGGTGCGCATCCAATTCACTAATCGATGATTTGATTCGATTGCGTCTTTTTCAGAGAACTCTCATTGGTCTAGCTGCCAAATGGTACATTGAGTTACCACGCGGCTCTTTTAATAATTTTAATGCACTAGCTACTGCTTTATTAACCCATTTTCAGTTGCCTGTCAGATACGAAAATAGCATAGAGTTGTTGACTTCATTAAAATAGTCTACGTCTACGTACATTTCTGATCACATTCATGAATGGAGACGTAGAAGGTGTTTAGTGAAAGTCTTTATTCCAGATCAAATTTTGGCTGAATGGCTTATTAAATTGTTGTTGCCAAAAATTAATGAAGATGTGGCCAAAGAAGACGTTGTTACAGAAGAGCAAGTCATTTCTCAGGCTCAGTACCTTGACCTTGTATATACTCAATCAGGTACTCTGTATGATAAAATCCCTGATTTACCAAGACCTTGTCAATTAACTACAACTCCTTCTGGCTCTCATGCTGCTGATGGTGTAATTGGTTCTGTTAGAACTGGTAAAAGTAAGAAGAAGTCTTCCAAGACCACTTCTCTTATTATCACTTTACCCGATTCACCCAAAGGAGATTCTTCCCTAGAAGCTTCCACCAATATTCATGTTTTAGATTCATCCACAACAAAATCTAAAACTGGTGGTAATAAGAAAGGTAAAAATAAAAAGAAAAAATCTTCAAAAGATAAAAACGATACAACTAAACCAACTGACGAAAAACGTAAACCTCGATATCCTTGTTTAATCTGTGATGAGGATCATTTTACAAAAGAGTGCCCACATAGAGCCGAGGTATCAAAATTCGTTAAGGGTTCGCCTATACCTACTGTTTTGAAGGATCCCTTTCCTGCTCAAGATAGTAACATGGTTGGATCTTCCTCCAATACGCTTGAGAATATCTTGATGGTTGCGACGCAATCGCAAGATTATGGTAGTAAAAATACTGGTAAAGAAGCAGAAACATCCAATTCTACATCAACTACATCTCCCTCAGTTTCTGATCCATTACAGATCGAGAAACAAAATCCTAACTTAGTGATTAAACTGCCTACTAAAGGTGTACTTCGTAAATCAGCTTTCAATCCACATGTGAGAGCTGCTCAGAATTACAATATTGTTGAAGATTTGGCAATTTCCCCTTCAGCAATGTTGGCTTTGGAAGTATTGCAATCATGCTCAGCCCAAAGAAAACTACTTTTGTCAGCCTTAGGAGCCGTATATCTCCAGGATTCGAACCTCATGATCTTCGATTTAGAGAATTTTACACCCCGCCTACCCCATCAAATGGCTTTTCAGATTCCGGTAATAGTAAAAAACAAACGTATCTTTCGTACTGTTGTTGATGAAGGGGCTTCTACATGTATTATGTCATTAAAATGTTGGAAATCACTTGGTTCTCTGAAAATTAACCAATTTCCAACTATTCTCAAAGCTTTAGATGGAAGAGGTTTTCAGCCATATGGTATTTTACAAGATCTACCAATAGAGGTCGAAGGCAAAATGGTTAATCTAGATGTAGAAGTGGTTGATGCCCCTCTGGATTACAACCTTCTCCTGGGTCGTAGTTGGTCTTATGCCATGACTGTTGTTGTATCATCGATATTTCGTCTCATCATGTTTCCTCATAAAGGAAAGATCGTTAAAATAGATCAGCTCTCATATTATTCATCCGACCCAGCATCTACTGATAGCATCCAACATATCGAAAAATCAACTATCCCTTATAAGGATGTCAGAGTAGGTTTGATTAAATATTCGGCTTTACTGGGAACTTTTTCCCTGCCTGCTCCCAACGTACAACCTCCTATTGCTAATATCAATATGATTACATCAAGTACTATTTCCTTCGATGATCCTTGGATAGTACCTTCAGAATCAGAATTGGATTTTTTCGATGGCCCGATGCCTTTGAGTCCATTTAAGTTAGCATATCAGAATGTACAGTCATTTTCTGATACTCCTTCAACTGAGTCTGATCCAGTGAATGTGATCAATCAGGAGTCATTTTCAATATCGAGCTTAGCTTCGACATCAATTCTGGATCTTGTTCAACAAGTATTCAATACTGATGAACATATTCGTGAATTCTTGTCGGTAGATGAGTTACCATGGGAAGATCTTCATCATAGGTCTTCGTTTTTACCTGATCTCGATCATTTTGAGAATGATTTTTCCTCCATTTTTACCACTGATTATGTCAAAGACCCTCAAAATCCTCTTTCACATTTCAATTCTGAATTGAATTTAGAAAATATTTCTGCAACAGTTCCTCTTGACATTTCAACAAAACCTGGAATTGTTGAAAACATTCATATAGGTGCTTCTTGTACAACTGATGAAATCTAAGCATATAAAGCCCTATTTTAGGAATTCCGCGACATTTTTTCCTGGTCATATGAAGAAATGCCAGGAATCGATCTGTTGATTGTTGTTCATGAAATTAAGACATACCCGGATGCTAAACCCGTTAGACAGAGATTGCGTCAGATACATCCGAGAAAAGTTGCCACTATCAAAGCCGAAGTTGAAAAATTACTTCGTGCAGGTTTTATTTATCCGATCCCGTTAAGGGACTGGGTATCTCATATTTTTCTGGTAAATAAAAAACAAGGAACAATACGATTATGTATCGATTATAAGGATATAAATCGAGCTTGTCCAGAAGACAATTATCCAACCCCTTACATCGATCAAATTATTGACGATTGTGCTGGAAGTGAAATGTTCTCGTTCATGGATGAATTTTCCGGCTACAATCAAATCAACATACTCCCTGGAGATCAACCTAAAACAGCTTTCATTTGTCCATGGGGAAAATTTGCTTATCGCAAACTACCTTTTGGCCTTAAGAATGTTGGCGCCACTTTTCAAAGAGCTATGTCTTATGCATTTCACGACATTAAACACATTGTGCAACCCTACCTCGATGATTTGCATGCTCACTCTTTGCATAGAGCAGATCATATTACTCATTTACGAGCCATCTTTATATGATGTAGGCATTATAAGATTCATCTGAATCCTCACAAATGTGTTTTCTGCATACAATCCGGACAATTATTGGGATTTATTGTTTCAAAGGCAGGCATTCGTGTCGACCCATCGAAGGTTGAGGGAATCATCAATTTACATCCTCCTTCTACTCTTCGCCAACTCCAAATTTTGCAAGGGAAAGCAAACTTTTACGTTGATTCATTCCTAACTACGTCGAGTTAACGAAAGGTTTCACTAGGTTGTTGAAACAAAATATTCCTTTCTTTTGGTACAAGGTCACTGATAGATCTTTTGATGCTTTGAAACACGCATTGACCCATGCACCGTTACTACATCCTCCCAACTACAACCAAGATTACTTTTTGTACCTCGCCGATTCCAATTTCACGATAGGTATGGTTTTAGTTCAGGAAGATTAATTTCATGGTGAACATGTGATTTAATATCTTAGTCGAAATTTGCATCCGACTGAAATCAAATATTCACATGTGGAGAAATTGGCCTTGGGAGTTGTTCAAGCTGTCCAACGTTTTCGTCATTACATACTTTTACGCAAAACAACAGTGATCTCTGATTGTAACCCTATGATGTACATTTTGACCAAACAATTTCTAGGGGGAAAATACTCTAAATGGATTGTCATCCTGCAGGAGTTTGATTTGGAATTTGAAAAGTCCAAATCAAAGAAATCATTGATATTTGCTGAACTTATGTGTGATTTCCCACGTACTAATATAGAAAATGTGGCAGAACAACCAATCGCAGATGAATCCTTGTTTCTTATTAGTACCATTGATCCTTGGTATGGAGATATTATTGTTTATCTTCAGACCCAATCTTTTCAGCCTGAGCTTTCACAGTCGCAATGACGAAAAATACGTTTCCAGTCTCAACAATATCATATTGTTGGCGACACACTATACCGTCGTGGTGCGGACTCAGTTTTTCGACGTTGTCTAACCCATGAAGAAGCCGAAAAGGTTTTAAATGACTGTCACTCTGGAGCATGTGGCGGTCATATGTCTGGGTACGTCACAGCCCAAAATATATTGCGCGAAGGCTATTTCTTGCCATCCTTATTTAAAGATTGTATTTATGCAGTCCGAAAATGTCATAATTGTCAAATATTTGATCAAAAAATGTGTGCACCACCTGCTCCTCTTCACCCTATAATTGCTGGCAGTCCTTTTGCAAAATGGGGCATTGAATTCATTACATGTAACCCTCACTCGGTTGGGGGCCATGGGTATATTATTCTAGCAGTAGATTATTTTACCAAATGGGCCAAGGCGATGCCCACATTTGCGGCAGATGGAAAAACTGCAACTACTTTCCTGTTCAATCATGTGATTGCTCATTTCGGTGTACCCCAAGCAATAATTACTGATCACGGGAGCCATTTTCGAAATATCATGATGACCGAGTTAACAGACCAACTTGGCCTACGCCATGACAGTTCTACACCATATTATCTGCAGGCTAATGGTTTAGTTGAAGAAATTAACAAAGTCTTAGTCACCATGATTAAATGAATCATTGGAATTCATAAATCAAATTGGCATACCATGCTCTTTTTAGCACTTTGGGCATATCGAACCTCAGCAAAAATATCGACAGGCTTTACCCCTTTTCAACTAGTTTATGTTTTAGAAGCGGTATTACCCATTGAATGCAAGATACCATCACTCCAACTAGCCATAGAGTTACTACCAGCCACTTCTGAAGAGGAGAAACGTTTTTTATACTTGGCTCAATTAGATGAGAATTGGCACACCGCTGCATTAGCTACCGAGACTCATGCGAAAAGAATGAAAGCTCAGTATGATAGAAGTGTTACCCCTCGTAATTTTTCAGAAGGAGACCTAGTTTTGATTTATGATCAAGCCAACGATAAACTAGGGGATGGGAAATTCAAACCCATGTGGCATGGTCCTTATATTGTCAAGCGACAGCTTGCAAAAGGGGCCTATGAATTGATTGATTTTAAAGGGGTCTCTTTAGGTAAACCCAGAAATGGACTTTATCTGAAGAGATATTACGCTTGATTTTTGTGTGGAGATCTTCTCTGTATATTAGTTACTTTCTAGCTGGTGTGCTATAGATTAGAAACGTGTGCCTAGCTTAAGTGTTCTTTTACTACTATTCTGGCTTATCTGGATTACTTTGATATCGCAGATGTCGACGTCCTTTCAAACATATATTGGTTTTTCTAATGGTGCTTGTCGTAGTACATGGAACATCTCTTCCGCAACTTTGGTTATTTATTCACCCACTGACGAGTTAGTATCCATGCATGGGGTAAGCCTCGGTCAAACAACGAAAAATATTGTTGAATATAGTGCAGTTATTAAATTATTGTCGGAATCCATTTCATTTGGAATTCGGAATTTGATCATTAGGTTAGATTCTGAACTCGTTGTATTACATTTAAATCAAGTATATGCCATTAGAAACCCAGTATTATTAAGATTATTTTTTAAGGTTTCGTCTCTTGGAATGAGAGTTAAATTATATTGAGTATCAACACATTCCAAGACATTTAAACACATTAGCAGATACAATAGCTTATAGTGTTATAAACAGACATTTGCAATAATAAAGTAGTAAATCAACATTCGGTAACATGATTGAACAAGTAACTGGAAATAATAATATATCATAGTATAGATGTAGTGTTCAAAAAATAGTACATCGTCTTCGATCATAGGTTCAAAACGCCTTATGATCGGAAAAAAGTGATACAAAAATGATTATATACATTCGATCATCCACTATATGTGGTGATGATCATGATAATACACTACTACTCGTGCCACCCCAGTCAAAAATCTCCTGAATGGTCCAGGAACACCAATGACGTATCTATGTAGACGGAGTGGGATGTCATCTATGGTAGTCTCAGGAATATCCATAGTTAGCTTCTCCAAATGGTGTTCCAGATCAGTCAGGATCTCTACTCTCTGATCCTATGGTGGTGGTGGTGGTGCAGCTGCATCCCTTTGCCTCCAGTCAAAGGGGCAGAGAATGGCTGGTCAACTTGGAACCACATCTGCATTTAAAATTTTTGTTATCAGTTTTGGACGATTTAAAAACAAAATAAAAATTAGAAATTAGAACATGTCAAAGAGATTTTTTTTACCTGACTCATCCCACTGAGCTCCTGGCATAAGTGGCATATCTCGGTCGCCACGGAAATCTATGTCCGCATAATAAAAATCCTCTATCACAAAAAGTTTGTGTTCTAACCAACGAAAATAAGTCGAGGAAAATCAAACAATCTCCCCACCCTCGCTGTGATGGGCCATCAAAGAAACCCATCGAACCATTCGAGGCTCTTGAGGTCTACTAACATCAACAGGAATATGTTGTGGGGCTAACAGAGGAATCCTCTCTAGAGCAAAGGTAACTACAATTGACCCATATCTGAAGTTTTTTAACTTCCCATTCTTTACTCTGGTAAGTTGGCCTTTCACATTAGCCAACACTGCCTCGCACCAGTTGAATATGGTGCCTCAGAAAAAATCTACTGCAATCCACATCTGAGATCCAGTAGTTACATGCAAAGCTACACTTCCGCACAACTTGGTAACGGTAAATGCAATCACTTTTAACTCGGGACGGATGATAGTTTTAATATCAATCCATTTGTCTCTGGGATTGGCTTCATCATTGCAAAACTCTAATTGCAGGCTAGCAACAGACTGGCCACCTGGCCTAGCCCCAAATAGAGAAAGTGGTTCACCTCTCTTAGACAAACCAGTCAAAAAATATATGTCCTCCAGCTCAATTTCGAGCCGGTGGCCTCCAATCACGAAACACTGGTCCTAAACGTCCCACTTGTTTACCAACCAAGTGAGAAGATCTACTTGAGCTCTCATGCCACTGATAGCCCAGAATTTCAATAGCCCGCATGCTCTTAAAACTTGCAATGTAGGTTGGTGAATCATTGCTGCTTCATCTACCTCCTCATGTTCCCGTTCTCGCCAAATGAGCATTGTAAATATCCTACAATGAGTAAAATGAAGGATCAGATTCATTTTAAATCAAAATTTTGGGTAATTTGGGAGGGAATTGAGTTTTTGAATTCGTTGCGGCGCCCCCGCACTTTACGCTCAGATACAGTACGTAGTTCTGCATGGGTTCTGTGTTAAAAGTGCGAGGCCCCGAGCAGATTTTTGAACCAATTTTTCTCCCAAAAATGAAATTTAGACCCTAATTTAAGAAAATAAATGGATGAAAAGCAAGGAAAAGAGGATGTGGATTACCTGGAGCAGACGGTTTTCGATTTAAACCTTCGGTTTGTCTGGAATCTTCTCCGAAGTGTTTTTTGCCAAAATCTCTAAAATTTTCACTCCAAACTAACGGTAAAAATGAACTTGAAAAACTCCTTTTTATAAGTTTTTTCGAATAAATGAAATTTAAATTTGTTTATTTTTCACTTTAAAAAAAAGGTTTTTCAAAATATTTCTATTATTGAAACAGGTATGTTTAATTTTTTGAGTTTTTGTGTAGAATACCGGATTTTTCAAGCAAAATGATCATTTTTTACGAAGAGTATACTTTTATCACTTTTCGGGCTCGTTAAAATTTATGAAAAATAGAAACCATGGAGTCATATTTTAAGCTCTTTTCAGACTCTCTAAAAATGAAAAGATTGCTGAGTGCTTGACTATTCGAACTCGTTAAAGGAAATGAACAGTCGTCCCTTCAATATAAGTTTAACCCTTTTCCGGACTGAAATGGGCTACTTACGAAAAAGGTATACGTTGACTAATCATGGTCAATAGAGTTCTCTCTCACATTATTTTATCCTTTTTCAGGCCCGAGAGACTTAATTTACGAAAAATTACACCCATGGATTTTTCTTAAGTTTTTTCTTCTGACTCCCTAAAAATGAAAAACACCGAGTTTCTCCTATACTGGACTCGTTAAAATTTAACAGTAAAAGACCTGTCAATTTCAAATAGGAGCGGACCACTCCTTCTTAGGGTTCAATTTTAAACTAAGTTGGACTCATCCGAAGGATGAGCTTATAAATAAGAAAATGTTATCTTCCTCAAGCTTGTCAAAAAATAAAGAGGTACTTGCCAAAAATGGTGGGGGGGAAGAGAGAAAATATATTCATTTGTCACACTTTGATTTGTAAAATCATTACACCACTCTTGAACATGACACTTTTGTCACAGTTCTACCTGGGTTGGGAAATCCTTTTCCTATCAGTTAATCAAACCATATTGAAAGTCTTCAGCCGGTTTCTGGGTATTAGCTTAGGGAAACTGTCACCAAACCATCTGCAATGTCGTTATGTGTTCAAGAGGACAGTCAAACAAACCATTCATCTACAAACATTTGTCTCCATTCGTGTTGACCATCCCTGAGTCAGTCCTTGCAAAAAATTTCTTCAAAACTTGATCTATGGTTTCGTGTCGTGAGCTTGCTTACGACAGATCACTTTATATCGATGACAGCTCATCATCTAGGAAGTTGATCTAGAATCCACCAGTACCTTGGAATCTGCATGCCTTAATGGCGGGTTTCTCACCTTCAATGACAAATTGCATCATTGACCTTCGATTGAACGATGTCGTGAAATGTTCGACTTCAGATCACTTATTCACATTTCATGGATTGTACTGAGTACTTTGAGAGCCATTGTCATTATTGGTGGTTTTTCCCACACTTGTTAACAGTTCACATCATTGACTAGTAATCAAGTGGTTTCTACCATATTCGACTTCAACACATTTAATCGCATGGATAGAATCGTACTAGTTCGGGAAGCAGAAATCAAGACCCTGGATCTAGTTTCCACCATCCAGGCTGCGAGGAGTTTTATTGTTCATTATGCAGTAGATGATTCATTACAGATGGATGCGCCCATGCTATGTCTACACTATTGATGTAATATAAAAATCATTTCTGTATCAGAACAAGTTTAGTTAGTTTTGATCTGAGTATGGGAATGCCTACCTCAGTGATGATATATATATGATTTGCATTGAATGTTTTTACAGAGTTCCGACTGGGGTGTCCACAGGCTGATCCTTGAAATGATAAAGCACATCACTCTTCAAATTTTCTCATACTTCGCACTTTAGGGGGCAATTTGTTACACTGAAATTTGTCACCATGAAATTTTAGTACTCCCTTAGAAGTCTACAACATCAAAGTTCCTAAATTCAAGCCTTGAAATTGAGAGAAAAGCTCATAAAAGTCTTAAAAACACTTGTACCGCACTTTCTCTTAGTATTTCCTACGGTGCTGCACCTTTTGGCTATAAATCATGCGGAGCCAAACGCACTTTTTATTCATTAAGGGTGCGGACCCCTGTAAAAGGTAAAGCAAAGGCGAAAAGTAACATTTAGAAGCCCAGCAGTCAAATCTGGAAGCTTCTAGAAGCAGTAATCTGGTCGAAGGTTTGCTCCTATCATGTATGTTCATTCCTCCATTATGGGAGCCTACCCCTTGGTTTATGGAGCCCAATCCCTTCAAAGGAGCATTCTATCCCTTCTTATGTGGAACCATAACCTCCTCTTTTTTCCTATAAATTGAAGCCATAGTGCAGCTTCAAGGGTTACAATTTTAAGAGTTAGTGAGTTAGACTTGGAGAATTTTTGAGGAGAAATGTTGTAGAGACTCATACTGTCATAGCCAATCATTATATGGGAATGATTACACACCCATGTGCTTTTAGCTAAGAGAGTGCAAGGCTTGTCAGAGTAAAGGAAACGCCTATTCCAGACCCCAAGAAAGCCTGTATGACATCAAGGCGGACACGATTGTAAGGCTCTTCTTTATTTAAGTTAATACAAATGAATATTGTTTTCGCAATGAGCTTGTTAAATTAAGTGGCTGGTTTATTATGTTTTATCGATGGCTTATTTAATTAACTGTCTCATTTCTTGAATTCCTTGATCATCAAGATAGGTTTATATTTTATGAATTAATCTATATCATGCAGGTACTTCTGATTCTTTCGTGTTTGTGATTGCAGGTCCTGAAAGGAGATATATTCGGAGCGACGGGACACTTGGAGCGACAGGAAGGAAGATTAGCACTGGATCAACAGTAGGTTTCCAAAACCTGTTATAGATAATTATAAACTAAATCTAGAGAAAGTAGTCTTTATTTTTCCATTTGTTGCTAGTTGTCCGTAGGACACTTGGGAGGTCTGTCTTGTCAGCAAGAATGACTTATCCGTCCAACAGTTGGGAAATTCAAGAGAAAGTGATTTTATCTTCAACCCTCTTAGTATCGCACAATTGACATTTTTTTCATCCCAGGGTATTTTGGGGATATACCAACACTCGATTTCACTTCTAAGCTCATGGGAGTTAGTTCTTGTCTTTGGAATCGTCATCTTCTTCTTAGCACTAGTCAAGACAGAGAGATAATTCTGGTTCGCGAGAGTGGGGTTGATCACCTCCTTGTAATACCTTAACTTCATTTTCCCCTCTAGCACCTTATCATCCCACAATTTGGCCTTAAATTTGGAAGTAATAGTATTTTTAATATTATCTTTATTCTCTAAGATGATCTCCTCCTTTAACCTCTAATAGTTGAGCCAAGACTGTGCATCCTTGTGTCAACAACGCTTGAACCGGAGGTGGGGGTTTTGGCTAGAGTTAGAAGAATTTTTGGGAAACCTCATGGTTTCCATGTTATAAAGCTTCTTCTTATACATTAGATAGTGAAACATAGCCATGCTTTCAATGGGGGAAATACCAACTCTAGTCAAAAGGATAGGATAGGGAGTATTACCTTTCATCTTGAGGTTGTAGATTATAACTTGCTTTTGGATCAACTCAATATTTCTCCACAATTTTCTAGATATATTGCAACTCCAAACTTCACATCCATACAAAATAACAGGGGTAATGAGAGTTGCAAAGAATAACTTTCTTTTACTCCAACCCAAATATTCTTGCAATTATTTTAAGCCCATACTAGGTTTTTTAGCTGTCAATAATCATTTTCTCAATGCTATAATTCCAATTGAGCTGATGATGAATGTCAATTTCTAAATACTTGTATGAAGAAATTATCTCCAAGTAATCGTTATCATAGATGAAATGGCCATGGTTGATTGTTTTTTTAGTCTTGTTGGTATTAACAATCATACCCATCTTGGAGCAGAAATCATGGAGGATTTTAAGATGTTTGTTGAGGTCCTCATGGCTTCTGGCTAGCAAAACAATATCATCAACATAAAGGAGAGGAGTGATGACCATCCAACGAGCTTGGGGTTATCACATCCTGCAACTTCCAGATATGCTTCTAGCTTATCAATGTAAATGCCAAAAAGGGTAGGGGATAGGGTACACCCTTTCTTAACATTGATATTGCATTTAAATTCTTTTGACCAACCCTCAGGGATCTTAAGCCTAGAAACAACGTTTTCACATAATCAAATCACAATAGCCCTCAACTTAAAAGGAGCCATTATCTCAGCAAGTCTTTGACATAACTTATCCTGAGGAATGAGCCGAAAGATTTTCTAAATTCAACCAAACAATAGAAGAGATTAGTTGTACTATTACAACATTCCTCAATAATAATCATAAGAGTGACAAGATGGTCAATAGTAAAGTGATGTATTCGAAAACCAACTCGCCCTTTAGCTCTATACCATGGCTTTCAAACCATACGCTAATCTTCTTCTCCAAAATGAACCCATAAATTTTAACTAAGATGTGGCTAATAATAATGGTCCTATAATTAGAGGGAACATTTTTATCCCCTTTTAAATATATGCACAATCAGGATTTGAGTCCAAGGCTTAGCGAAGCGTTGTTTTACTGCCAAATTGAGAAGATTGTAAATGTAAGGGATGAGGATAGAACTTCCAATTTTGAAAATCTCAGCTTGCTAACCTTCAATATCCCTGGCTTTCCCATTAGCGAATTTCTTAATCCTGAATTCCACGTCTTCTTGAGAGAAAATCTAATTGGATTTATTTTATTTTATTTATGGAAAAATTCATTTAATTTGTTTTAATAATTATTATATAATTAAATATTATTTTTATTAAAAATAGAAAAAACTAAGTCTCTAGCGAATTTCTTAATCCTGAATTCCACCTCTTCTTGAGAGAAAATCTAATTGGATTTATTTTATTTTTTTTATGGAAAAATTCATTTAATTTGTTTTAATAATTATTATATAATTAAATATTATTTTTATTAAAAATAGAAAAAACTAAGTCTCTTGGTGGTATGGAAAACATTTGAAGACCCAAAAAAAAACATTAAAATATTGATTGACATCAAAACACTCATTTCATAATACATTTCACATTCCCAAAATTGAAAAAAATCATAAAATAATTACCTATAACTTTATTTTAAACTATTTTTATTATTAATAATCATAAAAAAATTAATATGTGAATTAAACATATATATATTTTAAAAAACATGTAACAATATTTTTAATCATGGAGATTCTCTCTACTTTCTCATGGATACTTTGACCCTGTATATAGGCTTTGTTACAATACCATGGTTTACTAATACCACATGTCCAAAAAACCATAACTGATATTCATGACATGGTTTTAATTAATCAATTTAATTAAAAGGGCACAACTACTTTTGAGATAAATCTCAACCTTTTATCTATAACTACCACTATAGATATTCTGAAATTTTTATCTATAACTACCATTATAGATATTCTGAAATATTTAATAGAGATAAATATTTTAATACCTAATCAACCATTTAATTTATATAACTACACTAATATATACTAATATAACTCAAAATTTAAATTTATAATTTTTCCACACTCTCAATATCATCTACGATACAATCTATGGTATAATCTAAATCAATCTCAACAAATATTAAAAAGTAGATGGCATAAAAAAAATTAATATTTAATAAAAAAATAAATTATAAATATTTTAAAATAATAATAAACAATATTAATTCGAACTAATTAATCAAATGAATAAAAATTAAATATTAAAAAAAAAAAATCAAACCCTCAAGTTACGCGTTCCCACGTGACGAGATAGGGGACATGCCCATGACTTGTGGGGCAACAATAAACAAGTCATTTTATCTAGAAACACCGACACCAAAGGTGTTTATATTAGTTGGATCTACAAAAACACAAATCCTCTTATTGGTAAATAACTCCAAAAATATTTAATAATTTAATAAAAATTTAGCGAGGTTATGGTGTTGATTCATTGGGATGATGGGGTGTTGTTTTACTAGGACGGTATCTCTTTTATCTGGTTTAAAATTTATGGGGGACATTATGGTTTGTCATAGTAAGGTTGAAAAGATAAATGTGTTTATGTTGGAGTTTAGGATTTTAGCTTTAGTTTTTTGTGGTTTTTGAAGGTCTTGGTCTTAGATTAAAGTATGAGTTTAAGATATATTTGGGTTGCACGCTGTTACATATATCTAGGGAAGTTAATAAAAAATTAGTAGGGTTATGGTGTTGACTCATTGAGAAGATGGGGTGGTTGTCTAACTGGGATGTTATCCCCTTTACCTAGTTTCAAATCTTATGGGCGACACCATGCCATGTCATAGTAAAACTAGAAAGATAAACGTTTACATTAGAATTTAGGATCTTAACTCTAGTTCTCAATGGTCTCCAAATATCTCAGTGTTAGACTAAATTATGAGTTTTTGATATATATGACTTACCAACTATTACATATATCTAAAAAAAATTACTAAATTTTAATTAAAACCCTCTTGAACCTTAAAAATGAAGACATTTCCCTGGATCAACAAACACGATCCACCTCATTTTATGGGGTCCTCGGATGAAGACATTTCCCTAAGATCAACAAACACCTCATTTCATGGGGTCCTCTCCTTGCTTGTTTCCGTGAAGGGGGTGGAACTGTCACGTGATGTACAATTCTCTACCGTGCTTTCATGTGGCCAACTCACACCCACGCTTTTCAGTACCCCCACTAACGTACATAGAGACCCTTCCCCACAAGGCCCCCCCCCGATTTGAATATTATAGAATTCCATGTGACTTTCAGTACCCCTACTGAAGTACAAAAGACCCCTCCGGTTTCCTTGTGGAGGCCCTTGTTCGTGACGCCACGTTGCACGTGATTGACATACGCTGAGGGGCCATAACAAGTACAAAAATATATGCGGCGACGCATTTTAATATTTGTTTTTTTAAGGGTGCGAAGAATTGAAATAATAGAGTGGGGTAAGGGGGTACAATAAGGATGCCGTGTTGTTGTTTTCATAAGTCCCTTAACCACGTGCTTCCGATACCATTCCTTTACGTGAAATGTGTCACATCCTTTCTAGCCAGAGCTTTACATGGTTATAAAATTGTGCCATTTTCGTTCGTTTGTTTTTGGTTTTTCTTTTCTTTTTTTTTGGTTTTGTGTGGAGGGGAGGGGGGCATGGGGCTAAGACTATTCTAGGATTAGTTATTATCAATTTGTCATTTTCTATTTATTTAGTCATTGTACATTTTTTTTGGGAGACCAATCATTTTTTAACAAATTTTTAAAAGAAAGATGTATGGTATTGTGTTTTTTTACACCATGAGGAAATCTATCATAACTCAGTTGTCAAACTAGTAGTGAGGGCAACTATTTCTGGCTGTTATAGGCGAATGCAGGTTGACTCATCACCGTTATTGAAGGAAAACCACACCACCTAGAACCCGTTGGTGGTCCGTAAGGGGGCAGGCTTTCACTCCTAAAAGATGCCTCTAGGTCTTGGGTCGTTAACCTATTTCCTTACGTCTAAGGAAGATGAACTCTTAGCCAAGCAGAAGCAGTTTTAGGGCATACTTCAGGTCCAAATGCATGATATTGTTAATCACTATAATCATAAAGTTAATATAAATAATATATAAATATATGAATTTAAAAATTTTCAATATTGACTATGACGATGTTTTTAAAAGGATAGTGATAGAAAAGGTTATTAATTTAATTGTTAAAATATTAATTTAAGAATATATATATATATATATATATATATATATATATATATATATATATATATATATATATATATTTTAAATATAATTTTATTTTTTTAAATGATGTTTTTAAAAGAATAGTAATAGAAAAGGCTATTAATTTAATTGTTAAAATATTAATTTAAGAATATATATATATAGATATATATCATAATTTACTTGTCAAATTAGTAATGAGGATAATTATTATTGGATATTATTTGGAAATGCAAACTTACTTGTGACTATTATTCAAAGAAAATCACACCACTTAGAATTAGGGGAATGCTTTCACTCCTATATATATATGTCTTAGATAGTTAACCTCTATCCTTATGTCTAAGAAAAATGAAACTCTTAACCAAACAAAAATAATTTTAAAGCATACTCCAAATATATATATATATATATATATATATATATATATATATGTTAATTTTCTTAATCATTAAAAAAAATCACCAATATAAAAATAAATAAATAAATAAAATTCAAAACTTAATTTTATAAAAAGCAGCACATTTAAAAAAAAAAATCAACGAAACTCAATTTGGAAAAATGTGTTCCATCAATACTTTTAAACCTCATACATATATATAATTTAATTACATTTCATATTCATTTTAACTTTTTATATTTAATAAAATTAAATTACTTATAATTTATAAATAAATATAGAATGATTCATTCTAAATACATAATTATATTTAAAAATTAAAACCTTAATAGATGATTTGTATAATTTAATATACCCAAGTAATCCAACATTCCATGATCAAATGATAAAATTGCTTTAATCACCAAAATCTTCCATTAAGAAATTTAAAATAAGAATATTGTATTGAAATATATATAAAAAAATTATATTAATATATTAAAATTTTAAATTAATAAATAAATAAATAAATATTATTTAATTATATATGGATAGTTTAATGGATATTATGAAATATTATGTAAATTATAAAATTTAAGATTAAAAATAGTATGTAAGTTAAATAAATAAATAAATAATTCTAAACATATATAAAAATGTTTAATTCATTTTCAAAATATTTTCAGATTTATTATTATTAATAAAATATCTAAGTAAATTTTTAAAATAAATGAAATTTTAATATTTAATTGATTTATATTAAAATTTTAAAGTAAAATTGAGATCAAACTTATAATTTTATATTTTATTAATAATTATATATATATATATATATATATATATATATATATATATATATATATATATATATATATATATTTCATCAAAATTATGAATAATAATGAGTTTAATTGTTATTTAAGAACATAACTTTAATGAAAATAGTTTAAATAATAATTGTAAAATACATTAGCATTTTTCTAAATATTATTCACGTTAAAACCTCTCTTAAACTTTTTGAATAAATTATAAAATTGAATTGATATTCTTAAAATATAACGAAATAGATTCGGATACTCTAAAGAAAATGATGTCCTTAAAAGTGGCAATGGGACATCACAATTCACTCACACATATCCAACAATGAGAACCTCAAATTACCACGTTAGAGGACAACTAAATGCTAGCTAAATAAGGCAAAAGGAATGCGAGAATGCATGCAAAATATTTGCTCGCTAACTCAATGCTAGCTACGCAAGACAAGGGAATGCATGAAAAGGAGTTTTTAGGGGAGATTTAGAAAATTGTTGTCTAACTCGTCCTCAAAGCATTTTAGGTAAGGATTTGAATGAATTTTTGGTTTTTTGGTTTTCTAATTTAAAATTTGAAAAAAAAAAATTGAATTCATTTTGTGAGGGAAAGGGAAATCTTTGCTTTATTATCTTTTTCATTTTATGTTTCCATTCGATATATTTAGCCGAGATATTTTAAATTTAAAAAGTGTTGAGTGTTTGGGAAAAAAACATTTTATATTTTCGATTCAGAATATTACAATATTTCATTGGTTTGTCATCACTTCATTATCTTTCTCTCCTTAAGCTCTTAAGAAAAGATTAAAAGAATAAATGGCACCTTGACATCAATCAAACTGTGAGGGGGCTTGTCATGTTGATTACATGGCACGCACTATTAGAGCTCCTTGATATCCATTTCTAACTAACAAACACAACAAGCTCCTAAGATTTCCAAAATTCATTAGTAACAAAATAAATTACCTATTTATTTTAACAATTCTTAGGTAATAAGAAGGGACCAAACATTTCTTCTATTCCACCATTTATATACATAATTGACATTGAAACATATATTTCCATCATTTGTTTGCATAATACACACTAAAACATGTATTGTTTCATGGCAAAAGCTTTCAACCTTTGTCTCTTTCTAAATAGCAGATAGTGTATTTGACACAAATACAATCCATTATAATAAATATTTATTACTCCCTGTCAACCTCAAACTTTTGGAGTGCATAAAATACCTCATGGAAGCCTCCTAACAACCCCAGAAAGGCATAAGCCATTTTCTCAACCTTAGCATAACCCACTTATTCAAGGAGCCTAATAACATCATGAAAATTGCATAATAACAAAAAGGAAGATGTTAGTGTAGATTTAAGATCAAATTTTCAACAAAAGTACTCTAATGAACCATTTTATGAACTTAATTTAAATTATGTAAATTACAAGTTATCTTAATTCTTTTGTGAATGTTTGAAAAGAGAAAAGAATGTCATTAGATCGACACCTACTTGATGTCAACTAGCTATTTTGTAAAGGAGTTAATGCTATGCCATTAATGTACTATATCTTTCTACTAAATACTATAACTAGACACTATGAAGGTGTCTTGAGGCTATTAATATTCTATCAATAAGATTTATCTTCTTGGATGGCAAGAAAGGAATCATCAATGCAATGACTATTAACAAGTGTTGGAAACCATGTGAACCTGTGATCTAAACAATGTAAACTTTGAAACAGGAACGAAAACAAGTATCTGCTTTTTTTAGTTAGCAAAAAATCGTCTAATTTCGAGAAGTGTTGGTTTAGAATACTCTTAACTTTTTTTAACAAATTTTTAACACATTAAATTTTCTTATGTCCCAAGTATAAACATTATTTTTAAAATGTTAGTGATTTTTATGTTGATTTTGAAAAGTGTTGATGTCAGCATCATGCCATTTTTTTAGAGGACTTATTTTTTACTTCAATTTTTCTAATCTATTAAATGTTAATAATTATTAAATTTAACAATTTTTGAGGTACTCGTCTTCTTCCTCTTCACTTACATATTTTTTTAAGTGTTTTCCAAGTTTTTTTTTTCATTTTTCTTTTAAATTGTTTTTTATAGTGAGATATTTGATTTTTTGCAGTGTCAAAAAAATAAAAAAGTCAAAATTTTAAAGTTTCAATCTTCTATCTAATTATATATTGTTAAATAATATTTCAATGCACATGAAATAATTGTCACTAAAAAAACAAGAATTTTTAACAGTTTACATTAAAAAAAACACACACACACACACATTTTGAATATAGATATAACTGAAAAATTACACATTTTGAGTCATTTTTGCTAAAAGTGACATGTCAAATAAACCATTTTTATAGGAAAAATTAACAAAAAAAGTATAAAAATTAGCAATTTTTGTGAATTTTATGTCAAAAGATAATAATCATTACATTTTTCTTCAAAACATAAATAATTCACATAAAAATGAAGTGAAAATGATCCAGGAGGATCTAGACAACCCAAGAAGCATTATGAAGATATACTCATGTCAATCCTAGGTTGAGGATGTCTTTATTTTTAATTAAACGTGCTCATATATTTGTAAAATAGAAATTGAAATGTTGAGAGGATTTTTCCTCAACAATTCAAAAATTCAATTTCTAAATTCATATTGAAGTTGATAGATTATTCTCATCCTTAAGGTTTTATTCTCATCTCTAAGGTTTTGGGATAAGGCCCTTGAAAGTAGAGATTGAGATATTTCCTCCATAGAAATCTCATGAGAAAATTTTAAGGGATATGAGAATTATTTCCTCCATAAAATCAGAGATAAGGAGATATTTCCTCCTTAGTTTTGGGCTCTTAAGAGCTATATATAATACCATTCTATGTACAGGGAAGGTAAGGAGAAAGAGAGTAAGGAGAGATTTTGAGTGCTTGGAAAAGTCATTTTCGAGCAAAGCTTGGATAGCTCATAAGTCTTTCAGAGTATGGATGTATAGTTGAGAGTTCTCGGCTGGCCACCTTGATGTAAAAGTCGATGTACATTTATCTCTATTCAGAAAGACAATAGATCGATTTGTCCTGTTGGAGACGAATCCGGAGAGGTAGGCCAGTGGAGGGGGTGAACTCCGTTATTAATTGTGTTGTTCTCTTTCTTGTGAATGTTTTCTTATGTTATTGAACATATTTTATTAAAGCATTCAATTAAATGATTTCGTTAATAATTTTTCCATATACATGTTTTCAAGTTTAATCTGAGTTAGAACTAAAAGTTCAATTTCAGATCAAGTTTGGTATCAGAGCCTATTCATTATCTGGTTTAGTGGGTACATCTTCTAGTTTCAGATCAGGCAAGCAGAAGAAGGAGAAGGTAAATCATTTTGATTCAAAATGTCATCTCTTGATTCCTTTCTTCAACAAAATTGGAAAACTTTCTTAACCATGCAAGAAATGGTAGAAGAAATGTATAAGGATTTTCAGTTGCTTAAGCAGATAAATGAATTGGAAGAGAGTAATTCAACACTTCGAGAGGAGAATCTCAAGCTAAAAAGATTGCCCAAAGCCACAAAGGACAGAGATGTTTTGAAAGAGCCATTGAAGGATTCTTTCTATCATCCATGTGAGAAATGTAGTTCTCATGGAGCATCATCTTCTACTTCGTCATCGACAAAGAATCAAGAAGATAATCAAGTGTCTAAGGAGGTACGAAGAATTTCATTTTCTATACCTTCTAATAATGATGTTAATGATGCATCGTTTGCAAATTTTGAAAATCATACCAAGGGGATTGGTATGAAATTGTTGACCAAGATGGGATGTGATTGAAGGGACCTTGGGGTTAATGGTCAACGTATCATTAATCCTATTGAGGTGAAGAGTCAACCTCATAAGGCAAGATTGGGCTATACAGAAATTGGATAGAGTTCCAAATCTGCACAGGCAAGAAAGTCGAATCATGGTGGTAATGGTGATGGAAAGCAGTCGCCACGAAGAGATAAGCACTTCAAGAGAAGAGCTAAATCTTGTTCTCCTGATCAATGTTTGAAATCATTTCTGCCAAGGAATCGGCAAGTGCATTTTTGTGTTCATTATGGAAGAAATAGGCACCAGAAGGAGAATTGTTGGGATCTATATCTAGAGCTTCGACACAAGTAGAATAAACATTTCTCGCAAACATATCTTCCGAAGTTGCTAAAGGAACCTGCAACAAAAGCACAAGCAAACAGTATTCATGATGAAACAAAGCCAATCAAATAAAATCCATTCACCTGTTTGGGTAAGCAATGGATATCATTTCTCCTTAATTAAAAAAAAAATCTTCTCATATTTTTTTATGCATGAAAAGGCTATTGAAACTATGCTATTATAAATATATCAAAGGAACAATATGAATTGTGATGATGAGATGGAACAAAGTCCTTTTCAAATTCGATCCTTAACAGATTGCACGTTGTAATTCTTGGTATCATTTTTTTGTTGTTGAATCATTGATTGTTGAATTCGATGAATAAAATTTTATATGACTCTGCTAATGATATAACAACTTTGATGATTTCTATTTGGGAACGATGAGAATTGGGATAACGCTCACATTGTTGTACAGTTGGAATTATCTTCAAGCTATCCTGCATCAGATATTCAGAGGCAGAATGGACATAGCTTATATTTGAAAAAATTTGATGCTGATGGGCACCCTCGGTGGACAGGCACTGTGTGGACTGCAAGCGCTCATATTATTATGGCAGTTATTGGCTCTAGAGTTTTGTCACTAGTATGGTCTATGGCTCAATTGGGATGGATCGATGGACCTATAATTTTGATTTCTACCATGCTTGTAGATGCAGTAATCGTGTATCCAATTGCAGTTCCGTATAAATTTCTATATTGGACATCTGTAGTAGTCAGCAAGAAAAGTCGATGCATATAAGATTGTAAAAGAAAATGCAATTAAAAAAAAAACGACCTATGATCCACGTAAAACAGCGGCTTCCACCATGATAAGATCGTCTATTAAGGTGGGATCGACTTTCATCCTTTTATGGCGGCTGATACAAATATCTGACCATAAACAACACAGATGGCACAGTTATATTGCCTTTTCGAAGATTTGGAAGCAATTTCTTCGGATCCGCTGCTGAAATTGACCAAGGTTCCACGATTTCATCAACAGAATGAAGATTCCATGGCATGATCAACGGTATGTCCAGATGCAGAACTCCGTAAATGTTGGAAACCGATCCAAAAGGTAGGACACATCCATGAGGAAGCTCAGACATTCTTGTGAAAAATATAGTTTGTCGATTGCATGGAATAAGAATTGGAGCCTTGGGCCGATATAATGCACCTGCAACTGTTTCAAACGTGGTATATAATGATATTTATCTTATTGATACAATCACTATACTACGTATTAAATCATGGTAGGGGGGTTATGGTTATGCCCAGAGCAAGGCCTTCTTGGCAGCTTGGAGAGAAGTTTGCGCTACAACATCACCTTCTGTTTTTCTCATTCCATAAGGAAAGGCATACATTGTCAACCCTATCAAATTCAATAGTCCTTGTAAGGCTCGTGGTTTGACTGTTCAAATTTCAAGGATGGAAATTTCCCCAAGCGATCCATTGAAGCTTGGGAACACGACGTCAAAGAACAAAAACTCATGGTTTCATTTCTCCAATATGCAAGAATCGTTTCCGAGGATGTCACTGTGCGAAGAGTCAATGTCGAAATCGACAATGCCCATGCTTTGCTGCTAGCCATGAATGTGATCCAGATGTTTATCGAAATTTTTGGGTTGGTTATGGCACTTTAGGTGGTCCACCACAAAGAGGTGATAACTATGAATGCAGAAATATGAAGCTTCTCCTGAAGCAGCAATCGCGACTTCTCGATAGCACACAACTTATTGAATGGTCTAAAGACCTGTTCTAAGATAGCAGAATATATATCCATCGCAATGAGTCCATAATGCAGTGGGCAGCTGGAGATGGGCCAAATCTGCAGTCTGATGGAAATGGGAAGGCTGACTGTAGTGATTCTATGGGAATAGAGGCTCGAACACGAACAAGATTATGTGTAGAAGGAGTAGTTGACAGTTGAAATATTTGGGCCAATGATTTGGCTGCTTCATTGACTTCTTTGGAAGGCTTTGAAAGCATAGTTGGGAAATATAAACTAGTTGTCTCTACTTCCTGCTCCCTCTTGCACACGGTTGTGGATTTGGAAAATGAAACAAAACTTGACAGTGAAATCAAGTCTTGGTTAGCTTTTGCTAAACAAAAGCTTATTGAAGTGGATGCCTTAGCCAAGGCATTGGCTGGTCAAGAAGATGAGGCATTATTTGCGGCCAACACATTTGCATAGGCCTCAAGGAGGGAATCTCTGAGAGTGACAAATGAGGCAGTTCAAAAATTTGCTGCAGCGTTGAAGACTTCTGACCATCGACGAGCTATGCCAGTAAACATTCGTCTTGAGAAACAATAGAAAAAGTCGAATCTTCCAATTCTTCCCACGACAACAACATTTGTTGTGGCTCTCGAGACTGTGGCCAAGGAACTGAGGACTTTGATATGGAAGCAGATGGTAGCTGCCAGAGTGAAATTGATTCCCAACAACACTTTCTCGTACTATGATCAGGTTCTCAACATGACTGCCATGCTTGGAGTTGTTCCTCCTAGGTATGGCTTTGTTTGCGGTGAGATTGGATTCGACACCTACTTTTCCATGGCTCGAGGAAATGCCACACTCCCTGCAATGGAGATGATCAAGTGGTTTGACACCAACTACCACTACATTGTTCCATAGTTGGGCCCGAAGATCAAATTTGCTTACTCGTCACACAAGGCAGTAGTATAATACAAGGAGGCTAAAGAGTTGGGCATTGATATTGTGCCTGTGCTTGTAGGACCCATGTCATACTTACTATTGTCTAAGCCCAAAAAAGGCGTGGTAAAGACCTTCAATCTTCTTGCTCTTCTTGATTCAATCCTTCCAATTTACAAGCAAGTTGTGTCTAAGTTGAAGGCAACTGGTGCAACATGGGTTCAATTCGATGAACCATCTCTTGTAATGGATCTTGAGGCTCATTAGTTAGAATCCTTTTCGAAGGCATATTCTTACTTGGAAGCATCATCTCTCGGTGTTAATCTTCTTGTAGAAACTTACTTTGTTGATATCCCTGTTGAGAATTACAAGACCATTACTAGCTTGAAGGGTATCTCTGCTATTGGGTTCAATCTTATCCATGGAACAAAGACTCATTAAAGAGATTGGTTTCCCTGCTGACAAAACCTTGTTTGTAGAAGTTGTGCCTGATAGTCTTAAGGAAGCATCTCCATCTCAAGTTGCCGCAGCTGCTACACTGGTTGTAGCATTTATGGATACACTTAACACAGTCCTTAAGACTTTTGAACAGGGAAAAAGTTGGAAGAACACATCAGGCTTCCTAGTTTCACTTCTTTTTGGCCTTGGACCTTTCATTAGAGGTCTTATTCTTGTAACATTTGCAAGCTCGGTCAAGGTGCAACATTCAAAGCATGTTATGGAGAAGGGAGAATCAATGCAGAAGTCCAACATCGATTCCAACAAGGTAGCATGCAAGATTACATCAAATGCAAACAAAATTGTTCCCAAGATTCATAGGAAGAATTGACTTCATTCAGAATCGACTTCAATTTTTAAAATACTTTTAGAGGACTAAAAGTTTTTTTTAATGGGGAGTTTTGATCCAGGAGGATCTAGACAACCCAAGGAGCATTATGAAGATATACTCATGTCAATCCTAGGTTGAGGATGTCTTTATTTTTAATTTGATGTGTTCATATATTTTTAAAATAGAAATTGAAATGTTGAGAGGATTTTTCCTCAACAATTCAAAAATTCAATTTCTAAATTCATATTGAAGTTGATAGATTATTCTCATCCCTAAGGTTTTGGGATAAGGCCCTTGAAAGTAGAGATTGAAATATTTCCTCCATAGAAATCTCATGAGAAAATTTTAAAGGATATGAGAATTATTTCCTCCTTAAAATCAGAGATAAGAAGATATTTCCTCCTTAGTTTTGGGCTCTTAAGAGCTATATAATACCATTCTATGTACAAGGAAGGTAAGGAGAAAGAGAGTAAGGAGAGAATTTGAGTGCTTGGAAAAGTCATTTTTTAGCAGAGCTTGGATAGCTCATAAGTCTTTCATAGTATGGATGTATAGTTGATAGTTCTCGGTTGGCCACCTTGATGTAAAAGTCGATGTACATTTATCTCTATTCAGAAAGGCAATAGATCGATTCGTCTTGTTGGAGACGAATCTGAAGAGGTAGCCCAGTGGAGGGGGTGAACTCTGTTATCAATTGTGTTGTTCTCTTTCTTGTGAATGTTTTCTTATGTTATTGAGCATATTTTATTAAAGCATTCAATTAAATGATTTTGTTAATAATTTTTCCATATACATGTTTTAAAGTTTAATCTGAGTTATAACTAAAAGTTCAATTTCAGATCAGAAAATTACATTATACAAATACTAAACATATAATAACAACAATTGAATACTTATTTATTCTCATAAAATGTCAAAGTCAAAACATTACAATTATAACTTATTAATAGTTACAAAAAATGAGCTTCATTTGGAAGCTTAACTACAACTTAATCAATAATATCACGTAACCCAAACTCTTCATCTTCAAGAGTTCATTATTGTCCTCTTCCACAATATTTTCATTATTTCCTTCAGTTTCATCATTTTCCTCTTCTGATGGATCTTTGATGTCAGCGAATGTCCCAAAGTATGTCTTTCCAATCATTCCATATAATCGTGGTTGAGGTTCCTTAGCTTTTTTTGCCACACGAGATTCATTAAAATCCCCTTTTCTCAAACCAACTTTTTGCATTGCATCTGGAAGAAATTGAAGAGCATTAATTATTTGATGAATAAATTTTCATTGTACTGGGTTTTTCAATGGAAATTCAATTTCTTCCTTTTTGTAAGCAACATGTTGGTGTTGTATCTAATCATCAAGTACAAAAGAAAAAAATTAGTAAATTAGTATAAACACAAAAAAATTAAAAAAGAAGATAGTGAAATTCATTTTTATATAATAAAACTTACCTAAGCCTGAAAGTAAATCCAAAACCCGATATCCTTCATTGTAACATAAATCTAAAAGATAGTTAATCAATGAATGTGATTTTTGATATATGTTAACTATCTCCCCTTTTGCTTCTTTCTCTTCATATATTAGTTTTTTTACAATAGCATCATGGACTAGTACTTGGCTATGACTCTTTCCATCTACTTGATTGAAAAGAATAGGCTTATAGCTATCATCCTTTGTCCAACTTTCAACATGAATGAACTCACAGTCACTTATAATTGGTTGATTTCTGCCACAAATAAGCTTTGACTTTTGTCTGTAACATGAAATAGTAAAAGTTCAATTAACTTGTACACAAATGATTTTTTTAACATTAATCAAACATACAATTTCAAAGTCACCATGTAAGTTACATCCTTGACTTTGCTTTTCCCTTGAAGCTTGATAATAACAACCCCAATTGTGTGTCTGAATGAAATGTCACAAATCTCCAAAATGGCGATGTTGTGACTTCGAGAAATCCCACAACCACTTTACTAAATGCTTGATAAGTATAAGGGTCACTATCATATTCAATGTTTGGGATATTGAAACCATGAGGAATATCTGCAATAACTAGGGAATAATCCCTTTTAGGTATGAGTTTTGTAATGTCATCACAATCACCTAATATTATTTGATATTGGATAGTGTGGAGCCCATTCCAAATGAAATGATTAATACTGGGATCAAGGTCAACATCACTAAGACGTTGTTTTCTCATCTTTTCCATTTTATTTTTTTCAATAAAGCTTCTGAAACTATCAGGTGCTCCATTTGCATCATTCTTCATCTTTAATAAAATAAAGAACTATATGTATAAGTTATAAAATAAAAATAATATACATATGAATAGAAATGAATGTATGAATGAACATATATTTTTAAATGCAAGATAAAAATATTTTAGCACTGATGTAGAACTTGAATCTGGGTAGTTGCATACAACATCATCCCAACTATCTTCATTCAACGATTTAACCATTTGTTCTTGTATTCTCATATAAACCTTGTGACTGAATAAATAAAGTAAACAATGTTAATATAGTGATATTTATAAAAAATAATACCAACAACAATATATTATATATAACAGAAACTTATAATCCAGAAATAAGTAAAAATAACAAACTTAATTTAGAAATTCCTTAGACATTTCCTCCAATGATAATTCTCCTAATTTTACACGAGATAATATTGTTTTGACTAGTTTTTCATCCTTCACTCCTTGCATCGATCTACAAGGTGTGATAGTCATATCTTATGGAAGGAGCTTCATTTCAGGACCTTATCTACTACTAGTACATATCAATGGTTCAGACTTTTTGACCTTCTAACTTTTGATGCCAACGTTCTCCCACAACTCAAAAATATGATCAATCAATGCCCATATCTCTCCAGTTCTAAATGCCAATTGGAAAATGTTATCCATACCTCTGAATATTTCATAATTTACTTTTCCACATTTTGAACTTATTTTTTCTTCAATTTGATAACCGATTTCCTTACAACATTTGTTCTGAAATGAATGATCAACCTTTGTCTTATCCCCACCACATTTTTCTTCAAATTCACTATGAATAAATCTGACCCTTAGGATGAAAGTCATAGACATCCTATACTCATTATCTGAATTATGATCCCATGCCAATAAATTTTCTTCTGTATCTACTAAACCAACATAAATGATACATTCCATTATTTCAAAATGCGAATATTGGGATATTCCTCCATAAATTTTCATTGAGCTTCTATGGAATGGTTTCCCCCAAGTACATAATATATGTATTCAAAACATTTTAACTTGTCAAATGATTCTTTGTTAGGAAACTGACCTGGATCAACAAGAAGAACATAATCAACCACATGTGTAAAAGGGTTGTACCTCATCATTTTTTTCAAATTGTGAACATGCAAGTGGTGTGGCTTTCTAACTTGATATTCAAATTGTCCTTCATCTGGCTTGTAGAATTGAATGACATTAAGTTGAAATGACCAACCACCCGAAATTAAATTTGTCTTCGCCAAATGATGTCGAATGGATTTTTTTTTTGTTTTAATAACACCATTCTCTAATTTAGCTCCTCATGTAATGATTTCCCTGCTTCTTTTTGAGTTTTCAATAGGACTGTTAACACTGGAAAATCGCACAGCAGAAGACGACATCAATTAATGTCGAGCCTAAGGATTTATAGGGCAGGAACACATTATGGAATCAAGAAGTATTTAAAATCTCTAAGGTTTTGAGAAAATCAGATTTGAACTAGTCATAAATAATGAATTGCACGCTTGTACTTTGAGAAGAGTGCCTTCTGCATGCCTTTTTTCCCGATAAGCGCGCATTCCTGGAAATGGAAAAAAGTCGCTTTCCGATACCACACCAAGCAAAGGACTCCTTATGTGAAATCCGCCTAAGGACAGCCACCAGTGCCTCCTTAGACACTATGTGAGCACACAAAGAATATTTGAGCACACAATGGAATCACACCTCTCCCTTGGGTCACTATCCATCATGTACCAAGGGAGGGAAGGAGGATTTGAAACTCACCTATATAAAGCCCCCAAGAGATGAAGAAATGGTGATCACATTGTTATGCTGGCCAAAGTTTCCCAAGCAACACCAGCAGTGTGTGTGACCCAGAGCTGGAGCTAAAGAGGACTCGTTAGTTGGCCACCGAACATCTTAGTCCACCACAACAGAGAGAGAGAGGGAGACTGCATCAGAGGCAAAGCTTGGAAGGCAACATCCTTGCATCGGGACGTAGAGCCATTGCCTAGGGGTCCTTTGGCAAGTGGGTAAAATTTCTTCTCCATTTCAAACGTTTAATAAGAAGAGGCCATTGAGCCATCATTTGCATTATTATCGTTTTGAATCTCTATATAGCTCCTGTATATTTTTGTTTTAGTTTTAGTTTAACCAAAGCATAGTTTAGCATACTATTTCCACTAAGTTTTATGCTTTTGAGCTCCCCCACTTTCTGCCTGTTACCAATAGTTTAAAGAGTAGACCACACTCTTCAAGCTGGTGCGATTTTGTACACCCATGCGACTAATCCACCACAACAGGATTGGAAACTCCACTGACATGTTCCAATTTTATGTGTTTGTGCCATATTTTGCAGGAGACCCTTTATCTATGCTAGAGTGGAGCTGACAGTCCTCTGACCCATCTTGCAGTCCCTAGAATCACTGAGGTGATAGACTGAAGAAGGACGCTCCTAGTCTTTTTACTTGCAGGATTTTTGTGCGCAGTTTTTCCTCATAGAGGCGCATTGCGCGCGTTCAGGACTGACCTGCGTGTAGGAAGGCGCACATGCAAGGTTTTTTGCATGCAAATTGCAAACTGAGTTTTTTTTTTTTTCCTCATATTCTGCATTTTATGCTTGTAAGTGTGTTGGGAAGCCCCTAACGTATCTGCCAGCACTTGTGTTGATACCCCACAGCTTCTGAGAACTCATTTCTTGCTGCTTTCTGTAGGCATAGAGTTAGTTTTGATTTAAGTTGGTCTTTGCAAAAAGTGTTCACATAGTTTAAGTAGGGGGGAAATTAACCATTGCTTACCGAACAATTTCTGTTTTTTCAAATTTTGGTATGCACACTTAGTTTAACTAGTCCGAGTAAGTGGCCCAAGACCACACATGCATAAGCTAGTGTAGAAATTGTTTAGTTTAAATTCAATTTTTGCATCTAGGAAATTGTGGGACTAGGATTGAATCGCCAATTAGAGCAAGTAATATCTGCTGTATTTTCACCATTTGGTGACCCTAGACAAGCATATGAACACTCTACATTCGCGATTCGCCATCTCCCTTTAGTTACTCACATAGACTAACTAGGAAGATTTGGAAGTGGCCCCTTAGTCAGATTTGAGAAAATCGGATTTGAACTAGTCATAAATAATGAATTGTGTGCTTTATCCTTTGAGAAGAGCGCCTTCTGCATGCCTTTTTTCCCGATAAGCATGCATTCCTGGAAATGGAAAAAAGTCGCTTTCCAGGACCACACCAAGCAAAGGGTAGTTACTCCTTATGTGAAAGCCACCTAAGGACAGCCACCAGCGCCTCCTTAGACACTATGTGAGCACATAAAGAATATTTGAGCACACAATGGAATCACACCTCTCCCTTGGGTCACTATCGATCATGTACCAAGGGAGGGAAGGAGGATTTGAAACTCACCTATATAAAGCCCCCAAGAGATGAAGAAATGGTGATCACATTGTTATGCTGGCCAAAGTTGCCCAAGCAACACCAGCAGTGTGTGTGATCCGGAGTTGGAGCTAAAGAGGACTCGATAGTTGGCCACCCAACATCTTAGTCCACCATAGCAGAGAGAGAGAGGGAGACTGCATCAGAGGCAGAGCTTGGAAGGCAACATCCTTGCATCGAGACCTAGAGCCATTTCCTAGGGGTCCTTTGGCAAGTGGGTAAAATTTCTTCTCCATTTCAAACGTTTAATAAGAAGAGGCCATTGAGCCATCATTTGCATTATTATCGTTTTGACTCTCTATATAGCTCTTGTATATTTGTGTTTTAGTTTTAGTTTAACCAGAGCATACTTTAGCATACTATTTCCACTAATTTTTATGCTTTTGAGCTCCCCCACTTTCTGCCTATTACCAATATTTTAAAGAGTAGACCACACTCTTTAAGCTGGTGCGATTTCGTACACCCATGCGACTAATCCACCACAACAGGATTGGCAACTCCACTGACATGTTCCAAGTTTATGTCGTTGTGCCATCTTTTGCAGGAGACCCTTTGTCTATGCTAGAGTGGAGCTGATAGTCCTCTGACCCATCTTGCAGTCCCTAGACTCACTAAGGCGATAGACTAAAGAAGGCAGCTCCTAGTATTTTTACTTGCAGGATTTTTGTGCGCAGTTTTTCCTCACAAAGGCGCATTGCGTGCATTCAGGGCTGACCTGCGTGTAGGAAGGCGCACATGTCAAGGTTTTTTGCATGCAAATTGAAAACTGAGCTTTTTTTTTTTTTTCCTCATATTCTGCATTTTTCTGCTTGTAAGTGTGCTGGGAAGCCCCTAATGTATCTGCCAGCACTTGTGTTGATACCCCACAGCTTCTGAGAACTCATTTCTTGCTGCTTTCTGTAGGCATAGAGTTAGTTTTGATTTAAGTTGGTCTTTGAAAAAAGTGTTCACATAGTTTAAGTAGGGGGGAAATTAACCATTGCTTTCCGAACAATTTCTGTTTTTGCAAATTCTGGTATGCACACTTAGTTTAACTAGTCCAAGTAAGTGGCCCAAGACCACACATGTATAAGCTAGTGTAGAAATTGTTTAGTTTAAATTCAATTTTTGCATCTAGGAAATTGTGGGACTAGGATTGAATCGCCAATTAGAGCAAGTAATCTCTGTTGTATTTGCACCATTTGGTGACCCTAGACAAGCATATGAACACTCTACATTCGTGATTCGCCATCTCCCTTTAGTTACTCACATAGACTAACTAGGAAGATTTGGAAGTGGCCCCTTAATCCGCAAATGTTTGCCATTTGAGCAAGGAACAACATCACATAGTTTAACTAGGGGACTTTTGTAAAGGATCACCGATATCCATATGTTCAAATTATGAGATTGTTCACCATACGCTCACACACGCTCACCCACTAAGCAAATAAATCCACCTAAAACTAACTTAAACCAACTCACTAAATTCTCCCCACAGGGGCCACAAAATAATTTATAGATTAATTTAGGATCAAGGGGGTAGGCATCCAATAAGCCGCCTTGATCACACTTCACATTAAAACATAGAAGTTGTGTATTTAGGCAGCTTTAAAATCCACCTATCAGCCCATGGAAAAGAAAACCCGAGCGTGGCAGAGACCCGATTCATAGGGGGTTAGGCTTAGGCGCAGTGCATGCAGTATCAGTTGGGGCTACCTGACCCGGCTGATACTTGGTACTGTTAGCTGACTACCAAGAAGCCCAAGACTCGAATGCTCACGTGGGACGGTGGTTCTTAGTGGCCAAAAACTAGGGCATCCTTTACCCTATAGGTGACGGTGCAGGCAAGCGCCAGACCCTCTACCCTTACCTTGGTGGATTCTCTTCGGCTGACTGGGGGCGTCGCCAGCTCTTACAGGATGTTGTGCCAACACTCGTAAGAAATATTCTCAAGGCCCAGTTACTTTTGAGTGTGTGAGGACGTGATAGGTCTTCTAGGATTTTGAGTATCACGCACAAACAAACAAAACCATTTTTTGCTTGATTGATCACATAGATTAAGTTAAAGAGAAAATTCATTTCATTTTTGCTTTGTTTTATGTATGTGGCCATAAATTTGTCGTGATCATAGACTCAATCCCCTCAAAAAATTTCCAAAACCTAACCTGGTAGACACCCAAATGGTTACAACGAAACCTCTTCGGTCCAGGCATCTTTTGGACCTCCCCCCATTATCGGGAGGGGTTCCAGGTCTTTCACTGTTTAGGCATCAAAGACGGAACATTGCCACAATCGTTGGTTCATCCTTTCTTGGAGCAACCTTAGTTGGGAACCCTAGTCGGTCTCCCAACACCACACCGCACACCACTCCCCTCTCGTCCCTTGGGGGGTAGAGGAGCGCATCCCATACGGGAAGCCAGTTGAATTCACAACAGGGTACGTCACAGACTAACCCTCGTTCTAACCATAACTTCGTGTCTTCACACGTTGCCATGGCATCAACCTCCTAGTCATCCTTCTTAGCGGCGTTGAATCTACCCGATTTAACCAAGCTCACCAATGACCCCATCGCACACGACCTCAATTGGCCTCCCATGCCCACGAAGCTCCCTTCGGACATACCAAAGTTTGAAGGCAAGCAAGAAGAAGACCCAGGTAATAATATAGTGACCTTTCACCTGTGATGCTCATCGAATAGCATCATTGACGATACTATTCGGTTGAGGCTATTTCAACGCACTCTTAACGGGATTGGGTGCGAAATGGTATGTGGAGCAACCTCCTACTTCACATGGAACCTTTAGCGCCCTCGCTACCACATTCCTCACATAATTTCAGTTGCCCATTCACCATGATTCGGGAATGGAATTACTGACCCATTTCAGACAATCCCCCTCCATCCATATCTCAAAGCATCTCCATGAATGGAGGCGGCGTTGCAGTTTATCCAAAGCTAAACTTGACGACCCGGTCATTTTAGATTTATTTTTGAAAAATTTGACACTGGAGATTTCAAAGGATGTGGCGCAGCGCAACCCCACATCCGAAGAAGACGCAATCAGTAAGGCCCTATAGCTTGAACTGATCTATATGCAGTTAAGATACATCTACAATATCCTGCCTAACGCCCCGCGCCTACAATCTTATTAAGAATTTCCAGGCGCGTATAACTCTGCAGATGGACTAATTGGGTCAATGACCCAAGGGTACCTAGGCAGTAGCAGTCAAATTCCTGGTTACACACATGGTTCTACCCAGAACATGTCTCAACTTGGTTTTCAAAGTCATCATATGCTGCAGCAAAATTTGACTAATGGGGCACAAACGTATCACCAAGGAAGACCTTATCCTCCCGCTGAGGGGACCTCGTACGTAAGAAGAAAGACTGATGGAAGAGCTCTCCCCCAACAGCCAGGTGCAAACACGGGACATCATTATGCTTAGTCCCATGCACACAACCCACCTACGCAAAACAATGCACAGGTGAACTTTGTGCAGTCGTCCAAAAATCAACCACACCAGTATGATCAGGAGAACTACCCTCCTAACGTGGTTAAGAAAAAGACAAAAAACAAGCCCAAAGGGAACCCTGGACAGGGGGGCAGCAACCAACGACGCCCACAGCGATCCAGGCTAGAGGTAACTCCAACCATAATCAGAACCAGGAGCCAAGTAATGCCCAAAGGCAAGGAAAAAGGCCACCTCTACGAACAAACCATCCTTGTTCAATATGTGGTGAGTACGGGCACTATACTCACCACTGTCCCGAACTCCCTGAGGTTAAAAAGCTATAGAGTAACCGAGGACAAGGAGGATCTTCCCAACAAACTGCGGTGATGCAAGAACCTTTCCCCCATTAAGGGATGATCAACACTCAGCAGCAAAACCCAAGCGATTCCGAGAAAAGCAACCATGAGATCTACATGGCTGGGGAAGAAATGTTTTTCCAAACTCGGAATCACAGCTACGACACCCCACCAGACACCAATAGGTCAGGGGCTAGTACAAGCGCGCTGACTGCACATTTAACCATTCCAAATATTCCTATGGAACTATTGCCAAAAATGGTAAAAGGGCCTAATAGGCGAGCAGGTAACTACTACAAAGAGGCCCACAATTATAGCATCGTAGATGATTTAGCTCAATCACCTGTTGTTATGTTCGCATTGGAAGTACTACAGTCGTGCCCCAAGCAACAGAAAGCCCTACTTTCCACGTTAGGCGCTATCAACCTTGCCGATACGCGCATGATGGCTTTTGACTTGGACAAAGCCACCCCTAGGCTTCCCTCCATGGTCGCCTTCCAGATACCAGTATCGGTACATAATATTATTATTCACTAATGTGTCATTGACGAGGGTACATCCACATGCATCATGTCAAAGAATGTGTGGTAGAAGTTAGGATCCCCTGAACTCAAACCTTCCGTCATCACACTTAGAGCGTACGATAGTCGTCCCTCGATCCCCATCGGCCTCTTCAAAAATGTACCGGTTTGCTTAGCCAGCAAGACGGTCCACATAGACATTGAAGTCTTGGATGCTCACTTGGATTACAATATACTCCTTGGGAAGATTTACATGTACGCCATGTCTGCCATAGCATCCTCCGTCTTCCGCATCATGATGTTCCCCTACGAGGATTGAATCATTACGGTAGACCAGTTGACGCACAGTGAAAAGCATCCCCTAACCAACACGGATGTAATTATACCCTACGTAGATACAGCCGCAGATGGTCTTTCATAGTATCAAGTATATGGTCTTGGCCAATTCAAATCATCGTCCATCCTAGGGTCATTCCTAGGAGATCCTCCCATTATCCCTGAGGTGTCGCCCAATGCCACAGGGGCCCCGGTGTGCATGATGTCCACATCAAGCGCCGAGGCGAGTCGGCACATGGACTCAAGCAGTAAAGACACTGAGGCATCGGCCATGGTAGCTTCTCTAGCCTACGTCGCCTCCCAAACCCCTTTCCTCTACCCCCCAGCTAGCTTCGTCTCCTAGCAGGTTTTGGCAACACTGGTGTTACCCAACATATCGTTGGCGTTCCTAGTTTGGTACCTCGTTCCCCCTTCTGGAATAGGAGCCACCAACGTTACTTTTGTAGGGTTAAAGCCTCTCAATCCAGAGGAGCCCCTACCCACCCAAGAATCGGTCGCAATTTCCCCCGCAAGGGAAGTTCCCATTACGAAACCGGTTATCACGGCCAAGAAAACTACAAAAAGAGGAAAGAAAGAGGTGACCCCCACCATGCAAAGGGATTCATCAGCCTGCGCTATATGTGATGTCATAGGACACCCTACCCACATATGTCCGGAGTTGGATGAATTAAAACCACTCCTCGGCTCTGAAGCAGACGTCTCGACGCCACGTTCCCGTAAAAAGGAACCCGCCTCAAAAAATACAGGCAAACTGTTGTGTACCAATCATGCATGTGCTCTCTGTGACACCTATGGGCCCTATACCCACCATTGTCTAGAGATACCACGATATAGGGATGCCTTACATGTAGTCGAGTGATCCTATCAAGAGGATCCCCCCGCCCAATCTGTGGGAGATGAACCTCATGTCGTCATGTACATGCAAGAGGAACGACACTCATCAGAAAGACAACCATTTGTCCCTCCTCCCCCCAAGCCACCATACACCAACTAGGGAAAGGGGAACCTGGTTTCCTCATCCTCTTGAGTTATCAGGCGCATCAATTATTGTAGACAGTTTGATCAAGTCTTTGACCCAAGGTCACCTAGGCAACAGTAATCTGTATCTGGGGAGTGACCATGTGTGTTGATTCTGCAGATGGCTTGATTGAGTCTTTGACCCAAGATCTCCTAGGCAGCAGTAACACCCATGACACTCAGAGATTTACCAGGTGGGTAGATTCTGCAGACGACTTGATCGGGTCTTTGACCCAAGATCTCCTAGGCAGCAGTAACTCCCATGGTACTCAAGAAGTTACCAGGTAGGTAGATTCTGCAGACGGCTTGATCAGGTCTTTCACCCAAGATCACCTAGGCTACAGTAGTACCATGCGCATCGATTCTGGAGATGGCTTGATCGGGTATTTTTCCCAAGATCACCTAGGCAACAGTAGTACCATGCACGTCGATTCTGTAGACGGTTTGATCGGGTCTTTGACCTAAGGTCACCTAGGCAGCAGTAATCTGTATTCTGGGAGATCCTGAACGGGGGGCAGTAACCGGAAATGCCCCCCCATGATCTCAGTCTGGGGGCAATCACAACTGAAATCAAAGCTAGGAGCCAAGTAACAAATCCCAAGCAAACAGAGGCGATGCCACACATTCGCACTCCCGAAAAAATTAAATTTTCGACGCCGGCAAGTATGCCCTCTCTGATATTATTTTTTGTAAAAGCTCATGCCTTTCAATAATATTTGATGAAAATAAGATGCTTTCACTTGAGGTAGTTGTTTTTTGCAAGAAGAACCCGCAAACCGTTCACAACACCGTCCACTGAAAGTTCCGAAGCAGGTATCATTCTACCCTCAACATGATAGAGTCCCAGAAAACTTTGCATATCCTAACATCATTTCTCCATCAGAAATAAACCATAGGATCCTCATACTCGACCACGTTTATCATCGCCTCACCCTGCATATGATAAACGTCTGAGTTGGTCAGTAGAGCCTCCCCTCCATGGCGCTCGTCACCCAAAGTAGACCATATATCACAACACAAGTGACACCATGGCCATACCATTTCAGTCCGGGAAGCACCTCATGCCCATCCATCTATCATGCATAAGGTCAAGTTTACCATTCAAACTCAAAACCCCCTTCCCGGATAACCGGGTTGTACAAGCAATTTGAAAGCGCACCTCGGCGCATCGCATTTGGCCCACCACACCTCCATCATCATAATCCCATATGTGACATCCTCTGCTTCATCAACCCCACACATGAGACCAACCAATGGGACCCCTACCCCCAGCAAAACACTATCCTCACACCTTCAGTGAGCGACCCTCTTTCATGTTTTGGGGTACCCATCTCTATGTTTTGTACAAACTAAACCCCATTATTTTATTCTTTTGGTAAGTGTACAAAGTCTACAAATGATTCCCTTCACCACTTCGCCCTCATATTTCATCTTTTCCCCCATGGCAGTAGTACCTCATTCCCCTTGGTCGAAGAATTTCACCCCCATGCACGCACCATCACGACATTCATAGCCGGTCCACACCCGCCCTAGAATTCCTACCGACTCTAGGGATTTTCCCTTCAGAAATAACTATGACTGTCGCCAAGCTGCTCAAGTATACTTCGACCTCGGGCCTCTAAATCCCCATCATCCGTTTTTAGTCACCTCTCACCAACATGCCTATATTAAACTCATCACATCGAGGTCCCCAACCCTTCATTTGCATTATTATCGTTTTGACTCTCTATATAGCTCCTGTATATTTGTGTTTTAGTTTTAGTTTAACTAGAGCATACTTTAGCATACTATTTCCACTAAGTTTTATGCTTTTGAGCTCCCCCACTTTCTGTCTGTTACCGATAGTTTAAAGAGTAGACCACACTCTTTAAGCTGGTGCGATTTCATACACCTGTGCGACTAATCCACCACAACAAGGACCTTCACTTTTGTTTATGATTTTTTCAGAATGAGAATTTTTTTGTTTCTTCCCCCTATTGGTTATGATATTTTCTTCATCTGAAACAATATCCTCGTTATCAACTAGAACGGAGACATTCTTGGACATTTTTGTTTTTGTTTTTTTATGGCTCTTCTCCTTTCTAACATCAATTCTAATCTGATCCTCAAATATGGCAACACATTCTTCATCTTCAACTTCAACTTCCTCATTTTGAAAAGTAACATGTCTACCTTTACTAGATTGATCCCTTTGATATAATCTTGTAGCATCATGAAGTTTTTTTTTTTGCTTCTTTCCCATATCTTCTTCTTTGTGTTCATGGAAAATGGAGATAAGATTCATAATATCTCACTCTATATAATAGATTCCCCCCAACATAATTGAAATGCCCTCAGCAAAATCTTGTAAAACAAAATATAATATTTCAATATTAACTAAGTTATTAAAAATACAATGATACAGTTTGAATAACACAAAACAGATAAGTGTAAATAAAAATACTTACAATCTTTTGTGCAATATTTTGTACATTTTGTTTTCATATCTTTGAAGAATCTTCCCCTGTGTTATACATCGACAATGTAAAAATGATATCTAAGTTTATCGTGTGACTTAGGCGGTTTTGAAAGTATATAAACATTTTTAGTATTTGGAAGAATATATAGGTCTAGTACTTTTCCCACCGGGTCATAACTTTCAACATCAAAATTCTTACTAGCATATAGATATAGTTGTAGAGTTTCATCTTCTATATCTTTCCGAAACCATGCATATTGTGAACGATTAACTTCTGTTGATTTCTTCCAATATGTAATCAACTTATTTTCTTTTGTGGTGGCATCTCCTACATCTTCAGTAATTAACTGAGGTGTAGTTTGTCCAGCAGTGATTTTTGAAGGCTCGCTTGTAGCTTTAGATGATGCAAATGTTGACTTTGGTCCAAAGAGATTGACATAAACCTTTTTTGATGTCATTTTCCTGCAAACATATATATCTACATATAAATTAGTAAATCACAAAAAAATATCTTACGTAAACAAAACAAACAAACAAACAAATTAAAAACTAAAACATGCCAAAAACATGTACATCGTCTCCAGGTCTACTGTGCATTTAGATTCATCCAAAATACGAAAATATAAAACCATTTCTTTTAAAAAAATTATATTTTTTTACATTTTTTCCGTTACAAAAACTATAAAACAGAATTTATTTATTTTTACATGCCATCTCCCCAACCCCCCAAAAAAAAAAAAATTATAATTTGGTAAGTTCCATTAATTTTTTTCTTTTTACATTTTCTCCCTGGCCTCACTAGAAAAAATATTAATTAATTTTTTATATAGGGGTCGATTCTCAAAATTGACCCCCCTGCCTCGGGCGCTGTCAGGCTTGGGCGATCGTTGCCCCATGGGCGCGTCCGCCCACAGTATAGGCGCCCTACACAATGGCCACGTGCTGCCCCCAGGCATACCCACCCACAATGTCCATGTTTTTTTTTTTTTAAATTTTAGATTAATATATATATATATATATATATATATATATATATATTCGGTTTTCTATCGTTATTTCGATGTGCCTACCAAAAAAAATTAAAGGTAAATGCTCGTAAATTTATTAGGATTTAAAATATGTACTAAGTGAGATTTGAACTTGACTCTCATTTATTTTAACAATTTACTAATTTTCAGAATAATAGAAGGGGAACTAACCTTTCAAAAGCTAGAATCTCTTGTTGACAATGTTGCTACTCTAGAAAATCGTTCCAAGCTTTTAAACAAAACCTCAGAGAAATCTTGATGTGATGTGATGTGAGAAATAGTGACAATGCTCAGAGAAATCTTGATATGATGTGAGAAATAGTGACAATGAAAGTTCTTATAAAGCAAAAATAACATCTAAATATTAAAAAAATAAAATCTATAATAAAATAAATATTATATAATTTAATTAAAAATATTTTTATTTTTATTTAATATTTATATATATAACTTTTTAATATTATTTAATAAAATAATTTTATTTTAAATTTCTTAATTAAGGATTTTACACTTTAATTAATTTCCAACTACCTTTATTGTATATGTTATTTGACTTGAGTATAAATTGGATTTAATTTTCCTTTATAGCATTAAATTATACAAATCATTTGTTAAGAGTCAAGTCCTTTAATTTTTTTTAGGGTCTTTATATTACATAAATCCATTTTATATGTTTTTTTGACTTAATTATAAATTGGATTTAATTTTCCTTTATAGCATTAAATTATAAAAGTCATGTGTTAAGAGTCCGGTCCTTAATTTTTTAATTATTTGTTCGGTATTTATGTTTAAAAAATCTCCAATAAAAAATGCAATTATGTTAATAGGGCGCATAAATACATTATCGCATTATAGTTTTAGCTTTTATTTTTACATTAATTTTTTCTTAATAATTCGATTTGGATTTACGTATGGAACACATTCATCAAAATTGGGTGGTTAATTTTTTAAAGTTTATTATAGTTTTAGCCTTTATTTTTACATTAAAATTTTTCTGAATAATTTGATTTGGATTTATGTATTGAACACTTTAATGTAAATTGGGTGGATAACTTTTTTAAAATTGGTTACATTTTATATATTTATGTTATGTGAGGGGTATTTTAAATAAATAGAGAAATGAAGTAGATAAAACGTTTATCTTTGATTCATTGTTTATATTTTTTATTATGGAAAATTATATATAACAAGTGTTATATAGTAGTTAGTACATGTCATTTAGTTTAAATATTGTTGAATTGAAGTAAAAAACAATGCAAAACAAAAATAGGACAATTACATTTAGGCAAGAAAATATGGTAGCTTTTGACATATTTATTATTTATTATCTTTGTCCATGTTACCATTGAATGCAGTCGATATAGTTGCATTGTGAATTTGGTTTGTTTCTCAAGTAACCAATTTTTATATTCCCTATATTAAATACATTATGTACTAATTATTAGATGTTTTCTTTAAGTGTTATATATCCACTTTATGTTAAGTATAAATTGAACCATCAATCTTCGTTCTATTAAAATATGGTATATTATGATATAGATGATGCCTCTTAAATTGTGGTCAATAATTTTATAATTATATGTTTTAAATAATTTTATAATTATATTTCTAATTATTTTCATCTTATAATTATGGTTAATAATCTTATGATTATTATATTTTAATTAACTATTTTATGGTTGTTATATTTTACTAATTTATGCTGTTACACGGTGTCTTGGATAGACGGTGATAGGGTGCTTTGTTAAGGCGTGCATATTATAACATAAATGATGCATCTTAATAAATTGTGGTCAATAATTTTATAATTATATGTTTTTTTATTTTCATCTTATAATTATGATTAAAAATCTTATGATTATTATATTTTAATCAGTGGTTTTATGGTTGTTATATTTTACTAATTTATATTACCTCTTGATAAATTGTGGTCATAATTTTATAATTATATGTTTTAATTATTTTCATCTTATAATTATGGTTAATAATCTTATGATTATTATATTTTAATCAACTGTTTTATGGTTATTATATTTTACTAATTTCACTGGTTCAATTCCCTACTCTGGTGGTGAATGTTCAATGTGAATATATATAATTATGGTTAATGATCTCATAATAGATTCACGTCGAAGGTTTTTAGTGCTTATAATTTCTTTAATAAGTTTTTTTATACTTATATAATAGGTAATATTATGTGAATATATAAGAATTATGGTTAATATTTTCATAATTATATGTATCTTATGACTATGGTCAATGGTCCTATGATTATTATATTTTAATTAACTATTTTATGATTGTTATTTTTTACTAATTTATATTAAAGTTTTTTCAATGCTTATAATTTATCTAATAATAAAAACTTATTTTTGTTAACTTGAGTAATATAGTAAAACTCTTACTATATTTGTATGCTTCAACTTTGACTATTTCATAAGGCCTTTTAAAATGCTTTAATGTGATATGCATAAGTTTACACTGAGTCTTCTTAAATGTTTGGTGTTGATATGGAAAATAATCTTATAATTATAATTATTAATATTATAATTGTTGTGCTTTAATTAATTTATATTAAATTTATCAAGTAGATTTCCAATGTTATAAACTCATCATTTCAAAAAGTCGTAACATGAATGCTAGAATCAACTCAATGATTTCTTATTTTAACTTCTTAACCACTTATAAAATAAAATAAAATAAAAATAGATAAATTTACCTACATCTTAAAACTTAAATGTTAAATGCTAATAAACATTAAAGGTTAATAATAAAATGAAATGTTAAATGTTAAAAATGAAATGAAAGATGTAGAATTACTATTGTACTTAATTAATTAAATAAAAGTAAAGTTAAAAAATGTTAAAAAATGAAATGAGACGGATATAAATATTACTGTAGTTAATGGAAAGTATGGCGAATAAAACTATAGTTAATTATGAAAGCATTAAAAGCATTGAAATTTAATAATAAATTATTAAAGAACCAAAAAAACAATTTAAAAATAATAATGAATAATGATTGACATAATGAGATGATAAATTGTGAAATAAAACTTTGGTTAAATAATGATACTAAATTGTTAAAGAAATAAAACAATTGAATTGAACATTAATAATCAATTAATATTAATAATCAATTAGAAAAGAGAGTTCACTGAAATAAAACTATAGTTAAATAATATTACTAAAATTTTTTATTAAAGAAGTAAAACCATCCAAATTGGAAATTAACAAGTGCTATAAAGTAGCTATTACTTGCCACTTAATTTAAATATAAAAATATTAAATGATGAAATTTTGAATATATATATTAGTTTTATAAAATATTGTGATTATAACAATAAACCATCACTAAAATGAGGCACTCAGCATTATAAAAATAGTCTTCAATAAGCAGAGAAATCATTTGATTTATTATATTGTTTTGAAATATAGTTAGTAATATATAATCATTATTAGTTATTTCTTTTAATGTTATTATTTTAAATGATCTTAAAAAGATAAATGTTCCACATTACAAAATATTTCTCAAATTTAAATTATTAAGTTATTTCTAAATTATTAATTTATTTATGTTCATCTTTTATTATTCAATTTCATTGCGACATTTTGTTAAAGATAGAAAATGTATTAATAAGATTTGACACGGTTATTTAAATTTGATTTAAAAAATAAATTTTGAATATTTGTTAAATTAAAATAAAAAATTATGAGAAGTTGCTAATTTTATTGAGTCAATTATAACATCTTTCCAAAAACTTGAACATGAAACAAATTGTTAGAACTAAAATACTTCCATAAAATAAAATTTGAATATTAATAAATACAATTGGAATATTAATAAATACAATTTGAATATTAATAAATACTATTTTATTTGATAAAATGTTAAATTTTAATTATTAATAATATTTGATTTTATATATAATTAAAGTTAAATTTTAATTAATTATTGTAACAGTTATATATAAAATAAAAGTTACATGGCACTAAAAATATATATATAATGTTACTTAACTATATTTATAATGGATAGGTTTTGTTGTGAACATTATTTACGTTTAAAGTGTTTTTGGTATTGAAATAAAATTTAGAACAATTTATAATTAGCTAAGAGCTCATATAACTTAGATTAAAAATAATAGGTTAACAACTCAAAACTAGAAACATATCATATAGAGAGAATTTTACATCATCAGAAAAATAAAAATCCACAGTAGCTTATCCCTACAACTTAGTAAATGACAATGAAATTATAGGAACATTATGGATATATATTAGAATAATTATTTATTATGTTTTGTAAATGCACTTGTAAAATGTATCTTTGAACTCATGTTTGATAATGGAAATAAAAAACTTATATTGTATTGGTTAAAAACCAAATTCATTGTGGTCAAAATTATATAATATCTAAATTATTTTGAATTGCAAATTTTAATTCTCCTTGCTCTTGCTTAAGTTGCAATATTTGCAAATTACTCTCATACATTAAAAATCAATAAGGTGAATTTCTTTTTTCATAGTAAAAATATATTGTGACTTTGTGTTCTTTTACAATTTTATATTTAATTTTTTTATAAATTAAAAAATATGATTTTTTTTTTTTAATTTTTAATTTAATATATATATATATATATATATATATATATATATATATATATATAATTGTATTTACATTGATAAATAAATTATTTTATATTATTAATTAATTTTATATTTTTTATTTAATATAATAATTATGTTATTAAATTTTTAATATGTGAATTTGCAAATAAAATAATACAATTTCAAAGCATTATCAGTTTATACTTTCTGTCCACTATTTTAAAATATCTATCAATCTATATAGCGTGAAAGATAGAGAGCCGAAAGAATGTTTGGGCACGAGGAAGACAGGAAAAGAAGAGTAGTATATTGTGATTATAAATGTGACAGGCGACAGTGCCAACACAAACAAACAAATATTACCCATTTTCCAAAACAACTTATATTTATTGATTTATCACAACACGCAGAGAGTAGTGTGAAGCATTAATACGCATTTAGTTCATACAGCGAATACCACTGCTGTAACAAATAAAATAATAAAAACTTTCGTACGTACCACTAGTGTTTATAGTTTCGTCGACGTGAATCTCAATAGAGTTTGCAATAAGAAGTGAAACTTATAAACCAATTAGAAACCAGAAAAATAAATTTAAATAATAAAAATAAATATAGCTAAAGTTAAATTATGCAATAAGTATATTTTTTTTAAAATTGCAAGTAAATTAATGTCTACATCATAAGAAACCTAATGCGTAATATTTGTTGGCGGCAGGTATAATAATCAATTAATAAAAAGCGAACACAATTTGAAATTAATAATGAATAAAAATTAGTAACTATATTTAAAAATAAAATCCAAATGCCATTAACATAACATGACTTACTCACAAGTGTCAACATTAGGATGAAGATCAGTGCAAAAAAAGGGATCAAAATCAAGTTTGATACCAACATTAACCTGTCGTACCATCCATCGACAATAAGAAGTTGAAGTTACCAGCCAACTACATCCAAGAAAAATAGATTTAAAAATTTTAAATAAATAAATAATAAAATCTATTAAAATTTAGTTATAGTAAAATGATAAAAAAGATTTACTTATAAATAAATAATGTCAAATCACAACTAAAACTGGTGTATTAGGTATAATAAAAAAATTGAATATATATAGTGGGTCTAATGGTTAAGAGTATGTGTTTTTTCTTAAGAGGTCATAGGTTCAAAACTATAGAGACAAACTATATATGCCTTGCTAAACTAGCAATGTCCCTTGTCCCATTTTATTAAACTTATAAAAATGTAAAGTTAATGTGAATAGAAAATTTCATTTTCAAATTCATTATTTATGATTCATGATTATATATATATATAATTAAAAAGAAAAATTATAATAATAAAATTATTTTTTTAATTAATAATATTATTAAATTAATATTTTAATATTTATTTTTTAAAATTTTATTTTATTAAACTTATGACATAACAGTTATAGTGGTAGCACTTAAACATTCACTTGAATACAAGACAAAACTAGTTGTGGATTCTATGTATATAAAAACTTCAAAACTCTAGAATTCTTTTAGAAAATAAAAAGAGTTTTTCCTTCACAAAAAAATATATTTAACCTTAACCTACCCATTTAAAGTAGAGAAGCTATCCTTTATTATAATAAAAAATTACAAATCTTGGCCTTTCAACTAAAGATCTTACTTTAAAAAACTACGAATCAAACTCTTTTAACTGAAGATACTAATAACTGATAACAACAATAATTACACCTTAAAATTATACTTATTTTCTGAAAAATCAAGATGAAAACTTCATTGAATTTTAAATTCATAAAAAAGAATTTTAAATTCATAAAAAAGAAATCACTCCAATATTAACATGATTTTCCCTAACTATCATTTATATTTAAAATGTTTACTCAAAATATATTAAAATGTGTCGCTCCATATTTGAATTCTGATGTCTCTCGGGCGCATGTCCATCACGTGAAAAGGGCCTCACCATGACACGTAAGGTAGGGGCCGCCACCATACGTGGTGGCGTCACATGGAAATCTATTATATTCAAATCAGGGGCCCACTAATGTGGGGTCCTCATGTACTGAACATTGATGGTGTGAGTTGGCCACGTGAAGGCACAACACACCAATTCATACATCACGTGATATTGCCACCCTTTCACGGAAGCATCCGGAGGACCCCATAAAATAAGTTGTTCGTTACTCTTAGGAAAATGAACTCTTCATTCTGAAATTGAGGACCTCTAAATAATTCTCCTCCCCGATCCCTATTAAGCACGATCTCTCTCTTAACATTATAAAAATTAAAGGTTGTCTCTATGTAATTGCCCTCCTTGTTCTTTAAAACATCCCAAGATGGTCAGTGAGCATTGCACATTTTTTAAGGAACATGGCAGAGAACATTCTATATCCTATTGGATGGCCTTAGGGATGTTTGGGGAACAACAATGGAAGATGGAGGATCAAAACCTAAAGTTTATCCTTATTAGCCTATGGACTCTGGCAATACATGTTCACTTATAATTGGACACTATTTTTTTATTAGTTTGCCATTACAAGGTTTTTTTTAATGGATGTCTCCCACTTCCATAAACACTTAGCTTGGGTGTCCGTGTTTTTTCATAAAATAAGTTGTTAATGGGTTGTTTTGGGTTATAGTCTTTCTTAAAAAATTGTGAAGGAAGATAGAATATGTCTAAAAGAAATTTATAATTTAAAAAATGTGAAAGAAGATAGAATATGTCTAAAAGAAATTTATAATTTATAATTTCAAGATTAAAGAAAATAATTTATCTTATTTTCCATATTGAAGTTTTTTTCTACCAAAATTGTTTTTAATTTTAGCCAAAACACCCACTTTTTACTCAAGTCGGAATGGCATAAAAATGTTCATTGATTTTCTTAAAAAATTTAATGGTATAGTAATATTTATCAATTTATATATGGATATGAGGTTTAGAGTTACAGTATCTCCACAAAGTTGTTGAGAAAAAAAGAACAGATCCAAAAGTACTTTATGACCTACAATCTCAAGATTAAAGGAAATATTTGCTATCATATCTTCTTGATTGAAGCAAGTTTTTCTCCAATTGAAAGCAAGGCTATGACTAAATATCTTATGTATAAGAAGAAATTGAACGACATGGAAATCAAACTCAACTCAAGTGAGGATGGCATAAGGATGTTCACTAATTTTCTTGGTAAATTTCATGGTATTCATAGAAATGATGCTATGGAGATTAACACCAATGGATTACAAACTTGTTGATTCTTGAAATCAAAATGGTGAAAGAACTAGACAAAATCTCATTCTTCCACATTAAATGAGATGTGATGCAAAAATAAATCAAATAGTAAAACGAGACATTCAAAATTCTCATTAGTAAAATAAAATAAATATAATACAAAAACAAATCAAATATCCATCAAAACTCTTATCAATAAATGGAAAATTAGAACCAAATAATTTGCAAGTTAACTTAAACTTAACTAAAAATATTATGAGATAATTTCTCACAAACATATACCATTTAGAAAAACCTTCTCCTAATTAAAGAATTCTATAAAGCCTTCTCCTAATTGAGATAATTTCTCACAAACATACACCATTTAGAGAAACCTTCTCCTAATTAAAGAATTCTATAAAGCCTTCTCCTAATTAAAGAACTCAAGATTTACTATTTAACTATTGTGAAAAATTCCATGCTAATCATTAAAATTAATCATCTTTCTATAACAATAAACAAAACCAAGGTAAAGAAAGTGGGCAAAATCTAATTCTTCTAAGTAAAATGAGAGCTCAATGCAATGGAAAAAGACAAATCTCCACGTTTGTTTCTAGACAAGAGCACTAGGGCAGCCACCACCCTTTAACATAGCTTCTTGTAAATATGATATATAACAAACATAGTGGGATGATGATACAAAGGAAAAATGGAATAGGGGACGAGATTGGCTGGCACACTCATTTGTGAGAACACCTAAAATTAATCAGCGAGGAATTTGCGCAGTTTGTCGGGATCTACTACGCCTAAATTTATTTATAAATAGAGTGGTCATTGCACTCTAGTGTTGGTTCTTGGGTTGCAATAGCCATTTGGATGGAATTTTTGGGAACCCTTTTCAGTCAAGCATCTCTGACTGCTGGTTGATCTTCATCAATCCTTGCATGTATAGCTTTAGTATGCATGTTGTCTCTATTAAGTTATGTTATGTCTTGTATTATGTATTATTCAAAAGAATTGTTATGCAAAGTCCCATGTATTTTTTTTAAGTCTTTTATAGCATTGGGAAGTTGGTTTTGTCTTGTATTAATTGTTATCCAAAGTCTTGTGTATTTTTTTTTAAGTCTTTCAAAGCATTGGGAAGTTGGTTTTGTCTTGTATTATGTATTGTTCAAAACAATTGTCAGGCAAAGTTTTCATGTATTTTTTTAAGTTTTTTTAAGTCTTTCATAGTATTGGGAAGGTGGTTGTGTTTCATTTCAGTTTTAGTTAATTGAATCTGGTGCAAAGACTTGACTTAGGCTGGTTTTCACTTTCTCAAGTTGGTTTTGTTTGGCATTGTATGTAATCGTGAAGCATGAGAAATTTTAAAACTAAAAATAGTATTGAGAAGGTATTAAAAATATAGTCTAGACATTTTTATTGTTAGGTTAACTTTTATTAATTGGATGTTTTGGAAGTTGATTTTTTAAATATTTCATTTCCATAACTTCAAACAATATGAATTTAAATAATTTTGCTCAAACTAATGTTAATAGAGAAGAAATAGTTCATCAACTCAAGAAACCAATGAACTTAAAATAGTAACATTCTGGTTGATTAGATTGTTTTCAGAATGAAGAAAACAACCTCCATGTTTTTCACTAAATAATTTTTAATTTTTTTTTAATTCCCCCATATTAAATTTTTTTGTCATATGCATTCTACTTGTATAAAACCTAAGAATGTCCATTTCTTAGTTTGTAGCAAAATATATAATAATACTAAAGCTATTTAGACATAAGCTTTATGAAGCTACCCACATTGTATATCATTGTAAGCATTAGGTATATTTTTTTAGTATAATATATGTTTTTTATGTTTTGATTAACAAAAAAATACTAATTTAGTTGACTCGTTATATTTATTTAAAGAAAATATGTTTAAAATAACATATTAATGTTTAGTAAAATTATATACTTTTAGGTTTTGAGTTATTAATCTATTTCTTTAAATCTAAATAACATAATAGGTTTTAATATATTTCTTTAAATTTAAATAACATATGTTTAAAATATTTCCTTATATTTAAATAACATTGGTTTTAATTTTATGTTTGGCTAAAAAAATTAAATGGACAACACAACCTAAATAATATTTATAATAATACTAATAAAATTGTAACCATTAGTAAAACCACCTTCACTAAAGTAATATACTTTAATAAAAATTAAATTTAATAATATGAATATTTTTTATTAAAAATAAATCTATTTTTATTTAAATTATTTTATAATTTAATTATTAAATATAACGTGTGGGAGATTATAAATTCTAATTTTTATTTTATTTTGAAATTTTAATACATCTTTAAGATTATTTGAATTTTATTTATATATTTAATTATGCATTTTGTTTGTAATGGGTAGTTTTACAACGTTGGTGAAGGAGTTATACATTGATTAACTCAAAGTTAGATGATTAATCATCAAATACATCTTCTTCTTTTCTTTTTTTTCTCAAATAGATTATATATGTTTGAATTTTTTAATTATATTAAATGAAGTGTATATAAAAAAATTTAATTTTATAAGATAATGAAGTTAGGATGTATGTAATATTAATTTTAAAATTGATTAAAATTGTTTTTGAGTGAGTTTAATGGTTAAATGGGTAGAGTATGTACACTTTAATAGTCAAATTTCTAGGAAACTCACTTATCTTACAAATAAGGAGTTCTTGTACACCAATTTAATCTCTAACTTGATTGTGATATTAAAATTAAATAATAATAATAATAAGATAAATAGATAGATTTCTAAAGCCCATATATTAAGTGAATAGATTTATCTAGGATGGTTAGGAGAAATAATTGTTATCTTCCCTACCTAAACTCAATTTTCACAAATAATATGATGAATTTTGTAATAATAACCCTACTAATTTAAAATATTTTTATTCTTCATATAAATTAATAAATGTGTTAGCAAAATATTCTTTGTAATAAATTTCATGAAAAATAAATTCAATACAACATTTGAGATAAAAGATAATACCATCAAAATAATAAAAGAAAAATTATATTACATTTAAAATAAAATTTTAAAAATAAATAAATCTATTTTTAATAAAAATATCATTTAATTAATATTTTAAATTTTAAATTAATAAATTTTAATTAAATATATATATATATATATATATATATATATATATATATATATATATATATATTTTATATCTTATACCCTCTCCTTTACGTTTTTAGAGGCCCCCTGTAAATTTTGTATTAAATAACAATCCAACTTAGCATTAGAAAAAACATGAAGGTTTTGTCTCTTTCATAATTCCCTCACTCGTTATTAACACATCCCGAAGAAGATAGTGAACATTGTACATAAAACATTCTGTACAGTGGAGGATGTAATTAAGTAATGATTCTGCAACGAAAAAGAAGTGCATGTTCACATAATAATTGGGATCTATTAATTTTTTTATTTTGTTTTTTGGGTTATTTTACCAACAAGAGGGTTTGTGTTTCTGTAGATCCAACTAACCTAAAACCCTTTGGTGCCGGTGTTTCTGGATAAAATGACTTGTTTATTGTTGCTCCACAAGTCATGGGCATGTCCCCTGCCTCATCACGTGACATGCCTAACATGTCATTTATATGACGGTGATGAACATTTTTTTGGGGTTTAAAATAATAACCATGATATGCTTTCTCTTTTATTTTTATTTAGGTTTGAGCATTCTACATCCTAAACCAAACCAATAATATAAGTTTAATTTTTTTTTTTAATTCTAAGTAGCAATAAAACAAATTATGAGATAACAGACATGATTATGGCTATATTATGATAAATGTTTTCCTTAAAAATTGGCTGGTTTAATCTTCATTTAATTGGAAATTCTATTTAGTTAGGTGGTGGCTGCTCATTGTCATTTTAAGAGGAGAAACTAGAGTTTGGTAATTCCTACATCAAAATTGAGACTTTCTTACTAAGCGTGTCAACTTTATCCATTATTTTATCCATGCAAGTTAATAGTTTTTGTTCAGTGTCATCTTTTTTCAACATGAGAGTTTTGATGTGCCTATATAAGTTGATAGTTCACATGTAAGATGAAGAGTGTTCCTTAGTAGAGTTGCCTACATCAAGAACTCAATTCACTAGTTTCTTTATCTACTAGTTTATGGGGAATAAGCCTTCTATTTTGTCAAACTTGATCTTCCACTTCATAGATTTCTCTTTGCACTGCTTCAGGGATGATTTCTTTGTACTTAGTGATGGCAACATAAGCTTGTGCTTGGGCTTGGGTCTTGCTAGTAGAGGGAGGAGGAAGGTTAGAGGAAGATGAGGGATTTGAGATGTCGTCCATGTAGCTAAGAAGAGATAGAATGTCTTGTTATGTAAGAGGGAGAGGAGGGAGGGGTTTTTTATAATATTATATTAATTTTAATATCGAATAGAAATTATTTTTAAAATTTTACATTTTTAAATAAATATTATTATTAAAATAATTTTTAAAAATTTAAGTTTTTGGGAAGTTTACTTGGTAAGTTTGTGAAAATCTAAAGTAAATATGAATAGAAAGTCCCACATTCAAATCCCTAGTTGCTTATCCATGAAAGCTAATTGAAAGTGACACGGTTCACATAGGAGTTATAGTGATAGCACTCAACCCTATTAATTTAAATACAAGGCATGCCCAATTATAGATTCTTGGTATGAATATATATATAAACACATCAAAACCCTAAATATTTTTTGGAAAATTAAAAGAATTTTTCCTTAATAAAAAATATTATATATAATCTAAATTTTCAAAGTCCAAATGCTATCTTTTATCACAAAAAGATTGCAAATCTTATCCTATCAACCAAAGATCTTATCATAAAAGAATTGCAAATCAAAACCTATTAACCATAATACTAATAATAACAATAATATCAATCAAAATTCTTACTATAAAAAAAAATTAAAAATTAAAACATATTAACTAAAAAATTAATAAATCTACTAATCAACAACAATAATTACAATTAAAAAATACTTATTTTCTGAAAATTCTAGATGCAAAATTCAAAAAATTTAAAATTCAATAAAAAATAAATTACTCCACTATTAACATGACTTTCCCTAAATATCATTTATATTAAAATGTTGACTCAAAATATATTAAACGGTGTCGCCCCATATTTAAATTCTGATGGCTCTGGGGCGTATGTCCATCACGTGAAAAGAGCGACCACCATGACACGTAAGGTAGGGGCTGCCACCATACGTGGTGGCATCACATGGGAATCTATTATATTCAAATCAGGGGCCCACAAACGTGGGGTCTTCATGTACGTTTGTGGGGTACCGAATAGCGGGGGTGTGAGTTGGCCACGTGAAGGCACAACGCACAATTCATACATCACGTGAGATTGCCACCTTTTCACGCAAACATCTGGAATACCCTATAAAAAAAGACAAATTAAAGTGTGCCTTAATCTTTTTATTTTTTTAAAATTGATTTCATTTAATTTTTATATTATAGTATTGTTTTTTATACTATAGTATTATTTATAAATTTATATATGGATATAAGGCTTTAGGTTATAGCCTTGCTAAAAAATAAATTTATATATGGATATAAGGTTTTAGGTTATAGCCTTTTCAAAAATAGTAAAGAAGATAGAATATATCCAAAAGAAATTTATAATTTATAATTTCCAAAAAATAGTGAGCAGATAGAATATATCTAAAAGAAATTTGAAATTTGTAATTTGTATTTTCAATATTAGAGGAAATACTCCATATCTTATTCTCTACGTTGAAGTAAGTATTTTCCCTATTGAAAGTGTGACTATGACTAGATATGTTATGTATAAGAAGTTAAATAATATGGAAGTCAAGAAATTTCCTAAAATTGCTTCTAACTCTAGCTAAAACACCCACTTTCAACTCAACCAGGGATGACATAAAGATGTTCACTAATTGTCTTGAGAGATTTCATAGTATAGTATTATTTATAAATTTATATATGGATATAGGTTTTGGGTTACAATATCTCCCTAAAGTTGTGGAAGAAACTAGAACAAATCCAAAAGTAGTTTATAACCTATAATCTCAAAATTAAAGGAAATACTCCCTATCCTATCCTCTTGATTTAAGCAAGTTTTTCCCTCATTGAAAACGTGGCTATATCTAGGTATCTTATGTATAATAAGAAGTTAAACAACATGTAAGCCAATATGTTTCCTAAAATCGCCTTTAAGTGTAGTAAAAACCCTCACATGTAGCTCAAGTAAGAATGACATAAAGATGTTCACTAATTGTCTTCGTAGTCATTAACATGATGCTAAAGATATCAACATCAATGGATCACACACTTGCTGCAATGATGACTCGTGCAATCAATGTGGTGAAACAGTTAAACAAAATCTCATTCTTCTACATAAAATAAGAGGTAATGCAAAGATAGATTAAATAGTCAAACAAAGCATTCCAAATTTCTATTAGTGAAATGCACAAAAAAAAGAAAGAAAGAAAAAAAAACTAACAATACAAAGGCAAATCAAATAGCCAAATGATACATCAAAATTCTCAAAAAAAAAAAAATGAAAAAAAAATGAAATCATATCTCAAATAGCCAAATGATCCATCAAAATTCTCATGAAAAAAATGAAAAAAATTAAAATCATATTCCAAATAGCCAAATGATCCATCAAAATTCTCGTGAAAAAAATTGGAATCAATTAATTTGCACAGTACCCTAAATTTGACTAGAGATAGTATCAAATAATTTCACAGAAACATACACCATCTTAAAAAAACCTTCCCTTAGTTAAAGATCTCAAGGTTTTCTCACTAATTGTTTTGGGAAAATTCCATGATACTAATTATGGAAAAAGTTAACAATCTGGATAAAAAATAAAATTAAAAAAACATAATATAATAAAAAATAAAAAATGAATAATGAAATATCTATATATATATAAACCTACTCTACAAAAGACAATCAAATAGCCAAATGATACCACAAAACTCCCATCAATAAAATGCTTAAAAAAGAGATCAATTAATTTGCAACATACCCTAAGCTTATGAAACCACCTCCTATGTAACATTAATTTTCCACATGGCTTCTCATCAGCCGAAACAAAAGAAAAATCTCCACTTTTGTAAATACGAAAAATTTGAAGAGGGGACAAAAAGTATTCTCCGAGGAATTTGTCCAGTTTTTGCACTTGTGTATTGGTGCTTGGGTTCCCTCTTGAGTTGTCATTCTAAAGGTCAATCCCATGTTATGAATATTTTCTTGATTTTGTTTCAATTGGATTTTTATTAATTTTTTTCTTTTTTTTTCTTTTCTTCAATTAAGTTTAGTGTTATGTTGTGTATTATTCAAAATAATTATGGTACAATATTTTATTTATTTATTTATTTTTATTTTTTTCATAACGTTGGGAAAGTGGTTTTGTTTCATTTTAATTTTGACCAATTGAATTTGATGCAAAGACTAGACTTGACTCTGGGCTAGTCTTGTTTTGTTTTCCTCGAGTTCTTAGAGTTGTTTGTCTAGTTTGGCATTGTATGTAATTATGGAGCGTGGGAAATTTTAAAGTTAAAGATGGCATTGAGAAGGGATTACAAGTATATTTTAGATATTTTTATATTTAGTTACTACTAAGGTATATAAAAATAATTGTTTTATTTTTTCATATGTATTTATTATAAATTATTAATTTAATAAAATAAAAATAATAGACATCTGGAAGTTGATTCTTTAAAGATTTAATTTCCACACCCTCAAACAACAGGGCTTTGTTGGGCTTTGTTGATATTAGTGAAGAAGAAATAGGTTATCAACTCAAAAAACCAATGATCCATTAGATGTTTATTAAGATGAAACAAACCACCTCCATATTTTTTCTAGATATTAGGATTTTCTGTCATATGGAGGTTGTAACTTGTATAAAACCTAAGAATACTAATTTCTTAGTCTGTAGCAAACTATTTTATATGGTATTAGAGCTATATAGGCAAAATATTTTTGAAGCTACCCACATTGTATATCATTGTAAGCATTAAGCTCTTTATGTATAATAAATATTTTTTATGTTTAGCATTGTTGTTTATTATATATGAATATGGGTTGATTTATTATATTTATTTGAGGAAAATTTGCTTAAAACAACATATTGATAGTTAGTAAAATTACATTTTTAAGTTTTGGGTCATTAATCTATTTTTTTAATTTTAATTTTAAATAATATAAACTTTAATTTATTTTCTTAAATTTAGAAAATTAGACTTTAATTTTAAACTTTGCTAGAAAGTTAAATAAAAATCTCAACCCAGATAATATCTAGAATAATAACACTGATAAACATTTTGATCATCATTGAAACAAACTTCACATTAATTAATTAAAATTTATAAAATAATTTTTATTATAAATAAAATATATTTTTATTTAATTAATTTATTCTGTAATTTAATTATTAAATATAATTTAAAATATTAATATTTATGTCGTAAGACGTTCTTATTTGAAAACAACTCTCCTAAGTGTCACTGTGTCAATGTCTGAGCCATTGGATCAAATGTTAGATGATTGAAATGTTTTAGGCCATTAGATTTACAAATAAAAGTTTTATATATGTTTTTTATAATATATATATATATATATATATATTTAATAAGTGATTGAATTTACATTTTGGTGACTTTGTCAAATTACACAAAAATAAAAATAAAAGTAAATTAAATAAAAAGATTGACATATTGTAATGAACATTTTAACTAGGTCAAATAAAAAAATAAAAATAATACTAAACCATAAAAACAACTCATGGTATTCATGTGGAATGTGGTTTATGTAAAAGGGGAAATTAAGATGGCCTAACTCTGGATCTACCAAGAGCCAAGAGGGATCAAATGTCTTGATATGCAAACCTCATTAACCCCTCTCATCAATAATATAGATCTAAACTAATTATTTAATAAAATTATTTACTAAACTATAAAAACAACTCATGGTATTCATGTGGAATGCGGTTTATCTAAAGGGGGAAATTAAGATGGCCTAACTCTGGATCTACCGAGAGTCAAGAGGGATCAAATGTCTTGATATGCAAACCTCATTTTTTTTTTTTAAATTCCGTAGTACCTAGCCATTTTCTATTATATGAGCAAGTTGCATAATATGTACATCAGTATATGGGTGCCTCAACTTGCCCGAAGGAAACCAGGTTTGTTGGCCACCTCAATGAGTTAAAAGCTAACCAAAATTGGTATTGTTTCTTTCATTTTGCAGCTGCTATATTTACTCGACTATGTCCATAGAAATTACATATAAAACAAAGATGGTAGATACTATCAAAAGTCATTCAAAACAGAAAAAAGACATGATTCTAATTAACTATCTGAAGAGTCTATTGGTGTTGGATCTTCAGTAGAGGATCCCGGAATCTCTACTTGCTGAAATGTTCGGAGTTGTTGTTCTATGCCTCCAATACGGGCATTTTGTTGTTGCTAAATCTTGGACATCTCTCTCACTTCTTGTTTCATTGATTGAAGTTCAAATAACACCACGGGGTAAGATTTGACTTCTTTCTCCTGTAAGCTCATCATGGCTTTTTCCAAGACACACTTAATCTTCCAATAAGTTTGAACACTTTGTTGAAACAGAGAGACTCTACCCCTAGTGCTACCCGGGTCTAATATGAATTCCATTCTTGATTGTTTTTCTCTGATATCTGTTTCTTCTTCTTCACTTACCCTTTCCCATTCATCAATTTTTTTTCTGATATCTTCCGGAGTAGTTTCTTCATAAGTGCTGGCGATATTTTCCATTGTTTGAGTATTAGTTTTGCGTCCTCTTTTACGAGGGGGACTGTCTCGGACTGCGGGTTTACAGAGACTTGCCCTTGCTTTTGTCATTTTTTTTTAGACCAATGTCCCTGTGAGTGCAAAGGGAGAAGCAATTGACAGCTTAGAACTAAAATATAAGTGGAAAAATTTCATGCAGAGACACTGTTTTGAGCAGTTGAAGTTTACCATCAGAAGGAATAGAGTATACATAACCTTAGCAAAGCGAATAACTTCTAACTGGGACCTACTATAAACCAAACAAGTCTTGTTGATAAACCCCTTGAAAGGGGAACAAACGTAACTACCTGAGACAGAGGTGAAGTGATAAAACAGAGACCAGTTGTAACTCAACCCCAAGGATTTAGAAGGCCAACTACCAGTGGGACTATACTGAGGTTGATGGCAAGAGCAATTGACTTCAATCCCATAACATTGAAAAATAAAATGAGCCCCTATGAAAGAGGCGAAAAGGATATAACAGAACATAGGTTTGCTACAAACTCGCCCCAAAGACTTAACTGAGTAATTCATTTGACCCAGAGAGCAAAAACCATCAAGCCCCGGGGTTGAAATGTAGCTACAAACAAAATAACATGGATTACTATCATGAGCAGTTATATTTTCGAAACCATTAAACCACATAATCATCCGACCTTTCAAAATATAAGACACTCTTTCAGGGCTTCTAAAACATGGGATAATTTCTAAATCTACTACCATTTTATCGACATGCAAAGTAAAAATAACCCTTGCTAAGAAGAAAACTGCTTTGTTAACCAGAGCGCCATGTGTAACCACAGTATTCGTGTGTCGAACATCATAAATCTGAATATGACGGGGGTAAGAAGCCATTACATACCCTGAATATCTTTGATGATGACGAGTTTGCAGTCCCTGGAGATTTCCCACCATGCAGAGCAAGAATAGCGCGAAAGAAACAGTAAGAGACTTTCAGAGAAAGGTTTCTAATTTACCTGCCAAGAACCGACCCAGTTTCCAATCTAAACACTGTGAGCAGTGAATGCATGGGCGGCTAGGATGTAAAGCCATCATTAACGTAGATCATGGGTGAGGTGCTCCAGCTTGTTGCTTCTGACATATCATGAAAGGCTCCTGACAAATCATGAATGTTGACGAAGGGTGAACACTTGGCATCCCTTACCGCCTTTCTTGCGAGGGTGGGCACCCTGATCGAGGATCTACTGTGAGATCTTTATAAAGAATGAGTTGCAGTGAGTGAAGTTCTATGTCCCAAGTTCTGGATGTTGGTGTAATGTCCAGATGTCATTCTACATTATTACTCCCCCAATTGGAAAGATAATCTGCTACCTCATTACCTTTCCAACAAATATGAGAGGATATCAGATATTGTATATGATTAACCAGCAAGCCAATTTCTTGAAGTAAGGTTGTTGTTCTCCAGCTTTTACTGATTTTTTCCCATTTTGATCCTTGCTGAAGTTTAGTTAGGGCTCCTATAACCATTGCAGAATAGCCTTCTATGATTATGCGTTGGTAGTTTTCTCTTAAGGCAATGATTAAACCTTGTTTAAGTGCTGACAACTCTGCTTCATTGTTGGTAGCATATCCCAAATCCATAGCATATACCCGGCAAGCAGCACCATGGGAATTTCTGAATATGCCTCCTATACCTACTTGACCTGGATTTCCTTTTGAAGCACCATGAAAATTAAGTTTGATGAAACAATTTTGTGGAGCTGTCCAACTTTCTTGTAAATTTTGTCTAGGAGGTCGGAATTTCCAGAGAGTATTTGCCAACATTTGAGGTTTCAAATTTAAACCTCATTGATCAAACTAATTATTTAATAAAATTATCTTTATATGTTTATAACCATTATACTTTTAAAATTTCACTTAATAAAATGTATCTAAATTTTCATACATCCAAATATACATAGTTTTTCTTGTTCTATATTATTTTTGTTACAACTATTTTATTATTCCAAAAATACATGGTTTTTTTTGTTATATATTATTTATGTTACAATTGTTTTATTATTCATGAGTAGTATTTCTTAACATATAAAAAATAAAATTAATAATGAATTTTTTTAAAATATGTGATCTTTTTAAATTTCCAAATTATTTCACACGACATTATTTATCTTGAGCAATATTGATGAATGTTCATAATTCTCATTTCTTAAAAAACACTAAATTTACCTTTAACTACTTAATTGTAATAGTTTGTAACTACATAACAGTTTGTAACTACAGACATACTCTTTCTTCCATTAAAAACAAACTATATACATATCTTTAATTATCTAATTTTAGCTAAAAAATCTTACATGGTTTTTACTTTATAATCATAAACAATTTTCATATTATATGATGTCAAACTTACTCAACTTTTTATTCTGAAATTTTAAACAATGTTTCCCACTACATAATTTTAGATTTTGTAATTTACTTATTTATTTTTCAATTCCAAACAAAACTTACAAAAGAAAAAGCCCACTCGGTCTTTATTGTAGATTATAGTTTTACAAAATTGACACTATGATTAACAATAGAGTAAGTTGAGACAACCTTAAGGGGTTTTTTTGTACAATTTTTATCATAACCTTTCCCTCCATCCAATATATAATGTAGAGTCTTCTAAAGAGAGTGTATATTTTAGTTTATAACTTATCCACAATCAAAGAAAATGGCTAGGGATTTCACAAGTTATTAGTTTATAACTTGATCCATAATAAAATAAAATGGCTAGGGATGTTACAAGTTATCATTCACATAGTGATGTATTGGTGTTCTTAGTTGAAATAGATCCTATTAGATGCATGGTGGCTAGAGACACTAAAAAATTCAAAAAAGATATATGTTATGACATCCATATTGTCTACAAACCATCCAAATTTCCCATCTTATACAACAATTTTTAACAATAACCACTTAATTTACTCTCCAATTTTTGAAACCCCCACCCATGTTGGGGAGATCACACTGTAAAATCTAATGTTCCTCTGGTTTTTCTAAGGAGTTCATAAACAAAACAGACAACAAGAAAGTCAATATTGTGGTATTATAACTGATTTTTGAATCATTGTGACAAACAAAACATAACATTAGCTCACATAGTATATATAATGCTATAAGGATCTAAGATGATAACAAATTTTGAATCATGATAACTAGGTGAAAACCAAAACTAAGTTGTAGCCACAAGCAAAAAACTCAACAACTCACAGAATATATCCAAGGTTGCAATGAACCTCATACATTGTGATGGACCTCATGGGAATTTTAGTGCACATAGAACACCACCCTAATAATTCTATACTCTTGATCAATTTAGAATAACCTAGGATGTGTAAAATATTTTAATAAGATAAACAAAACAGACAACAAGAAAGTCAATATTGTGGTATAATAACTGATTTTTGAATCATTGTGACAAACAAAACATCACATTAGCTCACATAATATATATAATGCTATAAGGATCGAAGATGATAACAAAGTTTTGAATCATGATAACTAGGTGAAAACCAAAACTAAGTTGTAGCCACAAGTAAAAAATCACAACAATTCACAGAATATATCCAAGGTTGCAATGAACCCCATACATTGTGATGGACCTCATGGGAATTTTAGTGCACATAGAACACCACCCTAATAATTCTATACTCTTTATCAATTTAGAATAACCTAGGATGTTTAATATATTTTAATAAGAAACTAGATTTGTAATTATGAAATATAAAACTATAACTTAAATTTGTGAATTTACTTTGTATTTTTTTTCTTATGTATATATAGAAAGAATAAACCAAGTTTGGAGTTAAGAAAATGAACCACAACATAAAGAACAATATCTCCTTCCAAAAATGTCTCCATATTAAAATGACATTCACTTTCTTGTATACCAAGACTATTGTTCTTCATATACAATTTCTAATAAGCATGAACTTGGCTCTCAGATATGTAGATGAACTTGAAGTAAACTCTATTTTTGTTAATAAAAAATCTCTTTATTTACATCTATGCTAGATAGATTTTACTTGAATGTATTTAAAATATCTTATTTGAGTTACGTGCTGGATTATTAATCACCAAAGGATTTTCACCCCCAATTTCCTATTTCAATATCTATAACAAAATTTGTATATATGTGAACATATTATGTTGGTTTACATATATGTTTTCACCCCCAATTGCCTATTTCAAAATATATAACAATTTTTTTTGGTTGATAACTCTTATCATCAATATCTTTGAAACCTCCACGACTTGCTTCCATGGAAGCAAAATTTTCCTTTCATTCCTTCACGATGACTTGTTCTCTGCAACATCTTATTTCTTATAGGCTACACTTTCCTATCATATTGCCTTCTTATTTCTTATAGGCTGCTCTTTCTTATGCTATTGCCTTACGACTTTTCTTTTGCAACATATGGTGCAATTGCTAGTTTTATTTTATTTTAAAATTGTATATGATGATTTGAATTTTATTTATAAATTTAAAAATACATTTTATGCTTCATGAGTGGTTTTTAAGTGTTGGAGAAGGGATTACACATTGACCAATATGATGAGTCATTGGTTTTAAATTTTTGTTTTAAATTATTTTTATATAGTTAATTTTTTAAATTATATTAATTGAAGTGTATATAATGTTTTTAATGTTTTATATTTATTAGGATAATGAAGTGATGATATATATTATAATAATGTTAAAAATGATTAAAATTGTTTTTAGTGAGTTTAATGATTAAAGAGATAGAGTGTGTACATCTTAATATCCAAATTTTTAGACAAATCACTTGTTTTACAAATGAAGGGCTCTCATACACTACTTTAATCTCTAACTTGATAGTGATTTTAAAATTAAATTATAGTAATAATAAGATAAATAGATAGATTTCTAAAGCATATATATTAAATGAATCAATTTATCTAAGACAGTTGGAAAAAATAATTGTTATCTTTCCTCTTTAAATTCAATTTTCACAAATGATATGATAAAATTTGTAGTAATAACTCTACTAAATTGAAATCTTTATTTTAAAGGTGTTAGCAAAATATTCCTTATAACAAGCTCCATAAACATAAATTCAATACAACATCTTGGAAAAAGATAATACTATCATAATAATAAGGAAAAATTTATATTACATTTGAAATACAATTTAAAAAAATAAATAAATCCAATTTTTTATAAGAAATGTCATTTAAATAATATTTTTTATTTTTAATTTAAAATAATTTTTTAAAAATAAATATATTAAAAGAAAAAACTATCTCTAAAAAAGTCTTGACCTACCATTAAAAAAATAACACAATTTTCCCTAAATTAGATATTTTATGAATTAAATTGAATTGAAAAATTTTAATAACATCCACGAGACAGTCTAAGTACGACATAAAGTTTGCCACCTTAAGATAGATATATACGTGTCACCAATATGTATCTCTTTGTCTCCCCTCCCATAAAGTTTGGTCAACTAAAACAGTAACATGTGTCGCTGGATATTTGTATATGTGACGGCTGTAGGGCGTAGGTCCATCACGTGCAGCGCGGCGTCACGTACAAGGGACTCCACAACGACACCTAAGGGAGGGGCCGCCACCTTACGTGGTGGTGTCACATGGGACTCTATTATATTCAAATCGGGGGGCCCATGAATGTGGGTCTTTGTGTACGTTAGTGGGGGGTGTGAGTTGGCCACGTGAAGGCACAACACAAAATTCTCCATCACGTGATATTGCCAACCCTTCACTAAAGCAAGAAGAGGACCCCATAAAAAGACTTTGTTAGTACTAGGGACATGCACTTTTATTTACGCTTTAGAGCCCACCCTAAATGAATCCCGGCAATATTTTTATTAAATTACAACCCATCTTAGCATTAGAAAAAAGTGAAGGTTTTGTCTCTTCCGACTGTTATTAACAGATCCCGAAGGGGATAGTGAGCATTGTACATAAAACATTCTGTACATTGGAAAATTTAATTAATGTAAATAATTCTGCAACGGAAAAGAAGTGCACCTTTACATATAATTAGATGTGAATCCGTTAATTCTTTTTGGTTAGTTTGAGGGTTTATGTTTTTGTAGATCCAACTAACCTCAAACACCTTTGGTGTCGGTGTTTCTAGATAAAATGACTTGTTTATTGTTGCTCCACAAGTCATGGGCATGTCCCATCACGTGGGCATGCGTAACATGTCATTTATATGAGGGATGAGCTTTCTTCTTCTTTCTTCTTTCTTTTCTTTTTTGGATTTTTGTCACTTTATGATAAATTGAAATAATAATTTTTTTAAAATGTAATATTAGGAATTTTATATTACGAAAAAAAGAAGATAGGTATGGAAAATTATTATCACTTATTGGTCTGTCATTTAGGAAACCAAACCAATAACATAAGTTCAAAATTTTATTGTTGTATGTTCTATGAACTAACATACTAACTTTCAAAATGAAAGTGTAAGTAGAAAATAAAATAAACCATGAGATAATGAACATGACCATGGCTACACTATGATAGATATTTTCCTTAAAAAGAATTGGCTTGCTTGATCATCATTCAATTGGAAAGTTCATCGAGTTCGATGGTCATTGCTTCTTGTCATTGTCTGAAGAGGAGAAGTCATAATTTGCTAATTTCTCAATCAAAATTGAGGCTTTCATTTTGAACCTATCAACTTTGTCCATTATTTCAACCATGCAAATTAGTAGTTCTAGCTAAGTGTTAGCTTCGTCTGTTACCACTCTACCCATGAATGTTTTGATGTGCCAATATAGGTTGATAGTTTACATGTACAGGAAGAGTGTTCCTTCGTAGAGTTGTTCACATCAGGAATCCATTCATTGGTTTCTCTATCTACTTGTTTATGTGGAATAAACCTTCTATTTTGTCCAACTTAATCTTCCACTTCAAAGATTTCTCTATGGACCGCTTCAGGGATGATGTCTCTATACCTAGTCATGGCAGCACAAGGTGTTGATTAGGCTTGGCTCTAGCTAGTAGAGGGAGGAGGAAGGTTAGAGGTAGATGAGGGGCTTGACCTTCCTCATCTCCCTACATGTAGTGAAGAAGAGATAGGATGTCTTGGTATCTAACAAGGAGATGAGGGAGGAGTTAATTAGAATAGGGAAGCATAGGAAGGAAGGGAGAAGTAAATACTACAGTGAAGACAAAAAGAGTTCGAAGAGGAACAAGAGGAGTCCCAAGAGGGTAAGCCTAAAAGAAAATAAGCATGCTAGAGAGGGCTAGCAATATGAGAAGCAGGAAAGAGCTCACTCGATGTAGGGAACCAAATGAGAAGTGTGAAAGAGCAATGAGAGAACGGAATTATAAAATGACCTTGTAAAACGCACCTCCCAAAAATTAAGAGCCCCAAGAAATGGAAGAAAAACCAAAAGATAAAGAACCCGTAATTCCTATAGAATGTATTGAGAGAAAAGTATCCACTATTGAATAACTATTCATAACATAAATGATAATTACAACTAACCTGCTACTTCATCGAATTTGCAAAAAACCAGAGAGAATGCGCCTCAAGATGACTAATTTCCAACTAAAGATTATTTCCAGTCCTACATGTAATGTTAACTCCATCACCAAATTGGCATTGGCATTCCTTCTTTCTAAACTCACCGTCCCCAAAAATAAGTCAATAAAATCCAAGAATTTCCCATAAAAACCAAGTGTATAGAATTTAGTGATCAGTTGCATAAGCATTGACCCACCATCTCTAAACAACCTTGCTCCATCCCATGTAATAATATGTTATAAATCTTCCTATAGCCATAACTATTGTCACTTAGATGCTTCTGTGAGTTAAGTGTAGGATTAGTTTTCCTTCTTCAGAAACCCGTGTAGCATAGGTCATCGCCTCAACGCTCTCCCATAAACAAACCAGAGTATATTATAGGGGCAAGTGTACCTTGATCCATGCAGAGTGCCATTTGGTGGTTGCTTTGCGCCCCCCCCGCCCCGCCCCACATTAAATACCTTGCACTCATTTCAAGTTGTGGAGGTTGCCCCTCCGTATACACACCCACCTTAGGGAGCTTTATATTTTTCTATGATTTCTTTGCAAATGGCTCTTAGAGTGTCTAGAAGAATTTGCAACCAATATTTATCCAACATTTCTATTTTGTATTCCAGCCCCTCATTGGTTAGTTTATATGTTATCATATTTCCTTTTCTTCATATATGGGAAAGAACAAGGGCTTCAATTGTTGCAAATAAATCTTTGATTCTCATTAAGCCAGTTTTTAGTCTGCAATTATTAGAGATCCTAGCAAGGTTGGAAAGATTATTCAACTTTTTATCAGGAGTATAATGGTTTTAGAGTCTCCTTCAAACATCAATTTTCATAAATTAATTTGATATGTTATTATCATACCTTGATGTAGAGATGAAATTTCTCCCACATTGTTGGTGTCATTGCCTATATCTCCCGCATAAATATGAATGATTTTCCCATGGTCATCCCTAGAAACCCCTCCAAAGGTAGTAGGGCCTTGATTTCCTTTGTAGGCCCCATCAAAGTTCAACTGTAGAAAACCTATAAGAGGTGGTTTCCATTGATCAATGATTGAGGGAATGGGTTATGGTTGTGGGGGTTGAATTTAAAGGGATTGGTTGAGCCCTTAAAGCATGAGAATGTGTGATTCTTTAGAGTTTCACTACCATTGATTAGATTAGGATATTGTGAGGTTTTTTTCTCGCACCTTTCCCATAATGGAGCTCCAAATTGTATCTAAATTTTTTCTTGGTCTTTTCAGATTCTTTTGTTCCTTTCCTTTTATATTTCCCAAGCAATAATACCTAGGAAAAGTTGCCAAGATCTGTTTAGGATAACACTGTAAAGGGTCCAAAGTTCCATTATTTAATTATTGAATGAATATTGTTCCTATTTCAGTTGGACTATTTGATTATTATGGCTAAGCGGTCCCATAATTCTGCTACAAAGCTACAATTGTTAAGAAGATGCTCAATATCTTCTATGTTGTTCCAACAAAAATTACATCTAGCTGGTCCTTGAGATGACTTCATTTAAGGTATAGGGTGAATGGGTAGTAAGGGAGGGGGGAAGGTCAAATCCTGAGAGAGGATAGGTTTGAACAAAGGGATAAGGGTGAAAATTGTCCGGGGTTCTTAAATCTAGGGAGAAAAGGGGGGACAGAGGGGGTACAAGCCAAAATTATCTGTAAATTGTAGTGGATATTCCACTGGATAGTTCGTCACAATAGATATGATAATAATATATTAAAATACTGAATTTTTACACTATTACAATTTTATTGAAATTCTATATATGTAGATTTAATTGTAATTAGTTCATGCATGTGAATAGAAAATATGCAGAAAAGTAGAGAATGAAAAAATAAGCTCACACACACACATAAGACACAATATATGCTCTTTGGGAAACCCTTTCGAGAGAAAACCCAACTGGAAAGTAAGGTTGCTCCCCTCTCTTTCTCTATCTGGAAATATGGTTGCAGACATAAAGAAGTAATGTTTGTGGCCCATGGTCTGCTACAATGCACATATCCTCTTTGTGTTCTCTACCTATTATATCTCCTGGCTATCTTTTCTCATATATGGAACAAAATGCTCTCAAAAGAATATAATGTCTCTTCCTCCTAGTGGCCCGATTATAACACAATGTGATAGCCTACTAGTGGTTAATTTTGACTACATCAACTCTTAACTAGAGCTACAATATAGAATCTTCTAGAGTCTTTCACATCACAAACAAATGGCTAGACCATTTTCCGTGAATAATGGGGGTTGACGTGACATCCTCCTAAATTATAGGTGTGAAAACAAGAAGGTCAACTTCTGAGTGGCATAAATTTTGCATAGGAACTTTGATTGGTGCGCTTCTTGCATTGTTGGAAATATCTCTGTGTATAATAGCATGAAAAGGTGTCACTCTAAAGTAGTAATTTTTTTCCCCAAAGAATGTCGTTTTATGCCTAAAATTCTCCCAAAAGTTTTGAGACCCCATTTTTCCAAACTAGGTCCCGTCGGTAAAAACAGTCCCATGAGTTGATTCCTCCACTTTGTCTATTCCAAATGCGTCGAGATGGATGAAAAACAATATAATGATCCAATATGGATCACACCTCCCCATTTTGGGAGGTTTTTGGTCCCCAAAATATTTTACTGAATGAGGTGAGGAAATTTTTCCTCCACCTTCTCTCTAGTGTACCATTTATCTTTCCCTAAAAGTTGTCCCTTCAATCCAATCTGCCAAAGGTCATGTTTCCCATGTCTTATAGTTCTAGACCTCTTCTACAAAATTGTTTCTTATGTCAAATTTTTCGTAGCCTCTAATGCCAAATCCTCCTCAAAAGGTAGGACATATTCCTCTTCCTCGTCTAACATGGAAGGCTCATAGAGTTTCAAATATTCTACATTCACAACTAAGTAAATGTGTACATATGGTGGTAAACAGAGTCGATATGCATTATCACCCACCTTTTCTAGTATCTCAAAGGGACCATACCTCATAGGCTTGATTTTGTAACCAGACCCCTGCAACCTCTTCTTGTTCAACTATAGCCATACTCTGTCACCCACCTTAAATGATTTCTTTTTTTTGTGTTGATCATGCATGGCCTTATATTTCTGCATTTTTTTTTTGTACCTGTAGATGGATTTGCTTGATCTTATCTATAAAATTTTCAGCTCTCAAAGCATCTCCTCTAAGATCTCCCCTCACTCCTCCTTGTTGCACATATGGAATATCCAAAGGTGAAGGTGGAAAATATCCAAAACAAGTTTCAAAAGGGGATTTTCCTGGAGAAGTGTGGACTGCTATGTTATAAGAATGTTGTATATATACCAATTTTCCATCCCATGTCTTCGGATGCTTCTGATTGTAACCTCTTAGAAGTTGCACCAAAGTCTTGTTGACTACATATGTCTGCCCATCGGTATGTGGATGGAATGTTTTATATCTATTCAACTTTTGGTCCATCTTCTCCCACAATGTAGTCTAGAATGCATTGAGAAATATTGTATCCCTGTCTGAAATGATGATCCTTGGTATCCCAAAGTGAACCGAGACCTTTCCAAAGAACAAGTTTGATGCTTCTTGTATGCAGATGGTCTTTTTACAGGGCATCGTAACACACATCTTGTTGAACCTGTCAACTACCATGAACAAGTAGTCATGCCCCTTCCTGGTTTTTGGTAAACCTCCCACAAATTCCATGGAAATGCATTTCCAAGGACGAGTAGGTATAGGTAAGGGATGATATAGACCATGTTTCCTATTTTTAGGCTTGTTGGTACAACAAAGCATGCATCCTCTTATGAACATAGCTACCTACTCTTGCATCTTGGGCCAATACAAATACCTTTGCAAGTTAGCCATGGTATTCCCTACACTAAAGTGACTTGCAACCTTGGAGGTGTGAGCCTCTCTAATCCACCGTAGTTGGTCACCTTTAGGAAAACATGGTTTATCCAAACTATAGAGTAACCCTTCCTATAGATGGTAGTCAACGGTGTTGTCGCCATTGTGCACATGACTCTAACTCTGCAACTGCTGATATGCCTCCTTGAAGACCTCATCCTTTGAATATGCCTCTCTGTATGCATCATAGGTGAATGGATCCATGTGCATAAGAGTCCCCAAAGCTGTAATCTTTGATTTGGGTGGCCTTGAAAGCATGTTGGCCAACTTTTTGCGATTCCCTTCTTATACTTGATCACCAAATGAAATTGTTGTAAAAAACCCATCCACTTGTAATTCCTAGTTTGTTGTAGCTTACTTTGGGCCTGTAAGTACTTTAATGGCTGGTAATTTGTGTGGATTACTATCTCCTTTACCATAAGATGGTTTTTCCACTTCTTCACGACTTGCATCATGGCATTGATCTCCTTGTCGTAGGTAGGGTATTTAAGAACTACCCCATGAAATACTTCATAATGGTAGCATACAAGCTTTCCTCCCTGCATCAAGACAACTCCCATACCCGCTCGCATATGTCTCCACTTCAAAGGGCCACTAAAATTTTGGTAATGCCAAAAATGGTGCTTTATTGATATTCTTATTTAACTCCTTGAAACCATTATGATGACCTTTCCCCCACTGGAAACTCTTTCCACCTGTTGTTATGGCATGGAGCGGTGCTGCTACTACTGAAAACGAAGCTATACATTTCCTCAGGTATTGCGCTTCCCCAATGAAAATCCTAACCTCAAAAAGATTAGTAGGCACCGACCATTTCATTATATCATCCATCTTGGAAGGATCTATCTTCAACTCTCCTCCACCGATCACATACTCTAGAGACACAAATACTGTTGTGAAAACTCACCCTTCTTGAGATTTTCTAGCAGCTAGTGCTTCTTCAATGTTTCCAGAACTAGCATCAAATGTGACATATGCTCCTCTAGGTAGCACTATATACTAGTATATCATCCAAATAGACAACAAAAAAATAATCTATAAAAGGGCGTAGTATATAATTCATTAATATCATAAATGTAGCTGGTACATTACATAGGTCGAATGGCTTAACTAACCACTCATACAAACCTTGTCTGGTTTTGAAGGTGGTATTCCATGTATCCTCTTCTTTGAATCGAACTTGGTGATATCTATACTTCAAGTCTAGCTTGGTGAATTACTTTTCTTGTTGCGACTAATCTAGCAAATCATCTATCCTAAGTAGGGGGCATTAGTTCTTGAGCGTTATTTTATTCAATGCCCTGTAATATATACACATCTGCCAAGTCCCTTCCTTCTTTGGCACAATGATGATGAGTGACCCACATAGAGATGTACTTAGATGAATGAAACCATGTTCCAACTGTTTCTTCACCTCACTTGCTTCTATAACGTACTACCTATATAACCCAGTATTTGGAAATGCGGAGTTTGACAATATTTATATCTCATGCTCCACTTCTATCTTAGGTGGTACCCCTTTAGGCTCTCGAAACACATCCTTGTATGCTTGTAACAACTCCTCCAATTCTTGTTTCTATTTCTTCGTTCACCCCTCCAGGGATGCCTTGCCTCTTATTGACTCCTCTTTAGACTAATTTTTTCTTAAAAACAATAAAACAAAGTTCTTACTAGTACTAATCAATTTCTTGGCTTGGTTGGAAAATACCAATGAAATTTTTTACTTTCCTTTGTGTGCGTTGAGGATGAGCAATTTTCCATCCTTGACGAGTTGGTATTGGTTGGCTCTCCTCATGAATATTGCTTCACGCATGTACATGTATGGAATCCCAAACATGATTCCACACACATCAAGGGGAACCACATTTAGATCTACTTCATCAATAAAATCAACACTGGTATCAAATCTAATTTTACATTGTTTTGTTACCTTCTGTCCAAAATCATTATTTACCCATCCTAGTGGATATGGGTTTGGATGATCACGAACTTCCAACCCAAACTTCTTGACCAACTCTACTGCAATGAGATTCTTCTGAGTCAAATAGAGTATCAATCTTTATCTTCTTCAAGTGTATCTTTATATAGAAGAGTTTGGTCATTTATTTCTCTCCCTATTGCTGAAGGCTACTCAAATTCACCTCCTTCTGCACTGACATATAGACGGTCTTCTCATCCACGTTTGAGATTCTTTAAAATTGGTTGCTTGAATCTGTGGCCATGATATTCTTCTTCTTGTTCTTCGGGTTTAAATCTGGATGAAACTTCCAACACTTCTCCTCTGTATCACCATAAATGTTGTAGTGGTTTCTAAGGTATTTTCACTGGTATGTTGCGGTTGTTGAATTTTTATTTTTTCCCCCTTTTTTCTTCTTCTCCCCCTCCCTAGAAGCATCATGTTTCTCCTTATGCTTGAATCCACTTTATTGTGCCCTCTTTAGCCCTATGTTTTCCAAGTATTGTGCATGTACACAAGCCCCATCCATTGATTTGGGCTTGAACAACATCACTTTCTCACGTAGATGTGGTGTAAACCATCCAAATACTTGAGGAGTACATATGGTTTCTTTGGAAAGATACCCAACATTATAGCCATCTTTCTGAATTTCGTGGTGTACTCCTGCACTCTTTGTCTTGGATTTTTCCTAAATTAATGCCACTAGATCCACTGATCCTCCACGTGCCTAATGGGATAAAATTATGACTTAATGAGGGTTTTGAAATCCTCCCACTTAGTACCTAAAGGCTCTCCCTCCAACCTCAAAATTTCTGTGTGGCTCTCCCACAAATTCAATGCATGATCCTCTAATTTCAACCATGTGAATGAGATATTTTTCCCTTCCTCGATCTGATGGACACTGAAATAAAATTCTAGTTGCTGCAACCAGTGGTTTAGATTCAAAGTGTCAATCTTGTTGTGGTATGGCTTGATGTCGACTTTTGCTTCCATTTTAAATAGCGACTAATTCACGACACTAGAACTAGGTTTATTTTTTCTGGATTCTTTCTTCGATTGGTTCTATGTTTCTCCTCGATCTTTTGATCCCCGTTCAGATTTTTACTCTACATTCGAACCCCCATCCTCTCCAAATATCCTCAGATTTATGTTTAAGCCCACCATGAGGAGGCTAACATTGTGGTTTATATTTGCGACATGTTTTTCCAGCCCCGTAAACCTCACCTCTGTAGGATCACAAGGTTCATTTACAGATTCTTCGACCATGATTACGGTATTATGATTTTCGGCACCTCCGATATAGATCCCTATGATCTCCAAAAAATACCCAAAGAAAATTTTTGTAATACCAAATGATCCATAAAATTCCATGGATATTCCACAGGACAGTTTGTCACAATAGATCTGATAATAATATATTAAAATATTGAATTTTAACACTATTACAATTTTATTAAAATTCTAGATATGTATATTTAAGTATAGTTAGTGCATGCGTGCTAATAAAAAATATGCAGAAAATTAGAGAAGGACAAAATTATCTCTCACACACACATAAGACACAAGATATGCTCTTTGGGAATTTTTTTTTGGAGAAAACCCAGCTTGAAGGTGAAATCGCTTCGCTCTCTTTCTCTATCCGGAAATGTGGCTGCAGGTACAAAGAATTAATGTTTGTGGTCTGTGAGCTGCTACAATGCATAGATCCTCTTTGTGTGCTCTACCTCCTATCTCTCATGGATATATTTTCATAAATATGGAACAAAATTCTCTCGAAATAATGAAATTCCTCTCCCTCCTAGTGGCCCAGTTATAACACATCCCGATAGTCTACTAGTGGTTAATTTTGACTACATCAACTTTTAACTAGAACTACAATATAGAATATTCTAGAGTATTTCACGTCAAAAACACATGGCTAGCCATTTTCCATGAATAATGGGGGCTGACACGACATCCTCTCGAATTCTAGGTGTTAAAACAGGAAGGTCAACTTCTGAGTGGCATAACATTTGTATACAGATTCTGATTGACGTGCTTCTTGCGTCATTGGAAATATATTTTTGTGTAGAATAAAATGAAAACGTGTCATGCTAAAGAGGAATTTTTTTACCCCCCCAAAAACGCCATTTGATGCCTAAAAATGCTCCTAGAAGGTTTTAGATTTTGTTTTGCCAAACTGGGTCCCACCGGTAAAAATGGTCCTGTGAGCTGATTCCTCCACTTTTTTCCATTCCAAATGCATCAATATGGATGAAAAACAATATAATGATCCAATCTGGATCATGAAATCACCACAGAAATAACATCATGAAAAAGTGGGAGGAGCAATGATTTGACATAACTAGAGAACCATTAGGGATGTAATGAGGAGGATTGCCTAAGCCTACTGTGATTATTCCTAAGGATCCTTCAGCTAATGTAGGGACTGAGGCCCACTGCATCTTGAGGAACCGTTGGTTTTTTAAACTAAATTTTTATAAATATTTGTTGACAGGCCCAAGTTTTTTGCATTAAGCTCAAAGGTGACTTGTCTCATGACAGGAATGACACATGAAGAGAAATTTCTAGTAGTCGATGTGGTGCTTTCGAATTTTGGACACAAGATTTATTTTTATCTTTTATAGTAGACCATCTCTAATATCTATTTCACTATGCATCCATAATCATTATTAGTTGAGATTTGAATCCAAGCTGACTCAAGCTTGATTAGGCGACCAATTTTATTTCCAATCATGCAAGAGGGGTTAGGAAGAATGGCCCATATCCTTTGAATGGGAAAAGGTTCACAAGCTATGTTGAAGTTTACTACCCATGGCTTGATGTAGAGTCCTGACGACCCCCCGAAACATGAGCCTACCAGGATTTTAGAGGCATCGTCCTCTGATGCAAATAGAATAGTTATCCAATGTCAAGATAGTAGGAAAACATATAGTGGGGAGGAAACTTGACCTTATCATTATATATCCACCCATTTGAATAGTGTCTTTGACTTAAGCTCTTTCCCACAAAATTTCCTGATGAGGGATTTTCCAAGGATACACAAGATGGTTTCCAAGATGATATTACGTCTGAAAATCATGGAGACAAAGCATTTTTTAGGTTTTATGCACTTATTAGAGGAAATTGGGCACAAAGGGAGGTGAAGAGAGAGCAACATATGAAACAAGTTACAAGAAGGAAAGATAAAGTACCATCTATGAAGACAAGGGGGGATAAGTTGTAGAGGAAAATAAAAAGTAATGTCTATATGTGGGGAGTAAATACTAGACATGAAAGACATCGAATCTAGGGGATTTGATGGGTAGTGTTTGTCAAAGAGGATGTTGGAGAATTGTGGTTCCACCACCAAGGAGGAAAAGGATATCATCATAGCTGTATAGTATTCATCCTATGTATGGAAAAATTGAGAGTGAGGTGGTCTGTCAGAGAAATTGAGTGTCTCATCATCCATCGTGTCAAGAGGAAATGTGGGTGCATGAGAGGAAGCATGAATATGGAAAGAGTATGAAGGGGAAGTAATGAGCATAATCAGTGTCATAGGCACAAGGAAAATTCCATCGTAGAAGAGGAGAGGCCTCAGGCCCAACCATTTTTAGGCTCCATGCAAAGATTTAAAGTTATTGTTGAGTTTGATATATTTAAGCATGAATGCATATTACTTCGAGTTTACAAGATCTTGACTCCATCGGTGATCAATGAAATATTTTGGGTTCCATTTTGGTAACCCATCAAAGGGGTCATCAAGATCTTGAATCCATAAATGATTGACGATATATTTTGGCTTGGTAACCAATTAAATTTCATGAACGGTTGATGATCTCATTAAGGATCAACATGGGTTTGAATCCATTGGTGATTGGAAAAATAATTTGGATTGGTAACTGATCAAATTTTGTCAATGTCCAATGAGAATTATATGGGATCAACATGAGTTCTACTCCATAGACAATTAATGAAATACTTTGGGTCGTTAACCCATCAAGTTATCTTATGATAACTTGAAAAATTAGGAGATTGACTCCATTGGCAGTAAAATGTTTTAGGTTGGTAAATTTTGGATTGCATTGATTCTGATGAAACCTTCCAGACTTTGGAAATTGTGCATATGGTAATTTATCAACATAATGATGGTATTATAGGTAAATTTGGGTGCCATTCCCAATGACCTGGTTAACTGGGCATCATCTCCAGGACCAATGAATAAGGGTCTATCATTCCTTATCATTTCAGTTGCTACATGCCCTAAGACAAAGAACAAGACAAATCATACATGACTTTCATCTGCAAAGGTTTCCAAGATTTGAAGTTTATAATATATCATATGAGAGCTCATCAACGCTACCTCTAAAGGGACTAAGTGCATTGCATATGCAAGTAGCCCCATTCAAGGCTTCTCTACAAAGCACTTCTCGACACTCATAGGTGCATTGGTCACATTGGGAGCGAAATTCTCATTGTTCCGGATTCTCCACTTGGCCAGTGCATTTTAGAAGAGTTCACATGTGTCAAAATTCGAATCCATGTGTCCATTTGACATCTACAAGATTGGGAATATGTCTTTCCTATTATTGGAAAGACATTTATTGTAAAACTACCTTCAACTCCTCTATAAATTGAGCACAAATCTTAGTGTTTGATAAGGAAGAATTTGAGTAGAGAAATGCTAGTGGAATTTCAATTAAGGAGTTGATTTGAGTGATATGTTGCTAGAGATATTTGAATTATGATGAGGCTGGGATGCTGCTGGAGATGGTGACACTAAATCAATCATTGGGTTGTAACCTCCCCTTCTATCCATTAATAAATATTTCTGCTTACTTTCCCACATATGTATCTTTATAAGCTCATGTTTTCCATATTATGAATTCTTATATGATGTATATGGTTTATGTTTCATTATTTTAACTAAATAACTTGAATAGACATCTGTATTATTGCTATCTTTTGTTTTTTAGTGTTCATCTTTGAAGGAAATATATTCGGACATCTAGCTTGGATTTGAAGCTACAACAAGAGCGACAGAAGGAGAATAGGAAGCACTTGGACTCCAAGTAAGTTCTTCGATATGTTCTGTGTGTCTATTTATAGTTAGGAAAAGGATTTGCAAAGTCTTTAATCTATTGTTCTAGATAAGCACTTGTCTAGGGAAGAATGTTTTATCCGTAATCCATAATTCCACATAACAAATTGGTGACTTCACTGGGGAGTTTACCCTTCATCCTAGGTGTATTTGCCTCTAATTTTCTCTGTTCATTCACCTAGTAGCTTTTACTAATAAATATTAGGCTTTTTGAAATCCAAATTTGCGTTACAAGTGTGTTAAAAAATTGTGTTTTTCATAGTACACTACAACCAATGCACTGTTGGATAGGACACAGTGCTTTGCCTAGCACTATCTCCCTTTCAGGCCTGCATTTCAAAGCACTGTCCCACTTTAGAGACTGTGTTGCCTCCTGAAACCATCCAAATTCCATTGAATTTTTCATTGCAATTTGTTTTAGTTTGTTCTCTGCTGTGTTTTGAAAACCCTGAAGCCTCATATTGACCAATAATCTTATCTACCTCTTCCTCCTTTGAAAGAATAGTTTGTTCAATATTTGTTTAGAGAATTTTTATTTATCATTGACGAATTATTTTCAAAGTATTTTCATTGTCGCATTAGATCTATTTTCTTTTTGGAAAGGAAATTTCTCAAAAGTAAAAGGCATTTGTTTTATTGATTTGATGCACTTAGTTTCCTTTTCTACATTCATAACATTAAAGGGACTGAAAAGAAAAAATTTCATTTGCATGTAGTGGTTTGTGTGTTTTGCAAAAGGAAAAATTAGGAAATCTGCATTTAGTTTGTGTTTTTTGATTTGTTTTCTCTCAAATTAATTGTTCTTTCTCTCTAGTAGCTAGGTTTTTCATTGAAAAACTAAAAGTGAAAGATTGCTTATCATTCTTATTTTTCATTTTAGGAATTTCCAATACATCATCGCAGTGAACCTTGAAATGAAAATTGATAAACAACATCAACTCAAAATTTATCTCAAATTACCTAACAAAGCATTGGAACCACAACGATAATATTTAGAAGGTCTAGGCTAGAGACGTGTTCCGACGTCGTAAAACATAGCAGCTGTCGTTAATTGTCTGTGACATATTCCGAGTGTGATACCTCACTCCATGTACGTAAGTATATCATAGCTCATCCACGTACTTTCGGGTATATCGGGCGGTGTTACAGTACAAAAAGTATAAAGGGGTGCTCTCACTGTGCGGTTTCGCATTAGACAACGCTAATATGGACATGGGCCTCCACGTACCCTCTGGTATATTTTTGAGGACAAATTTTAGATGCTATCCATCCATAGTGAACTGAGTCGGTCACCTTGTAAATTGTGATACACCGAACACATCATTTGGGGAGATTGCCTACCCGTACTTCTTGGTTCGCTAGGAGGTATTCTGCAGTTCACAATTTCTTGGTAAACCTTTTGCCTAGCATTACCCTTTTATTTTTTTTATTTGTTTTTGGTTAAAATAAATCAGTAATCGTGGAAGAAAAAAATTCTTTCCCTTGTCGCTCACGCAGATTAGCATTGAAACCACCTTTACCACCAGAAGTTACTCCTGGTCGGCGAAGGTGACATCACTCTACCAAATCAAGTACTACCAGTACCTCTGGAGAAGCATCGTCTTCCAATATACCATATTTAGCTCAAGTTGTTTCTACACATCCCGGTTCATCTACTGTTTTCGAGACAAAGTCCTCACAGCTACTCGTGGTCATGATCCATCCAATCTGTGAGACCATACCTCCTGAACCCGACGTTGTTCAACTGGAAGTTGATTCGAATCCCATTGTGCTTTAGGGGGAAACTGTTATTGGTCAAACTGGACATCATCCCTAGGACCAATGAAATAAGGTCTATCATCCCCTAATATTTCAGTTACTATATTCCCTAAGTGGAGAAAATCTTGATCCCGAAGTCGAACAACCGAAAGTTTTTCCTATATTGGTCACTTCACAATCTATTGTAGCCATTGAGCTTCCCATATCACTCAGTCAACCACTTGAAATATACTTTAGGCTAGATGGTGAAGTTCTTCCACTTGGTTTAATTGCGATTGAAGAAATCCTACAAGACGAGACACCTTTAACTCCAACTCATTTTCGGTAGGAGCTTTACATGTACGAGTCTTTTCCTCAATCACCTTCCTCTGCTTTTGTTGATCCTATTTCACTTTGAGTTCCCTTTGATTCTATAGGGTATACACTGGGTCATTTGACCATGGCTGAGATAACATCCTAGACTAAATCCTTTATTTCAATTGCGACAACATCTACTGTTGCTTCATCTTCAATTTTTTGTCCATTGACTTCACCCATGTCATCATCCGGAATACTATCTAGTTCCTCCCTTATGACTACTGAATGGCTTGATCCTTTATTCACATCTTCAGTGAAATATCAAGCTAGTCCCATCAATTATTCTCCTTGGTGGTTGGTGATTTCACATAAATTACCCTCTGAAATTCCAAAATTCAATGAAAACTCTGGAGAAGACCCGTCAACGCATGTTATAACTTATCATTTTTGGTGCTCATCAAACTCCTTAAATGACGATTCCATTAGACTACGTCTTTTCCAGAGCACACTCACTAGTCCAACTGCACTATGAGGATGGTTCTTTTGCTGTGTCAACCTCATTAACAAATGAAACATGTTATGAGGATAGTTCTTTTACTGTGTCAACCTCGTTAAAAAATGAAACAGGCTATGAGGATGGTTCTTTTCCTGTGTCAACCTTGTTAAAAAAATGAAACACGTGTTGAGGGTAGTTATTTTTTTTGTGTCAACCTCGTTAAAAAATGAATCAGGTTTTGAGGATAGTTTTTTCTTTTTTTCTTGTGTCAACCTCATTAAAATATGAAACAAGTGCCTTACGAGGATAATTATTTTGCCTTGTGTCAACCTCGTAAAAAAATGAAACAAGTGCCTTTGAGGAAAGTTCTTTTACTGTGTCAACCTCGTTAAAAAATTAAATAGGTCATGAGCATAGTTCTTTTTCTGTGTCAAGCTCGTTAAAAAATGAAACAAATCCTCTCCTAATTACGACAAGTCTTCCATCTGACCTCGTAAATGAACCTTCATTCCATCCAACTATTAATAACGAGTAATATACTTAGGTAAATGAAATGAATATTGGGGCCACCTACTCTTGCAGGGGGCATTCGACATGTGCTCTTGCAGGGGGCATTCAAAACATTCTTACCAATTGCACGCAAAAGACCGTTGAAGTTTGGGGGAAAAACTGGTTCAGAGCTCCAAAATGCAAATGGTAACTTTCAAATGGTAAAAATGAATAGTAAAACTCTATTCAAATAGTCATCTAATTGTTTGCAAATCATATTTATTTCTATGACTATGGTTTTGTTATGTTTTTTTATCATGAAACATGTATTTTTAATCCATTTGATGTTGTTCTGAACATGCTTTACAAGTGATGAACAAATTAGTCATGCAAATTTATTTTAAGAATGATTTGACCACAAAGCATACTTTTTCTCCTTATTTTTCGAGCTTTTTTAAAAAAGAAAAAGGATTTGAAGCGCACTTTTATCTCTTTTTCGAGCTTCGATAACAGTGAAAAAGGAACCCCTGGAGTCTTCTTTCAGCTCTTTTCAGACTCCGATAATGTGAAAATATTGCCAAGCACTTGTCTTTTCAAGCTCGTAAAAGTAAATGAATTGATATCTACTTAGTATAATTTTAACCCTTTTCCAGACTGAGATAGATTATTTACGAAAAAGGAATACCTTGGTCAAACATGACCAAAGAGGTTCTCTCAGATATTATTTTACACTTTTTCGGATCTGAGTGACAACTTTACGAAAAAGTACTTTTGGATTTTTCTTTTGTCCTCTTTTTCGAACTCTCCAAATATGAAAAAGGACCGAGCTATCACTGTCGTTAAGCTCGTTAAAACATAAAATAGCGACGAGCTTGTCGATCATGGAAAGAATCGAGTTTCATTCATCACTAGACTCGTTAAATTATTAAATAGCGATACTTTATTCGCCCGAAGGGTTGAATTATAGATCAAGCATATGCCATCCTTCTCAAGCTTGTTAAAAAATAAATAGGTACCGGTCGACAAATGTTCGGGGAAAATTTGGCAAAGTGAACATAACGTTTTATGGTAGCATGTCACTCTTGAACATGACACTTCACTCCATCACCATGATTGTTTGGGTTGGGTAATCTTCTTGACGATTCATTCATACCTATGGTTCATCATACCTTCATTTCGGTTTTTGGTCAATGCTGCCAACTCATATCAGTGTCACCGATATGTTCAAGAGAATTCATCCAATGAATACCCATCCTTCTGCAATACTCATAAAACTTCATTCTCATGACCGTCATCCCTGAAAATTGCTATATCAAGTCATACCTTTGTCTCCGAAATCAGTAACTCCCATTTTGCAATAAGGTGGCTTCCTGTCGATGACAAATCATTATCTAGGAAGTTCACTTATAAACATCAGATTCCAGTACCATGAGGCTTGTTATAGCATCAACAAGATCCTCGCTTTCAGATTTCTGACCGAAATATTTTTTTTGGTGTTCGACATCAAATCATCTATTCACGCCTTAAAAAATGTACTGCAGTACCTTGAAGGCCATTGACATCAATGGTGGTTCTCTCGTGTTTGTTAACAACTCACATCATTGTCTGGTAATCAAACGATGTCTTAAAATGTTTGACTACAAATCATATATTCGCATGGCTAGACTTGTATCCGAATGATCGAGTGAACGAGATAAGAAGACACTGGATCTAGTTTCATCCATCCAGGCTGCGATTTTAGGATTGTTGTACACATCATCTATACTGTGACCTTACATACAGATCACCATCCAAATATGGGCCTATATCTGTAGGCATGTCTATATTGGTAATCATCCCAATATATATGACTTTCTAAATTATGTACATGTTATTAGATTGTTTAATGTGCTGAACATGGGAATGCCTACCCTCAACAATTATGATCAAGAGGATATATCATGATGTAATGTATTGTAAGATTGATGCAGGTCGCCACTCTACTTCATCTCCAGCCCATCACAGTGTAATTCATCTCAATCAAAATATTGTTATTATTATTCTGACTTCATGCTTTAGGGGGCAATTGTTATAGGTCAATTTGGGTGCCATTCCCAATGACCTAGTTAGCTGGGCATCATCTCCAGGACCAATGAATAAGGGTCTATCATTCCCTATCATTTCAGTTGCTACATGCCCTAAGACAAAGAACAAGACAAATCATACATGACTTTCATCTGCAAAGTTTCCCAAGATTTGAAGTTTATAATATATCATATGAGAGCTCATCAACACTACCTCTAAAGGGACTAAGTGCGTTGCATATGCAGGTAGCCCCATTCAAGGCTGCTTTGCAAAGCACTTCTCTACACTCACAGGTGCGTTGGTCACATTAGGAGTGAAATTCTCATTGTTCTGAAATCTCCACTTGGCCAGTGCCTTCTAGAAGAGTTCACATGTGTCAAAATTCGAATCCATGTGTCCATTTGACATGTAAAAGATTAGGAACATGTATTAACTATTATTGGAAAGTCATTGATTGTAAAACTACCTTCATTTCCTCTATAAATTGAGCACAGATCTTAGTGTTTGATAAGGAAGAATTTGAGTAGAGAAATGCAGGTGGAATTTCAATTGAGGAGTTGATTTGAGTGACATGATGCTGGAGATATTTGCATTATGATGAGGCTGGGATGCTGCTAGAGATGGTGACACTAAATCAATCACTGGGTTGTAACCTCCATTCTATCCATTAATAAATATTGATGCTTACTTTCCCACATATGCATCTGTATAAGCTCATGTTTTCCATATTGTGAATTCTTATATGATGTATATGGTTTATGTTTAATTGATTTAACTAAATAACTTGAATAGACATCTGTATTATTGCTATCTTTTGTTGTTTAGTGTTCATCTTTGCAGGAAATATTTTCAGACATCTACCTTGGATTTGAAGCTACAGCAAGAGCGACGGAAGGAGAATAGGAAGCACTTGGACTCCAAGTAAGTTCTTTGATCTGTTCTGTGTGTCGATTTACAATTAGCAAAAGTAGTTGCAAAGTATTTAATCTGTTGTTCTAGATAAGCACCTGTCTAGGGAAGAATGTTTTATTCGTAATCCATAATTCCACATAATAGATGGTATTAATTAAATGTATTATATTATTATTGTTGTTAATTAGTATGATTATATGAAATTAAATATATTAAGTTAATAATTAAATAATAGCTTAACAAATGTAATTATGTAAGGCATTAAATTCTTTGTGCTAAGGGTGGAAATCTTCTAATGATTATATATTAATGATATGGACTTAGATTTTAATAAAATTTATATCGCTCGAAATATTTCAATGAGCAGAAAATGATATCATTCTCAAAGTAAAATTCAAAAAAATGAAAATTGGCTACCCCATATCCTTACTCAGGAATTAAGGGATTGGTTATGTTACAAGATTGATTAATATGGGGCTAATCATAATGGTCCCATAATTAAAGGGATTACTTTTATCCTAAGTTTTAAAAAAAGAACAATGAGACTTTAAGTCTAGGGTTTATATAAGCCTTGCTTTATTGCTAAATTAACTTAACTTTTTAAATAATATTTAAATAAAATATTTTTATTTTAAATTCCTTAATTAAAATTTTTACAATTTAATAAATTTCTGATGCAGGAGCATCATGGTTTCGAAAATGTGTACATTTAGTAGAATCTAGGGGGTCTTGTGTTTTTCAAAAGAGTGGTTTTCCTAAGTATTTAATTAAGATAATTTTCAATATTTTGAGTGATTTAGGTGAGACATTTAGAATAGGATTTAATTAAATATTGAGAGGCATATTTGTAAATGTTCTCGAATGTAGGAGAACATGAGTGATTGATGATTGATTAGTATGGATTGAGATATTATGAAATATTGTGAATCTTAGATTAGAAAGTAGTTCATGATTTATGGAGGATCCTTAGGATTTAGTTGAAATTTGAGATCCTCAAGGGATAAAGAAGATATTTTAGGAAAAAATTGAGGACTTAGAGGATTTTTAGGATTTTGTTGAGTAACCTATGGATTTGAACCAAAATTGGTTATAGAACCTTTTGTATATAATTATAAAGCCTCAAAGGCACACACAGAAAAAAATGAACATTCTTAGAGAGGAGATTTCATTTTGTAAGCCTACGAGCATATACAGAGAGAGAGGAAGAAAAAGGGCCATGTAAAGATATATCGAGCCAAAGTTAGATTGTAAAACATGTTTTTATTTGTATCTGTACATTTGTTTAATGAATGAGGAAATTGAATTCATTGTGAATGTGCATGTTATTCCTTTTACATGCTAAGTGATCCTTAATTGTGAATTTATAGTTTTTGAGTGATAAACCATGATGAATGAATTCAAATTGAATGTTTAAAGTCTTCCGGGTGATAAAGGACTTATGGCTGGGTAGAATCCATGTGATTCCAGTCTGGATCTAATAGAGGTATGTACAAGTCAAGTAAAGAACAAATTACGAAATCTGGAAGAAAAGGAATAATATATAGAATATTTGTATTCAAGTTCGAGATGGTGTAATGAATACCAAACAAAGATAAGCTCAGGAGAGATAGACTTGAGGTAGTCCGAACGAACAAAGGAGAAGCAGTGCATAGGAGACTGTGTTGTAGAGTAATGACAGTATAAAGAACAAAATTTGACCAAAGACTGAAGAACGAAGAAGAATTCAAAAATATATTAATTCCTTAAAGGATAGAGGGAAAGTGCACGAGAAATTCACATTGAAGAAACTCAAATAGGATAAGGAGGAGTTGCGGAATAAGACAGATCAATAGAGTGGCATAAAGCGGAGAAAGGAATGAAGGCAGAGAACACTTAGAAATTCTAGAGAGGTGAATGGACGAACAATATTAAATTGCAGAAACAAAGATTTAAGAATCAACGATGGAGATCAAGTGCAGGCAAAAATGAAGGCAAGAAATTAAACGTCAAAGATTACACAACAAGGAAAAGTTGGAGAGTTGTGGGCGAGGACGTGTGTCAGTGTGGCACAACATCACACATCAACGATTTTAGAAGTTAAGTTGAGGACTTCGCAAAGTAAATAAGATGAGTTGTGATGCGATGAAGGAGGCCACACGTCAACAGTCCGCAACTTCGCAATTCGCAAGAAATAACGTTTAGCGTTAAGAGTTCGCAAGTGAAAAGGTTTTGATTGCGACACGAAGTGGAAAGGATCAGGAGAGGACACGTGTCAACACTGTGCAATAACACATTTCACAAGATTTATGGTTTAGCGTTAAACTTTTGGGCAAGCGACTTGTGATGCACTTTGATTGGTTCGAGGCATTGTGGACCCTACAGCTTAGGAATTTTTGCATATATGTGAAGAGGGTTAAGGCTATGTGTAATATTTTATAAAGTGAAGCGTCGTTGTTCGCACAAGTATGTATGCTATATTTAACTCTGAAATTAAATAACCGCTATGTGCAATAAAGGAGTTATGTGGACAATAACCCATAGGTCTGTGATGTTTGTATAATGTGAAGGCATGCATGAAATAACGTAAGGCAAAGGGGGACAATGTAAAAAGGTAAAGGTTATTATAAGGAGTTATCAACCATGGTTAAAACTTCCGCATGTGTTTGATTTAAATTGATAAAGAGGTCAAGATAGGGGGGGAACATGTGGGGTAATTCTGCTAACCTTGCATGTGTTGATGTTTTGGTTAATTGCAACCTTATGGTTGCATCAATTTGGTATCAAAGTAGAGTAAAATATCTTTTGGAGGAAAATAAGAACAAGCAGAGTTTTGATGAAGATGACAGAGTTAAATTATACATAAGACATTGATAACAGAGTAGAGTGAGATTCAACGTGATTGTGAATCAGAGGAGAAGAGTCAGATTATAATTTTGAAAAGGTGGAGACAAATGCAAGGGAAAAGTCAGACAGTGAAGGTTGACAAAGGGATGGTTGTTTTCTTGAGGAGAATGGAGATCCATTCGAATGTGAAGAGTGGAAGCAAACTGATTGTGAAATCATGTAGGTATTGTTTTATTTAACTCTGGTTTGAGTTTTGTAGGTTGCAGACAAAGGAGAAATATCTCAGCAAAAACAACAAGAGGAAAGTTGTAAATAAAAGAAGAACCAATTGTGTTCTTGAAGGAAGAGTAAAGTGGATACTCTGAAGAATGTAGCAAAGAACCTGAATTTTCCAGTTGAAGGTTAGAAATAGAGGACGAGATTGTTCTAAGAAGAAAGTAGAATTACAGAAGCCAAGGAGCAAAGGAGTTGCTCAAATAGAGGTTCCAGAGATAGAGAACCAGTGTTACCAAAGGGCCAAGGAGAGAAGGCTTGGTGAGGTACTTGCAGCAGGAATGGAGACTTGTTGAGAAGGAGAGGCTTAGTGCAGTTTACAAGTGAACAAATGCAGTTCACAAGAGACAAAAGAATAACTACTGATAGTCATAGTAGGGGTTCAGAGAGAAGCCACAACAGAAGGAAAGTGGAGAAATATGACAAGGTGAATAACATAAAGAAGATAAGTCAAGAAGAGATTGACAGAGAGAAAGATGAGATAAATTTCCAAATTGCATTATTGATGGATATGTTGCAGAGAAATAAGGTAGACCAGAGGTATGGTTGTACTATGAGAAAAAAAGTGAAGTGGCATAGGCTACAAGAGAAAATAAAGCAATAGGTGAATATGCAGCGAATAGAGGAGCTAAGGAAGCTTGAGTAGATAATTAATGTTCAATTGAGGGTAGAGAAGCTCGAAGGAGTTGAGCTACAACAAAGCAAAGTTGCTGGAGATGAACAAGTTTCTTTTGAAATTGAAGAAGGAACAATGATGTTTGAAACATCAGTTGAGGCTACTGAGCCCTATGATTTTGAAATTAAAAAGTTTTGTATGGTTGCAAGTGTAATACATGATGATGGAAAATCTTTGGGAATTGTCAAAGAGGAGAAAGCTTATACACAGTTGAGAGGAGGTAGTGTTTTTCAGCATATTGATAGAGTTATAAGCAAAGGAATTTTGGCTTATATTGGTAGCCAGAAACAAGAAAAAGAAGTTTACTTTTGTAAACCTGAGCACAATATTTTCTTTGATGAAGAAAATGTAGATGTGAAGGAAGGACAAGAAGAAGATCTTGTGAGATGTTTGACTATCATGGGCAGGAAAAAAGAAGAACAATTGTTGGAGACTGTTATGAGAAAGGCCAGAGATGAATTTATACTTTTTAAGTGTAAGGAAGAGATTAGAGTACTAGAAGAGTTGTTGATAGAGCCTAAAAGTGAAGAGGAAATTACAGCCAAAGGAGAAGAGATGTTTATAACATATAAGGAGATTGAGGTGAGTTTAAATTTTCAAGTATATGATGTATTTGCAGGTGATGAAGAAGATACAAATGAGGTTGTAATAAAGGAGATGGAGGACATCTTATCTTTTGAAGGTAAGAATGAAGTTCAAAGGCAGTATGAGGAGGAACAAGCTTTTGAATTCAAAGGCAATAACGATGAAGGAGAATTGAATTATAATCAACAGTTGGAAGAAAATGTTATTGCATTCAGGGAGTCAAAAATAAGTTTACTTTGTGAAAGTAAATTTGCAGATATTGAACATAGGTTGTTTGGAGATGAGATAGAAGTTCAGAAGCAACAAGAGAGTAAGGATGTAAGGGAGGTATTAAGAATCCAACAAATTCAAAATGATAATAACAAACAACAGTTTGAGGATGAGTGGACAGAGTGCAGCAACAATTGGCAGAGAGAGTACCAGTCAGAAGAAAAACTGGACATGGATATTGAAAGGATAAGAAAGTTGACGATGAAGGTGTCTTAGAAGAAGACAACAACGAGGAAGCAAAGCAACATCAACAAGAGAAAGACAGTAGCAGATTGTGAAAGCATAGCTAGTGGGGCAATACAACATAAAGTATGGAGACCTGGATAACAAAAACAGCAACAACCAAAGATAGGTTACAGAACAAATTATGGGATCCAGGAGGACAAATATTGGAAGCACATGATCTGGAGATCATGAATATTTTCTACCTTAGGAGTCTGATGCAGGAGCATCATGGTTCCGAAAATGTGTACATTTAGTAGAATCTAGGGGGTCTTGTTTTTTTTAAAAGAGTGATTTTCCTAAGTATTTAATTAAGATACTTTTCAATATTTTGAGTGATTTAGGTGAGACATTTAGAATACGATTTAATTAAATATTGAGAGGAATATTTGTAAATGTTCTCGAATGTAGGAGAACATGAGTGATTGGTGTGGATTGAGATATTATGAAATATTGTGAATCTTAGATTAGAAAGTACTTCATTATTTATGGAGGATCCTTAGGATTTTTTTGAAAGTTGAGATCCTCAAGGGATAAAGAAGAGATTTTAGGAAAAAATTGAGGACTTAGAGGATTTTTAGGATTTTGTTGAGTAACTTATGGATTTGAACCAAAATTGGTTATAGAACCTTTTGTATATAATTGTAAAGCCTCAAAAAAATAAAAAATAAAAAAAGAACATTCTTAGATAGGAGATTTCATTTTGTAAGCTTACGAGCATATACAGATAGAGAGGAAGAGAAAGGGGCATGTAAAGAAATATCATGCCAAAGTCACATTGTAAAACAAGTTTTTATTTGTATATGTACATTTTTTTAATGAATGAGGAAATTGAATTCATTGTGAATGTGTGTGTTATCCTTTTACGTGCTGAGTGATCCATAATTGTGAATTTATGGTTTATGTGTGATGAACCATGATGAATGAATTGAAATTGAATGTTTAAAGTCTTCTAAGTGATAAAGGACTTATGGCTGGGTATAATCTGTGTGATTCCAGTCTGGATCTAATAGAGGTGTGTACAAGTCAAGTAAAGAACAAATTACGAATCTGGAATAAAAGGAATAATATAGAGAGTATCGGCATATTCAAGTTCGAGACGGTGTAATGAATACCAAACAAAGATAAGCTCAGGAGAGATAGACTTGAAGTAGTCCGAATGAGCAAAGGAGAAGCAGTGCGGAGGAGACTGTGTTGCAGAGTAATGACAATAGAAATAACATAATTTGACCAAAGACTGAAGAATGGAGAAGAATTCAAAAAGATATTAATGCCTTTAAGGATAGAGGAAAAGTGTAGGAGAAATTCACATCGAAGAAACTCGAATAAGATAAGGAGGAGTTGTGGAAGTAGACAGATCAACATAGCAACATGAAGCGGAGAAAGGAACGAAGGCAAAGAGCACTTAGAAATTCCAGAGAGGTGAATGGACGAACAAGATTAAATCGTAGAAACATAGATTTAAGAATCAATGACGGAGATAAAGTGCAGGCAGAAATGAAGGCAAGCAATTAAATGACAAAGATTACACAACAAGGCAAAGTTGGAGAGTTGTGGGCGAGGACACGTGTCAGTGTGGCACAACATCGCACATCGGAGATTTTAGAAGTTAATTTGAGGACTTCGCAAAGTAAATAAGATAAGTTGCGATGCGATGAGGGAGGCCATGTGTCGATAATACGAAAATTCGAAATTCACAGGAAATAATGTTTAGTGTTAAGAGTTCGCAAGTGAAAAAGGTTTTGATTGTGACGTGAAGTGGAAAGGATCGAGAGATGTGATGCGATGGGAGAGGACACGTGTCAGCACTGCGCAATAATACATTTCACAAGATTTATGGTTTAGCGTTATCGGTATAGCGTTAAACTTGTGGGCAAGCGACTTGCGAGGCGTTGTGATTGGTTCAAGGCATTGTGGACCCTACATCTTAGGAAGTTCTGTGTATATGTGAAGAGGGTTAAGGTTATGTGTAATATTTTATAAAGCGAAGCACTGTTGATCGCACAAGTATGTATGTTATATTTAACTCCGAAGTTAAATAACCGCTATGTGCAATAAAGGAGTTATGTGGGCCATAACCCATAGGTTCGTGATGTTTGTATAATGTGAAGCCATGCACGAAATAAGGTAAGGGAAATGGGGACAATGTAAAAAGGTAAAGGTTATTATAAGGAGTTATCAACCATGGTTAAAACTTCCGCATGCGTTTGATTTAAATTGATAAAGAGGTCAAGATAAGGGGGGAACATGTGGGGTAATTCTGCTAACCTTGCATGTGTTGATGTTTTGGTTAATTGCGACCTTATGGTTGCATCAATTTCCAACAATATTAATTGTATATATTATTTGACTTAATTATAGATTAGATTTAATTTCCTTTATAACATTAAATTATACAAAGCATGCAATAAGAGTCACGTCTTTAATTTATTATTATTATTTATATAAATCCATTTTAGTATTGAGAGGTTTTTGCAGTGCATTATAATAAAAGCTACCAAATTCACTTAAAATTATAATGGTAACCATTAAAATTATAATGATAACCATTGAAATCAACTCCATATATCAAAAATATGAAACCAACTCACTTGATATTTCCCTACACATAAAATAATAATAATATTTTAAAATTATATATACGTGGTAGTGTCACATGCGACTCCATAATATTCAAAGGGGGCTACGAATGTGGGGTCTTTATGTACGTTGGTGGGGGCACTGAATACTTGGGGTGTGAGTTGTTAGTCCCTCTAGGGAAACGCACTCTTCTTTTCGTTGAGGACCCCGAAATGATTCTCCTCCCCGATACATATTAAGCACGATCTCTCTTAACATTATAAAAATTAAAAGTTGTCTCTATGTAACTGCCCTCCTAGCTCTTAAAAACATCCCAAAATGGGCACTCATCATTGCACCTTATTTAAGGAACATGGCAGAGAACATTCTATATGGTATTATGGGATGTCTCGGGGAACAACACTCGAAGATGAAGGGTCAAATTTTAAAGTTTATCCTTAATCACCTATGGACTCAGGCAATACATGTTCACATATAATGGCATATGGTATCTTAAATGTTTTTTATTAGTTTGTCATTACAAGGGTTTCTAAGTGGATGTCTCCCACTTCCATTAGCACTTAGCTTGGGTGTCGGTGTTTTGGCATATAGTGAGTTGTTATTTATTTATTTAACTAACAATATTTTGTTTTGTAAATTAAATAAATCCTCATTAACATACATTATTAAATAATTTTAATTTTAAATTTTCTTTGAAAATTTTTATTTTAATTTTAAATTTATTAAATATTAAAAATAACTAAAATATTATTAATTTTCATTAATAAAAATAAAAATAAAATCATTATGTATGGATATGGTTTTTGTATAGGTCTATTTCACATATATGAGATTAATATCACAATTGTGGGTTTATAAAAAGGCAAATTAAGTAAATTTTTTTATTTAAAAAAAAAGTGATTTCATGTTTTATAGTATTATTTATAAATTTATATATAAATATAATGTTTGGGGTTATATTATCGAAGAAAGATAGAAGATTCAAAAGTAGTTTATAATTTACAATTTCAATAAAAAGAAAATATTATGTATCTTATTCTCTAGATTGAAGTAAGTCTTTCTCTCATTGGAAGCAGGTTATGACTAGGTATCTTATGTATAAGAAGTTAAACCATATGGAAGCCAAAAGGTTTCCTAAAGTTGCTTTTAACTCTAGCCAAAATACCCACCTTCAACTCAACTAGGGATGGCATAAAGATGCTCACTAATGGTCTTGAGAGATTTCATGGTATAGTATTATTTATAAATTTATATATGGATAGGAGGTTTGGGGTTACAATATCTCCCCAAAGTTTTGGAAGAAACTAGAACAAATCCAAAAGTAGTTTATAACCTACAATCCAAGATTGAGCAAATACTCCCTATCTTATCCTCTTGATGAAGCAAGATTTTCCCCATTGAAAGCATGTTTTTATCTAACTATCTTACATATAAGAAGAATTTAAACGACATGGAAGCCAATACGTTTCCGGAAATTGCTTCTAATTGTAGGAAAAAACCCCACCTTTAGCTCAGTGAGGAAGGCATAAAGATGTTGATGAATTGTCTTGGGAGATTCCATAGTAGTCATCAAGATGGTGATAGGGAGATCAACACCAATGAATCACACACTTGCAATCAATGTCATGGTGAAGGAACTAAACAAAGTCTCATTCTTCTGCATGAAATGAGACACAATGTAAATTTAGATTAAATAAAAAAACAAGGCATTTGAAATTTTCATTAGTGAATGCACCACAAAAAAAAATGAACTAGCAGTACAAAGAAAAATCAAATAGCCAAATGATCCATCGAAATTCTCATCAATAAAATCGAAAAAAAAAAAAAACAAACTAGTAATACAAATCCAAATCAAATAGCCAAATGATCCATCAAAATTATCATCAACAAAATGGAAAAATATTGGGATCAGTTAATTTGAAGCATACCCTAAGCCTAAGATTGACTAGATATAGTATCAAATAAATTCATAGACACATACACCATCTTGAAATTCCTTCTCTTAATTAAGGAACTCAACGTTTCCTAACTAATTGTTTTGGGAAGATTTGATACTAATTATGAAATTAACTATCAATAATGAATAACAAACGAGTAACAAACTTTCTATTGTGATAACTCTTACAATCCAAATGGTAAAGGAAGTGGAAAAACTCTCATTCTTCTGAATGGAATAAGAGTGCAATGCAAACGAAAATCAAATAGCCAAATTATACATCAAAACTCTCATCCGTGAAATGGTTAAGAAGGAGATCAATTAATTTGCAACATAACCTAAGCTTATGAAACCATGTGGCTTGTAACATTTTCTTGTACAACCTTTATGCCAACCCTAAAATAAAACAATGGGTGCAACATGGAAGAATTATGCCAAACCAAAAACAAACCAATGAGTTTTGCATGGAAGATTTCTGGAAACCCTAAAATAAACCAGTGAGTGCAATATGGATGATTTCAGCCAACCCTCAAATAAACCTGTGAGTGCTAAAAGAGAACTAATGGAAATACCATGTATTATATGGGTTGCTTGATTGATTTTCTCGAGCATTCACAGTATCATTAAATCAAACATTTCCCTTATTTTTAAATTTAGTATTTGACCAATTATGATACACTATTGGGCACACATTCAACTATTTGATGAGTTATGATATATTACTTGCACTCCCATTGTCTTGGATGTTGTTCATATTTGATAGAAAATTTCAGAATCATAAACACATAGAAAGCCCAATTCAATGCTGAGTTTGATTTAACCTCAAAATGGATATGAAAAAAGTAAAAATCAAATTTCACCTCAATTAATATCCTTCGACACTTTGTCGGCCTGCCTCCATGACTATCCAATGCCCCTAAGGTCGATCAGAATTGTGAATTCAATGGGGAGTCGCAAATTAAATTGACAAGAGAATTTTTATGTTGTCTTTTAAATTTCCCTGACAAAGATTAGGGTTCTAAACTGAAAACTTGTGCAAATACTCCTCATATCATTTGTTTGATGGTGTATAAGATGAAAAATATTATCCTAAAACCAAATTTGTCCATTCATTTATTAAAAAAAAAATTCCCCAAGGCCACATCCATAAGTTAAAATAGGTACACCTATCAACGCAACTAATTTTCCACATGGCCTCACGTCAAATGAAACAAAAGACAAATCTCTACTTTTGCTTCTGGGCAAGAGCACTGAGCACCACTACCATCCTTTATCACATGCAATAATGTGCAAAACTTATGGTAAATATGAAAAATCACAAGCTTTGTGGGATCATAATGCAAAGGAAAATTTGAAGAGGGGACAAAAGGTAATCTGCGAGGTATTTGGGAAGTTCGTCAAGGATCTATGGTGTCTAAATTTATTTATAAGTAATGTGGTCTTTGCACTCTAGTGTTGGTTCTTGGGTTCCCATGGAGAATTGGATAGAAATTTGGGAACCCTCTTGAGTTGCCTCTTTAAAGATCAATCCCTTGTTATGAATATCCTCTCAGCTTTGTTCCAATGAACTCCTTTTGGACCTTGATCAATCCCTTGTTATAAATGTCCTCTTGGCTTTGTTTTGGGAATCCCTTGTGGATTTTTATCCATCATTACATCAATTGGCCTCGATATGCATGTTTGTCTATATTAAGTTTAATGTTATGTTGTGCATTATTCAAAATAATTATGGTGTAGTGTCTCTATGTATTCTTTAGTCCTTCAAAACAATGGGAAGCTCACTTTGTTTCGTTTCAATTTTGGCTCATATAACTTGGTGCAAAGACTGGACTCTGGGCTAATCTCGACTTCCTCAAGTTGGTAGTGTTGTTTCTATAATATAGCCTTGTATATAATCATGGCACATAAAAAATTCTAGAATTAAAAATAGTGTTGAGAAAGAATTAAAGATATATTCTAAATATTTTTATTTTTAATTACATACAAATAAAATTTTGTTTTTTAATATAAATTTATTATAAATTATTGATCTAGATAATAATGAAAGTTGATTCTTTAAAAATTTCATTTCCACAAGCTCAAACATGACTTTAAATAATTTTCTCAGTTCATCAACTCAAGAAACCAATGATCCCCAAAAAAAATAACATTCTTCATGATTAAATGTTTATTAAGATGAAACAAACAACTTCCATGTTTTTCTTAAGATAAAATGTTTTTTTTTTCCTCTTAATATTATAGTTTTTTTATCATATGCATAATACATGTATAAAACCCAGGACCACTTATTTCTTAGTTTGTAGCAAACAATTTTATATAACCCATGAATGCTTATTTCTTAATTTGTAGCAAACTATTTTATAGAGTACTATAGTTATTTAGAAATAAGCTTTTTGAAGCTGCTACCATTGTATATCAATGTAAGTATTAAATATTATTTAGAAATAAGCTTTTGAAGCTGCTCAAATTGTATATCATTGTAAGTATTAAATATTAATTATAATTTTTTAAGTTTATATTTTGTATTACTAATTATTATATATGAATATGGATTAATTCATTATATTTATTTAAGGAAAATAATATTTAAAATAATATATTAGTAATTATTAAGAGTAAATATTTATAAGTTTTGGAATATTAATCTATTTTCTTAAATTTAAATAAATGGGTTTTAACTTATTTATTTTAAAGAACATAAACTTTAATTTTATGTTTTGCTTGAAAATTAAATAAAGGCCTCAACCTAAATAATATCTATAATAATATGATCAACAATTTAATCATCACTATAACCAATTTCACTAAAATAATATACTTAATTAAAAAAATAATTTAATAAAATGAATAATTTTTTATTAAAAATAAAACTATTTTTAAAATAATTTTTATTTTAATTAATGTCTTCTATAATTTAATTATTAAATATAACATAGAATATTATAACTTTTATTTTATTTTAAATTTTAAATATTAAATTTATGATGATTTGAATTTTATATATAATTTGGATTATATATTTTATTTGTAATGGGTGGTTTTACAATGTTGGTGAAGGGATTACATATTCTTTTGGGAAAGCGAGGGAGTTTGGGGATTGAAAATATCATTTCGACTTATAAATCGGTGGCAACTCTCTCAAATGTGTTACCGATCCTGGTAAATTAAGGAATGCATTTTCTCCATTCCATAACATTACACTGTGAGATGAAAACATTGTTTAGCATGGTTATTCGAGATAAACAAGTAAACAACTACAAGCTCTTTGCTGGAGAAGAGGAAATCAAGAGAATACTAGGAGACATTAGGTATGACATCGACGATATAGCGGTACGACTAAATCAAGTGGGAAGATTTGTGGTTTCCGACTTAGGGATATAATCAAATTACCATCAGGAAGAGGACGCACTGATCAATGTTCCACCTCCGAACACTACAAATGCAAACTCTCCTCCTCACTCAACATTTATCATTTTGGAATAATATGTCCATTATGCCTACTCTCTACTTACACTATGTTTACTGTCCATTTTTAGTTGTTGGTAGCTATGTTTTATTTTTTGAAATCACTATACTTTTGTTTTGTCGAGTAATGTTAATGGCTCCAGGATATTTTTGAGTTATGACAGTCATAGTTTATCTTGTTTTCAGATGTAAATACAAGGTTGTTACATATGTACTCCTTGCCATATGGGTTGTCTCAAGCATACTCTGATCAATTTCTGTGTTGGTCATCCTAGAAAGTACTCATTATCTTCCAGTGTGGGCATGAAAGTTTATCTATGTAATATTTTTTTGTTATCAATAAAAATCAGTAAATTTAAAGATGAGATTACACATTGACTACCTCATAAGATTATCATTGGTTTTAAATTGATTATATAGAGTTGATTTTTTTAATTATATTAATTGAAACGTGTATAATATTTTTTTAATTTTTTGCTTTTTACTTATAAGATGAGATGATGGAGTGAGGATTTTTACAATAGTAATTTTGAAAATGATTAATTTTTTTTGAGTAAGTTTAATGGTTGACACTTTAATAATCAAATCTCTATACAAATTCTTTATTCCACAAATAAAGAATTCTCATACATTAATTTAATAACTTGATCATATTCCTAAAATTAAATTATAATAATAATAAGATAAATAAATAAATTTTTTATCCTATTCATCTGGATTCAATTTCCATAAATCATATAATAAAATTTGATGAACTTTATTGTAATGGCTCTAATAAATTGAATACATAAATGTACACGTAAGGAAAGAAAGGGTCTCCACTATACGTGGTGGTGTCACATGGGACTCTATTACATTCAAAATGGGATCTTTCTGTACGTTAGTGGGGGTAACTGAATAGTGGGGGTGTGAGTTGGCCACGTGAAGGCACAACACACAATTGTACATCACGTGATATTACCACCCCTTCACTAAAGCATAGGACCCCACAATAAGAGTTTGTTACTCCTAGGGAGATATACCCTTCTTCACGCTTTAGAGGGCCCCCCTAAATGATTCCCCACAATTTTTTTTATTAAAGTACAATCCATCTTAGGATTAGAAAAACATGAAGGTTTTGTCTCTTGCATAATTCCCTCATTGTTATTAACACATCTCGAATCTCGAAGGGGATAGTGAGCATTGTACATAAAACATTCTCTATAGTTAAAAAATTAATTAATTAATGATTCTGCACCGGAAACGAAGTGCATGTTGACATTATAATTGGAAGTGAAAGCATTATATTTTTTTGGGATTAGTTTGCCAATAAGAGGGTTTGTAGATCCAACTAACCTAAACACCTTTGGTGTCGGCGTTTAGGGATAGAATGACTTGTTTATTGTTGCTCCACAAGTCATGCGCAGGTCCCTCTCTAATCAGATGGGCATGCGTAACATGTCATTTATATGACGGGGGATGAACATTTGTTTTTTAGGGATTGAATTTTGATAAATGTATTTAAAAATTTACATATAAATAACAACATTCTATTTTTTTTAATCAAGTTTTCATTAATATTATTTATCAAGTTACTTTAAATTGTTTATACTTGATATTATATTAACTAATAATTCATCATTTTTTAGCATATTTTTTTTAATAATGATATTAATGTTTTTCAATGTTTTATTTTCAAATTGATTTGTTTGTGTCTAGAAGTGTTCTACAATTTAGTATAGGGAAATAATGTAGTCATTGTAAATGAGTGTAAACATTTAAATGTAAATTCAATATGGGAGAGATGTAGTGTCCATAAAATAAAAAATTAGATCAAAACATAATAATAAGTGTAGTGGTGGTTTTGGTGCACAAGTGTACCGATCCACCAGTGCTTGGTAGGAGTGGTCGCTGCCTCCAAGCTATGGTCACAGGTAGAAAATATGGTTAGAAGGTTAGTGAACACATGCTAATAAATACAAAACACACTAAATTATGGAATGTAGTATGCATATAAGGAGAACAAACACAACTAAACTAAAACAAAAGCAAAAGCTCACAAAGAGTCAAACGTGACAATAATGCAAGTGGTGGAATCAAAGTCCCCTCTTGTTGACCGTTATTAGGAAGAAAGATACAATGTTACACTCTCTCCTGCTGCTCTGGATTTCACACTGTTGGCTTGCTCATGAGAAATTTGACCAGCATAAGAATGTGCTCTCATTTTGTTCATCTCCTGGTGGCAATTTATAGGCAAATTCAAATCCTCCTTCTCTCTCTTGGTACATTTGTGGATGGTGACCCAAGAGAGAGGGTTGATTCTTTTGTGTGCCCACTTGATTCCTTTGTGTGCTCACTTGAGGTCCCAAGGTGGCTTAGGCAACTATCCTTGGGCGGCTTCAAGTGGAGGATCATTTCCTGAAGTGTGTCAAGTGGTCCCGGAGAGTGACAATACACAGAAAAGAAACTATAATGCATTTCGGCTACACAGTTCTTCCTAGACCTCACATAGTAGGGGGAGACTGTTATCACTAGAAAATCGGACAAGAAAAATGACATTATTAAATGTCATGCACAAGGATTTATAGGGCTGAGGAACATTAAAGGATCTGAAAATTTTTAAAATTATCTAAGGTCAAGAGGAAAAAATCCAATTGTGCACGAGAGACACATGAAAAATGCGCCTTGCCCGCATTTTTCATGTGTCTCTGGTGCGCAATTTGATTTTTTCCTCTTGACCTTAGATATTTTTAAAATTTTTTAGATCCTCTAATGTTCCTCAGCCCTATAAATCCTTCTGCCGGACATTTAATAATGTCATTTTTGCTTGTCGGATTTTCCAGTGATAACAGTTTCCCCCTAATGTTTGAGGTCTAGGAAGAATTGTATAGCTGAAATATAGTTTCTTTTCTATGTACCGTGTGGAGAGAGAGAGACCTGCGTACAACTCAAGGTTGGAAACCCCTTACAGTGGGTAGAAGAGTGACCATGTTCTGTCGAAAACCTGCAAGAAATAGTATGATGCAATAAATATAATTTTTCCACGAGGTGGGCATGTCCCATGCTCGTAATGCTTTATCTAGCTAAACACATCTATCTGATAGATGAAGGTTCTACCTGTGTCACTGATATGATAGTGATCTATTGATCTGGTTGGTGACGACGATTGCTGACGCCCTTAGGGGTGTTTTTCTTTGACAATAGGTTGAATGTGACACCCACATGCATAATATTATAATGGCATATAAATTCTCATTATACGTATGGGTGTATGACTTGGACCTTCCCGTGTAAGAATTGCTGAAAGAGATGCTTATAGCGGCACGAGTCTTCGACGAATCTGAGCAAAGTGCAATGGTTGTAAAGTACAATACTATCTTGACATGAAAGCTTGTGTCGTAGTCGAACATTAGGAGGATCGATGACATCTATGGGAAATGATGATTCCCATAGTGCCACCCAAGGATTCCCTTATTGTGGTGAGGAGCCATCTAATGTACTCCTTCCTTTTTGGAGAATGGGTGTTGAAGTCGACAAAAAGGAAGCCTCAACTGAACGAGAGAGCTAATGATGCAGGGGACCAGGGTCTTGGATTTGATAGGTTTAACATAGGCATGATGGCGAGGGGTGGTTGAAAACTGATGATGGGAGTTCAATGACCCAAGGTCGAAGCATAAAAAATCAGCTTGGCGGCAGTCATAACTATTTCTGATGAGGAAATCCCTGGAGTTGGTAAGATTTCCAAGGTGGGTATATGTTGGTTATGAATGTCATGGTGGCTTTACGTGAAAGGTGTGATGCTCCGACCAAGGGTGACTAGGGACTGCTTCCATGGGAGAAAAATGGATGGATGAGTGGGGGAATTTTATCCATTTGGGATCTTTGTACACTTACCAAAATAATGAAATAATGGGATTGGATTGTAAAAAAAACAGAGACGGGTGCCCCAAAACATGAAAATGTTCGCTCACTGGTGATGTGAGGAGGGTGTTTTTGCTGAGGCTGGGGGCCCCATTGGTTGGTCTCTTGTGTGGGGATGATGAAGCGGATGGAAAATATCGCAGATGGGCTATGCTGATGGAGTGATGGTAGGCCAAATGCGAGACACGGTGGCATGTATTCGATTTGCTTGCAAAAAATGGTAGTCCGGGAAAGGGGTTTTATGGTATGATAAAACTTGATTTGATGCATGGTGTGTGAATCGACATGAATTTCTTCCTGGATTAAGGTGGTATGACCATGGCATTTTGATTTTATGATGTATGGTCTACTTTGAGTGATGAATGCCATGGAGGCGAGGCTCTGCAGACCAAAAAGGATGTTTATTATGTGCAAGGTGGGGAGATGATAAACATGGTCAGGTGTTTGGAACCTATGGTTAATTTCTTATGGATAAATGATGTCAGGATATGCAGAGTTTTTTTTTGACTCTATCATGCTGAGGGTAGAATGATACCTACTCTGGAACCTTCAGTGCATGGGGTGACAGATGGTTTGTACAATACCTGCAAAAAAATACCCCAAGTGAAAGCATATTTATTATTCAACTATTATTGAAAACACGTGCTAAATGAACAAAAGATAAGAGAGGGCATACCTGTCGGCACTGAAAATTTATTTTTTCAGAGGTGTGAATGTGTGGAGCCTCCTTTGGGCATTATGAGGTGTTGATCACCATATTTCTTTCGGTTTTGCAATTGGGCCCTCTGAGCTCTCGTTATGGTCCTCCAAACAATCTGAAAAGGGCGACATATAGGCCAATATGGCTCAATTCAAATCATTTGCGACATTTGAGTGTTTATGAGTGTGAGAGGTAAGAGGTGATTGTAGAGATCTTCTTGTTGTTGTGGTCAGCTTGTGCACCCGAGACTCGTGCTACTAGAGCCAAGTAGGCCTCATAATTTCATGCATTTAATTTTTTTTTAGCATGACTGGGTCAGGGTCCGTAAAAACTGGGTTTTTACAGAACCCAGGCATATTTTTACCTTGAACACGCATGCGATCAAGGTACAGGTGTAAAATTTTGGCGTGAAACTTAGGTTTTGCGTGCAATTTTCGTGCCTGTCATGGATCTGTGCACACGGTCTTTGCGCCTGTCTGAGAAACATGCGTGCTAAAAGGCCAAAGCTAATTTTAATTTTTTTTTGGGAAAGTTTTTCAATTTTTGGTGTTTTTTTTTAATGTTGTTGATGTGTGTATGTTTGGAGACAGGATGATGTGGAGGGAGAGGGACTGGCCTGACCTCTGGGTAGCCATGGCATGAGATTCCAATGCCTGCCAGTAGTTGGCATAGTGGGGTATTCTCAAGTTTCTTGAGAATGACCTCCTACGATCGCACGATCGGCTACTGCGTTACCTGGTCCGCTGCTAGAACAAGCGTCGTAGAGTTATGGTGATGAGAGGGCGTGACTTGACTATCCGTCTGGAGACGGATATATATTTCGTGACAAGAGTACTACCTCAGGGTGAGGCGCTTCCATACCTGCTTCCTTCAGGGAGGGTCGACCTTTGACGATTTTCCCAGATTCATTATGGCGGGGCGCCTCTCATGGAGGGGTGCATTTTAATTGAGTCAGTGAAAAATTTGGCCGAGCGATGTGCTCTGGCCATGATTGTGTGACTGACGGGGTCGTCATTGCGACACAGGGTGTCGGGGCCGCAGCTAGGTGTCTTGCGCCGTCTGAGGGCCGGGAACTTCTTTGATTTTTCTCGTCACTGCTATGATAGGATGGTATCTCAGCTAGTGAAGGTCTGTGATGGATCTAAGCTATTTACTTACGCCAACATCCTCTATAGCATCATGTACGAGAGGGTGGTGCTGCTTCAACCCATGGAGGCTATGCTTGCGGGGGGTCATCGGGACCCTCGCACGAGGAGGTGGGCTCCTATTATGCCTCACAGTGGGGGAGGTCGGGTAGGGAATTACTGGAATGCTAATACTGAGGCTTGTTTTGAGGCCAAGCCTCAGATGTTCCTCCCCTACCCATACATTGGGATGGACTTTTGAGGAGACCCGAACATTAGTCTTCTTGCTGGATACGCATGGGGGCCATTAGGTATGATCTTTTTGTTTTATTCTGAATTTGTTGAGTATTTATGGTTTATATGTGTATTATGATGACACTGACATAGTTTTGTTACTCTTGCAGATGTTGGCGAGGTTGGGCATCCTACAGCTCGGTTGGTAGGACATCATCCGCCTCAGAGGATTCAAGGGGCTCTGCTCCCAGCCGGGGGCAGGGAGGAGGTCCGGAGTAGCCCCAAGGTGGAGCTCCTAGTGACAGGGCTGGTCCATCTAAAGAGGGTAGCAGTTCGGCTACCATAGAGTGTGTTGCAGCGATCGCTCGTGCCGAGGCGACGAAGGGTCGTATGGCAGATATGGCAGGGCATATGGCTGCTCTGGAGGTCTGGGCTGCTGACTTGGAAGATGCATGGGGCCACATGGACCGACTAACTCAAGGGATACCTACCTATGGGTTTGTTGATGACCTTGATGATATATGGCTAGAGACATTGATGGTCCGAGAGAGGGGCTATAGGCCGACTCTGCACTGCGTGGCGGGTTCTGTTTTGACAACTGCCCCAGTACTAGCACTGGGAGCAGCTGTGGGTCGAAGTGTCCAACCTGGAGGGGCACATCCCTAGAGACTTTTTGTACACAGGAAAAACACCTGTTATGAGGATGCTTCAATTATTTTTGATGACTTGTGTATATGTATTTTTGGTTGACTTATGGGTCAGATACATGACTCATCATTTGTACTCAGACATATATTTTTGATATATATGAGAGATAATTTTTGCGGATCTATATGGTATGTCCATTGTTTATATTTTTTTATGGATGATGTGTATTACTGATGGATATCGATGTTTTTTATGTTTTTTGTTTTTATGTATGATGGTTTATCCAAGATGCATTCCAGTTTAGGATGTGGTTATCTATTGATATGTTGTCTGCTTTTTATTTCTTGGCACATGTGTGAATGTAATGTGATCAAATTGATGGCTTAATCTTTTTGCATGCAAATATTTTCTAAAAATATGTGAATCTCGTACCTCAAACTCCTGGTTCAACTGCGAAACAACTAATTGGGAATATAGGTAGATATGAAAGTGGCGAATGCCTTGATTGAAGGAATCGCACATGAGCCTAATGATGATATCATATTCTGCATGATTGTTTGTCGCTGATTTGAATCATACTTTTTTGGTAAGGAACAGTGATTGGTAAGGGTGGTAGATGACCCAGGCGACTGCTGCTAAACTTTGAGACCATCGCGATGCTCCATCAGTGAATCCAAAGTAACGGTTGGGTTGAAAATCCATTTGTGACACAAGAGTGATTTTTGTGACAAGTCTGTGATCAAAAATAATTTTTGTGTGTGTGTGCATTAACTCTAGGGTTGAGTCCTCTTGGCCCTTATGGGTAGAATTTCTTGAGGTAAAGACCGTTGACAGGGTTGCTCAAGCATGTTGATGTATGCCCCCTTTAGGAGACAATTGTTTATGATATAGGGTACTTTCCACAAGGTTTCAAACTTTCCTAGCCCCAAGGCTTCTTTTGCGACATTGTAGCGGAGGACTAACTCTCCCTCGGTAAATGAGCAAGTGGTGATGCTGCGATCGAGCGATGATTTCACCCACTTTTTATGGGCCTCTTTGTGCTCGAGCAACTGTCGTCGAATTTTGTCGACAAACTCTAGTTGTACTAAGATTTTCTCTTGTTATCAATTTGTAATTTGTAATATTGGCAAGAACAAACGACAGAGGACAACATCAAACCACTTTGGAGTCGAGGACCTAGCCTTCCTAGACTCAGAGAGGGCTCTCTCTATTTTTTATGATTTAACTTGATGGTTGTAAGTGCTGATATTAGGATAGTTGCAATGATGGTGGTCATTCGTTTAATTGATTGGGTGGTTGGAACAGATAGAGCTGTGAAGCTAATCCATTGGGCTATGGAGTCATAAAGGCTGAATTGTGCATCAACTTTTCAAGGGCATTCACATGGAAAGCTAACTATGCAAATTGGATCTTACTAGCAGTGTGAAATGGAAAAGGAGGAGGAGATTAAGGTTCAACTTAAATGCAGAGTAGACCGTATCCAAATTCTGCATTCAGGTCTTAGAGGAAAACATTAAGATAACAAACACATACATAATTAAGGTACTCTCTTAGCAAATCTTAATCTAATTTTTCTGTTTTGAAATTAGATAAATAGATGCACAACATGAAAAGACAGAGGGAAAAAATTAACATAATGGAAAAACATCACCATTAACATAGCTCAAGAATCCTATGAACAATCTCTTATTGTTGATGCCTAGCTCAAACAATTACAATGTTCCAATAGTTCTTATAATGCAAGTTTCAGCAAGGTCCAATTTTCCAACTTTATAACCCCTGATACTGCTAAGGTATGTAGTATTTATCTAAAGACTAAGTCGGTTGCCCTACCTTAGTTGAAAACCTTTCATTAATTACAATTTAGCAGAACATGGACAAGTGTGGCCATGCAAGGCTTGATCAAACATCTCTGACAAAAATACCGCCTCTGGAATTAATTTTGGGCAACTCTTCGTGGATCCAAACGCTTCGATGGCTCTTTGGAAGATCAAAAAATAAGCTTGGAGGTGGCTGTGATGGTAATGAAGAGGTAACCAATGGTGGCTCTGACATATGGCCCTAGTTTTTAGAAAACTGGCGTTTGATAAATAAATCTGGTGCAACGTTGGTTACTTTTCATTATTTGGGTGATTATGCTGATGTCTTATGTATGAACGACCTTTGCCCGACTCGACCTCTTTTGCTTGCACACCTTGTCCGGGCTTATTCTGTTACAAGTCATTCTTCCATGTTTTGGCCTATTTCTTCATAAAGTTTCGCACAAACCTCAAATGCCCGGATGTGAAGGGATAGCGGTGGAAATGGCGCAACAACAATGGTAATGGTCATATGAATGCAACGAAAATTTGGAGGCCAGCGGAAACAACTTTTTGGAGGGGGTCTTTGGTGGAAAGTAGTAATAGAGAGGGGGGTGCGAAATTGAGAGGGTACAACACATGGAGGAGTGGGCGGTAATGGATACCGCCCATTTCAGATCCCCCCCCTCATGATAAAGTTCGAATTCCGCGGGGAGGAAAAAACTAAATAAGGGCCGTCAGATGTGGGGAAGAGGAGTGGAGTAGGAGGAAAGGTGGAGGGCGATTAGAGGTGGAATGACATAGCACACGGGTGGAACCCGACTTGACCCTTTCTATTCGTGCTTTATTTGAATGAATCTTCAATCCTTGTAGCTTTGGCAGTTCTTAAAGCGTAAAGCCTTAGAATGTGTGGCTGAGTTTTGCTGTCGTGCTTAGCCCCTTTTCTTCACAAAATGGCGTAAAAACTCATTACCTAGAATTGAATTTCTATAGACTTCAGTTATGAACTTTATCGCACCCACAAAAAATCACACATCACAATATTTACAGTTTATGATAAGAGAAAAGGAATTTGCGATGCGATGCGAAGAGGGAGGTGATGTGGAAGGTAAGGTGGGACCAGACCACAGCCCGTAGATCACAAATCTTAAATTTTAGTTATAAGAGGCGAAGGTAAACTCTAAAAGATGTGAAGTGCGAGAAGACGGCGGTGACGTGGAGGGAAAATGGGACCGACCGCATTGCAAATCAAAAACTTAAAGTTTTGTTATGAGCACGGGGTTAAATGCTAAAACATGCTAAGTGCGAAGTGCGGGGAGAGGGACCTGCCATCATCACACATGACAATGTTTATGTTTTATCGCAAATCACTGAGTTTAGAGTTTTGGAAATGCGGTAAGTGCTAAAGTCCATAAAGTGTGATTTGTGTTATCGGGGGATGATGTGGCATAATGGAGCCCACTGCATTAGCAAATTTATAAAGTGGTGAATGGTTTCTATGGTAATGTAATTTGTATAAGGTTTCAAATGATATATAAATGTATTTCAAACGGTCTAAAGTGGGGGGCGAAGCTGCTATGGTGGGGCCAACCGCATCGCAAGTTCAACAAAATACATTGCGGGCATTTCAAACGGTAACTTAAAAATTGTGTGATGCGATATCGCATATCGGCGATCGCAAGTCTTAATGTTTGGAAGAATGGAATAAGTTATAATTTGTGAAATGTGATGGATGGTGGGGGAAGGGTGACGTGTCAAGGAGAATGGCCCCACTTTAATTGCAATCGGGGAATAGGGAAAGGAAGAGGTAAAGCAATGATATAGCGGTGAAAAAGGAAAAGTATAAAGATAAAGTGGAAAGGCGAAGAAAGGTAAAGTTTAATGAGTTTTAAAGGGAACCACTAGATCAATATATTCTTGATTTATTTCTGGGTATTCTAACTCAACCAACTCATCTTCATATCCTAGTACTGTAGATGTGCTCTCCTGGTCTTTAATCAACTCGGAACATGTTTGCATGCTACCTGATGAGTGTTTTTCAAGCTTATGTGGTTATCAATTGATGAAGAAGAATCCATATTTTCCACAGTGTTAGAGAATATTTGTCGACGTTTCGAATCCGGATTTTTTGTGCCACTACTACTGAATCAGACAATGGGGAAGAATGTTTGATCATATCCATATCATAGTAGCTTTTGAGAGAATTATGAACACAGGAGGATTGATTTTGAAAGTAGAAACCATCCAATGCGTCTGCAATTGGGTCATGTGGTGCTTTAGATGGTAGTGTTGGTTCTTCTGAGAGCTCATCTTTTATCTTATAACAATCGGCAAAAATGTGATCCTAATTCCCTTTTATAATTTGAAATTAATTAAAGCATAAAGGTAGAGAGTCAAACTGGATCAATCCATCATCTGTTTCAGACTCTGTGATTTCATCTGCTAACTGACATTCAAAAGAACTCAAGGGATGAACCCCTAGATTTAAAACAAATATTTTATCATCTCTGATTTCTTCATCTGATTGATGACAGAGTTCTATTCTCCTATGATTATCAGCTAGAATGTGATCTAGATTCCCTTTCACGATCTGAAATTCATCAAAGCATAAGGGAAAAGAATCAATCTGGATCAATTCATCATTTGTTTCAGATTCTATGATTTCAAGATGACTCAGGGGGAGAACTTCTAGACCTGAAAAATGTTTGTATCATCCCTCTTTACCTCAACTAACTCATTAGAGCATTCCTCCTCCTTCCTATTTGCAACCTACTTGTAATGCCCTCTTAACATTGAGGAAAAATATAGAGGAAGGTATTTTGTACTTACTTGACAACTTCCTGCATTTTCCTCTTTACAACCTTTCTCAACATGTAGAGTTTGATTTTCATCTTTTCATTATGATAATTGAGTTTTTTCTTCCCAATCCAATAGTGCTGGCTGCTTCGAATAATCAACCTCAAACTCAACCTTATAGTCTTCCTCTTGATAATCGTATTCGAGATGGTTACCTCTGTATGCAAGGTCATCTATCATGTACATTGTTATTGAGGATTTCCCTGCCTCCTTCTGATTTTAGACTTCATCTTTGGCTGTGTTTTGGATAGAGTACATGAAAAAATCATTTTATATTTTAGGGTGTCCAAGATGGGCTGAAAAATGCTTGAGTACATTGATGTTTTTCTTCTTTGGAACTAATGGAACAAGAGGTATCTGAACATCAAGTTCCTCTTTCCTGCTAATCATATGCATCATTTAGTTGACTGTGTTTGTTAACATATGTATCTTTATCACTGAAGATATCAAACACTCTCTTTCTATTTGTTCCTTCTTCATTGCTTTTACCTTTTCTTCCATGTTCAGTAGGTTGGCTTCCACATCAACAACCATATTTTTCATTTCCTCAAGGGTTGCAAGTTACCTTTCTCTTAACTGGAATGCCATCTCTGGGTCAAATGCATTTGGGTAGTGCCAGAGAGCTAGTCCTGGGGGTGGATTTATCTTAGCAGGAATTGAATGGTAGACCTTATTTAACCTGGTTGAAAAATGCTGTACTTTCTCCCCTATAATATCCCCAAATTGGGATTGCTAGCAAGGCATGCCTGAAAAACACATTTTTCAGGAATGGATGCTAAAGAACTTGAAATCAGTGCTTTGATCCCTTATTTATGAGTATATAAGTCCTAAATCCAAGAGTATATTAAAAACAAATCTCCCTAGGTGGGTTAAACAGATCTCTCACACCTAGTACAACTAGAAAATTGCCCAAAGAAGGGACTGCAGCACTATGTGACAAAACTGCTCAGAAAATAATGCAGTTCAGCCCAATATATGAAGGAGGAAAATATGTAGGCTCAATCATGTCATTTAAAATAGTATTTCAAGATTATATTGAAGCCCATACATCATAGAACAGAAAATAGGAAGCTTTACATGAAGAAATGCCCAAAATAAGAGGTTGCAACCATATGATTTGACTGTACAAGCTTGACAACGTTATTTTATTAGCTGAAAAGAGATGTAAGATACACTTCAGATATAGAGAAGATATGTGTACAAAAATATATATCTATATCAGATCTATACACTATAGAGTCTCCTCTTCAAACGCCCCTTGGGGTTTTCAACAGAAAATGTAGTACATGGAGTAGATCTGAGATCTAATGCAACTGATCTGCAGAATGATTAAAAATTTATGAAGCTAATACATCAGTATTTAGATCAGATATGAATGGAACGTGGATTAGATAGGTAATCCATGGATCACCAAAGTGAAGGACATATTACTAACACTAGAGATATCTCCTCCTTGAAGTGCCAAAAGACCCTGCAACTTTTTCCTTGCAAATAATGCAGTTCTGGAATATGGAATGCACTGTTAACTCTAGAGCATAATGTGGCCTAATGAAAATATCTGAAAATGAGCTCTCCTCATCCAATACTCTCTTTCCAGTGGGATATAATGCTTTCCCACTGAAAAGAGGCACTAGAATGGCTTAGATCTGAATAGATCTAGCCTCCACTTGCTGTAGCTTACAAGGACAACCAAACCATCAACAAGATCTGCATTGTAGTTGGAAGAAGAGCTTGGCCAAATTCTTGATAATGGTGAAGATATGCAAGAATCCTCCAAGAGACCTCTCAAGGAAGGAGGTGGGATTCTCGATCAGGAACACCCAAGTGCTAAGTAGCACTATTCTTAGCTAAGCAACTAGAGAATGAGGGATGTCTAAACAGACAATACGTTCAGAAATAATAACATCAACAACCCCTCTCATGTTGTCCTCCTCCTCCTTAAATAAGATGGAATCCTTGCCAAACCCTAAACCATCTCAATGATTTAGCTGCATTCACATGATTAGCCTCCAACTAAAATTGCGCTGGGCCTCTAGGTGGTTCAATGTATCTAGAAAACCTTTTGATTTACTCTAGTTGACCCAGTCAAATGATTTTAATCAATTTCAAACATAAGGGTGTTTTGCTGAACTAGCCAAGATTTAGCCTTGTTCACATGGGCATGTATTTATTCTGCTGTTTTAGGAGTTTAATTTATCCTCCTTTATAGTTTTATTCTTACAATAATAAAATGAAATCAAAACATAATATTCCTATTAGCTTGGGCTAATTAGGAATATTACAATCCTCCCCTCCAAAATGTTGTGTGTCGTCAAGCAACTGATAAGGTGAGTGCTGCAATCCATCTCTTCCTTCATTGGTGTCACAAAAAAAGGATAAGCTTCTCTCATAAGGTAAGTGATCAGCAAACAAACCATCCATGACTTGCCCCAATAATGTTCTCATGAGAGGCAAACAACTCATCCCATAAGGAAACAATAAATCACATGAAACAATCATGGTTTGCCCAATGCCCTCCCTGAAATATAAAACAGAAAGTACAGGGAGTGTAGTCATCCCATAGGGCACATGCATGCCTTCCCTCCTTCCTCCATCCATCCCCATAAAAAGAAAAAGTACATCATCAATATAGGGGATCAACACAATATGCCAACAATAAAAAAATTGTGCACATGGAGGTGGATCATAGTCCCACATGTGGAACCAACACAGAGCATCCATGTCTGCATCAAATTAAGAAATGGTAAGTGATTCTCCCACCACTTACTTACTGCCTATACCATCTCACCATAACTGGAAGTGTGAGATATATTTGGTGCCTTTGGGAAGCACCCATCATGATGAAAAATCTCCCTTGTTCTCCCAAGGGAGTGGCCCAATCTAGGAATTTTCGGGACCCAATATTGGCCATGAGGCTTAAAAAATATATTACTCCTCCTTGGAGTCATGGTCTGTAAAAACATGGTGTAAGAATGCATGAAATAAGAATATAAAATACATGTACTAAGAGCATGCTTTTCACCAACAATTGTTCTCCTATCAATGGAGTGGTGCATAGATCTATTATCTTCTTCAAAGGAAGGAAGAGAGGGCTGATTTAAATCTCTCTTAGAGTCATGTTGCTGCTCCAACTCCACAAAATCCATGCATCTCTGACAATGCTGATATAATTCTCTTTCAAAGCCTTCCCAATAATAGCTCCTCAAAATGATATTGTTGAGCTTCATAGAATAGGTGTGGCTGAAATGGAACTCTTCATAAGCCCTCTGTAGTAGCTTCTCCTTGAGCTTGGAGGCTCTATACAAGAAGATCCTACCATGATTATAGATGACTCCATCAAAGGTTGAATAGCTCCCTTCATGCAACCAGTCATCAAGAATCGTGCAAGTATGAAGATCCTTGGAATATTCCACTAGTAGTTGGGATTTTCAATAGGGATCTAATTTTCCCAAAAATTGCAGCGTTGATAGTGTGTCATCTGAAGTGTCTGCCATGTTGTGGTTCTTATCCTTGACATATCCCATGCCAAAGGTACAAGGTGGAAGGTTGCCAATCCTTCCTTGCTCATGCCCATACTCAAAAGAAGATGGAAGCTCTTGGAAGTTAGTTTCCCATGGAAGGATACCATCTGTCCAAAACCTCCTTGGTTTTGCCAAAGTATGCATGTGTGACCACCATCTCTCCTCATGTATGGAAGAGGATCCTCCAAACAAGCTTGTATCCCGATTCAAGGATTGCCTTCCTTGCTTCATGATGGTGTCATCCTTCATCCTTGCAACAAATTTTCTTAGCGTCGTATGGGATGAGAGAATGGATAGTGATGTTAAGGTAAAAATGCTTTCCATTTCCTTGTACTTTCCCCATACTCTCAGTGCTGAAGCATGATATTCTAATGCTCCCCCCTCCTTGGATCTATGAAAGGAGCATCAATGCATGAAACATTTTCCATCAAATCTAAATCAGGTGGTTTCCCAGGTGGTATACCACAAGATAATGATGTCTCGTGGCTCATTCCCATGTGAATAATAGATGGGAACATAATATGACTACTTCCACTGTGCAAATCCATCTCTAATTATTGTGTGGAAGTATCATGATAAGGAGAAGTTGGAGCAACTCCCCCCATCTTCTTCTTCATTACCCACCTTCTGCAATATTTCACAGTCTAAGGTGCTTCCTTGTTTTGTTTCTTTATCTATCATCATAGACAAATGCTGCTCATCTTCTTCATGTATAGGATCCTTGGGGCCTTCTTGCAAAGATACAAGAGCCCTCTTAGTGGAAGCAATAGCTTCAGATCCATCTCTCAGTGAAAAGAGATCTCCTCCTGCTATCACAGCGCTGAAGGAACCTCCCAGTTCTTCTTCTTTATTCTCCTCATCAATGGAGTATGCTTCATTAATAAAAGATCCTTTCTCTTGATCTCTCCTTGAAAAAGGAACACCCATATCTTCTCCTTGAGAAAAATTCTCTTGCTTAAGTGGGGCCTTTGCCCTTGGAAAATCATCTAGCAGATCTTCAACCCTCTCAACAATGTTCTGAAATGGAGTTATCTCCATGGATCTTCCCATCTCATGCAAATGTTCTGATTCCTTGGGCTTGATTTTCTTACCCAAATAATTTTCATATGGCAGAAAATAAAATCTCTTCACTATCATCCTAGCGAACTTTGCATAAGTAGAGATGTTTACATTCTTAAATGAAGAAGACTCAAACAACCACCAGGCATATGATTTACCTTGGAGGTGCAACACTGCTACTCTTATGGCTTCTTCTTCAGAAACTTGATGCAGCTGAAAGTATGTGTCCAACTTCTCTACCCAAGACTTGGCTGAGCTCTCAGATGAGCCATCAAAAGTAGGTAGGAAAGTTCTACCCAAGGTGTGCTGCATGCACCCTCTTCTCCTCATAGTTCTACTGGATCTTATTTCTTCTTTGAGTTGAAAAAACTCTAGAAATATTAGATGCTCTCTGAATCTTTTATACTAAGGTTCATATTCCCGGAGATAGTCACCAAGAGTCTCCTCCTTTGGTGTCTCTCACTTTTCTTCTCCTCTTGCAAGGAATGTAGGCATGCTACAACGTTGTAGATCAGATTGTGTGGCTGAGTGCTCACACACATTAGATGAAGTAGTGGGGCTTCCTTCATGTACAACCCTATCCAATAGATCTATTGGTATTTCATTCCTTATTCCCCCGATTTCACTCTCCAGCTCATGTAGAGTTTGGAGCAGAGTTTTTGAAAACTCTTTCCCTTTCAATCTTCCAGGTGAAGGGTTTGAACCCTTGTCTTCTTTGTATTCAGTGTAACTACACTTCTTCATTATTATTTTCGTTCCATGAAAATACATATTGGTTCTTCAATAAGCAAAGCATAGGCTGTGCCAAGATAGTTGCTCCGATACCACTGTAATATCCCCAAATTGGGATTGCTAGCAAAGCGTGGCTGAAAAATGCATTTTTCAGGAATGGATGCTAAAGCACTTGAAATCAGCCCTTGGATCCCTTATGTCTGAGTATATAAGTCCTAAATCCAAGAGGATATCAGAAACAAATCTCCCTAGGTGGGTTAAACAGATCTCCCACACCTATTACAGCTAGAAAATTTCCCAAAGAAGGGTCTGCAACACTATTTGGAAAAAATGCTTAGAAAATAACGTAGTTCAGCCCAATATATGAAAGAGGCCAATATTTAGGCTCAATCATGTCATTTACAAAAATATTTCAAGATTATATTTAAGCCCATACATCATAGAAAAGAAAATAGGAAGCTTTACATGAATAAATGCCCAAAATAAGAGGCTGCAACCATATGATGTGACTGTACAAGCTTGACAGCGTTAGTTTATTAGCTGAAAAGAGCTGTAAGTTACACTTAAGATATAGAGAAGATATATGTACAAAAATATAGATCTATATCATATTTGTACACTATAGAGTCTCCTCTTCAAAAGCCCCTTGGGGTTTTCAGCAAAAAATGTAGTACATGGACTAGATCTGAGATCTAATGCAACTGATCTGTAGAATGATTTAGAATTTCTGAAGCTTATACATCAATATTCAGATCAGGTTTGAATGGAACATGGATTATATCTGTAATCCACGGATCACCAAAGTGAAGGGCAGATTCCGAACACTAGAGATCTCTCCTCCTTGAAGTCCCAAAAGACCCTGCAACTTTTTCCTTGCAAATAACGCAATTCTGGAAGATAGACTGCGCTGTTGGCTCTAGAGAATAATGTGGCCTGATGCTAAGATCTGAAAATGATCTCTCCTCATCCAATACTCTCTTTCCAAGGGGATAGAATGCTTTCCCACTGAAAAGAGGCACTAGAATGGCTTAGATATGAATAGATCTAGCCTCCACTTGCTGCAGCTTACAAGGAAAACCAAACCCTCAACAAGATCTGCATTGTAGTTGGAAGAAGAGCTTGGCCAAATGATTGATAGTGGTCAAGATATGCAAGACTCCTCCAAGAGACCTCTTAAGGAAGGAGGTGGGATTCCCGATCAGGAACACCCAAGTGCTAAGAAGCACTATTCTCAGCTAAGAAGCTAGAGAATGAGGGATGTCTAAAAGGAAAATACCTTCAGAAATAATAACATCAAAAACCCCTCTCATGTTGTCCTCATCCTTAAATAATATGGAATCCTTGCCAAACCCTAAACCATCTCAATGATTTAACTGCATTCACATGATTAGCCTCCAACTAAAACTGCGCTGGGCCTCTAGGTGGTTCAATGTATCTAGACAACACTGTTGATTTAGTCTAGTTGGCCCAGTCAAATTATTTTAATCCCTTTCACACATAAGGGTGTTTTGCTGAAGTAGCCTAGATTTGGCCTTGTTCACGTGGGCTTGTATTTATTCTGCTGTTTTAGGAGTTTAATTTATCCTCCTTTACAGTTTTATTCTTACAACAAGAAAATGAAATAAAAATAGAATATTCCTATTAGCTTGGGCTAATTAGGAATATTACATCCCCTGACTGCCTTTTTAAATGGTTATACTCCTCTATGATGAGAAAAACATTTCCCACAACCACCCATCTATCTAGGAAAACTTGAGTGAATTGATGAAAATTGCTAATGCTTGCAGCTGGAAGACCTTTAAACTAGTTTTTAACTTTACTTTGAAATGACAAGGAAAAAATCCTAATACATACATCATCCTCTTCCACCTGATACCAATCAAGAAAATCCTCAATATTCTGAATGTGTTTTTCAACAGTGATTTTTGCATTTTCTCCATCAAATCTGGGTAGATTATTGATAAAATTTGTAGGGAGGTCATGGAGGATAGGAGGCAAAACCAGAGGCTTGTATCTGTCTAGGAATTTTACAGGTATAGGCAGTACAAAAAGAGGCTTATAACCATTTTGGAATTTAGCAGGAGCAGGGGATAAAGCCCGAGGTTGATGTTTCACTGGGTTATCCACAAGTGCATCCGAGATGTGCACAAGTGTATAAGTATGTACATGGTCTACAATTTGGGGCTTAGATTTTTGAGGTTCATCAATCTGCCAATGATCAATGTAAACCTCAATGGTGTAGTCTTGATCGGGCTTAAAGTAGGATAGAACATAGTTATAGATAAAAACAACAATTTCTTGAATCCAATTTGGGTTTGAATACTTTCTCTTTCTAGGCTGACTGGTCATGTTTCAGGTCCTTCCTCCAGTGGAGTCTTTGAATGCAAATGATCTGAATTGGAGTAGCTAGGTGGATGATTTCATCTTTCTTGTGTCTGGCTTGTTGTCCACCATAAAAAACTAGGTACTAATCTTGGAAAATACTTGAATCATCTAATTTTGACTTTGGTTTATGAGTCCTGATGAAATATTGAGCCTTTTCAATAAATCATCCCCAATATGGTTGCCATTATGTTATCACTCTATAATTTGTAATATTGGCCAGAAAAAATGACAGAGGACAACATCAAACCACTTTGGAGTCCAAGACCTAGCCTTCCTAGACTCAGAGAGGGCTCTCTCTGCTTTTTATGATTTAACTTGATGATTGTAAGTGACGATATTAGGCTAGTTGCAGTGATGGTGGTTGTTTGTTTGATTTATTGGGTGGTTGGAACAGATAGAGCTGTGAAGCTAATCCATTGGGCTATGGAGTCATAAAGGCTGAATTGTGCATCAAATTTTCAAGTGCATTCACAGGGCAAGCTAACTATGCAGACTAGATCTTACTAGTAGTGTGAGATGGAAAAGGCGGAGGAGGTTAAGGTTCAACTTAAATGCAGATCAGACCATCTCTAAATTCTACATTCAGGTCTCAGACGAAAACATTAAAATAACAAACATAGACAAAATTAAGGTGCTCTCTTAGCAAATCTTAATCTAAATTTTCTATTTTGAAATCAGATAAATAGATGCACAACATGAAAAGATAGAGGAAAAACATCACCATTAACATAGCTCAAGAATCTTGTGAACAGTCTCTTATTATTGATGCCCAGCTCAAACAGTTATAGTGTTCTAATAGTTCTTACAATGCAAGTTTCAGCAGGGTCCAATTTTCCAACTTTCCAACCCTTGATACTGCCAAGGCATGCATTATTTATCTAAAGACTAAGTTAGTTTCCCTACCTTAGTCGACAACCTTTCATTAATTACAATTTAGTAGAACATGGAAAAGTGTGGCCATGCAAGGCCTGATCAGACATCTCTGACAAAAATACCGCCTTTGGAATTAATTCCGGGAAACTCTTCATGGATCCAAATGCTTCGATGGCTCTTCAGAAGATTGAACAATGAGCTTGGAGGTGGTTGTGATGGTCATGAAGAGGTATCCAATGGTGGCTTTGACATCTGGCCCCGCTTTTAATAACTAGCATTTGATAATTAAATCAGGTGTAGCGCTGGTTACTTTTCATTATTTGGGTGATTATGCTGATGTGCTCTGTATGAATGCCCTTTTCCCGAATTTACCTCCTTTGCTTGCACACCTTGTTGGGGCTTATTCTATTACAAGTCCTTCTGCCATGTTTTTGCCTATTTATTCATAAAGTGAAGCACAAACCTCATAATATTGGATGTGAAGAGATAATAGTGGATGTGGCACAACAGAAGTAGTAATGGTCAAATGAATGCGGTGGCGGTTTGGAGGCCAACGGAAACAAATTTTCGAAGGGGTCTTTGGTGGAAAGAGGTAATAGAGAGGGGGGTGCGAAATTGAGAGGGTGCGACATGTGGAGGAGTGGGCGGTAATGGATACCGCCCATTTCGGACCCCCCCCCCCTCATGATAAAGTTTGAATGCTGCAGAGAGGCCAAAAATAGATAAAGGTTGTCAGATGTGGGGAAGAGGAGTGGAGTAGGAGGAAAGGTGGAGGGAGATTAGAGGTGGAATGATATAGCACACGGGTGGGACACGAATTGACCCTTTTTTTTCATGCTTTATTTGAATGAATCTTCAATCCTTGTAGCTTTGGTGGTTCTTAAAGCATAAACCCTTTGAATGTGTGGCCGAGTCTTGCTGTCATGCTTAGCCTCTTTTCTTCACAAAATGGCGTACAAACTCATTACCCAGACTTGATATTCTGTAGACTTCGGTTATGAACTTTATTTCACTGACAGAAAATCACACATCACAATATTTACAATTTATGATAAGAGAAAAGGAATTAGAAATGCGATGTAGAGAGTGAGGTGACATGGGAGGTAAGGTGGGACTAGACCGCAACCCGCAGATCACAAATCTTAAAGTTTAGTTATAAGCAGTGAAGGTAAAATTTAAAATATGGGAAGTGTGAAGCACGGAGAGAAGGCAGTGACGTGGAGGGAAAGTAGGACCGACCACATCGCAAATCACAAACTTAAAGTTTTTTTATGAGCATAGGGTTAAATGCTAAAACATGCGAAGTGCGAAGTGCAAGGAGAGTGACCCACCTGCATCACACATTGCAATGTTTATGTTTTACAGCATATCGTTGAGTTTAGATTTTGGGAAATGCGGTAAGCACTAAAGTCCGCGAAGTGCGATTTGCGCTATCGAGGGATGAAGTGGTAGAATGGAGCTCACTGTATTGGCGAAGTTATAAAGTGGTGTATGGTTTCTGCGGTAATGTAAGGTGTATAAGGTTTCATATGATATATCAATGTATTTCAAACGAATTTAAGTGGGGGGCGGATCTACTGTGGTGGGGCCAACTGCATTGCAAGTTAAGAAAAATACATTGCGGGCATTTCAAATGGTAACTTAAAAACTGTGCGATGCGATATCACACATCGACAATCGCAAGTTTTAACGTTTGGCAGAATGGAATGCGATGGTTGGTGGGGGAAGGATGATGTGTAAAGGAGAATGGCCCCACTTTAATGACAATCGGGGAATAGGGAAAGGCGGAGGTAAAGCAATGATATAGCATGAAAAAGGAAAAGTATAAAGATAAAGAAGAAAGGCAGAGAAAGGTAAATTTTAATGATTTTTTAAGGGAAATAAGATGAAAAGGAAGAGTGGCGGGTGAATGGGTCCCACTTCATCGCATATTTCCTTTTGAATGGTTTTTAGGAGATGAAAATCAAAGTATTTTGGGATTTAGGTGATGCGACAACAATTTGAGTGCAAAGGCAATGTGGGTCCACCAATGAAACATGGTAATGCGGATTTCCAAAGGTTTTTTAAAGTAATTATTCCCTTAGAGTACCTTTGGCTTATAATGGGTCTCCGAAAGCTTGGATAAGCCATTCTTTGCCAGTTTTGACCTCTTTGGAAATAATTCACAATCATGGAATATTATTTGCAATATGAAAGATCTGAGATGAAGTAATCAATCACCTTGAGATCCTATAGATTATAGGACCCTAACAGCGCTAGAGGGCGGGTGTCATCGAGGAGTTCGATGGCGGCGTGTAAATTTGGGATCTCGCATTCTATGGGAGTCATGAATTTGACCTTGTATACCAAGTGGAAGGGTGTGAACCCCATTGATGTTTTCACTGTCGTGCGGTATGCCCACAGGGCGGAGAAAAGCATGTGATGCCAGTTTGTTTTGTGGTTATTCACCATGCACTATAACATTGTTTTGAGTATTTTGTTCACAGCCTCTACCTGTCCATTGGATTGGGGGTAGTATGGTGACGTGAACTCATGTATGAACCCAATGTGGTGAGATAACTCCTGGAAAATTTTGTTTTCTAAGTGTTTTTCGTGGTCAGAGACTAACTCCTTGGATACACCGAACCGGGAAATGACATGTTTAAACAGAAATTGTGCAGCGGATTCTGCGGTGTTGTCGTATGTGGGCATAGCTTCTGCCCACTTGGTGAAATAATCGATGGTGACAATAATGTATTTATGATTGCTCGATGATGCAAGGTTGCAAGTCATGAAGTCGATTCCCCATTTGCAAAAGGGAGCAACGATGATGACGGGGTGCAGGGGAGCGGGAGGGGCTCTTGCCATGTGAGCGAAGCGTTGACATTGCTCACACCTCTTGGCTACTGAAATGAAATCGCGAAATAAATTGGGCCAAAAATATCCTGCCCATAGGAATTTTTGGGCAGTGGCCATTCTGGAGAGGTGGCCACCGCAAGCTCTGTTGTGGCACTCATTAAGGGTTTGCTCCACTTGGTTGTGGGTGAGGCATCGACGTAAGATGGTGTTGATGCCTTGTCAGTATAAGACATGTCCCATGAGGAGGTATCAGGGGGCCTGGTGGCAGATGTGCCGATGGTCGTCACGAGTGAGCTGGGGTCTAAACTTTTGGGTTCGTAAAAAGAGGAGAATATCTTCGTAGCAAGGGTCATCGATCGCTACGAAGAATATATGTTTTTCGGGTAGCGAATCGTTGACTGGTGATCCTTTGGTATGACTTGGGAGGTCCGTAATGAACTCGGATAAGATTAATGCCTTTTTTCACTTGAGGGAGAGAAACTGTAAGTCATATTCTTTCAGAATGACTATCCAAAGGGTGTACTTATGGTTCATTAAATGACAAGTGAGCAGGTATTTGATGGGGTTAATATCTACGATGACTGTTGTGGTCTTTAAGATGATTTAGTGGCGAATTTTTTGGACTGAGTGAATTAGTGCTAGGGAAATCTTTTATTCAACCTCATATCTTAATGCAGAGCCTGATAAGGTTTTGATAGCATAATAGATTACATGCTCCTTCCCATCCAGGCCCTCCTGGATAAATACTCTGACCAAAGTGGTCTCAGATGCTGATAGATATAGGATGTAGTCTTTGTTATAGTCTGGGGGATTGATCAGTGGTGCTGAAGACAATGTTTCTGTCAACGCGTCAAATTATTTTTAGGCTTGATCATCCCATTTGAATGGGATGCCCTGACAAAGGAGACGCAGGAATCCTTGAGCACAAGTGGTGTAATCTGGGACAAAGCATCCCAGAAAGTTGGCCTTCCACTACAATCTTTGTAGTTGCTTGAGGGTTTGAGGTGGAGGTACCTTTTTGATAGCTTGGACCTTGAGGGGGTCCACTCTAATTCCTTGCTGGGACATAATAAAACCTAAAAGTCATCATGCTATGACGTAGGAGGCGCACTTGAGGGGGTTCAAGCGTAAGTTGTATTTTTGACATTGTTGGAATACCAGTCACAGATCCTTGAGGTGGTCTGATCGCTTCTTGGATCAGACGGTGAGGTCGTCCAAGTAGGCGAGGATAAGGTGTGCCAAGTTAAGAAAAATATAATTCATGGCCCTATGGAAGGTGGATCTATTGTTATTTAGGCCAAACGACATAAATTGGTATGCGAATGCGCCCTGGGGGTTATTGAATGTAGTATTGTACCGGTCAGTGTGACGGATTTGGATTTGATTGTACCTAGAGAAGCCATACATGAAAGAGAGGGCCTCGTGACCTTCACAAGAATCGATGACTTGGTCGATGAATGGGGTAGGGTAATTTTCCTTGGGACACACTTTGTTAAAATCATGAAAATCGGTGCAAACGAGTATGGTGCCATGTTTTTTCATGACGGGAACAGGGTTGGAAACCCAAGACGTATAAGCGATGGGGTAGATAAATCCACTTCGTGAAGCTTATCGATTTCTCGTTTAATTTCTTCTACCTTGGATGGGTGCAGTTGATGCTGTTTCTGGTGTATTGGTGGTATGTCAGGCCCAGTGTCAATATGGTGCTCTACAATAGTGGGACTAAGCCCAGGAATTTATGAGTAGTCCCATGCAAAGATATATCGATACTCTTGCAATAACTGGGTGTAAGAGGTTATCTCTTCTGGTGAACGTGCTTCCCCCAGTGAGATTTCTTTGAATTTTTTAGGATTTTAAGAGATATTCACCTTGATGGTAGGCGAAATGTTTGATATGTTCCCTTCTTTAAAAACATCGAGCCCTGGAATGGGATTCTTGAACCAATCGACTTTCCCTGATGGAAGGGAATATATTTATTCAATCACATAAATCTCTTGGTTTCTTGTCTTGTTAGGGTTGAATGTTTTTTCTAGAAGAAAAAACGAGTGGTGATGCATTGCATCCCACGGATAATCTAGCTTTGTCATGGCCTCAAGGATATCCTCATCTGAGTGGAATAAGGATCTTAAGGGGGATTGAGTCTACGCAAGGCCGTGAGGAAGAGGTTCAGTCCTAACGGAGCTGGTCGAAAGACATGAAAAATATTCCATTGTCGATGTGGTGGAACTAAACGTGGTCGACAGGGTGCAGATGGATTGGGTTTGAACTATCATTGGTACAACTACTCTCGTAGTTGTAGCTGAATCGACACCTATGATTGATGAGAAGAAAACCTGAGTCATGGTTCCAATACATGATGATATGAATCATATATGGTGTATCATACCATCGATGTTTGGTGGGGGAGGAATTTCCATCATGGGAGCTTGCATGGGAGCAAGGATAGATTCCTCATCAGGCTGAGCACTTTCTGGGATTTGGAAGTTGTGTCTGGTGCATAGGTGCTTGAATGTTTCCATCAATGGGCATGCCTCTGGTTCGTGGTTATGGCCGGTGAAAATGGTGCATGGTACCACTGTGCCAACTGAGTAGATTGTGTGGGAACCAACACTACTCTTTTTCCCTGAAGTGGATGCTCAGAAGGGATCAAGCATAGGGGAGAGTGTCCTCTACTTCCATTTCCAAGTTTTTGGCTTGGGTATGTCTTACTATTTTGGGGAATGTAGACTTAATGCTTCTCTCGCCACTCGAAGCTTGGGAAGGCATTCACATTTCATAGTATGATGAAAATGTGAGTAGATCCGGCAATAGAAATGTGTGATTTTCTTCTGGTTAGAGAGGTGTCTCTAAAAGAGGGAAGAGACCATGACAAAGATGTTTGTGAGGTGCTTCAGTTCTTTACACTCATTGACCTGGTGGTCGATTGTGTCGCATAGTTCGCATGCCGGCCTAGGCTGGACATGGGTCTTGCTAAGTCGATGCTCCTTTCTAACTTTCCTCACGTGTCGGTGCGGAAATGGGGTAGGCTGCCCGGGGGAAATATGCCTTCCATTATTTTGTCTAATATCTGGACTGGTGATATCCCAATGATGCATTTCTAATGTATGAATGATGTCGATTAGTGGGTGCACTTGAGGGATATAAGTTCAACGCTAATCATAATGGTTGCCTTGACATACTAGACAAGAACATCATTCTTGGATGTTCCTGTCCTGTTCATTTGGTGACATGACCAGGTACTAGTGACGTAGTGCTTCTAGGTATGGGCATGTGGCGACCACATGATTGCGTGTGTTACATAACGCACATGTTGGTCTTATTCATGGAGGGTGCTTGGGGGTGACTAAGGGTTCCCCGACCAACCGCTTTTTAGCTGACAGGAAGAGGATGGATCTACTTATCACATCCTCCTATCTTGTCGAGCTATCCATTGATTCTGTATCAGAGCCGTGTTCTAGGGAGAGGCGTAATATGGCTGTGCGTAAACTAGTTACCGCTGCACGAAATCTAGGGATATAGTGACAATGGTGTAATGGGTGATTTCCACCACATATCTGATACGAATTTTAGATGGATAGAAGGTCAGTGTGGTATACTAAATCAACTCGGTACCATCGTTGAAACAATTCCAGGGTTGCACATTCAGTGATGAAATGATCTCGTTCGTCGTAGAGTGCACAATGCTCGATAGGGGGAGGGGGGATGAATGAGAGTCGTTCTGGTCACTACTACATTTGGCGGAAATTCCGACACTTGGTTCCGATGCTTTTGACCAAATGTCGGAAATTTCCCCAAATTTTTTCCATCCCACCCGAAACCGTCGCTATACCGACGTTTATAGAAAAGTGTCGCAATACCGACACTTAGACAAAGTGTTGCAATTGCGACGTTTGGAGGAAGACATCGCAATTGCGACACTATGGCCCAAAGCATCGCTATTGCGATGGCTGCCTCCAAACGTCGCAAGTACGACACAACATCTAAGTGTCGCAATTGCGATGTTTGGAGGCAGCCATCACAGTAGCGACGCTTTGTTCGCCGTCGGTATAACGACACTTATATGCGCGCTACATAAAAATACGAAACTTATATGCGCGCTACATAAAAATGATTTTATTGTTTCGTATCCGTCACAATAGCTACATTAACGTCTGATATCACGCACGCATTCGCCCTCCGCTCTTGCAGAACAACATTCGCCCTCAGCATTCGCCCTCAACTCTTGCAGAACAACATTTTCCCTTAGCATTCGCCCTCAATGTTCACCCTCAGCTCTTGTAGAACGACATTCGCCCTCAGCTCTTGCAGAACAGCATTCGCCCTCAGCTCTTGAAAAATGGTAAGTTCTTACTGCAGGCCCTTCCTCCTATAGTAGGGTTGACTCTATTTGGGTTTTTTTGTTCAATTCCAATGGATTGTGTTAGGATGTAGGGTTCTCTCTAGATGTCAAGAATCAAGATTCAATACCCTCTATTATCTTCATCACCCAATACAAGATTTAAATTTTTCCCAAAGAAACGCTTATTAATTTGGCAGCCATTATTTCTCCCTACTTTAAAAACCCTACATTTAAATGAAAACAAGCATTGCATTTCAACTACAAAAATCTACTAGTGTTCAAATGTACATGTGTGCTACATTAACGTCTGATATCATGCGCACATTCACCCTCCGCTCTTGCAGAACAACATTCGCCCTCAGCTCTTGCAGAACAACATTCGCCCTGAGCTCTTGCAGAACAACATTCTCCCTCAGCATTTGCCCTGAGCTCTTGCAGAACAGAATTCGCCCTGCATTCGCCCTTAGCTCTTGCAGAACAACATTCGCCCTCAGCTCTTGCAGAACAACATTCGCCCTCAGCTCTTGCAAAATGGTAAGTTCTTACTGCAGGTAGGGTTGACTCTATTTGGGTTTTTTTGTTCAATTCCATTGGATTGTGTTAGGCTATAGGGTTCTCTCTAGATGTCAAGAATCAAGATTCAATATCCTCTATTATCTTCATCACCCAATACAAGATTTAAATTTTTCCCAAAGAAACGCTTATTAATTTGGTAGCCATTATTTCTCCCTGCTTTAAAAACCCTACATTTAAATGAAAACAAGCATTGCATTTTAACTACAAAAATCTATTAGTGTTCAAATGTACATGTGTGCATCACTTGTGTAGGGTATTCCTTTTCCACTTTCACATTATCCAAGAATGTGTGCAGTATAGTTCATATTTTTTGTGATTTATATTATCTTGAAAAAGGAAAGGTAAATTATTTCCCATGGAAAAAGAAGGTTTTCCATTTTTATAGGTTGTTTGGACTTACGTGGAAAAATTTATGGTATGCCTTTCATATTATGTAGTTTAAATTTGAATTAACAGATTATTCTACATGAAAATATAATTACCTATGTGATGTCCTTCATCACTAATTAAAATGATAGGGTTTCAATTTCCTAGACTCTAACTCATATGATGCTAAATTATAGGTTCTCATTGGTGGATCACTCTTCCATTGATTTCCTTTCCCTTTGGATCTTGTCATACTTTAAAAGTCATCAATGATACATATATTATTTCAGGTATCCCAAAAGGCTTTATAGTAGAACATATTGTGAAGTTTTTTTGACACTTGAGGATTCTTTTAGAACTGCAACGCGGTCTATGCTATCGAGTTATATACCAAGCAACTTGTCCTTAATAACCACACTATGAGGTAGGTTCAACCAGTTTGAACTTGTTGGGACATAGCATATGAAGTTGTGTGATGAGTCCATATCATAGGTCTATTATGGTGACAAACGTGAAGACACGTAATGATAGTTATTATGTTAACATTACTAGAAAAAATTTCGAAATTATCCATGCTATCAAGATGTCAAAATTCCAGGCATTAGGTGTCAATACTCGTAGCTAATAGATAATAATAATAATATAAAAAAATCACAAATTTATTCTTGAAATATGATTGTTACACATTGGTAACCTAGTTCATGAGTTACTATCACCCAAAGACTGCAAAAAAAACTTAAAATATAAATTAAACCAACATGAGAATCCAACTAAGGGTTTCTTGACAAAATCATGCTATAACCTGGCATTTTGAAACCCAAATTTTAATCCATCATAAGTAATACAATGAAAACTCAGATGGATTTTCAATGCATGTTTGCATGCTACACTTATTCTCTGTCTAGATATCATTTTTTAAATGGAACCATTAGTCAAGCCCACAATCATTTTTATGTGAAAAATTTCAGCTCTATTTGAGCTCTTTTTTTCTCCACCACCTCCATAAACATATGCAAACATATATCATGATCTTGGAATTCATTACATATGTATGTGCCAATGTTCCATAATCATGCCCCATCATCAATTTAAGAAATTTCCATTGAATATCAAATTATGGAGGGGGGAAACTTTTTGCTGCAACATTTGGCTCAAAATCAGGGACCATCTCCGTATGAGGTGAATGAGAACTATAGATATTTGAAGAAGTAGATTAGTGCCTTTTCCTTTGGCCATGGAGTCATATACAATCATCCATCACAAAAATTTGTCTTTGTTCATTCTCACCTTGAAATTTGCAAAAATTCATGCCCTAATTGAAACGACACTAAATTTGAAAGATATAATAAAAATGCAAGCTAGAAGTGCCCTATTAATACAAAGGAAAAACCTTCCTACCTACCCTAACTGAGATAAATTTTGATTGAATAGGAAACATGATATTTCCAATGGAGTTGATCCAACAACTTGTTAAATGTATGGGACTAAATCATGCATTTGATTTCCAGGGAAACATGCGCATGAAGAGAAAAAGTGCAGAATTAATGGAAAATCCATACATGCCACTTACAAAAACTACACTGAAAGGTCAAAAAATACTTAAGTCCTTAACTTAATTTGAATCCAAAAATGACAAAACAGGATTAGTGAAAACACGAGAGTGGTGTGGGTGAACAACATAAATAAAAAGTGAAGATACCTTTCCCCAAGATGCCTTTGTCACCGTTGTATGAAAACATGTTTTCCTTTCCCTTTATACATCCAAGTGAATGCATTATAGGTATGGTGTTTTCCCAGAATAGGAGAAGCCTACTTAAATATATCATTCATGGAGTGAATGTTTCCTTGACCCAGAACCTCATAGAAACTTATCACTGAATTTGATGTTGGGATGGGATTGTAAAGATAACAACATCTTCATTCCTCTTGAAGATTGGCACCAATTATCAACAATGAATCAAACTGTAATTTTGATCTTCCCCCTTTTACATTACCCTGTATTAGTGTTATAAAAAACAAATATATCAAGATGAAAATCAACACCCTCCTTTTCCAAAGTTGGGTAAAGGTCAATGAGAACCTTAGTCACAAGTTACAACTTCCAAGAGATTTCCAAAACAATTTTCAGTCAATTGTTGCATCATGAACATGATTTTCTCATAATTCAACATGAGACATGTTTTCCTTTCACTTCCAACAAAGTTCCATTTCTACCCGAAACTCCTATGAAACAGGAACCAAATAAAGGCCATGTCCTCAATGGACATCATTTGGCTTTGAAAATGGCCATTGCACCATGTTGTCTCTTATATTACATCACGATAGTTTCTTAGGTCATTTCTTGTTTCTTGAGATGAAAAACAACCAAAGAAATTGTGAAGATCCTTTCAAGAAATAAATGACCATTTCTCAATCATATCTCAACTATTTTTTATTTTATTCGGTGGTTGCTTACTTTGAGAGAAATTTGACACTTTTATAAGGAATATAACATAAAAACACAAAATGGGAAGGAATTGATGAGGTAGATGACCTTTAGTTGTTTTCAATTAAGAATTGATAATACACGATGCATGTTATGTACTACAAACTAGATTCCTTCCTGGAGTTAGGACACAGAGTATTGAATCAAAGTTGTAGTTTCTAACTTCTTGTATTGGTTCATCAATCTTGAAATTCAGACATTGCATGTCTTCATTGCTTCATTTTTGAATAATTTGCATCATATCGTACAATAGGGAATTAGGAATTATGATTATTATTAATTTATGGATCTGTTAAGTTAATTTTAAGTTTGCATGGTTTAGTGTGAAATTATTCTAGTGTGCCCCTAGGCCCAGGTGAAGGAATGCCAAGGACTCAGAACCCTAGTTTTTAAATGGTATTGTTTCTTATACCCAAAAACCCCTCAACATGACTTCTTATTAGTTCTTAACAATAGTGTTGTAAATAATTTGAGAAGTGATATAGCAAAATCTCGCACTTCTCAAGATAAAGTCCTAAAGCTAAAGTGTGATACCATGTGTAATTCAATAGCCCCATTGTCACCTCACCAACCTCTTTTCACTTCGGGCTAGCTCTCCTCCAACTCAAGGGGGGTTCTCCCTAGTAGATATTAGGGATCTAATGGCCCAACCAAACCAAGTCAAGAGCCCCCTAACTCTCTATGTTTACTACTATCAATCAAAATATTGAACAATAGGGTTAGACATGCATCCTGAAGATAAAATTGCTAGGGTATTTTTGGGTAATTTCAAAGGGAAAGTCCCCAAACACATATAATCAAGGAATTATAATGTGATTTCAAACATTAAATATCAAAAAAATCGTTTAAAGGATATTGAAAGGAAAAAGGTGATGGAAGATAGAAAGTGCCTTACTTAAATGCTCTAAGGATTTTTCAATAGTTGCTCCAAAAGCTTCACTTCAAGGCCCTTCAAGATCGTCTCCAACAATGTTATACCATCAGCTTCAACAGTGTTGCTCCAAAAATGTCCTCAAGGTCTTCACAACAAGTTTACTAGAAGTTGCTCCAACAATATATTCAATAAGGTCTTTATTGTCAACTCGTCTCTTGTTTGGGTGCCTTAATGTGCAATGACATGTTTCTAGGACTGAATTCAATGCAAGGCATATTTGAAACTCTAACTCTATCTTCTGGTGTCTTATTAGAAATTATTTCAGTTTTCATTTTGTGTTTTCAAGTTAGATATTGTTTTCAAGTTTTTACATTTATAATTTTATTGCAATGTGGCAGACTGATCAGAGCAGTGCAGGAACAACCCCGAGACGGGATGATCGCGGAAAGAGGCTAGTGGAAGAACATGTAAAGTGCTAGCATTGCTCTATCTTTAGGTATTTTAGTTATTTACATAATTGAAATAATATTAATTTTGTTCAAATATGCAGACACCTAGCCATGGTACGCTTGATGATTCCCTCTTTGAGGAAGAGCTTTCTTCATCCCTATCTCTAGTGTTCTTGTTGCGAAAAAAGGCACGAGATGCAAGGTCAGAATTTAATACTTTGATAGATGCGCCTCAAACACCTGAAACAGAAGAGAGGATAAAACAACTTATGAGCCAGCTAGAAAGATATAAGGTAATAATAAAAAGTCAAAAGGATATTTTTTTTGTTCTGCATGAGATGAATTGTGATAGTTTGATTTTTAATTTTTACATTGACTAAACTAACAAAAATTTCTTTTGTATGTAGCGTTTTCTGGCACTTGCTGAACCCGGTGTTGGTGGTAGTGGGACACAAGGGCAAGAGATTGCCCAAAATCCCTCTCGTACACCTTCTACTCCTTTAGGTGCCAACCAAGAAACACACCCTACCCAAGCAGACACCCAGCCAACCGCTGAACGTGTTGGCAATGATGAGGTTGATATGGCCAACTACATTATTGCATTTCCTGGAGCTACACGTGTCAGCTCCACAGGGACCATTAATGACACGTTGTTGGTGAACAATGAGGGTGTCCCTATAAAGCATGTACAACTCCCAGGTAAATTTTAATATTTTAACTATTTCATGTACTTTATCTAAAACATATTTATCATGATTTTTATTTTTAAATTAATGATAATATATTTTTCTTTTCTGTGTAGGAAACAATGAGTTCTATAGGTTTTTGGAGAGCCATGCGTTGGTAATTTTTAGCCCAACCATATGCGCAGGGTGGAATTCCCAGAATTCCAACCTGAAAAAAAAACTTCTAGATTATCTACAAGCCCTTTTTGGGGTTGATACATTTGACAGAACAACGGTGGCTCGGGTAGCCAACAAATATTTGAAATATACCAAGGACACCTATAGGATGAAATTTCAATTTAACCCTAGATACGAGCGTCCTCTCACAATTCCAGAGAGTGAGTGGAGAACACTCATCCATGACGGAAAAGAGAAAAGGGCAAATAAAGAAGGAAAAATGCCAACTCGACTCGCAAGGTAAATTACAACTTTAATTTTCTCTATGTCTAAAATAAAAGTGTGCTACGTCATATCTGACTTCAATCTTTTGATGCTAGGTTTCCTGACACCTCAAAGGCAACCAAAGCTAGGATTGAAAAAAAGGGCCATCACAAGCTAGGCCAGGGCGACTACTTGAAATTAGCCGCAAGAATTGTAATTAAGTAGCTAAACATATTATAATTAATTGTATCACCTTCCAATGTTTTTGTAATCCTATCAAATATGATTAAAAATACACAATCATATGTAATGTAGGGTGATGAATTCAAAACAAAAACTACAGAGGAAGATAAAAATATCGCTTTCCATTTTGGCTATCAAGCCGTAGTTGAACGTCGCAGAAGCTTGGGGCAGGTCCCAAGATCCAGAATGCCTGATAAGGTAAAACATTAACCTTTCAATATGTTTGTTTTCATCCATAAATTTAATGTCTAACAACTTTATTTAAATCAGGGGAGTAGCACTACCGACGAGGCAAATAACCCAGTTTTAGAGCCAGATGTAGATGATCCTCACGTGCAACCTGATCATTGTAGTGGGGACTAGGCCGACAATGCTACTATCAGTGAGGGCCGTGACGGTAATTAATTTCCACTTATATTTTTTTCTAATTATACCTTGATGGTTGTCCTTATAATGTTTTTTGTTTAAATGACAGAGAATGTTTCCCTTGAGGATCTTACCACCAGAGAGGAAGACAGGGCAACAGTCTCAACGGCGACAACTGGTGCACCAAGTAAATAATCTCATTGCAATTTTTTTTATTAATATTACCGAACTAGTTCAATGATATTTAAAAGCTGACAATTAAAATTTAATATTATCTATTTTTGTAGGCGATGCCCCGTCACTGGATGAGACCAGACATCGTGACTACGCAACTAGGTCAGCGGCGAAAACTGGTGCATCAGGTAAATAATCTCATTGCAATTTTTTTTATTAATATTACCGAACTAGTTCAATGATGACAATTAAAATTTGCTATTATCTGTTTTTGTAGGCAATGCCCCGTCACTGGATGAGACTAGACATCGTGACTACGCAACTAGGTCAGCGACGACAACTAGTGCACCAGGTAAATAATCTCATTGCTATTTTTTTTATTAATATTACCAAACTAGTTCAATGATATTTAAAAACTGACAATTAAAATTTAATATTATTTGTTTTTGTAGGCGATGCCCCGTCACTGGATGAGACCAGACATCATGACTACGCAACTAGGTCAGCGACGACAACTGGTGCACCAGGTAAATAATCTCATTTCCATTTTTTTTATAAATATTACCGAACTAGTTCAATGATATTTAAAAACTGACAATTAAAATTTAATATTATCTATTTTTGTAGGCGATGCCCCATCACTGGATGAGACCAGATATCGTGACTACGCAACTAGGTCAGCAGTGCGGGTCGAAAGGCACGAAACAGGAGCAGAGCACGATGATATTGATGATGTAATTAGGAGCTTTAGAAATAGGAAGAAGAAAAAGAAAATTTGATAATGTAAAATATTGTATTATTATAAGACAAACGTTACCATACTTGGAACGTTTTTGCGTTATATAAAAAACTCATTTATCATACTATTTTTATGTCAAGCATTAATTTCAATGTTTCCTTGCGTACTTTTTGTTGAATTGTTTTTTTATTAGTTATTGAATATTTTTTTTTATGCTCATGAAAGTAAAAAATGAAATATAGATTGGGTATTGGGGAATTGAGAGTGATGTGAGGGGCGGGGGGGGGGAGGGGCCATAAGAGATTCCACCTTCACGTGGTTGGCCCTGTTTAGTGGAGAATAATTTATTGGAGTGATTTAATCTTGGAGAAAACCTCCCTCGATCCAGCGTAGTAACAAAAAAGTCACTGTTGACTTAGTTGCTACTCTTTCAAATCGTGGGAGGCTTGTTCCAAGTTCATGCGACTCCAATAAATTGTTCTTGAAACGAAGAGGAGCTTATTCATGTATGTTTTTACATTTTCAACATATGTTCTAACATTATCATAAGAATGCATCTTAGAGTAAAAAATACTACATCAATTACTTGTAATTATTGTATAGATAATGATGGATTTTGATTGACTTGGCAGTGCAGGTACAAATCCTCTTGCATCATGAGCAATACAAATTGTCAACCAGGGTCATGTCTAGGATATTTTTGCTTGTGTGCTTTACCAGGTTCATAATGTCACATTTTGTAAGTTACTTTACAGTTCATAATTCAATATTAAGCTTGTTCATGATTATTATCTAGGTTTTTTGTATGTGTTTTTTCATCTATTTGATTGTAAGCAACTCTGCATGTTTCCTGTTTTTCACTATGATTTCTCCCATTACCACTCCTAAGATGAATCTGAATTTATTGTTACATAGGTTACTTTATTGTTACTATGATTTCTCCATTTACGATTTCATAGGTTACATCATGTAAAGTTGTCAATCTCGGGTTGGTGATGAGCTTTAGTTCTCCAGATTTGGGGCTTTTCTGATATTTTCTCCCTCATGTCATTCCTGCATCACCTCATTGTTTGAGCATGCCAATTGTCTACCACTTGTACCAATTGGCACATGTCAATCTCTGAGTGGTGCCACATTCACCTATTTTCAGTGAGAGTTTAGGGTTTCTCTAACATAGCTTCAGAAATCCGATTCAGTGCCTGCTTGAATATTGTCACATAATACTCATGGTTTGGATTGATGAGCATGTTTTGAATGGTTGGTTGATTCATAAGAACCACCCATATAGTCATCTTGAGATAATTCAGAAGTTTTCTCGGGTTTCCTTTTTCACCGTTTCTAGTGGGTGGGATGGTGTGGGGTGATCCATCAATACTGGTGCTCTTGTAGTAGGGAATTTGTTTTTGGGGGTATAAAGGAGCATTTGATGTAGATATCCCATTGGATGCATTCATAGATGGGCATGAGAGGTCAAGAATTTAAATTAAAAATATGCAACCTCTAGCTTGGCAACCTGAAGGCCGCGAGAGACACTGGTTAAAGATTGTTTTGTGCTGGCCTTAATATAGTCGTGATTTCTTTCTATTATCTTAATGCAAATATATAGTCTGGTCTCATTAAAATGATGATTGTGGTTGTATTTATCTTTGGTTGTTTCTCTCTTAATGCTCCAAAAGTTGCCAAAAGTTGCGATAGTTGTTTTGTTTGCCTGTTACAACTTAAAAGTGGTTTTTAGCAATGGGAGTCATGTTTTTTAAGGTTCATACTAATATGAGGATCTTGTAATTCTATATTCAGGATAAGAGAAGATGGCCTCTGCTTTGGGCAGTATGACAACAATTGCCACATCTACCTCATTGGGTAACAATGGAAAGGGGAAGAATTTGGGTGCAATGTTTGATAATTATGGCAGATAATTGTCTTCTCTTTCAGTTTTTTCACCCATTTCCTTTAATCGCTCAAACAAAAAAGGGACTCTGAGATTACATGATAGAGAGAAGGTAGTTAATACAAGAGCTATGGAAAAGGAGTTGTACTTCAACAAGGATGGCTCAATGACAAAAAAATTGCAGGTTAGAGAAAAAATTATGTTTAAAGGAAGGTCACCTGCACGTGAAACTTCACTGCGGTGGATCTTTCCTTGTCCACTTATATTCGATTTTAATGTGTTATTTTAATTTTTCATGGAGGGTTGTTTTGGCATATGGTCTGGCATTCAATTGCACACTTACTGAAAGCGTGGTCAATTTGTCTTGCAGGCGGTGTGAACAAACTTGCTGATCTTGTTGGAGTCACCCTTGGGGCGAGGGGCAAAATTTTTTCTTGGAGAGCAAGCATGGTTCTCCGAAAATAGTTAATGATGGTGTGACAGTAGCTAAGGAGGTAATTTGTAGATGTGTGCTCTGGTTTTCTTTTTAACGTTGTATTAGTTCCCCCTCTTAAATGTCTTATAGTTGGTAGGCATAATTTGAAAACTCAAAGGTGAAAGGAAACATATTTGTTACCCAGTGGTCTACTTGGCCTTTGGACTAGCCACATTAGAGTAATGCATAAAGCTTTTCACAACAATAAAAGGAAAGGGTTATGGCTGAGTCAAATTTTATTGTTATTGACAGTGTAATGAAATGTATCTCAATGCTATGGTTTGGCCTTTTTATTGGTTGAATTAGAGGACCCAGTTGAAAATATTGGGGCCAAGTTGGTAAGGCAAGCTGCGGCAAAGACAAAAGATTTAGCTGGGGATGGAACCACAACATCTGTTGTTCTTGCACATGTTGGAATATTGAAAAATTCCAGAACAATGAATGGAGAATAAATCTCCCTTCCTCTAACACAGAGAAAATAAAAATTTCTTTGACAGGAGACAGAGTTTCAATACTTTGAAAACAAACTTCTATTCCCTTCAATAACTCAAAAAAAAACTATTCCACTTATATTCGATTTTAATGTGTTATTTTAATTTTTCATGGAGGGTTGTTTTGGCATATGGTCTGGCATTCAATTGCACACTTACTAAAAGCATTGTCAATTTGTCTTGCAGGCGATGTGAACAAACTTGCTGATCTTGTTGGAGTCACCCTTGGGGCGAAGGGAAAAATGTTGTCTTGGAGAGCAAGCATGGTTCTCCGAAAATAGTTAATGATGGTGTGACAGTAGCTAAGGAGGTAATTTGTAGATGTGTGCTCTGGTTTTCTTTTTAACGTTGTATTAGTTCCCCCTCTTAAATGTCTTAGATTTGGTAGCCATAATTTGAAAACTCAAAGGTGAAAGGAAACATATTTGTTACCCAGTGGTCTACTTGGCCTATGGACTAGCCACATTAGAGTAATGCATAAAGCTTTTTACAACAATAAAAGGAAAGGGTTATGGCTGAGTCAAATTTTATTGTTATTGATAGTGTAATGAAATGTATCTCAATGCTATGGTTTTGGCCTTTTTATTGGTTGAATTAGAGGACCTAGTTGAAAATATTGGGGCCAAGTTGGTAAGGCAAGCTGTGAAAAAGACAAATGATTTAGCTGGGGATGGAACCACAACATCTGTTGTTCTTGCACATGTTGGAATATTGAAAAATTCCAGAACAATGAATGGAGAATAAATCTCCCTTCCTCTAACACAGAGAAAATAAAAATTTCTTTGATAGGAGACAGAGTTTCAATACTTTGAAAACAAACTTCTATTCCCTTCAATAACTCAAAAAAAAACTGTTACACTTCTTCCTCACTGAGAGGGATTACAAAATTATGACTGCTACAAAACGCAGTGCATAAAACCAACTCATTGTCTGTTCAAAACAAACATACTCTGTCTCTAAAACACTCTGTTGTGTTTTTCCCTTTCGCACTGCTGTGCATACACACTTAAAAAGTTACACTCAGTCTTTCACTTTTTACACACTGCTGTGTAATAAAAAATTTACGTACTGTCTATAAAAAAACTACCAAGCTTTTTTGTCCTTTTTATTTTTATATGCCATAACATATAAAACATATTATAATAAACCCTCTTTTTAAAAAAATAAAATTAAAACTAAATTCTATGGCCCACCTTTCATTTCGCATATGATATATATATAACATATGTTTAAAACATATGTATATATTAAAGCATACATAAAATTAAACTATCAAAAAATTAAAGAACCCTTTCCGTCGGACTTAAAAAGTCTGAATAGATTGAATTTCAAACCAAATTTGCGTTCCAAAATGGGATGCTGACGTCTGCCTAATTTGTAACGCGAATTCTCAATCCAATGTGCCTTATAGTTCGTCAGGTCGGTTTTTGGGGTTTTGGTTCCCTTCAATTTCTTGATCGTAATATCTTAGCCACTTATTTCTCTTTTGAATTTACAAAGCAGGGGGGTAAATGAAGTTATGTTTAATTACGGTTTTTTGGTGAATTGCGTTAATCTTGGGGTTGTTTACAAAGTAATACAATCCTATGTCTGAAGAATAATTGTAGTAGTCTCGCTTTTTTTGAGATTTTAAATCTAAAATTAAATTACCCGGATGGCATCTAATAACCTCCAAAAAAATGCTTACTAACATCAGTCTGTGCAATGATTGAAGTTAAAATTCAACAGTACAGGGTTTAATAAGTGAGGGTGTAAAGGTAAATTTTTGTCGATAGTACTGGATTAAGATCATCTATTCATTTTTGTAGGGTCTTCTGGTGTTTGGGTTTTTAGTTTTGGGTTGGGCTTATTGAGTCTAAGATAGTTTTTGAGTGAAAAAATTGCTATCAGGTATTAAAAAATTTTGGTTCTTTTGTCAAAATTTATGAGCTTGTTAGGAAATACAAAACTGACAATGGTTGTATCTTAAATTTGTGGAAAATAATTTGAAATGAAATCTTTTTGTTTAGGTTGTTGCAGCAGGTGCAAACCCCATTCAAATTACTAGGGGCATTGACAAGACAATAAAGGCCCTTGTTTCGGAACTCAAAATTTTGTCAAAGGAGGTAAACGCTTGCCTTTTGAGTAGGTTGGTTTTCCTTTTTGTTGATGGTTTGGTGTATCTAATTGAATTAGTTGCCTAAGGTATTTTTGGTTGCAAACTCCTTTTCATTTTTCATACAGTATTGGCCTTGTGGAATACATTTGATTGTGTGGTCTTGGTAGATCTACAACATTTGTAGTTGTTTAGTCTTATGGCCGAGGTGCACTTTTATTATGGAAATAGTTGATGCAATATTGTCATTTAATCCTTACTGCAGGGTAGCATGTTGAGAAGTTTCTTGTGAAACATTTGGTATTCAAAAATGACACTTGATCCTATACAACATCATGCACTTGACTTCAAAATTCATATTCAAAGTGTGCCAGACAATTCTTGCAAAATTTCAAATATTTATATTGTTTTAAACCATTATCTTTTTCATGTATTGGATGCTGAAAATGTGAAAAAGACTTTGGTATGAAACCAACTGGTGAATAATTTCCAGCAAAAAAACCACTTCCAAGACATGATTTAGAAGTAGAACATATGTACTTATGTAGCATAGAAATATATCCTTGATGCATTGTCGATGTTTGGCTAGGGTTATTTTTGGAGAAAATAACTCCTTATTCCTAGAATAGTGATCTTCAATACAAGTAAATGCCAGAGAAGAGAGATCATTGTGTGACACAAACCTATTAAAAAAAATGAACAGGGAATGATTATTAATTATGGCATACTAAGTTGTCGGTGATTTTGACTATTTGTCTTTAACATGTAAAAATGTTAAATTCCAAACTTACATCATCATGGTTTGGCATCATGAGCTTGACTAATTGTCCACCATGCTCATAATTTCATTGTTGTCTTCTTATCTATAAACAATGTTTCAAATAATAATAAAAAATTTCTATAAGAAAAATCCAGACCTCCATGCTGCTGCTCCTTGTGAGACAAAGTCAAAAATTGCATTACACAATCTGATACATAAGAATCTCCTATATCCCGGTGGTATGTATCCAAATTCTTATAATAGTGTCTTCAAGACTTATGTTGACATTTCCAATGAGATATTTAAGCAATGAAAGATGGATCCTTCTTCATTGTTGTATATGTAACAATCTTTTATTAATATAAAGATTGATGGTTTTGTCTTTCTGAAAATGAAATGTAAAAATAATTTATTGTGGTCAATTGAAAAGTTTTTTTTTTAAATCTTTTCATTATGGAAGGGTGACATAGATATATGCCCTTCTAATTGAAATTCGGACCTGCCCTTCAAATTTGATCACTGTGTGGGACCTTAACAAACAATAAAACTATTCTGCCGCACATTATATAAAACATATAACAAAACCTTTGTCAAAACTTCAAGCGAACCCTTTAGCCGTGGGTATTTCATCACGAATTGATCATTTTACCATGTACCTTCTTCTAGAGGAATATTATTCCACTTGATTAGGTACTTCATAATGGTTATATGTCAAAGAGATACCTAATGTTTATCTATAACTTTTTGTGGTTCAAGAATCAACTTTCATTCTTCATCTAATTTTGGAAGTTCTATTTACATTGGCATATTTTTTCCCAAAACCTTTTTTAGGCAAGATACATGAAAAACCTTATGAATGCAAGAAGAAGGAAAATATAACTTCTATACCACTTGTACAATCCTATGAATAATTATTTAGGGCCATAACATTTTTGAGCTAATTCTTTATTCTTCTTTTTCTTGAATGAAGATTGCTTATAATGCTATAATCTAAAAAATACCCAATTACCCTCCTCAAATTATCTTTCACTTCAATGTTGTTCCCCTTGTTGTTTTATCACATTTCATGTCATTTGAAGGTTTTCCATAATAATTTTCAAAGTTTCTTTAGTATTTTCCATATGTGACTCTGTTTCCTATACTTTGGACTTATCTTGCAAAAAGTATGAGATACTGGGAGTTGGATATCCATAAAGGGCCTTAAATGGGGAAATTTTAGTAGATGTGTGATAGGTAGTATCATATTACCATTCTTCCTTGACGAACCCACTTCATCCATTAAGATTGTTTTTCTAAATAGTAACATTGTAGATAACCTTAAAAACATTTGTTAACTATTTTTGTTTGACCATTTGATTGTGTTTGATATGTAGAACTCATGGCAGCTAGTGTTTATCCACTCATATTAAATAATTATTTCCAAAAGTTTCTTGTTGCTATTACTTTAGGAAAACCATGAAGACTATGAATTTATTTCATGGACACTTCTGCCACTTGGCTTGTTGTTTATGTACTTTGAGCTCTACAAAAAAAATCTACAAAATTTGTCTATATAAATGACCACAAAAATGTAATACTTACCTTTATATTTCATTAACCCTGTAATAAAGTCTATTGATATATCTTCTAGTATTTGAATATGTATGTGGAATGGTTGAAGTAACCCTAGAGATTTTACTATCTCTCTTTTATTTATTATGCAAACCTAACCTTCTCTTACAAAATTTTGAATATCTTTCTTCATTTCTTCCAAAAATATATTTTTTGATCCTTTGAGATGTTTTAAGGAACCCTGCGTCCTACCATCAGAGAGACATGGGACTCCCTTAATATTTTTTTATTCAAATATGCTTGCGTGCATAAAAATATTCTACATTTGCACCAAAGTATATCTCTCTTTCACTCCCAATGCTCCATAGAGTTCATCCATCCTTTATAAATTTTAGTTTTTGTTTAGTACTATTGTCATTTTTCCATTATGGCAAGCTTCTTCTAGCCACCTAGGAATAGAAAATGTAATTGGATATAAATTTGAGGCCTCTTCTATTTTAGAAAGAGCATCATGTACTAAATTTTCCTTACCCTTTTTGCAGATTATCTCAAAATTAAAACTTTGCATTTTTTCTCCTCATTTTTGTTAATATTCCAATGAAATCCATAGCTTTAAAAAATACTTTATGCTATCATGGTATATCTTGACTTTAAAGTACCTCCCAGTGATATACTATCCCCATTTTTTATTGCATGTAATATTGCTTCCATTTATTTTTCATACGTAGATTTCACCAAATATTTTCCTTGAATTCCTTGCTTTTAAAAGCCAATGATATCCCTTATTGTGTTAATGTTACGTAAATTCCTTGTCCTAGTGCCTCACACTCTACTATGAATGTTTTACCAAAAGTAGGTGCAAACGATGTTGGTGTAGAAGACATGGCATCCATTAAAAGAGAGAATGCCAAAGTAGCCTCATCATTCCATATAAATGATATTTTCTTCAAGAGATATGTGAGTGGACTTGAAATGCATGCATAATTCTTAACAAATGATCAATAATATCATGTAAGTCTAAAAAATCTTCTAAGAACCTTGATTTTCTTAGAAATAGGTCATTTTGTAATAGCTTGCATCTTTTGAGGCTCCAACTTCACTCCTTCCTTTAAAACAATATGAACCAAATACTCAAATTCTTATTTCCCAAAAGCACATTTAGATATTTTTACATAAAAATGATTGTTCTCAATAATTTATATAACTTTTCCACATGTTTACTAGTGTGGTATTCCCATGATTTATTATAAATATGTGTATTATCAAAGAAAACCAACACAAATTTTATAAGATGGGATCAAACAAAATTGTTCTTAAGTCGAGCCCGTCGGACTTCAAACGATGATAAACCATAATTCAAACCAAATTCGCGTTCCAAAATAGCCTGCTGACGTCGGCCAATTTTGTGACGCGAAAACCAAATGAATTCCGCCCTAATATTTTTCAGATCCGAAGTTGGGCTGGCGTACGGAGGGAGAGTTGTGACGCAAATTTCTTATCAAATTCGCCCTAATCTTTTTTGGGTCCGGATTTCCACTGCACGAGCGACCCAAACAAAGATCCGCTCCAATCAATTTCTGCCACGTGTCCTCAATCAGAACTTGCCCTGCTCTCGGCTGCGGGTGCATTCGATGACGTTTAAGGCGATGGGACATGGATGTGGCGATTTCATATCAATCGCATTAAGTTTTAACGTTGTTCAATTAAGTTCCAAGGTTTTCACATCTAATCGCATTAAGTTTTAACACTGTTCAAGATCGGACCTCCACTCCTGTTAGCGATTCCACATGCTCCAATATGATCTGGACTTCGGCTCTCATTAATGATCAGAGATTAATTATGACGGGCGTCCTTCGATTGCATTGTAGTCGGGTCGATAAAATGGCATTTCGCTATGGTTTTTCAGATGAGCCGGTTGCTGGGTTACACTGCCTGCTCACTGTGACGAGAAGGAGAAGTGGCCAGCTGAACTACTGCATAGACCTTGCTGCATATTTTCATTTCTCTCCTATTCTGTCCTTGTCGGTCTTCTCCTCTCTGCTTGGAATTCCCGCTTCTCCTCGTCTCCCCTCTTGTGCCCACGTTAGTGAGATCGCACCCATGCCCCTCAAGGTGGCGCCAAAGGATGGCGGTCAGAGGGGGGAGCACTAGAGGTCAACCCCTACGCACTCCCTCCAGCCCCTCAACCGAGTTGTCTTCCGGCCAGTCCAGTGATTATTACGCAGGTCGCTATCCAAATACTAGGAGTGGGCTGGGTCGGGTTGTAGGATCTGGCCACCGTATGGATTCTCCTGCTTCTCGTTTCCCCACCGCTAGTTCACCTTCTCCCACGACGCACACTGCACAATTTTCGTTTAATTTCTCTCTCAACCGCCCACGAATCACAACTTCAGTCACTATGGTTTTTTGCGAGGAGGCCCAAACGGAGGAAGAATGCACTCGTCCGACGGGTCTGAGCATGGAAAAATCCGGCCAGAATTCGGGCCTTCAGGAGGGGAGCCGTGGCACTAATGTGGAGGTAGCACCTAGTGATCCTGGACCTTTCGAAGGATGGTGCCGAATCGTCAAGGAGCCGGAGGAGTAGTTTGGTTAATTTTGTTTTCTTGCTTTGCGGCCCACTTAATTGGGCTACTTTTAGATTATTTTACTGTGCTGGACCTTTGTAATATTTTTGAATTCTGTAAATAAAATGTTCAAGACTGGTTTCCCCTTATGAGGGCAGTCTTCTTAATATTTTGATGACAAATTTGCCATGAGTCTGGGCAATGATTTTGACTTCGGTGTAATTTTATTCCCACTGTTAATAGATTAACTTTACTTAGAAAAAAAAATGTTGCCCTGTTTCTATTTTAACCCTGTTTTTTGAAATACAGAGCCATGTTTATATGGTCTACGTATTATACTTTCTCTTTATATCTACATGAACCTTTTTTCTATGAACAGGGTGGATGCTGTAGCGGGCTACTAATGGAAATAAGTGAGCTTGAACCTTACATCTCGGATGCAACAAATGGTTACCAATTTTGGAATCAAGCAAGCCTGATCTTACAAGCGAGCCTGGGTTTCTGCAGATGGTTATCACACTCCTCACATGATTAGCGTTTTTCTCTGTTCAAGGATTTTGGGTACTTTAATTTGTATTTGGAACAATGGACGTCGGTACTCTATCTGTTGCTTTAATATTCTACATACTGCTATTTCACTTTCTTATAGATGCCTCGAGCATATTTGGATGCTTTCTCAGATTGTCGATAATCTCCATGTGGACCGTTACTGGGTTTTATATCATGTCTTTGTATGTGACATGGGGTATTTTTCTATCATTGTCTGGGGTGGGACTTCCACTTTTCTGGATGGATATTTGGGTTCCAATCTTCAGATGTGAAAATGTAATGACTTCATGGACTGTTTTACTTCATATAATATATTCAAAACATCGTTTTTCTCTTGTGAAAAAAAAATGATTAATGTTTATCACTCTGCCTTCAAAACTAGCGATGCTGGTCTATGTTGCTGGTTTATTGATATGGTCTGATGGTCTTTTTATATTTTGGACATGTCACACTCCTCACATGATTAGCGTTTTTCTCTGTTCATGGATTTTGGGTACTTTAATTTGTATTTGGAACAATGGACGTCGGTATTCTATCTGTTGCTTTACTATTCTACATACTGCTATTTCACTTTCTTATAGATGCCTCGGGCATATTTGGATGCTTTCTCGGATTGTTGATAATCTCCATGTGGACCGTTACTGGGTTTAATATCAAGTCCCTGTATGTGACATGGGGTATTTTTCTATCACTGTCTGGGGTGGGACTTCCACATTTCTGGATGGATATTTGGGTTTCAATCTTCAGATGTGAAAATGTAATGACTTCATGGACTGTTTTACTTCATATAATATATTCAAAACAACGTTTTTTCTCTTGTGAAAAAAAATGATTAATGTTTATCACTCTGCCTTCAAAACTAGCGATGATGGTCTATGTTGCTGGTTTATTGATATGGTCTGATGGTCTTTTTATATTTTGGACATATCACACTCCTCACATGATTAGCGTTTTTCTCTTTTCAAGGATTTTGGGTACTTTAATTTGTATTTGGAACAATGGACGTCGGTACTCTATCTGTTGCTTTACTATTCTACATACTGCTATTTCACTTTCTTATAGATGCCTTGAGCATATTTGGATGCTTTCTCAGATTGTCGATAATCTCCATGTGGACCGTTACTGGGTTTTATATCATGTCCCTGTATGTGACATGGGGTATTTTTCTATCCTTGTCTGGGGTGGGACTTCCACTTTTCTGGATGGATATTTGGGTTCCAATCTTCAGATGTGAAAATGTAATGACTTCATGGACTGTTTTACTTCATATAATATATTCAAAACAACGTTTTTTCTCTTGTGAAAAATAAATGATTAATGTTTATCACTCTGCCTTCAAAACTAGCTATGCTGGTCTATGTTGCTGGTTTATTGATATGGTCTGATGGTATTTTTATATTTTGGACATATCACACTCCTCACATGATTAGTGTTTTTCTCTGTTCAAGGATTTTGGGTACTTTAATTTGTATTTGGAAAAATGGACGTCAGTACTCTATCTGTTGCTTTACTATTCTACATACTGCTATTTCAGTTTCTTATAGATGCCTCGAGCATATTTGGATGCTTTGTCAGATTGTTGATAATCTCCATGTGGACCGTTACTGGGTTTTATATCATGTCCCTGTATGTGACATGGGGTATTTTTCTATCATTGTCTGGGGTGGGACTTCCAATTTTCTGGATGGATATTTGGGTTCCCATCTTCAGATGCGAAAATGTAATGACTTCATGGACTGTTTTACTTCATATAATATATTCAAAACAACGTTTTTCCTCTTTTAAAGTTTCATTTAAAAAAAAAAAATTGAACCCGCCGTCACTATACCGATGCCTTGTAAGCGTCGGAATTGCGACAGCTTAAAAACGTCGGAAGAGCGACAGTATAAAAACGTCGGACGAGCGACGTTCAAAACGTCGGACCACATTTCGTCGGAATTGTGACAGTTTACAAACGTCAAAAGAGCGACGTTCAAAAAGTCAGACCACATTTCGTCGGAATTGTGACAGTTTACAACCGTCGGAAGAGCGACGTCCAAAACGTCGGACCACATTGCGTCGGAATTGCGACAGTTTACAAACGTCAGAAGAGCGATGTTCAAAACATCAAACCACATTTCGTCGTAATTGTGACAGTTTACAAACGTTGGAAGAGTGTAATTCAAAACGTCGGACCACATTTCGTCGGAAGTGCGACAATTTACAAACGTCGGAAGTGCGACAGATTGGGAAATGTCAGAAGAGTGACACTTGTTTGGAAGCAACAGAAAAAGTGTCGATAGTGCGACACTTTTTAAGTGCGTCGAAACTGCGACGGTATGGCAAACCACGTTTTGCCCGCCCTTGAACTGTCGCTCTTGCGATGACTATGTGTCGGTATAGCGACGGATTGGCCATCGAAAATTCCGCCAAATTTTCTAGTGGGTGACTGTCGTGCCTCCTGAAGGTATAAAATGACACGAGGTTCTTCTTCAGTTGATTGGATGGAGGGATCCTCTTGATAGGGATGTTAGATGGCATGTGAGGCATCCCTATATTGTGGTATTTCTAGGCAATGATGGGTGTAATGCCCATAATTTCTAAAATAGCGCATGCGTGGTTGGTACGCAATGCCTTGCCTTGATTTTTGGCGGTTGGTTCCTTTTTACGGGAACTTGTTGCTGCGATATTTACCTCGGAGCTAAGGAGCAGTGTTAGTTTGTCCAGCTCTGGGTAGATGTGGGTAGGGTGGCCTACTATGTCGCATATGGCACAAGGTTGTAATTATCATTGTATGGTGGAATTTTCTACCTTATTCCCCTTTTTATTGGTTTTATTGGTCATAAAAATCGGTTTTCTGATTGAAATTTCCTTAGATGGGATGGTTGCGACCATATTTTTAATAGGTGGGGCCTCCTCAGGGGTTAGGGGATTAACCTTGTATAGGTGAATTTTGTGACTCCCATCTTGGTAGGTGGGACGAAGTACCAAACTGGTATTGCAAAAGATAATTTTGGCAACACTACTGTTGCCAAGACTTGTTGTGACACAAAACCATATGGAGGGTAGAGGAAAGGAGTTTGGGAGGCAGCGTAGGCTAGAAAAAATATTGTGGCTGAGGTCTTGGTGTTGTTATTGCTTGTCTTCGTCTCCTGACTGGCTTCGGTGGTTGATGTAGACATCATGCACATCGAAGCCTCTGTGATATCATATGATGATTCTGGTATAACAGGGGGGTCTCCTAGAAATGACCCGAGGATAGACGATGGTTTAAATTGTCCGGGGCCAAATTCTTGGTACTGCATAAGCTTCTCAACATATGTGTATACATAGGGTAGAATGACATTGACGTTCGTTAGGGATTGCTTATCATGGTATGTCAATTGGTCGACAGTAATGATGCGATCCTCATGGGGGAACATCATGGTTCAGAATATGGAGGAGGCTATGGCAGACATGGCATACATATAGCTCCACCCAAGGAGTATATTGTAATCCAGTTGAGCATCCAAGACTTCAATGTCTATAAGGTCTGTCTTTCCAGACAAGCAGACCGAGACCTTTTGATAGAGATTGACGGGAGCAGATGGGCACCCGTCGTATACTCTGAGTGTGATGTTTGATGGGTTTGGCTCGAGAGACCATAAATTTTGCCAGACGTTCTTTGAAATTATGCATGTGGATGCACCCTTGTCAATGATACATTGGTGGATAGTGATGTTTTGGACTGACACCGGTACCTGGAAGGCAACCAATGAAGGAAGCCTAGGGGTGTCTTTATCTAAATCGAAAGCTATTAGGCGCGAATTGGTAGGGTCGATGGAGCCTAACGCGGAAAGTAAGGCTTTCCTTTAATTTGGGCATGATTGTAATACCTCCAAATCTAACATAACAACTGGATATTGGGCTAAATCATCCATAATGCTATCGTTATGGGCCGCTTTGGAGTGGTTTCTTGCTCCCCTAGTTGGTCCCTTAACCATATTTGGAAAAGGTTCAATAGGTATATTCGATATAGTCAACGGTGCTGTTGGTGCACTCATGCTAGCCCCTGACATTATGGTGTCTGGTGGGGTATCATAATTTCGGTTTTGTGTTTGAAAAAACATTTCTTCACCAGTCATGCAGATTTCATGGCTATTTTTTCTAGAATCGTCGGGAGTTGTTTGCTGTTGTTGGGTGATAATTTTCCCTTGGTGGGGGAAGGGCTCCTGCATGACAACTGCCTGCTGTGAGGATCCCCCTTATCCTTGGTTTCCCTGAAGCTTCTTCAGCTCAGGGAGATCGGGATAGTGGTGAGTGTAATGGCCATACTCACCACATATTGCAGAAGAGTGGTTGGTACGAAGATTCACCCTCTTGTTCTGCCCTTGCGAGTTACTTGAATCCTATTTTTGATTTTGGTTGGAGTTGCCTCCAGCCTGAGATCACGGAGGATGTTGTTGATTGTTGCCCCCTGTCTAGGATTTCCCTTTTGTTTGGTTTTTGATTTTTTCCTTGCTGCATTAGGAGGATAGCTAGGATTCTCCTGATTATATGATTGGTGCGGTTGTGCCTGGGAAGGTTGCACAAAGTTCACCTATGCATTATTTTGCATGGGTGGGTTTTGTGTTGGGGATTGGGAATATTAGGGTCCCTGTCCCTGCTTTGCGATTGGATGCTGGGGGTAATATCTTCCGTCAACATTCCTATCTATGTATTGAGTCCCCTGAGTAGGAGGGTATAGTCCTCCTTGTTGATGATGGTACGACTGCGCCTTGTTGGTCATGTTATGCAAAGGTGCATGATGACTTTGATGGTAGCTTGATTGCGAGATGTTTTGGTTAGGATCATACACGTAACTGGGGTATTGAATACTGCTGCCTAGGTGATTTTGAGTCAGTGACCCAATCAATCCATCTACAGTGTTTGACGTGCATGGAAATTATTTATAACTTTGCAGGCGTAGGGCATTAGGCAAGATGTTATAAATGTATCTTGACTGTGTGTAAATAAGCTCGAGCTGCTGGGCTTTATTGATGATGTCCTCTTTGGATGTAGGTTTTTGGGTTGCCACATGTTTTGAAATCTCTGCAGTGAGAGTTTTTAGGAATAGGTCTAGTAGAACTCGATTGTCGAGATTGGCTTTACACAAACTGTGACGTCGCTGCCATTCATGGAGATGGTCCGAGATATGGACAACTGGTGTCTATTTAAAATGTGTCAGTAATTCCATCCAAGAATCATGGCGGATGGGTAACTGAAAATACACGAGGAACGCTGTAGCGAGGGCGCCTAATGTTCCATGTGTATTAGAAGGTTTCTCCACATACCATTTCGCAGCTAGTCTGGTTAGGGTGCGCTGAAATAGTCTCATCTGAATAGTATCATCAATGATGCTGTTTGATTAACACCACAAGTAGAAAGTCATTATATGGATTCTGGGGTCTTCCGCTTGCTTCCCTTCGAATTTTGGAATGCCCAAAGGGTTGAGTGCGATTGCAAACTGCGAAAACACAGGGTTCTGGTTAGATATGGGGTTTTTCTGTGATGTAATTGGCTGTGTGTTCACTTGGCTCCCCGAATGGGTAGCACTCCTATGCCCCCTAGGGGTTGTGGGAGGAGTGGTATGTGGTGACCCTGTGGGGGTTTCCACTGGTGTGGCATTGGGTGACCCTTGGGGGTTCCCAACTAGATATGCCCCGATAAAGGATGAACCGATAAGGGTGGCATTATTCCATCTTTGACGCCTAAATGGCGAAATACCTGGAACTCCTCCCGCTAATGGGAAGAGGTAAAAAATACATCTAGATTGAAGAGGTCACATTAGGTCCATTATTGTGTCAACTAGGTATGGTTTTGGAAAAAATCCTCAGTTCTATGAGAGGGGAGATATCAAAGCAAAAATAGTGATCACATACATAAAACAAAGTGAAAAAAAAAGTTAATTTTCGTTTAAATTAGTTCTATGTGATCTATCAATAAAAAAACGGTTTTGGCTGTTTTTGTGCGTGATACTAAAAATCATAAAGACCTAAACATCCTCACACTCTCAATTTTAGCTGGTCCTTGCAAGGATATCTTCTGGTGGGCACTGGGGCTAACGTCCTAAAAGAACTAGCGATGCCTTCCAACAACCGAAGAATCGACCAAGGTAATGGGTAGAGGATCTAAAGTTGCCTGCACCGTCACCTATAGGGAAGGATGCCCTAGATTTGGCCACTAAGTACTATCATCCCACGTGAGCGTTAGGCCCAGTGTGTCAGGTAGCCCCAAACAATATCGGACGCATTGGGCCTAAGCTTAACCCCTTCTGAATCGGGTCTCTGTAGCGCTCAGGTTTTATTTTCCATGGGTGGATAGATGGATTTAAATCTCCCTATTCAATCAAATTCTATGCCCCAAGATGTAAAATGACCATGTTGGCTTATTGGATGCCTACCCCCATGGTCCTAACCTGAACTATAATTTTTCTTGTGGCCAATGCGGGGAAATTTAGTGAGTTCAGTTAGGTTAGTTTTAAGGAGTCTTTAATTCACTTATGGTGTGGAAGTGTGTGAGAAAAAAGTGAACAATCACATAGTTTTAAGATGTGGATATGCGGTGATCCTTTACACATCCCCTATTAATCTATGTTTTGATTATTCCTTGCGATAAGCAAATCATGTGATGATAGTGGGCCGCTTACAACTTTTCCTAATTAATATAAATGATTAACTAAAGGGAGATGGAAAATTATCAGAAGAGATATTTCACATGTTGCCCAGGGTCACCAAAAGGTGCAAGGGCAGCATAGATTACTTGCTTCTCTTAAGATAATTAAGTCTTGGTCCCAAATCCTAGTGCAAAATTTTAAACTAAAATTAATGATCTAACTAGGTACAAATGAAAACTAGATAAGCATATGTGGATTAGGGCCACTTACTCCAATTAATTATATATGTGGTTTTTGGTGTCTATTTTCACAAAATGAGTTAATTCAGATTGCAAATCAATTGATCCCTAGTTAAACTATGTGAGTTTTGTGAAGATAAACTTTAAATTTAAAACTATGCAAATAGCAATACTAAAACACAGCCAAAAGAAAGTTCTAAACAGTCATGGGACACCACACACAGTGCCGAAATTTTTTCTCTGGGATGCCAGTCACTTTACAATTGGGAAATTGAAGAAAATCACAGAGAAATTTGGTCTCTGGTTTCTGTGCAGAAAAGTTTCACACAAGCGCGCAACTCTGCGTGTAGGCCAGAGCTGAACTTGCGTGGATCACTGCGTCTCTCTGAGTAAATAACGTGAAATTTTCTTGCAAATGGAATTTCTAGAACTCCTGAACTACAAATTTCATTGTGGGTGAATGAGGAGAGAAGAGGAGAAGGGGAGATATCCCAGCAACACTCCAGAGCAAAGAGAAGGCCCCTGCAACAAGCACAACCATTTAACTAAAAAGTAAAGCCAGTGGAGTTGCCAATCTTGTAGTGATGGTTTTGGTGCACAATTGTACCTATCCAACGGTGCTTGGTAGGAGTGGTCACTGCCTCCAAGCTATGGTCATAGGAAAAAAATATGGTTAGCAGTTTAGTGAACACATGCTAATAAATATAAAGCACACTAAATTACGGAATGTAGTATGCATATAAGGAGAGAAAACACAACTAAACTAAAACAAAAAAAAGCTCACAAAGAGTCAAACATGACAATAATGCAAATGGTGGAATCAAATTCACCTTTTATTGAATGCTACTAGGAAGAAATATACAACGTTACACTCTTACCAAAGGATCCTTAGAACTATGGAGTTCTAAGACCTAGTCCAAGGAAGTTTTTACCCTTTAGTTGATGTCGCAAGGTCTCTCTCTCTACTCCAAAGGATTGAAGTTGTTGGGTGGCCAACAACCAAATCCTCACTCTCCCGCTGCTCTAGATTGCACACTGTTGGCTTTCTCATGAGCAATTTGGCTAACATAACAATGTGCTTTCATTTTGTTCATCTCTTGGTGGAAGTTTATAGGAAAATTCAAATCCTTCTTCCATCTCTTAGTACATTTGTGGATGGTGATCCAAGAGAGAGGGTTGATTCCTTTGTGTGCTCACTTGATGTCCCAAGGTGGCTTAGGCGGTTGTCCTTGGGTGGCCTCAAGTGGAGGATCATTTCCTGAAGTGTGTCAAGTGGTCCCGGAAAGTGACTTCCGCCACTCTCAAGACCGCGCGACTTTTTGAGGAAAATCCACATAGACCAATGTGCCTATCAAAGGAAAATGCGTGCAAGGCACATTTTTCATGTGTCTCTAGTGTGAAATTTGATTTTTGCCTCTTAACCTTAGAGATTTATTAAAATTTTCAGATCCTCTAATGTTCCTCAGACCTGTAAATCCTTCTGCCTAAAATTTAATAATGTCATTTTTGCTTGTCCGATTTTCTAGTAATAACAATAAGTAACAAAATTAAAAAGCAATAAAAAATAGTAATAAAATTAAATTCAATTTTTTACATTGCAAATTTGTTTTTCTTAATAAAATTACAAACAAATGTTTCCAAGAAAAAAACTTCATAATATGCTTATCACATTATCATAAGTTGAAATAATAACCATGATATTTTTTTGTAAGATTGGGCCTTCTATATTATGATAAAAAAGACATGCATAGAAAATCATTGTCAACTACAGTTCTACCACTTGGGAAACTAGACCAACAACATAAGTTTAAAATTTTCCTATCGCATGTTCTATGTACTACCATACTATCTTTTAAAATGAAATCTAAGTAGAAAAAAAAATAAACCATGATATAACGGACATGACCATGACTACACTATGATAAAAATCTACCTAAAAAGAATTGGCTCGCTTGATCATCATTCAATTGGGGAGTCCACCAAGTTCGGTGGTTTCCACTCATTGTCATTTCCTGAAGAAGAGAAGTCATAGTTTTCTAATTTCTCAATAAAAATTGAGACTTTCTTACTAATCCAATAAACTTTATCCATTATTTCAGCCATGAAAATTAGAAATTCTTTCTAAGTGTCATATTTTTCTGTTAGCACTCTACCCATGAGAGTTTTGATGTGCCAATATACGTTTATAGTTTGCATGTAAGATGAAGAGTGTTCCTTAGTATAGTTTCCCACACTAGGAATCCATTCACTAGTTTCACTATCTATTTCATTATGAGCAATAAACCTTCTATTTTTTCGAACCCAATATTTTACTTCAAAGATTGATCTCTGGACCACTTTAGGTATGATGTATTTGTACCTGGTCATGTCAACACGAGTTGTTTATTGGGCTTGGATCTGACTAGTAGAGGGAGGATGAAGGCTAGAGGTAGAGGAGGAGCTCAATCATTCTCTTCTCACTCCATGCAATGAAGAAGAGATATGATGTCTTTCCATGTAGAAAATGGATGAGGGAGGGGTTAACTAGAGAAGGGGAGAATAGGAAGGAAGGGGGAAAAAAGACCAAAATGAAGAAAAAAAGAGTTTGAATAGGAACAAGAGGAGTCCAACAAAGGGAGTTGCAAAGAAAAAGGTAGGTTGGGGAAGGTTGGCAAGATGAGAAGTGGAAAAGAGCTCACTTGATGTAAGGAACCAAATGATAAGGGTGAAAGAGAAATGGGAAAATGGGATTATTAGAAGACCATATGAAACACATTTCCTAGAAATTAGAAGCCCTAGGGAAGGGAAGTAAGACTAAAAGGCAATGAACCCATAATTTCAATAGAACATTTAAAACAAAGTATCCATGATTGACGAAATATTCATAAGATAAATGATAATTACAACTAACCTGATACTCCTTTTTTCAAACTTTGCAATGAACAGGAAATAATGTTTCTCAAGCTGACCAATTTCTAGCTGAAGGCTATTGTTAGTTCCACATGTAATGATGTATCCATCATTGGATTAGTGTTGGCATTCCTTATTTCTAAACTCACCTTCCCTAGAAATAGGTTTATAAAATCTAAAATTTTCCCACAAAACCAGGTGTATAGAATGTAGTGATGAATTGCATAAGCATAGGCCCACCCTCTCTTAACAAACTTGCTCCATCTTCTGTCATGATATGTGTTGGAACGGGGTCTCCTAACAAGCTACGAAACTGGTCCATTTTGAATATTTTTTTATTATATTTAGTATAGCACTAAGAGCTTGGAAGGGGTCAAACACCGAAAGCATTGTAATGGGTGAAAGGGTAAACTAGGGGCCCAAAAACTATGGGTTACAGTGGACCATAGGAGTTCAGGCTAGATTTTACAATAGAGATGCATTTTTTATTGTAAAGTATAAGAAATGAAGATCTATTGATGCGATCTATTGTTTAAGCTATCTGTTTGGGTTTCAAGGAAAGGACTCCTACTGGCTGTGTGCATGGAGATCCAAGTCCAACTGTGTGCGGAACCTGCTGCTGTGTGCCTAGGTTGGGAAGGGAATTGTAAGGAAGAATTGATGAATGAATGAATGCGAAAGATTGTTAGAGAACTGAATTTGTGAGTACTGTTGTGTGAATTACTGATAATCGCTGTATTGTGTGTTTTCTGTCTTTATACTGTGAAAGATCTGTGTATTGCATTCTTGGATCTAGATCTGTTATGTTCTGTTTATGTAATGTTGTGTTAATGTTATAAAAAGCATATAACTATAGATCTAGTGCATGTGGATGCGAATAGAGACTTGATTAACTTTGCACAGAACAAGGTAATCTGGGAATCACAAGATCTAGCGCAACTCTGCTTGCCTTACCCTTCCTTTCTGAGGGTGCGGAAACTTGGTTCCAACACCCACCCATACTACTTCGGGTGAGACTTTGACCTGCGCAAGCAGGTCATTGTCGAAAGGGCCAGTAGTATAGGGGTTTGTTGGAAAACCTTGCACACCAAACCTGGGTCAGGACCCCTCCAGCCAACAAATGGTTCCATTTCCGGGACCGGAAGAAGTTTGAGAGAGGAATCGGGTAGTGAAAAGAGAATAATAGAAGCCTGAAATAAAAGAAATCAAAGAATAGTTCGAAAGACAGATCCAGGAGTTCGCAGTAAAAGAAAATCGCAGTGAAAAGTTAAGGGCAGAAAGGTGGAAAAATAGGTACGTCCTTACTGAAAGCTACGAAATATTCTTTGTGACCTTTGTAATTAAACTCCAGGAGTGGCTCGCTTGATTGGTGGAATTCCAGAAGTGCTTGAAGGATGAACAGCTGGAAAAAACTGATAATACTATCACACGCACGGTGGATCACTGGGTGGATAATGTGCTGGGAGGATTTGTGATGGAATTTATCAGTTTTTATCATACCCTAAGGTCGAACGACGATTCTTCGAAGGGTTCCGGGGAAAATGTCTGAGGACGTTACCGTTGCTGATCAAGAAGCTACTGTGCAAAAAGAGCATTCTGTGTAGTCATACTAACTGAATTACCTCGGATCTAGATGGGAGCGCGACGCGCAGTGGTAAATACTATCGAACCAACCTTGACAGAGGGAGATCTGCCTATAATCTATTGCAAGAACTGGCTGCACAAGATCCCCCAGCTACACGACTGCCTAGGCAGCACAAAGGTAAGAATTCACCCATACCACCACCTCCCCTAGACAGCGATATGGCTGCGCATATGAAACTGCCTACCTTTAAGGGGGTAGGAGATGAGGATATGGATCAGTTTTGGTTCATGGAAGACTCCGTTTGGACTGCGCAAAATGTGGTGAGTGACACGATAAAGAGGGCACAACTCTCTTTAGCATTCAAAGACAGAGCCCTAGACTGGTATATGCGATACATTGCCCAGAACGGGAACACATCCATTCAAGAGATCAAAGATGCTCTGAAGCAACAATTCCGAAAGCCTAAATCTTATTCCCAGCTGGTAGCGGAAGTAAAGGACTTCAAAAAAGGTGTGTCTGAGTTAGTATGGGAGGCTGATCAACGATTGAAGAAGGTGATCAGGGAAGGAGGGTTCGAATATAATGATAGAAAACATACGGAGTGGTTCATCGCTATGTTGTTACCTCACCTACGCACGCTGATGAGTCATCAGACCTTTGAGTCGTAGGAGAAAGCTGTGGAAGTCGCTATGAAACTAGAAGCTACACCCTGGGAGGATATGCCAGCAGGGGTACAACAGATCCAGGAACAACTTGGGGCTATGCATATGGGGATACAAAAACTATGAAAAGAGCGAGGAAAGGACAACTGCACAGATCTTTGGTGCATACGATGCCGAGTGTTTGGCCATACGAAGGATCAGTGCCTTTTGCTGATGGATTACATGTGAGTAGGAGGACCTAGTCTGATATGCCCAGGGGCAAGTAGGGAACCTGTCCTATTACGACCAGGTTCAAGTGGACCTGCGCTATGGTGTGATGATTGTTGGGTAGTAGGACTACATGATACAAACCATTGCCCTCGGCTAGGTGCGTATGTCCCAGAACTAAAGCAACAATGGTTCTGATTCTCCCGATCAGTGGGACATGATGAACAGAACTGTCATACTTATGACTTAATGATGGATCGTGGGAACTTATATAGGGTACAATCGGACCCTGCATCGCTAAGAATTTCTGTGCACTTTGGAGGATCATCGGCCAGAGGCAGAGGAGGTCAGGGAGGAAGCGCAAGATGAGGACGTGGGCAGCTAATCTGTTATAACTGTGGAGAGATAGGGCACTTTTCCAGAGAATGCCCAAATCCCACTAGGCCATCGTGTAAATATTGTAGGCAGCAGGACCATGAGGTGGAGGACTGCCCAATTTTAATATCCAAGATGCAGGAAAAGCAGCCCACCCCTACGCAGAACATACAAAGATTTAAAACTGAGCTGAGGAAGGAGGATCCAAGTGTAAAAGTTATGACATGGAGTGGGCTGGTCACCCAGGGAGCGAAAGAGGGGCTTGCCTCTCAGGAAAGAGTTCACTTCGAGGAACAAGCATCACTGGCCATCCCCGTGCAGCTGCCAAGGCAATCTCAGATAGAGGACGGAGTTGAGCCCTTTTTAAAAGCATGTCTGAAGCTGCTACGAAACCCATAAGATGTAGGAAATATCTAAGCACTACTGAATACCTGTGTAGCTTGGCCCAACTTGATCCCTAAAACCAAGGATGTACACAAACTATATAGCTATAAGAAATGCACCGGAAGAGAGATGCAATTAACCGCACAGGTCGGTGACTATGAGATGGATCAGGTTATTTTAGATCTTGGATCAGATGCGAATGTCCTACCAAAGCAGACATGGCAACGAATGGGAGAGCCAAAATTGGAATGGTCCACCATCCAAATGCGAATCGAAAATCAACAAAATATCATCCCTCTGGGTAGGTTACCAAAAGTCATGGTTGACATCGCAATGGTAAGGGTCCTAGTTGATTTTGAAGTCATAGAAATTGTAGAAGACGCGGACCCCTACCCTGTGCTCCTCGGACTGGAATGGGCAATAGACATGGGGGGTGTCATCAATCTCAAGAGGCGCAACATGGTGTTTGAAAACAAAGGTACACGTGTTATAGTACCACTAAATCTAGCAGAGGGTGCACGGTATACATAGCCAGCCTATGAGAAGGAGGAATTAGATCACATTTATAAATTAACTGCATAGGATGAAGATCGGGTTAAACCCACGGATGAAGGAATGCTCTGCTGGGAAAAGGACAATGAATGTTTTTCTGACTCTGATGAGGAGCTGGAAAATTGGCAAGGTCTCGGTGCTTCGATGTATTCAAACCATCAGGAATTTTCGTCACATCTCTACCATGGAAAGAAACCCGCCCTGCTAGGAGGACGCCGGTGATATTCAGAAGCCTGTTAAACCTAAGATTCTTGTGGAACGCAGGCTAGGAGCACTACCACTAACACTATGTGGAGCACCCACACACGGACTGATATTCTTCACTCAGGGGAAGTATTGGAGTAGGGTGATCCTGTGCATAGGGACCCCAGTTTCCAAATGGGCTCCAAGTTCAGTTGACCTACGTAGATACTTGCTGATGTGCAACACTCAAGAAGGCAATCAAACCTTGCCCGGATAGACTTGCCGGGGTACCACTAACATAGGCATGCAATGGATTACGACCCTACCTGAACCCACGTATAAATGGGAGAATTTGCTAACACCTCAAGTAATAAATGGCACAAGGATGCGTGATGCAGCCCTACCGTGTAGGGATGTCTCGACCAAGGGTGGAGCGCATGGCTTGAAAAGATTGATGGCCAACTTGCAGCAACACCTCGCGTCGACCTTGATTCAGGGTACGCGAACAACACATAGGCATCATCCATGGTCTGACATTCTGTGGAGATGACCTCAGGCACAAAGGACGACTGTCAGCACATCCTGATTTGATAAGAAAAGAACCTTACAAATACGAAAAACAGGCGGAAGATCATCAATGCAGCCATTTATGGTAAGAACGATCCGAATGATCGATGGTACGTGCCATGAACGAGCTACTTCGCCATTAAATAGCTCCAGATGGTGTGCAGATGGCTAGAAGACTTCGCACTTGGCTATTTATTCGCCCTACAACATGCTCCTGCTATCTGCATACTGGTTTTTTGCGCTCATTAACATTGTCTGGGATGCCCGTTTTCTTGTTGCTAAGATGGACCCTAACCCACCGAAGGACCTAGTCTCAGGCTGCTTAGTACCTGTAGATATCGTCTTAAGAGAGTCTGGGAATGCTGAGTGTAGTCACAGGGGTGAGCGCTGGTTCCCGACAGAAAGGATTGTCTGCGAGCCACGCACAGAAGGAACCCTACGATACAGGGACATGCAGCGACTTATCCGAAACTCCAGAACACCTCCCAGTAGAAGCAAAGTGTGTTCACTCCCTCACATTGCCCTAGTCAACACCCTTGATCCAACTACTAGGGACATCCAAATAGATTTAGCGCAGCTATCTCGCACAGAGCTACGAGGAATGTACACTAGAGTGTTGCACGAAGTTCGCCACCGTGACCGGGCCACGCAATAGCAGTATGACATACCACCAGAAGTATGGGACCAGCGGATTGCAGTGGTCACAGACGCAACGCGTATTATTCAGGAGCAGCTGATGCAGGTCACACAATTGGTCGAAACAACTACACAACTATGGACGGAATTGCGATACCATTCCACGCTTTAGCATATCCAGATGGAATTACAGCAGGCAGAAGTTGCTCTGGACCAAGTCAGAGCCTCCTCACCCTCGACCGTCTCCGCGCAATGTTTAGCCATCTTGGACAGGATTGAGAACCTTCACCACAACAAGCATGTCATCAAAAAATGGTTGAAACCACGGGCTGACACCGCACTCCAGCGCGCTGAAGACGCTCAGTATGCCATTGCGCGCCTCCACCGGCTATTAGAACGGGTTACCGCAGCTCCAGATGGCCCTGCCTCCCTGACACTGGTCAACATTGCACAACGAGATGCGGCCCAGAGTAAGGAAGTGCTCCCACTGCTCCTCTGCACTCTGGCTACCTTGCGCGCAAATCGAAGCTGCACCACTGCAGTGACTCAAGACGAGTCACAAGATTGTGTTGGGGGGCTGTTGGAATTAGGTCTCCTAACAAGCTGCGAAACTGGTCCATTTTGAATATTTTTTATTATATTTAGTCTAGCGGAGGGGTTTTGGGGCAGGTCAAAGCCCCGAAAGCATTGTAATGGGTAAAAGGGTAAACTAGGGGTTTGAAAACCATGGGTTGCGGACCATAGGAAAGTCTAGGCTAGATTGTTATAAATAGAGATGCATTTTGTATTGTAAAGGATAAGAAATGAAGAGCTATTGATGCGATCTATTGTTTAAGCTATCTGTTTGGGTTTTGGGGAAAGGACTCCTGCTGGCTGTGTGCATGGAGATCCAAGTCCAGCTGTGTGCAGACCTTGCTACTGTGTGCACAGGTTGGGAAGGGAATTGTAAGGAAGAGTTGATGAGTGAATGAATGCGAAAGATTGTTAGAGAACTGAATTTGTGAGTAATATTGTGTGAATTACTGATAATTATTGTATTGTGCATTTTCTGTCTTTATGCTGCGAAAGATCTGTGTATTGTAATCTTGGATCTAGATCTATTATGTTATGTTTATGTAATGCTGTGTTAATGTTATAAAAAGCATATAACTATAGATATAGTGCATGTGGATACGAATAGAGACTTTATTAACTTTGCATAGAACAAGGTAATCTAGGAATCACAGGATCTAGTGCAGCTCTGCTTGCCTTACCCTTCCTTTCTCAGGGTGTGGAAACCTGGTTCCAGCACCCACCCATACTACTTCGGGTGAGACTTTGACTTGCGCAAGCAGGTCATTGCCGAAAGGGCCAGTAGTATAGGGGTTTGTTGGCAAACCTTGCACACCGAACCTGGGTCAGGACCCCTCAAGCCAACAATATGCTACCAATATTCTTGTAGCTTCCATAATTTTCACTCAGATGCTCCTTCGAGTTGAGTGTAGGATGGGTTTTATTTCTTTGAACACCCATGTAGCATAATCCATCACCTCAACACTCTCCCAAAAATAAACCAGATTATGTTGTAGGTGAAAATGTAACTCGAGGCATACAAAGTGCCATTTGGTGGTCGCTCTACCCCACCACATTAAATAGGATGCAATCATTTCAAGTTGTGGAGGTTTCCACTTTGTATACACACCCACCTTGGGGATCTTCATACTTTTTTTGTGATTCCTTTGCAAATGGCTCATAGAGTGTCTGGAATAATTTCCAGCCAATATTTATCCAACATTTCTATTTTGTAGTGCAACTCCTCATTGGTTAGTTTACCTGCTAGCATATTTCCTTTTCTTCATATATGGGACAAAATAGGGGATTTAATTGCTGATAATAAATATTTGATTCTCCTTAATCCAACTTTTATTCTACAGTTATTAGAGATCTTGGCAAGGATGGAACCATTTTGCATCTTTTTTATCATGAGCATAATGGTTTTAGGGTCTCCTTCAATCATCAATTTTTGTAAATTAAGTCGATTGGATATTATCATACCTTTCTCTAGAGATGAAATTTCCACCACGTTGTTGTTATCATTGCCTAGATATCCCATATAAATATGAATGATTTGGCCATGGTAATTCATAGAAACCCCAACAAAGTCAATATGGCCATGATTTCCCTTGGCTACCCCATCAAAGTTCAACTTTATAAAACTTATAAGAGGTGGTTTCCATTTATCAAGACTTGAGGGAATGGGTTAGGGTTGTGGGGGTTGAATTGAGAGGGATTGGTAGAGCCCTAGAAGCAAGAGAATGCATGATTATTTAGAGTTGCACTTCCAATATTGAATATTAGGGTATTGTGAGGATTGTTTCTCGAACCTTTCCCATAATGGAGCTCCAAATTGTATCTAAAATTTTTTAATGGTATTTTAAGATTCTTTAGTTCCTTTCCTTGCATATTTTCGAAGTAATAATTCTTGGGAAAATATGGAAAACTCTATCTATGATAACATTGGTAAAGGGTCTAGGATTCCATTCTTCGATTGTTGAATGAATACTAGTCCTATTTCAGTTGGACTGTGTTGATTATTGTGGCTAAGAGGTCCCATAATTATGTTACAAATCTACAGTTGTTACAAATATGTTCAATATTTTCTATCTTTTCCTAACAAATATTACATATAGTTGGTCCTTGAGAGAATGTCAGTCGAGGCAGAGGGTGAGGGGGTAGTAAGGAGGGGGTAAGGTTATATTCTGAGGGAGGAGGAGAGGTCTGAATAAGAGGATTAAGGGGGAAATTTGGCAGGAGTGTTAGATCTAGATAAAGAAGGGGGAATAGAAGGGAGACAAGCTGAAATCACCACAAAAATTGTTGAGAAATATAGGGGCAGCTAGATTAGGTGATTTATCTTACTTTGATAATTGCTTGTGATGTTCTTTTACTTAGCTTGATTAAATTGTTATTAAATTTGATTATTATTGTGTTTTATATAATCAAACAACTACCAAACAATGAAGAACAATAACACAAGAGGACACAATATGTAGGCTATAAGCTAGGGCCAAAATTTCTCCTTTTGAGAGGAAAATCCACAAGAACTCTTATCTTCTTATATAACTTCAAATTATGAATTCCAAGACTTAATACCCTTGTCAAATATCCCTCCAAGAGCAAGGAAACCTTTCTTCTTGATGAGATTTCCTTCTAGCCGCACTTCGACCCAACAACTTCTCCAGCAAGTTCGACCCCAACAGTTTCTTCTGTAACTTTTACCACTGTAGAAACCCTGGCTCTTGTACGTCTGAAAAGATGGTGATTTTTTCCTTCCTTCTCCTTTGCTTTACTTGGTTCTTTCTTTTACAATTTGGCTTGCAAAGTATACCTATTGATGCCCTAACTCGACTTCCCTTAGAAATTCTGCAATTCAGTCTAGCTATTACAATAGGTGATGGGCCTCTAAATTAGACATAAATTAAGGCCCATATAACCTTTATTAGGTCCATTTACCTTCCTTATGCACATGAAAAGATATATTAAATATCTCCTTATCCACTTAATAATGTTTTCTTATGATTTAATATGTTCTTAGGAAGGTTTAAAGGTAGTTGTATATTTGTGCCTAATATTGGTTATTTTTGTAGAATATTGTGAAAATATTGGGAATATTATGCAAATTTGGAGAAGGAGATAATTTAGGGACTTGCTCCTTGTCACTGGAAGATAAATATTAAAGAATAAATGAGCACAATATCAGGAAATTATTGAGAAATATTGGAGATATTCAAGGGGGTTTTCCACCCTCCTTAACTATCAAATACAACCAAGAAAACTAAAGACGAAGTGCACTCAACTATGGTTTACTTGGAGTCAAAGTGGACTCAATCACTATTTTCTAGGGAGCTGTTGGTAGCTTCCATTGAGGATAAAAATTTTTGATCAAGATCTAATTAAGGTCGATTCCAGTCCGGGCGATTCCATTTCCATTCCATTTTCATCCCATTCCATCCCGTGCCATTATTTTCTATTCTATTAGGCTTTTGTTGTTTAAGACCTTCGGGATGTAATGAGACTGTATTTTTGTAATGCAATGAGTAGTCATATGTTATTTTCACTGATCTAGTTTCAGGGAGCGAGGCTCGTGGGTTAGGGCCCAATCCATGTGCCTCAGCTTCTCTGTTGTTATCATTCTTTCCTTTTTGTCATTTAGCTCATTTTATTTCTGTCATTTAGCTAATTTTTCTTCTACCATTTAGTTAGATCTACTTATGATAGTTTCATTGTTGTTTAGTTCCACTTTCAGTTTTCTTTTGTAGTTATTCCTTTGCTTACTAGAGTGATAGAGTAGAGGAAAAATCCAAAAGCTATGGTCAAGCCTTCCCCTCTCATCTCTATCAATAGAGTTCGAGCAGGGTTGAACTTCCCACAGGCTAAAAAACTGCTTTTTGTTTACTGTTTTTATTGTGCATTTGTTTGTTTCTTTGTGCATAAGTTAGTAGGGTTGATTGCTGGAATTATTTTCAAAGCCCCAAAGAATCTCTGTGGTGCCTTCCCACTTCCTTTCCCATATCTATCTTCACAAACTGAGCATCACTGTTATGCTTCCATTTCCCTCCTTGTTCTCTCCTTAAACAACTTCCACACCCTTTTTATTCACAAAAAAAAATTAAAGGTCTGACCTCCACCTTTCTCCTCGAAACTCCCACTTATCTCAGTTCGCATCTTGCAGGATCTCTTCTCCCCTTCCTTTTCCATCCTTCAATTTTTTTACGATTTTACCTTTCACCTTACCTTTACTGATCATTACGAAAATTTCAAAAAACCATTGGAAACTGACCTTCCCTTTTTTTCTTTTAAGACTTACCAAAAATCGCAATTCGCATTTCCATTTGGTTCTCGTTATATGTTCCGCTTCCAGACCTCGATTGCGATATCCCTTCACACCTTACCTTTGCCACTTATTATAAAAAAAACATTGGAACCCAAAACCTTCTCTTTACCTTGGAACTTATCACATTTTACTTTCGCTTATCGCAATTCACAACACTCTCCGCCTCCTTAATACTTACTGCTCCTTTTTCCGATTGCGATATTGTTATCTCACTTCGCCACTGGTCCTCCTCCCATGTCACCCATCACACATCACACTCCCATCACCCATCATACCTCTCACTTCGCATTTCTCTCTCGAACAACACTTCTGCCACTCTGACTGATTTGCAATATTGCGATTGTGATTTCACATATTGCATATCGCATTTGCGTCCTCCCATCGCATTTCCACCATCATACTTTTCAAAGCCTCCCACTCGAAAGAATATTTGCTATATTATAAGCTTTAATAACGTCCAAATCCCTCTTTCCACACCTCTAAGAATTGTATCGCGTGTTTAAGCCCTCCATTAGCCTCTTTAGCCCTTTTCTTCTCCAAATTACAAGCAACACTTTTTCAAGTTTAGTTAGATCATGAATAGTTGCATGGTTAGAAGCATGGTAGATAGAGCATTGGATAAGTAGAAGTGTGTTTAGCCATTTGGCCAGCTAAGTGTGATTAGAATTAGTTTCCTTTCAAAACTTTATATTAGTTTCCTTTCTGTCATTTACTTTTTGCAATTTAAATTATTTTCCTTTCTGCCATTTATTTTCAGCAATTTAGAATTAATTTCCTTTCCTGTAATTTATTTCAACAATTTAATTTAGTTTCCTTTCTGCAATTTAAATTAGTTTCCTTTATGCCATTTCTTTTCAGCAAGTTAGAATTAGTTTCCTTTCCTGTCATTTCTTTTCAACAATTTAATTTAGTTTCCTGTTTGTCATTTCCTTTCTGCAATTTAGTTTAGTTTCGTTGAGGTGTGACAGACTTCATCAAGAAACCCTAGAATTAGCACCTTTTCGTAGAGCGAAAGATGATGACATGAGTAGAATGCATATGCTGTGTATATAGCATTGTCACCTCCAAGTTTGTACGAACCTCAGGATGATAAAATAAAGTTGGGAAACCCCTGGTAGTTGCAACACTCTTGGTGCAATACCAGGACTCACCACTTTTTGGTGCTGTTGCCGAGGAGGTGTCTAGTAGATGCTTTGATTCTGTTTTAGCATTATTTTTTTCTTTCCTTTTTCATGTTGTTCCCAAAATATTGAAAAATACAAAAAAGTTTGATTTTCATGCCTCATAGGAGTAGATATACTTAGAATTTTTAAAAAAATACTTCTCTAATACCAACCCCCCCACTTGATCACGTGGTGCAGTAAGAACCACATCACCATAACATTTTGAAGGTAGAAGAGATGGATATTATGAAAATGAAGAAGATCTTATTGGGGTTTCCATTCAAGATATGGACATTAGTGTACATATGAAGAACATCCCTCCATCTTTCCTTCCCAACTTCCACGGTATGAGGATAGAGGATCTAGAAACATTTCTCTTTGAATTTGAGATACTTTGTAGATATTATGGCTACTTATCACACTAAAAAATTGAGATTGTTTCCTGCAACATTGAAGGATAGAGCTCCTAAATGGTTCATGAGTCTAGGTACTAATTCAATAAGATAATGGAATGATATGCAAAATATATTTCTAGAAAAATATAAATATAGTGATCTTAGAGAAGAAATTTTTAGAATGAACCAAGAAGAAGATGAGAGCCTTGAGGATCTAGTAGAGAGGTTCATATATAATGTTAAGAGGGAAAAATTGCATCATCTAGGATCTGACACACTGAAAAACCTCTTACTTAGAACAATTAGAGATGAGTTGATTGATCTCCTCAATCTCATGAGTCGAGGAGATGTATACCAATTGTCATTTGAAGAAATTTGTGAAACATGCAAGAACATATCAAGATGAAAGGAAAGAGTAAGTAAATCAACATCAACATTGGTAAGGCAAGAGGAACTTGGAAACTTTCTTGATAACTATAAAACATAAATTCTTAGAAATCTAAGTGAACAAGTAGAAATGTTAAGAATGTAAAATGAGAAAAAAGAAGATGCTGATAGTTTTGTTATCCATGCAGAATCATATGCTACTAAATGTTGTTCATCATTCCCCAGGTTTAAATAAGTTTACCAAGAAGACAATGGAGCAAGGAAATCACTAAAGAAGCTATGTTATGTAGCTCCAAGGAGACCCTGACAACCTAGTCAACTTGATATGATGCAAGGATCCACTTCACAATTTCAAGTTTTTTCACAGCCATATCAAACTAATTGGGACACACTCCCTCCTTGGAAACCTTGGCCATCTCAACCCCAAAAAAAATATTGGCAACATGGTTGCCAAGGACCTTATTGGGTAAATCCACAATATTGTCAATATTTCCCTCCATATCCTCTTTACCCAACTCCATGCTATCCCTACCATCCACCTCCACCACAACCACAGTCTCAACCACATCCATCTCATATATCTGCCCCCACTCAATTAGCTGTACCACCATTTTCAAACCCATACAATGAAGTATCTGAGCTCACTTACAATATTGAGGTACAACACTTCCAAACATATCCTCTTGATCTAGATGGTATTCATATTAGTTCAAGAAAGGCATTGCAAAGAAAATATTTTCTCAATGTCATTGAAGGACAACCTCAAGAAGAAGAAGATCCAAATGAGGAGATCAAAAGATCAAGGGCTGCACTTGATGAAGAGCCGACATCAGAATTAGATGTTGAGAAAGTTTCCTCATGTTTACCAGCATTTCCTCCATGTGTTCAAGAGAATAATCAACAAAAAGAGGAAGATTTAAATGTCATAATATAAGAGGACATCCAAGGTGATCCAACTCAAAAAGTGGATCAAGGGCATCACAACTATGGTTCCAAACAATCATCAAGTTGCAGCAACATGCTCTTCTCCAATAGTACTTGATATGATCCCAGTCAGATCAATTCATCTCTTATATTTAGGTACATGTCAAATCATGTATTCCAAGTGTGCACATGATTTTATATGTAATCTTGATGTGTACATGGCTCCATTAGAAGTATTCTTATACTTGAAAATGCTTTTGTTTTTTCAAGTAGAGTGGTAAAGTGAGAAAGAAAAAAAGGAAAAAAGGGAAAAATAATAAAATCTCAGGTGAAAACCTCTTTTGAGGCGTCTGAGATTGGTTCACTTATTGAAAACCTCCATGAGGTGGTCATTGGGTTGAAACAGAAAAAAAAAAAAAAAATCCTAGGTGAAAACCTCCTTTGAGGCGCCTAGGCAGACCTACTAGTTGAAAACCTCATTGAGGCAGCTAGTAGGCCCTAAAAAAATAAATAAAATAAAATAAAATAAAAATAAAATGCATTTTGTTAGGTCCCTATATTACTAGTATAGTCCCTTATTTTTGTTAGTGTAACCCCCATATTGCTATTATTATACCCTTGTAACCCCCATATTGTTATTATTGTGCCCTTAAATTATTATTGTTAGGTCGGCTAGGATTACATTGTGGCCCCAATAGGATTACATTGTGGCCCCATGGACTCCTATATATAGAAAGGAGGTTTTGTAATTTGAATCATCCAAGAATTGTTGATTCATGTAATGTATTGGAGGTTGCCCCCTCGAAGTGGCTTATTTCTAAGGTGTTGATGTCTCTTTTCTTCTCTTTTTGGAGCTGGTTTCACAACATTTGGTATCAGAGCTTTGAGATTCTAGGGTTTCACTGCTCCAAACAGGTCAACGTGGAATTTTCTCTATAAATTTTTTTCTACGAAGGTTCAAAATCTAAAATTTTTAGAGTGAGAATCCAAAATCCTGAGGAACATCGTTAAAAAATTTTAGAGGTTGGTTCGCAACATTTTCAGAGATATGATCTAAGCAATTTAGGTCATTTTGCAGGCTCCTGAATTTAACCTAAATAGGTCATCGTGGTATTTTCGTAATAAATTTTTTTCTACGAAGGTTCAGAAGCGGAAATTTTTAGAGTGTGAAGCCACAATCCTGAGGAACATCATCAAAACATTTCAGATATTGTTTCACAATATTTTTTGAGATATGATCTGTGGAAGTTAGGGCTTTTTGAGGCTTCTGAATTTCATCTCAAAGAGGTGATCGTGGGAAAATCTTCATAGCTCTCTCTCTGAGCATCGGATTGGAATTCTGTAAAAAGTGGCTGCAATTGCACGAACTATAGTTTTCTTTATATCAATTTCAGAGTCAAAGGAGGAAATAGAGACACGTGGCAATTCATACAATTTTTCTCTACTAAGCCAGTCCAAAATTGGGTCATTGTGGGAGATTGGACATAACTTTGTCTTGAAGAATCCAAATCAGATTAGACCTGTGGAATTTGAAAGAAACTTTAGAGGGCTACTACAGAGCTGAATTTCAGATACTGAGGATATGAAATTATAGAGATAATTGAATTTCAATATTGAGCTCGTAAAAAGCAAGTAAAAGGTGTGTATTTTTGTTTTCCGAATTGCATAAGTCTCGTTTGAAGAATCAAGTGGAATTGATTCCAAGGGCATATTGTAGAATAGATATCAGTATTGGATACTAAAATGGCACCTACAAATAATTCAACACCCATTAAGCCTTTAGAAAGCTCTACTATGACCGATGAAGACGAAGAATGGCAACATGACATATCAAAATTACAAGAGCAAGTGCAACAAATTTCACTCTTGCAAAGAGCAACAAAAAATGACATGGAAGTTTTGAAGAAAGGTGTGGAAACTAAGATGGATGGTTTGAAGAAAGGCATGGAATATAAGATGGATGGTTTGAAGAATGGCATGGAATCTAAGATAGATGGCATGGAAGTTGGCATGGAATCTAAAATGGAAAACATGAAGAATGAGCTAAAAGCAGACATGGAAGGTTTGACAAATTTGATACAAGAAATGTTTCATAATGATGAAAAGATAGTAGAGGAAACTCATGATGAGAAAAAAATAAATGTTAATCATCATTTCATAAAATCTAATGTTGGCAGGAAGAACCACCATATTCCAAAAATGGATATGAGGAAGTTTGATGGAAATGATCCTGTAACATGGATACTACAGATGGAGCAATATTTTGATCTCCATAATGTGCAAAACACACAGAAGGTACGCATTGCAACTTTACATTTATAACAAAATACATTTGTATGGTATTGATGGCTTTGCTCCTGTAAAAAAATTGTCACTTGGTCAATTTTTACGGAGGAAATGATAACGCATTATGAGGATACGAAGAGCAACACCTTCTTTAGCCAATTTATAAATCTCAAACAAAATGGTTTAATGGGGGAGCACATTGAGGACTTCCAAAAATTGAATATAAGGGTAACTAATATTCTAGAGGAACACAGGATTGATCTCTTCATAGGTACTTTAAAGGAAAACATCCAACATGAAGTTCTCATTTTGGAACCTGATTCATTGGAGAAGGCATTCAGGTTGGCAAAAAAAATTGAATGTAAAATTATGGCGACAAGGAAGCCTACCACTCACTTCTATAAAGAGGGAAGTGTTGCTACTCCTAGATTTCCACAACCTACAATGTTGACACCACAACAATTGGAAGAAAAAAGAGCAAAAGCGCTTTGCTACAGTTGTGATAGAAAATACACTAAAGGTCATAAGTGTGCTGAGAAGAAATTATTTTACATAGATTGTGAAGAGGAAGAAGAAAATGAACAAGAAGAGGATATACACCAGGAACCAACCCAAGAAGACAAAGAAATGAGTTTGACCATATCGTGTATTGCATTGGCAGGAATTACCACTCCTCAAACTCTCAAGATAGAAGGAAATATCAAGAATAAAAAGGTAATAGTGTTGATTGATTCAGGTAGTACCCATAATTTTATTCATTGTAAGGTAGCTAAGGAATTGAATTGTTTCCTATACCCAGAACCAGAATTTCAAGTGATGGTTGCAAATGGAGGAAATATAAATTGCTTTGGAAAATGCCATAATATCAAGCTAACCATGGGGGAATATGTATTGAATAGTCCAATTCTTTCCATTCCTATGGGAGGTGTTGATGTTGTACTAGGAGTACAATGGTTACAATCTTTAGGGATGGTAGCTTTTAATTTTCAAGAACTTTTCTTGAAAATTTTTTTCAGAAGGAAAGGAAGTTGAATTAAGAGGTATTGCAGGGAATCCGGGAAAGATAATAAGCTCTAATGTCATGAAAAAGCTTCTAAAGAAATAACAACGAGGCATAATTGCACAATTATGCTCAATAGAAGTTCCAACATCAAAATCATCTATTTCTGCAGATCTCCATAAAGTCTTGGACAATCATTCCAAGGTTTTTTGAAACTCCAAAAGGACTCCCACCTATTCGTGATCATGATCATGCTATTCATTTGATTCCAGGAATTGTTCCTCCAAACATCAGGCCTTATAGATATCCTTATGTCCAAAAAAGCAAAATTGAATGCATGATTGCAGAAATGTTAGAGGCGGGTATAATTCAACCTAGTCAAAGTTCTTTCTTTGCTCTTGTAGTATTGGTACACAAGAAGGATGGATCATGGCGCATGTGTCCAGATTATAGGGATCTCAATAAGCTCACCATTAAAGATAAATTTCCCATTCCTGTGATTGATGAATTACATGGAGAAATTTATTTTACCAAATTGGATCTTCGTTCAGGGTATCATCAAATTAGAATGAAGACTGAAGATATTCCAAAAACAACATTTCAAACTCATGAGGGTGATTATGAATTTTTGGTCATGCCTTTTGGCCTTACCAATGCACCTTCTACATTTCAAGGGTTGATGAATTCCATTTTCAAACCCTTCCTTAGAAAATTTGTGCTAGTATTTTTTGATGATATACTAATCTACAATAGGTCTTGGAGGGATCATGTTGAACATGTTGATAGGGTGCTCAAACTATTGCAGGAGAAACAATTATATGCAAAAACATCCAAATGTTTCTTTGGAGTACAAGAGGTGGAATATCTAGGTCGTATTGTATCTCACGAGGGTGTTAAGGTAGACCCTAACAAAATTAAAGTCATTAAGGAATGGAAAGTCCCCACAACCATAAACCAGTTGCGAGGATTTCTCGGGTTAACAGGGTATTATCGAAAGTTTGTTAAGAATTATGGGAGAATAGCAGCACCTCTAAAAACATTATTGAGGAAAGATGAATTTTCATGGACTCTTGAAGCAACTAAGGCCTTTGAACATCTTAAAGAGGTAATGTGCCGAGCACCAGTCTTAGCTACACTAGACTTCACAAAAACCTTTATTGTGGAATGTGATGCCTCAAGAAATGGAATTGGTGCTGTTTTAATGCAAGAAGGAAGACCCATTGCTTTTGAAATTCGTTTAATCAAAGGAACCTATTTATGAGAAGGAAATGTTAGCAATACTTCATGCATTAAAGAAATGGAGAACTTACCTAATGGGAAGACACTTCAAGATAAAAAATGATCATGATAGTCTTAAACACTTTTTGGAACAAAGACTATCTTCAGAAGAGCAGCAAAAATGGGTCACAAAGTTGTTGGGTTATGAATTTGAAATAATATACAAAAAATGGAAGCTAAATGTTGTTGCAGATGCACTCTCAAGAAAGAATGAAGAGGTGGAAGCATTGCTTTGTGCCATTTCTATTATCCAACCAGATTGGATAACCGAAGCAAGAGATGAATGGAAGAAGGACAAAGATGTATGGACACTCATTCAAAAGTTGCGGCAAGATCCTAGTACATCTGATACATTTAGTTGGAAAAATGATTCCTTATGGTACAAAGATCGCTTATATCTTTGTAAGAATTCCCAACTAAAACAAAATATTCTTTTTGAATTGCACACTTCTCCTTTAGGAGGACACTCAGGATTTTTAAAAACTTACCACAGGGTGAAGAAAGATTTTTTTTGGGATGGCCTTAAATCTGATATTCAAAAGTTTGTGGTAGAATGTTTGGTTTGCCAGCAGAATAAAGTGGAGACAATTAAGACCCCGGGACTTCTACAACCTTTATCCATTCCAAGTCAACGTTGGGAGGAGATTTCAATGGATTTTATCACAGGTTTACCTAAGTCCGAAGGAAAGAGTGTCATCATGGTGGTAGTTGTTAGACTTACCAAGTATGCACACTTTTGTGCATTATCTCATCCATTTAAAGCAAGTACAGTTGCTACTACATTTATGGACAGAATTCAAAAGCTACATGGAAGCCCAAGGGTTATTGTGAGCGACAGAGATCCCATTTTTACTGGAAATTTTTGGACGGAGTTATTTTCTTGTTCGGGTACTCAATTAGCTCATAGCTCATCTTATCATCCTCAATCTGATGGTCAAACTGAGATAGTAAATAAATGTTTGGAAGGATATCTTCGTTGTTTTGTATCTGATAAAAAAACAAAATGGGTCAAGTGGTTACCTCTTGCTGAATGGTGGTATAACACTTCCTTCCATACTGCAGCAAAAATGACCCCATTTATGGCACTTTATGGATATCATCCACCATCCGTCACATCATCTTTAAGAGAAAATTCGAAGGTTCAAGCAGTGGAAGATCACATCGAGCATCAGCAAGAAGTTCTCCAACTCTTAAAGGATAACCTGAATTTGGCACAAAATCAAATGAAACAACGGGCAGATCAACATCGCAGCGAGAGAAGTTTTGATGTAGGAGATTGGGTATTTTTACGGCTACAACCATACAAACAAATGTCCCTCAAGCAAGCTAAGAAGGATAATAAATTGTCACCAAAGTACTATGGTCCTTACAAGGTGTTGCAAAATATTGGTACTATGGCATACAAATTGGAGCTTCCTGCTTCTTCGCGAGTACATCCAGTTTTCCATGTTTCATGCTTAAAGAAGGTTATAGGTGAAAATCTTCCAGTTTAAACAATATTGCCAGAACTTGATGAGGAAGGAAAAATCATATTGGAACCTGAAGCGGTCACGGAAACAAGAACTCGACAACTACGGAATTGATCAATTTCAGAGTATCTCATCAAGTGGAAGAACTTGCCCACTGAAGATTCTACATGGGAGGATGAGAATTTTATACAGAAGCACCCAGAGCTACTCAAGCATTGAGGACAACACTTTTTTGAAGGAGAGGGGCATGTTAGGTCCCTATATTACTAGTATAGTCCCTTATTGTTGTTAGTGTAACCCCCTTATTGTTATTATTGTACCCTTGTAACCCCCATATTGGTATTATTGTGCCCTTAAATTATTATTGTTAGGTCGGCTAGGATTACATTGTGGCCCCACTAGGATTACATTGTGGCCCCATGGACTCCTATATATAGAAAGGAGGTTTTGTAATTTGAATCATCCAAGAATTGTTGATTCATGTAATGTATTGGAGGTTTCCCCCTCGAAATGGCTTATTTCTAAGGCATTGATATCTCTTTTCTTCTCTTTTTGGAGTTGGTTTCACAACAAATTTGTCCTTGTATCTCTCTCTAATGAATGTAGATGCTCTCCAACATTTGCAAGCAGAAAACATAAAGTTGGCACAAAAAGAAAATTTGGTCAACAATTTAGTCGAAGGTAGTCAAGCTTGGACTTCCTCCTCCTGTACTTAGAAGCTCCAAAAGGACCTCAAGAAGATTATCACATGCGGGTTCAGAGTAGCTTTAGAACCACCAAAGACAACTTCAACAACGATACCAACAACTTCAATATCACTTGCAAAAAAAATAAATGGTTAGGCTTAGGTATGAAATCATCTAACCCTTTCTTCAAATCTATTTTAGCTTAATAAAAAATTAAAAAGTGTGAGAAGGAAATTTTTTTACAGCCAAAATTAGTAGCAGGGAAACCTCAACTTTATCTAGCAACTAACCTCACTTTTTCCACCAAGAAGAGGAACAAGACAAAAGTAAGAAGGACTTGAGAAAGGGGGTAGTAAGAAGTTCATGTAATGGAAGACAAGGAGTGCCAAAGGGGTAACCAAGGGGGAGCTTAGTTCACAGAAAAATAATTGTGAGTTTATTCTGCATGCATCCAATTAAAATAAATAAATAAATAAATAAATAAATAAATAAAAATAAAAGGTGGATCCACCACCTCTTGGCATGCGGAACAAATTTGATTAAGGCATCTAAGGACCTCCATGAAGCACCTAAGAGAAGAAATGCAAGAAGAATAGAAATTAGATTAATAGGGGGAGCAACACATGGGACAATAAACAAAAAATGAAATAAGCCAACATGCAAGAAGAACTAGAAGGCAGGGATGATGAATAGGTTGCTTAGAGGATGAGAAACAATTTCAGTAGGGGGTGATGATGGGCTTCTAAATTAGAAATACATTAAGGCCCATTTAACCTTTCTTAGGCCCATATACCTTCCTTATGCACATGAAAAGATATATTAAATCTCTCCTTCTTCACCTAATAATTTTTTCTTATGCTTTAATATGTTCTTAGGAAGGTTTAAAGTTAATTGTATATTTGTGCCTAATATTGGTTATTTTTGTAGAATATTGTGAGAATATTGGGTAGATTATGCAGATTTGGAGAAGGAGATAATTTAGGGACTTTATCCCCGCCATTGGAAGATCAAGATTGAAGAATAAATGAGCACAATATTAGCAAATTATTGAGAAATCTTAGAGAGATTCAAGGGGGTTGTCCACTTTCCTTAACTATCAAAGGCAACCAAGCAAACTGAAGACGAAGTGCACTCAATCTATGGTTTACTTGGAGTCAAAGTGGAGTCAATCACTGTTTTCTAGGGAGTTGTTGGTAGCTTCCCTTGAGGATAAATAAAGCTGATCAAGAGCTATTTAGGGTCGATTCCGGTCTGGTCGATTCCATTTCCATTCCATTTGCATTCCATTCCATCCCATGCCATTCTTTTCCATTATATTAGGCTTTTTTTGTTTAAGACCTTCAGGATGTAATAATATTATATTTTTATAATGCAATGAGTAGTCAGATGTCATTTTTACTGATCTGGTTTTAGGGAGCGAGGCTCATGGGTTAGGGTCCAATCCATGTGCCTCAGCTTCTCTGTTGTTATCATTCTTTCCTTTCTGTCATTTAGCTAGTTTTATTTCTATCATTTAGCTAGTTTTTATTCTGCCATTTAGTTATATCTACTTATGATAGTTTCATTTTTGTTTAGTTCCGCTTTCAGTTTTCTGTTGTAGTTCTTCCTTTTCTTACGAGAGTAATAGAGTAGAGGAAAAATCCAAAATTTGTGGTCAAGCCTTCCCCTCTCATCTCTGTCAATAAAGTTCAAGTAAGGTTGACCTTCCCACATGCCAAAAAACTGCTTTATGTTCACTGTTTTTATCGCGCATTTGTCTGTTTCTTTGTGCATAAGTTAGCAGGGTTGATTGCAGGAATTATTGTTGAAGCCCCAAATTAGCTCTGTGGCACCTTCCCGCTTTGTTTCCCATCTCTTTCTTCACAACATGAGCATAAATTTTACGCCTCCATTTCCCTCCTTCTCTCAAACAAATTTCTCACCCTTTTTATTCACAAAAACCAATTAAAATTCCGACCTCTGCCTTTCTCCTCGAAACTCCAACTTATCACACTTCGCATATCGCAGGATCTATTCTCCCCTTCCTTTGTCATTTGTCAACAATTTTACAATTTTCATATTTCCATTTGGTTCTCGTTATACGTTTCATTTCCAAACCCCGATTGCGATATCCCTTCGCACCTTACCTTTTCCACTTATTATATAAAAAAAACATTGGAACCCTGACCCTTCCCTTTACCTTTGAACTTATCACATTTCCATTTCGATTATCGCAATTCGTAACACTCTCTACCTTGTTAATACTTACCGCTCCTTTTTTCCAATTGCGATATTGTTATCACACTTCGACACTGGTCCTCCTGCCACGTCACCCATCGCATATCGCACTCCCGTCACCCATCGCACCTCACACTTTGCATTTCGCTCCTGAACATCACTTTCGCCATTCTGACTAATTTGCGTTACTGCGATTGCGATTTCACATATCGCATATCGTATTTCTATCCTCCCATTGCATTTCCGCCATCACACTTTTCAAAGCGTCCCACTCCAAAGCATATTTGCGATATTGTAAGCTTTAATAAAGTCCAAACCCCTCTTTCCACACCTCTAAACCTTGTCCATCGTGTTTAAGCCCTCCATTAGACTCTTTAGCCCCTTTCTTATCCAAACTGCAAGCAACACTTTTTCAAGTTTAGTTAGATCATGAATAGTTGCATGGTTAGAAGCATGGTAGATAAAGCATTGGATAAGTAGAATTGTGTTTAGCCATTTGGCCAGCTAAGTTTGATTAGAATTAGTTTCCTTTTTGTCATTTCCTTTCAACACTTTAGATTAGTTTCCTTTCTGTCATTTCCTTTCTGCAATTTAAATTAGTTTCCTTTCTTCCATTTATTTTCAGCAAGTTAGAATTGTTTTCCTTTCCTGTCATTTCATTTCAGCAATTTAATTTAGTTTCCTTTTTGTCATTTCCTTTCTACAATTTAAATTAGTTTCCTTTCTGCCATTTATTTTTAGCAAGTTAGAATTAGTTTCCTTTCCCGTGATTTATTTTCAGAAATTTAATTTAGTTTCCTTTCTGTCATTTCCTTTCTGCAAGTTAGTTTAGTTTCGTTGAAGTGTGACAGACTTCACCAAGAAACACTAGAAGTATCACCCTTTCGTACAGCGGAAGAGGATGACATGAGTAGAATGCATATGTTGTGTATATAACACTGTCACCTCCAAGTTTGTACAAACCTCGGGTCGATAAAGTAAAGTAGGGAGGCCCCTGGGAGTTGCAACACTCTTGGTGCAATACCAGGGCTCACCAATAGGTTCCATAAATTTCTGACACATGTGAAGGATAATTTCCCAAAGACAGTCCAAAAACTTCACTTTCTCTCCTCTTCTCTTCATTAGGTGATGAGGCTTCTTTCTTGAATTATTTTCTTCCTTGACCAAAATTAATTTTTATTTATTGGATGCCTTTCCAAATGAAGTCGAGCCCTCTTATATATAGTCCCTCTAGCAAGTTGAATAACCCTTTCATGAGGCCGACTTGTCACTGTGTAAGCTGACTTGTTCTTTCTTGAAGGCTGGCTTGTTACTGCTCGTTTGACAAGGTCTTGGAGGGTCTTTGACACATTTTATGACTTAAATAAATTATATTGAAAAGATATAATAAGCCCAAAAGGGTCTTCCTTACATGACAATGACTCAATTGACTTTTTGACTCAATGACAAGCTCTAGAAGCACTCAATGGGTGCTTGAAGTATAAATAAATTTATCTTGAACATGAAACCCATGCCTCAAGAATGCCAATAATAAACTTATTTTTCTCTTTACATCAAATACAAAAAATCATGATTACATATGTCATTATGAAGGCCAAACCTATTTACATATTTCAAGACTCCCTCTTAGCTAGGGAGGTATTCATAATCTATACAAGCTACATGGATATTCTCATAATAAAGAATTATCATAAGAGGAATCACATTGGTAAGCCATATCAAAAGCTATTGTTTCAGGTTATCTTATTTCATCTTGTCATATCAACCAACATTGTCACAGAGCAAGGCCTTGACTAATAGGTCTATCTCTCCAAAAGATCATAACACAATGTTGACAAAACAATGATTGATAGACACGATTATCATTGTCTCTTAAGGCACATACCCCACCCAGATGGTCACAAGGTATGTCCTTCTAGGACAATTCCTATCTTGGAATAACACATCCTCAAGGACCCTCAAGGAAATTCCTCTTAGACTACTCTTTCCTATTGGATTCCCTACCGCATCCTCCAAGAGTATCAGAAACTAGATGCTTAGCCAATCCTCCATTCCTTCTTCATAGAATGAATACAATAATGATCTGTCTATCTCTCCCTATCAATTAGGGAGGATATACTCATTCCTATAAAAGGAATATACCCAAGTTCCTCCTTACCTAGAAAATTTCCCAAGCTCCCTCTTAACTAGGGACTTGTTTCCAATATCAACTATCAGCTCCTTAGTGGGGATCATGGTACTATCAACTACTAGTAGGGATCCTCCTTTCAATGCCACGAAATTCAAATTCTTCATTATGGATCCTTCATATTCTAGATCTTCTTCGTAGGGCATCAACCATATTCTCCATAGGGTTGAACCAATAGTAATGTAATCCTTTTCTTCATCATAAAGTGATATTCTAGCCCACATCTGTCTTTTCCTTCATACAACTACTTCTTCCAAGTTATGTTTATTTCATGATATTTCATCCAATATCAAGAGTACAAGTTGTAGGTATCATCTACAAATCTCTTTCGGTAGCCTTGTTTCAACCCAAGTAGATGTTTTCATAGATAAAAAATGAACATCAAATAAAAGTTACCTTTTTATGATGGTCTTTCATCATGACATAGGCTTCTTGCAACCATTAGAGGAAACTTCAGCCTAAAAGTGACCATGAAATTTTCATGTACGTAATATGTAAACCAATCAAAATACTTTAAATTTAAAAATAGGTACATGTAAATGTTTGGGAGGAAAAAAAAAAAAACTACTACTTTTTTTAATTATATTTTTGGCTTATCTCCTTATAGGTTTACTTAAATTTCAAGAGTAGACACTTGTTGGATGCAAAATTAAATTCCACATCCAACGAGTACCCAATATGCACACTTTTTTAATTTATCTTTGACTTATATCAATGTGGATCTTCTAAAAAATATGCATAATGGGTACTTTTTGGATGTACAATTTAACTCTGCATCTAATGAGTGTCTACTCTTGAAATTTGAGTAAACCTATCAGGAGATAAGCCAAAAATACAGTAAAAAGTAAATTTTTTCTTTTCCTTAGGAGGCCACTTTTAGGCTGAAATTTACTCTAATGATAAAAATATTGCACATGTATGAACCCATCTCCAAGGCATTCATTACCAAGATATTTCCTTTTCAGTATCCATAACAAGGTCTTCATATCTTCTTTTTTCATGGAGATGTCATAGCTAATTCTTCCAGTTATCGAATGTGGATCACATATCTTGTCTTATAGTTTCATCTTTCATGAACTCTTCTCCTTTTATTCACATACTACTTCCCAAAGAATTTATATACATAGTTCCTTCATCATAGGAACCATAATTTTCAACCATCTGATATTCCATATGAGGTCATATTACGTTGATTTCATCTTATCAATAAGTAGAGGATTTCAACACATATTGTATACATGCATTCATGAATATTCCTAATGGAAGAGATTCTTCTTATTCAATCATGCTCATGAGATAGAGCATTCAACCATGCTATTTGAAACTATATGCTGAAATGAATTTTATTTATCAAATGTATACATACCTCTTCCTCCTTTTGGTCATATAGACTTCTTTCTAGTAGCTTCATTTCATTGCTTGAAGATGAAAGTACTTCAACCAAATTGACATGTTTCACTCCTTTGTTACCATACCATGATACTTTTAACCAATGGATCTCACACAAGGTGGAATGTAGACAATCAACGAGACACTTTACTCTTCCCAGAAGAGGTGAACCTTCTTGTAAATATTTTAGTGGACGATCTCAATGATCCCCATTATACAAATGGTCCTTTCTAATAATGATGATGTATGATGACCTTTTTTTTAATATTTTATCTTGCTAGATGAGTTTCCTATAACCATACATAATTCTACTTGGTTTTCCTTATATTATTTCAATGGATATGTCATTTCTATCATGATGACTGTTATAACCATGTAGACTTTCTACTTCATCTATCCTTCCATGCTTATATTATGATTTCATATATATATATTTGCTATAATTCATCCTGTAATACTTGTAATGCTTCCTATATAACTAAAAATAACTAAGTGAAGGATATTATCTTAGTCATAGAAGAGATCTTTCACTTCTTGCTTCTTTGATTTCTTCTTTTCTGATTGTTCCACTTCTTCGGTAACACGGGCTTCATTTATTTCCTTTATCTTCTTGTTGTCCTTCTTGAGTTTGGGAAAATTCCTTTTGTATTTCCCATAATAATTACACTCATAACATTGTATCTTTAACATATTGATCTTCTTCTTTTTCCCAGAATCAAACTTTCCAAACTTTCCTTTTCTCCTGACCATAGCTGCATATGCTTGAACTTGTTCATTTGATCCAACATCTCTTTTCTCCTTCAAACTAGTTTCTTCAACCTTACATAATGAAAAAATTTCATTGAATGGAGTGGCTTCCTTATTTCTATAGATACTTGATACAAATTTTCTCCATTCATCAGGTAGTGCTTTTACCACAACGATGGTCATTTATTTATTAAAAATTATTTCTCTTAGTTATTCTAGTTGATTTCTTATTTGTGACACCCTCATAAGGTATGAAGTTATCCATTCTTCCTTTGATACCTTAATTTTGTATAATTTGGTTCTCAATGATAGGACTTCTCCTGCAGTGCTTACAGAAAAAATTTCTACCAACTTTTCATAGATTTCTTTTGGTTTATCCATATTTGCGATATAAGGAATGAGTGAATCCTTTATTGATTCTATGAGAATTATTTAAGCCCTTATTTCCCATTTCATATACTTCAGTAGCTCTTGAGATGGTTTTAAGATTGAACCCTAAACATATTCAATAACTTCATTCTCCATGAGGGTCAAATATATCCCTTCTTCCATGCAAATAAATTTGATGACCCAACCAGTTTGTTTCTTTCCTTGCAAAATGAAGTCATTTTGATAGTAGATTCATAAATAACTATAAAGATAATTAATTTTCAAGCGAAGATGCTCCTAGATAATGAAATATTCAACTTGATGCCTTCTTGATGATGTTGTTTCCTTGATGATCTTCTTCAAGGAAATAGTTTTTATTCATTGAGAGGGAGATCACCTTGATGTCTTTGATGTTGATGGCAATGCTTATTTTTTCTTCCTTAGATGATAATGTAGAATTTGGAGGCTCCCCAAGGTGCTTCAAATGTAGAGTCCTTCTTTCAATGGAGGTAAGGTTTTTGAGGTCTTTTTCTTCTTCCAAGAGTTGTGATGATGTGATCCTTGTGATGTGATGGATGGTCCTTATTGATGCTACTTATTTTTCTTGGCCATTATGTATCCTTCTTAAATTGGATGATATTCTTCAAGTTTCATTTTCTTGTTGTAGTCACCTTAGCTTTGATCCCATGTTGAGAAATCTAGGGGCAACTAGATTAGGTGATTTCTCTTACTTTTATAGCTTTTCGTGATGTCATTTTACTTAAATTTTTTAATTTCTTCGTCAATTTGATTATTATTATATTTTATATCATCAAAAAACTACCAGACAATAAAGAACAATAACAAAAGAGGACACAAGATGTACGCTATAAGCCAGAGCCAAAGCCTCTCCTCTTGAGATGAAAACCCACAAGAACTATTATCTTATTATAGAACTTCAAATGGAGAATTCCAATACCTAAGACCCCTCTAAGACCAAGTCAACCTTTATTTTTGATTATATTTCCTTCCAACAACTTCGACCCCAGTAGTTTCTTCTACAACTTCGACTACTGTATAAACCCTAGCTCTTGTACATGTGAAAAGATGGTGATTTCTTCCTTCCTTCTCCTTTGCTTGACTTGGTTCTTTCTTATAGAATTCAGATTGAAAATTATTCCTATTGATGCCCTAACTTGACTTCCCTTAGAAATTCTGCAATTTGGTCTAGATGTTGTAATAGGTTCCCTAATTTTCTCGCACGTGTGAAGGATTAGCTCAAAGACAATCCAAAATCTTCACTTTCTCTCTTCTTCTCTTCGTTAGGTGACGAGGATTATTTCTCATCTTATTATATTCCTTGATATTTTTAGGCCTCTGTAATTTTAGCAGATTGGCAAGACTAAAGCTGTAGAGACAACATTTGAACCACTTTGGGATTCTAGGATCTAGCCCTCCTGAATCCAGAGAGGGATCTCTCTATAAGCGCAAATATTGATTTATCTTTTAAAGCTTTTAGTACAATATTAGGCTAGTTATTAAGAACAAGGGTTTTTTGTTTGGTTGGTTGGTCAAGTATGATTTTTAACTGAATGGAATATCACAGAATGAAATATTTCAAAAGGTGTAGATGCAAGTATATTGAGAAGTGTTCAACAGATAAGATAAGTTTGAAAACAACTTTAAACCATTGGGCAATGGAGTCACAAAAGGGTTTAATTGTGCAAAAATTTCAAGAGTGGTCCAAGGGGAAAATCATCTATATCATAAGATCCTTTAGATTAAATGATGAAATGGAACATTAAAAGGGTTGAGAAGGTGGAAAAAGCCAATAATTTCAACAAGGATTTATCAACTTTCCAAACAAGAAAAACCTTTTTAAGCAACTATATAAAACCAACCAAAGACAGGGCTAACCATAAACTTGTTTGTACAAGCTTGTATTAAAGCTAACTTATTAGACAAATAATCCAGTAATCCACATGAATACTTTCAGAAGGGATGAAAACATATAAGAAAACAAAGTGCAGCCTAAGATCAAGCAAGATACATTAAAATCAAAGCATGCTTTAGCATACTCTTAGGGAAACCTTCAAAACAACCTTTGGAGAAAGAATTAGAAGACAGGGCAAACCATAAACTTTCCTAGTATAACTCTACTTAGCATGTATTGAAAATATCATTCAAGAACTTCCTTTCAAGTTTTTCACATCAAGACATGGTCTAACCAACATTCCTTGATAATGTTTACACTTAACTTAAGTCATTCTTAAATACACAATTGGAGGAAAACATAAAGATAAAGCTTATCAGTGAGAGTAGGTTACTTTTAACAGTAAATACTAGCTCTATATTTGTTGTTCTTTATCAGAGAAAAGTGAACAAAATGGCATACATGAAAGGAAAACAATAACAGTAAGAGGTACTTCACAAATGATATAGACCAGGATCCAAAAAATCAGCGTGTATATTGATTGTCAATCCAGTTACATACTTCAAGTCCAATGTTTCATCCCAGTAACAACTTCTCTTCTCAGCCTAAATTCTTCAATAAATTAACAGAGCTTCAAAGCTTCAGAGTTTATTTACATTCAACAGTGATTCGATACATCAAGTATTACATAAGAAATCTAATAACCAACACTTTACAATGTGCTCCTCAAGGAGATTTTATAAGGAAATGAGGAGGTGGAAGAGTTTCTAGGGTTCAAGTATCATTAGTCCTACACTTAATGCAATTCCTAGCCTTGAAAAACATGCACGGCACAAGGCAGGAAAGCATTCTATCTATAACTGTGTTTCATAACTTCGTTCTACTTTTTGAGGCTTAATGGATGAGAAAATTGACTTTAGGGCTGTTTCTTATATTTATAATAACTCTGTCGATAGTTTGTAATAAGTTCTTTGGTTGATTTAACTGTTTAGCTGCCTTTAGGCAAATATATTTGAAATAGGCAATAACTTTGCCTTCTTTGATTTCTTTGAGGCTGCAGGTGGCTTTTGGTAGCTAGAGAGGATTCAATTAGCCTTTGATGTGGCAGTGGAGGCTTTTTGGACTGATAGATTTCTTTGTTTTTCCCTAAAACACCTTTAATTTTCTTTAGATCTATGTTTTAGGCCTGATTAGGATTTGATCTTCATTTTTGGTATTCATACTATCTTTAACTGTGTGGATTAGGTCTTTGATAGTCGAATTTATGCCTTAATCCCTTAAAACTATGTTAAACACCTTTAATTCTTCATCTCTACTCTAATTTTACGCTGTAACACTGATACTCTTTGTCTGATTAAGGTTTACTATGTTCTGTTGCTTTGCAGGTGCATAGAGGGTTTTATAACGTTACCAATGTTCATGAGACATGGGTAAAATTGAGATTTGAACCCTGTAGATTCCCTTTTCCTCATGGAAGATTTCCTGCGGATTTTCATCTCAGGCTTTCATTTCATTTAAAAAACTGTGAAAAAGCTTTATAACCTGCAAAAATACAAAAAAGTTATGAAAAATCCAGTGAAAATATAGGTTAGGCTGCTTTGGAGGCGAGGTTTAATCGTGGTCGTTGATCCAGATTGATTGACGATCGAGATGGCTCGATGAGTTTGATGGGGAGGCAGTTGGATGAAAAGGAGGAAAGATTAAGTTCGACCCATTGATCTAGATTGATCAACGGCTAAGATTGATCGATAAAAAATTTGGGAGCAAAGGGGAAGGGCGATGAGTTGGTGTGGAAGTTTTAATTAGAACCATCGATCTTCAGAGATCGATGGTGGAGAAAAATTGGTGAATTGTTCGGGGAGAAAATGAAATGAAGGGGAGTTTTAATCGAGACCATCGATCTTCGGAGATCGATGGTGGGAAACAGTCAATGAGATTCCCAGAAGAATAAACGGAGGGGAAAATACTGGGGTTGAGATCTAATATGAGACGTTGGATCGAAACAATCGACGACCAAGATTAAAAACTAGAAAGAAAATGCAGCGGAGAAGGGTGGTTTTAGCGAAAAAACTGCTGGTTTCACGTAACTCCGAAGTGGTTTTGAAAATTCTCCAAAAAAACGCGATATGCTTCTCTGCCTGACACGCGTCCCCTCCAAAACCACTTTTTTCACGTTTTTTCTTGGTGTTAAACCTCATGTGCAAAAAAAATGCGAAACTGATTGCTAGCCGTCGGATGGGAGGTTGGAGATCCGATGGTGCGGATCACACGTGACGGAGGAAGATGCGGGTTGGGGAGTTAGTGGAGTCCAGGTGGCATTGCGTGAGTGGGCGGGTGCTTTTCAAGGCAGAAGGTAGGACCCGATAGAAGCTGGGCCTATCAGATTCAATCTAGATCGTGGGATTTGAATGATGGACGATCCAGATTACTTCTCAGGGAAGAGTTAAATGAACGGAGGGAAAGTTGAGAGTAGGGATTGGGTTTAACAACGACCATTGATCTGCAAAGATCAACAGTGGATATTCACCAGAAAAAATAACCGTCGGGTTTATAAAATAACAAAGAAAATAAAGGAAAATATGGTTCCGACGGGGGTTTAGGATCCTTTTAGCGCCTGGTTGCGGGGCTCATGGTTTTATGAGGCGGAGGGCTACAGGAGTTAAGCCCTTGGGGGCTTAAGACATTTATAATGTTTTTGGACTGATTTAGGCCTTAGAAACTGTGTTTTTAGGCCAAAATAGTGGTTCCAGTAGGGGAAATAAGGGCATTTAAAACCAGATAAGGGAGAGTATAAGGTTTTAAAGGGGAAAAGGATGATTTTGAAGGTCAAATGAGGGCTTGTAGAGGGATTTTTTATGAAGAAAAAGGGATGAAAATGGAGTTGTTTTATGAGTGAAAGGAGGGGTAAAATGAAGGGAAAAATGGGTTTTTTAAGCAGTCTTCTTCTTGGCAAACAATATATTTTTCAGGATTATGAGGGAAATAATAGTAAAGATTAACTAGAGGATTAGTTATCTTCATAAGACTTTAAGAACTCACGATTTGGCCACAACATTGTTTCTTGAAGGCTTAACAATGAATTAGCCACCATTTGGTATGACAAATTTTTATAGGTGGCTAACAGATATGACTTGTTTTTGATTGATTAGATGATTTTCAAAATGAAGTCAAGTTCTCTTATATATAGTATCTCTAGCAAGTCAAATAGCCCTGTCATGAGGTCGACTTGTCACCTTATAAGTCGACTTGTTATTTCTTGAAGGCTAACTTGTTGTTGCTTGTTTGACAAGGTATTGAAGGGTATTTGACACAATTTATGAATTACAATATTTTTCTTGACAAGATACAATGTTCCCAAAAGTGTCTTCCATACATGAAAATCACTCAATTTACTTGTTGACTCAATGAAAAACCATAAAAGCACTCAATGGGTGCTTGAATTATAAATAAATTTACATTGAGCATGAAAATCATTCTTCAATAATGAAAATAATTTTTTTTTCCTCTTTACATAAAATAAATAAAATCGTGATTACATATGTCATTATGAAGACCAAGCCTAGTTACATAATTCAACATAAATAACATCATGAAAAGGTGAGATGAGTTATGATTTGACATACCTAGAGAACCATTCAACATATAATGAGGAGTGCCTAAGACTGCTATTATTATTCCTATGGAGACTTCAAATAATGTAGGAACTAAGGCTATTCCATTTTAGGGAACCATTGGCTTTTTGAACTAAAGTTTTTCTAACCTTTTGCTAAGGGGCCAAATTTTTTTGCGTTGAGCTCAAAGGTGGTCTGTCTCATGATATGAATGACACTTGAAGAGAAATTTCCATTAGTAAATGTGTTTCTTCCAAATTGTGGACCCAAGGTGGATTTATAGCTTTCCAAGTAGACCATCCTTGATATCAACTTCAATATGGATCCATAGCCATTTTCAGTTGAGCTTCGAATCCCAAGTTGGATCAAGCCTGGTTAGGAAACCAATTTTATCGTCAGTCACACAGAGAAATTTTGCTGACGATAATATGAGGGAGTTTAGGAGAATGGATCATATCATTTCAACGGAAAAATTCTCACAAGATAGGTTGGAGATTCGAATACCCATGGCTTGAGGGAGAGTCCCAAAGACCCCCAAAAACATGAGCCTACCAAGATTTTAGAGGCATCATCTTATTATGCAAATAGAAAAGTTAGAGAGGCTTGAGATAGTAGTAAAACATACATTGGAGAGGAAAATTGACCTTTCCATTGTATATCCACCCAATCTAGTAGTGTCTTTGATGTAGGCTCTTCCCCACATAATTTTTCAAGGATGGATTTTCCAAGTATGCACAAAAGCGTTTCTAGGACGATATGACATTTGAAAACCATGGAGACAAATAATTTTTGGCGTTTGATGAACTTAGTAGAGAGGGAAGGGGGGGGGGAAAGGGAGGAGAAGAGAGAGAAACATATGAAACATGGGACGAGGAGGAATGAGGAGACATAGAGAAAGTAGTATTCTGTGAAGCCAAGGGGGGATAAGTTGTAGAGGAAAATATAAAGTAATGTTGATATATGGAGAGTAAATGCGAGACATGGTAAGCTTCGATTCCAAGGGATTTTATGGACATAGGTTGTCAGAAAATATGTTAGAGAATTGTGGTTTCACCACTAAGGAGGGAAATGAGATCATAAAAATTGTATACTATTTATCCTGTGAATAGAAAACATGAGAGTGAGGTGGCCTGTCAGAGAAATTTAGTGTCTCATCATCCATCATGTCTAGAGAAAATGTGGGTGCATGGGAGGAAGCATGAACATGGTAGGAGTAGGAGGGAGAAGTAGCAAGTGTAGTTAGTGTTGTAAGCACAAGGGAAAGGCTATCATATAAGAGGAGAGACATCAGGCCTAGCTGTAGGCTTCATGTAAATATCTAAAGTTATATTAGGGTTTGATATATTTCAATATGAATTTATATTACTCCAAGTTTACAGGAGCTTGACTCCATTGGTGATCAATGAAATATTTTGGGTTCCGCTTTGGCAATCCATTAAATTTATCCAATGACTGATGAGCTCACTAGGGGTTAAATAGATATTGACTCCATAAAAAATTGATGAAATATTTTGGCTTGGTAACCCATTAAATTTCATCAATCATCGATGATATCATCAAGGGTCAACATGGGTTTGGCTCCATCTCTAATCGGGAAATATTTTGGGTTGGTAACCCATAAAATTTTTTCAATATCCGATAAGCATCATCTGGGATCACACATGAGTTTTACTCCATCAACAATTGACAAAATGCTTTGGGTTGGTAACCCATAAAATTTATCTGATGGATAATGAGCTCATTATGGGTCTATGAAAATTTAGGAGATTGACTCCATTGGGAGTAAAATGTTTTGTGTTGGTAAATTTTGGATTGCACTGATTTCTAATGAAACCTTCACTAGAATTTCGAAACTATGCATATGGGTAATTTATCAACTTAATGATGGTGTTAATTAAGTGTATTATATTATTATTATTATTAATCAATATGATAATATGTGAACTTAAATGTATTAAGTTGATAATTAAAGATTAGATTAATAAATGTAAGCTAATTAATTCTTAGTTTTAAGGGTGGAAATATTCAAATGATTATATCTCAATGATCTAGAATCATATTTTAATAAAATTTATATAGTTGGAAAAATTTCAATGAGAAGGTGATAACAACCTCAAAATATAATTTTGAGTTGATTCGAAAAGGTGAAATTCGCTATTCCATATCCTTAATTATGCATTAATGGACTGGGTATGTTACAAGCTTGGCTAAGATGGGGTAGTCATAATGGTCCCATAATTGGAAGGATTACTTTTATCCTCAGTTTTAAAAAATAGGAACAATGATACTTTGAGTCTAGGGTTTATATAAGACTTTCTTTACTGCTAACACCTTGATAAAAATTTTGTTAATGAAAATGGAGAGGGTTGTCATAAAATTATGGTACAAGTAATTAATATTGTTCTTATGTGATAGGATAATTAATTCAGAATTTAAGTACTTTTAGAAAAATCAACTCTATTTTGCTAAAGATAAAGTGTCTTTAGATACTAAAATTCTCCTCAATGGATATTTTATGCACAACAATTTTTAGGGTTAGGGATAAAGGTCCATGATTGGATTCAAGCTCATGGTCATTTAAAATGTGAAGATATAATATTTAGTTGTATATATGGATATATGAAATCAGATAATTTATACCATTACTATCCAACCCATGGACACAAGTCATCTATTAAAAATTTGTGTATAAAATATCTATATAGATTCAACTGATCTTGTAATGTGCTGAAAAAAATACTTAATCAATTCTACGAATTGTAGAAACCAATTTCAATCGCACAATCACACGAACAAGAAAGAGAAAGAATTTAAATTGCAAAACACAAATATTAATCTAGGGAAAGCTTCAACTAAAAACCCCACTATTTGTATATTGCATAAAGTCAAGAACATGAAACAATGTAATATTCCTAAAATTAGCATGCAGCTAATAGGAATATTAAATTTTGATTCTTGCACTTAGTAGGTGAATAAATGGGGGAAGGAGACCCATACTTATCTTGTATTAGCATAAAAGCCCTCTTGGTGTGAAAAGGGGACATCCTAGTAGCTGGATTTTTCACTTTCCATGTATGAACAGGAAGAGAATCATGTTGATTCAGTCAAGTTGACTAAGTCAACAACGCAATATGGAGGAGTAGCCTTGATGGAGCTACAATGCAGTTTTGGAAGGAAAGTGATCATATGGTGTTGGAAACCCTAATGGGCGGGACCCAAGGTGAGGAGGCTCACAAACCTTATAAGGAGGAAGATAACAGACATTTGAGGTTAGCTTATGGATTATTGATTTTGGTCTACTTAGACTATTGAGCATTCTTTAGCTGTTGAGTTGAGTATGCAGTGCTGTTTAGCACAAGGCATTCCTGCTTAGGGATTCCTTCTCCTTCCTTGAGAGGACTCTTGGAGGAGCATTGTTCAGCATTTTTCCACATATAGGCTTGAGGCCAAGCATCCTCCTTTAGCTACAACATTATTCCTATAGCAGGGTACGTTGTGTTGGAGGGTGTTGCAGTGGAAGACTTGCAACACCAGCTTCTGGGCTTATCTTTCAGAGGAGGGAGCTCCCCTTTCTTTGCAAGATTTGTACAAGAGATTTCTGAGCTTCTTGTACATCTTGGCATGTGGCCAAATCTTTCTACATCATATACGGTGCAATAATTTTCATAAAATGCGTTATTTTTCCCAGTGTTGTAGTAGCAGGGTCGAGACCCTTGATCCTAAGCTAGTTTCTTGGAGGAAGGGCCAACCCTTCTCCCGGAAGGCTTTGTATATCATTATTCTTATGTTATTTGTATATTTCAGCTATATTTATACAGATTTGCAGTCTAACTATGTTTTCCAGATCTAGATCTGCAAATTTTCTCTTTTATACATTGTACTTTCTTGAAACCCTTGCTGGGTTATTCTTATTGTGTATAAAGAGGGAGGAATATCCATTTTCTCAGCCATTGGATGCTTGCAGACTCCAGATCTATTGTTTATCATTATTTTCTACATAAAACCTTAATAAAATAATTTTGTATATGCTTCAGTCCTTTCTGCATGAGTTAAGCTATGGGGTTTGGGCTTATTTGAGTCATATTGGCTTTGGGAGATCTATTTATGTTGGCTAGAGGGATTTTTTTCTGCTACAATTCTGGATGTGAGTTTCATATGGTATATTTTAAGGGATCCAAGTCCCATTTCTCACATATATAGCGTTATTTTATGAAGACAGTCATTTTATGCCCTATATTGCTGCATTTCCCCACTTTGGAAGGAGTGTGTAGGCCATATTTTTGTTGCTGATCATCCATTTTCTAGATAAGATGTTAATTTACATATTATGAGCTGGTTTACATGACTATGTTCTTGGTTTGCTGAAAGCTCCAACTTAAGAATATCTTAAGATATTCTTATTGTTGTAGATTTTCCCTATTTTGGGATATTACAGTGGTATCAAAGCTTCCATATTGGCTCAGCCTATGGATTTAAGATCCAATCTAGAAGATAAGAAGAAGAGGAGATCAGAATGATGGAGAGGATGAGATTACTCTCATCAATTTTCAGATCTAAGAAGAGCCTCTCCAAGGAGGTTCAACAGATGAAAGAAGAAAGATGCAATGAAACTCCAAGAGGGTTTCAAGAAGGAAAACGATATAGTGAGACCTCTAGAAGGTTTCAAGAGGAATAAGAAGACCCATGTAATTCCTATTCACATAGAGGGAGTGAAGAGAAAGAATACCACTTAGAACATGAGGTCTTGAGTGGGTATTTGGCAGAGTACAAGTGCCAACCTAGGGCTTTCAAAGAGACTCTAGATCTTCCTTAGTTTATCCAACTGAAAGAAGAAAGGAGGCCATACAGCAATAGGATGGTGAAGGGAAATAGGTTTCTATTTTCCACTTTTGATGGATCACCCATATGTACAACAAGAGTTTGGGTGATGTAGTTAGTAGCATTTTTCCTACTACATCCAGTAGTGGAAAAAGAGGCTGTGGAGATCTCAGCGCTGCACTTGGAGGGTAAGGCAAGCTCTTGGTGGTTCAACCATGTGATTCATGCAAGAGTATTTAGTTTTGAAAATTTCACTCAAAGGGTGATCAAAAGATTTGACAGTGAGAGATTAGAGAAGGAGGAGTCCTCATCCCCACTTGAGGAGACTTTTATCATTGCTGTCACATTCATGAAGGGGCAGCCATTCATATCAGCAGTGGATCAGCCAACACATTGAAGAGAGGAACTCTTGTAGCCATACAAGATGTTCCCAAGGCTAACCAAGGTATGCATGTATTTCCATTTCCTATCATTTCAAAAAATCTTATGGGAAACCTTGGAAATTTGTCCTCACATGGTCAAGGATCAAAACACATTGCTGAGGTGGAGAAACAAGCTTTCACTATGCCGTGTAACCTTGGTTTAAACAAAGAAGGGATGAACATTCATTCCATTTCACCCTTATTGAGTTGCATGCAGCATGAGGAGTTAGGGTGTAAGGTTTTGAAGGGCATAATGAGTGTTGTGCCACTTTCTGGTGATGTTTTAATTTCAACACGCTTGGATCCTGTTGGATTCAAGAGGATCATTGATGAGAGGTATTTTCTAAAATATCTCCAAGGGGTTACATCTCAACTTCCTATGAGGTGTAAGGAGAAAGATCTACTTTGGGAGATTGGTATTCTTCATTGGGAAGATTCCAAGGGGGAGAATGATTGGAGGCATCCACATTTGGATGAATGGAGGTGGATGGAGAGCAAGAGGTTGGTGAACCACTTGCAGATCTATGGGGAAGCAAGAAGCAAAGCTACACTGGCTACTCTTGAGAGAGTTTGGCCATCTTGGGTCATACCCTTTGTCAAGAGGTATGAGGAGGATGGAGGCATGGCATGGCACCCATATGATAAAACAACAGAAGACTTGTTTGTATGGGGCATCATACAAGACAACCATCATGATCTTGCTCTATGGCTTATATGAGGGAGAGATGAGGGAGCAGCAAGAGTTGTTTTTGCTGTGGTTACACTTGGGAGAGTATGGGCATAAATTTTCCCATAATTATCATGATATTTCTAGAGAGAAGGAAGGCACATTCAAGGTGCAAGGAGGCTACCCTTCAGCATTGGAGGATTATGAGAGGCTTCCATATAGGAAGAAGATATTATCACATAGTAGCATGATGGTGGATGGATTTGGCATATGGAATGTCAAAGGGAGGAGTCATGGAGTGACAAGAGCCTTATCACTAAGGCCTACAATGTTGTCACTTGGGAGTATGTTCTTATGGATGGAGTGTTCCAAGAAGAGTATGTATCCCTTCTTTTTGTAGATTTTTATGAGGAGATTCTCATGGGAGGACTCATTCATGGATCTCAATTTCAGCCTATTCACTATGTATGGTAAGGAATGCATTTATTTGTTGATTACTCTATTGAGTATTTGTATCTTCTCACCATTTATGAACAGTGCATTACTCCATAAGAGAGCAAGAGTATTTTTGGGTCTCATGGTCACTTTAGGGCAAATATTTATAATGATAGTAGCCCATCTATACATGATTTTGGGAAAGTGTATTGTTATTTTGATTATGTACAACTGATATCCATTGCTGCTTAATACCCCATGGTGGAGGAGAAAACATGCATAGCTTGTAACTTATTGAAGAACCACTTGCCACATGATATTCTCAAACAACAGTTAGGGAGACTACGCAGTATCCACTTGGGAAACCATTTGTACCATCCAAACTTTCACACAACCCTCAAAATTTTTCTGATTTGGATGCCATATGGTGATGATGTGCCATTCACCTTGTATGGAATGGTTTGGGTTGGCATGGCTCATGAAATTGGAGAGAGGATCCTTGGAGACTCAATCTTCTTCTTGCCACTTGAGGGAAACCATGTTGCAGCCCAAGATCAACATGCCATCTACACTTATCATTAGTGGAGAGGTGGATAGCATGGGATAGGCCCTCTTGCCTATCATGTTCATCTATTCAGCCCACCTACACTTCATGAGCCAAAGGTGGAGGAGATTCTTCATGAGTTGCCATGTTGGAGGGTGACTCATTTTATATGGATGATAGCTTGGGGGTGGAGGTTTCACTTGGAAATGAAAGTTTCCCATGAATTTCAAACTCCATGCCTTAAGAGAACCTCTAGACAACACATATTTGTCTCCTTCAGTATTTTACTTTTGCATGATGATAGTCATTTGGGATGTATACCAAATGCTAACTTGTATGCTTGCGAAAGACACTATGGAGTTTCATTGTTGAGACAACATCTTATTCCTTGGGAGAGCTCATCATATGAGGATGCTACAGGAAGAGGGAAGGAGACTTTCCAGTTCTATCCTTGCAGTTGCTTGAGGACAAGCAACATTTGGGAGGGGAGGACTGTAATATTCCTAAAATTAGCATGCAGCTAATACGAATATAAAATTTTGATTTTTGCACTTAGTAGGTGAATAAATGGGGGAAAGAGACCCATACTTATCTTGTATTAGCATAAAATCCCTCTTGGTGTGAAAAGGGGACATCCTGGTAGTTGGATTTTGCACTTTCAATGTATGAACAGGAAGAGAATCATGTTGATTCAGTCAAGTTGACTAAGTCAACATTATAGTATGGAGGAGTAGCCTTGATGGAGCTACAACGCAGTTTTGGAGGGAAAGTGATCATATGGTGTTGGAACCCTAATGAGTGGGACCCAAGGTGAGGAGGCTCACAAACATTATAAGGAGGAAGATAACAGACATTTGACATTAGCTTATGGATTATTTATTTTGGTATGCTTAGATTATTGAGCATTCTTCAGTTGTTGAGTTGAGTATGCAGTGCTATTTAGCACAAGGCATTACTGCTTAGGGATTACTTCTCCTTCCTTGAGAGGACTCTTGGAGGAGCATTGTTCAGAATTTTTCCACATCTAGGCTTGAGGCCAAGCATACTCCTTCACCTACAGCGTTATTCCTATATCAGGGTACGTTGTGTTGGAGGGTGTTGCAGTGGAAGACTTACAACACCAACTTCTAGGCTTATCTTTCAGAGGAGGGAGCTCCCCTTTCTTTGCAAGATCTGTACAGGATATTTCTGAGCTTCTTGTACATCTTGACATGTGGCCAAATATTTCTACATCATCTACTGCACAGTCATTTGCAGAAACTGTGTTATTTTTCCCAGTGTTGTAGTAGCAGGGTCAAGACCCTTGATCCTGAGTTAGTTTCTTGGAGGAAGGGCCAACCCTTCTCCCGGAAGGCTTTGTATAACATTCTTCTTCTGTTATTTTTATATTTCAGCTATATTTATATAGAGTTGTAGTCTAACTGTGTTTTCCAGATCTAGATCTGCAGATCTGCTCTTTTATACATTGTACTTTCTTGAAACCCTTGTCGGGTTATTCTTATTGTGTATAAAGAGGGAGGAATCTCCATTTTATTAGCCATTGGATGCTTGCAGACTCCAGATCTATTATTTCTCATTATTTCTTGCATAAAACCTTAATAAAATAATGATGTACATGCTTCAGTCCCTTCTGCATGATTTAAGCTATGGGGTTTGGGCTTATTTGAGTCATATTGGCATTGGGAGATCTGTTTATGTTGGCTAGAGGGATTTGTTTCTGCTCCAATTTTGGATGTGAGTTGCATATGGTATATTATAAGGGATCCAAGTCCCATTTCTCACATATATAGCGTTATTTTCTAAAGATGACCATTTTATGCCCTATATTGCTGCATTTTCCCACTTTGGAAGGAGTGTATAGGCCATATTTTTGCTGCTGATCATCCATTTGCTGGAAAAGATGTTCCTTTACATATTATGAGTTGGTTTACACTACTATGTGCTTGTTTGTCTGAAATCTCCAACTTAAGAATATCTTAGGATATTCTTAATGTTGTAGTTTTTCCCTATTTTGGGATATTACAAACAATGCAATGATATATCCCTTCTTGAGAAACCTCTCCACTCTGCTGACTGTCTCACACCGATATAAGAAATTTTGGTCCAATATTTAACCACTTCCTTGCCTCTGCCTCACCAACCTTGCTCACGCATTCCTGGGCTAATTGAGACCCTATTAATTATGAAATTCCCATCAATAGATTGCGCAATACATCCAAGGCTTCTTGGTGACCTCATGCATGACTTGTACAATTTTCTAATTATACAAATGATAGTTATCTTCCATTTAACCCCATTCTCAATTGGGAATTCCTTATAAATGACATGAAACAACTAATTATAGCAAATTATCAATTATCTGTTTGATCATTGCATGTGAATTATATCAAATTTAATTCACTGGACCTATCACTAACTCATCTCTCAGTTAGAACTAGTTAAACTAATTTTAGTTCAAACAATTGAGTTAACTAATTATGACTTAAAATAAACTGCAAATAGACCCCCTAAAACTTAGAGTGACCTCTACATGCCTCTAGTTTGGCTCTCAATTCAAATTGACTGAGCTAACTATGTCTTCTTGACTCAGTTAACACTTGCAAGTTGTCATGTGTTGTGGAATTACAATTTACTTCTAATTTAATTAAGGGAAAGTTAAATTAGAAGCCCCCTTTGGGTGCCATTTCTTGTTTCCATTTCAAAAATTTGGCCTTTTCATTAGACCATTGCAAATGATTAGATCTTGAGAGTTACAGAGATTGATTAGCTTGGTACTAAATAATTTCCCAGTAAGATCCTAGGTTAAATAGTTAATATTTATAAGTTAGAATATTATTTGGAAGAAACATGTTGTGTTGACCTCACTCTCTCTACTATACTCATCACTCCTCTTCTTTATGCTGAAGAATTTTTTTTTTTTTTGCATGGAATCCTTACAATCTTGGAAAGAAACTAGGAATCCTCCAATATTTCTATCCCAATATGTGTATGATTAATACTAACAAAAAAAAGTCATGATATTTAAATTAATAAAAATTACATATAAAAATTTCATATATGACAACAACTTGGAGGAAGTTCATTCATAGGAATGTCTTGGAATCAATATCCATCACTAGCTCAATGGGAATTGTAGCATTTAGAAAATAATAAATAGAGGGTTTAAGCTTATTATGGACTTGAAAAAAAATGTAATTCATTAGATATTTGTATACGAGATAAAAAATTTCCTCTTTAATACTCTTGTCACCCCTTTTATTTTGTATGGATATGAGGTTTTAGGATGAAATATCTCTAAAGAGTCAGTGAGAAAGTTAGAATATGTCCAAATGTGGTTTATAACATTTAATCTCAGGATTAAATTAAATGCACCCTATATTATCGTCTTCATAGAAGAAATCATTTCCCTCATTGAAAGCAAGGTGATGACTAGGTATCTTATGTAGAAGAATAGGCTAAACGATATGGAAGACAACATGTTTCCTAAAATTTCTTCTAACTTAAGCCAAAACCACCTCTGAATCAAGTGAGGATGACATAAGGATGCCCAGTCTTGGATATACCATTGGGGGATAATAGAGGAGACAATTTTGAAATATAAAGGTAATATTAAAATATTATTACATTAAAATTTAAGGGAAAATTATGGGGTGATAAAGAGTTAGAGGGGAAAATGGAACTAAAATATTGTAAGGAGGTGATTAACCCAAATGTTGAAAATTAGAAGTATCTCTCTATCATTACTACTATAAAGAATAAAATAAGCATTCCTTAAATAAGAAAAAACTCGCATGAGCTCCATAATGAAATTAGATGTTGGTCAATTCCTAAAATACCATATCTTGAAAAATTCTATCATCTTTCTGACACTAAGAGGGTTGAAGATAAAAAAAACGTTTTTTCTTATATTTTCCAACACATACTTAGATTTTTGGAAATTGGGATGTTTTCAATCTTATCATTATATTTCCATTACATTATTAATTACTTGTGAAATTGTTAGCATTTTTTTTTTAATGTTTTTCTTTCTTCATCAAGCAATTATCATAAAACAAAAAGATCACAAAATACAATCGAACACAAGATATAGGGTCTAAGCGAGGGAAAAACCCCTCCAAGGGGAAAACCCAGAAAAATATCTTGTTATAGAATCAAATTAACTGAGATATCCAAGACCCATAACCATAGAAATTTCCACCTCTAGATGCCAAGTAAAATAATTCTTCCTTTAAGTAGACGCGGTGAAAAGAAACCAATAACAAGAGATGTACCAAGGTTGATATTATTCTAAAATTCGACATTATTCATCTTCTCCATCTTCTATACGATATTTCAGACTGAAATAATAATAATAATAATAATAATAATAATAAAAATAAAAAATAAAATAGAGCTCCAAGTGTGTGTCCAAATGAGCTCCATCCACGCTATGATTATATAGATTAGAGGGGGTGCTAATAGACTTGTCCATTGGGGCAAGGACGACTTGACATGTAAGCCGAATTGGAATCTAGAGGGGGTTTTGTCCTAAAAAATTACATTTAAAATTTTATTTCCATTTTCTTTTACAATAGGTCTAAAGTAGGACTTTGACTCAAGAACCTAAAATCACCAAGAACATGGTTATCTAGAAAATAATAATAATTTTTCTGTTTCTTTTATCCTGCTTTTTACATAAAATTCATAATGCAAGTACAACTTACGAAGACTGAAACTTGTTACATTCTCCAACACTCCCTCTTAACTAGGGATGTATTGATAATTTGTACTCCTGGTACAAGGATATTCTCAAACTGAAATATTCTCCTAAGAAGAGTTGAATTGATAAGCCATCTGTAAGCATAAACATTATGACCAACACCGTCATTGAGGCCTAAATTGACAAGATCAGCTTAATTTCATAGCATTGTGTTGAGAGGATTTATGTGAGATACCACACTACCTTTGAGGTACATACCCCATCCGGATGTTCATAGGGAATGCCATTTTAGGAATATTCTTATCTTGGATTTTCAACTCTCAATCCTCAAAGAATATTGGTCCTCTTCGACCACTCTTATCTTGGATATCTGTCCTATCCTCAAAGACTGTCGGTACCTTTCATTTCTTGGATTGTCTATCCCCAAGGAAACTACATATAATTTATCTAGTACTATACCATTCTCCCTTCACGACCTTCACTTATACTTATGGTTATTAGTCTTGGAAAAGTGAATGGCACAGAAAGAAGAGAATGCACATGTGATGTTTATCATCACTCCCTCTCAACCAGAGAGGAGTTCCTTTCTTAATTTTAATTTTGAATTCATAACCAGAAGCTCTCTAGCTTGTTCCCATAAGAGTATCAGCTATTATTTCTTCATGGAGATAGTTGCAAGGTTCCTCCTATCCTTGATATATCTTCCTTCAATCTAGTGACAGGGTTTGGGCCATGTACCTTGCATATCACTTTCCTTTATTTATCATCAATGAAGGAATTACATCAAGCCTTATAAAACCTCAAGCCAATCATGGCTCCCTTTAAAAGTTATCTATTCACACTGCTACCTTTCAATCCCAAGATGATAATACAAAAATATTGACTACATGATTTCCAAAACCATATATTCAATCCATACAATTGAAATTGCATCAATTTTCATCATGTATTCCTACATTATCCTTCCAAGTAGAAAAACAATATGTTAACCAGATAACTAATAACAAAAATATTAACATTGGACTTACCTTGTTATGATGGACCTTCTCATCAAATCATCAGCTTACTTGAGTTCTTCGAGGTCAACATCCTTTTTATTGATTCATCTCCATTTGAATATTTTTTCATATAGTCATCAAAGTGCCCCTGGATCAAGTTTGATTACCAAGATGTAATATATTCCTTGGAGTTGTCATTTTTAACTCCCGTATTTTATTCCAGATACTGTACTTGATGTAAATCAACATTGTTATATTTATGCCATGTAAACTTGTGAGAGAATCTTGATCTCTTTCCATAACAAAGTATATAATATTTATTCTCTTGGACATCATGCATCCATATGGAGTGTTAGCCCCCTATGAATTTTTTGACAAGCAAATAGGAGGCTAAATTGTTTTTGGGTCTTCAAAGAATAAATTTCCTCTGAAAACACATCATCCTTGAAGCCTCCGTGTGCCTTTTTCCTTCGATAAATCCTCACCACTGTTTCTAGTTCTAAAGCCTCTCTGTTTCTGAGAAGAAAATGCCTGAAAGGTCCTTTTCCCCTTTTTCCATTTCCCTTTAAACCTCTGTTTTATTCACTTTCCCCCGTCCCTTAATTCCTCATTAACCCTCTAAGTCATCCCATCTTCCCCTTTAACCTTACGAACACACTTTCTTTGGTCGAATAGCCCCCTATTCTCTCTACCGAATCCCTTCCCTAGCCTTAAAAAGCATTAAAATTGGGCCAAAACCACTCTTTTACATACATGCAGGCTTAGCCCCTTTCAGCCATCCCCCTTAACCACTCCCCCACCATGTGACCGGGAGCCGAGACCAAACACTAAGTCCATAGGTGCTTATCGCAATCGGACATTCAAATGTGCGTATTTATTTGTTAAATGGTTTTCTCCGATGCGATTGAAACTTTGTTTTGTGAACCTCTGCTTCAGTCTCCGCCGTCGATTTCCCTTTAATCCAACGGCCCGACGCTAATCGCATTGCGCCCATCGCTTCTCCCGTTTCCTCCCTCCGATTGCCTGCCAACCTTCGATCTACCACCCTGATCCGACGGCTATCGTGCAATTGGAGCACTGCCGATCGCAAGTTTTCAATGTGTCATTCCCCTGTCTCCCCCGATTGCGATCCTTCGATCCAATCGTGACCGTCGATCGCACCTCGATCTGATGGTCCAGTGCTAATATCAACTCAAACCATCAGAGTTTCGGCCCCCGCTTTGCTCTGATGAGATTAGATCGCAACCATTGATCTCTCGGGATTCGACGGTTCATATCTAATCGCCCTCCGCCCATGACCAAGCCCCACCGCCTAAGGTCCATTTCATATGTTTTCGTTGCATTATCCCATTTCCTTTGTATTTCGCCCAATTTCCAAAGCCTTTCCATTGTTTAACCTCCACCGTTGATCATCGCCTCCAGACCTGATCGGACGGCCCATGACACACCGTTACACCAAGCCTCCATCGGTCTAGTCTTCCACCATTTTTGCAGTGTTTTTTCCCGTTTTCACCGTTCCACTACATTTTTCACCATTCCTCCATAGTTCCGCTGCCATTCCGCAGGCCTTCACAACATTCCTTCCACCACTCCCTGGATTTCTTAATGAGTTTATCTTATTGTGCGGGGTTGTCACAGAGTGATTTAATCACCCTGTATTCCATAATCACAGTTACTGTGGTTTAGAGCACAGAGAGGCCAGTACAGCCGCGACAGAGTGTATCAGCAGCAAGGATTAAGGGGGTTAAAGCTTGTTCTTGAATCTTCAATGCTTTAATCCTGTTTTCAAAGGAAGAAGGGGCAGTTGAAAGACTAAGAATGCTAACGAGTTACATCAGTGCATTCATATCAGCAGAGCACTGTTTCTCCAGAAGGACAACTTCCTTCAGAAGTCTCCATGCCTCCTCGAGCCCTTAAATATTAGTTCACTGATAGAAGCTTCTTTAAGACTGTTAGACAACATTATTGGAGATATGGAGAGGCCTATAGACCCTTCGATCTAGGTCACTTATCCCAGAAGGCAACGCAGAGTTCCAAATAGCCAGAAGGACTTCAAGAAACATCCGAGGTCAAAATCGACCCGACAGAAACTCCTGAAACAACCTAAAGAGTACATACAACACTGCAAAGCCATTAAACAGTATGGGCATGAACGCTTCCGCCATTCTGTCTTAATGAATCAAATTAAATGAACATCTACTCCTGCTATTATTTATTCTCCTATAAGAATCCCCAAGAACATATTGTAAGGGGTTCGGTTGTTGTTGTTGTTAGTTGAGGGATTCATTTTTACTGTTAGAACAGTCTTGGGAGGGTGTAGCAGAGTAGTTTGTAATGTAGTAGGCTGGGAGGAGAAAGTTTGGACTATGTTAGCTATTGAGCTCAGTGTATGTGACTGGTTTTTCATCAATTAATCAAGCAATTTCACAAGATCCTTGTCTATTACTACGGGTGATGTTTTCTCTCTACATTGTTTTATTACATTTTTCCATGTTGTTCATTTTCTTCTGGTAGGCATCAGAAATATGGCATAGGATTTACCCACGCATGGTACCCTATGTTTCTACTCTCCCTACCCTCAATGTTTTCTGCTGATAGTGAGATCTGAGGGAAGACTCCCGTGGTTTAACCAGTGTAGCAGATGTTATTTCCTGCTAGCTGATGTGTGAACTAGGAGCTTGCTCCTTGGATACTTCTTGCTGGTGTCAAAGCATGGAAGGTTAAAATTCCTTATCTGATCTATAGAATCTAGCTATGTGCTAAATCTTATCTCTGTTTTTCCCTTGGAGCATGCTAAAGCAGACCTGGAGTTAAATGACCTCTAGTCTGATCTATAAGCTGCCCCTTTATGCATTCATTGAAAGCTGCCTTTGAGTATGTCCAAGCAGGTTTGGAGTTAAATGACCTCTGACCTGATCTATAGACAGAAATTGGGTTCCTTTCCTTCTTCCACCTTATTTCCTCAATGTTCCATTCCACCATCTATCTAAAAGATCCTTTAGTATAGATGACTTGCCCTATGAAAGCCTTGGTTAGTTGTTTGCAAGTAATCTCCTTTCATGACTCCATAGCCCAATGGATGGCACAGTATTGACTCATTCTCTTTTTCCAAAACGTCCTACTACTCTGCTCCTTTTTTCCCATTACCTTCTCAGTCTATGATCTCATGACACAACCGATAGCCGACCCAATCATTTAAAACCCCCTGTGTTACACCATTTTTTGGTCATCTAACTCTTCATCATTAGATGGACCCAAGTACACCATGTAAGACCAGTTTTACCCCAAGTAAAACTGCTTTCACTATGTTAATTAGGAAACCCCAAAAAGAATAATTAATTAAACCATAATTTAATTATTATTCCCAGTCATGTTTAACCCAAAAACAAAGAAATTAATGAGATAAACCCATAGTTATCTTATTATTTTCTAGGAATAATTATTTAAATAATATTCCTTGTTAAATATGACCAAATCAACCACCATTAATCAAATAAATCATTATTTATTTGATTATATCCCAACCACTTCCTTTAAAAGATAAATAAATCATTTATTTATTTATTTTTCACTAATCAAGGGATTTGACCCAAGTCAAACACCCTTTCCCTCCAACAAATAATAATAAAATATTCCATAGAGGTGGATCTAGTTGTGATTAACATTATTTTAATCATGCACCAAGATCTAGAAAGACCCAATATTTTGTTATAAATAGGAGGGTTTTCCCCTTCATTCTTCACCTTTGGTTGCATACTAGATCACTCTGGATCTATACACTCGGTCTCATTTTCTGCCATTGTTGCTCCCATTGAGCTCTACCTTCTACATTGGGTTTTCTACATCTAGAAGAGAGAGAAAGCTTAGATCTGAAGTGCTGAGGACTACAAAGAACCCATCCCATTGAGGAGATCTGGATACACCTTCTTGTTTCCTCCCAGGTGCCCTGTAATATAAAAATTCATTCAAAAAATCGTGTTCTTGTCTTGTCTGTTGGATTCATGGAGCAAACTCTTTACTTTACTGCTTAATATCTTTCCATTTATAGATCTGTTTTGTTGCAGCACTTTAACTACTAATTGCAGATCTGAAGATGTTTTGCAGCCATTATTGTTGTTAGGGCTATTAGTTATGCGTAGCTAAAGTGGTTCTTTTTCGTACGCTTCGACGAAAAATTCATACTAACAAATGGCGACTCCACACGGGTTTTAAATTACGACCGCTGTCGTTTTTCATATTCCTGCATATCCAGCTACTTCAGGCCCTAGGGCTTCTTTTTTAGCTGCTTAGTTTTCCTCTTTTCATGTCATTTTTCTCACATAAAACCCTAAAAACCTAAAATTTCCAACTTCCGTGTGTTTCTGGCCCTATTGCGCAGGTAAGCGACACCAGCCGCACCTGAGACGGCAATTTTTCAGAAAATCTGCCGCCGAAACAGCCGGAACGGGAGGGTCGCACCTTTTGGCCCAAAACCTGCGACCTGGACTCGAATACGGTCGAGCACTGTGACACCGCCCTTTTTTCGACATTTTTTTTTGTGTAATTTTAGGTTGCTAACGACCTACGCCGGGGGTCTTCCAGCCTCTGTCTCGGCCCGCCTTGACCAAGATCTGATCTGTTTTTACTCATCTAAGTGGGAACCCAGCCCCTTAGGGCTTTAGTACCCTCCACTTTTTGTGGAAGAGTTTCTGCTGTTTCAGCCGTCGGTTTCAGAGCTTCAGCCCCCTCTTTTTCCAGATCTGTGACCTCACTTCCAGATCCTTTGAAATCAGCCTCTTTTCCTTTCAAATCACCTCTTGTCGTTTTGTTTGGACCTCCTCTAAAGGCCTCTGCCTTGCCCCCCCCCCGGTTTTTTGCTGATTTCCCTTTTTCCAGCCACCTTGCCTCTGTCTCTTGGCTGTGATCTGCATCCCTTATCTGCAGCTTTATCCTCCGGATCTCTGTCCCCTTTGACCCTAGATCTGTTGAGCTTCCTTTGTGTGTGTTTCCATAGTTTTCCCTTTCTTTTCAGCATAGTTTTGAGAGACCCACTTTCTTGGGTTTGATAGATGCATATGTAGCTGTTATTTTTCTGTTATTTCAGCATTTTTATTCTGTTCTCTGTAGGTTTATTTTCAGCTACGTTGCACACTTTTTGCTCTCAACAACGGAAAGGGTTTAAAAATTAAAATTAACGCACACCACACACTGACCCTAAGTGAAGAAGCGCATGGTTTACACCGCCTGGCAAAGACTCTAAAATCAATTGTCACTGCACCTTATCTGCCCTTGACCTTCTTGATTCTGTCCCTTTCTGCCCTTGTCGGTTTCCTTCTTCTTGTCATCATTGCGCCCCCAAGGCGCCTTTCCCGGAGACTTCTTGGCCTTCATCCTCAGTTTCCGGTTGATCGACCTGCTCCGCACCGCCGTCGTCGAGCCAGTCCACCTTCGAGTCCGCACTCCGACTCCTCTCCTGATTCATTGGGTCCCCCTTCTCCTTCCGGTTCTCCCCCTTTTACCTTCACCATGTCTGGACCAGGGCCTAATGCTAGCGGTTCTCCCGGCCCCAATGCCGGCCCTACTTCTAGCTGAACCGTCACAACCACTACTCCGGCCACCCCTGTGCTGCCGTACATTGCAGGCCTCAGCCTCCCCGATTTCCATCAGTTGATTAATGACCCCATTCACCATAATACTACCTGGCCCGCTATGCCCACCAAGCTACCCTCTGATATCCCTAAGTTTGAGGGCCTTAATGGCGAAGACCCAACCAATCACGCCCGGTCTTTCCACATGTGGTGTTCCTCCAACTCCATTACCGATGACTCCATCCGTCTTCGTTTGTTCCAACGCACGCTTACCGGCGAAGCTTCTAAATGGTATGTCGAACAGGCCACTTCCTCCCATACCACGTTCGGGACTCTTGCCCAAGCCTTCTTGTCGTACTTCCAGCTCCCTCTCCGATACGACACTGGTACGGAGCTCTTGACTTCATTTAAGCAATCCTCTTCCACACGCCTTTCTGCCCATGTTCAGGAATGGCGACGAAGACGGAGCTTATGCCGAGCCCCTCCCTTTGAAGATCGGGTTTACATGGACTGGTTCCTTCGCACCCTCCCATCTCCCATCGGCAAAGATGTCGCCTCTCACTTTCCTCAATCTGAAGAAGCCGCCCTCCAAATAGCTTTAAAATATGACATGATCTACGCTCAATCTGGTTATGTTTATACCGTTCTTCCTGACATCCCCAGGCCCGGTGGCGCTAACGCCCCGGGGGCATCTCATTCCGCCGACGGTATTGTTGGATCTCTTTCCCACCCCTCTGCTCACCCTCCTATGAGCCATGGCCTTCCTCAGGGAGGGGCCAACACCTCTAGCACTCTGCCCCCTCCCGGCAACATGTATCCAGGATACGGCATGCCTCCTCCTTTTGCCCAACCTCCTGCTTACCTCAATGCTGCCCAACCCAACCCTTACTTTTATCCGCAGCCTGGTGCGCCAACTCCTCCAGCATGTGCGCTTCCGCCTCCCTTGCCTCCTCACCACCTGCAACAGCCCTTACAACCCCCTCCAGGGCAAGTATTTGCACAGCAGGGTGCGTTTATTCCCCCTTCTTCTCAAAAAAGGCGGAGAGGCAACCAGAACCCATCTGCCCCCGGTAACCGAGGACCCAATTCTGGTATGGACCCTAACACTAGCAACCAGCCTCAGGGCATCCCGCCCGGGCCGGACAGGCCGCTTCGCACAAACAAGCCCTGTTCGTGTTGCAGTGATTACGGTCACTACACTCACGATTGTCCTCTCTTACCCCAGATGCGACAGATGTGGGAGTCTCAAGCCACATTGCGCGGACAACACGCCTCCCCTCACGCTCATCCTAATGTGGCCACTACCCAGCCAGCTGTGTTCACTGATCCTTTCCCTCAACAGGGATTCGTGGCTACCCAACCCCCCGACAGCCATGCAGCCACACCCTCGTCCATTTCTGGTTCCTCTGACTACCAGATCCTTATGATGCGCTCCGATCCGTCCCCTTTCGTCGACCTTCACCTTCAAACTCGGTCTCGCCAGTACCCCAAGCCTCCTGCTCAGTCTGCTCCCGAGCCTCCATCTTCAGGTTCTAAAGAGCCTCTTTCGACACCCAGTGGCCCCTTACACATCCCTCAACCCAAAGTTGAGGTCCACCCAAAGATTCCAAAGGGTCCATTATGCCGAAATGCTGCTTCTGGTCGAGCCGCCCAATCGTACAGTATAGTAGATGATTTGGCACAATCCCCTGCCGCCATTTCCACCCTGGAACTCCTCCAGTCGTGCCCTTCCCAAAGGAAGGCTCTACTATCTGCCGTGGGCGCTGTTGATCCTGCTGATGACCAAATGATTGTTTTCGACGCCACTCAATCGGACCATCCTCCTCTTCCTCCTTCCGTTTCTTTCCAAATCCCAGTCAAAATCCGGAATGCCACTGTATCCCGGTGTATAATTGATGAGGGGGCATCCACTTGTGTGATGTCCGCTTCGGTTTGGAAGCAACTCGGATCCCCTGAGCTGGCCCCTTCCACGATCACCCTTCGAGCGTGGGACGGTCATGCCTCCCAGCCTATTGGCCTGTTTCGTAACTGTCCCATCACCCTAGCCGGTACGACTGTTTGTGTTGACGTCGAAGTCATTGACACCCCTCTAGACTACAACATTCTATTGGGGCGAAGTTACACCTATGCCATGTCTGCTGTCCCATCCGCGGTTTTCCGCAAGATGTCTTTTCCACATAATGGGAAGATAGTCACCATTGACCAGCTATCTTATCATGAGCCGCCATCTCAGACCTCCTCCGAGACCACCATCTCTTCTATAACCAACAAGCAAACCGTCGATTCCTTGACCAGTGTCTCCCCCGGCGTCTATAAAGATTCCACCCTGCTTGGTACTTTTCCTCATCTTCCCCCCCCTCCTGTTACTGATCCCAGCTTGTCAAATGTTTGCATGATGCAATCGTCTCAGGCTGCCCATAAACGGCCTGCCTCGGCTAGTCAGCCACCTCCTCCCCGCCCTCCGCAACCCGCTCCTAGCCATTCATCTCAGCCAGTCGGACCTCCTCCTTCTGGCCCTCCCCCTACAGCTGGTATCCCCGAACCTCTTTATCCTCCAGGCTCGGTTCCCCCTGGCCTTAACCATCTCGGAGCCATACCTCCTGGTCATTACCCTGCTGGACAGATCCCCTTCTTGGCTCCCCCTCCCGGAGTATTTTCTGTCCCCGTCATGGCCACCCTCTCTCTCCCTAACTTGACCTTGGGCATTCCGGTTTGGTACATTGACCCACCACCCGCCCCCCCCCCTGGTCACCCCAAACCTTATATGGCTTTGACACCGGTTCAACCGGTTCCCCTCGCTTCCTCAATAGCCACTGTGCCCCCAGCACCTCCACAGGACCCTTCTCCTGTTGTGACGGCTCCCAGGAAGAAAGGCAAAGCCCGAAAGGGGGCAACCCATCCAGATCCGGCCCCCCCGACATCCCTTACCCTCCCACGCCCACCAAAGCCCGCCATTCGATGCGCTTTGTGTGATATCGCCGGTCATGCCACTCACATGTGTCCTGAATTGCCCCACCTCAAGCTTCTGGTCAATGAGACATTCCCCGACTCTGATCTCCCAGAAGTCCATGTCACTATCCCCGACTCCCTCCCAAGACTCAAACACTTGCGCACAAACCACCCTTGTGCCTTGTGCAATTTTCACGGCCATTACACCCACCTCTGTCCCCGCCTTGACGAGTACCGTTCCTCCTTGGACTTGTACCGCCAATTCAAGGCCGCTTCGATCGGACCAGAGGACATTCACATTCCGCCTCCCGCTTTTAAGCCAACGGAGCCCTCAGTCACCATTTTGTACCTGTCATCATCCATGAGACCATTGGGGAACGTTCCATCTGAATCTTCCCCTGTTGTTTCGCTTGACCTTCCTTCAGCGGTCATCTTGGGCTCAACATCGGTAGATCCGTTATCTACTTACTCTTCGGTCACCCATTGTGACGATGCGCATGTGAACCTCTCTTCTCATGATGATGATTCAGGCCACTTCACCATGTCAGGTGGTTCTTCTTCCACCAGTCACCCCATCTTCTATCACGATGACGACATTATGGAAGAAATTCACACCCCTGACTTTATCTATTCCCCCTTGCATCGAACCCATGCGTTGACACCACATCCACCTTGTGGCCATTACATCAAAACCCAATGTTTGGGTAAGGGGGCACCCACATTTGAGAGACCACGAGACGCCATTCTTCACCACTCTCCTAGTGTATCTGGTCGTGTTGACTCTAGACCCAGTATTCTTCCACATTTAGAAGACCCTCTAGAGTCCCATATCACTTCAGATCACTCTCGGGACGATACCCCTTATCATTCTCTCATCTTACATCAGCAACCCAGTCTCTTAGACATTGTTGTTGACCAACCTATAGCTTTTCTACGAGAGCATCAGTTCATTATCTCCAAATCCTCCTTTTGGGATAGTGACACCAGGTATGCCAATTCGGAAACTTAAAGTCCATTTGATCCATGTATGCAGTACCAAAAGAGATTGGTAACACTCCATTTCCTTTCTCACACTGCATAACCATAACCAGAACAAATGGCACACCACATCATTAAAATGTGGTTAGATTCCCCTTTTTATAAATAAATTTTGGCATGCCCACAGCATGTCACACAAACTCAAAAAATGGGGGCACCACCTGCCCCTACATACATCACTAGGGGCACCATACGCCCCCCCATACATATACTTACGACATGCCCATAGCATGTTCCAAAAACTGGGGGCACCATACGCCCCCCCATACATATACATCCGACACGCCCATAGCATGTTACAAACAAAATCCAAAAACTGGGGGCACCATATGCCCCCCCCATACATTCTGGGGGGCACCACTTGCCCCTACACACATTTTTTCCACAAAGGGTCACTTCACCGCCCCTTAAAATCGAATTTCCTCACTTACGACACTTGTACTTGGGGCACCATATCGCCCCCTTACTTGTCCATGTTCGTGTTGATTTTCGTCATGAGTCCCCACCTTGTACTCATGTTTCTATGACCCCCCATTGGGGCCTTTACTGTGTGGCAGCATTATCTAGTCGCCCTTGCTTAGAGCATCCGAGTTGAGTCATCATTGCATTCATGGAGTCTATCCCGCATCCTTTTACACCCTACTATAGCCCTCCATTATTTTTGCTTGGTTCCTCTCTTGTGTCGCATCTCATGACCTTCAGCCCCACTGTCCCCTGTCCCCTTCGATATTGTGTCAGTCGCTGCCATGTCATTCATGCCCTTTATGCTCTAACAAGGGAAGTCGTCCATTCGCCACTCCATCCTTCCCATTTCCACCATCATCATTAGTGTCAGTCTGTCCGTCGCTCTATTGCTATTCTCTCGTGCCTTAGTTGAGGATCTCTCATTACCTCACCTAAGGCGGACCTCCTTCTGTCGACCTCAGCACATTTATTCCAGAAGCAAGGTCTAGAGGGCGGTGTACCTTGGTTCCCGCTTCCATTTTTGTTCGGTGCCTCGGATCAGGCAGGGGGATTTCTTACCTCCCTTTGACTTGATTGCTTCTCCAGCTCCTTTCAGCATGATCGAGATTCGTATACTGGACAGTCCAGTGACCCAGCAGCAGCTCTTGATGATTCACGGGCGTGTGTGAGATGTCTCAGCCCTCATGAGGGGGTGGCCCTGCAGGTAGCCCCCCACATGCCCGGATGACCTCTTCATTGCAGCCTTTGATGCCGCTCCAGTTTTTGATGATGTTGGCCTTAGCCACTTGCAGCACCTCTATGATTTGCATGTATCAGTCAGATTTTGTGAGCCCTTCCCCATTTACAGGGGGCATTTGGGTTGTATTTATCTCATGTACTCGGATGATATTGTACTAGTCCTGGCTGTTATCCCAGGCACAGCATGTATGTGAGACTCTTCATTGTATTTTTATCTGGCTCTTGATTATGCCAGCTGTACTCTATGGTTCGGTCCCTTGTTCACTGGACACACTATTCTTTTGTACTTTGTCACGGCGAGCATAGGTATGCCTCCCCCGCCGCCTTCAGCACAGGTACCCTCTCATAACAGAGACTTGTTGCACCTGCGAGTCTCGTCTCCTCAGGGTCTAGTCCTTCAGCACACTATCTACCTCATATTTCTCTCTCTGACATACCCTTTTGTTGTCTAGTGATTGTCTTCTTACAACGTGCTTCGGTCATACGATTTGCTCCTGACACTCGCACGCTGGGGGGCAATCTGTTACACCATTTTTTGGTCATCTAACTTTTCATCATTAGATGGACCCAAGTACACCATGTAAGACCCGTTTTACCCCAAGTAAAACTGCTTTCACTATGGCCATTAAAGGCTTCAAAGATAATCTGATAAAACCTGTAGTTTAATTTTAATGACCAAGATCTTATCATTGTTTAAAAAACAAAGAAATTAATGAGATAAACCCTTAGTTATCTTGTTATTTTCTGGGAATAATTATTTAAATCTTATTTAGATAATATTCCTTGTTAAATATGACCAAATCACCCACCATTAATCAAATAAATCATTATTTATTTGATTATCTCCCAACCACTTCCTTAAAAAGATAAATAAATCATTTATTTATTTATTTTTCACTAATCAAGGAATTTGACCCAAGTCAAACACCCTTTCCCTCCAACAAATAATAATAAAATATTCCATAGAGGTGGATCTAGATGTGATTAACATTATTTTAATCATGCACCAAGATCTAGAAGGACCCAATATTTTGTTGTAAATAGGAGGGTTTTCCCCATCATTCTTCACCTTTTGTTGCATACTAGATCACTCTGGATCTATACACTCGGTCTCATTTTCTGCCATTGTTGCTCCCATTGAGCTCTACCTTCTACATTGGGTTTTCTACATCTACAAGAGAGAAAGCTTAGATCTGAAGTGCTGAGGACTACAAAGAACCCATCCCATTGAGGAGATCTGGATACACCTTCTTGTTTCCTCCCAGGTGCCCTGTAATATAAAAATTCATTCAAAAAATCGTGTTCTTGTCTTGTCTATTGGATGCATGGAGCAAACTCTTTACTTGACTGCTTAATGTCTTTCCATTGAAGATGTTTTGCAGCCATTATTGTTGTTAGGGCTATTAGTTATGCGTAGCTAAAGTGGGTCTTTTTCGTACACTTCGACAAAGAATTCATACTAACACCCTGTGCTTCATAACTAGCCTAATACCTCATCTTGAGCTTTCAAAGATATATCATTCCTTGTATTTATGGAGAGATCCCTCTCCAAATCTAGGAGGGCTAGATCCTAGGATCCCAAAGTGGTTTGATGTTGTCTTATCTTTTGGTATTGCCAAATCTGCCAAAACATAGGAACCCCAACATAATGGCGACTCCACTAGGATAAAGAGACCAATCAACCTTGATTTGGTAAATCACTGTGGTGGACAGTAAAATTTTAAATCCTCCACCTGGCGACTCCACAGTTCCTAAATGATTAAAAGACTCTACTGGTGATCATTAGGTTGCTGATTATCTTGGTTTCACGAGACTCCACTGGGAGACCATGTCGCAGAACAACATCAGCCATGCTAAAGACCAAGTCACTTCACTAATGGAAGAATCTGAGAGGTTTGCAGAAATGCATCCAAGTTTCATAGCAAAGTGTCGTGATATGATTTCAAGTGACTTGGTAGAACTGGAGGTGGAGGACCTTCCAGGGGCTATTCTTCTCAGCTCAAGTTTCAAACCCGTGCTTAGGAAAATTTTCTTAGAATTGGTGGTTGAAATATATGAAGCTGGGATCAAATTTTTGAACTCACAAGAAAAATCATATCAGTTCAGAGACCCAAGAGCCTTTTTGGAAAGTCTCCCTCCCCCTAAAAAAGAAGAAATTCCACTGCCTTTCGACATGCAAAGAGAATATGATCGGGCTTTCAAGAGCCACATTGAAGATGCAGTGGAAGAAGCAATAGTCAAAGCTGCCTAGGACGAACACAACCTACCATTCATGGCAAGCCTGAAAGGAAAAAGTGTACATCATGTGTTCATTGATCCTTTAAGAGTATTTTTTCCATTCTTGATGGAATATATACCTATCATGTCATAATGATTCTTCCAAGAACCTCCTAAATGATGGTTATTATATGTAACACCCTCCTCCCACATCTACCCAAGTAACTGTCCAACTGGGGTAAATATGTGACGAAGAGTTACAATGATATGATTCAACTTCCTATGTGTTAGTTAAGGAACTGGAACTGATGGAACACAAAAAAACATACCTTCTACACCTAGAATAGAACCCCTGGGAGCCTTCCAAGCCTTCCTAGTGACCAGCCCTTGAGACAAAATAACGTTTTGCTGCATTAATCCCCCGTTCGCTACCTTTCCAAGCCCTCCAAACGACTGAGAACCCAAGTCACTCCCATGAGCCTACATGAGTGAGACTCGAAATGTTCTCGGCCTGTATTGTGCTAGCGAATGCGGGATTTAAGGCTAAATTTCAGGGCTAGGACCCGGGTCACTACCCCGAAATCCATGAAACTTCCAAGAATGAAAGATAACAATGAAGTAATTATACAAATGCAATTACTTGAAAAAGGACTTGACTACACCCCTACTAGCCATGCTAGGAATTTCGTGAAAACTGTCAGAAATATGTAATCTACAAGTTTAAAAAACATATTTTATCATAAGGGTCTCATAATTATCTGAGAATCACTAAGAATCATCGATGCCTCATCACATTAGCTGCATTATTATCTATTAGGTAATAGATTCATTGTTCATTCATTTACGAATCAAAACATGATGAGATCCATACATCATCACTTCCATAGAACATATTCATAACCAACATATAAACAACAGATGACAAGCATAGAGCAGCCATATAAGCCACATGGTAGCAAGCATATTTACCCATCAATACAATATGAAAAGAGATCTTATAGCCATAAGAAAAATGCAACAAGTATGGGACTTCCATGTACCACTTGACCATAGACATGGCTGAACCAATTTTCTCTTTCAGCTAATCACCCCTGTGCCATATTCATACAAAACAATCAAAACAAAACCAGGGCTTCCAAAACCCAACCACCTCAACCATCAACCAATGATTCCACCTCACGACCGGACATCACTAACCATAACCTGATTGGTCTCTACCCAAGCTGTCTAGGGCTCCAGAGCATTTGTTCCAACCAGGGTTTCTAGGACTAGTAACACAACCCATAGTTTTCATCAGGCTTCCAAAGTGTTTGTCCAACCAAGGCTTCTAGGACTAGTAACTCAACCCACAAAGGGATTCCAGAGCATTTTTCTAATCAAGGCTTACAGGACTAGTAACTCAACCCAAGCTGTTACATGGCTTCAATGACATTTGTCTAAGTAAGGCTTCCAAGAATTAATAAATCAACCCACAACCAAAGGCACATGAAAATAAATCAGAAAACAAAAGTAAAACCCACGACACCATGGCTATCCAGGAAATGGAAAGGCTAGGAAAAACCATTTTCAATCCAATAAATCCTCCATGCCAATGGCATATTATAATTACATAACCACATGCATATTCCATGAATTCCAAAAATAGTGAGGAAAATCATACATGCAACTCGGTACCTGCAAGAAAAACCCGTTGTAGTTGTTGATATCGATGTCCTCTTGCGCTTTCCTTCTTTCTCCAAAATTCCAAGTATGCCACACTCCTCCAAGAGTGCTCAAAGTATGTAACCTTCCCCCTATTCAATTTTAAGTGTGGTATTTTCCAGGGGTTCCCTCTTTCTCCCCTTTTCTTCCTCCTCATCGCAGAAAGTCTCAAAATGATGATCTCATATTTTTTTCACTATGGGAACTTCAAAGGTACTTCCATATCTGAGAATAACTATTTGGATCATCTCCTTTTTGTGGATGGAATCCTCATATTATCAAACAAGGACATACATCATGTAATTCACCTTCAATCTTTATTGGAGCTATTCAGTCAGGCCACTAGTATGGAGGATATCATCCTTTCTCTTTTGTTGGGAAATGACGGAAAATGACATGTCCTCTATTGAAAAAAAATATTTTTTCCCAAAAATGACATTGATCATGGGTTCAAATATCTCGGCTTCTTATGTAAAACCTACAATTATTAGATTCATGATTATGCATGGATTTTGGAAAAAATAGAAAAGTGAATAAGAATATAGAGAAATCTATGTGTATCTTGGGTCATATGTCTAGTTCTATGTAAGTTTGTTATTGAAGCAATGCCAATGTTATAGGCCTCTATCACATGGATTCCGAGGGGGATATTAGGAAATACTTAATAACCTTTGATCGTTATATTTCTCCAGTACATGAAGTAGGAAGAACACACATTTTACCTCACTTCCTGTAATTCCATCTCTCTTCCAAAATCTATGGGATACTAGGGAATATTGTAAAAAAATTTAAGAGTATATCCTAAACTGCTCATAAAATTTACTAAATCACAAGACTAGAATCTACTCTACCAATCTGCGGAAGTAAATTCACGATCGAGAACACAAATATTTAACATGCATCATGATTCAACACACATACACAGAGATATATCTAGGGGAAATCAATTGCTCAAAACCCCTTACTATCTATATTGGATTAATAAAATAATCTGGATGAATACAATATGCTCCGCTCAAACTTGAGCTCAACCTGCACTTGTATCTTCTATCCTTTGTCTGACTGACTAAATTTTTCCAACACTTAAGCCAAATTTCCTAGCCTCCAAGCTCCAATTTTATAACATTGTTACTTGAGGAATGAGGCCCTTATTAATTAGGAAATTCCTCCAAAATGCTTGCGCAATTCCTAGGATTGATCATCTAACCAATACCATGAGCTATACACTCAATCTAGTATATAATTAATTGTACACTGCCTTGGAAACTCCACCACAAATGGGAAATTTGAATTCTATTCATGCATGAGATAATTTAAGTTGATTGATTATTTATTTGGATGAACACTAAGTGTGATTGAAGTTAAACTACACAACTTGACCTTCCACTAGTTTCTCCAATAGTTGGAACTAGTTTAACTGACCATAACTCAATTTAACTGAATTAAATTGCTACAACCTAAATTAACTCAAACTAGGCTCCTAAAATTTAGGAATCACTGTACACAACTTAACTTCATCTCCCAACTCGAATTAACTAAGATAATTGAGTGATAACAACTTAGTTAAGTCATTCAAGTTGTCTAGTGATGTGGAATTTCGATTTTCTCCTAATTTAATCAAAGGAAAAATTAAATTAGCAATTTCTTGCTGCATTTTTAGCACTCCCTCTTACCAAGAAAGGGATTCACATCTACCCCAATCCAACACCTTTGGAATGTACTACATGAAACACCTCTCACTATTTTTGTTGCTACTACAACATCTACAACTAAGAAACATACATAAAAATAAATAAAAATAATCATTGAATCAACTATGTCTGCAACTATATACGGGGAAAAATGTGATTTTATGACTCTGTTACTGAGCCTTCTACTCTTTTGTCAAAACTTCTCTACACTCCTCCATATCATAATGACACTAATCCTACTTTTACTGAATATTGTGGGCCCCAGTAGCAAGGTATGATCCATGAGACAAAAACACCTCAATGAACCCTGCCCAAATTTCTAAAACTCTTGGACTATTTCTTCACATCGCCCCACCTCACACCTGGAGGTATGGATGCATGTGATCCCTCTACCCACTTAGCTTTAAATCTCTCCCTACTGGAGGTCTCAAATTGAGTGGATATTTCCACTCTATCTCCTCTCTACTTCACCATTTGTGGCTGCTCCACAAATTGCTGAGGCTTCTTCCGAGGCTCCATTTTGAGAGGTAAATCATGCTCCTTCTCAACCACCAAGTCTCTAATCATTGCCTTGTTTTAAATTCTTTGCATGCAACTTTTAGCTCAAATGCATACATGCTCTTGACTCAAACATCGATTTGCTACACCTGTCACGTGGAGGTGTGTCTCAAGATTTCATTTCCTTTGTTTAATATCACATCGTAGCCACGATCTTCCAACATCGTGATGGAAACGAGATTCTTCTCTAGTGCCATAAAAAACATCACATCCTTGACTCTGAGAGGGGAGCTCAACTCCCTCTAAAATATGACTGTATCAATACCGATCACACTATTCCTTTCGTCGTCTTCAAGCTCAATTTTTTTCTTGACGTCTTTCTCCTTCAAGTCACTAAATAAATATCTATTCCTCGTAATGTGGAATGAGGAACCACTATCCAGATACCACATGCTTCCCATAATTTTTCTTGCCATGCATGTAATGAGAGTAAAATCAAGATTGAATTGTGAATCTAGAGCTTCACTTGATGCTGCTACTATAGGATCCTTCTTGCTTGCCTTCTTCTGTGGATATTTCGTGGCATAGTTCCCGAATTCATGAAAATGAAAGCACTTGATTTTAGAAAATTATTTTATGCTTTCCCTCTAGGCTGGAATTAGCCTCACCTTGGGACTTCTTCCCCTTGGAATTTCTTTCTTTGTTGACTAATGAAAATTCCTCTTCGACTTCTTTGGATGAGGTCCCATCTCTGTTGCTCTGCCTGATTTCTTCTTGCACTAGATCGCTCCATAACTGTTCCCAACTTGGTATTTTATCTCTAGCATTTACCAAATATTGATAACTGTGCTAGCTCTTTGGGAGGCCCAAAAGAGCTAGAGCTACCAAATATTATTTAGGGACAATAATACCGACCCTGCCAAGTTCATCATGACATTGTGTAAACCTGCTCAGGTACTGCACAATTGTGTCATTCTTTTTCATCTTGATACTTCAAAGCTTGTCCTTGAGTGCCAAATTCCTGTGGTCACTATTTTTCTCAAAACAATCTGTCAATGCTTTCCACATCGTGAATGGAGTCTCTTTCCCATGGAGATTCGAGACAATATGATCTCAAAATCCCTCTAATATGATTCTCCTCGCTTTAGCCACATCCTTCTTCCATTGAAAAATATCCTGGGCATCAGATGATGGTAGTTTTGATACATCTTCCTTGATGTATTCTAGCAACACATTGTCATCCAACACTGCCTCCATGCAGATATTCCATGCCACAAAATTTTTGTTTCCTTCCAAAGAATACTCGAGCTTGAGTCCATTGAAGGTCATCCTTCTAGTCCTGGAGAAAATCTGCAACAATGATCTTGAAATTTGAACCTCCTAAAATGAAAAATTCTAATTCTTTTCTCTACTGTGAATCTAGATTTGATATCATGTAGAAATGTGTAGATCCTAATCTTCTCATGAAATTTACTTAATTAAAAGACTAGAATCTACTATACCAATATGTGGGAGTAAATTCATGATCGAGAACACAAATCATTAACATGCATAAGGATTCGACACACATACATAAAGATATATCTCAGGGAAAGAAACTTCTCAAAACCCCTTACTATTTGTATTGCATTAATCAAATAGTCTGGATGAATACCATATGCTCTGCTCGACCTTGAGCTCAACCTGCACTTGGATCTTCTATCCACTGCTTGAATGAATGAATTTTTCCAATACATAGCCAATTTTCCTAGCCTCCAAGATCCTATTTCCTTATGTTGTTCCTTTGAGGAATTCGGCCCATATTAATTATGAAATTCCTCCAAAATTCTTGCGCAATTTTTAGGATTGATCACCTGACCAATACATTGAACTATACACTCAATTTAGTATATAATTAATTGTACACTGCCTTGGAAACTCCACCACAACTAGGCAATTCGAATTCTCTTCATGCATGAGATAATTTAGGCTGATTGATTAGTTACCTGGATGATCACTAAGTGTGATTGAAGTTACATTGCACAACTTGACCTTCCACTAGTTTCTCCAATAGTTGGAAATAGTTTAACTAAACATAACTCAATTTAACTGAATTAAATTTCTGCAACTGAAATTAACCCAACCTAGGCTCCTAAAAGTTAGGAATCATTATACACAACTCAAGTTCATCCCCCAAATCGAATTAACTAAGATAATTGAGTGATAACAACTCATTTAACTCATTAAAGTTGTCTAGTGATGTGTAATTTTGTTTTCTCGTAATTTAATCAAACTCAGCAAAATTAAATTAGGAATTTCTTACTGGATTTTCAACAAATAAAACAACTTCCAAAATTTGTGCATGCCCTTGCAGCAAAACATGCTTGGAATCTTATTCAAGGATCCAGTTTATGGGTGTCATCAAGTGCTAAAAAATGCATTAGGCCCTTATATACTGTGGAATGGATTCACACTCCTTTAAAATCACACAAAAATTCTTCCATTTCCTGGAAAAAATTATCAAGGCCTTTGACATCGTAGGGAATATTTTATTTTGGAAGGTGGGAAATGGACACAAGGTTTTAATTGGGAAGGATCCATGTATAGGAAGTGATCCAGGCGGATATTGGTGGTCACCCGTCTATTCCACTTGGGGCCCCATCATTTTCTCTTTTAGTTTTTTAGTTTTGGCACAACTTACTATTTTTAGCAGTTTTTTCGGGTCCTAAACTTCCGGAGCCGTTTTAAGGCCCTAAACGAATTTTTTTGGGAAAACTGGAAGGAAAATTAGTCCATGGGATGTTGCTCACTCAAAATTTGTAGTCGTCGGATAGATATTTCTAACGAGGTATGGTTCACGTCAAACAGAGATTGTATGCCAAAGTTACGTCCCCGGGAAGTTGAAACACCAATTTACCCAAACGGGGCCCATAGTTTTGGTGCTTCATCTCCTAGGGTTAGGGTTTTGGATGTTTAGGGTTTTACATTGTTTCTAAATAATAAATAGGCCCTCGAGCCTCATTGTAACTTAGTTCAGATGCCTGTAGCTTCCACATCTCTTCTCAGAGATAGCTACCAACGCCCTAGCTAGTTTATTTCCATTCTGTCTGTAAGCAAATTTCAGTTCTTTGATATTAATGAAATGAAGTGATTTTTCCGCTGCATATTTGTATTTATCATTATATGTTTATTCTGTTGCATTCCTACATAAATACGGATCAGTGGTATCAGAGCGGTCTGCTTTTTCTCAATCCTTATTTGCATGTCCCTAATGAGGTCAGGGTATAAGGAGTTAGGGCTTGATCTGGTGGAACCTTTGCAAGATCAGCCTCACAAACCCCGATGGATGCCCACGGGGGACAAAAATAAAGATGAGGGAGCAGGAGATCCTATCAAAATGTTTCTCGAGGAGGCCCTTGAAAAACAAAGGAACGCGATGATGGATAATTGTGCCCAGATCCTTCAAAGACTTCCCACCGGCGGCGCATCCGCATCCTGCAGTCACTCTGGAGGTGCAAATCCTTTTAAGGTACAAGTAAATTTTGACATTCCCATATTTGAGGGTCAAATAGATGTAGATGCCATAGATAGATGGTTTAATCTATTATAAGGATATTTCTCGGTTCATGATTTTTCCGACAGGGAGAAGATTATTTTTTCACTCCTCAAAGCTACCCCCCATGTCAAGGACTGGTGGGAAAATTACTATGAGAACAAGGACTAGACAGAACCCTCTCTATTCTTGGCCATACCAACATGGAATTATTTCCGAGACGCCATCAAGGAACAATACTATCCCGTGGGGAGCTATGAGGACAAGTACATACAATGGACCACGCTGCGAAAACAAAGGGATCAAGATGTGCATGAGTTGACGAATCTGTTCCATACCCTGCGTACAAAGTTGGGTATCAAAGATTCAGAGAAACATCTTGTGCTAAAGTATCATAGTTGTCTGCACAGAGACATTCAGGAGGAAATGGAGTTCCTCGACATCTGCTCACTTGGTACGGCATACCGGTATGCTGCCAAGATTGAGCAGAAATTCAAACACAAGAAGCGAGACTTTGGATCTGCGAATCAAAAGCAAGGGAAAGGTGCTCCCAAACCACAGAACAAAGGATAGAGCCAAGGCATAGCGGCTCAAGACAACCTGTCGAAGCCACAAGCAAAGAACAACATCGCAAAGCCAAAGAAGGACATAGGAAAGTGGTGTGAGTTCCATAAGAGTGCCACTCACAACACAAGTGAGTGTCGGGCCAAGCAGTCGCTAGTGGCTGAGGTGAGGGCTTCTGAGTCAGATGCATGCTCTGAATATAAATCAAAACCTGACAAGGGGAATGAAAAAGGGAAACATATTATTGATGCTGAGCCCAACGCCATTGTTGCCACTACGAAGATCCATAAGGAGGAACAGGAAGATCCAGAGGAGGAGGAACGTCTCTTCCACTCCCAGATGTGGGTAAAGGGCTCCCCGGTACAATTCATTGTCGACAATGGGAGCCAAAAGAACCTCATTTCAGCAGATGCCATGAAGTTTTTGGGCTTGCCAACCACAACTCACCCACATCCATACACCATCGGGTGGCTTCACCAAGGACGAGATCTCCGCGTCAGCCAACAGTGTCTCCTTCTCTATAGCATCAAGTCCTTCACGGATGAGGTATTATGTGATGTTGCTCCTATTGATGTTTCTAATGTATTATTAGGAAAACCATACTTGTGGAAGCGTCATGCTGTGTATGAGTCTCGGACTCGCGCTGTTATTGTTACTTTGGGAAATAAGTTGTACAGGATAGCAGAGGTACCACCTCCTACCACTATATATTTGGTTACTGCAAAACAATGCAGTAAGCTCATTTTCCAAACCAGGAAATTCATTTTCCTGATGATCCGCCCCCAGGGCAAGAAGAATACTGTGGCTACGACCTCCAAACAAGGATCCTCTGCACGACAACAACAAATGGACAAGGTTGTGGAGGAATACGAGGACATCTTCACCTCACCCACAAGGGTTCCTCTGCAATGTTAAGTCAAGCACCAGATTGATCTGACCCTAGGTGCGCTGCTACCCAATGGACTGATCTATTGACGCTCTATTCTGGAGAACGATGAAATCAAGAGGCAGATTTAGGAGCTACTGCAGAAAGGTCACATTCGACCAAGTTCATCGCCCCGTGGGAGCTCGATCGTGTTGGTATAGAAGAAGGACGGGACGTGGAGACTCTGTATTGACTATCGGGCGCTGAAAAAGATCATTGTTTGGAATAGGTACTCGATCCCACAGATTGATAACCTTCTGGACCAAATCAAAGGGGTGAAATATTTCAGCAAGATCGACTTGAAATCCGGGTATCACCAGGTACCAATTGAACCCTTCGATGTGTGGAAGACTGCCTTCAAAGCCAAGGAAGGCCTTTTCAAATGGCTGGTCATGCCTTTCAGGTTGATGAATGCTCCCGAAAACTTCATGAGGTTGATGGACGACATCTTGAAACCATTTAACAACCAATTTGTAGTGGTGTACTTGGATGACATTCTGATCTTCTGCTAGACTTGGGAAGAGCACCTCCACCACATCCGACAAGTCCTCCAAACACTGTGGCAACACAAATTGTGTGCCAATTTGGAGAAGTGCACTTTTGGCATGACCCAAGTTCAATATATGGGATACATTATTGATGAAAGGGGGTTGCATGTGTATCCAACCAAGATCCAAGTCATTCGGGATTCGCCAACCCCAACCACTATAACAGAGCTTCGCAACTTTCTGGGTCTTGCTAATTTCTACTGTAGGTTCATGTTGGGATTCTCTCATATCACTTGGCCCTTGAGTCAAGTCACCAAGGGAGGAGTGAGAGAAAAATTCTTTTGGTCGGAATCTCAACAGAAGGCATTTACGAAATTGAAAAATCGCCTCTGTTCTTCTCCAGTGCTCACATTACCAGACTTGCAACAACCATTTGAGATCAAGACAGATGCCTCTGACTATGCTATTGGGGCAGTTCTTACTCAGTAGGGACATCTAGTAGCGTATCACAGTGAGACATTATCTGACATAGTTTGCAAGTATCCCACTTATGACAAAGAAATGTATTGCATTGTGCAAGCTTGTTGACAATGGAAGCATTACATTTTGGGGAAGAACAATCATCCACAAGACCACCAGCCCCTGCAGTTCATACAGACACAAGGGAAGTTGTAGAATGATCGCCATCAGAAGTGGTCCACATATCTACAACAGTTTCATTTGAACATCAAGTACAAGAAGGGTAGCACCAATAATGTTGCAGATTGTCTCAACCGACCACTGATCGTGGTGCTCACCACCGTTCTCAAATATTGTGGGCACGAGACTTCTGATTGGCTGCTGCTTTATGAGAGCAGCACAGAATTTGGCCACACATACAAGGCACTCTTGGGGGGTACACAAGTTCCAAATTTTCACCTCCAAGATGCACTTTTATGTCACCTGGGACACCTTTGTGTTCCTTCAAGCGAGCACGCCAAGATGATATGGGAAGCACACTACAGTCGAGTTGCTGGGAATTTCCGGGTCGAGAAAACTGTAGCAGTAATACAAAAGTATTTCTATTGGCAGAACCTTCGAAAGGATGTTGGGAAGCACATCAGATCCTGCACTGCTTATGCCATTGCCAAATTGACCATCAAGAATCAAGGCCTATATACTCCGCTACCTACCCCTAGTCGACCTTGGGAATCTATATCCATGGATTACATGTCAGGCCTACCTTCTACTAAGCATGGAAATGACTGTGTTTTCATGGTCATCGACAGATTCTCGAAGATGGCCATTATGGCAGCCTGCAAGAAGAATATCACAGCAGAAGCCACTGCTAAACTATTCTTTGAACGAGTGTGGGTGCACTTTGGGATCCCACAGTCTATCATCTCAGACAAGGATAGAAGGTTCCTCAGCACATTTTGGTCCAGCCTCTGGTCAATGTTGGACACCAAGCTCACCAAGTCCATAGCTTTGCACCCCCAAACAGATGGCCAGACAGAGGCCGTCAACATAATGATTGTACACATTCTGCGCATGTACAATTCCAAGCATCCACGCACATGGGATGAGAGCCTTCCCTATGTACAACATAGTTATAACTGGGCTCTCCACAGCTCAATCTGCCACAGCCCCTTTCAGGTGGGCTTGGGATTCCAGCCACTATGTCCCATTGACGTAGCCATGTCATTTGCGGCTACTCAGGCCGATTCAGCTCATGTCCAGTCGGAAGTTGACAAAGAAAATAGATTCATCGAGCGCATTCAACACATCCACCAACATGTTCATGACACATTGGACAGAGCTAATTCTAAGTATAAGCAATGCCATGATCAACATCGGGTGCCACACAACTTCTGGGTGGGCAACAAAGTGTGGCTACATTTGCAGAAGGAGCACCTCACTGGACCCCACCGCAAGCTTCGCCCACTCCAAAATGGGCTGTATACCATCACCAAGGCTATAGGGAAAAATGCCTTCGAGCTCAGTATTCCACCATTCCTTGGTCTACACCCAGTATTCAATGTGGACTACCTTCATCCTTCCCACCTCTATTGGACACCTCTGACATTGCAGAACAACTCACACCAATAGAGTTAAACCCATATTGCATAGAACAGGCCACCACAGATTGTATCATGGATATGCAAATCAAGAACACTCGCTAACAGAAAATCTAACTGTATCAGGTTGTCAAAGCTGGCCAACTCCTGAACTAAGGAAAGTGGTTCACCAGGGACCAAGTTCAGCAAAAGTTTCCTCATCTCATGGAGGAACTTAACGCAATGGAGACCATTGCTTCCTAAGGGAGGAGGAATGATGCAAGTGGATATTGGTGGTCACCCGCCTATTCCACTTGGGGCCCCACCATTGTCTCTTTCAATTTTTTAGTTTCAGCACAACTTACTATTTTTAGTAGTTTTTCGGGTCCTGAACTTCCGGAGCCATTTTGAGGCCCTAAACGACGTTTTTTGGAAAAACCAGGAAAAACATGGGTCCATGGACCGATGTTGCTCACTCAAAATTTGTAGTCAGATAAATCATTCTCATGAGGTATGGTTCATGTCAAACGAAGATCGCATGTCAAAGTTACGTCCCCGGGAAGTTGAAACACCAATTTACCCAAACGGGGCCCATAGTTTTGGCACTTCATGTCCTAGGGTTAGGGTTTTGTATGTTTAGGGTTTTCCATTGTTTCTAAATAATAAATAGGTCCTCGATCCTCATTTTAACTCAGTTCAGAGGCCTGTATCCGCCACATCTCTTCTTAGAGATAGCTACCAGCGCCCTAGCTAGTTTATTTCCATTCTGTCTGTAATAAAATTTCAGTTCTTTGATATTAATGAAATGAAGTGATTTTTCAATTGCATCTTTTTATTTATGGTTATATGTTTATTCTGTTGTGTTCTTGCATAAATCCAGATCAGGAAGTCTCCACCAATGTCATTGTCCTGATCCCTTAATACATTTTCTTGCGAGAAAAAATATATTCACCTTAAATTAGGTTCTTCCTAGCCATCTACTGTTGATATACAACTTGAGGGGGAGGCGACTTCAGTCTGGGGACATTATATCATTTGGTACAAAATCCCACATGGGAGATATGCACCAAAATTTGGATATTTATCCCAAATTTTGAAAATGGAGAATCCTCCATGGTGGGGGGGAATTCTTTGAAAACTGAGTTTTCCCCTTAAAGAAATTATGTTCACTTGGATTACGTTAAAAGGGAAGGCTCCAACCTAGGGAAATCTTTAAATACACTCTTTTAAGGGGCCCAAAATTTTCATTCTCTACAAATCATAATCGGAAAAAATCTCCCACCCATTTATCAGTTGTCCCTTCACAAAGTAGGTCTTGAAGGAAATAAAATGCTCTTTCCAACAAGCCAAGGATTGGAAGGAAGACAGCAGATCATGCTACTTAAAACCTTGGATCTATAGTTCTCTTCCTAATAATCTAAAGGGCCGAGCCTTGTGTATTATTTTGGGAATATGTCTTGAGCAAAACTCTACCATATTTTATGATTCTTCTCCTAATCCCATTAAAGTCTCCTCCCAAAGTATTTCCATCTCTAGTATGTCCCCCTCTTCTTTCTCCAGTGCCCCCCCGCCCATGTGGAAATCCAATTTGACTACCGTTGGACTTTATTTAATGGTGTGTTAGGTCCTTATAATACTAGTACAACCCCTATATTGTTATTGATGTTCCCTATAGAAGCCCACTATTATTATTGTTGTGTCCTTACATTATTATTGGTATGTAGGCCCTAATTATATTTTGACCCTTTAGATTCCTATATATACCAAGGAGGCATTTTCATTTGAATCATTCAAGAATTGTTCATTTATGTGATGTAAAGGTATGTTTCCCCTTCGAAATGGATTATTATCTAGTCATTGATCTATATTCTCTTATGCTTTTGTGTTATTTTTATCTGGATACATAACATGGTGCTGCACAAGGCTCCCCTAATATTGGTGGTGCTAGTGGGATTCTTCATCTCTCTCATTCTCATTCTCTCTCCTTCTCTTCCAACATAGGCCCTGCCTCAAACAATATGGCTAAACTCTTTGCTCTTTATGCTATCATCCTTTTAGCCATCTCAAAAAATGTCTGCTCTCTACACATTTATGGAGACTCTCAAGGGGTCATACTATAGAAGAATAAGAAAACAAAGCTTCAATATTTCCACCACAACCTCTCATGGAAAAGTTATAAAGCAAAGTCTCGTAATTCTATTTTATTTATTTTGATCATATTTATAGGCACTAGAATGACGAAGTAGACAGGCTATACAAAAAATGACCTGGATTGGACCGAGGTACATGCAAAGTCTTTGAAGATCAAGAAGGAAACAAAACATAATTTTTTTTGATCCTTGGGTCTGAGGAGGTAGGTGGAAAATCCAATAAATACTCTGCATCAAGTTTGCACACATCACTACTTCAAATTTTGACACTTCTTTCCATCTACTGGAAAGTGTTTTGGCTGAAGTTTAATTTTTCATTTAAATCATAACCTAGAAAAAATCTTCATTGTAGATCTTCTATCTCTACAAGTTGAAATCAAGCCCACAAGGGATTGAAACAAAATTTTGGGCCCACTCCGATGTGGATTTTTTTTCTAAAAATAGCCTAGGTGTTACAATGTAACAAACCTATTTTTGAAATTAAATTTTGTCTATAAAACGATATTAATAGTTTTACACACACAACTAATTTAATATATGTTTTTTGGGAAATGGCCACATCACGGCTCTCACATCTACAAATATAACTTTTTTACATATTTGATGCAGGAGCATCGAGCTTAATTTTCATTATTTATTTATGTGAATTAGGGGATGATGTTTTTTTATTATTTTATAAAATTATGTACATTTTAAATAAATTAAGAGGAGAAATTCTGAGTGTGAGGTTTATTGTAAATATTCTCTTAATTAATTGAGAATATGAGTGGAGTTGGATTGGATAGATATTTTAGGGATTAGGAATTCCTTAAATGGAACTTGGTTGAGTCAAAGAAGGGATAAAGATATTTTAGGATTTGGTTGAGATATTTGTGGAGTAAATAATGGTTTCAAATTAATCCATAATTGTGTATAAATGTGAAGCTTTGTGTGAGGATAGAGAGACACAGAGAGAATGGAATAGGATAGAGTGAGATAGAGAGAAATGGTGTGAAAGTTCATGTAAAGGGCGAGAGTCGAGAGGCCCACAAATGTAATATTTGGGCAAATGGTTTGAATATGAAATTATTGTTGTTATTATATACCAGTATTTTGTTTATGTTCGGTTCTCTCTTCTTTATATATATTTGGAGTTGAATTGGATGTGGTTTTAATGAATATTTTGATGAGGATTTTCATGAAAAAATAAATACACACCCTTCTATGCGCTCTACTCTGATTTATGCAGAATATCTGCATCATTGGTATCAGAGAAACAAAGGTCTAATTAATCCGTGTAGCCACAGATAAGAGATGAGTGTGTGAATTTGTAGGAACAGGTGCGCAATTGGGCAAACTTCGATTAAAACAAAAAACAATTGATTCCAGAAATCTCAAGTTGTGTAGATGGAGCATGGCAAGGGGATCAGATGGCTTAAGCGTAGAGTGTCAATCAAGTATCGTAAGCTGGAATGCAGGTACAAATGTAGGAAATGGAGACTGATTTGAAATAATAGCATGAAGACAAATTGGGGAAATAGAAATAGATTTCGGCATTACATAAACAGTTGATACACTATGGTTCCACCTATAAATTAATTTTCATTCCAACACTTATGTTTTCGATGAATTTCCAATATAGTCATTTCACATTCATATGTTACGCTACAGGGAAGTAGCTATGAATGGTGCATGTAAGATTCAATTTTAATCCAAAATCCATTCTACAGTAAAGGGAAATGATAAAGGAACTCTGGTTTTCTAGGCTGTGGTTGGGAATATTTGTTCTCACTCTATGGTAGGGAGTCATTGTATTTTTTTAAGAGAAGCGGTCATGTGGAGTTGTTGATCCATTTCAATACTGCTTCATTTAAGCCATCATGAAGTAGTCTTAAGAAACAACGTGGAGAAAAATTATGTTGGGTGAATCAGAGAGTATGGAAAATAAACTATTATGCGTAGAGAGCATATCTGGTGTTTCATGCCCATCGAGAATTTCCGGCTATTAACAATCCAGGTGCTGAGAAACTATCGCAGCAATGCATGCTATCCTTTGTTGCTTAACGATAGTATGATAGACTCGATGTATAATGGCTTTGATGCTGCAATGCAAGTGCTGCAGGGACATCATTTCTCGATCTTGTCAAACTGGGATAGTAGTTTATGCAAGCCATGGCATAAATTCCAAGGAGAAAGGAGAGCCAAATCTCCTCTGCTAATTATGAACAAGCGCTGCACCTTTTTCGGCCGAGTTACCACCTAGACAAAACGAATTTGATTATTGTTCAAGTCCTCCACTGACTGTATGGAGTTTGGATCCATTGCTGGTGAGCAGGGTTTGCTACGATACTGTTGGGTTCCATCTAAATACCAGGTCACACTTTTTTTTAATTCATTGAATGCTCAGATTTTGAATAAGAGAAGTTTGTTGCGGGTTAATCTATTATTATTGACTCGTTAATATTGGAAAGGTCCTTGGCATAGACGAGTTAAATGTGTATTTGAACAAATATCGAATTGAGCTCGATCCTTATCTAGAATCACTTGTTGGAAGGCATAGAAGATAGTGTGGTCAAAATTCATTAATGTTGATAGACAACATGTAGTTGTTATAGAAGTAGTTGATTTCTGGACAAATTGCTTAGATGTGATCCCCAGGAAAAATGAAAAAAAAAAGTAGTGGTCCACCCTTATTTTATTTTGTGAGATCGGTAGAGGAAAGCAGGACTAGTACGTACTCAATAAAGACTCATCCTCTCGTTGTCCAGATTTTTGAGGTTATGAAGATAACACTATGGCTTAGTGTTTTATAGCCAGATGAAAATGCTTCAAGGTTTCCTATTTTGTGTTACTTGAATTGTTTTTAAATGACTTGGAACTGGCCCTATTTTTTATTTGTAAACTCTGTTCATGACTGCTTCGGTTCGAGAACTGTAAAATTAAAGTGATATTTGCAATTCAATTAAAAATTGACAGTGAGCACCTACAACAATGTGTCGACAAATAGTTTGAAGAAAGAATTCATTGAAACTTAAAATTATGAAATGAATTGTTGAAGAACTGTTTTGACGTTACTGATTGAGATATGTTAGCAGCATTTCGAGAGCAAGTGGTGAACCCAATTGTAGCGGAAGAGTGGTGAGCTAGTGTGGTTGTGGCATATCGTTTTGAGGTTATGATGACTGAGATCTACAAAGAAGGAGCTGCATGGAAGTACAGAAAAATTGTCTGCGCTAAGATGATGAGCGTGTTGTAGAGGTTATGGTATGAAGGGCATGTGCATATTCACAGTGATAAGAATGACACAGAAGAGTGAAATCCGGAGAGTTGAAATTGGGAAGAGAAGGTTTATTAAATAAACTTGAAGGGAGCATAAGGTATGATCATTCATTTCAAAGAGGTATTTTAAATGTTGAAAATTAAATGGTTTATTTATTTTCACCATAAAATAATTCTTGGGAAAAGTGGATTACATTTCGATTTAAAAGTTTAAGTATCATGTGAAAGTGATAATGGGAGATGATGTAATTAGTGACTTATGATATTATCATAAGAATGGAGTATGAGAGAGATTGGTAACGGGGAGATTTTACATCATGAAAATGTATTAGGGGTGGATTTTCATTGGTATATTGTATAACTTGAATTAGAGTCAAAATATCCACTATTGAAATTATTGGGTCAAGCTTTGAATTCAAATAAGATGTTAAGGTCAAATGAAGAAATTTGGATAGCTTGAGTCAAGTTAAACCATTGAATTATTTGTACAAATGGGTGCATTTTCATCCAAGATGAAGAGTTGATGTCAAGTATGGAGTCAAAAAATCTTAAATCAAGTCAAAGGTTTGAATGTAATTGGGTGCATGATCGGCGAAGCCTGACACCCAAATAGTTTGGTCATTGTAACACAAGAATTATTGCAGTTATTGTTTTGCAGAAAAGAGGAGAAAGAGAGTTGCCCAGAAATGATTCCAAGATAGAGAATCGAAAGATACCAAGCGCAGGAAGAGAGCTTGAATTTTTGGGCAAGTAGGAAGGCTTGCTGGAAAGGGGATTGAATTAAATCCATAAGTGAACATATGAAGTTCGCAAAGGAGGAGAATATGACTGTTGATATTCATTTCAGAGGATTTGAGAAAGACCACAACGAAAGAAATAAGAAGGAAAATGCCAAGGCAAATGGCATATGGAAGCAGTTGAATGATGAAGAGTATGAGAGGGAGAAAGCTGAGATAACAGTTCACCTTGAGTTATTGATGGAATTTTTGTAGAGAAATAAGAAAGACCAGAGACATGGTTGGACCATGAGGAATAAAGTGAAATGGCAGAGGCTACACGCAAAAAGGGAACAACAGATAAATATACAGTTGAAAGAAGAGTTGAGGAAGCTCGAGCAGATGATGGGTGTGCAATTGAGATGTGAAGAACTCAGAGAGGCTGAGTTGAAAATGGAAGTTTCCATTTGTGGCCCACAACAGGGTGAAATTCTGGGTGAAGAGATCATTGAGAAAGATCTCATGGACTATTAGAATAGTTCAGAAGAATTGGAAGATACGTTGACAAGAGAAGCAGATGAGGCTATGAAGCCTTGTATTTTTAAATCTCACAATTTTTGTATGTTTGCAGGATGTGCAAAAGAGGGTGGACAGTTTGGTGAAACTGTCACAAAGATGAATAAAGCTCTTAAGGTGAAGTATGATGGAGAATTCCTTTCAGAGGAGGAAGGTACTGGTTTGTTTCCGCAGAAAGAATTCATAGATGAATTCTTGTTTGGTATAAGAAAACTAGTTGAAGCTATTATGGAGTAGAAGCATAATGAAAATGCCATAGTGATATTCCAAGGAGGTAAAAAATGAATTTTTTAATGAAATTGATGACAAAATTTCGCAATGTGATGATACAGAAACCAGGATACCTCAGGAAGATTTCCAGAAGAAGAATGAAATGGAGAATGAAGCTTGTGATGAAATGCTGGAAAAATTTCACATGGAAATAGAATTCTTGGAAAGATGGCTCAAGGAACCTGAGGGAGAAGTAAAGCTTGCAAAACTTGATACATAATAGATTGTTGTTTCCATGCATGAGAAGGATGAAATGTTTCTAATGTTTATAGAGTTAAGTAAATGTTTTAACTCTTCAAATAATAATGTGGTTGTAGGTACAAAAGGCAACATTAATAGATATGATGTTGAAATCAGAGAAATTGAGCAGAAAGTATTTGGAGATGAGATGAAAGATCAGGATCAGCAAGAAATTTATTTTCTTAGAGACATAAAGGAAACATCAGTATTAAACCAGTAGGATAAAGATGAAAGCATCCAGAAATTCAAAACAAGATCTACTGAAATCCAAAAAGTCTATGATGGGAGATTGGTGATTGAAGCATCAAAAGAGGCCGAAAGGTCTTGTATTTTTAAAACTAATAGTTTTTTGATGAATGCAGGTACAACATCGGATGAGAAATTTGTTACTATAGGAGAAGTCAATGACTATAGTTGTGATCAAGGATAAATTCTTGATTATTCCTCATTTCAGGAAGTTGAGTGTCCAATGCAATTGGAGATGGAAGCATTAGAAGAAGAGGAATTAATCTAAGGAATTGGCGAAAGAAATTGTTGGAGAGGCCGATGGAATCGGATTGATAGAATGAGTGATGCTGATATACAACTAGTTCGAGTTCTTTCAAAGTTTGGAGACCAGAAGAATGGATATCAGTGATTCCACACAAGTCTATAATTTTATAAATAAAGATGATGTGGTATGGGAAAGCGAGAGTTACATTCAATAGTATTTTGAAAATACTATTATGGGAAATCTGTGCAAAATTGCAAAATGGAGTTGACACTTTAAAAGACCAGCAACAAAACAGAGTTTGGAATCCTAGAGGGAGCAAGTTATTGAGACTTGTGGCTGTCACATTATTACAGAAAAGTGACAGACCTCATAGACATGAGTCTATGGAAACTTATCTACATGGGAAGTCTGATGCAGGAGCATCGAGCTTAATTTTAATTATTTATTTGTGTGATTTAGGGGGTGATGTTTTTTTTATTATATTATAAAATTATGTACATTTTAAATAAATTAAGAGGAGAAAATCTGAGTGTGAGGTTTATTGTAAATATTCTCTTAATTATTTGAGAATATGAGTGGAGTTGGATAGGATAGATATTTTAGGGATTAGGAATTCCTTAAATTGAACTTGGTTGAGTCAAAGAAGGGATAAAGATATTTTAGGATTTGGTTGAGATATTTGTGGAGGAAATCATGGATTCAAATTAATCCATAATTGTATATAAATGTGAAGATTTGTGTGAGGATAGAGAGACACGGAGAGAATGGAACAAGGCATAGTGAGATAGAGAGAAATGGTGTGAAATTTCATTTAAAAGCGAGAGCCCACAAATGTAATATTTGGGAAAATCGTTTGAATTTGAAATTCTTGTTGTTATTATATATTAGTATTTTGTTTATGTTCGGTTATCTCTTCTTTATATATATTTGGAGTTGAATTCGATGTGGTTTTAATGAAGATTTTGATGAGGATTTTCATGAAAAAGGAAATACACACCCTTCTATGCGCTCTACTCCGATTTATGCGGAATATCTGCATCAATATTTAATAAAAGTAACAAATTTTTTCTCTAAAAAGATTTTTTTTTTTAAGAATATTTTAGTAAAATATTTTAAACTAGAAAAAAATTAATTTTAATAATGTTTAAGTAATTTTTATTTTAATAATATTTAAGTAATTTTTATTTTATTTTAAATGGATTAAGTAAATATTTTACAATATAATAAATTTCCAACAACATTAATTGTATATGTTATTTGACTTAATTATAAACTAGATTTAATTTCTTTTATAGCATTAAATTATACAAATAATGCATTATGAGTCAAGTCATAATTTTTTTGGGATATAAATCCATTTTAATTTCAATTTATTAAATATAAGAACAGTAAAAAAAAAATTGAAAATATTTTTGTGGATAAAAAATCTGCAATAAAAAAGTTATCATGTTAATATGGTGCAGACATGCTTATATTAATGCATTATAGGTTTAGCTTTTATTTTTACATTAAAATTTTCATATGGTTAATTCTTTTAAAATTTATTATATATTTATGCTATGTTTTGAAAAATTCTCATTAAAGGTGATGAGTTTTTTTAAAATAATTGGGGAAATTAAGATGAGATAAGGTTGCCTGTGAGTGATTATGCAAAAACTCAAAAAATATAAAAAAATATGTAATAATAATAATAAAATTGAAAATACAATATTAAATATTTTGAATTGATTACATTTTATATATTAAATGTTATGTTTCGAAAAATTCTCAAAGTTCAAGTTTTTTTTTAAAATTATAGGGAAATTAAGGTGAGATAAGGCTATCTTTGAGTGATTTCTTACCTCCCCTTTTTTTTTTTTTTAATAAAAAATTCAATACAAATAAAAAAATGATATAATAATAATGCAATTGAAAATATTATATCAAATTACAAATTACAAAATTATTGAATAGAAATTAGTTTTTATTTTTTTAAAAATAAATATTATTAGATTTGTATTTTAAAATTTAAATTTTTCTTGGTATGAAAATGCAAACTAGACATGAGTACATGATTTCACATTCAAAATTTTGTTTTCTTATCTATGTTCATATGTTGAGGTGATATAGTTCACCTAAGGGTTATAGTGGTAGTAGTTTGAATAGACCTAATATCAAGCAAATATGAGATTAGACTTAATATGAAGCAAATATGAGATGGAAGATCTACCCAAATGCTATTTCCATATATATATATATCATTCTTTTGGAAAATTAGAAGAACATTTTATTAATAAGAGTAACATAAGAAAAATTACATATGGAAATTACATGTGGACTGGCTTTTCAAATTCTAGAATTTGTTGTTTATTCATAAAAAGGACTACAAATCTTGGCTTATTAATCAAAGATCCTATCATAAAAGAATTACAAATCTCAATCTATTAATAAAAAATACTAGTAAATTTACTAATTAATAGCAAAATATTAGAAACTAACAATAATAGTAATTTTTTTTCCTTATGAAATCACTTCCTCACATTTCGTAAATGGTAAATTGGTAAACCATAAATCTACTAATTAATAGAAAACTATTAGATACTAATAATAGAATTCCCCCCCTCTATTAGAGACTAATAATAACATTTTTTTTCCCTTGGAATGAAATCACTTCCCCACATTTTGTGGATGGTAAATTGGTAAACCAACCTTCCCCAAAAGAATCACTAATGATGTAGGTACATAGACAGAGCAAAAAATTCGATGAAGACCCAACAAAATCTTGCCAATGTGATGGGATGGTCACATCGTGATGCAGGGGGAATCTTTGTTTAGAAATTTTGAATGTTTAATTTAGGAGGAGTTACGATTTTTTTTTTTTTTTTTTAAATAATGAAGGAGATGTTTTCTATCGTAAATATGTTTCTTTTGTTTGGAAGAGAAGATGAAACAAGTCATCTCTTGTGACTCTTGGTTGTCACATGTTAGTTTTTTTTAAAAAAGAGAACGAGTGCTTGGAAGAAAAAAAAAGGAGAAGAGGATCATAGAAGAATCGTTTCTTTCTCTGTGAAATTACAGTCTTGTAGGTTGCAAATCATTGTACTTTCCCTTTTTGTGAACTTGGAAGTGTTTTATATGTGAATGAAGTAATTGAATGGCCAATGAGACTGTAATTTGGTGTGGTTTTGAATTGAATCAAAGTCCATTGTTTGAAGAAAATCGATGTCTTCTTATGAATTAAATTAAGAAGATGTCTTCTTATGCATTTTTATCTATAACAGTGTATACTTTTTTCAGTTGAATTAAATTAAGAATATGAGCATTGGAGCCTAAATCATTGTGGTTTGTTCATATATTTTGTGTATTCTTATTGAAATGGTCTCACAACCAGCAGAGGAATGTACCATGATGTTTAGGAGAGGGAACGTGACCTATTTATAGTGAACTGAGTGTTGAAACAAAGTACCATATTTCGAATGCTATCACGTTATTTAGATTGAATTTCTGACAATTAACTTTAAGCTAGCATGAAAAACTTGATGAAGAAAGGAATGTGGGATCATTCACTACACGAAGGAGCCAGTGAAGGCCGTTTAAAATTGATTTTGTTGAGAATCGAGCCGTGTCACCTTCCTAGAGATCACTGTACAAAATTTCTACAATGCGTAGTGAAATTATTTTGTAACGAACGACTCTACGAAATTATTATATAGTGACTAGACAGTGAACTAGAAACAAACGTTGTGAAATTATCTCATAGAGACAAAAAAATAAATAAATAAAATCATGATTGTGCTTCAATCTGAGTCTCCTTTTGGCCTACCCGCTGTACCAATTTTTGGTATCAGATCAAGAAGATGGCTATGCGAGCAAGAATAGAACACGGTAAAGGAGGCAAACTCGTGGGTAATGCATAACTCAGAGAAGAGATAAGGAGACTGTAAGCTTGCTTAGAGGCCATGGAGGTAGGGAGACAACGAGATCCTGAGGCCGAAGATATTAGTGAACCTGGAGAAGAAGTTGAGGAAGAAGGAGAAATACATAATGATAAACCTCTAGAAGTCAAGTTATTGATATCTTTGTTAGGCTCAAGTTTAAGACCAAAACTTGAATTATCTACATATGATGGCAGCTTGGAAACTGAAAATTTGTTTGGTCGAATCAGTGAGTTAGAATGAATATGAAGAGATGGATGATGAAAAAAGGGTAAAATTTGTAGTAAAAATGTTGAAGGGTCACGCTGCATTAGGGTGGGATAATGTTCAGGCTGAAAGGAGGAAGAGGAATAATCCATTGATCAAAATTTGGGACAGGATGGTGGAAAATATTAAGAGTAGTGTTAGGAATCTATAATTTTAGCATATTGGTGAGACTAAAACTGCAAAAGAAACATCGTTTCAACCAACTTTGGGATTCTAGGATCTAGCCCTCCTGAATCCGGAGAGGGATCTCTCTAATAAGTACAAAGGTGGATTTGTCTTTGAAGTTTGGGGTTATGATATTAGGCTAGTTATGAAGGCCAAGGGTTTGTTTGTTTTTTGGATGGTTGAGCATGAATATTACTTGAGGGGAAAGTTCAAAATGCAAAATAGTTTCAAAAGTGAGAAGTTTCAAGTGAATAGAATAGATTAGGCTAAAAAGATAGATATAACACTGGTTTTTAGTCCATTTGGCTATGGAGTCATAACAAGGCTTTAATTGAGCAACAACATCAAGAGTGATCCAAGGGGCAAGTGATCTATATCACAAGATTATTTGAGATTAGAGTGATGGAATGGAAACAATAAAGTGTTGGAGATGGTGGAAACTAATAATAATTTCACAAAGGATTTATAGTTAGTCCAAACAAGAAAAGCCTCTTAAGTAACTGTTTAAAACCAACCAAGAACAGGGCTAACCATAAAATTTCTTGGGCAAGTTTGTATTAAAATAGCTTAATTGACAAACAATCCGGTAATCCACATAATTACCTTCAGAAAGTATGAAAACAAATAAGAGAAACAAAGTGTAAATTAAGATCAGATAAATTACTTTTAAACCTATTCTGCTTTCAGTCAATCACCAAGGGAAACTTTCAGAATCTGCTTTTGGAGAAAAACTAGGACTAGGGCACACCATATCTTCCATAGTAGTCTTTAATAAGCAAATAAAGAAAATAAATTTCAAGAAACAATGCTTAAAGCAAACAGTAGGACGAGGGAACTCCAGCATTCCTAACTGCTTAAACTGTATTAAATCATTCTTAAATAAACAAATTAGAGGAAAACATTGAGATAAGCTTTCAGTTAGAGAAGGTTATTGATATACAGTAGGTCCTAACTCTATAAATGTTTTCCTTTATCAGAGAATAGTGAACAATATGACATACATAGAAGGAAAAAAATAACAAAGAAAGAAGCACTTCACCAGTGATATAGACCAGGATCCCAAGAAACAACTTGTTTATTGATGTCAAACCAGTTACAATACTCAGGTCCAATGTTCCAGTTCAGCAATCATCTTCACTATTCAACCTATCTAATCTATCACAAGCAGAGCTTCAAGGGCCAGTGAGCACTATTTACAATCAGAAGTTTTTTGCTCAAATATATTTCCAAGTTCTGCAACCAACCCCTCACTCATCTTCTGCAGAAGTATATATAGAAGGATGAGGAGGTGAGATCTGATAAAAGATCTCAATTTACTATTAATACAAAATTAATGACTTCTTGGCCTTTGAGGGGCTCAATGAAGAAACTTACATAAATATCCTCTGTATTAAATGATTTTACATAAATATTTAAGCTCTGTGGGAGCTTTTGTTGACTTTTGAGTGTCTGTGTGATGTTGAAGTAACTCTGCAGATGTTCGTCATTAATTTGCCTGCAGATTTTACCCTTTGGCTGTGTTGTGAGGCAGATATCCGGTCCTGATCAATAAATTCGGCCTCTGATTGAATACTTTGAGGCACAGGTGGCATCGTGGTAGCTAGAGGGATCAATTTTCCTCAATTTGTGGCGGTGGATGGTTTCCTGTCGATAAAACACTTCATATCTTCTTTAACCTGTGTTTTAAATCGGGGATTAGGCTTTTGATAATCATTCTTAGCCATGATCCCCGCAAAATCTATCTTTTAATCCTCTACTCTGATAAATTCGGTCTTCATCACTGATACTCTCTGACTGCGCCCGATTCATGGTTTTTTTCTGATGTATAGGGCTGTGCAGGGGCGATATGGCATCAATGCCTGAAGGAACACTGATGAAACATGTTTTCAACACCCTGTGATGATTTTCTGTGGTGAATCGAAGGTGGGAGGATCATCATCCTCCGCCTTCGAATTTTCCTCAAAAAATGACGATAAAACCTCGAAACCCTTCAAAATACAAACAAATTATTATAAAATCCATGCATTTATAGGTTTATTGTTGCGGAAGCATGTGGAGGAAGTGTGGCCGTTAGATGGCATCATCGAACGGTCAGGATTGATCGGAGAAGGCGGAAGAAAGATTAAATCAGAGCTGTCGATCGCGCAGAGATCGACGGTCGAGAGCTAGGGGGAAATTCAAAACGGAGAATCGTTGACTAGGTGACGGAATCAGGGCGATGGAATATGGACCGTCGATCTGCAGATCAGATCGACGACGGAGATTAACTGGATGGCGCACTGGGACCACATTAAGCATCGGGCATCTTCGGCGAGCGATAGCCATCGGATGACCCACCCCAGATCGGACGATGCACAGAGATATTGCTGGGCATCCATGTCCAAAAAATAACGTGCGATGGATGGCGGTTTTATGAACTATGCCCAGGACATGTGTCAAACGGCGTATGGAATCGCTGGCGTTTGGGAAAAAACTGCCTTCGCCCAAAGGCGGTGCGATAGATACCACATGGTTTATGGACGGGGTGAGTGGAATGTGGGGACCACGGGAGACGGGCTCCACACCGTCGATCTGCGAATCAGATTGACGGTGGAGATTAATTTGAAATTCGGACCAGCGGAAACTTTGTAATATATAAAAAAATCGAAATTTTAACAAAACCAAAGGTTTTAAAACTTTGGGCGGGTGCGTTTAATATTTAAAATGGCTCGGCGCCCGATTGCGGGGCCGAGGGTCATATGAAGGGTCATATGACCAGGGATTTATGCAGGAAGGGGCTAAGACCCATATATGTACAAAATGTGGGTTTTTATGGTTTTCCAATGGTTTTCAAGGGAAATTGAGGGTTCCGATAAGGCTAAAAAGTGGGTTTTAAACCTTATAAAAATGGATTTTCATGAATGGAAGAAGGGAACTCATGAAAAATAGAGGAATTTTATGGAGAAATAGGGAGGCAAATGAGGGTTAGTTTTGAAGTGGGAGGAGGGAAAAAAGGCCTTTGCAGTAGTAATCTAGCTTGGAAATCAGCACGATTTCTGAGTTCTGAAGGGAAACAGCAGTGAAGTTTTGGACAGAGAAAAGGCATGAGGCCTTCAAGAGTCTTCAAGAGCCAACACTTTTTAGTAATAAAATTTGTTCCTTGAAAGCTCAAAAAGTCTTAGCCACCTTTTGCTATAAAAAATATTATAGGTGGCTAACAATGGCTCCACTTGGGGATGGTACCTTCTTGAAGGCATCAAGAACTTCAGACCTGCATTCTCTGGGAGGCTGACCTGTGCCTGATCCATAATGTTCTCTGGGAGGTTGACCTGTGCCTAATCCATTGGGCTGCCCTTCCTTTGCTGGGATGATCTTCTCTGAAAACATATTTAGCAGCCCTGAAAATAATGGACCTTCATCAATGCAAACTTTCTACCTACCCAATCCTACTGATCTAACATTTTTTCTTCATTAGAGTGCACTTGGATTGGAAAACTCTTTTACAACATTTTATTCTTTTGAAAGTAGGAAACCTAATCTATTTCTGCTCCTTATTTCTCCATGGAATCAGATTAAACAGTTGAGCCCATATGATTCTCTACCTAATCTACCATCTGTTGGGATTGAATTGTCCAACAGATTTTTTATTCTCTAAATTCTACAACAGAAAATTAAAAAGCATTCAAGTCAGGATTAAACAGTCTAACTTGATGCTGATCTATGGCATAAAAACAAGCTGCACATAGATTATTATTTGCAGAAAATTAAAACAAAATGATGAAGGCTTAAGATCTGAAAATTTTTCATCATGGCCTTCTCTTTTTAGAGCTCTGTTTTGACTCTTGTTTGAGCTGTTTCTTCCTTTTTCTCTGGTTCAGATTTTGATCTTGTTTGAACCTTTAATTTCTATCCTAAAATATCTACTGATAAGCCAAGATTTAACAGTTTGGCAAATCGAATTTACTATCCTATCAGCAGAAAATTTAAATCTAATTAGTCAAGTTTAGGCTGTTTGACTAACTAGAAGTGTGTTATTCAGGAGTGGCATTTAAGCTTGCACACTTTCAGACTTTGTTTCTCTTTTTTGGTATGGGGCTATACCTTTCTTGTTTTCACAATCTGCCCTCTTTTCTTTCTTTTCTTTCTTTTTGTATTTTGTATTTTTTATTTTTCTTCAAAGAAGAAAACAACAACTAACTACATGCTCAGAACTGAGCTTTATTGACATTCCTATCTAACCTATTCTAAACATGGAGTATTTACATTTATCATATGATACAAAAATTCCAATGCAGCCAACTGAGTAATGTCAAGAAGAAGTAGAAACTCTAGCTTCTTGTCAGAGGTATCCATAGAACATATTGAAGATTAACCTTCAATATCAAGGCTATCACAGAAGGTGACAACTTTTCATGTCTCTGGCTCGTGCAAAGGATCGCTGCTTGATAATTTGAGCCAGTTGGGATTTCCACACATTCTTCCATAGGATCAACAAAGAAAATATGAAGATTCTCTTCTTTTTGGTCCTCTATGTCTGGTAGATTGTCTGCTTCCAAGACTTCAGCTTTGAGGAGCATATCTTTAGAAAGTTGTTTGGAAGCATCATCATCTGAACTGGAGGACTCATCATATTTGGCAGTGTTGTCCTCTTGTAGGCCTAGTATGCTCTGGTTTAGTGGACTGTACTCTATGAGGAGGTTATTATATTCTTGAGCAAGGGTATGTTTAATTGCTTCTTCTTTTTCAAGAAAAAGCTCCTTGATTTCCACCTGCCCAAAAATTTCTTCGTTTCTTTCCTCCTCATCCTTTGAGCTGAACGTCTGCTGACTCCCAATCACATGGAAACTATTACTGATGATCTGAAATGAATCGGAGCAAAGATCCAATGAATCTTCACTCACTTCTAGGCTTTGAAAACTTTCATCATCAATATCATAAATAGTCTGCACTGGCTCATTACTTCTTTGAAGGAGCTCATCTTCCTCCCATAAATATACTAATGATGATCCTGCAAAATTAACTTCTGTTTGGGAAGCATCATCACTAGATAGATCAAAGTTAGGAGAATCACGAATATAAGTAATACTACCAATCAAACATACTGGGTTATCAGCAGGTCCTTCTTCATTCTGATCTACAAAAGAACTTTCTAAATCTGTACAACAAAGTTCTCTATGTGAATGGGCAAGAGTGTTTTTTTTGCAAAAAGTTTCAGAGACTGGCTGTTTATTAATAGTCTGATCTATATTTTTTTCTGTCAAAGGGGAAGATGTTTCTATGTTCCTTTGAACAGGAGTACAGTAGTTCTCTGTCTCTTGCGAAGACTGATTTTGGGGCTGGATGTCTTCTTGAGCCTCGGCTATAAGGGATGATGAATCAATATTTGAGTTTTCAAGGATATCTTGAGGAACGTCCATTATTTCTTGGATCATCTCTTCCTCAACTGATTCATCTATATTCTTAAAATTTTTCAATAGGAGATTAAAGTCATGAATGGCTGTTAAAAGATCTTTAGGATGCATCTCTTCCAAAGCTTCCTCATTATCTATAATGTGTTGGGCGATGTTTTGTGATGGATCATAATATATTGCACCCAATGATAATGATGTAGTGTTTTCTTTATAGTTCTCATAGAACACATATTCAAGGTCTCTTAAAGAAAACAAACTACTAGATCCTAAGCATTCATACCAATCCCTAGCTTTTCTTTCTAATGTTAACATGAACATTTTCATTAGGCAGTCTTCATGCCATTCAACTTTCAACCTCCATACATGTATGTGAAATTTTATAAGATGTAATAAAGGGTCATCAAACTTTTCACCTTGAAAAACATGCAGGTTGTCATCCCAATTCACCTGGGGCATCTTATGTGGAAACCCAGTGATATGATCTCTACTCATTGGGGCATATATTTGTTGTATTCTTGGAATCATGTTTGTAAATCAAGAAAGAGGTCACTGTGTCTGGTCAATCAGTTCACGGTCTTCTACCAGTGGATTCATTTGGTCTTCTGGGAGTTTCAGAGTGTGGAGTCGCCAGGTGGAAGATTTTTAGCTCCTAGGGAGGTAAAATGTTTTAATAGTTCCACCACCATGTGTTTCTTGTAGAGCTGCAAGGTTTTTAGGGACTGAATTAGCTCTCAAGGGTGATCTGAAAATAGTTGATAATTTAACCCTAGGAGACTTTCTAAGGATACTTTCTAGGTTATCAACTACTTCAGGTGGATCAGGGTCAGGATAGGCTCTAGTGTGAATCTTTCTAGGAGCCACTATGCTGTGTTTTTTAGATCCAACTAAACAAGAAAAGTTCAACCAGATATGACAATATTTGAGAGGTTAACTAGTCTGTTTACGCAAATTTTAATCCTACAGTCCTCTAACTGAGTTTGAATGATATTACAATGATAAGGGTTCTTCCCAGTGGAGTCTTAAGGTTTGCTCAGGATTGTGGAATGTGGAGTTGCCAGGTGGAAGATGTTTTAACTCCTAAGGAGGTAAAAGGTTTAATGATCCACCACCATGTTTATTGGATACCAATCTGAAATATTTTTGGGTTTTTCCGAGTTATTTTTTGGTTGTGTGGTTTCTAAGAATATCCTAACTTTGTTCAAAACTTAGCTATGGTTATGAGACAAAGACAATTTACTCTTATGGCTAAGCCAACTAATATTTCAAGGTTAGATAAAGTCTTAAGAGAATCCTAGGTTTTACCTAGCTTGTCACTGATTCAAACAATTTTTACCATGATTACCACTCTTTGGTAGTGCTTGAAAAGGCTGCTTTTAACTCACAAGGTTTTATAAAAATAAAATATGATTCTGGGTTCAGTCCCCAGTGGAGTCGCCAGAAATGTTAGGAATCTGTAATTTTAGCAGATTGGTGAGACTAAAACTGCAGAAACAACATCGTTTCAACCAACTTTGGGATTCTAGGATCTAGCCCTCCTGAATCCGGAGAGGGATCTCTCCAATATGTACACAGATGGATTTGTCTTTGAAGTTTGGGGTTATGATATTAGGCTAGTTATGAAGGCCAAGGGTTTGTTTGTTTTTTGGATGGTTGAGCATGAATATTACTTGAGGGGAAGTTCAAAATGCAAAACAGTTTCAAAAGTGAGAAGTTGCAAGTGAATAGAATAGCTTAGGCTAAAAAGATAGATATAACGCTAGTTTTTAGTCCATTGGGCTATGGAGTCATAACAGGGCTTTAATTGAGCAACAACATAAGGAGTGATCCAAGGGGCAAGTCATCTATATCACAAGATTATTTGAGATTAGAGTGATGGAATGGAAACAATAAAGTGTTGGAGATGGTGGAAACTGATAATAATTTTACAAAGGATTTATAGTCAGTCCAAACAAGAAAATCCTTTTAAGTAACTGTTTAAAACCAACCAAGAACAGGGCTAACCATAAACTTTCTTGGGCAAGTTTGTATTAAAGCAACTTAATTGAAAAACAATCCAGTAACCCACATAATTACCTTCAGAAAGTATGAAAACACTTAAGAGAAACAAAGTGTAACTTAAGATCAGATAAAGTACTTTTAAACCTATTCTGCTTTCAGTCAATCACCAAGGGAAACTTTCAGAATATGCTTTTGGAGAAAAAATAGGACCAGGGCACACCATATCTTCCATAGTCATCTTTAATAAGCAAATAAGGAAAATAACTTTCAAGAAACAATGTTTAAAGCAAACAGTAGGACGAGCGAACTCCAACATTCCTAACTGCTTAAACTGTATTAAATCATTCTTAAATAAACAAATTAGAGGAAAACATTGAGTAAAGCTTTCAGTTAGAGAAGGCTACTGATATGCAGTAGGTCCTAACTCTATAAATGATGTCCTTTATTAGAGAATAGTGAACAATATGACATACATAGAAGGAAAACAATAACAAATAAAGAAGCACTTCACCAGTGATATAGACCAGGATCCCAAGAAACAACTTGTTTATTGATGTCAAACCAGTTACAGTAATCAAGTCCAATGTTTCAGTTCAGCAATCATCTTCACTATTCAGCCTATCTAATCTATCACAAGTAGAGCTCCAAGGGCTAGTGAACACTATTTACAATCAGAAGTTTTTTGCTCAAATATATTTCCAAGTTCTGCAACCAACCCCTCACTCATCTTCTGCAGAAGTATATATAGAAGGATGAGGAGGTGAGATCTGATAAAAGATCTCAATTTACAATTAATACAGACTTAATGACTTCTTGGCCTTTGAGGGGCTCAATGAAGAAAATTACATACATATCCTCTGTTTTAAATGATTTTACATAAAGATTTAAGTTCTGTGGGAGCTTTTGTTGACTTTTGAGGCTCTGTGTGATGTCGAAGTAACTTTGCAGATGTTCGTCATTAATTTGCCTACATATTTTACCCTTTGGCTGTGTTGTGAGGTAGATATTCAGTCCTGATCAATAAATTCGGCCTTTGATTGAATACTTTGAGGCATAGGTGGCATTGTGGTAGCTAGAGGGATCAATTTTCCTCAATTTGTGGCGGTGGAGGGTTTCCTGTCGATAAAACACTTCAGATCTTCTTTAACCTGTGTTTTAAATCGGGTATTAGGCTTTTGATAATCATTCTTAGCCGTGATCCCCGCAAAATCTGTCTTTTAATCCTCTGCTCTGATAAATTCGATCTTCGTCACTGATACTCTCTGAATGTGCCCGATTCATGGTTTTTTATGATGTACAGGGTTGCGTAGGGGTGATATGGCATCAATGCATGAAGGAACACTGATGAAATGTGTTTTCAACACCCTGTGATGATTTTTTGTGGTGAATCGAAGGCGGGAGGATCATCATCCTCCGCCTTCGAATTTTCCTCGAAACAATGATGATAAAACCTCGAAACCATGAAAAATACAAACAACTTATTATAAAATCCATGCATTTATAGGTTTATTGCTGTGGAGGCATGTGGAGGAAGCGTGGCCATTGGATGGCATCATCAAACGGTCAGGATTGATCGGAGAAGGTGGAAGAAAGATTAAATCAGAGCCGTCGATTTCACAGAGATCGACGGTTGAGAGCAAGGGGGAAAGTCAAAACGGAGAATCGTTGACTGGGCGACGGAATCAGGGCGATGGAATATGGACCGTCAATCTGCAGATCAGATCGACGGTGTAGATTAACTAGATGGCACGTCAGGACCACGTTAAGCATCGGGCATCTTCGGCGAGCGATAGTCGTTGGATGACCCGCCCCAGATCGGACGGTGCACAACGATATCGCTGGGCATCCATGTTCGAACAATAATGCGCGATGGATGTCGATTTTATGAACAGTGCCCAGGACACACATCAAACTGCGTATGGAATCACTGGGGTTTGGGAAAAAACTGCCTTCTCCCAAAGGTAGTGCGATAGATACCACACGGTTTATGGACGGGGTGAGTGGAATGTGGGGACCATGGGAGACGGGCTCCGCACCGTCGATATGTGGATAAGATCGACGGTGGAGATTAATTTGAAATTCAGACCAGTAGAAACTTTGTAATATATAAAAAAAATCTAAATTTTAACAAAACCAAAGGTTTTAAAACTTTGGGCGGGTGCGTTTAATATTTAAAATGGCTCGACGCCTGATTGGGGGGCCGAGGGTCATATGAAAGGTCATATGACCAGGGATTTATGCGGGAAGGGGCTAATACCCATATATGTACAAAATTTGGGTTTTTATTGTTTTCCAATGGTTTTCAAGGGAAATTGAGGGTTCCGATAAGGCTAAAAAGTGGGTTTTAAACCTTATAAAAATGGATTTTCATGAATGGAAGAAGGGAAATCATGAAAAATAGAAGAATTTTATGGAGAAATAGGGAGGCAAATGAATGTTAGTTTTGAAGTGGGAGGAGGAAAAAAAGGCCTTTGCAACAGTAATCTGGCTTGGAAATCAGCAAGATTTCTGAGTTCTGAAGGGAAACAACAGTGAAGTTTTGGACAAAGGAAAGGCATGAGGCCTTCAAGAGTCTTCAAGAGCCAACAGTTTTTAGTAATAAAAATTGTTCCTTGAAGGCTCAAAAAGTCTTAGCCACCTTTTTCTATAAAAAATATTATAGGTGGCTAACAAGTAGATTATTACCAAAATATTACTAGATAACTCTTTACAGGCAAATGCAGAACCTCAAGAAAAGGTCGCTAACAGTAAAATTATATAATAAATATTTTTATAGAGTTAACTTAAGAGTAGGTTATGTGGAATACACCCCAGAAAAGAAAAGAAGGTATATTAATGGCTTAAGAATGGATATTCAAGATGAAATCAACATGCTTTCTCTAAGGGCCATGGAAGAAATCCATAAGTAGTCCTTGAAGGAAAAATAAAATATAGAAATAAATAATAACTCACGTAGAGGGCATGGTTTTGCTAGAGGAAAAGGAAAATCGTCTCAAAGAGGAAAGCTTCCAGCTCAAAATAATGATGCAAGCAACTCAAAACAAAAAGGGAAGCTAAAGAAAGAAGGTGGAACTAGAGGAGGAAGATCTTAACATAGAGGTAGAGGAAGAGGTAGAGAGACTATTTATTGGTGCTACAGATGTGGAAAAAATGGTCACATATAATTTGAGTGTCAAAAAAAATGAGAATTCAAGACAAGATGGTGCACATATAGTTTAGCTAGAAGTAGCAGAAGCACAAGCACCTGAGGCAGAATATGTGTTAGAAACTAGAGAGGCATTGATGATGAATAAAGTCTTGTTGAAGCTAACCAAAGAAAATGTTGAACCAGCCTAACAAATACCCTTGTTTAAGACTACGTGTAAAGAAAAAGGGAAGTGTTGCAAGGTAGTGATTAAAAACGAAAGCATTGATAATCTTTTTTCCATAGAAATGGCGGAAAAACTCGGATTAGAGAGGATTAAACATCCAACTATTGATTTCTGGTAGCATAATATGTGCTTTAAGCCTCAAAATTTGCAGGGAGGCTAGGACACATGTATTCCATAATACCCATAAATAGTTTTTGGAAATTAAACCTAGAGGAGGTTTAATTAAATTTATTAATTGTTTTTAATGGATGCCTAAGTCTATATTTAGGAAATTAAGATAATTAAAGTGAATGAATTAAAATAGGTGTGAAAATTACAGAAAAAGATGGAGATCAAGTCAATATGATATGAGTCACTGATTATAATCTAATCTGGTCCATTAATTTTTCAACGAGAATATTATAAGAAGGAATTCGATGAGAATTTGTAAGGGACATCGAGTGAGATCAAGAGATCGATTTCGCAATTAAGAAGCGCAACAGTTGTTGGAGAGATCATCGAGGATATTTATTGCAAAGGGGAAAAAATATATTTCTAGTTGGAGATTTTCTGAGCTGGGGATACAATGTAGAGGAGGCAAAGAGAAGTGCATAAGATTCAACACAGAGCTACATTGTATAGCGTAGAGCCACGCAAAGGCAGTGTAGTGCTTCATAGGGAGATCAAAATTTTTCTAAGGAGCAGTTGAGATCCAATACTAGAAATCAGGGTGTGAGATCGGGAGGTCAGAAGATCGAGTTTCCAACCATTAGAAGGTCATCTTGGATGTGTGACACAGTCCTTGCAACTATGACATAGTAACTGCATATATATGATGCAGAGTTGCGCAAAGACTGCGTATAGGTCTCATCTTCAGTTTTATCAGTACCGGATCTTCCAATACCAGTGTGAGGTTATCTCACTAACTTTCTTGGGAGTTATTTTATATATATTAGATAGCAATTAAGGCATTCAAATATCATATTCAAAACTACTGCTTAATAATACAAAACCTCAGTTGCTGCATCGGTTTTCCCACATTGGGTTTTTCCGATGACTTCTTCCAAAAATAATGGTGTCATTTGTGTGTGTGTTTACTTGCTCAGTTCTTGTTTCCACATATAACTTAATTAGTGAAGGATGCAGTTGTATTTACTTTGATATCTACAGTTTAACATAGTAAATAACTTGCATGGAATTAACAAGTAGGAGAAGTAATATCATATTACTGCAGTAGGGATTCAGGATTACCAAATTTCACATGATAATATAGCATAGGTGAAACATGAGAGCATAGCCAAAGAGCCCAAAACTGAGCAGAAGAGGGAGATCGAAGAGCTGCGTAGTCAACATATCGAAGCCCATAGGGGTTGTGCAGTCGAGTGTTAGGAGGGAAATATTTTCGTGGAAAAATATCTCTCTTAGTGAGTCGATAGAGAGAAAATATTTCTAGATCGAAATTTTCTAGTGATAGAAGGAGCAATGCAACAGCTTCAGTGCAGAGAAGTCTTCAACTAGGAAACATATTTTCTGCAACATGTTTCTAGTGTAGAAAACTGCCAAAAGAAGGAAAGAAGAGCATACTGAGGGAATTATGTCCTGAGATAATTTCTTGCCCAAGAAATCCTAATTTCCCATGTAGAAGCAGCAGTAACCAAGATTTTTTTTTCTCACTCTGGCAGGGAGTGCATAGAGTCAACTTCATAGATGGTTAGAGGCAACATTCAACATTTGTTTGGGTGATATGGCAACACACGGGCTGAGATATCAAGATAATTTGGAGGGTGCCTCCAACTATGTGATTTGGAAAGCAAGGGTCTCCTTCCTTCTAGATGAGCATGATATCAAGGAATTTATCGATAATGTGGTAGTTTTACCCACATATCTAAATCCATTGAAGGCATACAATAAATATATGGAAAAATCCAAGAGGTTGGTCCTTGATGGAGTGAGGGATCACATTGTTTCACACATTTCTGGCAAAGGGACTGCCAAGGGGATGTGGGATGCATTGGCTACGTTGTACTAGGGGTATTCCGAGCAACATAAGATGCACTTGGAGGTGTATATGAGATCCAAAAGGATGTAGAATTGGGAGTGCATATATTTGTTCCTATAAAAGCTTTAGGATGTCCAACATCTGCTGGGAGATGTAGGGTTAACACCTTAGGCCACAAAAATGGTAATATTAGCTTGCCACAAAAATGGTAAGATTAGCCCTGAATTCAGTATCAGAAGAATGACAAGTCTTTTTCTAGAGTATCTTCGGCAGAGATAAGTTGGTGGATTGGGAAGGGATGTGGGATTCTCTTTAGCAGGAAGAGATGAGGCGAGACTTAGTCAAGTGTAGAATTGATGGTAGCAACAGTAGTGGGAAAAACCCCAAGGAGGAGGAGAAGAATGAAACCCTTGCATCAAAGGGGTAGCAGGAACAACAGAGGCGGAAGAAGGATGTCTCAAATATCAAATGTTTCCAGTGTGGTGACCTTGATCACCACGTAATTTCCTCTCAAGAAGAAGGAAAAGGATTAGAAGCATGACCTGCAGGGTGAAACCGTAAGGACTGAGGAGGAGGATTTTGTGATGATTACCTACATATCTCCAGGGGAGGCTTCGGGTGATCTGGTGTTGTAGTTTGAAAGAGTTGTAGATGGGAAATATCATTGAGGAGTCCACCTCTTGGATCAATACCTTACTATGGGAGCCCATATCAGAAGTATCAGGATGGACCAGTGTTATTTGGTACAGAGGAGTGTCAGACTGATAGTTGCAGTGGCTAGGAGCATCGAAGACTGAGCAAGGAAGAGCAGATTTGGTAGTGGTGCAGTTGGCTCCGTGCAGAGTCAACAACAACACAAAGGATTTTGAGGGTCATCATAGAGACTAGCAATGAACAGATCTCCACTATCAGATGCATCATGTTGAACCCCATTGGTTTAGTATTTTGGATGTTTTTCTATTGCAACAATAATAGAGTTGCAGTTGGAAACAACACACAGAGTAAAAAACAACACATATGCAACATTTGCACAGTTGTTGGTGGGCAGTGATGTTAGAAATAAACAACACAGAGGGAGATGTTACAGATTCAGGGTGATGCTTCAAAAGGTTGCATTGCTAGAGCACATTCCTTACTAAGAGGGAGTCTTGATTTTTGGTAGCATCAGATGTTCTCTAAGACTCAAAATTTGTAGGGAGGCTAGGATACATGTATTCCATGATACTTAGAAATCGTTTTGGGAAATTCCACCCAGAGGAGGTTTAATTAAATTTATTAATTATTTTTAATGGATGCCTAAGTCTAAACTTAGGAAAATAAAATAATTAAAGTGACTTAATTAAACTCGATGTGAAACTTCTATAAAAAGATGGAGATCAAGTTAATATGATATAAGCCATTGATTAGAATCTAATCTGGACTGTTTATTTGTCAATGAGAAGATTATAAAAATGACTTCGATGAGAATTTTGAAGGGACATCGAGTGAGATCAAGAGATCAATTTCTCAAGTAAGCAATGAAACAATTGCTAGAGAGATCATCGAGGATATTTCTTGTAGTGAGGGGCATAGATATTTTTCCAATTAGAGATTTCCTGAGCCAGGTATACAACATAGAGGAGGCAGAGAGAGGTGAAAAAGAGGAAACCAGAGCTACGCTGGACAATGTAGAGCCATGCAGAGGAAACACAGTGCTTCAGAGGGAGATCGAAATTTTGCTGAGGAGCAGTTGAGATATAGTACCGGAAGCTGCGGTGTGAGGGCAAGAGTTCAGAGGATTGAGCTTCCAGCCAACAGAAGGTCAACTTGGAGGTGTGACACAGTCCTTGTAGCAGTGACACAATAGTTGTGTAGGTATGACACATAGCTATGCGGAGACAACGCAGAGATCTCATTTTCAGTTTGATAAGTACCAAATCTTCCTGTACCAGTGTGAGGTTATCTCACTAACTTTATCGCTAGTTATTTTCTCTGTATTGGATAGCTAGTAAGGTATTCAACGATTGTATTCAAAACTACTACTTAATAATACAAACTCTCAACTGCTAAACCAGTATTCTCGCATTGGGTTTTTCTGGGGACTTAGTCTAGAAATAATAGTGTCATTTATGTGTGTGTTTTCTTACTTAGTTCGTTTTTCCGCATATAACTTAATTAGTGAAGCCTACAATTATATTTACTTTGATATTTATAGTTTAACACATTAAATAACTCACATGGAATTAACAAGTAGGAGAAGTAATATTAGATTGCTGTAGTAAGGTCCATTTGAGATGATGAATTTTCACACCAACACCATACAAAGTATCATGGCTACAAATGGGACACCAATTGTTAGTGAATGAACATAGTTGTTATAGGTCAATTTGGGCAGCATCCCAAAACAAAGATTAGTATCCATTAGGGTCTATCATACTCTAAATTAGTTTCTACATCCCCTAAACAAGTCATTCCATTGGTGGTTTTCCTTCATGAAAGTTTCAGTGCTAAAATTCCAGTTGAAGTGCCCCATTGAGCCATCAACACACCCCTAGACTACAGTAACTTCTTTGCAGAGCATCTACTTCCATGCAACGTTGTGTTGCAGAGGATATAGGCCCACTTTAGAGTGCATTGGTCGACTGAGAGTGAATTCTTCATTGTATTCTGGGAATATTCCCAACCTCTAGTGGCTTCTAGAAGTTGTTCCAACTTTCACCTCATCTGATAGCTTCGAATATAGACACCATGAAGCCATTAAACCTCTTATCCTCCTATTCCCATGAAAAAGGAAACCTGTTCATCCATTTTTAGGAAAGCTATTCAATGATTCATTTATGTCAAACTACCTTCATCTACTTATAAATAAATCACAGATCATAGTGCACCAGAGGGAAATAATTTGTGTTAAGTAGAGTTATGCTGGTGATATCACAACTCTTGGAGATATTGTGCATGTACTGTGATGCTGCTGGATTGTTGATGCTAGATGTGTGAGGCTTGGACTAAAGCTGGATGAGTGACATTGAATCGATTAACTGGTTGTACTCTTCCTTCTACTTCATAATAAAGACATGTGTTCCTTTCCTAATGCATGTGTCAATGCTGTTATATGTGTATTTATGAATTTAATTGATTCAATTTGTTTAATTTGAATAGATCATATTTCCTTTATGTTGTTTTATGTATTCTATTTTCCATTGCAGGTACCAATCAAGTGAGTTCAGTTAGATTAAGAGCGAGGAAAGAGACGAAGGGAGGTGAGGAAAATCAAATAGATTACAAGTAGGTTTTCCTCCCTTTATCTATTCATTTTAAGGAAAATGTTAGATATCTTTATTTTTTTTGTTCTAAGTGTCGCACCACACTTAGGGAAAGCATACTTATCCGTAGGTTTTATTTCCATAAAAAAAAATGGCGACCATACTGGGGAATGACGGATCGTCCTTGGTGGTTTTTTCCTTGTCCATCAACATCTAGTAGAATTTACCTGCTTAATTTCAGTCATTTGAATCCGTCTTAGAAAAAGTAGTGTGTTTGATTGATTTTTCAGACAGTTCTCTAGCACAAACACACTTTTGGTCTTGATACAGTGCTCTGTATTGTACTGCTGGCTTAGAGACAGTGCTCTGTAACACACTGTCTCCCACTCAGGGGTCTGTTGCCCCCGTGACCAACCAAAATCTATCATATTTTGTTTTTTGCAAATTCATTCCAGTGTCTTGCTTGTTGAAGTTTTGAGTGATTGATTCCCTTTAGAGACCAGATTTCCTCTACTCTTCTTGCCTCACTTTATATTTGTTTGATCGATGTTTCTTTTTATTTTCTTTTTCATTGTAGAATAGTTCCAAAGTTATATTTTACATTTAATCAATTCATTATTTTCGATAAGAGGAATTGTCATTTCAGTCTTTGTTTCTCTTGAAAGTTTTGAGTTATTGTTTTTTCCATAGTTTCTTTTTCGTTCATCTAAAATTAAAGGAAATTGAAAAGAAAAACATGCATTTGCATATAGGGATTGTGAGTGCTACATAGGAACAGTTTAGGGAAATTGCATTTAGACGTGCTCATTATCAATTACATACAATATGATTTCTCTATCCCTTGTAGCTAGTTTTTCATTGTCGAAAATCAATTCAAAACGAATCCTTATCATTCTAATTGCATTCTAAGAATGTTCAATAAATCTCGCGGTGAACTTGAAAGACAAACTAATAAGCAATATCAACATAAAATTTATCTAAATTTATCTAAGGAAGCATTATAACATTAACGATAACATTTGGAGGTTTAGGCTAGAAGATGTGTTCTGACATCGTTAAATATAACATCTATCATTAATTTTCTGTGATACATTATGAGTGTGATACCTCATTCCACGTATGTAAGTATATCAGAGCGCGTCCATGTACTTTTAGGTACATCAGGCAGTGTTCTAGTACACAAAATATAAGGGGATGCTCTCATTGTGCGGTTTCGCATTGACAACGCTAATACAGATTGGGCCTCCACGTAACTTCGTTTATATTTGGGAGGAAAAATCTAGGTTGCTTACCATCCATAGCTAACTAAGTCAGATGCCTTGTACCTATGATACACTAAACACAAAATTTGGGGATATTTCCTATATGCACGTAAGTCCTTGGTTTATTGGGGTGGTATATTGCAGTTCATAGTTGCTTGGTAAAACTTTTTCCTAGCATTACCCTATTTTTATTTATTCTTTTTTGTATTAAATCAATCAATAATAGTGGAAGAATATCAACCCTTTCCTCATCATTCATGTATGACAACGAATAAACCATCGTTACCAAAAAATCTACACCTAGTAGACAAAGACACGCTTGTCCTATCGAGTCTGGTACCTCTAGAACTCTTGGTGCTACATCATATGATATAATAGAGACATTTGATCTTTCGAGTACCGAGTCTCGAGTCGTTTTGACTGATCCTGATTTATCTGCTACTATCGAGACAATTACCCGAGGACACTGAAATTCAATCCAGTGAAACGTTAAATCCAGAACCCGAGCTTGTTCAACTAGAAGTTGATCTGGAACCCATTATTATTTTACTAGAACATCTTTATCCCAAAGTCAAACAACAAGAAGTTGTTCCAGTTCAACTCTCTAATCCTCAGTCATCCATAACCGTTGATTCTTCCTCTTTACTGCAGAGTTTACTGCCTGGAATTTATCTCAGGCCTGACAGTGAAGTGCATCCACCTAGTTTGATTTCGATAGAGTAATAACTTCAGGAAGAGACAACCTCTTCAACTCCCACTCATTTTGGGTTGGGGCTTCATTTATATCAGTATTTTCCTCTTTTGACCTACTCTGCTTCTGTTGATCCTTTTCACTCTTGATTTTCCATAGATTCGTTAGAGTATTTGTTGGGATATTTAACCATGGAAGAGACAGCATCCCAGATTGTACCATCTATTACAGTTGCGAGAACATCTACTGTTGCTTCATCTTTGATATTTTCGATGAAAACTGAGTCTCATATTTATGGTGGTTCGTCTGTCCCACTGGGTTACCAAGCTTTAAATGGGACCTACCCTAGTGTATCCTCTAGTCCATGGGCTTCACCCATGTCATCATCTGTAATTTTATCAGGTTTATCTCTTACAGGTATTGAACAACCTGATCCTTTATTGACATCATCAGCGCAATATCAAGCTGGTCCATCTAATTACCGTTCATCTTATCCAGTATCTGTTGGATACCCATCATATGAAAGTCAGTATGTGCAATATCTTTATAATCCATATGCAGGGGGGCTACATATATTCATTCCATATGGCAGTACTGTGTCGTATTTAGGTCAATAATATGCTGGAATGCCTATTTTCCAATGGAAACCTACTTTTCCCATTTAGTTGCAAATGGTTGTGTATCAATATCAACCGGTTCAACCTATTGCATTTGTGCCTACTACGCCTGTTATTTCTTCTATGGCTATTGGCCAGTCTACTCAAGTGGGTCCTTTAACCCCTAACCCTCAAGTTTCAGGTCTACAGACTCAGTATTCCTAGGCTGGTATTCAACAACCATCTGTATCTAGAATTTCGCTACCATAGGCTAGTTTATCTTTGTCATAGGCTTCTACTCACCCTGTCTATTCACAACTGGGTCCGAATTATCCTAGCGGGCAACCGTTTTATCAGATCCCATGGAAACCACAACAACCATTCCCACAGTATCAAGATTATATAGGTGCTGGTCAATAATCCTACCCTTATTTGGGTTACCAACAAAAAAATCCATTTTTTGGCATGCAACAGCCTATTTCCCAGGCGATTCCATCTTATCCTGGTTATGCTCAACCTGAACTTAATCAACAATTGTCATTTGTTGAAACGTTAGAGTTACCTTATTTAAATAGGCTCACCAATGATACCATTCATTATTTACCTTGGTGGCTAGTCATTCCTCATAGATTACCCTCGGGCATTCCAAAATTCAATGGAAATTCTGGAGAAGATCCATCTACACATGTCATGACTTATCGTTATGGTGTTCATCAAATTCCTTGAATGATGATTCAGTTATATTGCGTATTTTCTATAGAATGCTTACTGGTTCGACTGCAAAGTGGTACATTGAATTACCACGAGCTTCGTTTGGTAAATTCACAGCTTTAGCCACTACTTTTTTAACCCACTTCCAGCTACCCATCAAATATGAAACTAGAATGGAACTTTTGAATAGCTTTAAATAGGCCACTACTGCTCATATATCAGATCATATACATGAGTGGTGTCGTCGTCATCGAATGGTTAAAAAAATTTTTCCTGATCAAATTTTAGCTGAGTGGTTTATTAATTCCTTGTTGCCATCTATCACCGAGGATGTGGACAAAGGCGATGTTTTCACTGAAGAGAAAGTAAATTCTTATGCCTGGTATCTAGATCTGATTTACACTCAGTCTGGCACGATCTATGAAAATATTCCAAGTGTGTGGACCACATTTTACTGTTCCTCTGCTCCATCTAGTCAGGAAATTCATGTCGACGATGGTGTGATTGGCTCTGCTAGAGCTTCGACAACAAGTCAACTATTTGGTCCTACACTTGTTGTTTCAAATAAAAACCCTATTACATCTGATCCCGCGTCTTCTTCTGAAATCCATGCCATGTCATATGACAAAGGAAAAAGTGACAAGCAACCTGGAAATAAGAAGAAGGGGAAAGATAATAAGAAAACAAATTCACCCCCGTAGGAAAAATCACCTGATTCATCTGGTTATTTTCAGAAACCTCGTTATGTTTGCTTGATATGTAATGAGGAGAATTTTACACGAGATTGTACTCACCGCTCAAAATTCCCAAAGCTTCTTAATAATTCTGCCACATCTGCAGTGTTGACAAATCCTTTTCTAAACCCAGAAACACATATGGTTGATGCGTATCCTACTTCTAGTTCGCAAGTGCTTATGTTATCTCCCACTAAGCCCAAAAATGATGTTTTGGTGTCAATCTGAAGTAAATATTACAGTAATCCATTTTTGTTGTAAAATGGTCAAGCTATAGATCAACCTACCACTTCTAATTAGACCTTATTTGACTCAGCTCTACCGCCTATCCTTCTAGAGTTAACAATAAATCTGCCAGAGGGAGTAGTTCATAAATCGACATTAAAACCTCGAGTTCGTGCAACTAAAAATTATGATATATTATAAGATCTAGCTTAGTCACCTTATGCTATGGTAATGCTTGAGGTTCTTTAGAATTGTCCCTCCCAAAAGTAGGATTTGTTGTCAGCGATTGGTGGAATTGATTCGATGAATTCAAATCTTGTAGTCTTTAATCACGCGGGCTATGTGCCACAATTACCAGCACAATTAGCATTCTTGATTCAAGTACATGTCCTAAATCACCTTATTCATCGCACTATTATTGATGAATATGCATCTACTTGTATCATGTCAATGAGTTTATGGAAGTCACTTGGCTCCCCGACTCTGTCACAATCACCTATGATGTTGAAAGGTTTTGACGGTCGTACATATAAGCCTTGTGGAATTCTCAGTAACCTGCAAGTAGAAATAGGTGGGAAATCAGTTACTATTGAATTTGAGGTCGTTGATGGACCCCTTGACTACAATATATTACTTGGAAGACCGTGGGTTTATGATATGGCTGCGGTAGTATCTACTTACTTTCATATGATCATCTTCCCCAATAAAGGAAGTATCGCAGCCATTGATCAACTCTGTTTCTTCGGCTTGGTTCCTAGGAAACTAGAAGCGTTCAATTTTTTCACAGATCCCCCCTTCTCTTCAAAAAATTGGTGTATGACTCCTTAAGGATCCTTCCCTAATCGACACCTTTTTGTCACTGTTTCCTGCGACATCAGCAAAAATTGCAAATATAGAGACCTGTAATATTATATCTTCCACTTCATCTGACTTAAGGAAGATTCCCAATGATTCTAAAGTAGTTAGGCTGGGTGACATCATGATGCTAAGTCCAATTGAGCTAGCATAACAATAAATTTTCTTGGCTTATGCGACCAATCTAAATCCTTTCTCGCCGACCGTTTGGGTTGATCGTTCTTTGGATTTTGGTATTTATTCTGATCCTTTTTCACGTGTATTCTCGACTGATGAGAGAATTATGGAATCCATGATGCCAGAAGAAGAACCATGGGAAGCATCACATCATATATCCCATCTTCCATATTATAGTGAAGATAATCCATCTGAAATATATCACCCTACAGTCGTTGATTTCTTGACGAATTGTATTCTTATCCACGCCATCGATTCTGAGCGAAACCCATAAAATATCGAAGAAACAATTTCTATCGATATTTCGACCAAACCTGGTATTATATAAAACATTCATGTCGGTGCATCTTGTTCTCCATCTGAACTTGAAACTTACTACACTTTTTTTCTTTAATTATGAGATTTATTCACTTGGTAATATGAGGAGATGCGAGGTATCGATTCCATCATTGTTGAACACGAGATTAAAATGTATGCTAATATTAAGCAGGTGGGACAACGCCTTCATGCTATTCACCCTATTCTGGCTCTTTTTTATGCTAGCACGTACTTTATAGTTCGATTCCTTGTTTACTGGCCACACTATTCTTTTGTACTTTGTCTCGGTGGGCATAGGTATGCCTCCCCCACTTCCTTTAGCACAGGTACCATCTCATAAACTAGAGACTTGTTGCACCTATAAGTCTCGTCTCCTCAGGGTCTAGTCCTTTAGTACATTAGACTACCTTACATTTCTCTCTCTGACTTCCCTCTTGATGTCTGGTGATTGAGTTCTTACAACGTACTTCGGTCATACGATTTTCTCCTAACACTCGCATGTTGGGGGGCAATCTGTTACACCATTTTTTGGTCATCTAACCTATTATCATTAGATGGACCCAAGTACGCCATGTAAGACCAATTTTACCCTAAGTAAAATTGCTTTCGCTATGTGAAATAACTTAGTAAAACACCTTTAATAATTTGTTTATGGTCTAAATAGGAAACCCCAAAAGGAAATAATAAACAAATCTATATTTGTTTATATTTCCTCAAGGAATAATTAGTTAAACATCAATTTAATTATTATTCCTGGTCATATTTAACCCAAAACAAGGAAATCAATTAAATAAATCCTTATTTATTTGATTATTTCCTGGGAATAAGTTATTTAATCCTGATTTAAATAATATTCCTAGTTAAATTTGATTAAATCAGTTATAAATAATTAAATAAATCATTATTTATTTAATTATTTTTCCTGCATTTCCTTAAAATAATAAATAAATCATTTATTTATTTATTATTTATAAATAAAGAAATTGACCTAAGTCAAAAATCCTTTCCCCTCCAACAAATATAATAAAATATTCCTAAAGGTGGTTCTAGAATTTGATTAATAATATTTTATTCATACACCAAGTTCTAAGACGCCCAAATATTTTGTTATAAATAGAAGGGTTTTCCCATTCATTTGTCACCTTTCATTGCATTAGATCACTCTGGATTCATACTCTTGAGTCTGAATTTGAACATTATCATTGTCACATTCTCCATCATTTGCTTTGTGAGCTCCCTTTGAGTTCTATGTTTAATACTGCGTTTTCTACACCAACAAGAGAGAGAAGTTTTAGATCTGAAATGCTGAGGACTTTCAAGAACCCATCCCATTGAGGAGAATTGGAAACACCTTTCTTGTTTTCCTCTAAGGTGCCCCTTTAATATAAAAATTCTTTCAAATATATTGTTCTTGTATTATCTATTGGATGCATGGAGAAACATTTCATTTTCACAGCTTAATGTCTTTTATGCATAGATCTGGATTTGTGTAGCTTTATTTGGATCAACTAACTTCAGATTTAAAGATATTGGCAGCCATAATTGATGTTAGGGATATTTGTTATGCGTAGCTAAAGTGATATTTTTCCGACGAAATATTCATACTAACAATTTGCGACTCCACACGGGTTTTCTTTTGCGACCGTTGTCGTTTTATCTATTCATGCATATCCAACTATTTCAGACCCTAGGGTTTTTCTTCAGTTTTTTATTTTTCCTATTTTTATGGTTTTTTTCACCTCTACAACCCTCAAACATTAAAATTTTTAGCTTCTGTGTGTTTCTGGCCCTATTGCACAGGTGACAGACATCAGCCACAGCTGAAACGACAACTTTTTCTGAAATCTACCGCCAAGAGACCCGGATCTGCAGGTCTCACTTATCGGCCCAAAAACTGCGACCTGGACTGGAGGGCACACTTTTCTGCCCCAAAACTGTGACCTGGACTGAAAACAAGTTAGAACCTGCGACCTGCACTTTTTTCTGCACTTTTCCAGCACTTTTTCTGGGTTTGTCTGAAGCTTCTATCAAGGTTTTCTAGCTTCTGTCTCCGCCCGTTTAGAACTATTTCTGATCTGTTTCACTCAACTAAGTGGGAATATTGCCCCTTAGGGCTTTAGTACCGTCCACTTTTTGTGGGAGAGTTTTAGCTGTTTTATATGTCTGAATTTTCAGAGTTTCAACCTTCTTCTTTTTAGATTTGATACCTCATTTTCAGATCCCTCTAGATCAGCTCTTCTGCCTTTCAAATCACCTCATATAGTTTTGTTTGGGTTTACCTCTAGGGTCACCTCCTTGTTCCTTCTAACTTTAGCTGATTTTATCCTTTGTCGCAACAACCTTGCCTCTGCCTCTTTGCTGTTTTCTGCACCTCTTTTCAGCATATTTCTCCTTTAGATCTCTGTCCCTCCCAACCTTAGATCTATTGGCCTCTTTTTATCGTGTTTTGATTAGATTTTTTTCCTCTTCTAGACTAGTTTTGAGATACTCGCCTTCTTGGGTTAGATCGATGCATTGTTAGCTATTAATTTTCTATTATTTCAGTCTTATTTACTGTTCTCTGCAGATTTATTTTCAGTTACACAACACACTTTTTCTTTTACTCTCAAAACATCTGGGTTTAAAAACTAAAATTAATACACGCCACACACTGACCCTAAGTGAAGAAGAGCTTGGTTAACACCGCCTGGCACAGAATTTAAAATCAATTGACACTGCACCTCTCTGCCCTTGTTTCGACATTGCCCTCCCTTGATTTTGCACCGCCCTGACTTTGTCGGTTTTTCTTCTTCCCGTCATCATTGCGCCTCCAAGGCGTTTATCCCGGAGAATTCTTGGCCCTCACCCTCAGTTTCCGGTTGGTCAACTTACTCCTTCCCGTTGTCGTCGAGTTAGTCCTCCCCCGAGTCCACACTCTGACTCTTCTTCTGATTCTTCGGGTTCTCCCCCTACTTCTGTTTCTCCCCTGTTACCTTCACCATGTCTAGTTCAGGGCCTAACGCTAGCAGCAACCCTAGTTCTACTGATGGGGCCGTTTCTAGTGGAACCACTATGGGAAATACCTCGACTGTCCCTTTGCTCCCTTATATGGCCGGTCTCAGTCTCCCCGATTTCAATCAGTTGATCAATGATCCTATCCGTGACGATGTTAGTTGGCCTGCTATGCCAACCAAGCTCCCCTTTGACATTCCCAAGTTTGAAGGCCTTGCTAGTGAAGATCCCTCCAACCATATCCGATCTTTCGACATGTGGTGTTCATCCAATTCCATTACTGATGATTCCATCCGTCTTAGATTGTTCCAACGCACGCTTACCAGCGAAGATTCTAAATGGTATGTTGATCAGACCGCCTCTTCCCATACCACCTTTGCGACCATTGCCCAAGCCTTTTTATCTTATTTCCAGCTCCCTCTCTGATAGGAAATTGGTACAGAACTCTTGACTTCTTTCCGTCAATCCTCTTCGACCCGCCTTTCTGCTCATGTCTAGGAATGGCGGAGACGAAGGAGCTTATGTTGAGCTCCCACCTTTGAAGATCGAGTTTATATGGATTGGTTCCTTCGCTCTCTCTTACCTGCCATCTGAAAAAATGTTGCATCCCAGTTCCCTCAAACCGAAGAAGCCGCCCTCCAACTAGCCTTGAAATATGACCTTATCTATGCTCAATCTGGTTATGTTTATACCATCCTTCCTGAGCTTTCCAAACTTGGTGGTGCTAATGGCCCGGGGGCATCTCACTCGGCTGACAGTGTCATTGGAGCTCTTTCACATGCCTATGCTCAACCTCCTATGAGCTATGGTTTCCCTCTGGGAGGGGCCAGAACCTCCAACACTTTTCCCCCTACAGGTAGCATGTATCCAGGATACGACATGCCTCCTCCTTTTTCCCACCCTCCTGCTTATCTCAATGTTGCCCATCCTAACCCTTATCCTTACCCACAACCTGGCATCCCAGCTCCTCCAGCATTTGGGCCTCTCACTCCCTTGCCTTCTCAACCCCCGCAACAGCACTTACTACCCCGTCTAGGGCAAGTATTTGCGCAGCAGGGCGCGACTAATCCTCTTCCTTCTCAAAGAAAGAGGAAAGGCAATCAAAATCCATCTGCTCTGGTAATCATGGATCCAATCCTCCAAGTATTGATTCTAACATTGCTAACTAGCCATAGGGCTCTCAGCCCAAGCCGGACAGGCCTCTTCGCACCAATAAGCCCTGTTCGTGTTGCGGTGTGTTTACTCCAAGAGTGTTATCAAATCTATTCAAACAGAGATGGAAGATAAAACATACAGTTGAAAGACAAGCAAAGGAAACAGGTTATTAAACGATTTACTGTTGAAACAGACAGTAAAAACCGAAAATACACATTGAAGGTAAAAGGACACATCTAGCCAATTTGTACCCAGAGAGGGCTCTCTCTGTATCATTTAGCTTTGTTTTAGAAAATATTAGGTTAGTTATAAAGTCCAAGGGTTTTGTTTGAATTTGGATGGTGGAATTCGATAGTTGAGGGCAAGATTGAGTAGTTCAGGCCATTGGGCTATGGAGTCAAAAAGATGGCTTCACTGGATTACTGGCTTCACTGTGTCCTTTTACCTTCAATGTGTATTTTAGGTTTTTACTGTCTGTTTCAACAGTAAATCGTTTAATATCTTGTTTCCTTTGCTTGTCTTTCAACTGTATGTTTTATCTTCCATCTCTATTTGAATATATTTGATAACACTCTTAGAGTAAACAAGTCTTATGACTAGTATTAAGACTGTTTATCCAAGGATGTTATCAAATCTATTCAAACAGAGATGGAAGATAAAACATACAGTTGAAAGACAAGCAAAGGAAACAGGATATTAAACGATTTACTGTTGAAACAGACAGTAAAAACCTAAAATACACATTGAAGGTAAAAGGACACAGTAAAGAACAATCAAAGAGTATCAGGATAAAAGAGTATCAAATTGAATACCAAGTCAAGTAAATCAGCTAGCATGAAGATAAACAACAGGGAAGACAGTTACAAAACAGAACATACAAGTTCATGACAAAGTGAAGACAGATAAAAAATAGAGCGGTAAAAAGTAAAAAGTAAACAGTAAACAGTGAAAGTAAACATGAAGATATTAAGGGTTAAACAAAGATGAAAACAATTTCACCAGCCACAATAAATTTTATCCAAAGTAAAAGTGAAAAACAGTCAAAAGAAGTTTAAGGTTAAAAGATGAAATTAGAGCAAAAATGGTACATTCTTCAGAAATTTCCCGTTTAAGTCATAGTTTTGCAGAAACTATTGTGATCAATCCAAGATGAATTTTGCAAAAATGAAGGAGGTTCATGTTCTTAAGAGGACCATATACGAAAACCTCTCTCACTTTTCTAACAGCTATTAAGGTTTTGAAAATATTAAACAATGTTGGAAAGCACTTTTTGCAGAAAATACCAGTTAAGTCATCATTGTGAAGAAGAGCTTGTGGCCAATCCAAAATACATCATACAAAACTAAAGGAGGTTTTTGTTCCTAAGAGACCTATATACAAAAAAATATCTCACTTTTGGCACAGTGATTTCAGAATCAGAGATACATGCACATCTTTAAAGGCTATTTTTTAGATTTTGTAAAACTCTGTTTTACACATATTTTTTCAGAGCCTATTGTGCACAGATGGAGAGGAATTTTAGGAAACTGAAAGAGGTTTAGCTCACCAACATATTAATCCACAATAAATGCTTTCAGTTTTTACATATCTATTACGGATTGAGAAATACAAAGGTATCATTGGACCCCAAGTTTGCGGAATTGTTGGAGCAGAATGCACAAATAAAGGAAGCAGTTAGTGACTTGGATGCATCATCATCAACTAAGAGTTGGATCAAATTCGAATTCTCCTCTTTGTCATCACCTATACATAAAAAATAGTGCCAAATAGATGCATTAGTTTGAGTGTATTTTACTTAAGTTCTATTTATGTAAAATAGTTGGAGAGATTTGTGAACTAATCTTGATATTTTTTCAAGATATTTTATTTTAGAATTTGTATAAATACTTCACTCTTGGAAGTATTTTGGGTGGATTTTTTAGAATTTGTTGTAACATTGACTATTTGGAATAAAGTGCTATTGGAGAAATTTTTTTTTGTGGCCAAGATGGATGATGAATTGAAGCGAAAGACTTTTTACAGGATTCATGTGTCAGACTACGGATCAATAATTCATCTTTCCCTTGTGTTTTAAAGTCTTTATACCTGTTTATTATATCATTGTGTTTCATTTCTGAATGGCTAATGAAAAGGAATAAATCAGAAGGTACTTAAGTGTAATCTGATTTCAATCATTGTTATTCTAAATGTTTTCTTCTAAACTGGTTTTAAACAATGAATTCTTAATTGCTCCTGTTTTTCTAGTTTAAACATTTTGGTTATTTAATAAAGAATTCTTAATTTCTCTTTGTTAATAATCACTCAATTTTCCCTCTTATGAATGTGTTGAAAGATTCTTAATTGCCTTTCATCCATTTTAAATCCATTCCATTCAGTTTAGATCTAAAATTGTTCTCTGTTTGATTATCTTGCCCTGTGAAACCATATTTTGTGTATAAACTTAATCCAGTGAAGCCATCTTTTTGACTCCATAGCCCAATGGCCTGAACTACTCAATCTTTCCCTCAGCTATCAAATTCCACCACCCAAATTCAAACAAAACCCTTGGAATTTATAACTAGCCTAATATTTTCTAAAACAAAGCTAAATTATACAGAGAGAGCCCTCTTCGGGTAAAAATTGGCTAGATTCTGTACCTGAAAGATTGGTTTGTGGTTACCTCGGACCCCTTTCCTCTTCCCAACAACTTCAAGGAAAATCTGAGTGATAAAACAGTGTTTATGGTCATTACATTCATGATTTTCCCTATTACCACAGATGCAGCAAATGTGGGAGTCTCAGGCCACCGTGCGTGGACAACATTCCTCCCCTACTGTTCCTCCCAATGCGGATACTTCGCAACCTGTCGTGTTTACCAATCCTTTCCCTCAACAAGGATTCGTGGCTACTCAACCACCTCATGCCTTGGTAACCACTCAACCTTCCCCTTCTGGTTCCTCTGATTACCAGATTATCATGATGACTTCTGACCAACCTCTCATCGTTGACCTTAACCTTCAAACTCTGTCTCGTCAGTACCCCACACCTCCTGCTTCGTCTGTCCCCGAGTCCCCATCTTCAGGTCCTACAGAGCCTCTATCGACACCCAATGGTCCCTTGCAGATCCCTCCACCCAAAGCTGAGGTTCATACCAAGATTCCTAAGGGCCCATTACGCCAAAATGTTGCCTCTAGTCGAGCTACCATTCATATAGCATAGTAGATGATCTGGCACAATCTCCTGCTACCATTTCAACACTTGAACTCCTCCAGTCGTGTCCTTCTCAAAAGAAGGCTCTACTATCTGCCATGGGTGCTGTAGATCCTACTGATGACCAATTGATTGTTTTTGATGCCCGTCAGTCAGACCATCCCCCCCTTCTTGCTTCTGTTGCTTTCCAAATCCTAGTCAAAATCTGAAATTCCAATGTTGCTTGGTGTATTATTGATGAGGGGGCATATACTTGTGTGATGTCTGATTCAGTTTGGAAAGAACTTGGATCTCCTGAGTTGGCCCCTTCCACAATCACCCTTCGTGCATGGGATGGCCATGCCTCCCAGCCCATTGGCCTATTCCGTAACTGTACTGTCACCCTTGCAGGCAAGAATGTTTGCATTGACATTGAAGTTATCGAAGCCCATCTTGACTATAACATTATTTTGGGGCGTAGCTACACCTATGCCATGTCTGCTGTCCCATCCTCGGTCCACCGCAAGATTTTTTTTCCTCATAATGGAAAGATTGTCACCATCGACTAGTTGACATATCATGAACCAAAATCTCAGACCTCCCCTGAGTCCACCATCTCTTCTGTCACCAATAAGCAAACCGTTGATTCTTTGACCAATGTTTCCCCCAGTGTTTAAAAAGACTCCTCCTTGCTTGGCACCTTCCTGGGTCCTCCCCCTCCTCTTGTCTTTGATCCCAGCTTAGTGAATGTTTGCATGATGCAATCGTCTCGGGATGCCCTTAAGCAGCCCGCTTCAGCTAGTCAGCAACCTCAACCTCACCCGCCGCAACCCACTCCTAGCCCTTCACCTCAGCTGGTCGAAACTCTTCCTTTTGGACCTTCTCATCCAGCTAGTCTACCCGAGCCTTTATACCCTCCTGGGTCAGTTCCGCCAGGTCTCAACAACTTGGGAGCTGCCCCTCCTAGCCATTATCCCACCGATTATATACCTTTCCTTGATCCCCATCCCAGAGTCTTTTCGGTTCCCATCATGGCAACCCTTTCCCTCCCTAATTTGACCCTGGGAATACCCATTTGGTATCTTCAACCTCCAGCCGAAACCCCACCTAGCCACCCCAAACCATACCTTTCTTTGACACCGGTTCAACCGATTCCCTTCGCTTCTTTCGTTGCTACAGTGCCCCCAACACCTCAACAAGACCATCCTCATGCTGTGACAGCTACGAGCAAGAAACGAAAAGCTCGAAAGGGGGCATCCAAAGACAAGGCCACCCCGTCTAACCCTATCCCTCCTCCACCGCCAAGCCTTGTGCCTTGTGTGATGGTGTTTGTCATGCCACCCATACTTGTCCCGCGTTGCTCCATATCCAACCCATGGTTAAAGTTGCGTTCCTTGAATCTACGGTCCCTGAATCCTCTGTTTCTTCCTCGTTCGCAGCCAAGAACCCAAAGACTCTTCGCACCAACAAACCCTGTGCTTTGTGTGGTGTCCATGGCCATTATTCTCACCATTGTCCTCACATCATGCATTACCAAGCCTCTTTAGAGGTCATTCATGAGTACGAAGTTGAACAAAATCAATCCGCCTCTCCCATCCTTGCTCAGTATGCATCAGGCCTACTCGAGGATCCCCCTGCTACCATTGACATTCCTCCCCCTGATGTTGAAATGTCGGAACCTGCTTCCCCCCTCCTATAACTATCATCATCCATACGACCCTCAGATTACATTCCCTTTGAATCCACTCCACTTGTTTTGCTTGATTCCCGTTCAGCAACATTATTGGGCTCTACCCCTTTGACCATCTTTTTACATGTTCTTCTGTCATCCCCCGTGACGATCCATATGTGAGCCTTTCTTCCCATGCTGATGATTTAGGTAGCTTTGTAGCGTCATGTGGTTTCCTCGACCTTTTCCTTCTCACCCATAACCAGGATGATACCATCCGCATCTATGATGTACTCCGCAGCATGAGCTCCAGCTTTTCCTCCCATAGCCTTCATACATCACCCTCTATTCGATCTATGAGTCATAGCCATCCTACCCATAGTTGTCATTTGATGTCTACCCTACACTCACGTTGCCATCATTATTCTCCCTCCTCCCATTTCTTGTCTTGTGACGCTATTCCACCAGACCTCGCGTCCACACATTATATTGGTTATGTCGGCGGGGCAAGTCGCTATTCCTGGAATCTAGCCTCAGCTGCTTGGGCCATATTTACCCCCTTGCATACCCTCGTTCTTTCTAATGGGGTCTGCATTGGTAATGCCACCAATAATCAGGTCGAATATGATGCAGTACGTGGCCTCTTAGCCGATGCTCTCTCTCATCGCATCCTCCATATGCATGTTTGTTTAGATTCTCTGCTTCTTGTCTTACAACTCAATGGTGTCTATCATGTGCAAAAACCTATCCTGTTTAGACGATATTTACGAGTGAAACTTTTGATAGTGAATTTAGATTCATTACTTTCAACCATGTACCTAGAAGTAAAAATCACTACGTAGATAGAATTTCAAACCATGTTCTAGACTGGCATTTATCACACACAAGACGATAACATTTCAAATCATAAACACAATGCATATGCATAATATATATCATATAACATGTTTTTAGAGTCCATCTACTCTGAAACATATGACATGCCCATAACATGTTACAAAAAACAAAACTCAAAAACTAGGGGGCACCACTTGCCCCCACATACACACTAGGGGGCACCACCCACCCTACATCTAATCACTTTCTGGAGGATCCCAAGACAATGGCTTTGCTCTCGCAGCTCGTATATCACGCACAGTCTGAACAGCCATCGCCATGCGCTGCATGATACCTTGCCATTCCGAGGGTAGCCCAATACATAGCTCTATGTACTGGTTGTTTAAGTCCCGCCAACCCTGCTCCGAAACACCAGTCAGCAGCCCCTCACATCTACGACGAATGTCCTCCAAAAGAGTGGTCATATCCTCGTTCTGTGCCATTCTCGACCCACTAGCACCTGTAGTTCCGGCTACTGCAGGTCGTCCTATATATCTGGCTGGTTTCATCAGAGGTATATCTGCATACCAAAATTATAAGTATCAGTACCATAAATACTATTCATAAACTTTAACATGCACATAACATATTAGTTACTTGTCACTTACCATCAGGCCCCCATACTCGACCAGGCGGAAGTGGCAAGTTCGGATCTCCCCAATAACTCATCCCACTATAGGGATAGTCATCTATGTACAATGGCATCTGATCCCAATGGGTAAAGAACTCTGGTCGGAACACCCGTCCGACCGCACCTCCCCCCACTCTACACAGTAGTTGCCCCCACCGACGCATCCTGGGTTCTCTCAGACCCCCATCAGGTAGCTGTACACGAGGTCGCAAGGTCGGGATCTTCTCAAAAAATAAGGAGCACAATACAGTCCCATAAGCACAATCATGGTTCACTTTCCACTTACAAAGTGACAACTGTCATTTCAACAACACCAACATCATCTGGGCCCACCCATAGTAGGTCCCACTCAACACACTTTCTATAATCATCATCTTCCCTCCAGTAATGTGATGGAGCATCTGGCTGCCCAGGATCCGCAACACTGCTGCCGCCACCACACGGGTATCCAACCTCTGTAGATCCCCAATCGATATCCAAGTCCCTTTGACTCGGACACCTGGTCGACAATGTCGCTCTACAAAATCCATGATGTTACGCCCCCGCAGTAACACTGGCTATGTATTTCCCACCATCTCTAATGGTGGGAGACCAGTCAGGAAATACAGATCCTGGACTGTCAGCTCAATCCTGTGCCCCTGCACTATAAAGACCTCATGATCTAGATCCCAATAACTAACAATCGGGGCCAACAAGGGCTCCCCAGCTCTCATCAGAGGGTTCTCCGTAAATTTCAGAACCCCAAACCTGGCCAATGCACGATGGACACCCTGAGTCGCTTGGATTTCCGACCGTAATGTACCCAAGTCTCTCTCTCTCCACTTGATCCGTATATCTGCCATATCTGCACAAAACCATTATCTTTGTTAGTCTACAGATAGGAAAAACTGCATTCAATTACACAAAACCTGATTCTCAGCCCACAACAGCATTAAAATCACCTCCCTCTGATAGGTTGCACCTTTTGGCCAAATCCTCAGACAGGTCGCACTTTTCAGGCCCAAACCTACTTCCCAGGTCGCAGTTTTTACCCAAAAAAGTGTGACCCAGCCATAAAGATGAGGTAGGGGCTGTTCCTGAGATTTGGGATCCTAATCTAAACTTTTAATCCATCAAAAACAAAGAGTAGGATTAGGCCTCTTACCTACAATTGACGCATCTCGATTCCAATGGTTAGTTTGTCCGCTATGATCGTCGCAAGATTTAGGGCATTCTCTCCTCTCCACATTCACCACAACTACACAAGCAAATGAATGTATTTGGAGGGAAAATGCCTTATTAGAAGAGAAACCCCTGCTTTTTCTTTTGCCCGCTGCGACCAAACCGTAGCCCCGTTTGATGCACCGTCTGCACCGTTGGAAAGCTCTCACCGAGCACTCAAATGGGTATCTGTTATTTTTTCATGTTGATACTTGACTAGGACACATTTTGTCCACAAAGGGTCTATTCACCTCTCCTCCAAATCGAATTTCCTCACTTGCAACACTTGTACTTGGGGCACCACTTTACCTCCTTACTTGTCCTTGTTCGTGTTGATTTTTGTCATGAGATACCCTATTGTACTCATGTTTTTATGGTTCCCCTGTTAGCCCCCCATAAATTTTTTGACAAGCAAACGGTGGGCTAAAATGTTGTTGAGGCTTAAAGGAATGCATTTTCCCTAAAATCACATCATCCTTGAAGCCTCCTTGTGCCTTTTTCCCTTTGATGAAATCCCTGTTTCTGATTTCCATTATAAAGCCTCTCTGTTTGTGAGGAAATACCCAAAGGCCCTTTTTCCCTCTTATTTCACCCCCATTTAGCTTCTATTTTTTCTCCCTTTGTCCCCCCTTCTATTCCCCCACTTACCCCCTAAATCCTCTCAAGATCCCCTTTAAATTCTCCCCTTACCCTTTGTTTGGCTAAATTCCCCTCTTTTCCCCTTATCGTTGTCCATTCCCAATCTTAAATTCCAGTAAAAGGGGTCAAAAACCCACTTTCTGACCTTGTAATAGGGCTTAGCCCCTTTACCGTAAGCCCCTTAACCACTTCCCACACATGCTGTTGCGCTATGACCAAGCGCTTAAATCCCAAGCGCTAATCACAATCGGAAGATTGGAGGAGAGCCGAATCCCTTTGTAAAACCCCAAAGTTCCGATGCGATTAGTTTATCGTATAAGGCCCGCGAAGTGTTTAGGACCGTTGATCTGTCGTGTGGATCTGATGGTGGACCAATGATCGCAAGCCCTGCCCAAAATCGCAATCACAACGTCCTTTGTGCGTATCTCGATTGGCTCGTCGCAAGCGCTTGTGATGCGATTGTGTTGATCACGCCATCCGCTCCAATCTGCCGATCGCTCCATTCCTCCAATTTCCTGATCGCACCTTTCCCCGATCGCAACTCCTCTTCCGATCCTCCGATCGCTCTTTTCTTCCGATTGATCGCATCACACATTCCCTCGATTGCGATTGCGATTGACCCCTGCTCTGATCTCCGATTGCGATTAGACCCCGGGCCCACCATACCATACCTCCGCCGTTCATATATTATAAGGTTTTCCCTTTGTAAATGGGAATTTTGTTATATTTTCACTTATATAAGGGTTTATACCAATCGCATTGGAAAGTTTTGTTTCATATGTATATCCCTCCACCCTGCTCCGATAGTGATTGCGATTTCCGTATGGGTCCCACCTCGTACTATCATTCCCATCGCATTTCCGTTACACTTCATTCATTTCCTTTGTATTTCCCCCAAGCGTCTAATCTTTGGGCTTTACATTATTAACCATTTCTTCCGCCACTCTCCATTATTTTCACCGCTCTCAACTGTTCCGCCACTGTCCCTCTGGGTCTTCGCAACATTTCTACACCATTGCCTGGGTTTGTAACAGGTGTGTTTTATCATGCAGATAGCACAGAGACGGACTTTTCAGCATTTTCCAGCGGATCAGCGAAAGAGATTCAAAGGGGGTTAACGCCTGTTATTGTTATCATTAATGTTTAACCCCGCATTCAAAGGAAAAGGCACGGTTTGAATATTTAAGCACACTGTCAAAGTCTTATCTGTGTTTAATATCAGAAAAGTACTCTTCTCCAGACAGGACACCTTCCTACAAGAGATCTCCATGCCTCCTCGAGCCCTTAGACGTATGTTATGGACATAATGCTTCTTTAAGACTGTCTGGACAACAATTATGAGGTATGGAGAGTCTTGTAGTTTTCCCATCCGTGTCATTTATTCCAGAAGGCTAGCGCAGAGCTCCAAACATCCAGAAAGGTTCTTCACGAAACACCAGAGGTCAAAATCGACCTGGCAGAGATCTTCAAGTAGCCTACAGAGTACTACAACACCAGAGTGCATCAAAGCCATTCCAGAGATAAATGCCGAGTGTTAAAACAGAATGGGCTTCGGCCCTCTCTTTCCTTTCTGAGTTTAATGTTTCATTTAGTTTCCACCTACCTCCTCGGCTCATCTTCTGCTATAAAACTCATAAGAAAATTATTGTAAGGGGTTGTTGTTGGTTCGTTGTTGTTCAGCGGCTGCTATGGTAGTTAGAGGGATTCATTCGACTGTTAGAACAGTCTTGAGAGGAATAGCAGAGTAGTTTGTATGTGGTAGGCTGGGAGGAGAAAGTCTGGAAATGCATTAGCCATTGAGCTCAGACATATGTGATTGGTTTTTCATCATTAATCAAACACATTTCACAGGATCCTGGTCTATTACTATTGGTGATGTTTCTCTTACTTTGTTTATTACATTTCATGCTGTTCATTGTTCTACTGGCTTGCATCAGAAATATGGCATAGGATTTTCCCTTGTTAGGCACCCTATGTCTCTGCTCTCCTTGCCTTGATGTTTTTCTGCTAAATGTGGTATCTAAGAGTAAATTCAGTTAATTTAATCAGTGTAGTGGTTCCATATGCTGCTAACTGATGTATGAATTATGGAGTTTTCTACTTGGATGTTTCTTGCTGGTGTCAAAGCATTGAGGGTTAAAAGTCCTTCTCTGATCTACAGACCCTGGCTTCGTGTTACTTATCTTTGTTTTTCCCTTGGAGCATGCTAAAGCTGACCTGGAGTTAAATGACCTCTGGTCCGATCTATAAGCTGCCCCTTTGTCCCTCCTTTGAAAGCTGCCTTTGAGTATGTCCAAGCAGGTCTGGAGTTAAATGACCTCTGGCCTGATCTATAGACAGAAATTGGGTTGCTTTTCTTCTTTCACCTTCTTCCCTTAATGTTCCATTCCATCATCTATCTAAAAGATCCTTTGGTATATATGACTTGCCCTTTGGAAGCCTTGGCTATTTTTTGCATGTAATTATCCTTTCATGACTCCATAGCCCAATGGATGGTACTTTCTTGACCTATCCTCTTTTATGAAAACATCCTGCTGCTTTGTTCCTTTTCTCTCATTGCGTCCTCAGTCTATGATCTCATGACCAACTCAGCAACCAACCAACCAAATCATTTTAAACCCCCCTTTGTGCTTCATACCTAGCCTAACATCTCATTTGAGCTTTCAAAGATATATCATTCTTTGTTATATTGGAGAGATCCCTATCCGGGCCCAAAAGGGCTAGATCCTAGTGCCCCAAAGCGGTTTGATGTTGTCTTATCTTTTGTTATAGCCAAATCTGTCAAAACATAGGAACCCCAACACCCCCATTGGACCTTTACTGTATGGCAGCACCATTGATTCGCCCCTTTTTAGAGCATCCGAGTTGAGTCATCCTTGCATTCATGGAGTCTATCCCGAGTCCCTTTGTATCCCGCTATAGTCCTCCATCCTTCATTGCTTGGTCCCTCTCTCGTGGCGCACATTATGGCCTTCAGTCCCATTGTCCCCTATCCCTCATGATATTGTGTCAGTCGCTGCCAAGTCATTCATACCCTTTATGCTCTAACAAGGGAAGTCAATCATTCACTACTCATCATCATCATTCATGTTAGTCTGTCAGTCGCTTTACTATTTTCTCTTGTGCCTTAGTTGAGGATCCCTTATTGCCTCACCTACGAAGGACCTCATTCTGTCGACATTAGCTAATTCACTCTAGAAGACAGGTTTATAGGGCGGTGTACCTTGGTTCTAGCTTCTCCATTCATTTGGTGCCTCGGATTAGGCAAAGGGATTACTCATTACCCTTTGACTTGATTGTTTCTCCACTCCAGCTACTTTCAGCATGATCGAGATCCGTATACTTGATGGTCCAGTGATGCAACAACAGCTATTGGTGATTCCCGGGTGTGTGTGAGATGTCTCAACCCTCATGAGGGGGTGGCCCTATAGGTAGCCCCCCACATGCCCGGATGACCTCTTCATTTCAGCCTTTGATGCAGCTCCTTATATTTGATGATGTCGGCCTTAGCTGCTTGCAGCACCTTTTTAATTTGCATGTATCAGTCAGATTTTGTGAGCCCTTCCCCGTTTATAGGGGGCATTTGGGTTGTATTTGTATCTAATGTACTAAGATATTATTGTATAAGTCTTGGCTGTTATCCCAGGCACAACATGTATGTGGGATTTATCATTCTATTTTTCTGGCTCGTGTTTATGCTAGCATGTACTTTATAGTTCGATTCCTTGTTTACTAGCCACACTATTCTTTTGTGCTTTGCCTCGGTGGGCATAGGTATGCCTCCCCTGCTACCTTTAGCACAGGTACCATCTCATAAACTAGAGACTTGTTGCACCTATAAGTCTCGTCTCCTCAGGGTCTAGTCCTTTAGTACATTATACTACCTTACATTTCTCTCTCTGACTTCCCTCTTGATGTCTGGTGATTGAGTTCTTACAACGTACCTCGGTTATACGATTTGCTCCTAACACTCGCACGCCGGGGGGAAATATGTTACACCATTTTTTGGTCATCTAACCTATTATCATTAGATGGACCCAAGTACACCATGTAAGACCAATTTTACCCAAAGTAAAATTTCTTTCGCTATGTGAAATAACTTAGTAAAACACCTTTATTAAGTTGTTTATGGTCTAAACAGGAAACCCCAAAAGGAAATAATAAACAAATCTATATTTGTTTATATTTCCTCAAGGAATAATTAGTTAAACATCAATTTAATTATTATTCCTGGTCATACAACCCAAAACAATCAATTGAATAAATCCTTGTTTATTTGATTATTTTCCTAGGAATAGGATTGTTTACAATCATATTCAAATAATATTCCTAGTTAAATTTGACTAAATCATTTATAAATAATTAAATAAATAATTATTTTATTTAGTTATATTTCCACCCATTTCCTTAAAATAATAAATAAATCATTTATTTATTTATTATTTATAAAAAGGAATTGACCTAAGTCAAAAATCACTTTCCCCTCCAACAAATATAATAAAATATTCCTAAAAGGTGGTTCTAGAATTTGATTAATAATATTTTATTCATACACAAGTTCTAGACAACCCAAATATTTTGTTATAAATAGAAGGGTTTTCCCATTCATTTGTCACCTTTCATTGCATTAGATCACTCTGGATCTATACTCTTGGTACGACTTTGAGCCATTATCATTACTTCATTCTCCATCATTTTGCTTTGTGAGCTCCCTTTGAGTTCTATGTTTGTCTGGGTTTTCTACACCAACAAGAGAGAGAAGTTTTAGATCTGAAATGCTGAGGACTTTCAAGAACCCATCCCATTGAGGAGAATTGGAAACACCTTTCTTGTTTTCCTCTCAGGTGCCCTTTTAACATAAAAATTCTTTCAAATATATTGTTCTTGTCTTATCTATTGGATGCATGGAGCAACATTTCATTTTCACTGCTTAATGTCTTTTATGCATAGATTTGGATTTTTGCATCTTTATTTGGATCAAATAACTGCAGATTTAAAGATATTGGCAGCCGTAATTGATGTTTGGGCTATTTGTTATGCGTAGCTAAAGTGGATTTTTCCGATGAAAGATTCATACTAACAATTGGCGACTCCACACGGGTTTTCTTTTGCGACCGCTGTCGTTTTATCTATTCCTGCATATCCAGCTATTTCAGGCCCTAGGGCTTTTCTTCAGTTTTTTATTTTTCCTATTTTTATGGTGTTTTTCACCTCTCCAACCCTCAAACATTAAAATTTTTAACTTTTGTGTGTTTCTGGCCCTATTGCGCAGGTGACAAACATCAGCTGCAGCTGAGACGACAATTTTTTCTGAAATCTGCCGCTGAGAGACCCGAATCTGCAGGTCTCACTTATCAGCCCAAAAACCGTGACCTGGACTGGAGGGCGCACTTTTCTACCCCAAAACTGTGACCTAGACTGAAAACAGGTCAGAACCTGCGACCTGCATTTTTTTCTGCACTTTTCCAGCACTTTTTCTGGGTTTGTCTAAAGCTTCTGTCAGGGTTTTCCAGCCTCTGTCTCTACCCATTTAGACCTGTTTCTGATCCGTTTCACTCAACTAAGTGGGAATCTTGCCCCTTAGGGATTTAGTACCCTCCACTTTTTGTGGGAGAGTTTTAGCTGTTTCAGACGTCTGAATTTTCAGAGTTTCAGCCTTCTTCTTTTCAGATCTGATTCCTCATTTTCATATCCCTCTAGATCAGCTCTTCTCCCTTTCAAATCACCTCATATAGTTTTGTTTGGGTTTACCTCTAGGGTCACCTCCTTGTCCCTTCTAACTTTAGCTGATTTTCTCCTTTGATGCAGCAACCTTGCCTCTGCCTCTTTGCTGTTTTCTGCACCTCTTTTCAGCATATTTCTCCTTTAGATCCCTGTCCCTCCCAACCTTAGATCTATTGGCCTCTTTTTAACGTGTTTTGATTAGATTTTTTCCCTCTTCTAGACTAGTTTTGAGAGACCCGCCTTCTTGGGTTAGATCGATGCATTGTTAACTGTTAATTTTCTGTTATTTCGGTCTTATTTACTGTTCTCTGCAGATTTATTTTCAGTTACACAACACACTTTTTCTTTTACTCTCAAAACATCTGGGTTTAAAAACTAAAATTAATACACACCACACACTGACCCTAAGTGAAGAAGAGCCTGGTTACACTGCCTGGCACAGACTTTAAAATCAATTGACACTGCACCTCTCTGCCCTTGTTTCGACATTGCCCTCCCTTGATTTTGCACCGCCCCGCCTTTGTCAGTTTTTCTTCTTCTCGTCATCATTGCGCCTCCAAGGCGTTTATCCTGGAGAATTATTGGCCCTCACCCTCAGTTTCCGGTTGGTCAACTTACTCCTTCCCGTTGTCGTCGAGTTAGTCCTCCCCCGAGTCTACACTCCGACTCTTCTTCTGATTCTTCGGGTTCTCCCCCTACTTTTGGTTCTCCCCCTGTTACCTTCACCATGTCTAGTTCAGGGCCTAACGCTAGTGGAAACCCTAGTTCTACTGATGGGTGCGTTTCTAGTGGATCCACTACGGGAACTACCTTGACTGTCCCTTTGCTCCCTTATATGGCCGGTCTCAGTCTCCCCGATTTCAATTAGTTGATCAATGATCCTATCCGCGACGATGTTAGTTGGCCTGCTATGCCAACCAACCTCCCCTTTGACATTCCCAAGTTTGAAGGCCTTGCTAGTGAAGATCCCTCCAACCATATCCGATCTTTCCACATGTGGTGTTCATCCAATTCCATTACTGATGATTCCATCCATCTTAGGTTGTTCCAAGGCATGCTTACCAGCGAAGCTTCTAAATGGTATGTTGATCAGACCGCCTCTTCCCATACCACCTTTGCGACCATTGCCCAAGCCTTTTTATCTTATTTCCAGCTCCCTCTCTGATAGGACACTGGTACAGAACTCTTGACTTCTTTCTGTCAATCCTCTTCGACTCGCCTTTCTGCTCATGTCCAGGAATGGCGGAGACGAAGGAGCTTATGTCGAGCTCCCACCTTTGAAGATCGAGTTTATATGGATTGGTTCCTTCACTCTCTCTTACCTGCCATCGGCAAATATGTTGCATCCCAGTTCCCTCAAACCGAAGAAGCCGCCCTCCAAATAGCCTTGAAATATGACCTTATCTATGCTCAATCTGGTTATGTTTATACCGTCCTTCCTGACCTTCCCAAACTCGGTGGTGCTAACACCCCGGGGCATCTCACGCTTGCTGATGACCAATTGATTGTTTTTGATGCCCATTAGTCAGACCATCCCCCCCTTCCTGCTTCTGTTGCTTTCCAAATCCTAGTCAAAATCCGAAATGCCAACGTCACTCGATGCATTATTGATGAGGGGGCATCTACTTGTGTGATGTCTGCTTCGGTTTTGAAACAACTCGGATCTCCTGAGCTGGGCCCTTCCAGAATCACCCTTCGTGCATGGGATGGCCATGCCTCCTAGCCCATTGGCCTATTTCATAACTGTCCTATCACCCTTGCAGGCAAGACTGTTTGCGTTGAGATTGAATTTATCGATGCCCATCTTCACTATAACATTATTTTGGGGTGTAGCTACACCTATTCCATGTCTGTTGTCCCATCTGTGGTCCACTGCAAGATTTTTTTTCCTCATAATGGAAATAATTTCACCATCGACCAGTTGACATATCATGAACCAAAATCTCAGACCTCCCCTGAGTCCACCATCTCTTCTGTCACCAATAAGCAAACCGTTGATTATTTGACCAGTGTTTCCCCCGGCGTCTACAAATAATCCTCCTTACTTGGCACCTTCTTGGGTCCTCCCCCTCCTCCTGTCTTTGATCCGAGCTTAGTGAATGTTTGCATGATGCAATCGCATCGGTATGCCCTTAAGCATCTCGCTTCGGCTAGTCAGCAACCTCAACCTCGCCCGCCGCAACCCACTCCTAGCCCTTCGCCTCAGCTGGTCAAACCTCTTCCTTCTGGACCTTCTCATCCAGCTAGTCCGCCCGAGCCTTTATACCCTCCTGGGTCAGTTCCCCCAGGTCTCAAAAACCTGGGAGCTGCCCCTCCTGGCCATTATCCCACCGGTTAGATACCTTTCCTTTCTCCCCCTCCCGGATTCTTTTTGGTTCCCATCATGGCAACCCTTTCCCTCCCTAATTTGACCCTGGGAATACCCGTCTGGTATCTTCAACCTCCAGCCGAAACCCCACCCGGTCACCCCAAACCATACCTTGCTTTGACACCGGTTCAATCGATTCCCTTCGCTTCTTTCGTCGCTACAATTCCCCCAACACCTCAACAAGACCATCCTCATGCTGTGACAGCTACGGGCAAGAAAACAAAAGCTCGAAAGGGGGCATCCAAAGACAAGGCCACCCCGTCTGACCCTACCCCTCCTCCACCCGCGAAGCCTTGTGCCTTGTGTGATGGTGTCGGTCATTCCACCCATACTTGTCCCGAGTTGCCCCGTATCCAACCCATGGTTAAAGTCGCGTTCCTTGAATCTACGATCCTTGAATCCTCTATTTCTTCCTCGTCCACAGCCAAGAACCCAAAGACTCTTCGCACCAACAAACCCTGTGCTTTGTGTGGTGTCCATGGCCATTATTCTCACCATTTTCCTCACATCATGCATTACCAAGCCTCTTTAGAGGTCATTCGCGAGTACGAAGTTGTAAAAAATCAATCTGCCTCTCCCATCCTTGCTCAGTATGCATCAGGCCTACTCGAGGATCCCCCTGCTACCATTGACATTCCTCCCCCTGATGTTGAAATGTCGGAACCTGCTGCCCCCCTCCTATACCTATCATCATCCTTACGACCCTCAGATTACATTCCCTCTAAATCCACTCCATCTGTTTTGCTTGATTCCCCTTCAGCAACATTGTTGGGCTCTACATCCTTTGACCATCTTTTTACTTGTTCTTTTTTCATCCCCCGTGACGATCCATATGTGTGCCTTTCTTCCCATGCTGATGATTTAGGTAGCTTTGCAACGTCATGTGGTTTCCTCAACCTTTTCCTTCTCACCCATAACCAAGATGATACCATCCGTATCTATGATGTCCTCTGCAGCATGAGATCTAGCTTTTCCTCCCATATCCTTCATACATCACCCTCTAGTCGATCTATGAGTCATAGCCATCCTACCCATAGTTGTCATTTTATGTCTACCCTACACTCACGCTGCCATCATTATTCTCCCTCCTCCAATTTCTTGTCTTGTGACACTATTCCACCGGACCTCTCGTCCACACATTATATTGGCTATGTTGGCGGGGCAAGTCGCTATTCTCGGAATCTAGCCTCAGCTGCTTGGGCCATATTACCCCCTTGCATACCCTCATTCTTTCTAATTGGGTATGCATTGGTAATGCCACCAATAATCAGGCCGAATATGATGCAGTACGTGGCCTCTTAGCCGATGTGCTCTCTCATTGCATCCTCCATCTGCATGTTCGTTTAGATTCTCTGCTTCTTTTCTTAAAACTCAATGGTGTCTATCGTGTGCAAAACCCTATCCTGTTTAGACGATATTTACGAGTGAAAATTTTGATAGTGAATTTAGATTCATTACTTTCAACCATGTACTTAGAAGTCAAAATCACTACGTAGATAGAATTGCAAACCATGTTCTAGACTGGCATTTATCACACACAAGACAATAACATTTCAAATCATCAACACAATGCATATGCATAATATATATCATATAACATGTTTTTAGAGTCCATCTACTCTGAAACATATGGCATGCCCATAGCATGTTACAAAAAACAAAACTCAAAAACTGGGGGGCACCACCCGCCCTACATCTAATCACTTTTGGGAGGATCTTGAGACAATGGCTCTACTCTCGTAGCTCATAGATCACGCACAGTCTGACCTGACCAGCCATCGCCATGCAGCCCCTCACATCTACGATGAATGTCCTCCAAAAGAGCGGTCATATCCTCGTTTTGTGCCGTTCTCGACCCACTAGCACCTGTAGTTCCTGCTACTGCAGGTCGTCCTATATATCTGGATGGTTTCACCGGAGCTATATCTACATACCAAAAGTATAAGGATCAGTACCATAAATACTATTCACAAACTTTAACATGCACATAATAGATTAGTTAATTGTCACTTACCATCAGGCCCCCATACTCGACCAGGCGGAAGCGACAAGTCCAGATCTCCCCAATAACTCATCCCACTATAGGGATAGTCGTCTATGTACAATGGCATCTGATCCCAATGGGCAAAGAACTCTGGTCGGAACACCCGTCCGACCGCCCATCCTCCCCCTCTGCACAGTAGTCGCCCCCACCGACGCATCCTGGGTTCTCTCGGACCCCCATCAGGTAGCTGTACACGAGGTCGCAAGGTCGGGATCTTCTCAAAAGAGAAGGAGCACAATACAGTCCCATAAGCACAATCATGGTTCACTTGCCACTTAAAAAGTGACAACTGTCATTTCAATGACACGAACATCATCTGGGCCCACCCATAGTAGGTCCCACTCAACACACTTTCTATAATAATCATCTGCCCTCCACTGATGCGATGGAGCGCCTGGCTGCCCAGGATCCGCAACACTGCTGCCCCCACTACACGGTTCTCCAACCTCTCTAGATCCCCAATCGATATCCGAGTCCCTTTGACTCGGACACCTGGTTGACAATGTCTCTCTACGAACTCCATGATGTTACACCCCCGCGGTAACACTGGTTGTGTATTTCCCACCTTCCCTAATGGTGGGAGACCAGTTAGGAAATACAGATCCTGGACTGTTAGCTCAATCCTATGCCCTTGCACTATAAAGACCTCATGATCTGGATCGCAATAACTGACAATCCGGGCCAACAAGGGCTCCCTAGCTCTCATCAGAGGGTTCTCCATAAATTTCAGAACCCCAAACCTGGCCAATGCACGATGGACACCCTGATTTTCTTGGATATCCAACCATAATGTACCCAAGTCTCTCTCTCTCCACTTGATATGTATATCTGCCATATCTACAAAAAACCATTATATTTGTCAGTCTACAGATAGGAAAAACTGCATTCAATTACACAAAACTTGATTCTCAGTCCACAACAGCATTAAAATCACCTCCCTCTGATGGGTCCCACCTTTTGGCCAAATCCTGGGATAGGTCGCACTTTTTAGGCCCAAACCTGCTTCCCAGGTCGTAGTTTTTACCCCAAAAAGTGCGACCCGACCATAAAGATGAGGTAAGGGCTGTTCCTAAGATTTGGGACCCTAATCTAAACTTTTAATCCATCAAAAACAAAGAGTAGGATTAGGCCTCTTACCTATAACTGACGAATCTAGATTCCAACGGTTGGTTTGTTCACTATGATCGTCGCAAGATTTAGGGCCTTCTCTCCTCTCCACATTCACCACAGCTACACAAGAAAATGAATGTATTTGGAGGGAAAATGCCTTATTAGAAGAGAAACCCCTGCTTTTTCTTTCGCCCGTTGCGACCAAACCATAGCCCCGTTTGATGCACCGTCTACACCGTTGGAAAGCTCTCACTGAGCACTCAAATGGGTATATATTAGTTTTTCATTTTTTGATACTTCACTAGGACACATTTTTTCCACGAAGGGTCTATTCACCTCTCCTCCAAATTGAATTTCCTCACTTACAACACTTGTACTTGGGGCACCACTTTACCTCCTTACTTGTTCTTGTTCGTGTTGATTTTCATCATGAGATACCCTATTGCACTCATGTTTTTATGGTCCCCCATTGGACCTTTACTGTATGGCAGCACCATTGAGTTGCCCTTGTTTAGAGCATCCGAGTTGAGTCATCCTCGCATTCGTGGAGTCTATCCCGAGTCCCTTTGTATCCCGCTATAGTCCTCCATCCTTCATTGCTTGGTCCCTCTCTCGTGGCGCACATTATGGACTTTAGTCCCATTGTCCCCTATCCCTCATGATATTGTGTCAGTCTCTACCAAGTCATTCATGCCCTTTATGCTCTAACAATGGAAGTCATTCATTCGCTACTCATCATCATCATTCGTGTTAGTCTGTCAGTCGCTTTACTATTTTATTTCATGCCTTAGTTGAGGATCCCTTATTGCCTCACCTACGGAGGACCTCCTTCTGTCGACATGAGCTCATTCACTCTAGAAGACAGGTCTATAGGGCAGTGTACCTTGGTTCCAGCTTCTCCATTCGTTTGTTGCCTCGAATCAGGCAAAGGGATTTCTCATTACCCTTTGACTTGATTGTTTCTCCACTCCAGCTCCTTTCAGCATGATCGAGATCCGTATACTTGATGGTCTAGTGATGCAGCAGCAGCTATTGGTGTTTCCCGGGTGTGTGTGATATGTCTCAACCCTCATGAGGGGGTGGCCCTATAGGTAGCCCCCCACATGCCCGGATGACCTCTTCATTTCAGCCTTTGATGCAGCTCCTTATATTTGATGATGTCGGCCTTAGCTTCTTGCAGCACCTTTTTTATTTGCATGTATCAGTCATATTTTGTGAGCCCTTCCCTGTTTATAGGGGGCATTTGGGTTGTATTTGTATCTCATGTACTCAGATATTATTGTATAAGTCCTGGCTGTTATCCTAGGCACAACATGTATGTGGGATTCATCATTCTATTGTTCTGGCTTGTGTTTATGCTAGCATGTACTTTATAGTTCGGTTCCTTGTTTACTGGCCACACTATTCTTTTGTACTTTGTCTTGGTGGGCATAGGTATGCCTGCCCCGCTGCCTTTAGCACAGGTACCATCTCAAAAACTAGAGACTTGTTGCACCTATAAGTCTCGTCTCCTCAGGGTCTAGTCTTTTAGTACATTAGACTACCTTACATTTCTCTCTCTGACTTCCCTATTGATGTCTGGTGATTGAGTTCTTACAACGTACTTCGGTCATACGATTTTCTCCTAACACTCGCATGCTGGGGGGCAATATGTTACACCATTTTTTGGTCATCTAACCTATTATCATTAGATGGACCCAAGTACGCCATGTAAGACCAATTTTACCCTAAGTAAAATTGCTTTCGCTATGTGAAATAACTTAGTAAAACACCTTTATTAAGTTGTTTATGGTCTAAACAGGAAACCCCAAAAGGAAATAATAAACAAATCTATATTTGTTTATATTTCCTCAAGGAATAATTAGTTAAACATCAATTTAATTATTATTCATGGTCATATTTAACCCAAAACAAGGAAATCAATTAAATAAATCCTTATTTATTTGATTATTTCCTAGGAATAAGTTATTTAATCCTTATTTAAATAATATTCCTAGTTAAATTTGACTAAATAATTTATAAATAATTAAATAAATAATTATTTATTTAATTATATTTCCACCATTTCCTTAAAGTAATAAATAAATCATTTATTTATTTATTATTTATAAATAAAGGAATTGACCTAAGTCGAAAATCCTTTCCCCTCCAACAAATATAATAAAATATTCCTAAAAGGTGGTTCTAGAATTTGATTAACAATATTTTATTCATACACCAAGTTCTAGACCGCCCAAATATTTTGTTATAAATAGAAGGGTTTTCCCATTCATTTGTCACCTTTCATTGCATTAGATCACTCTGAATCTATACTCTTGGTCTGACTTTGAGCCATTATCATTGTCACATTCTCCATCATTTGCTTTGTGAGCTCCCTTTGAGTTCTATGTTTGTCTGGGTTTTCTACACCAACAAGAGAGAGAAGTTTTAGATCTGAAATGCTAAGGAATTTCAAGAACCCATCCCATTGAGGAGAACTAGAAACACCTTTCTTGTTTTCCTCTTAGGTGCCCCTTTAATATTAAAATTCTTTCAAATATATTGTTCTTGTCTTATCTATTGGATGCATGGAGCAACATTTCATTTTCACTGCTTAATGTCTTTTATGCATAGATCTGGATTTGTGCAGCTTTATTTGGATCTACTAACTGCATATTTAAAGATATTGGCAGTCGTAATTGATGTTAGGGCTATTTGTTATGCGTAGCTAAAGTGGTTTTTTTTCGACGAAAGATTCATACTAACAATTGGCGACTCCACATGGGTTTTCTTTTGCGACCGCTGTCATTTTATCTTTTCCTGCATATCCAGCTATTTCAGACCCTAGGGTTTTTCTTCAGTTTTCTATCACGTCAATTGTTGGGGGGGGGGGAATATTCAAAATAGATTGTCATTTTGCAGGAATTTGATTTGGAATTCATCAAATTCAAGTCAAATAAGTCTTTGGTGTTTTCTAAGCTTATTTTTGACCTTCCTTCGAGTAGTACTAATCCTACTATGGAACCAAAAATTCCGGATGAGTATTTTTTATTGATCGAGTCATTTGACCCGTGGTATGGATATTTCATCATCTATCTCTAGACCCAAAAATTTTGGCCCAATACCTCTCGCTCACAACAACGACATATTCGATACCAAGCCAAAGATTACCTGATTGTCGAAGATGAAATTTATCATCGTGGTGGCAATACGATATTACATAGGTGTCTCACGCATGAGGAGGCCGATTTGTTTTTAAATGATTTCCACTCTAGTGCATGTGGTAAAAATCTGTCTTGATATGCTACCATGCAGAAGATTCTCCTCGCTGGTTACTTTTGGCCTACCATATTTCGCGACTGCATTATCATTGTTAGAAGTTGTCCTGCTTGCCATATATTTGATTGTAAAACCCACTTGCGCAAGCACCAATGCATTGTGTCGTCATTTTTGGACCATTTGAAAAATGGGGAATTGAATTCATGACATGTAACCCCCGCTTGGCTGGGGGGCATGGGTATATTATTGTCACCGTTGAATATTTTACCAAGTGGGCCGAGGCGATGCCTACATTCAACAACACGGGACAGAAAACTGCATTGTTCTTTTTTAACCATGTGGTTACACCGTTTGGTGTTTCGCAAGCCATAATCATAGATCATGGAAAAATTTTTCGCAATCACATGATGGATGAGTTGAATTCCAGGTTAGGACTGTCACATGATATTTCTACCCCTTATTATATGCAAACTAATGGAAAATTTGAAGCTATCAACAATATTCTTAAGCGTACGCTTAAACGCATGATTTGGGTTCATAAACGAAACTAGCATTTGATCCCGTACTCAGTTTGTGGGCATATAGAACCTCGGTGAGAAATAAAACTGGATTTACTCCCTTTCATATGGTTTACGATTTGGAATCTATCTTACTGATAAAATGTGAAATACCATTGTTGAAACTCACAATTGACTTGCTACCTAACACTTCTGAAGAATAGGCACATCTTTTAGATCTCATCTAGCTAGATGAAATGTGTCGTGAAGATGTATTGGCCAATGAAGCGCATAAGAGACGAATCAAGGTTAAATATGACTGCAATGTCAAGCCTCACACCTTTTCGAAAGGAGACTTGGTATTGCTTTATGATCAAGAAGCTGATAATATAGGAACAGGGAAATTTGAACCGTTATGGCATGACCCCTACATTCTCAAGCACATTTTGACTAGGGGTGCCTACAAATTGGTAGATTATGATGGGATTCCATTGTCGCAGCCTCGAAATGTGTTGTATCTTAAATGTTACTATGCCTGATTTTGTGTAGTAAACATTGTATTATATGCTTTTATTGTGTGTGTGTAGTAGTGTGCCTTTTATAGTTTTTCATGTGGTTAGTAATCTACTTTTCATTTTTTGAAGATGTCAGAATATTTAGAAATATTTGTTGGATATGCTGATGGTGCTAGTTGCATCACTCAAAATATATCCTCTAGAGCATGGGCCATCTTCGCTCCAAGTGGTGAGTTGGTGAGTTTCCAAGGGATTTGTATTAGTCGATCAACCAACAATATCGCTGAGTATAGCTGGTTGATTGAACTACTCTCTGATTCCACTTCACTTGGCATTCACCACATAATCATAAGGCTAGACTCAGAACTTTTCATACTATAGCTTACTGGCATCTATACTGTCCGAAATTCAACAATTCATCGCATGTTCCTTAGAGTTCGTCTTTTGGAAAGACATTTTGATTAGATCCAATATCAACACATTTCTAGAAATTTTAACACTTTGGTTGATTCTTTGGTGAATTATGTGTTAAATAGACATTTGGAACATATGTAAATAAATATTTTTAATTCACATCATACAATTGAATATGATTGCACATAATCATAGAAAAACACTAAAAGTAAAATAGATTTATATCAAGTTTTTTACAAAAATTGTGTCCAAGAACTTTGGTCATCTGACCTCAAAATGTATACAGACATAGAATAATCTAAGTAAACCTAGTAATGCTCATGATAGCAGGTCACTTCTTGGGCTATCATGTGCAATAGCCTTATCCAACAACTAGACACTCCAATGGTATGGCGCTGCAGCCTCATCCAACGACTAGACACACCAATGGTATGGCGCTGCAGCCTCATAGGTAACTCCTCGATCCGGGAATCCGGTATCCCAAGAGTAAATCCCTCCACATGCTATTGCAACTCAACAAGAGTCTCGGCTAAATCCAAATCTTGAAAAAATGCTCTCCTGACAGTCCTCTCTGCTGGTTCTCCCGCCTGATGTGCACGAACCACTGGTCGAACGATACCTACATCTGCATACATCCAACATTTTCATTTTAGTCTTGGAAACATCAAAAAATACAAAAATATGTCAAAAACCCCAAAAAATAAAAAACATGGTCAACATTTTACCTATAGCACCCCATTAAGCGCTAGCTGGTAAAATCAAATCTAGATCTCCACAAAAATCCATACCTGCATATGGTTTCTCCTCTATGAAGATATTCTGTCTTCAGAGTCAACTGAAGAATGCAGTGGAAAATAAGATCGATGATTGACCAACATGTCTAGCCATCAACTTGACCCACCACTACATCCGTGGATCTCTAGGACCAACTAATCCCAATGTCACATGCCGTGGCTGCATCAATGGAACTCACTCCAAAAAAAAAGTGATAAAGATCGATCCATAGCTAAAATTTTTGGTCTTTCCACTTTTTACCTTGGTCAATTGTTCTTTCATCTGAGGGAGTACCGCTTCAGCCTAGTTGAACAAGGTTGGCTCGAGACATTCAAGCACAAATTGCATGTGTGATCTGTTCTTGACATGTAGTGTCACGCTGCCAACTAGCTTTGCGATAGTGAATAGGAGTGTGCACAAAGGCATATCACATATATCTTTGATATTTATCTTTCCATCTTTTTTAGGCTCAGTTTCTGGTCGACAAAACTGTCAAATGTAGTCCTTCATTGTTTCACCTCCACGGATGGAGCTCGTAAGGGAAATGGGGGAGCCACATCTCGACAAACCTGTCAGAAACCAAATGTCATCAACCAATATTGGGAGAAATTTATCCCCAATGTGAAATGCCTGTAGTGCTAGGTCCCATGAACGGATCAAGAACTGCAATAATTCCATGTGTTACCTCATCCCTGATAATCTGAAGTACTTGAGAAACCCTCAATCTATGAGGTCTCTCACAGTGTTAGGATCATTTAGGGAAACCATATCCTGTTCTTCATGTTCTATTTCTCACCATGTAATCGAAATTATGATCTGATCAAAGTCTGAAATCACACCATAGGCTTAGTTAGGATCCATTCCATGAAAAAAAATGGAGAAATTTTGGGGAGAAAACAAGATGCAAGTTTCTGAAATTCACCCAACGCACTCCTGAGTGGGAGATATAGAATTGCAGAGGAAATGGGGCTCTTTTAGCCTCTCTGCAATGCACTTTTCGACATCCAAGGGCGCATTGTGCCTATGGCATTTTATATTTACCCTAGGAGCCCCAAAACCCTAAAATATTTGCATGAAATTGAACAAGAATGCAACCTAGAAAGAGGAAGGTAATATCTTCTACCTGGTCAAGACAACATGAGAAATTGTCCACATAATCTGTCATAATCAGCCGCTAAAGTTCAAGGGTAAAATAGGCTCAGAGCACTAAAATTTGAATGGTAAATGTGAAATTGTAAAAATGACTTGTTAATTTCTTATTTTAATAGTCTTTTTGATTAATTTATGCATATGTAATGAAATGACTATGGTTTTTACCCATTTTTACTATTTTAACAGGTATTTTTAATCCATTTGATGGTTCTTTGAGCAAGTTTACAACTGATTACAGTGAGTTCATCGTGTATGATCATGAAATAAAATTTTGACCAGAATCACACTTTTATCTCTTTTTTGAGCTTTGTTAAACACAAAAAAGGAACCCCCCTAGATTTCTCTTTCATCTCTTTTCATACTCAAAAAATATGAAAATATTGTTGAGCACTTGTCCTTTCAAGTTCGTAAAAGGAATTGAAATGACATTTACTCAGTATAAGTTTAACCCTTTTCCGGACTGAGATAGATTATTTTTACGAAAAAGGAAAACCCTAGTCGAACATGGCTAGAAGGTTCTCTTAGCTATTATTTTACACCTTTTCGGATCCGAGGACTATTATATGAAAAGGAACTTGTGGAGTTTTCTTTTCATCCCTTTTTCAAACTCTCTAAACATGAAAAATGATCGAGTTCTCACTATCGTTAGACTCGTTAAAGCATCAAATAGCAACGAACTTTTCCATCATGACAAGATTGAGTTTCACCTTCTCTAGACTCGTTAAAGCATCAAATAATGATGGATTCACCCGAAGGGTGGAATTATACATCAAGCATATGTTATCCTTCTCAAGATTTTCAAAAAAATAAAGAGGTACTAGTCAGCAATGACTAGGGAAAATTGGAAAGGGATAAAATAGTTTATGGTAGCAAGTTGCTCTTGAACATGACACTTCTTCACTTCATCTTTGTGATTTTTGGGTTGGGTAATCTAATTGACGGTCTATTATACCTATGGTCTATCACACCATCCATCACTTTAGTTTTGGGTCAAATGATACCAATTCATTAAGTGTTGTCGTTATGTTCAAGAGAATTCACTCAGTGATTCCTCATCCTTTTCAATACTCATAAACCTTCATTTCATGACCCCATCCCTAACATTTCTTCATCAGTCACATTCTGTCTCTAAAATCATTACTCCATTTTTATGTCGTTGATGGGCGAAGCATTAATTCCCTCCTACGATGTGTTTCTTCCTATTGACATTAGCTCATCATCCAAGAAGTTAACTTAGGAACAACATTTTAGTACCTTAGAGCTTTCTTACATCAATAACAGGTTTCTCACTTCCGGTGATAGGTTTACATCAAAGGCCTTTGACTGAAAGACTTTGTATGATGTTCAACATTAAATCATCTATTCACGCCATGTAGAATGTACTGTAGTACCTTGAGATCCATTATCATCAACAGTGGTTTCTCTCGCATCTGTTAATGGCTCACATCATTGTCTGGTAATCAAAGAGTGTCTTCCCATGTTCGACTTCAGATCACATATTCACATGGTTAAACTCATACTTTAAGCGATCGAATCAATGAGATAGAAGAGCTAGGATCTATTTTTTTCCATCCAGGTTGCGATTTCCCGAGTAGTACCAAATCATCCGTACGATGGTCATTACTCAAATGGTCATCCTATCATGGGTCTATATCTGTAGAAAAATTTCCGATGTTATAATAGTTTATGTGCTGAGTATGAGATATACCTACCTCAACAATTCATGTCCAAGATGAACAGATATCATGATGTAATTTATTTTAATTGATGCAGGTCACCGTCTGCTTCATATGCTCCTCATCACATATTAAATAAAATCACTCAACATTATCAGTTTTGAATTCATGCTTTAGGGGGAAGCTATTATAGGTAAATTTGGGCATCATCCCAAAACATATATCAGTATCCATTAGGGTCTATCATACTCTAAATTAGTTGCTACATGCCTTGAACAAGTCATTCCATTGGTGGTTTCCTTCATGAAAGTTTCACTGCTTAGATTCCAGTTGAAGTGCCCCATTGAGCCATCAACGCACCCCTAGACTACAATAACTTCTTTTTAGAGCATCTACTCCCATGAAAGGCTGTGTTGCAGAGGATCTAGGCCCATTTTAGAGTGCGTTTGTCGACTGGGAGCGAATTGTTCATTGGATTCTGGGAATCTTCCCAACCTCTAGTGGCTTCTAAAACTTGTTCCAACTTTCACCTCATTTGATAGCTTTGAATATGGAAACCATGAAGCGATTAAAACTCTTATCCTCATATTATCATGAACAAGGAAACCTCTTCATCCATTTTTAGGAAAGCCATTCAATGATTCATTTATGTCAAACTATATTCATCTACTTATAAATAGAGCACTGATCATAGTGCACAAGAGGGAAATTTTTTTTGTTAAGTAGAGTTATGCTAGTGAGGTCACAGCTCTTGGAGGTATTGTGCATGTACTGTGATGCTATTGGATTGTTGATGATGGATGTGATGAGGATGGAACTAAAGCTAGATGAGTGAAAACAAATCGATCAACTGGTTGTGCTCTTCCTTCTACTTCATAATAAATACATTAGTTCCTTTCCTAATACACGTGTCAATGATTTTATATGTGTATTTATGAATTTAATCGATTAAATTTGTTTAATTTGAATAGATCATATTTCATTTATGTTGTTTTCTGTCTTCTGTTTTCCACTGTAGGTATATATCAAGTGAGTTCAGTTAGATTGAGAGCGATGGAAGCGACGAAGGGAGGCGAGGAAAAGAGAACAGATTAAAAGTAGGTTTTCCTCCCTTTATCTATTCATTTTAAGGAAAAGGTCAGATATATTTCTTTCTATTGTTCTAAGTGCACCACCAAACTCAAGGAACTCATAATTATCAATAGGTTTGATTTCCGTAAAACAATAGTGAAGTTGAGTTCCAATTAGACATATATGAGGACAATGTAATCTATGATATAATACCATTGAATGTCTGCTACATCGTTTTGGGTCCACCATGAAAGTTTGATAAGAAAGTGATACATGATGGAGAGAGAAATTACTACAAGTTTGAAAAGGATGGAATCAAACATACTCTTGTACTATTGAAGGAAGAAAGTGAAACTGAGACAAGCAACCCCAAGGCACTTTTGTTAAGTGGTAAATAATTTATGCAACAAATGGAGAAAGAGGAGGTCAACTATGCAGTACTCTACAAAGCAAAGGTAATACTTCTGCACGGTGAAATTTCATATTTACCTATTGAGATTCAAGAAATGTTGCATGAATTTAATGATATTGTAGTTAATTATTTTCCAAGCGAGTTGCCACCCAAAAGAAACATCATCCACCATATAGATTTGATACCAGGAGCAAGCCTTCCAAATCAGGAAGCATATGGAATTCCACCCAAGGAAAATGAAGAAATAAGGAAACAAGTTCAAGAACTATTGGACAAAGGGTTTATAAGAGAGAGCTTGAGTTCATACGATGTGTCTGTCATACTAAGTCCAAAGAAGGATGGAGAGTGGAGGATGTGTACAAACTCCAAATAAATTAATAAAATCAAGATTAGGTACATATTTTCCTTGCCACGGATGGATGATATGATGGAATGTTTGAGTCTAAGAGAAGCTTACTTTTCAAAGCTTGACTTAAAAAGTGGTTACCATCAAATACAGATCAGAGAAGGGGATGAGAGGAAGAAAAAATTTAAGACCAATGACGGCTTGTATGAATGGTTGGTCATGCCATTTGGGTTGAAAAATTGTCCTAGTATATTCATGCGGTTGACACATGGTTGATGAAAAAATTATTGAAGGATTTCATTGGTAAGTTTGCAATTGTTTACTTGATGATATTTTAATTTTTAGTCAAACTAAAGAAGAGTATCTTAGACATGTGAGATATTTTTTGGAAAGATTGCAGCAAGAAAAGTTGTTAGTTGAACTGAAGAAATGTACTTTTATGAAACCTGAGTTAATATACTTAGGATTTTTCATTTACAAAGATGGACTAAAAATGAATCTAGAGAAAATAGAGGCAATTGTGAATTGGCCTTAACCCAAGAGCATTTTAGAAGTTAGAAGCTTTCATGGTGTAGCCAGCTTCTATCGAAAGTTTATGAAGAAATTCAGTGGTATTTTCGCTCGTATCATAGATATAATAAATAAGGAAATATAATCATTTTGTTGGACAAAAACAATAGAGAAAATTTTCTAGCTATTGAATAAGAAGATCACCGAGAAACCGATGTTAAAGTTTCTCGATTTCAATCAGATTTTAAAAGTAATATGTGATGCTAGTGGGAAAACCATTGGAGCAATATTGAGCCAAGAAGATAAACTTGTTTCATATTTCAACAAGAAGTTAAGTGACTCAAAACATAAATACTCTTCCTATGACAAAGAGTTATATGTTGTAATTGAAGGTTTGAAGCATTGGATGCACTATTTAATACCCAAGGAGTTTGTTTTGTTCTCTGGTAATTCTGCGTTATAGTATATAATGCAAAAACACAAGTTGAACCATAAGAACACCAAATGGGTTGAATTTATGAGGAATTTTACCTTTTTTCTGAAGCATATAAGTGGACAAGAAAAAAGGTAGTTGATGCTTTAAGCAGGAGAAGTTTGATCATGCAAGAGAGTCAAGTGCAAGTTTTAGGCTTTGACTATTTGAAGGATTTGTACGAAATTTTTGTTGATTTTCAAGAAGCTTTTAATGAATGTAGGAACTCTGTGAACAAAAATAGCAACCCATGGAAAAATTTCATGTTGCAGGACGATTTTATATTCAAGAAAAACCGACTGTGTATTCCCAACTATTCTATGAGAGAGAATTTGATATAAGAGAAACACAATGGAGGGTTGGCATGACATTTTTGTGTTGATAAGACACTTGGGAAGCTAGATCAGATCTATTTCTAGAAAAATATGAGAGTATATGTGCATAAATATGTGAGTAGGTGAAGGGTATGTCAACATGCGAAAGGAAGGAGCCAAAATGTTGGACTATATGCTCCTTGTTATAGGTAACTTTGGGCATTATTCCCAATGACCTGGTTTAACTGGAAATCATCCCTAGAACCAATGAATAGGGTCTATCATCCCCTATCATTTCAGTTGCTATATTCCCTAAGCTAAAGAACAAAGACAAATCATTCCTGACTTCCATTGCAAAGTTTCCAAGATTTGAAGTATATATTAAAACACCTACGAGCTCACCAAACTAGTATCTGAAGGGGCTAAGTGCGTTGCATATGTGAGTACTTACATTCAAAGGTGATCTGCAAAGCACTTCTCGACACTCAAGGGTGAGCTGGTCAATTGGGAATGAAATTCTCATTGTTTTGGAATCTCCACTTGGACAATGCCTTCTAGAAGAGTGCATATGTGTCAAACTTCGAATCCATGTGTCCATTTGATACCTTTGAGTTTGGGAACATGTATTGCCTATTATTAGAAAGTCATTGATTGTAAAAATACCTTCAGCTCATCTATAATTTGAGCATAGATCCTAGTACTTGAGCAGAAAGAATTGGAGTAGGGAAATGCTGGTGGAATTTCAATTGAGGAATTGATTTGAGTGATATGCTGCTTGAGATATGTTCATTGTGATGAGGTTGGGATGATGCTGGAGATGGAAACATCAAATCAATCACTGGTTGTAACCTCCCCTTCTATCCATTAACAAATATTGTTGTTTACTTTCCCACATATGTATCTGTATAAGATTCTATCTTTCATTCTATGAATTCTTATCTGATGTATATGGTTCATGTTTCATTAATTTAACAAAATAACTTGAATAGGCATCTTTCTATCTCTTTGTTGTTTAGTGTTCATTCTCGCAGGAAATATTTTGGCGATCTAGCTTTCATTTGAAACTACAACAAGAGCAAACGAAGGAGAATTGGAAGTGCTTGGATTCCAAGTAAGTTTCTTGATCTTTTATATGTGTCTACTTACTGTTAGGAAAATTTTCTGCAAAGTCTTTAACCTATTGTTCTAAATGCAATTCACCACATTTAGGGAAGAATGTTTTATCCGTAATTCATAATTCCGCATAACACTCTGTTATCCACTCCTAGTAGGCCATGGGACTCGGTGACTATGGATTTTGTTTTGGGTTTGCCAAAGACTCAGGAGGGTATTGACTCAATACTTGTAGTTGTGGAAATATTTACAAAGATGGCTCATTTTATTCCATGTTACAAAAATAGTGATGCTACACATGTGGCTAACCTATTTTTCAATGAGATTGTTCGACTACATGGTTTGACAAAGAGTATAATTTCTGACAGGGACACAATGTTTACATGGAATTTTTTGAGAACCTTGTGGAAGAAACTTGGAACCAAGTTAAACTTCAACTCAACCTATCACACATAGTTTGATGGATAGACTGAAGTGGTGAAAATAAGTCTTGGGAACATATTTAGAAGCCTTGTGTGTGATCATCCCAAGCAGTGGGGTCATGTACTAACTAAATCAGAGTTCACATATAATGATTCTCCAAATAGGATCATAGGGAAAAGTTTGTTTCAGATTTTGTATGGAATGCATCGTAGGGGAGTTTGTGAGCTTCAAAATTAGGGTAGAATAGAACAAAAAAGTGTTGAACGAGAATATTTTGCAACAAAAATGAGTGAGTTACATGAGAAATTTAAGCATAGGTTACAAGACAAAAACTCCAAATACAAGCATAAAGCAGATTTAGAAAGAAGAGAAGTGAAATTTGAGGTGGGAGACATGGTATTATGTCACCTGAGAAAGGAGAGGTTTCTAAGAGGGGAATATAATAAACTTAAGATGAAGAAGATAGGTCCCTGCAAGATACTTTTCATGTTTTCTCCAAATTATTATGAACTAGAGTTACCTAGAAGCATAGGCATTTCAAAATTTTTAAATGTGAGTGATTTGTATCCTTATCTAGCTAGTGATAAAGACTCATCTACAACAAACACAAATAGTGATGAAGCGAGTGAGAAAAAATGGGTAAAACAAATGCCTAAGGAAAAAACATTGGAAGATGAAATGATTTTGGAAACAAAGGTTACAGAAAAGACTAGAGGGCAGGAATATCTAGATTACTTGGTGAAGTGGAAAGGTCATCCAGTTGAAGATTCTACTTGGATGAAAGTTGAAGCTCTACAAAAAGCAGGTTATTCTATACGAATACCTTATGAGGAGGAGCTCATAATTTTTTTCTTTTCTTATATTTTCTAGAAATCTTGAAGTAGGTGCATGGACAAAGCACATTCGATGAACACTGGACAAAATCTTGCCAATGTGATGGGATGGTCACATGGTATTGTTGGGTGTGGGAATATTTATTTAGAAATTTTCAATGTTTAATTTAGGAGGATTTTTGATTTTTTTAAAAATAATTGGAGGAGAAAGTTTTCTTTCGTAAATATGTTTTTTTAGTTTCCTTTGTTTTATAGAGAAGATGAAACGATTAATCTCTTGTGACTCTTGGTTGTCACATGTTACTTTTTTAGTTTAAATAGAATGAGTATCTGGAAGAAAAAAAAGGAGAGGAGAAGAGAGGACTCGTTTCTTTCTCTGTGAAATTGTAGTCTTATTGGTTGCAAATCATTGTACTTTACTTCTGTGTGAATAGGGAAGTTTTTTTTGTTTGAATAACGTAATTGAATGGTCAATGGGACTATAAGTTGGTGTGGTTTTGAATTGAAACGAAGTCCATTATTTGAAGAAAATCGATGTATGCCTATGAGCTATTGCTAATCATAATTTTATTCCCGTGGGTTGTTTATCTTTAATAGTTTGTACTTGTTCAATCTAATTGCATTAAGAATCTCAACATTGAAGCCTTCATATTTGTGGTTTGTTCATATATTTTGTGTATTCTTGTTGAAATGGTCTCACAACCCGGAATGTACCACATTGTTCAGGAGTGGGAATGTGAGGTATGTACAGTGAACAGAGTGTTGAAATAAAGTATTGTGTTTCAAATGACATCACATCCTTTAGATTGGAATTCTAACGATTATATTTGAGCTAGCGTGCAAACCTTGAAAAATAAAGGCATGTGGGATCATTCATTACACCAAGGAGCCAGTCAAGGCTGCGAAAATTCAATTTTGTAGAGAGTCGAATCGTTGTGCCTTCCTGAACATCACTGTACAAAATTTCAATAGTGTGCTACGAAATTATTTTGTAGCAAACAATGCTACAAAATTATTTTGTAGCGACTAGACAATGAGCTAGAACTAGGCACTTACTTCATAGTGATAAAATAAAAATCAGAATTGTGTTTCGATCTAAATCTCATTTTGCCTTATGCTTCACACCAACCACTTAAAAGACAAACCATAATAATAATTACAGGTAAAAACAAATTATTCGGTAAGAATTTTAAATATCACAATACTAAATATTAACAACAATAATAATTAAGTTATTGGATTCAAAATTAAGGTCTTTTAAATTGAGAAGAAATAAATGCCTCCAATATTTACTTGCTTTCCCTAAATATGGCTCAACATTAAAATGTGAACTCAAGGGTCTCCACCACGACACCTAAGGGAGGGGTCACCACCTCACATGGGAATCTATTACATTAAAATTGGGGGCCTACGAAAGTGGGGTCATTTTGTACATTAGTACCGACACTGAATATTGGGGGTGTGAGTTGGCCTTGTGAATGAAGCATCTAGAGACCCCATAGAAAGAGTTTGTTATTCCTAGGGAGATGCACTCTTCTAGAAGATGTTGAGGATCCCTAAATTATTCTCTCCCCATCCCTATTCAGCACGATCTCTCTTAACATTATAAAAATTATGTTAGATCTGAGACTTTTGTGATCCATAGATTAGATAAATGTCTTTTCAGATTAATCACATCATTAGGATTTGGTCAACATTTCAAACCAACTAATGTGGTTCATCCTCAGGACAAGGTGAAAAAGCCAATCGATCTTATTGAATAAATAGTATGAATGCATCGTTACCCAATATTAGTCACTGAAAACTAGCTATTAAAAACTAGTCGTTTAAGACTAACCATTTAAAAAATAGCCATTAATAAATTAGTTAATTAGAATTATTAAGAGATTAATAAATATTGACCTAATAGATATTATAATAATACAAATTTTTATTATGTATTATTATTATTTTTTAAATATTATAATAAAATGTATTATAAAATATTCAATTGATTAATAAATATTAAAATAATAGATAAAAATTTTAAATTTAAAAAATATTATGATAAAAATTAAAGGTTGTCTATATATAATTGCCCTATGGTTCTTAAAAACATCCCAAAATGAGCACTCAACATTGCACCTTTTTAAGGAACATGGCAGAGAACATTCTATATCGCATTGGATGGCCTTAGGGATGTCTCGGGGAACAACACTCGAAGATGAAGAATCAGAACCTAAGGTTCACATATAATTGGGTACAATATATTAAATATTTTTATTAGTTTTCCATTACAAAGGCTTCTGACCTTTTTGTTTTTGTTTTTCAATAAAATGAGTTGTTTATTGGTTGTTCTCTTTTTATTTAAAATAAAAACATTTTATTTTATCACTAAATTCCCACTAACTTACATTATTATTTTATAAATATTTATTTTAATTTTAATTTTATTAGATATTTTTTTTTCTAAGTAAGATTAAATTCTATTAGTGAAACATAATGTACATGGAGGCATAGGCCTCTATAGCTCAAGCTTGAATCAACAGCATAATTTGCAGAAAAACACCAAAAATGGGACTACCCATGGAGGGGAAACCAGTCGAAAGAGAGTTTAGTTCGTTGCCTCGCGTGAGGAAACCAGCGTTATACAGAAAAAATTATTGTGCCAAACATAGATAACAACATTTAACAGGACCTTGATACTGAAAGCAATAAACCAGAAAAAACCTGGGAGCCTAGGTGTCATGGGGCGTAGGAGGCATCTCTTCTACGATGAAACACCTGTATTCGTCGGCGTCGGTCATCTGCAAATCCTGGGTGGCAAGTGATGCATGCTGGGGTTCCATGGTCTCTCACTATCTTTGCCTGTGGCCTATTTTCTCTTCTTCTTGTTTTCCTTGTTGTTTCCAGAGCTGTTGCTGTTGTTCGAGCGTGAATTGTGCTTGCCAGAGTCAGGGTGACCCTTGACATCCGCAGAGGAGTCGAAGTCATGGCATGAGAGCTTCTGAAAATTGGGCGGACCGAGGCTGGAAGCCTCAATGGGCTCCTCTTTGAAAGAAACCGAAATGGTGGCGACGGCACGGGGATGGTCTAAGGAGCAGTGGAAGTGGAATTGAGTAGACCTAGAGGTCTATGCGGTGATAGAGGAGTCAAGACTGGGCAGAGGCAGTGGAAAGGTCGCTATGGCAGAAGGCTGAGCTGAATGATGAGGCTGACTAAAAAAGCGGCTGCGCCCACTGCGAGTGGTGGGATACCGGCCCAAGGAGTGCTCCAGGGAAGAGGATGAAGTATCAGAATGGGAAGAGAGCGACGGACGAGCAGCGCGACCTCTACTGCTGCCATGCTTGCATCGCATGCGATGCCTGAGACGAGGCCTAGTGGCGCAGTAAAGGTGGAGGATTCTTTGGGTCGAAGAAGAAGTAGGGTGGTGGAACCACAGAGACGGAAGCTTAGAGGTGGTGGTGAGACCAGAGGCAGCTGAGAAGTTCAAGTGACAGAGGACGCTCTGTGAGTAGTGATGGATAGGGAGGAATTCAATACAACAACGAAGGCTACAACATCTCCCTGTTAGCATGCGGGAGCTCGGCTCTGTAACTTCAAGGGGGTAGTAGCTTCGCAGAGGATGAGATAGGGGAGGCATAGAACCAGGCGGTCGAAAAGCATAGCCAGGCGGGAGAGGAAGGGTCTCCATTTTGAGGCGGAGGTAGCAACCTCGACTTCTACAACGAATTGAATGTTGATCAGGGTGACGGCTAGAGGACTTAAATGCTCGTCGGTGTAGCTTGTGGGTGGCCATGTGGCCATGCGATGCTCCAACCCAGTAGCCCATCTCCGTAGAGCCCTCATAAATCACCCGCATCCGGGGTAATTTTATTAGATATTAAAAATAATTTAAATATTAATTAGAAAAGCCAAAAATAATTGAAATCAATTAATTTAAAATATTGACTTGAGATAGCATCAAATAATTGAATAGATATAACACCAAATAATTTTTCAAAAGAAGAAAGCATACACCATCTGTTAGCCACCTATAATATTTTGTTATACCAAAAGGTGGCTAAATCTGTTTTGAGCCTTCAAGGAACAATTTTTCATTACCAAAATTTGTTGGCTCTCGAAGACTCCTTGTAGGCCTCATGCCTCTGTCCAAAATCTTCATCACTTTCCCTATTAATTCTGCTGATTTCCTGTAAGAAACTGCTGAATAAAACATCATTTTTTCCTTTTCTCCCACTCATAACTAACCTTCATTTACTCCCCCTTTTCTCCATATATTCCTCTACTTCTCATGAGTTTCTCCCTCCATCCGTAAAAATCTTTCTGACATGGTTTGAAACTTCTTTTTGAACTGTGCCGAAACCCCCAAATCCATTGAAAACCTTGAAATTTTTCATAAAAAACAAAGTTTTATTGTTATGGACCTAAGCCCCTTGGGCTAAGTCCTAAACCACTTCCCCCCACATGCCCATGTGTTAAAACCAAACGCCAAATCTTTCGGCGCTAATCGCAAATATCCAAAGGGTGCATGACTTTGAACCATTACAAAGCTCATTTTCCTTTGTAAACCCAAAAACCCACTTTCCGAAAGTTCTAAGTTAAAACTTAAAACCATGTGCTGAATACAAATGGGTTGATCGGAAAGACCAGGCTCAATGGCCCGATTGCGATTAGCCCTTGTCTTTATAACTCCCGGGCATATTACATTCCGTGAAAACCCCTGGCCCCGCAATCGGACGCCTTTTTCCTTTACCTATATATTTTCCGCCCAATCCGTTAAACTTGTTTTATTCGCAAAAAACTTTGGTTTTCATGTGTTTAAGGGTTTTTCCGCCGGTGCGTAGGTCGTAGCAATCCTGACCGTCAATCTTGTCCTTTGATCCAACGGCCTGCGCTCCATCGCATTGCAAACTTTCAATCGCATGCGTTTTTGTTTCGCCCCCGATCGCGACTCCCCCGATTGGTTTTCCACCGTTGATCTCGTTCTTGAATCAACGGTTATCGCTAAATCGCATCGCAAACTCTCAATCGCATGCCTTCTTCTCTGTGCTCCGATTCCCGATTCCCGATTCAATCCCGACCATTGATCTAATCCTTGATCCAACGGTCCGCGCAAAATCGCATCACAATGTTTCACCCCCTTGCGATTACCTCCGATTCATTCCCCACCATCGATCTGATTCTCAGATCAACGGCCAGCGCTCAATCGCAAAGTTTCAATCTCATGTTGTTTTGTGACCTCCCCGATTGCGATCCTCCGACCAATCTGAGCCGTCCATCCTCCCGAAGATCCAACGGTCCTTATTCCCTCCGATCGCAAGTCTTACCGCCATTTCAAAACCCGCCGATTCGTTTTCCACCGTTGATCTGATCTGCAGATCAACGGCCAGCGCTTAATCACACTGTAAATTCAATCGCATCCCCTTTTCTGCCACCCCCGATTGAGACCCTTCGATTAGATCTGGACCGTCCACGTGTCCAGGTCGGACGGTCCAAAACCGCTCCTCCTTATCCTTCTCCCGCTATCCTTTTTACCTTTCTATGCAGATCTCCACCGTTGGTTGCCTTCATCCGACGGCTACGCTCCTCCCCCACCATCCGAAGCAGTTTAAACCTATTTCCGCAGGATTTCTTAACTGTTTTTGTGTTTTGCAGGTGTTTTTATGGTTTCCCATTATAGAATGAAGGAAAGCCGAGGGATGGGAAAGACGTTTCCTGTGCCTTCGAGCTATCTTAAAAAAGCGATTCACGGGGCTCTATTCCATGTTTCGTCAGTACTCTATGAGTATTGATGTTGTAAAGCCCAGCGCGGGTCGGCACATCGACAAGACATTGTTTTAAATCAAACACAGTTAAAGAGTATCAGTTTTGAGAATAAAGCACAGCAGATGAAGATTGAAGACATTTTTTATGGGGATTACGGCTAAGACAGTTATCAAAAGCCTAATCCCCAATCTAAAACACAGTTTAAAGGAAAACCTAAAGTGTTTTTATCAGACGGAAAGCCTCCACCGCCACATCTGAGGCAAATTGATTCCTCAGCTACCACCGAGCCACCTGTTGCCTCAAACCTTTCAAACAGAGGCCGAAGTTATTGAAGAAGATCAGATTTCGCCTCAGAGCAGCCAGCGAGTTACTTCTGCAGGGTAATCAATGCAGAAATATCTGCAGAGTTACTCCCCACATTATACAGAGCCTCAAAGTCAAAATAAAGCTCCCACCAAGCTTTGATATTTATTGTAAAAAGTTAATACAGTGATCCACCTGTAAATTTCTCTCTCGAGCCCCTCGAAAGGCCGAGAAGTCTTGAACCTGTATTAATTATCCTGAGAGATATTTTCTCAGATCACCTCCTCATTCTTCTATAAATACCTCAGGAGAAGATGAGAAATTGTTGGTTGCAGAACTTTGAAATACACTTGAGCTCGAGACTTCTATTTGTACATAGTGTTCACTGGCCCTTGAAGCTCTGTTTGCTCTAGAGTAGTTAGGTTGAATAGTGAAGATGATTGCTAAACTGAAACATTGGAATTGAAGATTGTAACTGGTTTGACATCAATATAAAAGCTGTTTCTTGGGATCCTGGTCTTTATCACTCGTGAAGTGCTTCTTTCTTTGTTAATCGTTCTCCTTCTATGTATGCCATATTGTTCATTTTCCCTCTGTAAAGAACAGTTTAAACAGGGTTAGGATTTTCTGTATAGCAGTAACCTTCTCTGGCTGAGAAACCTTTATCTTAATGTTTTCTTCAGATTTGTTTATTTAAGAATGATTCAATACAGTTTAAACAGTTAGGAATGTTGGCGTTCCCTCGTCCTTCTGTTTGCTCAAACATTGTTCTTGAATGTTATTTCCATTATTTGCTATTAAAGTTAGACTAGAGAAGATATGGTTTTCCCTGATTCCTAGATTCTTTTCTCCAAAGGCAGATTCTGAAAGTTTCCCTTGGTGTTGACTGAAAGCAGACTAGGTTTAAAAGTACTTTATCTGATCTTAAGTTACACTCTGTTTTTCTTATGTGTTTTCATACTTTCTGAAGGTAATTATGTGGATTATTGGATTGTTTGTCAATTAAGCTGCTTTAATAAGAACTTGCCCAAGAATTCTATGGTTAGCCCTGTCCTTGGTTGGTTTTAAAACAGTTACTTAAGAGGCTTTTCTTGTTTGGACTGACTATAAATCCTCTGAGAAATTATTATCAGTTTCCACACCTCCAACATTTTAATGTTTCCATTTCATCATTTTAATCTCAATAATCTTGTGGTATAGATGACTTTCCCCTTGGATCACACTTGATGTTGTTGTTAAATTAAAGCCCAGATATGACTCCATAGCCCAATGGACTAAAAACCAGCGTTATATCTATCTATCTGCCAAAACTGTTCTATTTTCTTGCAACTTCTCACTTTTGAAACTTTTTGCACTTAGGAATTTCCCCTCAAGTAACATTTCATGCTCAACCATCCAAAACAAAACAAAACCCTTGGCCTTCATAACTAGCCTAATATCATTACCTTAAGCTTTTCAAAGACAATATCCATCTTTGCACATATTGGAGAGATCCCTCTCCGGATTCAAGAGGGCTAGATCCTAGAATCCCAAAGTTTGGTTGAAATGATGTTAACTCTGTGATTGGACTCTCCCAATCTTGCTAATAAATTACAGAGACCTAACACCATCTTGAAAATCCTTCTCTTAATTACGTAAAAGAAGTTTGCTATAATTATTTTGGGAAATTCCATGTTACGAAGGAAATGAGAGAACAATGCAAAGGAAAATCAAATATCCAAATGATGCATCAAAACTCCGATGAAGTGGTAAAAAAATAAGATCAATTAATTTTTTGTAAATATGAAAAAAGGACAATTGGAATAGGGGACAAGATTGAGAGGCACCCTCAGGTGTCAAATACCTAGAAAGTATTCTGCGAGGAATATGGGCAGTTGGTTAGGGATTTGCGATGGCAAAATTTATTTATTATTGTGGTCTTCGCACTCTTGTATTGGTTATTTATTTATTTATATGGTCTTCGTACTCTAGTATTGGTTCTTGGTTTCTTATAGCGAATTGGAATTTTTAGGAACTCTCTTGAGTTGTCTCTCTAAAGGTCAATCCATTGTCATGAATATCCTCTTGGCTTTGTTACAATAACTCTTTGTGGATCTTCATCAATTATGCATGATGATATCTTCTTGGCCCTTGTCGATTTTCATCAATCTCTTGTTATGAATATTTTCTTGGCTTTATTCTAGGTCCCTTGTCATGAATATCCTCTTGGTTCTGTTCCAAGGAATTCCTTGTGGATCTTCATCAATACCCTGTTATGAATACCCTCTTGGCTTTATTCTAGGGAACTTTTTGTGGATCTTCATCAATCCTTGCATTAATTGGCTTTGATATGATGTTATGCTTATTTCTATTAAGTTCTTTGTTATGTTATGTTTTTTTCGAAACAATTATGATGCATTGCTTTTATGTATAGGAATTGAGAAGTTTTCTTTCTTTCATTTCAAGTTTTGGCTTGTTGAATCTGGGGCAAAGACTTGATTCTCAACTAGTCTCAACTTCCTCAAACTAGTATAGTTATTTGTCTAGTTTGGCATTGTGTGTAGTATAGAGCATGAAAAATTCTAGAACTTAAGATAGCATTGAGAATGCATTAAGGTATATTCAGTGTAATGAGACATCAATATTAAGGTACATATAAACAATTTTAGTTATTACCCAGATATATACAAATGAGTTTGTATTTCCTAACATACATTTATTATAAATTGTTAATCCAAAAAAAAGAAGAAGAGCATTCTAGAATTTATTCCTAAATTATTCCATTTCCACAACCTCAAATAACAAGGCTTCAAATTATTTTCCCAAATTGATACTAGTAAGGAAGAACTAATTAATCAACTCAAGAAATCAATAAACCTTAAGAAGTATGGAAATTCTAGAAATTGAGGAAGAAATAATTTATTAACTCAAGAAACCAATAAACGTTAAGAAGTATGGACATTCTAGAAATTGATTCCTTAATGATTCCATTTCCAAAACCTCAAGTAACATATTAACAAGGCTTCAAATAATTTTACCCAAATTGATACTAATGAGGAAGAAACAATTTATCAACTTAAGAAACCAATAAATCTTAAGAAGTAACATTCACCTTGATTAAATGGTTTTTAATAAATGAAATGTTTTTTCTTTTCAAATATATTAACATGTAGAAAAAGCTACAATACATATTTCTTAGTTTGTAGCATACCATGTTATAGAGTACTTGAGAGTTGCATACACATGAACTCATAAAGTTTTGAAGCATTCTCATTGTATATCATTGTAAGTATTACGTAATTATTTAATGTAATATTTATTTTTATATTTTGATTAAATAATACTAATAATAATTATTTATTATTTATGAATATGGTAAAGTTCTAATATCTGTAATAATTAAAAAATAATTACACGGCTCTGCAACCCACTTTTGTTCTTTGTTGAAACCATAACTCTAATTTCACTATGGAAAACATGAAGGGGGCTCCTCCCCCTCCACTAGACGGGGCTGAAAATTTTCAAGCTCTCATTACATCTCTCTAAAAAAAACCGACATCCAAGGAAGCACAAGAAAAATTCATGAAGAAGGAAAAAATTACTTTTTTTGTGACTCTTCCTACAAGGTCTCGCAGAACCTCCTTGGATTTCTCAGACCGAGCTTTATTGGGGAATTTCACTAGAATGTGGTTGTCCCCTCGATCTATGGAAATATGGATGGAGAAGACATGGAATCTATTGATGAAAGGTAATATTTATTTGTATGCCTATGGAAATGGGTTCTTTGTTTTTTTTAAAATCTGAGGATAAAGATGTGATATTTCAAAATGAACCATATTTTTTTGGATCTACAGGGATGTATTGAATAAATGGACACTGGAATTTCATCCAGATGAGGACGTCCCAAATGTTTTTCCTGTTTGGGTCAATATTCCCCAACTCTCACTCTCATGCTGGAGTGATGTCTATTTACGAGCTATAAGAAATGGGTTGGAAAAATACTTGGATAGGGAAGAACCCAAAGGGTCTCATTTTTCATGTGAAAATATCTGTGTTGATATAGATTTGGAGAAAGGGTTTCCTTCAAAAATAAATATCACTTAGGGAGGATGAACTCATTGTTAGAGCCTCAACTATGAGAAATTTCCTTTCAAATACAAATATTTCCATGAATAAAACCATTTTTCAAGGGATTGTAAGAAGGCACAAACAAGAAAAGGTGTGAAATCCACTCCAAGGAAAGAAGAGCAATGGAAGATTAAGAAAAAAGGCAGGAATAAAGGGAGATCAACAAAAAATAAGCCCCAAACTCCATAAGGTATAAATGCAGCCTTGAATTCATCAAATACCTTTGAAGTATTGCAATCTCAAGAAGGGAATGAATAGGAGGGAAATACTCAAAATATAAGAAAAGGTTCCCCTGAAGAAGAAGTTGTGAATCTTGATATAGAAGAAAGGGAAACAAAATATCAAGAGAAAGAATTATAATTACAGTAGGAAGGAAATACACACTCCCCATATCTGGATTCAAAAGAGAATCAAAATGTAACAAAATGTAATATTGAAACCCATAAAACATATTTGGAAACGTTGAAGGGGGCTCGCTAATGAAACATAATGGATTACCTTCAAGGATTATAACTAGGAAAAATTCTCAAACCCTAACCTAGGTGGATGAGGGAAGTAACCAAGAGAAAAAGAGTAATAAGAAAAAGAACGTGAGACCCCTAAAGAGCACTATGTGATAATCATAGTAGAAAAAAATAAGAAGTTGGGAAACCATCTAATAATCACTTATATACTCAAGTCGATATCTCTAAACAGTAGGAAGAAATAGAATAGGGATGAGGTAAACTAAAAAATCCCCCAAAAACATGATGAAAATATTGTCATGGAATATAAAGGGTTTGGGAAGCTCCATAAATCCCCGTTAGTTAAAGACATAGTAAAGCAGGAGCACCCTTGGACAGTTTTAATTTAGGAACCCAAGCTTGAATAAATTTAAGTTCTCAACAAATAAAAATCCTGTTGGAAAGACAATTGTGGAGTTACACAAAATTCTAAGGGGGTGAAAAATAAGAATTCTGGGACTCATTTTCCACTCTTAAAGAAAGGAGTTGGCATAAAAAAAATATCGTAGGAGGTGATTTTAATACTATCCTCTTCTCCTTAGAGAAGAAAGAAGGAAGCCTCGTTCACGATCCTTTTAGAGAGTGAATGGAAGATTTGATAGATGATTAGGATTTGGTGGATATTCCCCCCAAAAAGGGAAAATAAACTTGGAGAAATAGAAGAAGTGGGGACAACCACATAAAAACATGAATGTATCACTTCCTAATGCATAGCAACTGGTTTCTAAAAGGGCTAGATTGTTCCTCTTAAATATTAGCACAAGGCGAGTCTAACCATTGGCCTATATCATTGTTGATTGATAACTTGGAAAATATAGGTCCAATTCCATTTAGATATAATCTCAGATGGTTAAAAGAGGATGGAGTCATGGATATAATTAAACATGCTTCAAGGCTCCCAACATTTGGATCCCCCACCTATGTGTGGGAGTCAAAGACGAAATTGATAAAGCAAACATTAAGGAAGTGGGCCAAAGAAAAATATCGGCCTCTTGGATAGAAGAGGCTTGAGCCAGTTAAACTACTTGAAAATCATCAAATCCTAGTCAAAATTAGTCAAGTGGAGACTTGACATATAGATAAAGAAATGGAATTGACTAGAAAAATTTCTCATCAATTAGATAAGAAGAAGAATATTAGAGGCTAAAATCCCAGAGTTTATGGCTACAAGTTGGAGACCAAAACACTATCTTTTTTAGCAAGTAAGCCAAAGCCAAAGAGATACAAAATCAAGTGAAGGATATAGAGACATAAGGTGGGCCAAGGTTTATAAACTTTGAAGGTATCAAACATGAATAATTTCTCATTTTCAGGCACTATATAAGGAAGATAGAGATGTAGATATGGAACTATCACAGGAGTTTATTCAATGAATTCCCTCCATTGTCTCAAAATAAACCAATCAATAACTCGTCAAAGAGATAGAGGAAGTAGAGGTTATGGAAGAAATATGGGCTCTTGGCCCAAATAAGGATCCCAGTTTGAAAAAATTCACTATAAGCTTTTATAAAACCCTCTAACCCATGATAAAAAAATGAATTTTTGAGAATGTTAAATTTAACACAAAGGAAATATAAGATCGAGGGCGATACAAATTATTTATTTCTTGTATTGATTCCCAATGAATTGAATCCTGTGAAATTCCCTCATTTCAAACCTATTTCCCCCTGTAATGCTACCTATAAAATTCTCACTAAAATTATAACGTCAAGATTGAAGAAACACCTACCAGAGATTATTTCTAAAAATAAAGGGGGATTCATGGAACAAAGAAAAATATTAGATACTATTATTATAATTTAGGAAGCAATTCGTTACCATAAGGAAGTACTATTATTATAATTTAGGAAGCAATTCGTTACCATAAGGAAGTAGTGGAGCGAAGATTGGTCATCAAATTGGATATGGCCAATGCTTTAAACTAGGTAAGACACTTGTATCAAAACTCTTCTGGATAATCACATTATTATTTGAAGAGCCGACGCGTTTCGAACCACTCAGTGTAGTTCATCATCAAGAGAAAGATGATTCAGCTGATCCAAATCCTTCAATATAAATATTGCAGATGTGCAAGGGTCATTGACAAAAATATCATTAGAAAGTAACAAAAATGAATGTTAAGACAATAAAATAATATTAAACCTAGTCAATATAATAAGAAATAAATATTTAAAATAATCAAATTATATATATATATATATATATATATATATATATATATATATATATATATATATATAGAAATTAATAATAAAATTAGTAAAAATAACAAAAAAGAATTTAAAAAATGGAAATTGTAACAAAAAAAACCCAAAAATTAATTTACCAATATTTTAATAAAGTAAAAAATAATAACAAAATTAGAATTATAACAAGGGTCAAAATGAAAAAAAAAGAAAACACCCATAAAACTAATAATAATGACCAAATAATTAGGGTAATAATAATAACATAAAAACAAAATAAAAAGAAAAAAGAAAACCTACAACCTAATACTAATCAATATTAATAGAACAATATATAAAAATTGGGTTTTTGCAGTGACTTTATTCGATGGATCAAAGCTTGTATTGGCTCATCATGGATTGTTTTGTTGATAAATGGCCATCCCATTTCTTATTTCATGGCCTAAAGAAGATTACAACAATACTTCCCTCTTTCCCCACTGTTTTACATCATTGTAGCTGAAAGTTTGAGTAGAAATATGGAAAAGGCAAGGTTGGATGGCAAACTCGTTGGATTGAGCATTGCTTGAAATATAATAGGGGCTATTTACTTGCAATTTGCAGATGACACTATTCTTCTCAAGGTGGGAGTGGGGCTTTAAAAATTGTTATAATTCACTTCAAAAAACTTTTGAATACTTACCTTCATCTTTCGGGAGGGTTGGTCAACAAAACTAAATGTCATCTTTATGGATGAAACTACCCATAAGTGACTTTAGTTGAGATTTCAAGGGTATCAGAATTCCTAGTTGCAATCAAATAGAGATTATTCAAGTATTTAGGAATCCCAATATCATTGGGAGCTACAAATGTTGAATATTGGGAGGAAGTGTTGCAGAAAAAAAGAAAAAAAAAAAGAAAAAACATTATTTGGGAGCGCATTGGTTAAATGAAGCAAGAAATGTTGTATTCATCAAATCCACCTTTTTAACCCTTCCTATTTATATAGTATCTGGTTTAATTTCTTTGAAAGAAGTAGTTATTAACCATATTGGTGGCCTTATTCATAAATTTATATGGTATGGGGTAAGAATAATGAAAAAAGTTTCATTCGGTTAATTGGAATGTAGTTCAGCTTCCTAAAATACATGGAGTATTAGCAATAAAAGATAAATAATTCATGAATATGGCTTTGGCTGCAAAAATAATATGGCACCTCCTCTGTGATTCTAAAGAATGGTGGAAGCAATCCTTTCTCCGAAAATGTTTTCATAAAATTACGCTAATTCGAGCATAACATGTAACTTGGTCAGAACAAGGCTAAAAAATTTGAAAGCTATCCAAATCTATGGCTCCTATTATACTATATAATTTAGGATGCAAGCTTGCAATGGAGTTTGCATCAAATTATTGAAGGATCAAGTGTCGCCAATAAGGTTAATAGCAGAGAATGGGGGAATTACGGAGCTAGTGAATTGGATGGAGTCGAGGGGATACAGTGAGATTTTTTATATCTCATTTTGGGATGATCAAGGATATTGGTTAGGATGGATATGCCAATATATTACTCCCAATATTTATATGCAGTGGGCCACTCTAGTGAATTCGTCAAAAGTTCTTGCCCCAATTGATGTTACAAGAACGGATCAACGAAATTGGATGGGTCATCTTAAAAAACATTATTGAGTTAAAGTTGTTGTTATAGCATCATTTATCACCTATATATACTTGATGACTTATGCATTGGCCTTGGGCAGCCCTTCCATTCAGACTTGGTCACATTCCTCAAAAAGAAAAAATTTAAAATCCATACGCGACTCTGCCTAGTTTTTTCATAGTTGACCCGCGTATGCTATTTAAAATATTAAAAATATATATAATTTACGTATTATTGAGGCGGGGTTTATGATTTTTCCTGTAACTTAACTACCCTTTCCCATGGCCTAACTATTCCCCAACTAAAAAAATTAATTTGAGGAAGTATAAATACACCTCAAGGGAATGGCCTAAGGTAGGAGAGAGAATATTTTTGATATTATAGCATGTTATAGCCCTGATCAAGTTTGATATTTCCCCTGTGCCTCCTACACTTCCTAGGTTTTAGGAAACCCTTTTTTCCTTGTGATGATCACCCTCATTCTATGTGACATCCTTTGTGCACCATTTATGGAAGAAGCTTTGTTAGGCTAGGGCTGGACGAATTCGGAGGATTGTTTTCCTCAAGGCCATGGTGGATCTCAGGTGATTTCTTCACTATTATTTTCTGTACATGTTATCAAATAAAAGAAGTACCATCCTATTCCTGATGTTCATGTGTTATGTGTCTCTTATACATGCTTAATAATCTTGAATCGTTTATTTCATGTTATCTTTATGAGATCATGTGTGCTAATTTGCTAACATCTAGGACATATATGTTGTACAACTAGTTTTTGTGCTTGTTATTGATTGCTTTATAGGTTTCATAGCACGAGGAGTAGTAGGGGGTTTTCACCCTATGGGATCTACTACAAATGAAGGATAAACATGTAAGTTCCACAATCCTCATTTTCTAGTTTAAAGCATAAAAGTTGGTAATTAGAGTCCTTCTTGTGATGACATTCCATTCTCTTTGTTAGGTCTTTCAACCCAAGGCCTTAGGGCAGCTTCGCTCGTAATAGTTTCTTATGAAATTCTATTTAAAATTTTACCTCATCCATCCTCATATGAGCTTTAAGGTAAAATATGGAAAAAGGATGGCCTGGAAAAAATCAACATTTTTTGTTAGGTAATGGTTCATGGGAAAATATTGACAACCGAGAATCTAAAAAGGAGGAATAGCTAAGGGAATTTGAGTTGTTTCCTCTAAAAATTTGTGTAAGACACTCCCTGCATATTTCAAAGGTGTAAATTTACTTAGGAAGTTTGGAAAAAATCCCTGGATAAATCCATATCCATTGCAAGCATACTGGATAGCTAGAATGATATGTTTGAAGCCTAAAAAACTAAAATCCCATGGAACAAAAAATATGCCTCAGTGACTATGAAATTTTGGATGGCCCTTATTAAGTACTTATGCTAGGTTGTATGTCTAGCATGCAATAAATCTATATTTATGGTGAAAATCCAAATTAGTTAATGATGGCTATTAAGGCTCTGAATTTTGTCTTTGAAGCTATCACCCTGTGGATATGATTCTTATGAATTGAAGGAATTGTCACCAAGCAAGCGATATTGGATGAATCTATGTCAAGTATCACGTCATGCTGAAAAATTCATTCACAAGCCAATTGTTCGTAATTATTTTTACATGAGAATGGATAATGAGGAATTTCAAAATTGGAGGAATAGTAAGGGGAAATACTCTTTTTTTTTTCTTCGATGGTGCATTGAAAGGTAATCTGAGGGAGGCAGGAGAGGTTATATATTGGCCCGATGAAGAAAAAGAGATTCAATATGCTTAGGACTTGGAGAGTGCTACAAATAACCAATCAAAATATTTGGCATTGTGTTAGGGGCTAGAGTTGGCCATTTTGAGGAAAATTCGGTAGTTGATCGTATTTTGGAACTCCATGATTGTCATCCAACAAGTGGTTAACGCAAAGAGATATTTTTCAATGCTCAGTTTCCAATTTTACAAAGGATAAAAATGCAAAATGAGAAATTTTATTCAATAGAGTTTCATCATGTGGAGAGGCATCTGAATCCCATGGAAAATGCATTGGAGAGTAATGGAATTGCAGTGGAACAAGGTATGTTGAGAAGGGATCATAACAATTCCATATTTAAACATTTATCATGAAAGTAGAAATTAAATTCCATACAAATGAGTTTCTTATTGGAATTAGTGTAATTAGTGGATAGACACTACATGGAAAATACCCTATAGTGGATGTTTTTGTGGAAGCCCATATAAAAATAGCCCAGATATCTGTTTGTAGTTGAGGTCACTGGAGGAGGTTAGTGGGTGGGTGTTTTTGTGGATGTTTGTGCGTTTATAATCATAAAACGCACCAGTGTGCTTAATATATATGTGACGCACCAGTGCATAGTAGAGGCTAAAGAACCATTGTAGAGTTATTTTTAAGTATTACGAAAACAACGATGTACTTCATACATATGATTCACAGGGGTGTCTAATAAGTAGTTCCTACCTTACAATGCATCAGTGCGTACAAGTTGATGGTCACCGCGACAGGGTTTTCAAAAAAATGATGGTGCGCTTTATATAAAGCACACCAATGAGTACGATCAAATTAATTGAGCGTACCGACCAATTGGTTAATCAAAAAAAAAAAATTTCACCATTGTGGTGTTATATTGTAACAACGATGCCCTAGTGCATTTATGGTGATACAATGTCCCGACATAGGGTGTTTATTTAATGAAAATATATGGTGATTTTTTATATAACATACACAATGTTGGTCGTATATCGCCAGCCCATTGCGTTTCATTAATTGAGAGCACTGCACAAGGGTTTTATTTAAAAAATATTTTCACCATTTTGGTGCTATACAATAATGAAGACGACCTCATGTGGTTTAGGTACAATGACGCACCGGCATAAGGTTTTTATTCAAAGGAAGCATGGTGCGCTCCATACAAACCAACCCATTGCATCTCAGTAATCCAGCGCACCGTAAAAGGGTTAAGTTAAAAACATTATTTCCACAAAGTTCCGTGCTATACTCTAACGACAAAGCCCCGAGGCGGTTAATGTTCCATAATGCATCAACCCATATCATTTTTAATATAAATAAATGTTGTGCGTCATTGATACAACCACCCAGTGCATCTCATACTAGAGTGCACTGAAAAAGGGTTAATTTAAAAAAAACATTACCAACCGTAAAAATTCATGTTTACTATTAACAATCCTGTAGAGCTCTCAAGCACTGGTGTGACCTTTTCTTCTCTAAGGCACCTTGCCATTAGTGCTCCCATTTCTTGCATTTCTTCCGTCCATTGCTCAGTGGGTGGACTTCGAATTTTGTGAAATGGTGGGAAAATTTGGTTTTTAGTACTCCATTGGAAACATGCTTCCTCGACGTGTAAATGTGCAGGTAATGTATATATTTGTCACCAACATAATATATTACTGGATTAATTTTGAAAATTGACTTAGAATTCATTTTTTTTTTAAATTTTGTTTTCCTGCTTGGTGCGTTTAAGCTGTTAAGCTCACATTGTTTCTGGTCATCCTTGTAAATTTACAGGCCATGCCGCAAACGATGTTAACAAAAACCACACTGGGTGGTTAATGTGACCACCCGGTGCGCTATCGATAAAATCGCACTGCAATAACAATAAAATTTTTGTGGTGCGTGTTGGTTTCCAGCCGCACCGACAATTTATAATATTTTAAAAATAAAAATTTATTTTATAATCTGAAGTGTGTTGGTTTACTGGAACGCACCGGGGCATTATGTAAAAATAAACATAACGGCTCGATGCATATATATTACGGGAACACACCTAATGTGTGGTGCATCGGTCAAGCCTACAGCACCGGGGCATTTTGTGTTTGGATACCACACTGCTAGTGGTAAAATATTGCAAACACGCGGTGCGTTGAGCTATAACAAACACCTTGAGGTGGATATGGTTTGTCAATGCACCACTTATAATATTTATTTAATTAATATTTTTTGTTGTCGCAGTGTGTGACTATTTTTTATGTGCACCATGGATGGTGCGTGATATATATGTACACATCGTTGGTTGTGCGTAACTATTTTTTGTGGCACATCGAATGTTTTTTGTTCTGTTTTTTCAATAAATTTTATATTTATATATTTGTAAATACATTTGTCATTTAATAAAAAAAATTGTGTTTTACGTATGAGGGAGGCTGATGTATTTAATATTTGAATCATTCAATGATGTCAATAGAGAGAGGAGAGATAACAATAGGAGCAGAGAGAATACAATTACAACATGATACAATAGTGGGAGGCAAGGGAGAGGGAGAGACTTTTGTACACTCGCCGTATTACGCCACCTACCTAGTTTCTCTTAAGGGATGTATGCTTCCTTAAGTTCTATGAGGAGGCTACAACCTGAAGGGGCAACGAATTATTAGTATAGTTGATCTATAGGTGGGATGCCCACCGATGGGCTTTCCATGTCGGTCCTGACCAGTGGTACCAACCTGCTGAGGAGGACATGTATTTTATCACTAGCCTATCTAGGAGAGGGGGGGATTTTCCCCATTTCCATGATGTCCCCTTCAGTTATGCAATAGAGAGCCAGTTGGTGTGCTATTAGAGATACATTAGGGATGCCATACTTTCTCTAGCAGATTTTCAGGTGTCTGGTGGACAGCTACAAATTGCTTCTTTTGGTCCAGAGGAGGTTAGGTGCTTCTCACTATTACTGACCACCATTGCACATTATACTAGTGACAGGAAACACATTAGTTTCCATCTTTTATTTTATGTTGATTCTTTATTCTAGAGGCAATGACTTGTTATATTGTCTATCATTATGTTGCAGTAGTTTTTTATAGCTTTAGATAGACGTCATTCTCAGGCATGTGGGAGGTTGACCTTCCCTTTTGCTTTACAGTTGTTTTGTTTATTTTTTTAGAGGTTTCTAGAGATGAGGCCTGCTTTTTTCCATTAGCCTCGTAGGTAGATGACAGAGGTACAAATTCACATGTGGGGTGAGATGATGCCCAAGAGGGTCCAGTCGGAGTATCTGGCCAGTGTTTATAGCAATGCACTGGAGCTAATAGTTAGTGAGGATGACAATATGTTCGTGAGGGTGTCGTGTCCTTACACGGGGTTGGATTGGCAAGGGTGTACCAAAATTCTCTTCACACAGGCTGAGCTACCAAAAGATAGAGGTAGTATTAGTGTTTTCTTTAAATTAATATAGTTTCATTTTATTGTCTTAATTAATTAGAATACAATTTTTTCTAACATGTTCTTTGACTTGTTTTATTAAATTTTTTAATGAAATTGTATAATTATTGTTGTGTACTATATATTTTTTATATATTGTCACGTTTGTTGGGGACATGCCTCCACCCCCACCGAATGATCATGTAGATGATGAGGAGATGGTGGAGGTAGCAGAGGGGAGATACCTCCTAAGGTGCAGATACCTGCGGGCATGCCGCGTAGGGCTGACATTCGATTCAGGATGGATTTGGGCGAAAAACTATGTAGACTCTTGGTTGATGAGGGAGTTTTCCCTGCGACGATTAGAGACGTCCAGGAAGATCGTACACTCATGGATATCTGTAGGGACATGTCGGGTGATATGATGAGACTTATGCATGATATGATACAGTGCATTGCTTTCGAGATCAACATAATTGTAAATTATCAAGTGAAATGATTTTAACATTAGCACAATGCAAACCAATTAATTCAAAACAAATATTATAACGTTTGGAAAAAAAGTGTCTTAGTTATAAGGTTAACTCCTCTTCTTTATAAAAACCCTCTTAAATATTATAAATGATGAAATAACACATGTACCACATCACTCTTTGTTCTCATCACCCTCATTATCTTCCAGCTCACATGGATTGATAACACTATTGTTCTCAAAAATATGTTTTTATCTAGGTTCATGTCTCAATATGAATCACCAATCCCTATCCAACACATATGGGTAAAAAAACACCTGGTTACAGTGTTTTGGGAAAACATAAGTCTCCTTAGCTTCATCCACATCTTTCTAGAGTTTATACATATCAGCCTACTATTGTGATCTTCCTTTACATTATTCCAGTCAAAGGTGTATCACCTCTTGCACCTTAAAATAACACATTGGAAAGAAGAGAAGTCCACTTCAATGATATCTTGTATCTTTCTGACGTAACCTAACAACCATCATACTAGGTTTTTATCATGGTGGCTAGCTCGACTAGATTGATCAAACTCGATTTCCACTTCACAGTCTTGTGTCATGTGTCCATCATCAAATTTTTTGCTGTTGTGAAAATGGTGCCCATATGCCCACATAGATGAGAACAAATGCACCCATTAAAAAGTTAAAAATCATATTGTCATATGTCTAATAACCCAATTGTTAAAATATAAAATATAGATGTTACATTTCAAAGGTGCATTATTAAGTTTAAAATAATCATAAATATATTATTACCGAGTTGCTGCACCCAATCCCTACATTTAGTGCATCATCTTCAACACGTGGGTAACGACATATTGCATCGTATTTCTCTCTGACATTGGTCAACAACCTAACTGTTGGGGCATATAATTGGCATATTTTCTTTTAAATGACCAGGACAAGGCACACTTCTACCATTCAACTATATGAATTATTTCTTGTCACTATCCCATTTCATCCTTTTTTTTCATACAATGTGACCCACGGTTGTGTCACTTCGGAATTGTAACGAAAAAATTTATTGATTGCTTCAATTTCCACATTCAATGATGAAATTAAACATACATATAGTAGATATGAGATCAAAATATACATTATATCGAAGTTCAACTTGAATATTTACTTTGTGTAAATTTGACAAATTATGAGTCACTTACTCTTTATCAAGCGTCTTTTTCCATTCGTTTGGAGAAGCTCCCCTTCTCTTTTGTATTCATCCCTTTCATCATACCAAATCACCACACCTGGTGTGTTGTCAATCTACTTGACATACTCACTGGAATAATAGAAAGAATCATATGATATGTACCCCTCTTCCATAGACCTCTCAGGTTTTTCCCTTTGTCGAAAAAAACCTTGCAATTTCTTCATGTACCTCTCTATGAAGAACATACAATGACTAGAAAACACCCCAAGTAATTCAACCTCATCTACTAGGTGGATTAGAAGATGAACCTGCAAGTCCATGAAACTCGTCAGTAATGCCTTGTCAAACATACAAACAATATCAACTATCTCTTGATGCCACCGTGGAATGCTAGCCACATGAATCTCCTTTGACTTGATCTAATGTACAAATGTAGACAATTTAGATATGGCACGACCTAGGTCTTGTGGGAACTCATGTTTCACACACCCACACGCGAAAAAAGGATAATGACATTGCAAATTTATAAACACATGCATACAAAATTACTTATGTCTTATGATCCAATGGGATAAAAATTTTTAATATAAAAAATAATAAAATCATTCTTTTGACATTATATGTACTCTTAGAAGATTCAAATGGTAATGTGATTTCAACCCCCAAAAATGGTCTTCCATGGTGAAGCAGCACGGTAGTGAAGACCCATATGAAGATGGCACTGTCACACCCATTATAACTTCCTTTGCTAAAGAAAGATCATTTTTTTTAAAAATCCATGGGACATCACCTTCTTTGAAAGATCCATTATAGGGACCAACCTCTCCTGTACTTTCTAATTGTCTTAGCTGATTTTTCTTTTTAGTTTTTGAAGTAATAAGATATTTCCTAACAACCAATGTGTCAATTTTTTTGATGATATGTGCCTCCATAAATAATATGAAACATTTTTAAATATATGCATGGGATCTAGTAAGTGGGTAATCTTAAGATGCTCCCAATATGGGAGGTTATAAAAGATATATTTCCTTTTCATCCCAATGGGAAATTTCTCAGCATAGGTGTCGAATAATTCTAGATCATTGAACATAGGCTCCCCATTTGAATCAAACATTTATATGAACTCCTTATCCTTCTCTCTCTCATATGCTCTAATCCATTCAGTTGTTGTCGTTATTGCATACCTTTGGGTTCTCTCTCGTTTAACATTGAAACCAAATGTTTCTCTTCTATAATGGTGTTCTTCTGGGAGGAATACCCTAGAGCAATCATACACTGGCTTTCATAGGTCGTTGGACCATCTAGCTTTCAGAGAAGGTCAAAAAAATTTACATCCATAATACCCTTTTGTTACAAGACCTACGAAATTATTGTATACAATATGCATGGCATGTTAAATAATATCATGAAGATGAGAACAATTACAACGAATTAAATTAATATGCGAAAGAATATTTTTACGTATATAAAAAAATCAATAAGCATGTAATTTACCAGAGAAAACTCCTAAGCCTGGATAATCATGTGTGGTGTAAGCACATATTCCATACAACGTAAAATTCCTCTCTACTGTGATGGGTCTTGATACATCGTATACATTTATCCCATCCCATAATTCCTTCAATTCACCTACCAGTGGCTGTAAGTATACTTCCATATTCTTCACTTGTCTTCTACCAGGGACTATGAGAGCCAAAATGAGATGTTCATTCTTCGCAAACAACCATGGGGGGCTATTGTTATTGATCACTACTACAGTCTAAAAAAAATAGTTGGTGTTCTGGAGGGAATATGGGTTGACGCCATCCATGATTATGCTGAGTCGTATACTTCGTACTTCATCCTTGAATTTTTCGGGTCATGTATCCTGTAAATGCTTCATGGCTATTGAATGTGTTGGGATTCACATAACTCCCAACTCACTTCTATGTAAGGCATGCCATACCTGCAACATAGCTAATTCTTTGCAATGAAAGAGCCTTTGAATCCTTGATATTATATGCATGTGCCTCAATATCTTAAGAGGAGGACCACGTGATTTACCCTTATTTTTGGATTTATCATACCTGACATGCCCACATTTCGGACATATCTCTTTGTCTTCATATTCTCCTCTATATAGAATACAATATTTTGGACATGCATGATATGATATGTTGTCAACACCCAACATTTTCAATAATTGCTTTGCCACTTCGTAGCTACCGAGCAAGAAATTATCACTCAGAAGAACCTTATCTTTGAATAACCTATAGTTGGTGGAAAATATTAAATGTACAATGCCAATAATTATTAACATTCATAAAATTGACCATTTGTAATGTTGATTTTATGACAAGATTTCTCAAAATATAAGGGACTTGATGGTCAATTACCTCAAAATTTCTGAGAAACATGCATTTGACAAGCCAAACTTTGCTTTCAAGTTGTATAGTAACATTTTTGTTTTCAAATGGGTAGACTTTGACTGATCGCCAGGTCCAAAGAGAGGGGTGGGGGAAGAAAATTTAAGGCTTTTGAAAAAGGTATTAGGGATATGATCATCATCCCCTAGCTCATCACCATTATCGAATGCATCTAACAACATTGTCTCCATGGCAGTCGTATCCCTTAAGTAATCATTCATACCAACATTTATTTGATTTCCTCGATTGCCAACTTGTGAAGAACTACTATTGTTGCAGTCATTCCTAATTGGTGAATCTGGATGTAGTGGGAATTGAATAGGTGGTTGATTCAACCATTCTTGGTATCGTTCCTCTCCAAGTTTTTATCTTAATTCAACCTTCTCTCAATTTGACATTGTCGTGGGGTGCAACGGAAGATGGTAGGTAGGTCATTCATCATCACTAGAATCCTAATAATTTCAAAAAATATATTTGAACATGATCAGTACAATATCGATGATATAAATTAGTAATCACGTCAATGCATGATTAATTGGTTTGAAATTGAAATAATTACATTATACCAAACAATTATTGCCATCATTGTCCCAGGATTGTGGCTAGAAGATGGCATGTTACAATGGAAGGTTGAAGCGACTGTCCATTTTCATATACCAACCATGCCTTGTGGTATGATGCTCCTGATAAGAGCTTACGACGTTTTGGAACTACTTGAATATTTTGTGCATCTAAACTTGATTCTGAATCTGTATGAACCTACAAATTTGTATACATTAATTTTATTAAGATTAACATAGATAAAATAAATAAATTCAATTAGATAATGAAAATATAAACAAAATCTGAAATAATTACGTCTGGAGATGGATAGGGAGAACTCTGTGATGGACTTTGAGAAATATTATGGAATGAGCTAGATTTTGAAGAATTGTCCATTTGATATAATTATGAGATTTTATCCCTGCATTTGAGAAACATCAACAATAATTTTTTTTGTACATACCTAAAATTAATTTCAGTGTGTTAAAAAAGGAGTTATTGTTATCTGTGCTAATGTAATGCTAAATGCACCTGTGCGGTTTTATTACCGGATGCACGTGGTTAGTTAACAAATGCATCGAATATTAGGAAAAAAAATGCGACTTTATTTTTTTGAAGTAAAAAAAAAGAAATAAAATGAAAAATGAGCGGCAAATGATTTTCGGAAATCTAATTTCATAAAAAGTTTTTTAAATAGTAAAAGATATTAATTATTTCATTATTTTTGCCAAAAGTTTTAGGGAGGGATTTGCAGGAGAGACATACCTGGAGCAAGAGAGAACAATGGAGCAGCAAAATGCTTTCAAAGAGCAACACTATTCAGAGAATCAAAATTTGAAACATCTGGTGATTCACACAAAAACCCTGTAGTATAGTACAAATGTTAAATTTGACTATAATAATTGTTTTTTTACAATTTCTATTAGATTTAATACATTCATAGTAAAAATTTTAAATTTTACTATGCATTTTACTAATAAAATCATTTACAATCTCTATTCCTATTTAAATTTAATTAAAATTAAAAAAAAAAACAAAAAAAAACAAAAAAATCCATTCTTATGTTAAACCCTTGCTTCTTCTTGTTTATGTGATTGAAAAAATTCACAATTAGGGCTTTTCATTTTAGATTTATAGGGTTTGTATTACTATAATACATATTTTAGGCATTTGACATCTAACTTGGGGGACCACTTGCAGAGTCAGATCCGAAACCCTATCGACCATTTCATGATGTTTTAAAAAATAACTTTTGTTATTCAGTGTGCCCTGTTTAATATAGTGCATCGGTGCGCTCTTTTAGTATAACGCATTGGGGAGCATATTGACAAAGAGCACTATTTGATAGAAACAATTTCCATTCATCTATATGTTTATTTTTCAAAATAATCACTTCTATTAATAGGTGCTCCTATATTAATATAACACACCAGGTCTTCTATTGACAAAGAGCATCGTATAATGTTTCTACTATAGTGGCAGTGCGTTTATAATAACATATTGCATCTTTATCATTTATTTATTTTTTCCCATTGTGAGTACTAAAATGTGAACCGCACTGGTGCAGTTAAAATGATAAATGCATCAGGCATTTAATTTAGATAGACACACCGTTTTCTTGTTTTTTTTTTTTTTACTTGAAAAGTATGTGATTTATTTATAAAATATATTAATGAATGGTACATGTTTTATATCGATAAAAAAATGGCTGACAATAGTTGAAGTAACAAAATTTTAGGTCCCTATATTACTAGTATAGTCCCTTATTATTGTTAGTGTAACCCCCTTATTGTTATTATTTTACCCTTGTAACCCCCATATTATTATTATTGTGCCCTTAAATTATTATTGTTAGGTTGGCTAGGATTACATTGTGGCCCCATGGACTCCTATATATAGAAAGGAGGTTTTGTAATTTGAATCATCCAAGAATTTTTCATTCATGCCAATGTATTGGAGTTGCCCCTCAAAGTGGCTTATTTATAAGGCGTTGATATCTCTTTTCTTCTATTTTTGGAGCTGGTTTCACAACATTTGGTATGAGAGCTTTGGATTCTAGGGTTTCGCTGCTCCAAACAGGTCATCGTGGAATTTTCGCTATAAATTTTTTTCTACGAAGTTTTAGAAGCTGAAATTTTTAGGGTGCGAAGCAGAAATCCTGAGGAATATCTTCAAAATATTTTAGAGCTTGGTTCACAATATTTTCAGAGATATGATCTGTGGAATTTCAGTCTTTTTTCAGGCTCCTAAAAAGGTCATTGTGGAATTTTCGCTATAATTTTTTTTCTACGAAGGTTCAGAATCTAAAATTTTTCAAGTGTGAAGCCAAAATCCTGAGGAAAATCATAAACAAATTTCAGAGCTTGGTTCACAAAATTTTTGGAGATATGATCTGTGGAAGGTAGTGCTTTTTCAGGCACCCAAATTTCATCTCAAAGGGGTTATCATGGGAAAAGATTCATAACTCTCTCTTTGAGCATCAGATTGGAGTGCTGTAAAAGGTGGTCATAATTGCACGGACTTTAGTTTCTTGGCTATCAATTTTAGAACCTAAGGATGAAACAGTGACACGTGGCAAGTCATACAAGTTTTCTCTACTGAACCAGTTCAAAATTGGGTCATTGCGGGAGATTGGACATAACTTCGTCTTGAAGAATCCAAATCAGATTAGACCTATGGAATTTGAAAGAAGATTTAGAGGGCTACTACAGGGCTGAATCTAAGATATTGAAGATCAGAAATTACAGATATAATTCAATTTCAATATCGAGCTCCTCAAAAGAAAGTAAAAGGTGTGTATTTTTTTCTTCCGAATTGCATAAGTCTTGTTTGAAGAATCAAGTTGAATTGATTCGAAGGGCATATTATAGCATAGATATTAGTATTGGATTCTAAAATGGCCCCTAAAAATAATTCAATACCCATTAAGCCTTTAGAAGGCTCTGCTATGACTCATGAAGACGAAGAATGGCAACATGACATAGCAAAATTACAAGAGCAAGTGCAACAAATTTCGCTCTTGCAAAGAACAACAAAAAATGAAATGGAAGTTTTGAAGAAAGGCGTGGAAACTAAGATGGATGGTTTGAAGAAAGGCGTGTAAGCTAAGATGAATGGTTTGGAAGCTAAGATGGATGGCATGGAAGTGGGCATGGAAGCTAAGATGGATGACATGGAAGCTAAGATCGATGAAAAAATGAAAGACAACATGGAAAACATGAAGAAGGATATAAAATTAGACATCGAGGGTTTGGAAAACTTGATACAAGAAATTTTTCCTAATGGTGAAAAGATAGTAGAGGAAAATAATGATGAGAACAAAATAAATGTTAATCGTGATTTCATAAACTCTACTGTTGGAGGGAAGAACCACCATATTCCAAAAATGGATATAAGGAATTTTGATGGAAAGGATCCTGTAACATGGATACTACATATGGAGCAATATTTTGATCTCCATAATGTGAAAAACACACAAAAGGTATGGATTGCAACTTTACATTTAGAACAAAATACATTTGTATGGTATCAATGACTTTGCTCCTATAAAAAAATTGTCACTTGGTCAATTTTTACAGAGGAAATGATAGCACATTATGAGGATACAAAGAGAAACACCTTCTTTAGCCAATTGATAAATCTCAAACAAAAGGGTTTAATGGGGGAGCACATTGAGGACTTCCAAAAATTGAATATAAGGGTAACTGATATTCCAGAGGAACACAGGATTGATCTCTTCCTAGGTACTTTAAAGGATAACATCCAACATGAAGTTCACGTTTTGGATCCTGATTCATTGGAGAAGGCATTCAGGTTGGCAAGAAAAATTGAATGTAAAATTATGGCGACAAGGAAGCCTACCACTCACTTCTATAAAGAGGGAAGTGTTGCTACTCCTAGATTTCCACAACCTACAAGGTTGAAACCATATTATGAAGAGGAAGAAGAAAATGAACAAGAAGAGGAAATACACCAGGAACCAACCCAAGAAGCGGAAGAAATGAGTCCGACTATATCGTGTAATGCATTGGCAGGAATTACCACTCCTCAAACTCTCAAGATAGAAGGACATATCAAGAAGAAAAAGGTAATAGTGTTGATTGATTCAGGTAGCACCCATAATTTTATTCATTGTAAGGTAGCCAAGGAATTAAATTGTTTCCTATACCCAGCACGAGAATGTCAAGTGATGGTTGCAAATGGAGGAACTATAAATTGCTCTGGAAAATGCCATAATATCAAGCTAACCATGGGGGAATATTTATTGAATAGTCCAATGCTTTCCATTCCTATGGGAGGTGTTGATGTTGTACTAGGAGTACAATGGTTACAATATCTGGGGACGGTAGCTTTTAATTTTCAAGAACTTGAAATTTTTTTCAGAAGGAAAGGAAGTTGAATTACGAGGTATTGCAGGGAAGCCAGGAAAGATAATAAGCTCTAATGTCATGAAAAATCTTCTAAAGAAAGAACAACGAGGCATAATTGCACAATTATGCTCACTAGAAGTTCCAGCATCAAAATCATCTATTTCTGTAGATCTCCAAAAAGTCTTGGACAATCATTCCAAGGTTTTTGAAACTCCAAAAGGAATCCCAACTATTCGTGATCATGATCATGCTATTCATTTGATTCCAGGAAGTGTTCCTCTAAACATCAGGCCTTATAGATATCCTTATGTGCAAAAGAGCGAAATTGAACGTATGATTGCAGAAATGTTAGAGGCGGGTATAATTCAACCTAGTCAAAGTTATTTCTCTGCTCCTGTAGTATTGGTACACAAGAAGGATGGATCATGGCGCATGTGTCTGGATTATAGGGAGCTCAATAAGCTTACCATTAAAGATAAATTTCACATTCCTATGATTGATGAATTACATGGAGTAATTTATTTTACCAAATTTGATCTTCATTCATGGTATCATCAAATTAGAATGAAGACTGAAGATATTCCAAAAATAACATTTCAAACTCATGAGGGTCATTATGAATTGTTGGTCATGCCTTTTGGCCTTACCAATGCACCTTCTACATTTCAAGGGTTGATGAATTCCATTTTCAAACCCTTCCTTAGAAAATTTGTGCTAGTATTTTTTGACGATATACTAATCTACAACAGGTCTTGGAAGGATCATGTTCAACATGTTGACACGGTGCTCAAAATATTACAGGAGAAACAATTGTATGCAAAAACATCCAAATGTTTCTTTGGAGTACAAGAGGTGGAATATCTGGGTCATATTGTATCTCACGAGGGTATTAAGGTAGACCCTAACAAAATTAAAGCCATTAAGGAATGGAAAGTCCCCACAACCATAAAGTAGTTGCGAGGATTTCTCGGGTTGACAGGGTATTATCGAAAGTTTGTTATGAATTATGGGAGAATAACAGCACCTATAACAACATTATTGAAGAAATATGCATTTTCATGGACTCCTGAAGCAACTAAGGCCTTTGAACATCTTAAAGAGGCAATGTGCCTAGCCCTGGTATTAGCTATGCCTAACTTCAAAAAAACCTTTATTGTGGAATGTGATGCCTCAGAAAATGGAATTGGTGTTGCTTTAATGCAAGAAGGAAGACCCATTGCTTTTGAAAGTCTTCCAATCAAAGGAAAGTATTTACAGAAACCTATTTATGAGAAGGAAATGTTAGCAATACTGCATGCACTAAAGAAATGGAGAACTTACCAAATGGGAAGACACTTCAAGGTAAAAACTGATCATGATAGTCTTAAACACTTTTTGGAACAAAGACTATCTTCAGAAGAGTAGCAAAAATGGGTCACAAAGATGTTGGGTTATGACTTTGAAATAATATACAAAAAAGGGAAGCTAAATGTTGTTGCGGATGCACTCTCAAGAAAGAATGAAGAGGTGGAAGCATTGCTTTGTGCCATTTCTATTATCCAACTAGATTGGATAACCGAAGCAAGAGATGAATGGAAGAAGGACGAAGACGTGTGGACACTCATTCAAAAGTTGCAGCAAGATCCTAGTACATCTGATACATTTAGTTGGAAAAATGATTCCTTATGGTACAAAGATCGCTTATATCTTTGTAATAATTCCGAACTAAAACAAAAGATTCTTCTGGAATTGCACACTTCTCCTTTAGGAGGACACTCAGGATTTTTAAAAACTTACCACAGGGTGAAGAAATAATTTTTTTGGATGGCCTTAAATCTGATATTCAAAAGTTTGTGGCAGAATGTTTGGTTTGCCAGCAGAATAAAGTTGAGACAATTAAGACCCCGGGACTTCTACAACCTTTATCCATTCCAAGTCAACGTTGGGAGGAGATTTCAATGGATTTTATCACAGGTTTACCTAAGTCCGAAGGAAAGTGTGTCATCATGGTGGTAGTTGATAGACTTACCAAGTATGCACACTTTTGTGCATTATCTCATCCATTTAAAGCAATTACAGTTGCTACTACATTTATGGACACAATTCAAAAGCTACATGGAAACCCAAGGGTTATTATGAGCGACATAGATCCCATTTTTACTGGAAATTTTTGGACAGAGTTATTTTCTTGTTTGGGTACTCAATTAGCTCATAGCTCATCTTATCATCCTCAATCTGATGGTCAAACTGAGATAGTAAATAAATGTTTGGAAGGATATCTTCGTTGTTTTGTATCCGATAAACAAACACAATGGGTCAAGTGGTTACCTCTCGCTGAATGGTGGTATAACACTTCCTTCCATACTATAGCAAAAATGACCCCATTTATGGAACTTTATGGATATCATCCACCATCCATCACATCATCTTTAAGAGAAAATTCGAAGGTTCAAGCAGTGGAATATCACATCGAGCATCAACAAGAAGTTCTCCAACTCTTAAAGGACAACTTGAATTTGGCACAAAATCAAATGAAACAACAGGCAGATCAACATCGCAGTGAGAGAAGTTTTGATGTAGGAGACTGGGTATTTTTACGGCTACAACCATACAAACAAATGTCCCTCAAGCATGCTAAGAAGGATAATAAATTATCTCCAAAGTATTATGGTCTTTACAAGGTGTTGCAAAAGATTGGTACTATGGCATACAAATTAGAGCTTCCTGCTTCTTCACGAGTGCATCCAATCTTCCATGTTTCGTGCTTAAAGAAGGTTATAGGTGAAAATCTTCCAATTCAAACAATATTGCCAGAACTTGATAAGGAAGGAAAAATAATATTGGAACCTGAAGCGGTCACGGAAACAAGAACTCGACAGCTACGAAATCGATCAATTTCAGAGTATCTCATCAAGTGGAAGAACTTGCCCACTGAAGATTCTACATGGGAGGATGAGAATTTTATACAGAAGCACCCAAAGCTACTCAAGTGTTGAGGACAACACTTTTTTGAAGGAGAGGGGCATGTTAGGTCCCTATATTACTAGTATAGTCCCTTATTATTGTTAGTGTAACCCCCTTATTGTTATTAGTGCACCCTTGTAACCCCCGTATTGTTATTATTGTGCCCTTAAATTATTATTGTTAGGTCGGCTAGGATTACATTGTGTCCCCACTAGGATTAAATTATGGCCCCATGGACTCCTATATATAGAAAGGAGGTTTTGTAATTTGAATCATCCAAGAATTGTTCATTCATGTAATGTATTGGAGGTTTCCCCCTCGAAGTGGCTTATTTCTAAGGTGTTGATATCTCTTTTCTTCTATTTTTGGAGCTGGTTTCACAACACAAAAATACTGATAGGACATCCAGAAAAGAAAAAAAGGAAATTTCTTTGTAAATTATTTACAAAAATTATTATTTTTGAACTCTATGTAAGTTTAACTAATATGTATTGTTTAGTGTGTGTCATGCAGGGCCACAAAATGACGAAGCTCGATAAGATTCATTTCGATCAAAGACCAAAAGAACGTAAAATTTTGATGGAAAAATTGCATGAGGATGAATCAGGTGAATGAAAAAATAATATCGATCCAATTTGAGTTTCTTTTTTGAATTTTCATTAATAATATACTTAAAAATGTTAGATAACATGTTTCAGACAATCTATTAATTCATATATGTTTAATGTTCTACAAGGACCAAAAACGAAGGAAATGAATGTTGTTATAAGAAAAGAAAAGAAATAGAACATGAAAATGAAAATGAATTGCTCCTTAACTCATCTGGAGTGGTGCTGGAGGTTAACGAAAGGGGGAAAACTTTTACAAAACTTTGAGGGATCTAGTGGAACAAATGTATAGAAGGTCTTTCCACTTACAATAAAAAAATCAATCCAATGATTCGAAGAACCAAATTTTATTTAAACTATAGGAAGAGTTTCCAGAGAATTGGTTAATGAGACATGTTAGACTTTTAATAACAAAAACGTACAATTTTTTTTTGAAAACGTAATATTCCTTTAAATGTTTTTCTAGAATTATATGTATATATTACTACAAAGTAATCATTTATAAATATCAGTTTTGTTATATTTATTTTTCATATATCAATATAAAAATTAAATAGTTTATTTTCATGTTACTTTTTTCAGGAAGATTATGAAATATCAAAGGATGAACGAGCTGATATCAAAAATATGCCAGTAGGAATGTCCAAAAAAGTGTACAAGGAGATGGTCAAAGAAATGGACATAATTCCATTGCACGAGGAGCCATCTCAACAACAACGTGCTTCAAATGTAATATGTAATCATTTAATTTTTCGATTAGGTACAATAAATAAATAATTTATAATTAAATATTAATTTTCAAGTATTTTCTTGTAGAAAATAAAATAAAATGGAACCCATTCAACACATAAAATGTGATGACAAGGAAGAAAAGGGTTGATATCTAAGTTTGTGAGTAATTGTTGCTTCCGTATAACAACGTAACTATACTTCATTTTTGTATATTTTAAGTTGTTTTATAGCAATCATCATTGAATGTCTTCAAATAGGGGCTAACATACAAATAAGAGCCATCAGAAGAATTGATTGACACCGGGTTAAATATGGGTTGTCAGTATATGTTGGCATATCATAAATTAGTTGTGGAATTTGTAAGTATCTATCTTGTTTTACTTAGCTCTGTCTATAATTAATAGAACAAAAAAAACATTAGTATTAATCCTATGATTTGTTATGAGGTATAAAATTTGCAGGAAGAAAATTAAGGAACTACGCCAACAAAACAATTGTTGAAAGAAGGCATGAAATTTGGTTTTGAAAGAATGTGTATAGTTAACGAGTCAATTCTTGCTATGGTACATTTCTTTTTGATTTACAATGATGTATATTATTTAATATTGCAATTTTCATTATTCTCACCAATGTATATACACTCGTTACACTTTATTTTTATGTTTGTAGATGGAACTTGAAGAAGAAGAAAACAATCAAAACAATGAACAAAACATTCCTCCAAATAACCCAAGTCATGGAAGTAGCTCGATTAGTGACAAAAAATGCAACGAATAATGATGATCAATATGTTTGGATATCGAAGCAAGGTGTTGTATTTTTTGAAATATTTTTCTGTGAAATGAGACATTTTGTTTAATGTAATGGACATAGTGTCCCAATTGAAATATAAAGGGCTATCAATAACTGTCTCATTTTGTATGACAAAGAATCTCTTATTCATATATAATAAAATAAATTTTAATTTATTCTATTTTTTTCTCCATTGTCGATGTGAAATGTTACACCACTTATTAAATATATGGATGATTAAATATTATAATGAAGAGATGCGAAATGTGATGATAAAAAAAATTCATCCAAACATCACATTCAAATGCACTAATACAAATTTAATTGATATGAATACTGTTATAAGAGATGTGTCGACTTTTGATGAATAATGAATTTCAGAAAATCACAATAATTTCACCGTCACAGGTCGATGTTTATAAAAAATAAAAAATGAACATCAATGTGTGTGTATGATACTGTGCATCGGTGTGTTTCTACGACCTATGAGCATCGCACTAAATACCAATACCAATTAGAACACCCTGCGTTATTGATGGCTATGACTCAGGCAGATAGGCATTGCATGCATCGGTATGGTTTTCCTTTAATGCGCTGGTGTGTTTTTACACCTTAACAACCCGGGGCGTGTACACAACCAATACGCAGAGGGAGGATAGAAGGTGCATGCATTGGTGTTATTTGGCCTCAACGTACCGGTGCATTCGTATTTATAACGCACTATTGTTTGCATTAAATTCATTGGTGCTTTACAAGTATAATCCAAATAACACTAGTGCATGCACCTTCTATTGGCCCGATGTGTATTTGTTGGTGACATGCACCATGATGTTGTGTATGTAAATGCCATGAGGCTTCAGAAATTTGTTTTCCTTCTCGGTGCTTGGTATGTTTACCACACTGGTGCATATCGTTTAAAACACGCTGGTGTGTTCATACATGAAGCATGCATTGACAAAAAAACATCCTTAAAAACCTTCGACTGCCTTGTTTTTTTAAGTTGTGTTGAAGTTCCGTTAGCAACTCTATCAAAATCTCCGTTAGAAAAAACAGATGTTGTAGCAAATATTTTTTTGACAATTTTGGCCAATTTGATAACACTAAAATCCTCCTTTATAACCTTCACCAGAGGGTCTTTTCCTTGTAGTGAGATTAGTAAGTGGGAGGCCCTATGGCCTCGTGTTATACCTCTCCTAGACCGACGATCCCATAGACCAATATATCGAAGAACAATAATATTTATTTAATGCGAGGGCTTGAGCCCTCATAAATTCCTGACCGAGGTTTATTTTTATACATCAAAACTGGGACAGATGGTGGATTAGCATCAATTTTAGAAAAGGAAAGTGGGATCTACAATATAACTTCTCCATCGACATGGTGACGTGAGCACGCTTGAGAAACAAATATTTAATGGTGATGGTTAAGAACTGTCATGGGGATGTATCGAGAAGGGAATGTCTGGTTTGGTCAATGAATGATGCAGGACATTAAATTAAAGGTCGTGAGTGGCCGCATTGGTTTACTGGAATGGGTAGGACATGAGGAATTATATATAATATAAGTAAGGTCATTATCTTAAACCTCAAGGTCTATGACTAGAAACGAGATTGTGCAAGTGATAAAGTTTCTCGAGGCACAAGGGATATCATGGAGGGTGAAATACAGATCTCGACCGCCAAGGAGAATAATGAGATTACCCATCAACTAGATTACATCTCTGCAACTATGGATCACATTATATCTTTGCTCAGTCAGAAATGAGAAATCGTGGCCATAGATAATCAGGTTCAAATGCAACTTCTCAGCCAAAATACTGATTAGTTACTAAGAAAAATAGATAGACTATAGGGAAAATTGGACAAAATGGATAGTTGTCTAAGAAAACAGGAATCCATGTATAGTTACAGAGAAGAGGGCACCCAGTGTTAGCAAGCATGCAAGGGAGGAGATAATATTGGACTAAGATCCTACTCAAGAACAATTGATGTAGGTAGGAGCAGAGGCAATTGTAAGATTGAACTATGATCACGGGCCATCAAGTGGAGGCTAGTTTAATTATCTTTTTGAAATAAGTATTTCAAATATATTTTAGTTTTAAGAGTTTTTTGGAATGTCCTTAAAGAGTATCAATATAGTTATATATTAAATAGAAAGTGTAGGAGATTTCAAGGTCCTTTTGGTCTTGTATGAACTTAGCAACAAAGGTATCAGTGTAAAAGAATATGGCCTTGTAACTAGTTAGATGTTAATATAAAAACTTGCCCATTTCATTAAAAGTAAAAAATGAATATGGTAAAGTTTTACTTGGATATTTCAAACTAGATAATATTTATAATAATGCAATAGTTATAGCTTTTTAATATAACAAATTCCTATGTTTTGATTTTAAAAAATAATAAAAAGGGGTTATTATTACTTATTATCATCACATATATTCAAAGAAAATTATGAGGGTACACTCTTATTCTTGTGAAATACCTAAGTTTTGGGTCATTAACTTATTTCTTTATATTTAAAGAACTTGAACTTTAATTTAATTTTTTTTTAAAAGATCTAATGAAAATTTTAACTTACCTAATATCTACAATAATGCTAGTATATCTTGTAATCATTATTAAAACTACCTCCACTAAAATAATGTATTTAAATAAAAATTAAACTCTTAAATATAATATTTGTATTAAATTTTATTTTCAATTAATATATTTTTATATTTTAATCATTGAATATTATAAATACCAGCCTAGATCCATCTTAACTCTTTATCTACCAAGCTATATATAGATAAGATCTCTTTTCACTCTAAATTAGGTTTGCATCTCAAGCTATTTGATCCCTCTAAGTGCTTGGTAGATCAAGAGTTCAGATAGATCTAGGCTGGTTTTGTTCCCCCCCTTTAAATATGTTATATTTCACTTGAATACCATGGGATGATGCCACATGTTCTTATACAATGGATCAATACTATAGGTGAATACCATAAAATTATTTTTATTTTAAAGTTATATATTATTTATTATTTATTATTTTATTTTGACCAAGTAAAAATATTTTCACGTATGATTATTTTTATTTTATTTTCACCTAGTTAAAATGTTTATATTACATTACCTTACACATCTCTACACTATTTTAGCTTTAGTTTTACCAAATCAAAATGTTTACATCGCATTATCATTACACATCTCTACAATACTGGATAATTTTTAATTTAATTTTCAAAATTCAATATAAACTAATTCAAATATTAAAATTAATATAAATATTGTAAATTTGATTTTCATTTATAAATTTATTTACATATTTTCTTTGTAATGGATGTTATTACTAAATTTGTCTAAAGGGTCACACATGAATAACTCTAATTTAGAATATTAATAATCATATAAGGGTTGTTGCCTTCATAAATTAATTAAAATTGTATTAATTGAATCTTATATAAATTTATGGTTGTGTTTTTTAACCAGCTTAGATCTATCTTAAATATGGATATATCAAGTGTTGAGAGGGAGAGGTGCAAACCTCCGGAGTGGTATGAACCTCTTTTATGAGTACAAAACTTGAAGAAATGTTTACACCTCCATAAATTTGATCTCTCTAGGAACTTGATAGATCCATAGTTAAGATGGATCTATGCTAGTTTAATTATTTATTTTATTTTTTCATTTAATTTTTATTTTATGCAATTTCACTAAATGAAAATGTTTTAATATATATAGAGTTTTCATTTACATTTTTATGTAGTTTGACTAGTTCAAAATGTTTAGATAACATAATATAATAGGATATTACAATATCTCGTCCATACTTGGATGGAGAGTGTCTCTCCATCCAAAAATGTAGTAATTAAATTTAACTAGTAATTGCACCATATGTTGCAAAGGAAACGCTGTAAATCATTAACATAGGAAAGAGTAGGGAAAGAGTAGGGCTATTCAGTTACATAATTGGGTTACAACTACATATGTTAATATCATTTTTATATAAGTATTAGTTTTTTGGTCCTAAATTAAGTAGCAAGTTGGGAGAGCATTGGTCCTAAATTCTTCATATATCATGAAAAAATACAATTAGTTTTCATATTTTAATTTAATTAATATATATTTCAACAATAAAAAAAATAATAATATCATACTTAACTATAATTATGAATTATTTGTAAACCTAATCTTTATTGTACATATAATATAAAATTCTAAAATAGAATGTAAAAATTTTAATTAAAATCTATAATTTACAATTATTTAAATATATATATATATATATATATATATATATATATATATATATATATATTTAATGTATAAATAAAATTGATATTATAATTTGTGTAAGTATTTAATTTATTAAAATTTTCTTAGGATAGTACGCCCTCCGACAGAAGTCTCCATGCCTCCCCAAACTCCCAAAGGCCATCTCACTGACAGTAATCTTCCAAAGACTATCAAGGCAACAATAATGGAGGTATGGAAGCCCAGAAGACCTTCAGTCACCTTAATTACTTCAGAAGACAAAACAGAGAGCTTTACAGCCAGAAGGAAACTTCAAAGAAACATCAGAGGTCAGATCCGACCTGACAAAGACTCCAGACCAGACCACCAAGTACAATGCAGGGCTATTAAGCAGAGTGGCGTGAAACACCTCCTCCACTCTATCTTAATAAATCGATTTAATGTGTATCACCTACTCTCGCTATTCATTTTTCCTATAAAGAATCCCAGAGAACACATTGAAAAGGGTTGGGATTTCGTTATCGTTGTTGTAGTTGTAGGGATTCATTTTTTACTGTTAGAAACAGTTTTGGGAAAGAGTAGAAGAGTAGTCTATAATGTAGTAGGTTGGGAGGAGAAAGTTGAGTCTGTAATCAGCTATTGAGCTTAGTGTATGTGACTGGTTTTGCATAAATTAATCAAGAAAATTTCACAGGATCCTGGTCTATTACTACGGGTGATGTTTTCTCTTTACATTGTTTTATTACATTTTTCATGTTGTTCATTTCTTCTGGTACGCATCAGAAATCTGGCATAGGATTTACCCTCGCATGGTACCCTATGTTTCTTCTCTCCCTACCTTTAATGTTTCCTGTTGATAGTGAAATCTGAGGGTAGAATCTCGTGGTTTAACTAGTGTAGAAGTTGTTATTAACCGCTAGCTGATGTGTGAACTCGAAGTTTGCCACTCGATTGTTCTTGTTTGGGTTCAAGATAGAGGATTTGGGATACCGGGGATTTAGTGTAAGCCCTGTCCACTGGGGTCCTTGTTCGACGGATTGACCTTTCCAAGATCCCGTGAGCTGGTGCCGAAGCATTGAAGGTTAAAAGCCCTTCTCTGATCTGAGGCCCGGTTCTGTGTTTAAATATTATTGTTTTCCCCTTCGAGGGTACACCAAAGCAGATCTGGAGTTAGATGACCTCTGGTCTAATCTCAGGCTACCTTTTGTGTTTCACCTTTATCTCCTTATTGTTCCATCCCATCATCTATCTCAAAGATCCTCTAGTTTAGATGGCGTGCGCTATGAAAGCCTTGGCTAGTTGTTTGCAAGTAATCTCCTTTCATGACTCCATATCCCAATGAATGGCACAGCCTTGACCCATCCTCTTTTGCCAAAACTTCCTACTACTCTGCTCCTTTCTTCCCATTACCTTCTCAATCTATGATCTTATGACCCAACTGATAACTAACCCAATCATTTTAAACCCCCCTTGCACTTCATACCTAGCCTGACATCTTTTTTGAGCTTTAGAGATATATCATTCTTTGTATTATTGGAGAGATCCCTCTCCGGGTCCAGGAGGGTTAGATCCTAGGGCCCCAAAGTGGTTCTGATGTTGTCTCATCTTTGGTCTTGCTAATCTGGCCAAACATGGGAGCTCCAACAAGTAGCATAAGTTGACATGGACCAAGGGTTATAAGTTGAAACATGGAAATAAGAGGGTTTCAAGCTTAGGAAAATATGGGTCAAAGAAGAGCACGCTAGTAAATGTATTTTTCCCTGTGTCATCAAAAAGGTGATTCAAAATATGATGAAAGGTAAAATAATTCCTCCTCACTCAACAAAAATCAATTTGGAAACCATAGGGTTCTAATCACATGGACCAAGGGTTATAAGTTAAAACATGAAAATAAAATGGTTTTGAGCTCAAGTAAGATGGGTGGAAGAAGAGAGCAGGTTAGTAAAATTATTATTTCATGTGTCAACAAAAAGGGTGATTCAGAATATGATGAAAGGGAAAGCTTCAGCAGTATAAAAGGTAAAATAATTTTCATGATAATGTGAATTGTATGTAGTAGGAACTTGAAGATGACATAATCCCTATGAAACATGTAACTAATGATAAGGATTCTATTCTAATAAATAAATCAATTGGAAAGAAAGGAAATAAATCAACAATACCTAAGACGGTTACATTTCTAAGCACACATGAACATATAAATTTTCTTTTTAAAACCAAATGAATCAGATACATAAGATAAAATGAAATATAAATGGTTAATTTTCCCTTTAATCCAATGTGTGAAAAAATCAACAAAAAAGGTTTATCCAAGGTTTTGCGTATGAGAAAAATTCCTAGAAATACCTAACACCCTTTTGCTCAAGTAGTAACTGGGCCTTGTGAATATTTTAGAATAGGGTACTGGGGACACGTCATAAATTTCATTGGAAGTGCTTCCAGCAACTGAAAAACCAACCAAGGTATGGATAGGGTTATAGTGGCCAAACATACTAGGGCTACGTCCTGAAAGAGCTGGAAATGCTTCCAGTAGCTTGACCAAGGTCACTTCAGGTCTAAGTGCTCCCGCACCTCAACCTATAGGGAAAGATGCCCTAATATGTTACCACTAAGTTACCTGCATCGAGTGGGAATGGATAATATCAGCTTCTAGTTTTTAGTTTTGCACCCATAATCCTTACGACATGTCGAGAGACAACATGAAGATCTGTGATAATATGCCACATAGGCCTTACCCTCTTCATGGGTTTCTTTCCATGTACTAGATTTGTCACTGGATGATGCAGGATTTTAAGCTCCCTAAAAGACAACCTTCCATGTTTCAATATCAAAAACAACTTATGTGCTGCCTATCGCCATGGTCATAGCTGAAACTATAAATTATCTTGTTTCCCCTATGGGGAATTTAGTGTGTCCAAGTTAATATTTTTTTTAGAAAATATTTGCTTCACTTAGGGTGTGCAAAAAAATATAAGCTCAAATAAATTAGGTACAAAGATTCTAGAAAGAGGATACCCTTTATACAAATTTTAAGTGAGCTTAGTGTGTAGGTTGAATGTGTGTGAAAGTGAAATCATGAACAAACAAAGTGTGAATTGATGTGGATATGCAGTGATCCTTTACAAATCCCTTAATTAAACTATGTGATGTTTTTTCCTTGAAAGAAAATAAATGATGTGTGGATGATGGGCCACTTACTTCTTTCTTAATTAATGTGAGCATATGTTTGTGTGCAAAATTTCAAAGTAAAATATAATAAATTACTCTACTTGTAATGGTTAGTAAACCAAATTGGTTAGTAGTGACGACATGCAAGGTGAATCTAGTGCACATACAAAGTGTTTGAATTGCAAGTATGTGGATATGTGGTTCATGAACCTTTAATATAGTTCTCCTAATTACAATATGTGATGTTCGTTCCTTGCAAGAAAATAAATGGTGTGTAGATGATGGGACAATTACTTCTTTCCTAATTATACTATGTGATATTATATTTGTGTGGAAAATTCCAAAGTAAAATATAAGCCTCAATTTCCCTACTTGTAATGGTTAGTATAGAAAATTGGTTAGTAGTGATGGTGTGTGCAAGGTGAATCTAGTACACATACAAGTGTTTGAATTACAATTATGTTTGAAATATGTATTATATATTTATAATGTGTGGTTAAATATATTTCTATAAACAATTAATAAAATACAATATTGTCAAATTTTTAAAAAATTAATTTGATAGATCATAAGAATATTGTCTACATTTACTAACAGAAGCATTTGACCTTTTTCAAAATTAGTTCTTCTTAGCAAAAATTTTCCATTTCTTCAAGAGACTATATAAATCCTAAACTAAAAGTGAGTTCTACAACAAAATGAAGCATTTCAAGACCTTTTTCAAATTTACTTATTCTTAGAAACAATTTTTTATTTCTTCAAAAGGCTATATAAATCCCTATTGTAACAAGGAAAGTATTATATTTTTGTTCATATATATCATATACCAAACATTTCAATTATTTAAATCCAATGTCAATTATTTAAATCTACTCATTTGTATAATACTTTGCAAGGTTGTTGAACTAAATCTGCTAATATAAATTAATTTTAAATTCTTATATAGAAAACTTTTAAATGTACAGATTTCAGAGGGAATGATTAATTAAAGAACTTAATGATGTGGTAAATCTTTTGAATTTGAGAGAATGAGATATTCTTAAAAAATCAAGCTAGTGATTACCAATTTGAAGGGCCATATTTATTTCATGAGATAAAACAAAAAACTATACCTATAAATTCATACAAATTTAATCAACTATAAGATAAATTGTGACTGAAAAACCATACAATACATAAATACACACTCCATGATACAATAAGGAACCTATTCAACTAATTTTTAAGTATGTTAATATTTGAAGGTGTACTATACAAAATCAAATTAGTTGGAAAATTTAAACTTCATTAGAAACACCATATCATTTAACATTTTAAAATATGTAACTAAAATTACTATAAAACAATAGTAAGGATATATTTCTTAAAGGAAGAAATTATTAGAACTATAGATAATTTCATAAATCCAAATAAAGAGTGGAAAAAATGTGCGATAAGGACAATGAAATTTTTATAAGAAAAAGAAAAAAGAAATCAAGAGATAGAGGTTTTAGTGAATTTAGAGAACCAAGAAGATGCTTCAAGGTCTTATCAACAATGAATGTACATTGTTATCATTTGTGGTGAAGAGGGGAACAAATAATTTGAGTGCTTTTTTTGGAAGAATGTACATGGAAATTTTAGCACAAGAATCAATTAGGGAACGAGGAGGGATAAGAGGATTTAAAAAACTATATGTTTCTACAAGGAACCTTTTTTATCCACATCCAAAGATGGATATCCAATGTCTTTTATGTTTTCAATTATTTTCATCAAATCTTGACAAAGTATAAAATAAATAACTCTTTTTACTTTTGAACCATATTTTGCAATATATTTAATAGTTACATATGTTGAGAAACAACTAGATGAATTTAATCAACATTAGATTGCAAGTCTCTAAGAAGATTAATATTGTAAAATTTTCTAGCATATCATCAATACATGCATGCTAATTTATTTATTTTGCATTTATTATTTATTATTTTAATTGTGATTAATCACATGAGTCTTCCATGGAGCATTATAGTTATATGCAATAATACACTCCTTTTTGTGCAAGCACAAATCTACACTACAATTTGTATGTCTTTAAAAAACTTGTTCTTTTTAAAAAATCCTCCAAACCTTCACGTGGGAATTGAAATAATAAAATAGTGAGTTTTTCAAAGGTAGGGATCATGATATAGGATTCAAAGAACCATTGAATGTTATATATAGTGATGAATGTTATGAAAGTTTAGTGTTGTTAAATATATGTTCAACAAAGAATGTATTCTCAGTTCATGCAAATTTCAAGTAGGGATATTCTTTCTCCTTGTATATCTTGCCACATTTTCTCTCTTTTCACTCCTACTTTGGATATTAAACATTAGTCAAACTAATTTTTATATGTTTTGGAGCACCTATGTGACAACCATTTTTTTAATTCCTCTTGTAAATAAATTTCCATGAATTGTAATTCATGTAAATAATATATGGAAATTATGTTCCAATGGTTTTCTTTCTCTTAATCAGATTCTTAGTTTTTGTGGCTTATATTAAACCATTGCAATTCAAAGTTAGTTCATAATTTGCATGAATTCAAGTGGTTTCAAAAATTCCAATAAACCATGGTTTTGAGTAGTTTTCAATAATTATTATGGTTTCAAGTGGTTTTCTTTAGTTGTTGTTACATATTTTTTTAACTACATGGTATTACTTTCTATGCTTATTTGACCTTAGTTTTACTGTTTCATTCTCTATTTGTTTATGGTTTTCAATCACATTTCTTAATTCATACAATATGGAGCAAGTAATATGAGAAGGGAGACAATTTGAATTACCTATATTTGAATGAACTTCTTGTTCTCTCAATGTTTGGTGTCTTTTTATCATCCTTCCTCTAGCTCTTTCTTTTATTTCCTCTATGAATGAAAATTTCTTTCCTTTTCAAGATCCAAATCTCCAATTTCCCTTGTTTGTTGTGAATCTTTGTGTAATTTCCTTGAACTGATATTCTCTATGAAATAATTTTTGTTGTTTTTTTTCACAATTGAATTTAGAAACTAAACTATTTTTCGACAATGGTGGCTCAATCGAGCTATAGGCTCAATCAAACCCTTGACTTGTATGATACCATTAATAAGAGCCAGTAAAGGTGTTGATTGATTAGCTGTTTAATGGCTCGATCGAGCTCAATTGGTTAACCATGTATGCTACTCGATCGAGGGTTACTTTAATGCTCAATTGAGAAATTTTAATTTTAAATTTGATCGCTTGATTGAGTTCTTGAAGTCCTAAAAATTACAGTTTCATCAATTCTTATGCAGATTTCTCTTCAACCCCATTTTTCACCCTATCAGATTTAGGGCATAAATTTTCCTTATATAGAGGAGTTGATCACATTGGATTTGTGAAAGAATCCTCTATCCAGTGGCATATTAATTTGATACTTTCAAATTCATATGATATTTTTCATTAAATTTATTTTAAACATAACACTTGAAACCTTTTTCTATAGTTTCAAAGCAGCTGAATAAAAAATCAATAACATAAAATATACACAACGAAATTTTTTTCAGAAAATACCACTATCTTCATTTACGAGTCCTGTTCAAAAAGGTACTCTTGATTTCTCAACTTATTTAAAGACTTGAAAAAAACTTACATGAACACATGTGTCTCCAAAATGCAATTGAAATATGACTTCGCCAACTTCGAAAAATAATAAAAAAGTATAATTTTTCAGAAAAAAATATAAATTTTTAATATGAAAAACTCAGTTATCTCCGTGTATATCATGCTTATATATATATATATTAAAAATTACCCATTTGATACTAAGTTATGCTATGTGAACACACGCATGCCTCTAAAATTTTGTGAAAATTTTCAAGGACATATATTTCATTTAATGAAAAATTGAAAGATTATACAACACTAATTTTTTTTGCAAAAAATATCATTGAGACAACCACATATTCTCTTTTCACTCTCAATCAAAATTCATAATTCTTGTATGAATTTTTAGGGGTGCAATTTGATAAAAGCGGAAAAAATTGAAATTCCATCGCCACATTTGGCCCAAAAGTGTAACGCATCTTCATGTTTTCACCCACCCAAAAAATATGAAAGTGATCATCTGTTGGCGAGGAAACAGGTCTCATAGGCAAGACCCAGGTTCAGGGGTTGGGGCCAACAAAGGGATCCTCTGTAGTCTAGAACAATGCTGGCATTATCACCCTACTCCGGAGAGCAGAGAGTCTCACCCGAGGCGTGCCGCAACCTCATGCAGAAGGGGAATAGATCGATAGTAGAGAAAGGACCCACAACTCATGATTAACAGTGAATTGATTCCATAAACATTGTTATATATGCAAGAAAATTCAGAGAGTGTATAGGTATTAAGCAAATAAAATTTTAAATCATCACAACCATCATGCATGCATGTGAATCACATAATAAGACAACAACCTGCAAGTATATTGATATCTTCAGCCAAACCCATAGTTACATAGCTTCCGCAAGGAGAGCTTACAAGTCTGATACAGATGCCTTATAGAGCAGAAAGGTAAATAAGAGAACCCTAGGAGCTACAGAGATATCATGCCCGGTCTGTGTTCCCTCCGCAACATCCGCTTAATCTCCTTCAGTCGCTCTGCATTCTCCTCCTCTTTCACCCGGGTGACGGCTATTTATTCACCCGCTATCGCAACTGTTAGTTCCTCTTGCGGTCTTCTTCAGCTGCTTCCGGATTCTCTCTTTTTGTCTGTGTGTTCTGCTCTCTGTCTTCTGTTGTATGTTCTCTTCATTTGTACTCATGCATCTGCTTTCTTTAGCTATGTACCTGTTCCCTCGCAACTTCGGTAGCTTCGCTACTTACTGTAGTTGCGACTTGGTTGTAACTGCCATGTGTCATCATTCCGTAACCCAAAATTTGTCCTTTATTAAAAATTCAAAATATTCAAAACAAGTTTTCAAAACAAGGGCCCCAACAGGCCCCGACCACAGTTTCTTGACTCGTCCTGAGTCAATTGCAAATCACACTCTCTATCTCCATCGCCCCGCTGGACCCCATGGCCTGTTCTTGTTGTGATCCTTCCGTCTGCTATCCAAACAAGGGCCCCAACTCCGGGACTCTGCGGAACGCTGTAGCTTTAAGTTCAGTGAAGGTCGACACAACTTGCTGCCACCCCTGCAGTAGTGAATCTATTTCTTCGACAATATTGGTGACAAAAGCCTCCTCTATGTGAGCCAGTATAGCCCCGAACACCATGATAAGCTGGGTCTCAGCCTCAGCGGCTAGCTGTTGCATTTTCCTGGCGCTGAGTTGGAGGGGCGGGCAGAGCTCACGAATTACCTGTTTGGCCATTGCTGAGTTGGCCTCTGTTTTCTGGATCTACACTTCGAGATCATCTACCTAGGCATATATCTGGTCCAACCGCGTGGGGTCCGTGGCCTCTTGGATTTCCCTCGAAATCTACTGTAGCTATGCTAAAGTGATGGAATTACCTGGAACGAGTGAAGTGGACGAGATCCCATAATCAGTTAATTCCCGCTGGCATTCCTCTCGGCGATAATCGTGCGATCAATCGCATGCCAATGTGTATTCTGATAGTTGGTGATGGTGGCATGGGGAAATGGGTGGACGCGACGGCTGAGGTTACTGCGGATTATGGAAAAATGATTATTGCGAGGTTACTTCCAATTATGGTAATTTATGGTGCAAATCTAGACGATCCTATGGACTGACACAAGTACTAACTGAAATGACCTGGACTGACCTTGACACGTTTATGAATCCTACGGGGATGACACACTAGACGTGCCCCTCCCCGACCACAGCTGGTTGCGGTGTGGTCTCGCAACAGAGTGGTTATTGGCAAGCTATGCATTAGCAAAAACACTACCTATGCTCATCCCGATTGCGGGAGAGTTATTCAACTATGCTACTCTATAGATGCTCTCGGTTGTGAGAGTTATTGATGAAGAGTGAAATAAAATTACTCCTGGTAGGGTTTCAGGCGTGCGCCATTCACCCACCCCAGTAAAATAGTACCGTCCAGCTGAGCCAACCGAACGGCTCCGGACTCTCTAATCTCGACGACGAAGTAAGGTCCCAACCAGTGCATCTGCAGTTTCCCTGGAAACTTCTGAAACTTGCTGTCATATAAGAGGACCTTTCCACCAACTTGGAACGTTTTGTTCTTGATGTGGCAGTCATGCCACGCCTTTTGCATGTCCTTCTGAACCTTTTGGTGAAACTTGGCCAAGAACTAGGCCTCGTCCAGTTCTTGTAATTCATGTAGACGCTCCTGGATCGATGCTTCTTCCAAGAACTTGAGGGATGTGGCAATTAAAAGACTTGGTACAGTGAACTCGGCGAGAATCACAGCTTCCTAGCCATACACCAACTGGAACAGTGTCTGATTGGTCAAGTGCTTCACCATAGTCTGGTAGGCCCAGAGTGCAGCTGGTAGCCGCTCATCACAGTCATCCCGCTGGGCATTGAAGATATTTGTTAACCCCTTTTCAAAAATTTTATTAAATGCTTCAATAGTACCATTGGCCTGTGGGTGGTACGGGCTGCTTTTGTGATGTTGAATCATAAATGTGTCCAGCAGCGACTTGATCGTGTCATTAATGAAATGCGTACTCTGATCACTGGTTAAACTTCGCGGGCAGCCAAACCTACTAATGATGTGTTCAAAGATGAATCGCGCTGCTGTATCCACCCTGCAGTCATGTACCGCCGCTGCCTCGGCCCACCTGGTGAGGTAGTCAGTTCCGGTAATGATGTAGCGGGCCTTGGAATTCCTGGCGACCGGGGCTATGGGGCCTATGAAGTCGACAACCCACTTCTCAAATGGCAGCAACACATGTAATGGGTGTAGCGGAAGCTCGTCTTGGTGAGAGGGCCTCCCCGTCTGTTGACAGATAGCGCATCTCTTAACAAATGTCTTACAATCGGCATGGACTGTCAGCCACCACAATCTAGCTTGGAGCACCTTCCTCGCGGTAGGTTTCACCCCCACATTCCCTCCCGCAACATCGCTGTGGCATTCCCACATCACAGCTTCGCGTTCGTGGTCAATTACGCATCTGCGCAGAACCTCATCGAGGCCCATTTTGTATAGTTGCCCCGCAATCAGTTGGTATTCGGCGGCGCGAACGACCAAGTGTCATTTTTGGAGCAAGGTGTAGTGCTGAGGGCACTGCCCCATGGTCAGATAGGTGGCGATATCGGCCAAGTAATCCGATATAGCTTCGACTTGGAAGAGGTCAGCATCCGACAACTTATCATCAAGAGAGTCGTCGTTCTCCCCTCTCTCCAACCTGGATAAGTGATCGGGCCTGACGTTCTACCTCCCGAGCTTGATGATCACCTCAAACGTGAATTCTTGGAAGAGTAGAAGCCAACAACATATCCGTCCTTCCAAGACAGGCTTATTGACTAGGTACTTCAATGCAGAGTGATCTGTAAAGAACTTGAATTTTCCCCCTAGAAGATAGTGGCGGAACTTCTGGAGCGAGTACACCATTTCCAGGGCCTCCCTCTCTGTAGTGGTGTAATTCTTCTCCACATTAGACAATTTTCAGCTGGCGAAGTAGACTGGGTGGTCAACTGTCGTCTCCCCGGTTTGCGCCAAGACAACCCCAAGTGCAATACTGGAAGTGTCAATATGCACATGGAACTGCTTATCCTAGTCCAGGTGAACAAGAATAGGCGTCGTCGCCAGATTTTCCTTCAGAGTGTCAAGGGCTATCTGACACTCCTCCGTCCACTGGAATACTTCAGACTTCCGCAGGAGCTTTTCTAAAGGGGCAGTGATCTTCATGTAATTTCGGATAAACCGCCCATAATATCCTCTGTGCCCAAGCAGTGCCCACAACTGCTTCATCGTTTCGGGGGCTTCCATGTGGACGATCACTGCTACCTTGGCGGGGTTGATGCAGATCCCTTGCTTGCACACCACGTGTCCTAACAATGTGCCGAAAGGAATTGAAAAAATGCATTTCTTCAAGTTCAATGAAATCTACAATTTGTGACACCGATAAAACATGATACGCAATAGGGCATCTTGTTTCTTCAGCAAATTGTAGATGATCCAATCGTCCATGTAGACTTCCAGGAACTTGTGGATATACTCCTGGAAAGCAGCGATGACAATCCGGGAAAACACGGCCAGGGCGTTCTTCAAGCCAAACGGCATCACGTGGTATGCGAACGATCCCCACTCAGTGGTGAATGTCGTCTTCGACTTGTCTTCTTCTGCAATGCACACCTGATGATAACTCGAAAAACCATCAGTGAAGGAGTAAGCTTTATTGCCCGCAACATGATCTAATACTTCGTCGCTGAAAGGAGTGGGAAATAGATCATGGATGCAGGCGTTGTTCAGACTCTGGTAGTCCACACAAACGCATATCTCTGCCTTGTCCTTCTTATTTTGAATGACGATAGGACTCACCCACTCTGCTTCTTCCACCGGAAAGATGAGACCTGCAGCTAGCATCTTTTCAATCTCCATCTTGACCTTTTCTTTGTTCCATGGGTTCAACTGATAGGGTCGATGCTTCACGGGCCTAGCATCTGGTTTCAGCACAATACGCATTTCTTCGAAGTCACCTTTGATACCCTTCAAATCGGAAACCGATGAAGGGAATAAGTCTTCGTATTCCTGGAGGAGGCTAAAAATTTCCCTTGTCGTCTCCTCATCCCAGTAATCCCCAATTGTAGCTAGTTTGGGTTTTTCCACCGTGCCGATGTTCAACTTCTTGGTCTTCAACAGCTGTAAATGGACGCCTTCGGTGGTCGGTTCTTCGGTAATGTTCTGCTCGCCTTCCTTCTCTTCGAAATATAGGTGCCTGAGGTCCTCCAGACTATCATCATCTGGATCGCCGTCAATCCGTTGGCAAGCCAGCTCATGCCTGGCCTCAGGATGTGACGCAAAGGTGCTCCCGTCGGTCTCTGGGTTGCGGAGAAACAGTACCCTCTTGATAGCTTGTAGTGCTCAGCACACCAGCTCTGTCTCTCCTTCGAACGAGAAGCACTGAACAAATTTGTTCACGACTTCCTGCCAGGAGTTGGCTCCTCTTTTCCGCTCTTCTTCTAAGCACCAGGCCTGGGGGATGGTATCTAAGGAGTGGATGAATCGATGTACCCACAGCTCTTGCGGGTATCCCAGACTTTGCCACTACTCCTCACAGGTCCTTAGGTGGTCCCGCGGATCGGAAGTCCCTTGGTACCTGTGCCCGCTTCGAGGGCCTTCGTCCTCTTTAAACCATGCCCTCAAAGCCTTCACCACACAACTCCACCGCGACAGGGTGTTGCGGTGGTTCCTCCACCACCTAGCTGATGTGGACTGTAGTACGACGTCCAAAAGTGGTATCCTGATTCCTTCTAGTACCATGTCCTCCACCTTTTCAATAAAGGTATTGACAGCCTGCATGTTCGACAGGGTGGGGTATTCTCTGAACTCAACGCCAATCCAATGGACGCAGGCAATGGTGGCACATCTCCGCGTGCTGGTCTCATACCCCCCCTGCTGCTAGTCTTCCCAGGCGAGTTCTGATCCCAGCTCCGAGCTCTGGACACTGTGCCAGCTGACGGAGCCAGTTGCGGTCGGGTTGATATAGTCCTCCCGCTTCCCTGTAGTCATCTGATAAAGGTGGTCCATCATTTGAGCATCCTCCCGGTTGTCCACAGTTTCGGTATATCGCGGGCCTTGATACGGGTCGAGGGGCTGAGTGGCCCGGACCTCTCCATCTTCGAAGATCATCAACTCATTTTTGAGGTCAATGATGGCGTAATTCTCAAAAGCCCAATCGATGCCTATCAGGGCAGGGTAAGGATCCTTGTCTCCCATAATATCAATAACCTCAAAATCCGTGTAAGTCTTCACCCCTGCAATGTCGACCTCGACACCTTCGAGTCGGCCAATCGGCACAATGCAGTACTCGTTCGCCATTTTGATTTGGATTGGCGAGTAGTTCAGCTGTGGCCATCCAAGAGCCTCCCATGTCTTCCGCGGCAGGATGTTGACGTCAGACCCTAAATCAAGCATGGTATCACTGATTTGGAATCCTGCAACCTGCGTGTTAAGCCGGAACTCTTTTCCCATGCGGCGCTTGTTCCACTTTACCCGCTGCACATACTGGGGTGTTGTGTCCACAGGTTCCCTCGGCCCCGTATTCCCCTGCAGTGTGTCCTCCAGGGTACACTTGAGCTAGTCCCGCATCGAAGCATTATCAACAATATTGAGGAACAGTTGAAGCCATTCCTCAATCAAGGTCCCTGTAGCGTTCTGTTCTCTGGAGCCAGTCGTCGAGGGTACCTCGAGGCCTCTGGCTCCCCCCATCTGGGCAAACGCCTCCACCGCCTCCTGAAAGTACCTCTTCTGCATGTCCGGCTGGATTAGTTGTTTCCGGGAGGCGGGATAAATAGCCCGGACCGACTCCTTTCCATGAGCGTCCTCTCCCATCTTCTTGCTGCCGCGCGTGACGATCGCTACATTCTGCATGCCCGGAGTCGCGGTTCCTCACGGCTCAGAGTTTACCAAATTCGTGCCCCTCTACCGTGCCTGTTCCTCCCACTTCTTGATGAGTTCTGTACAGTCCTCTATTGCATGGGCATTCACGCGGCACTGGGAACACCAAGGACGTCGGGGAAGGGGACATTCCCAAGCCACGTGACCCTCCTGGTCACAGTTGTAGCATTTCACCAGACCTCGTCCCCCTGTGCGGCCTCTGCGCATACCGCCTCCTCTTCCCCTGGAAGCCTCGTTCACCCTATAGGAGGGTTGGTCCAACCGGTCTGCGAGTGTATCGAGAGCCCTGCACTGCTCAGTGTTGTGAGTCGTGGACGCACAAAACTCACAGTATACATTGTTGGGGAAGTTGGAGTACTTCTGTAGTATAGGGCACATCTGAGGTTGATGCCCCATTGTCCGAAAAATCTCGCAATATTCCGTGGTGGTTGGGTTTGGTGGAGATGGGAACCCCACATAAGGCTGTTGCGGCTGGTATACCCCCTGCGGATTCATCACCACGCCACCCCCCGTGGGTGGACCCCCCTGGATTGCCGCAATAGAGGGTCCCACACCCGTGCCCCGCAGCCGAGGACACTCAGTTGCGACGTGGCCTTCAACCAGGTAGTGAGTTGACCAAACGTTCGGCCTGGCTGGTCTTATAGGTTGCATCTCCTTGAGCTTTTCCGTTAGACTAGAGATCTGATGCTGCAATCCCACCAAGGAAGGATACTGCGGGGCCGGCCCTCCCCGGTATTCCTGAGGGTAGCCCGCCATGGCCTCTATCTTCATGGCCTGTTCCAAAGCATCCTGCAAGTTGTCAATCTTCTGTTGGGTGAGGGGGGTTCGTGTCAAGGGAAGCAGAGCCTTGATGAACCAGTCCCTATGATGGTTTGGATCGATCGGGTAGTTGAGTTTCCTGATCACATCCTTGAATCGACGCATTAGCTCCCATGCAGTCACTCCTTCTTTCTGCTTAATCTCCCAGAGCTCAGACAGACCCTGCTGGTCCGTCTGGGGAAGTTTAAATTCCCGAACAAAATCCCGCTTAAAATTCGTAATTACTGGATTAGGATGGGCCTCGGACCACTTGATGAACCATCACAGAGCCCTCTCTCTGAGCGTGGTTTGGAACTCTATTAGCTTCCCTTCATCTGGCGTCTGTCGAGCCCTCCATATGGCTTCGCAGAGATACCAGTGTTGCTCTACGTCATTTTTGCCCCGGCTAGAGAATTCTGGATACCGGGTGAATGACCCAGCCATATTTACTTACGGAGGGTTGACCAGGATAAATCCTCTGGGTCTTGGTTGTGTAACTGTTCCACTGGGGAATGCAATACTACTAGTGATGCTACTATTAACGTATGTTGCTGTCGACAATAAACTGTTGTGAAATTGAATCAATGCTTGTAACTTAACGAAACATATTACTTAAAGGTTGATAGAGTACCAGAGGAAGTTAGGGATCCTTTCCATGCAAATTTTTGGAAGTAGGGCTGCCTGGAGAGATGAATGTCATCCACTCTTGAAACAACCGTTGCATCACGACGTACCATTCACCATTGGAACTTTCTTCGGGCTGCACACCTGCATCGTCTTCATCAGTCGTCGTCTCCCTTTCCCTCTTAGCTGGGCTCCCATGCACCCGCCTTACTCCCACAGTGGTCCCCTCCCTTTCCAGGGTATCCGCCTGAGTGTCCATAATTCCTATCCTCTGAGGCGCCTCCTCTTGATTTTTCCTGTCGTTTTCTCGTCGTCTTAACTCCCGCATCACCCTTTCTCGCCACCTGTCAGCGATCTGCGCCCGTCGATGTGCACGTCGCTCCCTCAATCTCCTCGCAGCCTCAGCATCCATCCCCCACTCCTCGCTTCACACTTCACGTAGCATCTGTCCCTTCAGCCCTTCCCCCAGCACTGGAGGCTTATGCTTCCATGCTCGACTTTTGGAATTCCATCAGCCCCTCATCCACCATTAGGGCCTTAATCCATAGCGGAATATCCTTAAGCAGCTTCCCTCTTAGCCCGGAGCGAAAAATAGCTTCAGCCTTCGAGAAGGATTGGTAGCACTCTGCAGCAAACTCCACAATATATCCATCCAAAGTGGTCTCTACCCAAAAATCCATCGTGCGGGTCAACTCAGTGTTCAATCGATGCAGAGCCACCAAATCCACGTGCGCCCACTTGTGGTTTATCTTCCGCGAGCTATCCCGAGGCACCTTCGTCTGTAACCTTCGCAACCAATTATAGAGGTCGCTAGGGAATTTTCCACAGAGGATCTCATAGGTATCACTAGCGGAGTCTGAGAAAAGGACGAGATCCTTAAGCACCCTTTCCTTTTGATTCGTCAACTCTGCTTGCTGAGCAACGAAATGGTCCAGATGGTTATCCCACCATCTCCATATTTCTCCTTCGAAGATCCTCGATACCATGATCTAGTTCCCCTCATAACATGCAGGTCTCGGCAACGAAACCATTTGTTGGTGAGGAAATAGGTCTCACAGGCAAGACCCAGGTTCAGGGGTTGGGGCCAACAAAGGGATCCGCTGTAGTCTAGAACCACGCCGGCATTATCACCCTACTCCGGAGAGCAGAGAGTCCCACCCAAGGTGTGCCGCAACCTCATGCAGAAGGGGAATATATCGATAACAGAGAAAGGATCCGCAACTCATGATTAATAGTGAATTGATTGCATAAACATCGTTATATACGCAAGAACATTCAGAGAGTGTACAGGTATTAAGTAAATAAAATTTTAAATCATCACAACCATCATGCATGCATGTGAATCACATAATAAGACAGCAACCTGCAATTATATTGATATCTTCGGCCAAACCCATAGTTACATAGCTTCTGCAAGCAGAGCTTACAAGTCTGATACAGACACCTTTTAGAACAGAAAGGTAAATAAGAGAACCCTAGGAACTACAGAGATATCATTCCCGGTCTGTGTTCCCTCTGTAGCATCCGCTTAATCTCCTTCAGTCGCTCTGCATTCTCCTCCTCTTTCGCCCGGGTGACGGCTATTTATTCACTCGCTATCGCAACTGTTAGTTCCTCTTGCGGTCTTCTTCAGCTGCTTCCGGCTTCTCTCTTGTTGTTTGTGTGTTCTTCTCTCTGTCTTCTGCTATATGTTCTCTTCATCTGTACTCATGCATCTTCTTTCTTTAGCTATGTACCTGTTCCCTCGCAACTTTGGTAGTTTCGCTACTTACGGTAGTTGCGACTTGGTTGTGACTGCCATGTGTCATCATTCTGCAACCCAAAATATGTCCTTTATTAAAAATTCAAAATATTCAAAACAAGGGCCCCAACATCATCCTCATGGATAGGGTCCACTCTGATTGCCCCTCTAACTGGTTATTGCCACTTGGCCCACTAAAGTGTTGCCACGTGGAGACACGGTCAATGGAAATAAACGATTTTGAAAATATAATTATTTCATATAAATTATTATATAGCAATAATTTTATTATTATTACAATACAAAAACATATATAGTAATCGCGTGTCGGTCTCGTCGGTTACCCGGGATATACCACCTGCACAAGAGGAAGCCTGACCATAGTCAGATCCGAATTATACTTACAATAGTTTAGGGTAGTGAAAGGATTGTCACATCAATGCATTGTTGGTATTCAGACATCTGCAACAAAGCTAATGCCACAAAGGAATGCCGACCATTGACAACTTCGATTGCTAGTACCCGAACATCATGTTCTACCTAGAAATTCATATCCATAAATATCGTGCGAATTTGAAATAACATGTTCAACACAACATTCAAGGCGCAAGTTTATTTATTGAACTATAAAATACTAAATGTCATTGCGCCAAGAGGTGCATTCTACAGCCCAGTATGACCTCGATGTGTAAGTATGTCAGAGGCCAAAATAACAAAAACTAAAAAAAAATTTAAAAATAAAATCTCAATAATGTCGGCTTAAAAAATAATTTAGAAAGCCATATAAATAAACAATTAAAAATTCATTAAAAAATAAATTTATCAAAATATAAAGAGGTTTACAAACACTAAAAAAAGATATGGTAAATAAATAAAAATATAAATAAATTAGAGGTATGGCAAATAAACTAAATGCCTATGGGACAAATACCATATTTATAAAAGAGGTATGGTAAATAAATAAATATAAAAGATGTATAAAGAGGTAAGGTAAATAAATAAAAATATATCAAATAGGATTATAAATCAACATCTAATTATATATGAAGTGTATGGCCCAAATAATATGGACTAAATTATTATTAATAGCATGCAGAAAAAACATTATTGCGTCGAGAGGTGCTACAACCCAGTATGACCCCGATGTGTAAATGTGTAAGTATGTCGGAAGCCAAAATAACAAAAACTAAAGAAAATTTTAAAAATAAAATCTCAATAATGTCTACTTAAACAATACTTTAGAAAACCATATAAATAAACAATTAAAAATTCATTAAAAAATAAATTTATCAAAATATAAAGAGGTTTACAAACACTAAAAAAAAAATATGGTAAATAAATAAAAATATAAATAAATTAGAGGTATGGTAAATAAACTAAATACCTAAGGGCCAAATACCATGGGACAAATACCATATTTATAAAAGAGGTATGGTAAATAAATAAATATAAAAGAGGTATAAAGAGGTAAGGTAAATAAATAAAAATATATCAAATAGGATTAGAAATCAACATCTAATTATATGGACTAAATTATTATTAATAGCATGCAGAAAAAACATTATTACGTCGAGAGGTGCTACAACCCAGTATGACCCCGATGTGTAAATGTGTAAGTATGTCGGAAGCCAAAATAACAAAAACTAAAGAAAATTTTTAAAATAAAATCTCACAATGTCGACTTAAACAATAATTTAGAAAACCATATAAATAAACAATTAAAAATTCATTTAAAAATAAATTTATCAAAATATAAAGAGGTTTACAAACACTAAAAAAAGATATGGTAAATAAACTAAAGGCCTATGGGCCAAATACCATGAGACAAATACCATATTTATAAAAGAGGTATGGTAAATAAATAAATAGAAAAGATGTATAAAGAGGTAAGGTAAATAAATAAAAATATATCAAATAGGATTAGAAATCAACATCTAATTATATATGAAGTCTATGGCCCAAATACCATGGAAAAATTATTATTAATAGCATGCAGAAAAAAAACATTATTGCGCTGAGAGGCACATTCTACAACCAATATGACCCCGATGTGTAAGTAATTGGGAAGCCAAAATAACAAAAACTAAAGAAAAATTTAAAAATAAAATCTCAATAATGTCGGCCTAAACAATAATTTAGAAAACCATATAAATAAACAATTAAAAATTCATTAAAAATAAATTTATCAAAATATAAAGAGGTTTACAAACACTAAAAAAAAGATATGGTAAATAAATAAAAATATAAATAAATTAGAGGTATGGTAAATAAACTAAAGGCATATGGGCCAAATACCATGGGACAAATACCATATTTATAAAAGAGGTATGGTAAATAAATAAATATAAAAGAGGTATAAAGAGGTAAGGTAAATAAATAAAAATATATCAAATAGGATTAGAAATCAACATCTAATTATATATGAAGTCTATGGCCCAAATACCATGGACTAAATTATTATTAATAGTATGTAGAAAAAAACATTATTGCGCCGAGAGGCGCATTCTACAGCCGAGTATGCCCCGATGTGTAAGTATGTCGGAAGCGAAAATAACAAAAACTAAAGAAAATTTTAAAAATAAAATCTCAATCATGTCGGCTTAAACAATAATTTAGAAAACCATATAAATAAACAATTAAAAATTCATTAAAAAATAAATTTATTAAAATATAAAGAGGTTTACAAACACAAAAAAAATATATGGTAAATAAATAAAAATATAAATAAATTAGAGGTATGGTAAATAAACTAAAGGCCTATGGGCCAAATACCATGGGACAAATACCATATTTATAAAAGAAGCATGGTAAATAAATAAATATAAAAGATGTATAAAGAGGTAAGTTAAATAAATAAAAATATATCAAATAGGATTAGAAATCAACATCTAATTATATATGAAGTCTATGGCCCAAATACCGTGGACAAATTATTATTAATAGCATGTAGAAAAAAAAACATTATTGCACTAAAAGGCACATTCTACAACCAGTATGACCCGATGTGTAAGTAATTGGGAAGCCAAAATAACAAAAACTAAGGAAAATTTTAAAAATAAAATCTCAATAATGTTGGCTTAAACAATAATTTAGAAAACCATATAAATAAACAATTAAAAATTCATTAAAAAATAAATTTATTAAAATATAAAGAGGTTTACAAACACTAAAAAAAAAGATATGGTAAATAAATTAGAGGTATGGTAAATAAACTAAAGGCCTATGGGCCAAATACCATGGGACAAATACCATATTTATAAAAGAGGTATGGTAAATAAATAAATATAAAAGAGGTATAAAGAGGTAAGGTAAATAAATAAAAATATATCAAATAAGATTAGAAATCAACATCTAATTATATATGAAGTCTATGGCCCAAATACCATGGACTAAATTATTATTAATAGCATGCAGAAAAAACAATATTAACCCTACAACCCATTATGACCCCAATGTGTAAGTATGTCGGAAGCCAAAATAAAAAAACTAAAAAAAAATAAAAATACAATCTAAATAATGTTGGCCTAAAAATAACTCACACAACCATATAAATAAACAATTAAAAATAAATTTAAACAATATAATTTAAAATATGAAGAGTTTTAAGAACACTCAAAAAAGAGATATAGTAAATAAATAAAAATATAAATAAACTAGAGGTATGGTAAATAAATAAAACTTCTTTTTCTACTTACTCCAGAGGTATGGTAAATAAATAAAACTTCTTTTTATATTTACTCCATAAACCTCTTTGTATTTACAAAAACTCAAAAAAGAGGTTTTATTTAGGTGAATCATATCGGTCAAATACCATGGGAAAAATTATTATTAATACCATGGGCCAAATACCACGGGCCCAATAGGATATTTATAAAAGAGGTATAAAAGGGTAAGGTAAATAAATAAAAATATATCAAATAGGAGTAGAAATCAACATCTAATTATATATGAAGCCTATAGACCAAATTAATAATAATAGCACACAAAAAAAACATTATTAACCCTAACATTAATATTAAAATATTAATATTCATATTATTAAATCTAATATTCATATTAATATTATTAAATTTAATAACTTTATATTAATACAATATTAATTTTGTTATATTATCTAATATATATGGGAGGGAAGAACAAAGACATATGATAGAGGTGGAGAAATACCGGAGTGACAAAGGAGATATGGAGATAAATGAAGGAGAGCGGAGAGGAGAAATGAAGAGAGAGAGAGAGGGAGAGGAGTGAGAGAGGTAGAGAAGGGTAAGAGAGGGAGAGGGAGACATAAATATGGAGGTGGGAAAGAGAGATAAGGAGATAGGATTGGAGGTTAGAGAGAGGGGGGGGTGGGAGAGAGCGGAGGGGAAGAGAGAGAGAGGAAGGATGAGAAGAGGAGAGAGGGAGAGAAGAAGAAAGACATAGAGAGTGAGAAGTGGAGAGATAGGGAGTGGAAATGGAGAGATGGAGAGAAAGTATGTATGTTTAGGGTGAGATAAAGAGACATAGGAGGAGTGATTGAGACAAGGGGGAAGAGAAGGAGAGAGAAGAAGAGAGGGACGAATATAGTAACATAGTTTGAGAGAGAGATAGAGTGATGGAGGAAGAGAGAGGATTTGAGAGAGAGAGAGAGAGAGAGAGAGGGAGAGAGATGAACAACGAGAGAGAAGACTTGAGAGAGAGAAAGAGAGTGAGAGGGGAGCGAGAGGATGATATGGGAATGAGAGAGAGAGAGAGAGAGAGTGATGTGGGAAGAGAGAAGGAGGTAGGAGAGACAGGGAGAGAGGAAGGAAAGGATAGGGGACTTGAGAGAGGAGGAGGAGAGAGGCAGGGAAATAAGATGAGAGAGGGAGGGAAGATGAAATGCATAGAGAGTGACAAGTGGAGAGATAGAGGGAGTGACAAGGGAGAGATGGAGAGAGAGTGTGTATTTTTGGGGTGAGATAAAGAGATAAAGGAGAGATGGAGATAAGGGAGGAGAGAAGGAGAGAGAGAGAAAGGCATATATTAACAAATTTTGAAGGTAAAGATAGAGAGAGAGAGAGGTGGGAGAGGAAGGAAGAGAGGGAGTGGAGAGAGGTAGGGAAATAATGATGGAAATTGTTGGGGTTCCCATGTTTTGGCCAGATTGGCAAGACCAAAAGATGAGACAACATCAGAACCTCTTTGGGGCCCTAGGATCTAGCCCTCCTGGACCCGGAGAGGGATCTCTCCAAATAGAGCAAAGAATGATATATCTTTGAAGCTCAAAATGAGATGTTAGGCTAGGTATGAAGCACAAAGGGGGGTTTTAAAATGATTTGGTTGGTTGGTTGCTAGGTTGGTCATGAGATCATGGACTGAGAAAGTAATGGAAGGAAAGGAACAAACAGCAAGATGTTTCAGCAAAGAGGATAGGTCAAGAAAGTGCCATCCATTGGGCTATGGAGTCATGAAAGGTGAATACATGCAACAACTAGCCAAAGCTTTCAAAGGGAACGTCATCTAATACTAAAGGATCTTTTAGCTTAGATGTTGGGATGGAACATTAAGGATTGAAAGTGAAAGAAGGAAAGCGACCTAATTTCTGTCTATAGATCAGATCAGAGGTCATTTAACTCCAGACCTGCTTGGACATACTCAAAGGCAACTTTCAAAGGAGGGACAAAGGGGCAGCTTACAGATCAGACAAGAGGTCATTTAACTCCAGGTCAGCTTTAGCATGCTCCAGGGAAAAACAGAGATAAGTTTAACAAAGGGATCTTAGAAAGGCCATCTGGTTGCACAAGGATCCTAGTGGACAGGGCTAACTCTATTCCCCAGTGTTCCCAAATCTTCCAGCTTAAACCCAATAAGAACATCTAAAGACAGATTCATTTAATTCATACATCAGCTAGCAGCATAAGGAACTACTACACTGGTTAAATTAATTGAAAGCAACCCTTAGATAACACATTTAGCAGAAAACATAGAAGGCAAGGAGAGCAAAAGAATAGGGTACCTAATATACCATATTTCTGATGCAAGCCAGCAGAAAATGAACATTATGAAAATGTAATAAACAGAGTTAGAAAAAAATCACCAATAGTAATAGACCAGGATCCTGTGAAATTTGCTTTGATTAATTGATGAAAAACCAGTCACATACACTGAGCTCAATGGCTGTTACAATCCAAACTTCTCCTCCCAGCCTACTACAATACAGCTACTCTGCTAATCTCTCCCAAACTGTTCTAACAGTTAAAAATGAATCCCTCTAACTACAACGACAGTAGCCGAACAACCTTTACAATTTGTTGTTGGGAGTTCTTATAAGAGAAGAGAATCAACATGAGTAGATGACATTTTAATTGCAGCATTAAATTCTGGAGCAGCAGGAGGGCTGAGGCTCCATTTGGTTTTAATTCTGAGCATTTATCTTTGGTACTCGTTGCAGTGTTCTGGTGAATTGCACAAAAAGGTGGAATAATGATGCTAGGGTCTGCCATACCGTGTAACAAATGCTCTAATAGCACCAGGACTGTTGTCAGGGTAGAAAATCTCTCTAGAACACTGCATAGGATGAAAACTTCATGGACACTTTGTCCTTTCGTGAGGAAAACATTCTGCTGATGTAGACCACCCGATATACATTAATTTATGTGCTGCGTACCTTCTGTGTGATCCTCAATGTCTTCAATCTGGTACTTTGTCTCTAAAACACTGAAACAAGGCTCCAAGATCTTCACCTTCAGGCCTTAAACTCTCTGCTGCTTCATTTATATCTCTGTCTGCGGAATCCACATTTTAATGGATCCAGGACAGTTTTACAGGGTCAAACCCTGTTCTTTTAATGGAAGTCGTGTTAGTGCACTATCCCGGGCTTTTCTCCATGATACGATCTCTGTGCACGCTCTTCCCTGTGTTTTTTGTCGCTGTGACAGAAACCCTGAATCATGGCGGCCATCTACTATTGGTAACCCTGCAAAACACGTAAACCTGTTACGAAAAAAATGTATGGGGGTGGGATGATGTGGACAACTGCGAGGATGATAGTGGGACTACAGAGAAATGGCAAACAAATGTAGAGGAATGGTGGAGAAATGCTCTGGTGAAGGTTGGCGAAAAACAATGGAAGGTGTCGAGGCAGAAGTTAAACGTAAAAAACATTAAAATTTAATCTTTGAATGGATTATAAAGGGGACGAGCGAGAAAAACGATGAAGATACGTGCACGGATGACATGGCAGGCCCGGGTCAATGGCAGGCGTGTGATTGAATCTGGACCGTCCGATCTTGGCGGAGATCAACGGTGAAGAATGCATCGGAGGGTGATGGACAATGGGCCAGGGGTACGGTTTCCTCGAGTTAAACCACGCACAACTTTGTTGGGTGATGACCATTGGATGGGCCGCCTCAGATCGGACAGCTCACAGCGATATCACTACGCATCCGCGGACGACCGATAACGTGTGATGAGGTAGCGGTTTTGAAATAGTGCGCCTGACACGTGTCGATCGATGAGTGGAATCGTTGTGCAATGGGAAAATACTGCCTACCGCCCAAAGGCGGTGCGGTAGATACCATCGGGTTTGTGAACATTGTTTGCGGGCATGGGGACCACCGATCGGGGGGGAAACAGACTGTTGATTTGCGGTAAATGAACGGTGGATCAGCATATCAGAAGGTGAACAGGGAGAGCCACGGGCGCGACGGAGTCAACGAACGTCGTCTGATCTGTTTAGATCAACGGTTAAAAATGCTTCCGATACATACTCTGCGGTAAATGCCTTTCGAGCTGGCGGGTGGTTCTAGCACCCGGGTCACGTGGAGGAGGAAAGCACAGGGGCTTGGCCGAAAGGGGCTAGGCCCCATATACATGGAGAATATGGTTTTTTGGCACATTATAAATGATATTAAAGGCCAAAATGGGTAACGATAGAGGGAAGAAGGGGTTATTAAACCACACCAGGGGTGTGTGTATGGTTTAGAGGGGATTTCGGGAAGGTTGAGAAAGATTAGGGGAGGGATTTTTTGGGGGTAAAAAAGGGGAAGTTTGAAAAAGGGAAAAAGGATGAAATGGAGAATTCTGCAGGAGTACAAGGGGAAAATCAAAGCCTTTTGGAGCACCATTTTTTGTAAATTAGAGAGGCTTAATAATGGGAATCAGTAGAGGGGATTTTACCAAAGGAAAAAGGCACAAGGATACTTCAAGTATGATGTGTTTTCATAGGAAATGCATTCCTTGAAGGCTCAAAAACATTTTAGCCCCCTGTTTGCTTGTCAAAAATTTATAGGTGGCTAACAGTGGCTCCACATGGGGATGGCTTCTTCTTGAATGAGTCAAGAATTCAGAGGATAAATCTTTGGTGTAGGCCAGGTGCCTGCTGCTTGGCACATCCCTTTCTTTCTTTAGATCAGCTACCACAGATCCTGAAGACATCAAATCAGCAGAAACATTCTCAAACAATCTACCTACCCAGACTACAATCCTAGCATTTTCTTTTAGGGTGCATTTGGACTAGCAGACCCTTTACATCATTTATTTTATAAACAAAAAATAAACCTATTCTAAATCTACCCTTATTACTCCATGAGACCAGATTAAACCGTTGGTCTCATAGTTTCTCTACGTAATCTAACATCTGCTGGGATTAAACTGTCCAACAGATTTCTTCTCTACATTTTATAACAGAAATTGAAAAAAAACCAAGTCAGGATTAGACTGTCTGACTTGCTGGACTTTGCAGAAATTAAAAACAACCAACTACATGCTCACAGACTGAGCTTTTCCTACCTACCCTACTCTAACTTGACATATTTACAGACTAGCTTACAGACATAGTCTTCCAATGTAACCAGTCCATCAAACGATCCCATGACTGGTCTCTCTTGCTCAACTCCTTGAGCAGGCTGGATAGGCAGGGCAACTCCCCCTCTTTTTGTTTAATGTCAACAGCTTTGAAAAATATTCTTTCTGTTTGCAACATGCTGCTTAAAAAGACCCTTGATCCTTCTTCAAATATGTGCAGGAAATGTACATAAGGATCATGAAATGATACCTGGTTATGAATATCTGGCAAGCAGGCTTCAAACAGGATCTCTTCTTCTTCCATTGGATGGAAAATAATACTCCCTTGAGAAAGAGAATCTCCTTCATCTTCTTCATTTTCTGAACTGGAGGACTCAACATAAATGGCAGTGTTATCCTCCTGGAGCTCTGGTATATTCTGCTCTGAGGTGCTGAGCTCTGTGAGAAGGTATATGTATTCTTGAGCAGGGGCTTGTTCCATTGCTTACTCTTTTTCAGAAGAAGGCTCATTGCTTTCAGCGTGCTCAAGAATATCTTCTTTGCTTTCCTCCTCCTCTTCTGAAAGGAAAGGCTGCTGGTTTCCAGTCTCACTGATGTTCTGTAGTAGAGCAAAATGAAGATTCAAAGAATCTTCATCTGCTATTATACTATCATAGCTCTCCCCATCAGTATCATAGATAGGCTGTGTTAGCCCCTTATAAATTTCTTGACTAGCAAGCAAGGGGCTAGTTTGTTCTGTAAGCCTGCAAGGAATGCATTTCCCCTTGAAAACACATCATACTTGCAGCCTTTTGTAGTTCCCTTCCTTGTAACTATTTCCATCTGTTGATTTAAGAAAATAAGCCTTTCTGATAAAGAATTATGCTCCAAAAGGCTTTATTTCACCCTTTGTATCCCTGCATTTCCCCCCCATTCTATCGTTTTTCCCTTTCTTCCAAATCCCCTTGTGTCCATCCCTAATATTCCCATAAACCTCCTAAATTCCTCCAAAATCTACCTCAAGTCCCACCCTTGCCCTTGGTTTCCTCAAAATTCCTCTCTATCTCTTTACCGTTACCCTCCTTAGGTCTCAAAATGCATTTAAAAGGGTTAAAAACCCACTTTCGGACCATGTAATAAGCCTCAGCCCCTTCTCCGTTAGCCCCGCACCTTTTCCTCCCACAGAAACCAATGTTGAGACCGAACAATGGCATGAAAGGCGCTTGTCCCATATGTGTATCGGGCGGTTACTCCACCGTTGATCCATAAAGATCGAACAACGATCGTTGAAACCCGCAGCGCTCGTGATTCACCGCTCAAACCACTGATAGCGCCATCGCCGTCCATTCACCGCCAAATCAACAGTGCGGAGCGTATCCACCACTGTGGTCCCCGCTGCGCGCCATACCATAAACAGCCCAGTTTTCATCGCACCACCTTCGGGCGGTAGGCAATATTCACTCATCGGCCAGCGATTCCACACACATTTCGACGCGTGGCTCCTGTATGGTTTCAAAACCGCTTGCCCATCGCGCGTTATTGTTCGGTACAGGACGTGCAACAATATCCACGTCATCCGTTAGATCTGCCCTCGCTCATCCAACGATCATCGCTCGATGAAGCTTCGCGGGGTTTAAACCATAGTCTTCGTACCCTGGCCCCCCTGTTCATCGCCCTCCACTGTGCGTTTGACCATCAATCTCCTCTGAGATCTGACAGCCCGGAATCGTCTTCCTGCTGTTGACTTTTTCGTCGCCACCCAGTCCCGCCATGTCACCTCCGCGTGTCTCCTCCGTACATTCGTCCACCCCCGTGACATATATCCATTCTGAGGCCAAATTTCATTATTTTTACGTTAAATTGTCTGCTCCGACGTCTTTCCATGCAGTTCCCGCTGTGCCACGTTTACTCCCACAGTAGCCTCTGCGTTCGTTATCTTTGTCCACACCATGCTACCATGGTCACAGTTGTCCACATCATCCGCTCCCAGCCACTATTTTCTTAACAAGTTTCATGTTTTTTCAGGGTTTCAAGATGCGTGAAAGGCGCCACGGTCCATATGAACAACTTTAATGGTGGGTTGCGCAGACAAGATTGAATCTGGACGCTGGTACCACCATGAAATTGTCAAAGAGGGTGGCTGACAGGACTTGCATTGAAGAAGAGTAGAGTTCAGTCTCCGCAAACCTTTCCAGCGCCATTAAAGCTCATTTTTCCCACTGACAGAGACCGTTGAAGCGGCAAGGAGTATCAGCACAAGAGTTAGAGAGTTCTTATGTACATCATTGAAGATCTTAAGTCCTAATCCAGTATTTTAAAGGGGAAAAATCAGATTGAAAGCCCAGGGATCACGCAGAAGGTGCAGCACGCAGAAATCAATGCATATCAGGGGTTTATACAACAGTAGCATGTTTTTCCTCCGTAAGGACAGAGTGCCCATGCAGTGTTCAATCTATGCCGTGTTTTGGAGAGATTTCCTACCCTGAAACAGCTCCATTACTATCATAGCATTTACTTCATCAATATGGAAAATCTCTTTATCATTCCTTTATCTTTTTTTTATTCACCAATAACACCACACAGTACTGCAGTCAGAATACATCAAAGTCATATCAGAATAATCCCCAGTCTGAAGAAGATCATTCGTTCACCCAAAGAACACCAGAGATTAATGCACAGGATTTATACATAATGGGCTTCGGCCCTCTTTCTTTTCAGAAGTGTAATACTGCATTTAGTTCTCCACCTACCTCCTCTGCTCCTCCGAAGCTATAAATCCATGAAGAAACTCATTGTAATGGTTGTTGATCAGTTATCAGAGAACTGCAAGTATTTTCTTTTGAGACATAGTCTCTGTGTAAGGATTGTAGGATAGGTTGAGAGAGATGTTTTCAGACTGAGTATTCAGCTATTAGCAATGTTGTACTTTATTGGTATTGCTATTTAATATGACAAGCACATTTCTTTGGATCCTGATATGAAGTGGCGATGATGTTTTCCTACCTCTGTGTTTACATTCATTTCATTTCGTTTCTACTGGATTGCATCAGAATATTGGCATAGGATTTACCCTGGTTAGGTACCCTATGTTTCTGCTCTCCTTGCCATTTATGTTTCTCTTCTGAATGTATTATCTGAGACATGATTTTAGTTGGTTTAATCAGTGTAGTGGATGTTATTTCCTGCTCTCTGATGTATGAATTAAATGAATTCAGTTTTTAGATGCTTCCTTTTATAGATTTGGTTGGAAGATTTGGGAACATTGGGGATTAGAGTTAGCCCTGTCCACTAGGATCCTTGTATGACCTGCTGATCTGTAATTTTATGCTCTAAAATATATGTTATCTCCTCCCTCCTACTTTCCATATCACATAATCATCTTGAAAGATCCTAAGTTTCAGATGACTAGCCCAATTGAGACCCTGCCTATTGATTAGCAAGAAAATCCTTTCTTGACTCCATTGCCCAATGGTTTTGAGTAAGTCCTGGAATATTTCACCTCTGTCTTATCCCTCTTTGCTCATTCTTGTCTTACACTGAATCCTTCTTTCCTGATAACTAGCGACCAAACAAATAGTCAATAAACAAACCAAGAGCCTATAACTAGCCTAAAAATCATAACATTTGAGCCTCATAGACATAAACATTTGCTCATACAGAGAGATCCCTCTCTGGACCCAGGAGGGCTAGACCGTGAGGTCTGAAAGTGGTTTTGATTTTGTCTCATCTTTTGGTCTCGCCAATCTGGCCAAAACATGGGAACCCCAACAGGCTGACTGGTTTCATTACTTCTCTGAATTTGCTAGCTCTGATCTTCCTCCCATGAATCTAAGGATGATGGTCCTGCAAGCTCGGCTTCCCTTTGAAAACACTCATCATCAAACAGATCATAAATAGGAAAATCATAACTGTAAGTAATGTCACCCACCAAACCTTCTGGATTCTCAGCAGGTATTTCTTCGTCCTGATCCATATAGGAGTCTTCTGAATCTGTATCATCAAACTCATAAGGTGACTGGGCAAGAGTGTGTGTTCTATAAAATATTTCTGAGGTGGACTACTGATTTAATATCTGATCAATCTCTTCTTTTTTCAAAATAGGGGTTTCCCTCTCATCATGGACGGAAGAGCAGCATTCCTCTTTCTCTTTTGTTAGCTGACTGGGAGGCGAGATGTTCTCTTGAGCCTCTTCTTCCACATTAGATTCTGCCTCCTCTATGTGGTCCCTTGTTTCCTCAAGGCAGTGTTCCCCATTAGCTTTTTCCATTAGGTCCTGATATTTTCTAGTCAACGTAACACCAGACACAGGTAAGCAATCAGGGAGTTCCTTATCACTTTCCTCTTCGTCTCCTACAGATTCTTGAGCATCATACATGTCTTTCTCATCTTCTAGGTCTTGAGTTTGTTCTTGTTCTGGGAGATGCATGGGCTGTTCTAAATAATCCTCATTTGCATTCATATTAGCCATATATATCTCTAGCACTTTACCAAATGTTTCTGTTATTTCACACAATTGATCATACAAAGCATCATACTTTGTATCCTTGTCCATGTTTGGATTCATGCTTTTGCAAAAAAGGCTACTGCTTCTTCTCAACCAGTTTAGTGTCCTCCACCAGTGGAGTCATTTGGTCTTTTGGGAGTTATGGAGTGTGGAGTCGCCAGGTGGATGTATATTAATGCTTGAATCAGGATGTTTTCCACCATCAGAAATGAGATGCCAATCTAACCAAAGATCTTGGGTCTTTTGAGTGCCTAAGAATGTTTAAGGTGAAATGCACTCAAGTTTCCCCAGCGGAGTCGCCATTATGTTGGGGTTCCCATGTTTTTGCCAGATTAGCAAGACCAAAAGATGAGACAACATCAGAACCTCTTTGGGGCCCTAGGATCTAGCCCTCCTGGACCCAAAGAGGGATCTCTCCAAATAGAGCAAAGAATGATATATCTTTGAAGCTCAAAATGAGATGTTAGGCTAGGTATGAAGCACAAAGGGGGGTTTTAAAATGATTTGGTTGGTTGGTTGCTAGGTTGGTCATGATATCATGGACTAAGAAAGTAATGGAAGGAAAGGAACAAACAACAAGATGTTTCAACAAAGAGGATAGGTCAAGAAAGTGCCATCCATTGGGCTATGGAGTCATGAAAGGTGATTACATGCAACAACTAGCCAAAGCTTTCAAAGGGCACGTCATCTAATACTAAAGGATCTTTTAGCTTAGATGGTGGGATGGAACATTAAGGATTGAAATTGAAAGAAGGAAAGCGACCTAATTTCTGTCTATAGATCAGATCAGAGGTCATTTAACTCCAGACCTGCTTGGACATACTCAAAGGCAACTTTCAAAGGAGGGACAAAGGGGTAGCTTACAGATCGGACTAGATATCATTTAACTCCAGGTCAGCTTTAGCATGCTCCGGGGAAAAATAGAGATAAGTTTAACAGAGGGATCTTAGAAAGGCCAGCTGGTTGCACAAGGATCCTAGTGGACAGGGCTAACTCTAATCCCCAGTGTTCCCAAATCTTCCAGCTTAAACCCAACAAGAACATCTAAAGACAGATTCATTTAATTCATATATCAGCTAGCAGCATAAGGAACTACTACACTGGTTAAATAACTGAAAGCAACCCTTAGATAACACATTTAGCAGAAAACATAGAAGGCAAGGAGAGCAGAAGCATAGGGTACCTAACAAGGGTAAATCCTATACCATATTTCTGATGCAATCCAGCAGAAAATGAACATTATGAAAATGTAATAAACAGAGTTAGAAAAACATCACCAATAGTAATAGACCAGGATCCTGTGAAATGTGCTTTGATTAATTGATGAAAAACCAGTCACATACATTGAGCTCAATGGCTGTTACAATCCAAACTTCTCCTCCCAGCCTGCTACAATACAACTACTCTGCTAATCTCTCCCAAATTGTTCTAACAGTCAAAACTGAATCCCTCTAACTACAACAACAGCAGCTGAACAACCTTTACAATTTTCTCTTGGGAGTTCTTATAGGAGAAGAGAATCAACATGAGTAGATGACATTTTAATTGCAGAATTAAATTCTGGAGAAGCAAGAGGGCCGAGGCTCCATTCAGTTTTAATTTTGAGCATTTATCTTTGGTACTCGTTGCAGTGTTCTGGTGAATTGCACAAAAAGGTGGAATAATGATGCTAGGGTCTGCCATACCATATAACAAATGCTCTGATAGCACCAGGACTATTTTCAGGGTAGAAAATCTCTCTAGAACACGGCATAGGATGAAAACTGCATGGACACTTTGTCCTTTCGTGAGGAACATTCTGCTGATGTAGACCACCCGATATACATTAATTTACGCGCTGCGTACCTTCTGTGTGATCCTCAATGTCTTCAATCTGGTACTTTGTCTCTAAAACACTGAAACAAGGCTCCAAGATCTTCACCTTCAGGCCTTAAACTCTCTGCTGCTTCATTTATATCTATGTCTGTGGAACCCACATTTTAATGGCGTCGGGACAGTTTTACAGGGTCAAAACCTGTTCTTTTAATGGAAGTCGTGTTAGTGCACTATCCTGGGATTTTCTCCATGATCCGATCTTTGTGCATGCTCTTCACTGTGTTTTCTGTCGCTGTGACAGAAACCCTGAATCATGGCGGCCATCTACTGTTGGAAACCCTGAAAAACACGTAAACCTGTTACGAAAAACATGTATGGGGGTGGGATGATGTGGAAAACTGCGAGGATGATAGTGGGACTGCGAAGAAATGGCGAAAAAATCCAGAGGAATGGTGGAGAAATGCTATGGTGAAGGTTGGCAAAAAATAGTGGAAGGTGTCAAGGCAGACGTTTAACGTAAAAAACATTAAAATTTAATCTTTGAATGGATTATAAAGGGGATGGGTGAGAAAAACAATGAAGATACGTGGACGGATGACGTGGCGGGCCCGGGTCAACGGCGGGCGTGTGATTGAATCTGGACCGTCCGATCTCGGCGGAGATCAACGGTGAAAAATGCATCGGAGGGCGATGGACAGTGGGCCAGGGGTATGATTTCCTCCAGCTAAACCATGCGCAGCTTCGTTGAGTGATTACTGTTGGATGGGCCACCTCAGATCGGACGGCTCACAGCGATATCGCTACGCATCCGCAGACGAACGATAACGTGCGATGAGGTAGCGGTTTTGAAATAGTGTGCCTGACACACGTCGATCGATGAGTGGAATCGTTGCGTAATGGGAAAATACCGCCTACCACCCAAAGGCGGTGTGATAGATACCACCAGGTTTGTGAACAGTGTTTGCGGGCGTGGGGACCACCAATCGGGGGAAAAACGGACCGTTGATTTGTGGTAAATGAACGGTGGATCAACATATTGGAAGGTGAACAGGGACAGCCATGGGCGCGACGGAGTCAGCGAACGTCGTCCGATCTATTTAGATCAACGGTTAAAAATGCTTCCGATACATACTCTGTGGTAAACGCCTTTCGGGCTGGTGGGTGGTTCTAGCGTCCGGGTCACGTGGAGGGGGAAAGCACAGGGGCTTGGCCGAAAGGGGCTAGGCCCCATATACATGGATAATATGGTTTTTTGGCACATTATTAATGAAATTAAATGCCAAAATGGGTAACGATAGAGGGAATAAGGGTTTATTAAACCACACCAGGGGTGTGTGTATGGTTTAGAGGGGATTTTGGGAAGGTTGAGAAAGATTAGGGGAGGGATTTTTTGGGGGTAAAAAAGGGGAAGTTTGAAAAATGGAAAAAGGATGAAATGGAGAATTATGCAGGAGTACAAGGGGAAAATTAAAGCTTTTTGGAGCACCATTTTTTGTAAATCAGAGAGGCTTAATAATGGGAATCAGCAGAGGGGATTTTACCAGAGGAAAAAGGCACAAGGAGACTTCAAGGATGATGTGTTTTCAGAGGAAATGCATTCCTTGAAGGCTCAAAAACATTTTAGCCCCCTGTTTGCTTGTCAGAAATTTATAGGGGGCTAACAAAGATGGAGGGGGGAGAGAGAGGGAGGTAAGAATAAATATAGATAGTGTGAAAGCTGCACACACACACACACACACACACACACAAGGAATATGGAGAGAGAGGGAGAGAGGATAGTAGGAGGGAAGAAAGATATAAGAGGGGGAGAGGGAGGGAAGGGGAAGAGAGAGAGAGGCAGGGAGAGAAGGAGGGAATGATTGATAGATAGATTGGAGAATGAGAGTGTGTGTTTTGGGGTTGATATAGAGAGACAAAGGGAGACAGAGATATAGATGGAAGGTGAAGAGAAAGAAGAGATAGATGGAGATAGGGATGAAGGGACAAAGAGATTGATAAATATGGAGTGAGAGAGAGTGTGTGTTTGTGGGGGTGAGTTAAAGAGAAAAAGAAGGAGATATGGAGGGACATATAGATATATATGGAGGGGGGGGAGAGAGGGAAGAATATTTATTGCAATAGATGCATTGATTTTAGTGTAGATGGTGATTTCTAATCCTATTTTATTTCTTGAACTAGATGCATTGATTTTAGTGTAGATTTTGATTTCTACTGATATTTGATTACTTGCACTAGATGTATTGATTTCAATGTAGATGATTTCTATTCCTATTGGATTTCTTGCACTAAATGCATTGATTCAGTGTAGATGGTAATTTCTAATCTTATTTGATTGCTTGCATTAGATGCATTAATTTCAATGTAGATGTTAATTCCTAAATATATTTGATTGCTTACACTAGATGCATTGATTTCAATATATATGATTTCTAATCCTATTTTATTTCTTTCACTAAATGCATTGATTTCAGTGTAGATGGTGGTTTATAATCCTATTTGATTTCTTGCACTAGATGCATTGACTTTAGTGTATATGTTGGTTTCTAATCTTATTTTCTTACGTGCACTAGATTCATTGATTTGAGTGTAGATGTTGATTTCTAATCCTATTTGATTACTTGCATTAGATGCATTGATTTCAGATGTTGTTTAATAATCTTATTTGATTTTTTGCATTAGATGCATTAATTTTAGTGTATATGTTGATTTCTAATATGATGTAATTGGATGTATGATGGTACATTAATTTTAAAGTCACTGGATTAATAATGTGCATTGATTTCAGTGTAAGCACAAAAAATTATTGAGAATGTAGATTTATTTTTGTGTTATAGTAATTAAACCTAATAATATTAGAGAGTAAGAGAGACATGTATGATGTTTACTACGACAGCTCAAGATAAATATTTAAATAGTTTATGATTTCAATTGTCTTTTTCATATAATCGATATGAAAATATGACAAAACTAACAAGAGTGATAATAAGAATAGTAGAAGAAAATAGTTTGATATTGATCACAATGAAAGCTATTTGTAATTTACTACATTCTTATTATTCACATTTTATATCATTCAATATTATTGCATTGTCACTTTGCATTCAAAAATTCCATTTCATCATTTTTCATCATTAAATTTATTTTACAATATTTATCATCTCAACAAACTGAGGTAACTAAGAAAATTTAAAATTAAAATTAATCGATAAATCTCAAACATATTTAGCATATTTAAAATGGTTATATTAATATTAGATGTATTTACACATTATTGATAAAATTAATCATATGTTACTTATATTATCAATAGATTTTCCTTGGTTGCACACGACTGAAACCAGCCTAGATCCATATTAACTCCAAATCTATCAAGCACCGAGAGGGATCAAATCTCTTGAGGTGCAAAACTTTCCTCAAGTTCTTCACTCAAAAAAGAGGTTTGCACCTCAAGAGATTTGATCCCTCTCGCCGCTTGATAGATCAGGAGTTAAGATGGATCGAGGTTGGTAGTAAATATCACACTCATAATTGTACATTGCATTAGCTCTATTTCCTTGCAAATGGATAATCCAACGATGCTCTACCCTGCTCATTTTATATTGAACATGATTTCGAAATAAGACTCAAAGGCTCTCCACCAATAAGAATGCAAATAAATATAATTCAAAAATTCAAAACAATATATTGTTTTTGTTTGCCAATATTTACTTTAGAAATTGTCTCTTTAATTTTTTCTCAACCTGTGACTAATTAAAAAATCAACACAAATCAATTGAAATATATCATATCAACAATAAACATAATAACTGTGCCAGAGGTGCATTCTACATCCCAGTATGACCCCTATGTGTAAGTATGTTGGAAGCCAAAAAATTAAAATTAAAAATAAAATATAAATAATATCGGCTTAATTTTTTATTATTAAAATATGAAGAAATTTACTAATAAAAAAATATATATATGGCAAATAAAAAAATATATAAAAAAATAGATGTATAGTAAAGAAATAAAACTTCTTTTTATACTTACTCACAAGTTATGGTAAATAAATAAAAATATAAATAACTTAGCGGTATGGTAAATAAATAAAACTTATTTTGGACCAAATTATTATTAATACCATGCCAAAAAAACATTATTAACCCTAACGTTAATATTAATAATATTATTATTGTTAAATATAATATTCATATTAATATTATTAAATTTAATAACTTTATATTAATACACTATTAAATTTCTTATAATATAATATATCATGATATATATATTAACTCTAGATATATATGAGAGGGAAGAACAAAGGCATATGATAGAGGTGGAGAAATAGGGGGAGTGGCAAGGGAGAGATGGAGATAAAATGAAGGAGAGGGGAGAGGAGGAATGAAGAGAGAGAGAGAGAGGGAGAGGAGTGAGAGAGGTAGAGAAGGGTAACAAAGGGAGATGGAGACATAAATATGGAGGTGGGAGAGAGAGAAGGAGAGACGGAGGTAGACGGAGAGAGGATTGGAGGGTAGAGAGAGAGAGAGAGAGAGAGAAGGGGAGAGGGAATGAGAGGTAGGAGTGAAAGGGAGAGAGAGGAAGGATGAGAGCAATAGGAGAGAGGGATGGATAGAGAGATGGATTTGGAGGGGGAGAGAGGGAGGGAAGAATACAGGCATAGAGAGTGAGAAGTGGAGATAGAGGGAGTGACAAGGGAGAGATAGAGAGAGTGTGTGTATGTTTAAGGGTGATATAAAGAGACATAGAAGGAATTATGGAGACATGGGGGAGAGAAGGAGAAAGGGGGGGATATAGTAGAATTGTTGGAGAGATATATAGAGTGATGTGGGAACATAGAGGATTGGAGGGCAGAGAGAGAGAGAGAGAGAGAGAGAGAGAGAGGGTCGAATGGAAAAGAGAGAGAGAGCGAGCGGGGGAGGGATAGAGGGAGGTGGAAGGTAAAGGGAGAGAAATTACTTGAGAGAGAGGAAAAGAATGACAGGGGAGGATAGAGGATTGTGTATGTGGGGGGGGGGGGGGAGAGAGAGAGAGAAAGAGAGTGATGGGGAAAGAGAGAGGGCGGTAAAAGAGAAAGGGAGAGAGAGGGAGGAAAAGAGAGGAGACTTGAAAGAGAGGAGGATAGAGGGAGGGAGATAGGAAGAGAGAGGGAGGGATCCTCATGTTCTTACCTCATTTGGAATCCTCATGTTCTTACCCTCTATGACTTTCATGCCTCTCATCATTTTATTCAAACTACTTTCCATTTAGTGGGGACCAACACACATGGCCACCTCACCAATGTGTATTTTCCTCAAGACCCACAAAAAAAAAATGGAATTGCTAGATACTCTTACAGAGCTCAACTCTGTCAGGAGTTTCCCCTTATGGATTTGCGGGGGTGACTTTAACTTGATCACAGCTCTGGAGGAAAAATCTGGGGGCCGAACCAGGTTGGATGAGGATAGTACCAGTTTCAAAGAGTTCATCCACAGTAATTTGCTTATGGATCTTCCAACTTCCAACGGACTGTACACATGGACCAACAAGCATAGGGGCACTCAGCATATTGCCTCTCGGATTGATCGTTTCCTTATGTCTGATAATGCAATTCACCTTGGTGGGGATTTTCAAACCACCATCTTGCCTCAAGCGGGCTCAGATCATTGGCCCATAATGCTGCAGTGGTCTCGTCCAGGCTCAAGATGAAATCGAACATTCCACTTTGAATCTTTCTGGTTCTCTCATCAAAACTTCAAAGAAGTGGTCACTGAGGCATGGAACTCCTACACTCCCCCAGCAAGAGCCAAGATGTATCAGTTCCAAGAAAAGCTCAAGCACCTTAAGAACGCTCTCAAATCTTGGAATCGTTCATAGTTCAGCAACATCTTTGCCCATCAAAAAGAACTTGAGCAGAAAATGAGTACCCTACAACAATGCATCATTTATGAGGGAAGATCGGATGAGTACGACCGACAGGAGCAAGAACTCCTCACCAAAATTGAAGAACAGAGGCAACAAGAAGAGACCTTGTGGCATCAGAAATCCAAGGTCAAATGGCTGAAATATGGGGATAAAAACAACAAATTTTTCCACGGGTCCACCATTCAAAGACGAATGCACAATAACATTGCTTTCGTCAACAATAGGCAAGGAGACAGACTCGAGGTTCATGAAGAGGTTGAACATGAATTCAAAGAGTACTTTCAGGACATACTGCGTGAACCCCCAAGAGACAGGAATCAAGCCATACACTCTGTCACGCAACACATTCCAAAAATCATCACTATGGAACACAACAACATGCTTCTCAGGCCAGTCACTCTCCAAGAAGTGGAGGAAGCCATGGCGCAACTCAAAGATGGAAAAGCGCCTGGCCCTGATGAGTTCACTGCAAATTTTTTTCATTCTTTCTGGGAGCTGATCAAATCAGAAGTTTGGGAGCTTGTGGAAGAATCTTGGTCAATGCATTGGTTGCTCCCCTCTCTCAACACGACCTTCATCGTTCTCATTCCCAAGGAAGAGGACTCTAACACTCCTGACAAATATAGGCCCATTGCGCTCTGTAATGTCATCTAAAAACTAATTTCAAAATTCATTGCGAATAGGCTAAAGCCTCTTCTCCCTCTTCTCATCTCGCTCGAGCACATAGGCTATGTGGAAGGGCGTTAGATCCTGGACGGAATCATCCTCTCACATGAAGTCATACATTCACTCAAGCTACTAAAGAAACCAAGTATGATTCTCAAGCTAGACCTTTCCAAAGCATTTGACAAGTTAAGCTAGAACTATATCAAACAAATGCTCTTGGCCTTTGGCTTTAGTGCTACTTGGACTCGTTGGCTCATGAACCTCATCTCTTCCCCTAGCTTTTCCATCCTTCTCAATGGCTCTCCTTCCTCACCTTTCTGCTCCTCTCGCGGTATTCGACATGGTGACCCTTTGTCCCCTTTTCTTTTTGTTCTCATGGCAGAGGGTCTTAGCCGCCTCATCCATCATGTTGTTTCCTCCAATTCCGTCAAAGGCATTTCTCTCCATGATCGTCCCCCCATTTCTCACCAACAGTTCATGGATGATAATATTATATTCGGTCATCCTTCTGTCCAAGAAGCCTCAGCCTTCAAGTCCTTGCTGGACCTCTTTTCAGCAGCCTCGGGAACCACCATAAATGCCTCAAAATCTCAGCTCTTTTTCTTCCATACTTCCATCATCACCCAACGTAACATTGCAAGGATTCTTGGCTTCATGATCATTGTGCTTCCCTCAAAGTATCCTGGAGCCCCCCTCATAGACTCCACCATCAAACACTCTTCCTGGAGAATTCTCCTTGACAAATTAGAAGTAATGCTCTCTTCTTGGACTTATCGCTCGCTCAACATCACTAGTAGGCTCATCCTCATCAAATCTGTTCTTCAAGCCATGCCTTTATGTCTTTTCTCAATATTGGCAGCCCCAAAATGGGTTCTCAAAAATATCCGCAACCTTCAAAGAAATTTTCTATGGGGCTCCTCGAGTCTTAATATAAAATGGGCTCTTGTCAAATGGTCTGAGGTCTGCCTTCCAAAATCTGATGGTGGGCTCGGCTTGAGAGATCCTTTAAAAAGTAACAACACTATGGGGGCACGCATATGGTGGAATTGGCTCTCCAAAACACACTCTCCCTGGGCATGTCTATGGAATTCTAAATATGCTCCGGGTAGACCCCAGGAGGATCTTATTTGCATTACCACGACTATCCCTAGATCGTTAATTTGGAATGCCTCCAAGCAACATTGTGCCTTCATCCAAGCGCACATTTTTTGGGAAATTCACTCCAGAACCACTGCGAGATTCTGGGAGGACTCTTGGCAGCAACTCCCCAATCTTGCTACTCTCTTTCATAAACCGAAATGGCAGGAAACTCTCCAGAAAATGCTCAACAACACGCCCATCATTTTTGGCATCAACAGACCTCTCAAGGCTTTCAACAATGGAAACCAGCAGGTACATGGCAGGACAATTGGCAGGAGGAAACATTTGATGAGATAGATCAAGAACTCAATCTCAGAAGAATAAAAGTCTCCGATCAAAGGGACAAACTACGTTGGGGATATACTCCCAAGGGAAACTTCACTACCAAAGAGGCATTCCAGCTACTCTATTATCCCACACAGACCTCGAAGGATCATCTATGGAACCATGTTTGGAAACCAGGCATCTGGCCTAAGGTTTCTACCTTCTTATGGCTTCTTAGCAAACAAAGACTCCTTACTTGGGACAATCTAAAAAAATGCGGCTTCACTGGGCCTTCTAGATGTCCCAACTGCAATCTTCATTCTAAAACCATATCGCATCTTCTAGACACTTGCCCATTAGCAACTCAAATCTGGGATCGAACTGTTATTTGCAATAGAAGAACTAGTAGACGCTTGGGAGACACTGTCAATACCATTCGGAATTGGCCATTGCATCCTTTCCAAAGTCACTTTATCAACTCTCTCTGGGTCCTAATTCTGGTTTTTGTCTATTGGATAGTTTGGAAGGAGCGTAACAAGAGGATCTTCAAAAACCCCCCATAATATCCTTTGGTCACACCTCAAACAAAATCTCCAAGAAACTCTTGCTCTAAGGCACTGGCAAGATTCTGACATGCCCTCCTCCCCTTTGGAATGCCTCATCTTGGAAATTTGGAACCTCAACCTCACTCCTTCTGCTTAGATCTAGTGCAACCCCTCCATCCATATCAATTCTCCCCTCTCATGGTCTTCGCCCTCGTCATTTTCTTTCAAATTGAACTTTGATGGAGCAGCCAAGTGTAACCCCGGTCCGGCCGGTTTTGGTGGAATTTTTCGAAATGATGAAAGCTCTATTATGCAAATTTATTATGGCTCACTTGGAAGAGATTCCAACAATGCTGCAGAGCTAGAAGGATTATGGCATGGCATTTGTCTAGCTAAAGAAGAAAACCTCTTCCCTCTGGAGGTTGAAGGGGACTCTCAAATTCTTATAGAAGCTGCTATTCAAATTCTCTCCAGCACTCCTGCGGCAAAGATAGCTTCGAGCTAGTGTCTCCTTAGCAGATTAGAACAAATTGAATATTGGCTCAGCATCCCTCGCACCATCACCTTCAAGCACATTAGGCGTACTGCTAACAAAGTGGCCGACCGTCTGGCTAATCAAGGCGTCAACCAGCAGCTCCCTTTCTTCTCGGGCCCCTTGCACAGTTCCGATAATGCTCAACTCATTCAAGACTGCACTCTTCTGGTGCAACAAGATCTTTGTCCCCCGGATGCGGGTGATTGAATCGCTTTGTACGATGGCGCGTAGACAGGCATGGTGGGTTGGCGTGTGGAAATATACCACCGCCACCCAGCTCCGCGTGAGGCCATGCATTTATCACCCTTCCAGTGTCTTCAATGCTGCCTTAACGCAACTCATTCTCCCACGACAGCCCGCCTGCATTTCTATCATGACGCCTCAAACCAAGTTCATTTTTACTACTCCTCTGAGCTCGTGTTGTTCCATAGTTGCAGCAGAGCCTCGCTCTCGGACTGGTACTGGGAAGCGGTGTGCTCTTACGTGCTGTATCGAGCTGATGCCGGGAATTCATTATACTCACAGCCCTTTCTGCAAACTCTGGTCCAATTCGCTCACTGATTGTGTCTCGGCTCCACCTGTTTGTGCTCCCCTGTGTTCCTCTGTGGACTGGGTTCCCCGCCATCGCACTACCGACTCACGCATTGCCTTGCTTGCCCACTGCACAATGCCTAGACTGCGTCAACGAATGAGGTGCAGGAGAGGCACCATTCGGGGGCAGGTTACCCGTCAGCCTTCTTCTTCCACCTCTGGCTCGACCTCCCAATCCTCAGAGTACCTCTCTGGCCGTTATCCAGCCACCAGGAGTGGTCGAGGCCTTGGGTCTGGGCAGTCCACTTTTGCAAGGGGCTCCCCCCACATCCCGATTACACCACTCTCCCCCCCTGTTCAGTCCCACATGGCTCAGCTCCGCATTCCCTGTGTTCTCAGTCACTCCACCATTATAGCCAAAATCACCATTGAATTTCATGAAGACTCCACGACTGAGGCTGTCCAGATTCCTGGTGCGACTATGGAGAAGAACATCAGCGCTTTACATATCACTCCTCCCTCTGACAGCCTGAAGCGTAAGGAGCCCTGTAGCAACGCGATTCAAGACACAAGCCACCCTGTTGACCCAAGCGATCTAAAGCGTGGTGGCTCAGTTGGCAAAGTTGAACATCAGGCGACGGTTGAAGACCCCTATGAGTATGGCTGCCGCATCGTCGAAGAAACGCCAACCGACTCTCATGATTCCTAAACACGGCTACACTCTCAGGTTTTTGTCTCATAGACGCTCATTTGGGCTTGATCCTCTGCATTTTTGTTTCATCAGTTTACATACTCATACCTTTGCTACTATGTCTAATAGCCGGTTTCCCCTGCGTGGGCGACATTTTACTGTTTGTATGGTTCGGAATAGGGTAGCAGTTCTAACTTTTGAAATTTTTTGGTTAGCCATCAGCTTTATAATTGTCAGAATGCTGCAACTTTGGGCAAGAACTTTTGAGGCTGGGACCTCCCTGTAAATTTTTGTATCAATAATAGGAGTAGACAAATTGAGAAAAAAAAATATAGAATAATTTAGTAAAATGATTAAATTTTAAATTAATATAATAAGTGGAGTAAGGGTAAATAATAATAAAGGGAATAATTTTAAAATATTTAAGTTTTTATGAGATATAATTAAAAAGGTAAATGAATAATACAAAATAATTTAAAATGAATAATTTAATGGAAAGATTAAATTTTAATTATTATAATAAGCGGAGTAGGGGCTTATTATAATAATTAAAATTTAATCTTTCCATTAAATTATTCATTTTAAATTATTTTATATTATTCATTTACCTTTTTAATTATATCTCATAAAAACTTAAATATTTTAAGATTATATATATATATATATATATATATATATATATATATATAAAGTTAAGAATCATTATTATAATATAATTCAAGGGATAATATGTACCAGAATGAAATTATATAAAAACACTTAAAAAAAAAAATACTAAAGGATAAAGATAAAGGAGGAAATATTAAAATCAAAGGGACGATAATAAAACCAAAGAGAGGAAAAAAAATTAAAGACAAAAGGCAAAAGGAATTAAACACACAGGGGACAAATCACCTGGAGAGGGCAAGAGCCCAACTCTTACTTAATTTCCACCCATCATCTCTGTTGAGATTCTTAGGATGCCTTTCAATTTAAATAGCCTCCCTCAACTTCCTATGATGGAAGTGATTCACCTTAGCAATGAATTTGGAGTCTTCAATGCATACATGATGGCATGATTTCCCAACATGTTCTGTAAGAGCATAAGTATGGGAATGATTGTGCCTAACGTCTACAACATGCTCATGGATTCTCTGTCTAATGGATCAACCAGTTTCCCCAATATAGGGAGTACCATGGATACAAGGCACCATATAAAAACCTTTCATGTCCTTTGGTTCTATAGGGTCCTTGACAGATCCGAGAGAATTCTTGATAGTACAGAGAGGTTTGAACGAAGAGGAGACATTATTTCTCCTAAGGACATGGGAAATTTTGTCTATGGTCCCTTGGATAAACGAAAGATTAACCTTGGAGATAGGATCCATCCGAGTAGAATTGTATCTTAAGCCTTTAAAGGATTTTTGAAAGGCCTTATGACCTTGAGATATAATGTACCCATTACTCTCAAACACGTCAAACATATGGGATTTCTTCTATATATAATGTTCTATGCCATGTTTCTAACCATGTAAAATGCTTTGTACACAATGGGTTTATAATTAACATAGATTCATTTTAACCATGGATTAAATATAAATTGAGAAATCAAATTTCTCTAAGTGAAAATTACTTTTTAAGTGTAAAATTTGGAAAAAAAATACTTCCTTCTCATCCCATGATAATTCTCAATGAATCTATAGTGATTCTATCTCTAGCTAGTGATATATATATATATATATATATATGAATTTTTTCACTGTTGATATTATATTTTTGAATGCTATACAAAGTACACTATGCACATTAAAATGGTTTTTTTGTTATTAATATATTTTTAAGTATAGTTCTTTAAATATTTTATTTAAATCTCATATTTTTTGAAAAAGTATAAGGTTGTCACATCTTGTTCACAAGTAGTGTCGTAAAACCGAAGTCGTGATACGGGCACGCCCATGATGTGCGCAGGCACCAATGTTCGGCTAAAGGTGACTTGGTTCGATCAAAGGTGACTCGGGTGGAGGCATTCAGTTAAAAGCGACTAGGGGGGAGATGTTCGATTATGTGCAACCCCAGCATCGGTTAAAGGCGCTCATGGGAATAGCGACCGATTAAAGATGATAGGTGGGTGAGCACATCATAGCGGGCACGTCGTGTTAGGGAGTTCCCAACCATCGTGCGGAGCAACCGAGTGTAGAGGGTGAAATAGGTGACATGATTCCGCTGCTTAGGCAAGAAATCCATCGGGCAGTGCGACAAGTCGGGTGGGAGAATTGTGGGGTGAACGAATGGTTGGATTGGTTCAAGTATTAAATGAAGGGGCTCATGTATGGGTGTGTGGATAGGTCAGTCGAGTGCACATGGGTGGGCCAACCCATGGTGAACCTAAAATACGTGTTAGTTAGGATTAAACACATTTCATGGGAAACTTATAAGTATGGATGCTATGTGGAGTGGAAGGAACCATCGAACAACAAGAAAAAAAAGTTCAAAACGAACAAGAGCACGAGTTAGGAAGAAAATTTCAAGTCGCAAATGAGCTGGAAGGGCAAGGCAACCGGGCCAAGGGACTAAGGCGACTTTTTTGGCGAAGGCAACCTCGGGGTTTCCACAGGTCAAACGAGTTGCAAGTAAGATAAGCTGAGAGTGGATTTTGTGGTCAGAACATCATAGTGGGCCATTGCACAACTGTGTGGGTAAGTCGTCACTGTAGGCATGTTCATAACAATGTCGTGAGAAAGTTTGATGTTGCATGACAGTGCAGCCCACTACAAAAAAAGCATTCGGGCATTACACCACATCATTGCGACTCGGGTGAACAAGCGGGTTGTGTCATGGTAGTGTCAGGTGGGCTGCGGGAAACGTACAATGAGTACAGTCCAAGAGATGCACAACAACGATAACATTTGAAAAGGACGTGTGAGAGATGCATGACGATGATAGCATTCAGGTGAGACATGTAGGAGATGCACAATACATTCGTAAAGTGCATGACTTGGGTAGAAATTGTGCAGGTTGTTCAAAGGCTACATGAATTGGTGAAAGTTGTAAATTTTATAAATTACATAATTATTATTGAGTGGGAAGACTTAATTTGGGAGTTTCCCCTCCCATGTATGATTTGTGTGTACACTATTGAGTTATATTTATTTCTGCTGCATATGAAAATTAACTGATAAAAGATAATTGAAGTATTTTTTGTTGCATGATAACACTTAGTGAAAAATTGGTTAAGTGTTGAGTAGGCGTAGTCCGTCAACTCAAGTAATGGTGAAATGAAAAAAAATTGGTGGTGTCGCACCCACCTATGTGTGGTTTAAAGACACCACTAGCATAGGGGCATGACAATTGGTTTTAGAGTCGTTTTGCAGAAAGAGGGTTTTGACGAAGAAGAAGGAATATGACAACAATGGTATTGAAGTCGGGCATTGTGTTGTTGGCCGCAGTGCAACGTTAAGAAGTGTATGGTTGTGACATGTTTGAGGAAAAATATGTTGGTGAATCATATGGAGGAACCTCAGGTTACAAGTGAATCTAGCATGAGTCCTGAGACATTTTTTATGAAGAGGATGTTGGATCGCATTGATGAAATGTCTTCAAAGATGGATGCATTGAAAGCTGAGAATGTTGAACTTAGAGATAAGTTCACGAAGCAGGAAGAGGACCATGAGAACCTCAAGGCACGATATGAGTATCCTGAGTGGAAATATGTACAAACTAGGAATGAATTCAAGGAATTTGAAGCTATGAAGGATCAAGGATTGGACGAGATCAAGCAGCTGCAAAAGAGTCTTGATGAGGCTCTCAATGAAATTGCAATCTTGAAGAAAGCAGATGGGCATGAATTGGTTGGAGGAACTACACATGTGAAAATAAAGGAACCTAATTCTTATGATGGTGTGAGGAGCGCAAAGACACTTGGGAATTTTTTCTGGAGCAATACTTGGAATGTTTGAGATTTTCTAATGAAGAGGCCAAGGTGAAGGTATCTTCTCAATTCCTTACAAATGATGCCAATATGTGGTGGAGAAGGAAATCAGACCAGATTTCTCATGGTGATGTTGAGGACATCTCTAGTTGGGAAGAAAAGAAGGAATAATTTTGAAGTCACTTTAGCCCACAATATGATACTTGGGATGTGAGAACGAAGATCGATTAGATTAATTAAACAGGAAATTTGCAGGAATATCAATGAGAATTTTCTAGTGAAATTTTAGAACTACTTGATATGGCGGAAAGGGACAAGGTTTTCAACTTCATTATTGGATTGAAACCTTGGAAAAACAATGAGGCAAAGACACAAAAAATTAAGACACTTGAAGAAGCATTTATTGCAGTTGATAAACTGATATACGATTATGATTAAGGGTTTGAAGAGAAGAAAAAAAAGTCTGATAAGCCGAAAGAGAATACTACAAATGAGGATCAAGCAAAAGTAGTTGACAAACTGAAGGTGAAGAAACCTATGAAATGTTGGTTGTGCGGGGAGGATCACACGGTGAATAATTTTCCTTCAAGACCCACAGTGGAAACTTTGGCACAATCTGATGGAAAGAAGAAATAGGAACCAGTGGTTGGGATGATGCATATATTCGTTGTTGTAGTAGCAACGAAGGCTATCCCAGGGCATGATCCTATTAGAAACAAATTTTAATATGTGGACATGAATATTTGTCAGGGCACAATGCTCACCATGGTGGACAATGGTGAAACCCACAACTTCATTAGAGAGGCCAAGGAAGCAAGGAAAGTTGGTTTGAAATTTGTGCCAACTCAAGCTCGCCTGATAGTAGTGAACTCTCCAATAGATTGATTTATTGGTATAGCATAGAATGCAGAGGTGCACATTGGTGGGTGTCTTGGGAAAGTCAGCCTCACAATTGTGCAGATGGATGCTTATGAAGCAGTTCTTGGGAAATAAGTTATGAAGCAATATGCGGCTATGATGGTACCGCATATGAAGAAGTTGTATATCTATGATGGACATGAGTATGAACCATTGGGTGTTCCTACCGTAGAAGCCATGACAGCTAGATGTAAGTTGATAATGATGAATGTGGAGGACATCAAGTGGGATGAATAATTCTATGAGAGTTTGAACGGTGCAGAGGAAAAACTCATAGAGCAGGCATAAATTGTGAGAGCATTCTCTGATATTGTTTTTGACTTGATAGACAAACTAGAGGCAGTGGAATATAACAGAGATGTAAACTTAGAGACTCATTAGTAGGAGAGTCGGGAAGCATATATGCAGAGATTGGAAGATAATGATCCTGACATATGGATTGATTTTTTAGAAAAGGAGGATGGAAGGCCTACAACCTTTCCATCCCCTCCCTCTTTCTAGACTTAGCATGGGGATGAGGCTCATTTTCGTCTGCTCGTGGAAGTGAGTCCTCCTTGACATAATGGTCAGGCATTGGAGGTGAGATAAATGTGACAGAAAACAGGATGCGATGACATTAATGATGATGTGATATGCATGTGTTATTGTGGAAGAGAAGTACAGTTGGATTAGCTACCCAACTAGTCACCATCACAAGGGGATCCAATACATGATGTTCTTGCAGAGTTACAATGGGATTTAGGCATGGATCAAGTCATGGGAAAATATATCTAGATGTTGATATGGAGATATGATTCTTGGTGATGGATTTTGTCGGGATTTTGGATGTCGAGGATGACACCCTTTTTAGAGTGGGGGAGGATGTCAGGACTTCAAGTTGGGAGTACCCAAGGAGTGTCGAAAAACTGAAGTCGTGATATGGTCATGCCTATGATGTGTGAAGAGCACCCATGCTTGGTTAAAGGTGATTGGTTTCAGTTAAAGGAGAATCGGGTGGAAGAATTCAGTTAAAGGTGACTTAGGTGGAGGCGTTCGTTAAAGGCGACTCGTCTCGAGATGCTCGGTTATGTGTGACCCCACCATCGGTTAAAGGTGCACATGGGCATAGAAACCAACTAAAGGTGATGGGTGGGCGAGCGTGTCATAGCGGGCGCGCAATGTTGGGTGTGCGCTCACCACGGGGGTGTCACTCACAAACCAATATTATATCACGTGCGTTCATATTGGGGTAAAAAAAATCAAAAAATCAAAAAACATTATATTGCCTTTATAACTAGAGGGGAGGGTTTTTTTTATTTATTATATAAAATATTTATATTTTGAGGTATTTTTTTTAAATTTTTATGGCCAAGCGGAGTTAGGAAAGTCGTGGAAAGGCGAGAAGGCAAAGACCGCGAGGGGGAAAATGCGATTTTTGGTTTGAAAATGCGATTTTTGGTTCGACTGGTGCATTTGGAGCAGAGCAAGGTTTTGGTTCGACTAGTGCATTTGGAGCACAACTCACCTTCCCTTTTAGTCTGAGGTGCTGTCCACCTTTTACTCGGCATCTACACTTTCATCTCTATACGCTTGGAGATCTATAAGCTTCTTGGAGATTGTGTAATAGATGCATTTCATTATCATACAAAGGATGGGGTGCCAGTTAGCTACCGTGGATGGAGCCGGATGCACGCATTGATAGATTCATTCATTCAGGGAAGCGTGCCTCACCAGCTTTTGAAGTCAATAGCCTTACCACAGTCGATAGCCTATTGCTTTTGTCTATTTGGTCTATGAAGGTGCATTTGGAGCAGAGCAAGGTGGGAAGACAGAGCGCGGAGGAGCACGAGAGAATAGGAAAATATGATTTTGAGCTTTGGTTGGAGTTTTGGTTCGATTGGCTTGGACTGGAGGAGCGGGGTTAGGGAAGTAAACACGATTCTGAGTTTTCAGCTGCGATTGCTTCAACTGGTATGTGAGATATTTGTAGACTTTTTGAACTTTGCTCCTATACCATAGAATACAGCTTGCTTTGATGGGATTGATTAGCCTTTCGCTCCATAGAAACAGACTTATTTATGACCTTGATCTCCAGTGGATAGGTCTGCAGCTTATAATAGAGATTAGAGCTGATGGAGAAGCAAAAATACTTGCCAGAGAGTGCGGTCTTGAGAGGGTTATTCCCTTATTCATTCAGTCTCTTGAAATAGAGCTAAAATGCTCTTTCAGTATCTTTTCTATCCTTGATAGGACCTGCAGCCTAATCTCTGTAATTAGGGCTTTGTAAAACTGCCCAGAATTTCTACTTCTTGCTTCCACAATTTCGGTCTAGGGAACTCGATCTTTCTTGAGGTATAGTAATGCCAAACTAATTTTCTTTCTGCCCATTGTCCAAAGCCTTACCTCTGATATCATGTTGAGAAATCTAAGGCAAAACATATATAGAATTTATTACTTGATTTCTTGGCAATTCTTGACACTTTCTTGTGAGTTAACTTGGAGCATTAGTATTGTTATTTAGTTTTGTTTTATCATCAAGACACTTAGTTACTAGGTTGAATCAGGTATAAAGAGTATTTGACACTTCTTCTAGGGCATACAAATGCACAGAACCATACCATAGATGATTTTGTCTCTTTCAAGGGATTCTAGATAGGCATTTGACACCTTCTAATGCCCAAAACAATTTGTAACAGAAACAGGATATGCATACCAGAGATTTGGAGATATTTGTAGACTTTTTGAACTTTGCTCCTATACCATAGAATGCAGCTTGCTTTGATGGGATTGATTATCCTTTCGCTCCATAGAAATGGACTTATTTATGACCTTGATCTCCAGTGGATAGGTCTGCAGCTTATAATCAGAGATTAGAGCTGATGGAGAAGAAAAAATACTTGCCAGAGAGTGCGGTCTTGAGAGGGTTCTTCCCTTACTCATTCAGTCTCTTGAAACAGAGCTAAAATTCTCTTTCAGTACGTTTTCTATCCTTGATAGGACCTGCAGCCTAATCTCTGTAATTAGGGCTTTGTAAAACTGCCCAGAATTTCTACTTCTTGCTTCCACAATTTCGGTCTAGGGAACTCGATCTTTCTTGAGGTATAGTAATGCCAAACTGATTTTCTTTCTACCCATTGTCCAAAGCCTTACCTTTGATATCATGTTGAGAAATCTAAGGCAAAACAGATATAGAATTTATTACTTGATTTCTTGGCAATTCTTGACACTTTCTTGTGAGTTAACTTGGAGCATTAGTATTGTTATTTAGTTATGTTTTATCATCAAGACAAATTCCAATAGAATATCACAATGCAAACACAAGAACACCAGATGTAGGCTGCAAGCCAAGGCCAAATCTCTCCTCGAGAGGAAAACCCACAAAATATCTTCTTATAGAATCTGTCCAATGAAGACTTCCAAGACCTTGACCTTGACCCAACACCAGAGCTTCCAAATGATGAGCCAACGAGAAACTCACGCCATATCTCTGCACAATGATGACTAAGGAAACCCTGGTTCTTCCAAGGAACTCAAACATGAGAGCAGGCAGAGACTGAGTTCAACTTCCTTTTCTTCTTTGAGATCTTCCACAGAGATTTGCTCCTCTTCCTCCACATTATCACTGGATTAGACTTCACTTTACTTTAGATTCAGAGCTAACTTGAGTTCGATGTTTGTCCCAAGAGAACTGAGGTTCTTCCTGTATATAGGCTTCCAAGAGAGCAAATTAGTTCTCTCTAGGCAAACTTGAAGAGAGATGACCGACTCATCATTTGGAGACTTCTAGATATTACATTAATAATATTTATTTCCTTGTTACATGGGTCTTCCAAGGATTAGACCATCATGACCTTGACAACAAGACCCCTAGAGCACTCAATGGGTGCTTTGACCTAGGAACAAAACATAATGGGCACGAAACCCATAATAATTTTCCTTTTTACAAATAAATTTTCTTTTCTTTTCTTTTGTCAAGTACATCAATAATTACATCAAGTCATGACTCAACTAAAATTATGAAGACTAAAACTAGTTACATTTCAGCAAACACTAGATTGGACATATGTTTCGCGGACAGTACTCTGAGCCACTATAAGATTTAGCCATCACATGCACACTGGATTGTTGCAAAGCATGTGTTGAGATAACTGCATGGGACCATCAATTTTGGACTGAGATATATTGTCGAAGATGTAAGACTACATGGGTACTCTAATGTTGATTGGGTTTGTAACTCTATTGAAAGCATGATAACCCTGCCACCATTAGAAACACAAATAAAAAAGCCAAAAAACTACCACAGTGACTTTTTTACCAAAAACAAGATAAATGTAATGGCATTGATACACAACGAAGTTGCAAATTTCCAATACACTGTCGCCACTGCTCTTCATGATACCCAACCAAAGATCTCCAAAGTCACCTCATGATGGCTTCAATGCATCATGGTCTCCAATAATATCTCCAAGACCAACTTCAAGATGTATATCAATTTTTCTCCAAGAAACTTCAAAAAGTTGCTCCAATGTCCATGTTTATTCTTCACAAGGCTTCAACAATTAGATCAATGAATTTCCCATAATATCTTCAAGGTATCTTCAAATATTTTCTTTGGAGATGATTGTTCCAAGTGATTTATAATGCTGCTAATCCAACAAGTACTGCGATATTACTGTGGGTCATTGTTCTTTGAGTTCTACACCCACAAGAAACTCACACCTGTCTACTGCCGTAATGGAGGAAGCCTTAATCAAAGACAAACAATCTAAACCATTTTCAAATGTTACTATCTTATTGAGCCTGCAATTCCGAGATGTAGTGAGCCTTCTGGTGGGCTGTCTTGTCCAGGTTTAGTCTTCACAAGGCTTCAACACTTAGATCAAGGAATGTCCCATAATATCTTCAAGGTATCTTCAAATATTTTCTTTGGAGATGACTGTTCCAAGTGATTTATAATGTTGCTACTCCGGCAAGTACTTCAACCATTGCTTTTGTTTATTCCAAGACTACTTCATGAGGGATTTTGAAGGTGCCCTTAGAAAAAAGGTTTGCTATAGGACTGAGCCTTTAAAGGCTAAGTATACACTTGTCAAAGTATAGTCTGGGTTTCCTTTGGTGACTGTCAACTTCTATACTTCAATCCAAGATTCACTACTTCAGCCCTGTCAGAGAGTATAAGTGTTAAGCCTTCTTGCCAACCCAAATCATGTTTCTTCCACAGTCCAAGGTGAGTGACTGTACACAATTCTTCACTGTAGTAGCAAAAAACTTCTATAATGACAAGCTACAGGAAAAGGTCCAAATTTGCGATATTACTGTGGGTGATTGTTCTTTGAGTTCTACACCCACAAGAAACTCACATCTGTCTACTGTCATAATGGAGGAAGCCTTAATCAAAGAAAAATAGTCTCAACCTTTTTCAAATGTGATTGTCTTATTGAGCCTACAATTCTGAGCTGTTGTGAGCCTTTAGTTGCACTGTCAACTTGTAGCTTGAAGAGAGAGCCTTAGACTAGGCCTCTTTTCCTTTAAACAGTCATGCGCAGTTCTGTTGACAAGTTAGTTATGAAATCACTGTTCTGTCCGAGCCTTTCTAGCAAGTATGAGCTTAAACCTTAACACTGAAAATGCCTAAATAACCTTCCTTCCTTGGCCTCCTTTGAACTCTTCTCTGTGTTTATGCCTGCACAGGAATGTTCCACTAGTCCAGGACTTGGTCCGAGCTTAAGTGATGACTGCTCTTAATGTTTGCAATTAGCAAGGTCTGTCTCTGCAGTCAACTATTCGAGGTTTGCTTAGGATTGTTCAACACTACTTCCTCTATTATGATGTTTTTAACCATTAAAATAGATTCAACCCATCTAATACACACGGGGGTGTCACTGACAAACCAATACTGTGGGAGTGATCTATCAAACAAATGATACATTCATTCATGTAAACCAACTACATTCCTAATACATGAAAAGTAGGTAGGCCAATTTAGGAATGTGTGCATAAAGGGTGGCATGTTATCCAAAAATAAGTTAGAACCATATGCCTTCTGCCATAACGATGAATTCATATCCAAGAAGTGTGCCATGGCACATGTGAACACACCGGCAATAGTCAAGACACTCATCATGCTAAACAAAACCCTTAGCAAACATGTAACTCCTCCAAATCTACATACATTGGATGATGTGACATGTCTCCAAATATGTGAAAATGAATGGATCCATGTGAGAGAAACATCCAAAGGTGAAATTTACACTAGGATACCTCAAAAAAGAATGCTTAGTGTTTAAGGTAAACATCCTAGCAATCCTCCAAATATGAAATGAAGATCCTAAAAGGTGGTGGTCCATTAACACATATGCATGAAAGCAATAGTGTATTAGCTCCAAAAAAGACTTCTTCCAAACATGATTTGCTTGGACAAGGCCTCGTGTTATGTGAGGGGTAACACTCTCCATAAACTCTCTGTATGTGTAGGTTGTAGGTTGGCCTTTTCATCACGCTATCAAAAAGTTACATCTGATATGTCGTTGTGTTACTGGGTTGCCTGATTGATTTGCCTGATGGGAAACCAGACTAGTAGAACAAATTTATAGTCTTCAGATTGCTGAGATTTTGCATTACAAGAGCATCTGACATGACAAAGACTGCTGAGGATAGGCACACAGGACTTTTCTTACCGATTTCCCTTCCATGATATGCATTGACACAAAAATTGAGTTTTTAAGACCCAAGACTATAGAGTTGACTATAAAAGCCATGCTTTTATGGTTCAACGCCCTTGGCTGGTGTTCCCATACTGCTCTATTCCTAAGCACGTTAGAGGGCTTGTTAAAACTGAGTATGATCTTTAAATTAAAATTATAGCAATGTTCTGCAGTGTATTTTTCTATTACTCTATTAGGTAAACCTACATTAACATAGCGGTCAAAAGGGGTATTTCTACGCAGGCATTGCATCAAAAAATTTGAGAATCACATGGCTATGTTCAAAATCTATTTATAATTTGAATGCCTCATTACATTGTTTCTCAAACATAGGAATCCTTTGCAGGTCTGCAATCTATGTATCAGGTTCCATATTCTAGATGATCTGAAGGAATGAGAAATGATTAGTGCATTGATTGACTGGATTTTTACCTACATAAGATGTACGTTGCTATTATTTGATTTTATTAGTAGTCTCTTTCAAACTGGGCCTTGTTTTAAACGTGGTGTTCGTTCACTGGTGATATTTGCTGAAATATTAAGCAGTGGCTTTGGAAATCACTGTTATCTCTGCCCTATCTAAATGATATGAGTTTCAAAGGGGCGAATATGTTTGTAAGCAGGTCCCAAGTCCATGTTTACATCCTAAAACCTTCTAATTATCAAGGATTATCAAGGAATGTAAAAGCTGATTCAACTTAACAATTTACATCAGGTCACTGCATGCATAAATGAGCACTTAATCTTTGTATTTTTCCTTTCTATTTCTTTTATTCTCAATCAGTAAAATACGAAGAATTTCTTTATATATCAAAGAAAAATCAGAATTGGGAAACTAAGAGCCAAGACCTAGATGAGCAGAGTCTCAAAGAATTCAAAACTTTAGAATCCATTTCATACCAACGAACAGTAAAACTGATGTAAATAAGTCCAAAATTGAGGCAGATTTAGAGCTTAAGCTTGCTTATAAGTTTGTCAATGTTTGACTCAATAAATCAACTCTCAAATCTGTTTTAGTACTCTGTTTTATTTCTGGTTTTAGTTCCATTTGAGGAATCCATCGATAGTACATTTTGAATCAAAGTGTTTCATCGCAATAGTAAGAGTTATTCATGTTTTTTTGGAGAAACCAATATGTTTGTGGAATTTTACTTACTTTTTCATTTATTTATGTGCAAAAACAGATGGACTTGTCTTATAAAATTACTATCGATGAAGAGGAACCTGTCATTGGCATTGTCAGGTGTCGAGAAGGTTATACATTTGCTAAAATCCGTGATGAAATTGTGGATGATGGAATCGTTGAATACCCTTTTGATTTTATCCATGATGGAGTAGCTCTAAATCCAAAGCAAGAGAAGAAATGGAAAGTTTATACAACACTTTTAGGCATCAAGAGGAAACTAGACACATTTTATGTGGAAACAAGGTGTTCAAATGCAGAGGAAGCAATACCAATCTTTGAAAACATTGAAGAGAATGTGGAGGAACCTATGCATAAACAACCAAGAGTTGAAAATATGCCTTTGTCAGTGGAAGAAACCACAATTTTTGATTCTTGTGTATTGGCATCTTGGGAAAAAAAAGTGAAAAGTTTAATGGAAGAGTTTGTCAATGAGAAACTTACTCTCAAAGTATATTCAGAAAAGGGAGAATCTAAAATAAAGATCCATTGTGAAATTTGTGGCATTGATTATGGAACAGGTGATGTATCCTTGGTAGCGCGAACAATGCGCAACTTCAAAAACCATCATATGAAAACAACGTCCCATCAACAACGCCTTTTAATGCCAAGTGGTAGTGAAATTCCTTCATGTAACAAAGTACAACAAACAACGGTGGTTGGAGATCGATTTCATATTGATCAAGCAATCAAACTTCTAGATGATTTCAACAAGACACAAGAGCCTAATTTGTTCAAGGTGGTGGAAGCAACACTTGCAGACTATAAGGACATGAAAAAAGTGAGAGTTGAATGTACACGATGCAATAAATGGTTTTGTTTGGTTCCGACAAGTGGTAATATTGTCAGTTCTCTAAATGAACACATGAAATCAAAGAAGCACACTACTACTACGACAAATGAGGCTTCACATCAGGAGATTGGGGTGAGGAGTGGCATAGTTGGGAGACCTAAGAAGCCTACCAATGATAAGTCCCAACAAAGTTTGACTAGGTTCTTAGTGCCATCATCACCATCAGTATTACATAGGGGTTCTACAAGTGCAACTCCTACTTCAGGTGTGTTAATTAGTGGTTAATTAATAGTTTAGACTAAACTTGAATATGAATTTGAATATTATTTTATTTATCGTACTTCTAATTATTTATTTATTTATTTATTTATTATGTTGTCATCTTGTTATAGCTCAACTGTCTCCCTTGTTTCTACAATTTTGGGGGTATTGGTATCCTTATATTGATAGAAATGGGGAGAGATTGGAAACAAAGGTCCTAATGGATGATCAAAGGGGTGGAAAATTATGGGCCATAGAGAAGCATACCAAGATCATGCTATGTTATGAGGGTATTGAATGTCGTGTTGATGGTACATATAGGCATATTCATTGCCAGAGGGGTTCTGAAACAGGGACCCCTTTTGATTCATTAACATGTAGATTTTGTAAGTTGGTTCCAGAATGTAATGACTTCAGGATGCGATTATATCGTGAATCAAGGTGCACCAATAAAAGAAGTGAACGAGATACAGGAAAAGGTAGAAGATTGGACTATTTGACCCAAAATGAATTGAAGAATGCTGCAAGGGTTACAAATGCTAACCATAGATCAACAATGCGAGCTCTTTGGTGGGAGAGGACAAAGGTTGCTACACTCTCTATTAGAATGAGATCTCTAAAGGAAAAGTTGTTTGAATCGGCAGAAAGGAAGGATGTCTTTAGGTTTTGTAAGGATGTTTGTGAGGCACATAAGCAAGGAAAATTACAAGGTAAAGATGTAGTTTGGGAATTTTTCAAGGATATATTTCATAACTTGATTCATGAAAAAGCAGGGAGAAGGTATAGTACATCCACAAAATCCCTTTATGAGATGATCAAGTTATGGGGAGGTCCTAGATTACATAACTTTATTAGCTTGAATATGGATGGTCCTTCAATATCTACAACTTTAAGGAAAGTTAAAAAGTCATTGACATATATTCCAGGGGAGCACGAACACATTTTTGAGGCAGTTGGAAAAATTTATGCTTCTTATAAAGCCAAACATGGTATATATGGACCAATTCTTGTATGCCTTGCAGAAGATGAAACAATTGTGAAAAAATATGTTAGGTGGGTAGCAAAAAGTGATACACTGGTGGGGTTTTGTGGTTTGAAAGAAGAACATCAATGCCAATCACATTTCTTGGTGACAGTTGGTGAGGGAGATGCGGGCTATGAGATTATAACAAATTCTTTTAAAAACAATGTTATTGGACATTATGCACGTGTTATTATTGCAAACCTTTTACATGAAAAACTTCCTCGTTTGGTTGTGGTTGTTCATCCAACATGCAATAAATTCAATGCAAATTTTGTTTATCAACAATGGGAAAAGGTAGAATTTATGTGGAAGAAGCACGTAGAAAACAATTTGGGACCTATTGTTGGTCATTCCTCGGATGGAGATAGCAGAAGAAGACAACTTATGTTGAAGGATTATTCTTCAACATCAGGTCTTCGATATCAAATTCCTTGGGAAGGGTGGAGGCTAACTGGGTTGTACAATGGTTGCAATGTAACAGGATTGCATGACCAAGATTACATCCACAACTGTAAAAAGCTAGTGAATCCTTTGTTTAGCGGTCGACGAGAATTGGTTTTCGGAAATGAGTACATAAGTTTTGGCCATGTCAGAATGGTTTAGCACACTTTTAAAGTGGATGATCACAAGCTTAAGTGTGAAGATATAGAGAGGATGGATCGACAAAATTGGGGTTCCGCACAACGAATTGCTTCAAGGCATGTTCAGAGGTGTTTGAAAGAGTTGAGAAGTACACCAAGTGGAAAGTTAGAGAGGACACTAGCTACAGAGACTTACCTAATGATTGTTGCTGACTACATTGACATCTTTATGGCTCGTAGTTTGAGCCTCTGGGAAAGAGTGCGAAATGCTTCACGAGTTCAACATTTCTTCACATTATGGTTATGTTGGGTACAAAAACAATCTCATACTAATGTCAACATAAATTTCATCAGCAGAGAGGCATATCAAGATGTGAGAATTTCTTGTCATTTTGCAGTTTTGTTGATGAGATTGTTTCAAGATCAATACTCTAACTTGCCATGTGTTTTGCACTTGACTAGGTCAGATGTATGTGAGAACTTCTTTAGAAAAGTTGGTGGGATGGTTGGAATGGAGAGGGCTTATGATTTCAATGACTTGCTTCATGCTGTTGGAACCCTTAATAGAGTTGTTGAAGAAGAATCAAATTCCCAAGGGCTTCATTTTAATAAATCCCATAAGAAGCAAGAAAAAATTTGGAATAAATTGCACCAAGAAACAATACAAAATATTGACATATTGTCGCAATATGATTCAATATCCACAGACGCTAAAATTGTAGAAGCCCTTAAGAATGGATTGAAGGATGCACAAGACATTTTATCAACTCTTGGAATGAAACCAGAAAATTACACTCAATGTTCTTGGTGGGTTAAACCATGGACAGAGGATAAAGATTATTCAACATTTCAAATTGTGGATGAAGTAGTTGATGATTCTCCACCGAGATTTTCCAACTCTATATTTAAATCTTCATCTTCATTGGTACACAATGAAAGTGAATTGCAAATAATGGAAAGTGAGTGGAGACACGAGTTGGATGAAATTTTAGATTCCACTGATGAAAATGTAAGAAAAACTATAAAACCAGTGGTGAATCTTGATGGTAAGGATATGTTCAAAGCATGTTTGGTTAGTTAGTTGAATGGAAATCCAACATTATCCAAAGATAGGTTGACAAAAGTGAGAAGTGGGGTCTACTTTAGGCGAGATGGGAATACTCTACAAAAGGGTGTTTCAATTGGCTTTGGAATTGGATCAGATTGTGGGGTGTTGTTTGAAAACAACTCAATTCCTCCCACTGAACGTACTGCAAGAAAAGGTGTTCCTCGAAGTACAAAACAAGGTGTTTCTTGTGGAATGTGGTACATTGGAAGGGTTCAAAGAATAAGAAAGAAGGATGGTAATAGGGTGTTTGATTACCATAATGACATCGACCTTTTGGATAGATTAGAAGGCATCGAGCTTCAATTATGTTGGTATAGTAGAATGAAGGGGCAACGCGTGTATAAGTATGATTTGACTGATCATGATTTTGTACAACTTGAATCTGTTATAGAAATCGCAAACTTATCGTACAATGCTAAGAATGATACATACAAATTAGAAGAAAGTGATTACAAATTTTTTTCAGATTTTGTGAAAAATTTAAACAAGGTTAATTTTCAAAACATTCTCCGTTCACTTTCCTTATGTATTTCCATATGTTGGATTATTTATAAATAGTTTTTGGTTATATTTTTGTTGATTTGTTTGTATGAATCTGATGTTAATTTTGTACTTTTTGGATTTAGGTATAGTGAATACTTCAAATGGTGAATGTTCGAGATAACTCAACCTTTTTTTGCTACCTACTTTTTGGTGTAAGTTTCTTTCACTAGCCATTTATCTTTTTGTAGTTGTGTTTCATTCAAACATTAATTTGGTATTTCTTCCATAAAAACAATATAATTACATACCTATATAACTATATTTACCCCTTACCTCAACACATATATACATTTTGAATATAAGGGCATCCCTTACCTCAACACTTATGTTGGATGCCTTCTACTGTGGTTCTTCTGAAATTGGTCCATTTAATCACGAAAAGCAAGAAGAATTGGTTCCTTTTTTATGAATATGTTTTGAAGAAACGTATGTGTTTCTTCTCACTAATGTTAATGTTTTCCTTGAATTTTTAGATTAATGGTTCGCTTGCTAGAAAGGATATCGAGGATCTAATGGCACGGGGTTCAATCAGGATGGTTTCTGTTCACTCAAGTCAACAAATTTACACCAGAGCAATGGCTAACACATGAAGTGCATTTGATTTTGAATGTTTTTGTGGTAGTTGGATTTCCTATTTTTCAAATTGGACATATAAATCAGAGTTTGTAGCTCAAAAAATGTGCCATCAGAGTCTTTTTGCAAGTATTTATATTTTGGCCACCTTGATATCATTTTTATTTTTATTTTTGCAAAAATACATTTATTGTTTTGGAAAAATAGGTCGTTGTAATTTGGCCTATAAAAAAGAAATGTTTTTGTAATAGAGGGGGGTTGGATATTGGATATATCATAGGAGAGCTATTGTACTTGGAGTTTTTTTTTTGATAATACAGAGGCAGTTGCAGTAAGAATTTTGGGATTCATGTGGTATGGCTTTATAGCATTGTATCTCCTTCGTGTTTCATTTCATCGAATGTATTCTCAGTTCCATTTCATATCTTATGCTTTCACTGATTGTTCTAAAGAGTTATAAACAGAATTCATAAATCAATTTATGCTCTGTTTTTTAAGGGCAATTATGTTGTGTTACTTTCTTCTTATAGAATGAGTTAATTATCTAAATGCTCGTTCTAATTCCATTTCTCATCTTACACTGCAATGACAAAGCCTGAAAGCTATCAAAGTTTACCTATCTTGCCCCATTATCGCTACTGTAATTCATTTAGCTAACAACTTTATAACACTATCCTTGCTAGCAACAATAGGTTTGAATTGGTGTCATTATCACTGCAAGGAAAACACCTAAACTTGATACTGATCCAGGATTTTCAGATTGATGAACTCAAGTTTTTGCTTGATGAGAAGGCTGTAATTGTTGGAGGTACCAATCACAGTCATGCTACCAAAGATTTATATGATGCCATAGCTTATGGTAACTATCCTGAATGGAAGCTATGCATTCAAACTATGGATCCTGCAAATGAAGATAGGTTCGACTTTGATCCTCTTGACGATACTAAAATATGGCCAAAGAATCTATTTCCTTTGCAGGTAAAGTACATATAAAATACTTAAGATTAAAACTATCAGTCATATAATCTGTAATATAAATTCTTCTTGCTTCACAATTTTCAAGTTCTGGTAGTAATTCAACTTTATATGCTCTTCAGTTTCAAGCTTTTTGCATTGAACCATGGTTGAAAATTGGATCCTTTTCTTGTGCAGCTTGTTGGGAGGATGGTTTTGAATAGAAACATTGATAACTTTTTCAATGAGAATGAACAATTGGCATTTTGCCCTGGAGTTATTGTGCCTGGTATCTACTACACCGATGATAAAATGTTCCAGGCTCGAGTTTTCTCATACTCTGACACGCAGAGGCATAGGCTTGGGCCGAATTACTTGCTGCTTCCTGTGAATGTACCAAAGTGTTCCCATCATAACAATCATCACGATGGTTTTATGAATTTCATTCACAGAGATGAGGAGTTATGTTACATGCCATTACTTCCCTGCTAGTATCAGCAATCTTCTCTCTTTTGTATTTCTCACATGTGGTTTGGTTTGGCATAACACCTTAGTGCAACTTAAATATCGATTAAATTTTTGTACCCTAATCTAAAGATAAAATTTTCCATCTAGATTCTAAAATCCGCCATATAGAGGATGATTTAAGGTCATTGGTTTAACTGCAAAATCTTTCATCGAACCGTCATAGATATATGAAGTTCTTCCCACCCAAGCCACATTATTTCTCTTAGATGGTTTAAGCCATTCAGTGTAGGGCTCTCCTCTATTGTTGATGGTGTTATGAAAATGGTAAAAAATCATGTTATCCTCTATCCTATGCTGTGTTCTTCCTTTCAGATTCTTGGACATTTGAACTCCAGTCACCCACACTTTTCTTGGATGCACTGCATATTTGCAATCTCTCTTTGCTCCTCAGTTTGATCTTATTAGTAAATGCTTTTGTCTGAACCAATTCCAGCCATGGTTGGCAATTGAGAATCTCAACTTGTGTTTGGGAGAAAATCGATTGACTAGAAGGATTCCTTCAGAGTTAGGTCGGCTCCAAACCCATGGGCTCTTGGACCTCTATACAAATAATTTCACTGGACCTCTTTCTCTAGGGATTGGAAACAACACATCTCTAGAGCTTCTCGATGTTCCCATTAACCATCTGACAGGTAGAATCTCAATTGACCTTGGTAGTCTCATTGATAAAGAGCAGCTAGATCTAAGTGAAAATTACTTAAATTTCAGATTATATCCCTTTTGGGCAAACTAAAAAACTTCAATAAGGTGATTCTTTGCAATCATCTTTTAAATGGTAACATTCTCCAAGAATTGAAGAATTGCTTGAATTAAGTTGTAAAAGACTAATAGTCTTTCTTCTGCCAACCCTTCTGGAATAGGATCTATTACTAGCCTGGCAATCAATCTCCACCTTTTAACACAACAGTGAACATCGGACCTTTCACAATAATATTAAAATGGTTGGGGTGCTTACAAGCTTGATTCCTTTGAATGTTTCTGTCAATAATTTCTCTGGCCCACTTCCTGCAACACTCTTTTTTTATAACATTAACAAGTACTTTCATGGGAAATACTGAACTGTCAGTCCCTTTATAGCCAAACCTGTTCTTCTTTTGGAATCCATGATTCAAGTTTCAATCCTTGTTGGAGCAACCACTGTCCCTGTCCACGTTTGGCCTGGAATTATAGTATTGGCTGTGTGCATAGCATGGTATTTAGTATTTAAAAAAGGCAGATGCTTTCAATAGGAGTCAATCAAAGATCATTTTTCTTCGCCCTGGACATGCATTCCTCTTTTCAATTTAATTTGTAAAGCAAGTGCCAAGTAGAGAGATTGTTTCTGTCCATTTTTCTTGCTGTAACTTCCTATTTGTCTTTGTTGAAACTTGAAAGTGTCCATTATTGTCATACAATGTTTTCAGGTGCAGTGCACTTATATTAGGGACTTACACTCTGCTGAAAAAGGGGGCAGGTAAATTATTCTACTCTCCTTCTCAATACAAATTAGAGGTTTTTATCCTGAAATATTATAGGATTTTCGGCCACCTCTCTGTCAAAGTGTTAAATTTTTCACCTCTCTCTCAAATTGTTAAATTTTTGTTAGTAATATAAATCTCGTTTTGCTGAACAGAGTAGTCATTTGTACAGCGTGTTGCAGGTGGAAAAGATGGCCTAATATTCATCTCGAGACAGGAAGGAAATTCACAGCTGTCTGCCATCATTCTGACTTAAGGCTACCACATTTGGGCAGATTACATGAAACTCAAAAGTTACTTTACATGGAATCTGACGCAGCAACAAGTGAAAGTCAATACACTCAAGGGATGGTCAACTCCGACGTGTCTCTGCCCTCATTTCCCTTTCAACTTTATTTATCAATTTCAATTGGTATATCGTGACCTTGGTATTATATTGGTTTTCCGCACATATATGTATATTTCAACAATGTTATCGAATTATGTAAATGCCTTATATAAATACTCCAATGACCAATAACCTCATATAAACGCTCACGTTACAATAATATTTGTGCTTAATTAATCTCTGCGCACTAGGGAATATTCCGACACCGTGTAAATAAAATTCAACCTTCGAACTTATAGGTATACGCTATGCTTTGGAAACAAGATTTTATGAATAATAAACTTATACCCCGACGGAGTAATATATCGATGATATATATATATATATAAAAATGGCCTTTGCAATATTACGTGGGTCCACCACCTAACCCAACGGACCAAACAACAACGGCGTCGTACCTGACTAAATATCATGCATCTCCGTCAAACTAGGACCGTCTGATGATCATCCCCCAGATCAATGGCCTGCATAGATTCTGCTGCCCGTTCCTCGACAGTCTTTTAACGCGCGGGATGGTGGTTTCTCGGCCCGTCACATCTGCCACGTGTCGAGCGATCAATGGAATCGTTGCACACTCTATGGATACCACTTTTGTGCCAAAGGTGGTTCGGAATGGGGGAAACCCACCTTTGCAAATCCGCCTCCGGTTCTGCTACAGTGATCAACCCAAGGTTCAACCATGGTTGCGCTATCCCATTGGCTCATTAACTCGGTTTTCGGCTTGGTTCGGAATTCCGGTTATCAACGAACAAGAGTAGTTCTTTTTAAAATAAGGCGGGACTGCAATTACGATAAGAAAGGTTAAACGACCACGGGTTTTCTTTTCGCAGAGACCACACCTGCAGTAGAATAGAATTCACAGGTTTCTCCGTCAAGGTACAGAACTTAAGACAGAGAACGAAATATCCAATACACAATCACCCACAGTTAAACGGAAATTCGCAACATTAACAAACTGAGACAAAATAAAATAAACAGGACTGAATTCATTCAACTCGGAGCAATTGTTCATATGCAGGTTATTACAGAAATCTTCTATTCCTCTCCTCCTCCCCCTTTTTTCAATTACATTTGGGAATACATTTATACACATGCACCCAAGGCTCATTTTAGGTGTCAAAACATTCCATGAAAATATTTGTGCAGTCAACATCTCCAATGATCTAAGGAAGTGTACCACATAAGCATCAAGACAAGGTCTAGAAATTCCCACGAGAAAGCTATCTGGAGTGTGAATATCCATCATGGCACAACCAAGGGTTATTAACATATCATACACCCCACATTAGATGAAGAGCCCCGAAGCATGATTTATACACTTTTTCCTTGCACCTAGAAAATGATAGGCTAGAGTTTTAGATCTTCAAGCCACCTTCTCCTTTTATTTTTATGCATTCTTTCTAAAAGAAAAAAACACTTTTTATGGGAAATCCACACTAAATTTCCTTTTAAGGAGGGCCTTATCATACTCGAATGGTCACAATACACACCAATATGCGGTGTTGTATTCATGTACTTGTAGTATTCTTGTACTACTAGGTACAAAGTATTCTTGTCTTAATAAAATATACCATGGGGCTCTCATTAAAACACTTAAATTAAAAACAACAGAGAACAATGTTTTTTTTTCATTAAAGAAAAGGGAGAGTCTCATAACTCATCCTCACCTTGCCTTTTCTTCTCTATATAACTCTTCGAAATTGTAACTTTTGTTGTTCCACCTTAATAAGACACTAGTTTGAGTACATGAGGTTGTAGTTGGATTTTTGAACAAGAAGCTTTCAAAGGGAAGAGGGTCTAGACTTGTGATTGAACACCTTATTTGGTGCAAACATATTCATAAATATTGATCAATTGATTTTTCATCATCATAGAGATCAATTTATATGTTATTTTATACACATGCACATAATCAATCTTCCTAAAAAATGGTTGATCTTTGTATGCCTTAGACCATTAAATGCCACAAATCATAGTAAGATGTGCTTGAGTGTGGATTGAGTAATCACATTGTGGGAATACTAATATGCATCTCTTATGTATATCACAAGAAGAAAGGTGAATTGTAGAATTCATGTGAGGTCATAAGAGAGGCATCATGTCATTATGTTAAGGATATAAATATAAAGGGGTGTAAAAAATCTTAATGAAAAAACAGATACCTACAATATATAGTGAAAGCAGGGGTTTTTTAAATTGGGAAAATTCAATGGGTTAGTATTGGTAGGGGGTTAAATAAAGTGATTTTTAGAGGTATTTTCCAATATGTAGTCAAATTAAGGGTATTGTTTAGTATGCTACGAACGCACGTGCTATGCCATAGGTTAATTGAGTGACACCCCCATGGCGCTCACCCATTATGTGGATCGAAAGAGTGTAGTGGCTGACACAAGTGACACAAGTCCAACGCCCAAGAAGGCGAGTCATTGGGTAGTTAGATGGGTCAGTCGGGCGAGTCCTGGGGCGAACGAATTGTGGGCTTAGTTCATTGAATGAAGGCGCACCTGTATGGGCATGTTCACAGGTCATCTAGGTGCACATGGGTGGCCCAACCCATTATGCAACCAAAATACGCATTGGTTGGGAGTAAACACATCGCATGAGAAACATATAAGTATAGACTTCATGTGGAGTGGAAGGAACCATCGAACAACAAGCACACAAGTTCACAACAAAGAAGAGGGCGAGATGGGAGGAAAAGGTGAAGCCACAAATGAGCAGATAGGGTGAGGCAACCGGGCCGAGGGACTGAGGCGAGTTTTTTGGCAACGGGAAACTCAAGTTTTCCACAAGTCAAGCGAGTTACAGGTCAGACGGACTGTGTGGGCGGGATTTCGATGTGGGTTGCTACACGACTGTGCAAGCAAGCTGTCACAGTAGGCATGTTCAGAACAATGTCGCGGGCAAGTCGTGCACTGCACAACCATGCAGACTGCTACGATGGAAGCGTTCGGGTGTTACACCATAGCGCCATGACTTGGGTGAACGAGCAATTTGTGTCATGGTAGTGTTTGGTGGGTCGTAGGTAGTGTACAATGAGTACAGCTCGATATCTTCTTGACAACAATAGAATTCAAACAAGACGTGCAAGAAAAGCATGAATACGACAACATTCAAGCGAGATGTGCAGGGGCTACACGGTGACATTTTTAAAGTGCACGACTGGTGCATGACTTCAGCATAAATTGTGCAGGTTTTTCAGAGGTTCCATGAATTGGTGAAAGTTGTAAAGTTTGTAAATTAACGAATTATTATTGAGTGGGAAAATAATTTGGGAGTTTCCCCTCCCATGTATGATATGTGTGTACATTGTTGAGTTCTTTTTATTTCTGTTGCATATGAATATTAACTGATAAAATATCATTAAAGTATTTTTCACTGCATGATAACACTTAGTGAAAAAATGGTTAAGTGTTGAGTAGGTGTCGTCCATGAACTCAAGTACTGGTGAAACGAAAAAGTTCGTCGGTGTCGCACCCAGCTATGTGTGGTTGAAAGACACCATTGGCATAGTGGTGTGACAGACTCAATATCAACTCTTATATAAATTGTTTGAATATCCATGAATATATAGAAACTAAAAGTTTGAAAAAAAACGATTGTTGTTAATAATGTTAACATATTTTAATGTCTAAAAAGGAAGAAGTAATTAAAGGTAGAAAAATCCAGTTACCTTGTAATAAGAGTAACAAAACAAAGATATATAATTCATTCACTTCTTAATATAGAATTAATATGTCACATTTCAAAAAAAAATTAATAAATTCAATATGGGTATAAATAAAATATCTGAATGTATACAAAATTAAGCAATATTAACATCGATTCAAAAATCTATTAATAACAAAAATAAAATTAATGTGGACCAAAAATAAAATATTCCATTGCTCATATTAAGTAAAATGTTTCAATGTCAACTATGTATGTATGTTATATATGGTTTAAAAAATGGGAAAAAAAAATTATGGCTACAACATTTCAAGTTGTCATTTTATTCTACATGTATATTTTTCGGTCAATTTTGTCCAAAATCCAATGAAGAATTGTTGAGTTGTAAGTTTAAGTTATATAGTCTACACAATCCAACTGCTTAATAGGATTTTCAAATCATTGAATCCATTTATGTATTCAAAAAAGCATTATATATATATATATATATATATATATATATATATATACCAAGGATCAAATCTTTTGAAATACAAATATTTTTTTAATTTTTGCACTTATAAGAGATTCACACTTTAAGAAATTTGATCTCTCCATATTTGCTAGATCAGTGATTAAGATGGATCTATATTGGTTTTAATTTTCAATAATTGCATTATTTAGATACAATTATCCAATACCGTAATTAAAATTATTTGAAAACTATTATTATCACTTCATAATAGTGAATGAGTTTTTATCTTACTTAACTTTTCAATTTAACTATATAGTACAGAATTTACAAAAAGAAGGTACAACCTAAATGCCATACCTTTGGCTTTTCATTTACAAAATGCCACAAAATATAATGACAAAATTTCATCCAAAAATACTGGAGTATGGTACCACATTATAGTTGTATGAAGTGTCCTAATACAAACAAAAAATAACTAAACATCTAAAGAAGCAAGTAAATAAAATTTTACTAGCCTTAGACATCCATATTTTGGTTTGTATGTGTAATTAGGTCTTTAAAATGCGTATATGTGGCAGTAGAAGGCACAAAATAGATAGCTATATTTTTAGTGAGTTGTACTAGATAAGTAGCATCATGAACCATAGAGACACAAAGTCTACATACCTATTCATTTAATTTACTTGAGGGGAAACCATAAGTGTATTGGGGAAGGTTCAAATGTGCCACTATGCACTCCACCTGATATAAAACACATACAATCATCTAAGTCATCTCAACCTATTTCCCTTATATCACTACCAACAAGTCTTATGACTCCTCGTCCAATTTGAATAGATTTAGAATATATTGATCAATGTTTATGGTCCATTGTGTCAAATTCTATTGTGCTCCTTCAACAACTACTTAAGTCCCTCTTTCCAGAATATACTGATCAATGTTTATGGTCCATTGTGTTAAATTCTATTGTGCTCCTTCAACAACTTCTTAAGTCAATATTTCCATCTAGTCCATTGCAAAGTTAAGTATGCCAAATTGCTTCGGGTTTCAATAACATCACTTTCACATTGTTTTCATCCCTTATTTTTGGTTATAAAATAGGAAAATATGGTTCTAACAATGGCAATGTCCTACGTGGAAATGCAATTGATGGTGAGGAAAACCTAAGAAGTAGATTTGGCTAAGGAGCCAATCTTCAAATCCTTTGAAAGTCGAGTGTCCTTTGGAGAAAACCCATAAACTACCAATTTATTTCACATGCGAGAATCCTCTCTCACATTACACCCCTCATAATCTGACCTATGCAAATGAATGAGTAATGAATGTGCCTAGGTGGCAATGGAAGGTTGTTATTTCACCTTGAGGTGTATGATGTGATGCATGTTAAAGGAGTAGCTAAGGTAAAGCCACAAAATGTCAATATATCCAACATGCAAAAGCCTTGTCCAACATCATATCACTAATAATTCACGTAAAAATGAATGGAGATGTGAATGCAACATGGAAGGTTGGTATTCTGCCTTGAAGGAGAAGGAGCTTGATGTGATTCATATTGCTCACCTTAGCTACTTCTTTAATTTCACTCATTGGAGATGGGAAAATGATTGAACAACTAATGCCCCTTTCCTATCTCCTTTCTCTAAATACGTCCCTTCATTAGGTTAGATTCTACCTCTTGGTTGAGTTTACAATATATAAACATGCTAAGGAATCAAACAAATTTTTCACCATGAGCATTCAATAACAAAGTATGTATATTTGAAATTTAGAAAGAAGATTATAAGATAGTAGCACCCTCATGAAAACCATAAAATTACCAATCATCATCATTTTTTTAAAAATTTGGTTTACAGATCCCAGAGAATACGTCCACGAAATATTTGTACCAGACAATCCACTCGAAGGGGTCACTTTGTATCGACTCAACAACAAAGCTTGACCCCAAGAGTGTTGAGAGAATTGAACCTATGATCTCTCAATAACGAAAATGTTTTAACAACAAGGACTCAACCAATTGAGCTAACCCTCAAGGCTATTGAAATTTTGGGCATTAGATACCACTTGGGGAAGAAATTATGCCTCCTTCTCATGGCAAAGGTAAGAGAGAGGTCATTGGTACTAGGTCAATCCTCAATATAGACTCACTTAAGAGTGCAACACAATTACTCTATTCCAAAGCATCAACATTTCAATTTACAAGACTTGAACTTTGGTGGGGAGGATAACAACTGTTTTGCCCAACCACTCAAGATAAACTCAATTGATTTTTTTTATATGTGGTTCACAGACCTCGAAGATTGGTGACCGCTACATCCACAGAATATTTGTATGAGGAAGATCCACACAAAAAATTCACTTCTTGCCAGCTCAACCATAAAACATGATCCCAAAAATGTAAAAAAAATTAAACCTTTAACCTATGAATAGCAAAAATACTTTAATGACAAACCTTGACGAATTAAACTAACCCTCAAATTTTAAAAATATTTTATTTATTAATCTAATTCAGCCTTTAAATATTTTTAAAACCTTCACCTCTTTTTTATAACAATACCTAACCAACAAACCTATTTAATTTTTTTTTTTTATTATGATAATAAAAACTACGCCTACTTACCACCCTTGTAATGGATTTAAAACTATTAAATAATAATAATAATATAAATATGTAACAATTAATGCAACTTAAAGTGAGATATTCCATATTTTTATAGCACTAACTAACAAAAGTACATGAATAATCTCTCAAGTACCATTTATCTATTTTACTAATTATAAAAATAATTATGAACATGACAATAATATGCAAACATTTTAGTGTTTAGATCGTGAATAAGGAATCTTATGTACGCGGGATTAATATCAACTAAGTATATTATTTTCTCTTTTTTTTTTGGTAAGCTTAGTATATCCTTCCCATTTTCTATTACTTTAAAAGCCGAGCAACATAGATACAAAAATTAGGCCTCAACCTGCCTGAAGGAAACCAGGTCTGTTGGCCATCTGAGTGCAATGTATGCCAACCAAAACACAAACATCCTTAATAACCTATACAGAGTCTGAAGATAATTAATATCAAAGACTGGTAATAATAACATTTACAAAAAGTAAAGCTAGCTGCTAAAAAAAAGAAGTACTAATATCTCTAATCATCTTCTAACTCCACCAGGGCAGGGCCTTTGGCGCTGGATCCAGGAATTTCAACCTACTGCAAATCTTTTATATCCTTCTCCATTCTACCTAGTCTAGCATACTGATGTAGTTGACGGAGGTTTATTTACTGAATATTTCTGTTGATGTCTGCCATGGTGGAACCTAACTTTGGTTCACCTATCTCCTGAGTTGACATAACAACTTTTGCCAGCAAACATTTTATCAACCAATAAGTTCGAATTGAGTGCTGGAACAAAGAAATTTGCCCACGAGTATGCCATGGATCTCCAATGACATTATGCAGATATTCCAATGTCAAATCACCCTCTTCGTCCATGTTATTTATGACTTCTGTTTCCCATCCATAAATACGAGATTTAATAGAACAAGGAATGTCTTCTGCAAAGGTTTGTATTAGCTGCTCCATGAGTTATTTTGTTGACTTCCTACCTCGCTTTTCTAGCGAAGGAGAGATAGGCTCTTTTCCTTTACTACCATTAGGCTTCCTACCTCTGGTTTTCTTCACCATCTTCTCAGAAGCAATGAGAAGCACTCCTGATTCCATCAACCAAGAAACAATTCCACGACAAATACATATCAGAAAACTAGAAATACAAAAGCTTCGTAAATCATGAGAGGGAGAGAAGACGGACGCATGCTTCCCCCTAACCATTCTACTAACAACACCAACAAAACTTATCGGAAGCAAAAGAATTAAGGCGCAACATAGAAACCCAAATGTACAACCCCACAATACTGGAACAACCCAAATATTAAACCCACAGACGACCCTCTTCTACTCAGAGCCTTCAGGAACCCAAAGCTGAATCATTAAATAACTTTAAAGAAACCAAGGCCAAAACAAAAAGAAAACACAACAAACCTTGCCCAATTCCAAAATTCTATATACCCATGATACTGGTAAACCCTTAGAAGAAAAACAACATGAGGCCCTATTCAATATCCCACTAACATAAACAGCGCCCTTAGTAAATTGCGCCACTCTACCCGCCCAAACATTCTTATAATTGTCCTACATTCGCACCAAATTATGAGCAGAGTCATAGACAATTTCATCCAGGCTCCTAACAGAAAACGAGTGAGGGCTATCCAAATGACAAATTCCAATCCTTACATAACTCTAGCAACAACAACCATCCCAGAACTAAGCGAAACTTTTATACAAAAATTATAAAAACACCAGAATGATAATCTGCATGCGTCAAAATTCAGATACCATCTTCATTTGCACAGCTAGGAAGAAGGATAATAAATACGAAGAAGCTACCTGCAAAGGCACCCAACGTCATCGACAATGGCTTCCCAGGGACACGCAGGATGAAGAAACAACTTCACAGCAAAACCAAAATAAGGAAACGCTTTCCATACCACAAATATTAACTCGCCTCGAAACATTCCTCCGGCACTTTCCCCAAAGGTCACCTAACAGCCTCGCTAGATTTCCTAGCTGTTTACTGCAACTTTTAAATGGCATTTATTACCTTGGATGGGATTTGTCCTATCCATTCCCCTGCCGACCCACCTCTACCATAATATGCATGCCAAGGCCACATTGTTGTCCAGCATCCACACGCATCACAACCCATTCACCAGCGTGTCCACTTGGCCCCCTCCTCATCGCATTCCACCTTGATCAGGGGTAATATGCACTAAATATATTCGAAGAAATTGGTTTAAAGAATTTATAAATAAAAGTCCGAAAAACATGCAAGAAGACCATAAAACATAGATGTAAATAATTTTATATATGAAAGGTTTTTAAAAGAGTGGTTTAAAAAAGCTTGGAAATTTTGGTAAGGTTATGATAAAATTTAGCAAAAAATTTTGAAAATCTGGGTTACAACGATCAAACTTTAGGATTTTGGGTGCCCCAGGGGTTTTTGATGGTGTTGAATCCATTTCCACTATAAAAAAAAAAAAACCATTCAAACACTCTAGCATTCTGATTTTTTGAAATTGTTTTCGCTAGATTCCGACAAGAAAACTGTTGTCCTGTATCCCATGACGTCAGTAGAAAATGCATGTTTTTAAATACAAAAAAGGCTACATAGTAGTTATTACCTATCGTTTAGCTTAAATATAGTTTAATTAAAATAAAAAACAATAAAATATAAAAATTTCATTACAAAAATAAACAACTAATAAAATATTGTATTGTTGAATGTCATCACCCAAAATTAAGAAATATGATTAACAAATATTGTTTATATTAACATATATACTCGTTAATAATATGTATGTGTTTTATTTTTTATTAATATATATAATTTTTTTATAATCAAATTTATTAAAATATTTTTAATATAATAATAAGTCATTTTAAATTGAAAATAGGGAGAAAAAACTATAATTCACTAATCCCCCCTTTTCAAATCCCCCCCTTACCCTTCTCCATACCAATACCTTGCTACCCTTCCGAAACCTTAATAAATATATAAAAATCTCTCTTGAAAATCTCTTCTTAAATCAACTAACCTAACTCTTAATAATAACTTCCAATATAAATAACCACCCTCCTTAATAAATTACATCCTAACTCAAATCCAAACCTTAGTTTATATTAATAATATGTTAAAAAACCTATTGGACAAATAATAAAAAAGATCATAATCATAAATGATGAATGAATTATCATATCTTATGTTAATCTATGTGACACATTCATTTGATTAATTAAACTTACTAATTATATTATAAATAACCTTAGTGATCATCACTTAAGTTTATAAATATTACTAATAGTTATATCAATATTAATAACATCATTAACTTAGGGCCTTATAAAAAAATATAAAATAATTATAAATAAAATAATAAAATTTTTTTACAATATTTCATTAATCTAATTAGAAATAAATGTGGATATAAAACATCAAAAGCATTTATAACTAATTAATCAAATAATTAACCTTTTATTACAAAGCTAGAAACTAGTCGGCTCTTCTCCCATCATCTTTTTCCTCTATTTATTTACCCTAATTTATTATCTTCTTTGCAGGTTTGTCCTGAATATGTGTCTTGATTTAGACTCGAAACGTAGACTAAAAAACGAAGACTGTGGAGATTCTGAGTTTTGTATCTGAAGATCTACACCACAGAAATCTACAATCTATCAAAAAAAATAAAAGTTAAATAAAAATGAAATAAAACTAAAAACAAAATATTAGTAACTAATAGAAATAGAAGTTACTAAACAACCCATAATAAGACTTCAACCAATCAATGTACAAATAAACAAATTTAAATAATAATAATGAATAACAAAAGTTGAATTCTTAATGTTAAACTATGGAAAAGTGCCACAATTTTTTGGTCAAAGATAAACTAATATGAAGTGAAAGGCAAAAATAAATGAATTGTTACAGGTCAATTTGGGCATCACTCCCAATGACCTGGTTAACTAGGCATCATCTCCAAGACCAATGTATAGGGTCTATCATCCCCTAACATTACAATTGCTATATGCCCTAAGACAAATAACAAGATAGATAAATCAAGGACTTTCATCTACAAAGGTTTCCAAGGTTTGAAGTTTATAATATATCATATGAGAGCTCATCAAAACTACCTCTAAAGGGACTTTGTGCGTTGCATATGCCAGTAGCCCCATGACTGCTCTACAAAGCACTTCCCAACATCTATGGGTGCATTGGTCACATTGGGAGCGAAATTCTCGTTATTCTAGAATCTCCACTTGGCCAGTGCCTTCTAGATGAGTTCACATGTGTCAAACTTCGAATCCATGTGTCCATTTGACATCTACAATATTGGGAACATGTCTTGCCTATTATAGGAAACTCATTGATTGTAAAACTACCTCGGCCTATCTATAAATTGAACACATATCTTAGTGTTTGAGAAGGAAGAATTTGTGTAGAGAAATGCTGGTGGATTTTACAATGAGGAGATTGATTTGAGTGACAATTTTCTGGAGATATCTGCATTTTGATGAGATTGGGATGCTGCTGGAGATGGTGACGCAAAATCAGTCATTTAGTTGTAACCTCCCCTTCTATCATTAATAAAGAATACAACTTGTGTTTCCCTATATGCATCTGTATTGGCTTTGATTTTCCATATTGCAAGATCTTAGTTGATGTATATGGTTTATGCTTTACTGATTTAGCAAACTAACTTGAATAGACATTTGTATTATTGCTATCTTCTGTTGTTTACTGTTCATTCTTGCATGAAATATTTTGCACAACCAACTAGAATTTGAAGCTACAACAGAAACGACAAAAGGAATCATTTGGAAGCGCTTGGATTCCAAGTAAGCATCTAATACATTCTGTGTGTCTTTTCTTAGTTAGGAAAAGTATTCGTATAGTATTTAACCTGTTGTTCTAGATTAGCACCTGTCTAAGGAAGCATGTTTTATCTGTAATTCACAATTATGTCCAACAAATTGGAGACTCCACTGGGGAAATTACTCTTTATCCTAGGTGTTTTAATCTCTGATTTTCTCTGTTTATTCACCCAGTAGTTGTTACTCACAAAGATTAGGCTTTTTAAGATCCAAATTTGCAAAATAAGTCTGCTAAACAATTGCATTTTTCCTTTGACACTATGCCCAAAGCACTCTTGGAGAGGACACAGTGGTTTGCATAGCATTGTCTCCCTTTTAGGCTTGTGTTGTAAAGCAGTGTCTCTCTTTAGAGACTGCATTGCCTCTTGAAACCATCCAAATTCCCTTGAATTTTTCTTTGCAGTTTGTTTCAGTCTATTTGCTGATGTGTTTTGAGAAGCCCGAGCCTCATATTGACCAGTGAATTCATCTACCTCTTCCTCCTTTGAAAGAGAATTTGTTTAATGTTTGTTTAAAGTATTTTTCTTTATAATTGGCAAGTTAATTTCAAAGTATTTTTATTGTCGCATTAGATCCATTTGCTTTGGAAAAAGAAAATTGTCGTAAAATATTTGTTTCCTGATAGGAGAAATTGTTGTTTCATTCCTCATTTTTCATTCAAAAGAGAAATTGTTGTTTATATTCCTCATTTCTCAAAAGTAAAAGGCATTTGATTTTTTTGATTTAGTGCAACCTGTATCCAAATTATTATAATTTGGGTTATAACATTGGTGGACAGACCCCTTGGTAGCCACAGGCGCAAATGCCTCAAACTTCATTTCAAAAGGTATCATATCCAGGTTTTGGTCAACAGAATCCTCAAGCGTTTGCCTTTCAAAACAACCCCTATTTGGGTTACCAACAACAGATTCCTTATGCTAGTGCTCAAAGGCCTATTGCTCAAGAAATTCCATCTTACCCTAGCTATGCTCAACCTGACCTTAATCGACAGTTGCCATTTGTTGCAACTTTTGAGTTACTAGATTTAAATCGGCTAACTAATGATCCAAATAATTATGCTCCTTGGTGGTCGGTGATATTCCTAAGTTCAATGGAAACCCTAGAGAAGATCCATCGACTCATGTCATGACTTATCATTTATGGTGTTCATAAAACTCCCTGAATGATGATTCTATTTGACTACATCTTTTCCAGCGTACGATCACAGGTTCGGCTGCAAAATGGTACATTGAATTACCTAGAGCTTCTTTTGATAATTTCACAGCCCTAGCTACTATATTTTTGACTCATTTCCAGTTACCCGTCCGATATGAAACTGGAACGGAACTCTTGACCAATTTCAAACAGACTAATGCTACTCACATTTCTGATCATATTCATGAGTGGTGTCGTCGTCGTAGAATGGTTAAGACCTTTGTTCTGGATCAGCTCCTTGATGAATGGTTCATTTAGTACCTGTTACCATATATAATTGAGGATGTGGCTAAGGGTGGCATCGTCACAGAAGAGCAATTTATTTCTTGTACCCAGTATTTAGACTTGATTTATACTCAATCTGGCACGCTCTATGAAAAAATTCCTAATGCATCGAGATCTAATTTTATTGTTCCTCCTCAATTAAATGACTCGCATGCTGGAGACGACTTGATAGACACTACAAGCAGACATAACACTACTACATCTGATCCTGCTCCTGCTTCCAAAATTAATGTTGTGTCATTTGACAAAGGAAAAAGGGACAAGCAACTCAGAAGTAAGAAAAAGGGGAAATCTAAGAAAAATAAAATTCCTAACCCACAGGAAAGATCATTTGATCAATCGTCTGGACCTCGGAAACCTCATTATCCATGAATAATTGTAATGAGGAACACTTTGTTAGGGATTTTCCTCATTGCGTTGAAGTCTCAAAAATCATCAAGACTTCTCATGCATCAGTTGTGTTGACAGACCCATTTCCAAGTCTGGACACAAACATGGTTGTTACGGATCCAACTCCTAGTTCCCAAGTATTAATGTTATCTGTTAAAAAACATTCAATAGATATTTTGGTGTCAACACGTAATAAATATTATGGTAGTCAGGCCACTGATCAACCTACTACCTTGACAACGAATAACTCTATAGAATCAGTACTGCCTACTGTTATTCCTGAATTGACAATTAAGCCACCAAATGGAGTAATTCATAAATCAACATATAATTCTCAAGCAAGAGCTGCACTAAATTATAATATAGTTGAATATTTGGCTCAATCCCCTTCAACTATGTCTGCTCTTGAGGTATTACAAAATTTTCCCTCCCAAAAATAGGCTTTATTGTCGGCTATTGGTGGAATTGATCCGACTGATTCTAATCTTGTCGTCTTTAATCATACGGGCTATGTGCCACAATTACCAGCAAAATTAGCATTCTCCATACAGGTAAATTTTCTCAATCACCTTGTTCATCGCACTATTATTGATGAGGGAGAATCCTCATGCATTATGTCTCTAAATTGTTGGAAGTCACTTGGCTCGCCGCGCTTATCACAATCATCAACGACGTTGAAGGAATTTGATGGACGTACATATAAACCTTGTGGTATTATTAATAACCTACATGTTGAACTAGGGGGAAAAATAGTGAATATTGATGTTGAGGTTGTTGACGGACCCCTTGAATATAATATTTTACTTGGAAGGCCATGGGTATATGCAATGGCTGCAATTTTTTCTACATACTTTAGAATGATTGTCTTTCCATATAAAGGTACAATCATAGTCATCAACCAACTATCCTTCTTTGCCTCTGCTTTGCAAGACTAGAAGTGTTCCGTTCGTTCACATACCCCAACTAGAACTTCAGAACATTAGTGTAGGACCCTTAAAGGATTCCACTCTTATGGGAACCTTTGCATTACCACCGCCTGCGACGTCGGCAGAAATTGTAAGTATAGAGACCTGCTACTTGATCTCTTCCACACTATCTGGCTTAAGAGAGAGTACGGGTGATTCTAATATTTCTACGTTGGATGAGTTCCTGCCACCCAGCCGTATTGAGTTGGCATAGCAATCAATCTATCTGGCTTGGGTGGAAAATCCGAAATCAGCATCGCCGAGTGTTTGGGTTAATCGTTCCTTAGATTTTGGTACTCCATCTGATCCATTTTCCTCAATATTCTAGACAAATGAGAATATTTTGGAAGCCATGATTTCAGAAGGAGAGCCATGGGAATATTATCATCAATCGTTCCCATCTTCCTGATTATGAAGAAAATAATCTTAGTGAACTATATCACCCATCCATCAAAAATTTCTTTTCGAATTATTTTCCCATTAATGCAATCGATTCTGAGCAAAATATTTCAAATATTGAAGAAACCATTTCTATTGATATTTCGACCAAACCTGGCATTGTAGAAAATATTCATGTCTATGTATCTTTTTCTCCATCAGAAATCGAATCATATCGCTCTCCCTTTCGTGAATTTCCTGATGTATTTGCTTGGTATTATAAGGAAATGCCAGGAATAGATACTAATATAGTTGAACACACTATTAATATGTATCCTGATGTCAAACCGGTGCGTCAATGGCTTCGTCCTATTCATCCAAAGAAAGTCGCTGCCATAAAAGCATAAGTCGAAAAATTTTTGCATGTTGGTTTCATATACCCTATTCTGCTAACTAAGTGGGTTTCCAATATCATTCATGTTATGAAAAAGCAAGGAACCATTAGGGTGTGCGTCGATTATCGGGATTTCAATCTTGCTTTTCCAAAAGACAACTATCCTACTCCCTTTATCGACTAGATTATTGATGATTGTGCTGGATGCAAAATATTTTCGTTCATGGATGGATTTTCCGGCTAAAATCAAATCAATATCCACCCAAATTTTCAACATAAGACAACATTCATCTATCCCTGGGGCACATTCTCTTATAAGAAACTCTCGTTTGGTTTAAATAACACTGGGGCAACTTTTCAGAGAGCAGTGGACTATACTTTTAATGACATCAAGCACATTGTTCAACCGTATCTAGATGATTTACCATCGCATTCACGAAATCAGATTTATTACCATGGATGGGAGTTGTCCTATCCATTCCCCCACTGACCCAACTCTGCCATAATATGCATGCCAAGGCCATGTTGTCATCCGGCATCCACACGGGGCACAACCCGTTCGCCAGCGTGTCCACTTGGCCCCCTCCTCATCGCATTCCACACTGATCGGGGGTAATATGCACTAAATATATTCAAAGAAAGCTGTTTAAATAATTTATAAATAAAAGTCCGAAAAACACACAAGAAGACCATAAACCATAGATGTAAATAATTTTATATATGGAAGGTTTTTAAATGAGTGGTTTAAAAAAGCTTGGAAAATTTGGTAAGATTATGATAAAATTTAGCAGCAATTTTTGAAAATCTGGGTTACAACGGTCAAACTTCAGGATTTTGGGTGCCCCAGAGGTTTTCGATGGTGTTGAATCCATTTCCACTATAAAAAAAACCATTCAAACACTATAGCATTCTGATTTTTTGAAATTTCTTTCACTAGATTCCGACAAGAAAATGGTTGTCCTATATTCTGTGACGTTGGTAGACAATGCATGTTTTTAAATATAACAAAGCCTACATAGTAGTTTGTACCTGCCGTTTAGCTTAAATATAGTTTAATTAAAATAAAAAACAATAAAAATATAAAAATTTCATCACAAAAAAAAAACAACTAAAAAATATTGTATTGTTGAATGTCATCACCCAGAATTAAAAAATATGATTAATAAATATTGTTTATATTAACATATATACACTTTAATAATATGTATGCGTTTTATTTTTTATTAATATATATAATTTTTTTATAATAAAATTTATTAAAATATGTTTTTAATATAATAATAAGTCATTTTAAATTGAAAATAGGGAGAAAAAACTAAAATTCACTAAAATGAAAATAATAGAAATGGGAAAAAATTAAAAAAAAAAATTAAAAGTTAAATAAAAATGAAATAAAACTAAAAAAAAAAATATTAGTAACTAATAGAAATAGAAATTACTAAACAAATAGAAATAGAAGATACTAAACAACCCATAATAAGACTTCAACTAATCAACGTACAAATAAACAAATTTAAATAATAATAATAAATAACAAAAGTTGAATTCTTAATGTTAAACTATGGAAAAGTGCCACAAATTTTTGGTCAAAGATAAACTAATATGAAGTGAAAGGCAAAACTAAATGAATTGTTATAGGTCAATTTTGGCATCGTTCCCAATGACCTGGTTAACTGGGCATCACCTCCAGGACCAATGTATAGGGTCTATCATCCCAAACATTTCAATTGCCCTATGTTATAAGACAAAGAACAAGACAGATTAATCAAGGAATTTCATCTACAAAGGTTTCCAAGGTTTGAAGTTTATAATATATCATATGAGAGCTCATCAACGCTGCCTCTAAAGGGACTAAGTGTGTTGTATATGCAAGTAGCCCCATGCAAGGCTGCTCTACAAAGCACTTCGCAACATCTATGGGTGTGTTGGTCACATTGGGAGCGAAACTCTCATTGTTCAGGAAACTCCACTTGGCCAATGCCTTCTAGAAGAGTTCACATGTGTCAAACTTCGAATCCATGTGTCCATTTGACATCTACAATATTTGGAACATGTCTTGCCTATTATTGGAAAGTCATTTATTGTAAAACTACCTCAGCCTCTCTATAAATTGAGCACATATCTTAGTGTTTGAGAAAGAAGAGTTTGTGTAGAGAAATGCTAGTGGATTTTACATTGAGGATATTTATTTGAGTGACAATTTTCTAGAGATATCTACATTGTGATGAGATTGGGATGTTGCTGGAGATGGTGACACAAAATTAGTCATTTGGTTGTAACCTCCCCTTCTATCATCAATAAAGAATACAACTTGCTTTTCCCTATATGCATCTGTATTGGCTTTGATTTTCCATATTGCAAGATCTTAGTTGATGTATATGTTTTATGCTTTACTGATTTAGAAAAATAACTTGAATAGACATCTGTATTATTGCTATCTTCTTTTGTTTAGCATTAATTCTTGCAGGAAATATTTTTCACAACTAGCTGTAATTTGAAGCTACAATGGAAGTAACAGAAGAAACCATTTGGAAGCACTTGGATTACATGTAAGCATTTAATCCATTTTGTGTGTATGTTCTTAGTTAGGAAAAGTAGTCGTATAATCTTTAACATGTTGTTCTAGATTAGTACCTATTTAGGGAAGCATGTTTTATCCGTAATTCACAATTCTGTCCAACAAATTGGCGACTCCACTGGGGAAATTACTCTTTATCTTAGTGTTTTAATCTCTGATTTTCTCTATTTTTTCACCCAGTAGTTGTTACTCACAAAGATTAGGCTTTTTAAGATCCAAATTTTCAAAAGAAGTGTGTTAAACATCTGTGTTTTTCCTTTGACACTGCGCCCAACGCACTCTTGGATAGGACACAGTGCTTTGCATAGCACAGTCTCCCTTTCAGGCCTGCGTTGCAAAGCATTGTCTCTCTTTAGAGACTGCGTTGCCTCCTGAAGCCATCTAAATTCCCTTGAATTTGCCTTTGCAGTTTGTTTTAGTCTATTTGCTGATGTGTTTTGAGAAGCCTGAGCCTCATATTGACTAGTGAATTCATCTACCTCTTCCTCCTTTGAAAGAAAATTTGTTCAATGTTTGTTTAAAGTATTTTTCTTTATTATTGGCAAGTTAATTTCAAAGTATTTTTATTATCGCATTATATCCATTTGCTTTTGAATAAGGAAATTGTCGTAAAATCTTAATTTCCTGATAGGAGAAATTGTTGTTTCATTCCTCATTTTTCCTTCAAAAGAGAAATTATTGTTTATATTCTTCATTTCAAAAGTAAAAGGAATTTTATTTTGTTTATTTAGTGCAACCTGTAACCAAATTATTCTAATTTGGGCTATAACATTACTGGACAGACCCCTTGGCAGCCACAGGCGCAAATGCCTCAAACTTAATTTCAACAGGTATCATATCTAGGTTTTGGTCAACAGAATCCTCAAGTGCTTGCCTTTCAAAACAACCCCTATCTGGGTTACCAGCAACAAATTCCTTATGTTGGTGCTCAAAGGCCTGTTGCTCAAGAAATTCCATCTTACCCTAGCTATGCTCAACCTGACCTTAATCGACAGTTTCCTTTTTTGCAACTTTAAAGTTACCAGATTTAAATCGGCTAACTAATGATCCAATTAATTATGCTCATTGGTGGCTAGTGATACCTCACAAATTACCCTTAGATATTCCTAAGTTCAATGGAAACCCTAGAGAAGATCCGTCGACTCATGTCATGACTTATCATTTATGGTGTTCATCAAACTCCTTGAATGATGATTCTGTTTGACTACGTCTTTTCCAACGTATGCTCACAGGTCCGGCTGCAAAATGGTACATTTCATTACCTAGAGCTTCTTTTGATAATTTCACAGCCCTAGTTACTATCTTTTTGACTCATTTATAGTTACCCATCAGATATGAAATTGCAATGGAACTCGTGACCAATTTCAAATAGACTAATGCTCACTCACATTTCTGATCATATTCATGAGTGGCGTCGTCGTCGTAGAATGGTTAAGACCTTTGTTCTGAATCAGCTCCTTGCTGAATGGTTCATTAATTAGTTGTTACCATCTATAATTGAGGATGTGGCTAAGGGTGGCATCGTCACAGAAGAGAAAATTATCATTCGTGCCCAGTATTTAGACTTGATTTATACTCATTCTGGCATGCTCTATGAAAAAATTCATAATGCGTCGAGATATAATTTTATTGTTCCTCCTCAATTAAAGGACTCTCATATCGGAGACATCTTGATAGGCACTGCAAGCACACATCACACTATTGCATCCGATCCTGCTCTTGCTTCTGAAATTAATGCCATGTCATTTGACAAAGGCAAAAGTTACAAGCAACCCGGAAGTAAAAAAAAGGGGAAATCTAAGAAAAAGAAAACTTCTAACCCGCAGGAAAGATCATCTGATCAATCGCCTGTACCTCGGAAACCTCGTTATCCCTCCATAATTTGTAATGAGGAACACTTTGTTAGGGATTTTCCTCACCGAGCTGAAGTCTCAAAAATCATCAAGACTTCCCATGCGTCAGCTGTGTTGACAGACCCATTTCCAAATCCGGACACAAACATGGTTGCTACAGATCCAACTCCTAGTTCCCAAGTATTAATTTTATCTGTCACAAAACCTTCAACAGATATTTTGGTGTCAAGGCATAATAAAGATTATGGTAGTCAAGCTACTGATCAACCTACTACCTCGACAATGAATCAATATACAGAATCAGTACCGTCTACTGTTATTCCTGAATCGACAATTAAGCCACCAAAGAGAGTAATTCATAAATCGACATATAATCCTCGAGCAAGAGATGCAAAAAATTATAATATAATTGAAGATTTGGCTCAATCCCCTTCAGCTATGTCTGCTCTTGAGGTATTACAAAATTGTCCCTCCCAAAAACAGGCTTTATTTTCGGCTATTGGTGGAATTGATCCGACTGATTCTAGTCTTTGCATCTTTAATCATATGGGCTATGTGCCATAATTACCGGAAAAATTGGAATTCTCCATACAATTAAATGTTCTCAATCACCTTGTTCATCGCACTATTATTGATGAGGGAGCATCTACATGCATTATGTCTCTAAATTGTTGGAAGTCACTTGGCTCACCACGCTTATCACAATCATCAACGACGTTGAAGGCATTTGATGGACGTACATATAAAAATTGTGGTATTATTAATAACTTGCATGCTGAACCAGGGGAAAAAATAGAGAATATTGATGTTGAGGTTGTTGACAGACCCCTTGACTATAATATTTTACTTGGAAGGCCATGGGTATATGCAATGAATGAAATTGTTTCTACATGCTTTAGAATGATTGCCTTTCCACATAAAGGTACAATCACAATCATCAATCAACTATCCTTCTTTGCCTCTGCTTCGCAGGTAACTAGAAGCATTCCCTTCTTTCACATACCCCAACTAGAACTTCAGAACATTGGTGTAGGACTCTTAAAGGATTCCACTCTTATGGGAACCTTTGCATTACTGCCGCCTGCGATGTCAGCAGAAATTGCAAGTATATAGACCTACTACATGATCTCTTACACTCTATCTGGCTTAAGGGAGAGTACAGGTGATTCTAATATTTCTATGTTGGATGAGTTTTTGCCACCCAGCCCTATTGAGCTGGCATAGCAATCAATCTATCTCTCTTGGGTGGAAAATCCGAAATCAGCGTCAACGATTGTTTGGGTTAATCGTTCCTTAGATTTTGGTACTCCATCTGATCCATTTTCATCAATGTTCTTGACAGATGAGAATATTTTGGAAGCCATGATGTCAAAAGGAGAACCATGGGAATATTATCATCATCGTTCCCATCTTCCTGATTATGAAGAAAATAATATTAGTGAGCCATATCACCCATCCATCAATAATTTATTTTCGAATTCTTTTCCCATTAATGCAATCGATTCCGAGTGAAATATGTCAAATATTGAAGAAAATATTTCTATCGATATTTCGACCAAACCTGCCGTTGTAGAAAATATTCATGTCGGTGTATATTTTTCTCCGTCAGAAATCAAATCATATTGCTCTCTCTTTCGTGAATTCTGTGATGTAATTGCTTAGTCTTAGGAGGAAATGCCAGGCATAGATACTAGTATAGTTGAACACACTATTAATATGTATCCTGATGTTAAATCGGTGCGTCAATGGCTTCGTCCTGTTCATCCAAAGAAAGCTGCTGCCATCAAAGAAGAAGTCGAAAAAATTTTGCATGCTGGTTTCATATACCCTGTTCCGCTAACCGAGTGTGTTTCCAATATCATTCCTATCATGAAAAAACAAGGAACCATTAGAGTGTGCGTCGATTATCGGGATGTCAATCTTGCTTGTCTAAAAGAAAACTATCCTAGTCCCTTTATCGACCAAATTATTGATGATTGTGCTAGATGCGAAATATTTTCGTTCATGGATGGATTTTCCGACTAAAATCAAATCAATATCCACCCAAATGATCAATGTAAGACAACATTCATCTTTCCCTAGGGCACATTCGCTTATAGGAAACTCTCGTTTGGTTTAAATAATGTTGGGGAAATTTTTCATAGAGAAATGGACTATGCTTTCAATGACATCAAGCACATTGTTCAACCATATCTAGATGATTTACCAGCGCATTCAAAAAATTGGACTGATCACCCGATGCATTTGAGAGCCATTTTCTTACGCTGCCTACACTACAAAATACACCTCAATCCACATAAATGTGTGTTTTGTGTTGGTTCTGGCCGTTTTCTTGGATTCGTCGTCTCAAATGAAGGAATTAAAATCAACCCATTGAAGGTACAGGACATTCTTGATTTTCCTGCGCCATCAAACTTGCTTCAGATACAGAAACTTCAAGGAAAGGCTAACTTCATAAGAAGGTGTTGAGATTGCAACAAGATGATGAGCTTAGTGGAAAGGAGTCGCCTTCACTAAGTGGGCCCGCAGGCTATTTTTGGTGCAAAGTCTATTTTTAGACTATGTCTATTTTTAGACATATGGATCATGTTCTATGAGTTGCAGGATGCTATTTGTGGATGGTTGGTCAAGTCGGAAAAATTAGATGGACTTCTATTTTGTTCCATCACGAAATCTGTTTTTAACATGCCGATTAAAAATAGATATGTTGAATATTATTAGCTCTTAATAATATTTTGGACTACTAATATTATCTTTGTTCTCTTAGAGCACTTCGATTAAGTGCATAGATGTGGAAGTGACGGTAAGAATTACGCTATTCTAAGGGTTATGTGGAGCTATTGCATGGTTGACTTCAGTTAGAACTCATGTAACAGAGTTTGGTGGAGTTGATGAGACAGTTAATGGAGTTGTGTTCAGTTTAACTTAGTTGAGCTAGTTGTATCTAGTCTAACTGATTGATACAATTAGTGAGAGTGGTGTGAATTAATTATTAATTAATTCACTAATTATTAACTCATAAATCAACTAAATAATACATCAGTTAACTTCAGTACATGGACAGTTTCCGATCAGAACCCGGTGGAAATAGGTGAAAAGAGAAACGGGGTTGACGCTATCCCGATTTGTGTCTATACAGTGCCTTTGAAACTTTGAACACACAGTTAATTGGAGAAGCCCATAAGTTGTACGGTACAAAGCGAGGTGGTTTGTTTATTTAATGAGCCATCCCATAGCAATGATTACGCAATAGAGGCTGGCTGTCAAGTGGCAAAGAATTGGAGCATGTGTTTTGCTAGATCCCGGCTTGGTAGTGTGTGTAATTTGAGGTAGTGTGAGAGATTGTGAGGAACTTTGTATGATGATTGTTACATGATATATATGACATATAATATACAGATAGTTGGGGGTTTTCAGCTTTAAGCTTTCCCATAAATTACTGTGTTCATATGTGTGAATTTTTATGGTTTTAATGTGTGCATGCAATTGATTTAATTTCCGCATATGATGATCAATGGTGGAATAGATTCTGTATTGTGCATGAAGTCAAATAGTGTATGATCAGGAGAATATTAGACATATAACATATCAGTTATATAATTTCTACATGGTATCAGAGCATTGATCATTTGGAGCAATTGCAAATCATTGAAGCGGTTGAGTTTTGTGCTGGTGGAATTCGAATTTTCTACAATGTTTTCTTGGTGTCGAAGTTGAGCATTAATTGAAATGTATTTCAACGGATTGAAATTGGAGTATGTCCTTGATGGCAGCTTGAATTATATTACATGGAAGGACAAGATGGAGGTAGTGCTGGATGATAATGGGTTGAAGGAGTTTAGAGATGCTGATATTCCAAAGCCTGGTTCTAGCGATGCAGCCACACTTGACGCATTGCAAAAGAAGGTAGCGAAGTGTCGAAGAATTTTGTTGGAAGGTGTGAAGGATCATAGTGTCCAGCCTTCATGGTAAGGCTTCTCCATATTTGATGTGGAAAGCCTTGACAAATTTATTCCAAAGCAAGAGTGACCAGAGGAAGTTGGCGCTCAAGGATAAACTCAGAAACATAAAGATGGAGAAAGGCGACAATATGCCAAAGTACCTCACAAAGTTCACCCAATGCAGGGATGAGCTAGGAAGTGTGGGGGTGACTGTAGATGATGAGGACTTGGTGAGCTTGGCTCTCCTTGGGCTTCCGAAGAGTTGGCATTCCTATCGGGACTCTGTCAATGGTCGGGAGAAATTGCCAGGATGGGAGTGACTTTGGTCGGATCTTGTGCAAGAGGAGATAAGGGCGGTGCCGAGGACGGATATTCCTTGAGGAACTACGATAGAGGTCGTGGCTGGCTGCCAGCAAAAGAAGGGGAAGAGCAAGAAAGCTTCACGATCCCCCACTGTGCGAAAGGCAAGAAGGCAGGGACATGTCAGAGTCAAGTGCTTTCTTTTCTCACCAACATGGACATTACGCCACTAATTGTGGACAGGAAGAAAAATAAGCGAGGATCTTTGGATCTACTGGATTGGAGGGCCTTAGCCTCACGGTTTGGGCTATATTTTCCTTTGATCGCATGCTTGGTCTCAAGTGTAGCGGGATCAGTGGTTTCTTGTCGGTGGTGTGTCTTTTCACGCAGCAGGACAAAGATTTGTTTACTGATCTGGATGAGAAAGATCTTGGAGTGCACATCAAGATGGGCAATGATGGTAGATACAGTGCAACCGGTATCAGTACCATTTCCTTTGAGAGGGAGTCTGGTAAACCCTTCGTATTGAAGGAAGTGATGCATGTTCCAGGATTGAAGAAGAATCTTATCTCTGTGGCGATGTTAGAAGACAAGGGATATGATGTTGTCTTTAGCGAAGGAAAGGCTTTCCTACGCAGTAAGGCAACTGGTGAGACCCGGAGGATAGGGTTTCAAGTTAAGAACCTTTATCAATTGCAGGTAGATGGCTGCGCAGCAATGGCAGGCAAGGCAGAAGGAGTGGTGAGCCGGGATGATGGCGAGTTGTGGCACCGGAGATTGGGCCACCTTCACCATGGAGCTTTGAAGATACTGCAGCATATTTCTACTGGGCTTCCTAAAGGCACTCTTGCGTAGTCAGATCAGTGCAAGGGGTGTACCTTGGGAAAATTTGTGAAAGCCACCTTTCACGAGAAGGATAGTCGCGCCACGACGATCCTTGAGAGAATTCACAGAGACGTGTGTGGACCTTTCTCAGTAGCTTCGACAGCAAAGCACAGGTATTATGTGATCTTTGTTGATGATTTTTCTTGTAAGTGCTGGATTTTCTTCATGCAGAAGAAGAGCGAGACATACTCAAAGTTCTGTGAGTTCAAGGCACTGGTTGAGAAAAGAATCGGCAGGTTGAAGGCTCTTAAGACGTGATGGTGGTGAATTCATCTCTGGTGAATTCAAGGACTTTTGCAGCACAGAAGGAATTCGAAGAGAGCTCATAGCACCTCATAACCCACAGTAGAATAGGGTTGCTGAGTGGAAGAACAGAACGATCATGGGTGCTGCACGGGCGATGTTGCATGATCAGGGCCTACCCATTCACTTGTGGGCGGAGGCATGAAATACTGCAGTATATGTGCAGAACCGTTGTCCTCACGGGATACTTGGCATGAGTACACTCGAGGAGGTGTTTTCTGGTAAGAAGCCTGATATTTCCCATTTGAGGATTTTTGGTTCACCTGTTTACATTCATGTGACGAAGGATGCCAGGAAGAAGCTGGAGCCGACTGCAGAGGTTGGGATATTTGTGGGGTACACTGATACGCCCCACAACTATTGTGTGTATTTTCCAGACAGTCGCAAGACTGTTGTGCGACGGGATATCAAATTTCAGGAGGAGAAAGCCATGAAGTGTTCGCTTGAGAGGGAGCCACACTTGCATGCAGATGAGGAGCTATTAGTTCATAAGGATGAGTCTCAGGATGTGGATCAACCACAAGATGAGGTTCATGGAGTGGAAGAGACCACTCAAGTAGCGCCAACCATCAGAGGGCGGAAGCGCACTACAGAAGCTGAGCGACTGGCTCAAGATGTAGAGAAGGTTGTAGGAGCACCTACATCACAGCACAGACAGAGATAGTCACCTGACCGGTATACTGGATAGATGGCTCTTATAAGCAAGTGTATCGTGACAGAGCCATCCTCTTTCGAGGAAGCTGTGGAGGACCCCGCATGGGTAGATGTCATGGTGGAAGAGTATGATTCGATTGTCAGAAACAGTGCAAGGGAGATTGTCCCGAGGCCGGAGGAGAAATCAGTGGTGGGTTTGAGATGGATCTACAAATTGAAGCAGGCAGCTGACGGGAGTGTGGATAAGTACAAGGCAAGATTTTTTGCCCGAGGCTTTTCACAGATTGAGGGCATCGATTATGAGGAGACCTTTGCACCTGTCGCAAGGTATTCTTCCATACGGACGATTCTTGCTCTCTCAGCGTAGATGGGGTGGCACATTCATCAGATGGATGTGAAGATTGCGTTCCTCAATGGAGTCATTGAGGAGGAGGTGTACATAGAGTAGCCCGAAGGTTTCAAGATCTTCAGCAGCGAGTCGCATGTGTGCAGGCTCAAGAGAGCGTTGTATGGGTTGAAACAATCACCTCATGCTTGGTACACACGGATAGACAATTATTTCACTGAACATGGATTCTCCAAGAGTGAGGCGGATCCTAACCTATACCAGATTGTGGTGGAGGGTAAGTTGTTGGTCATTGTACTTTATGTAGATGATTTGATTTTGACAAGTGATGAACTGTTGATACACTCATGCAAGGCTGATCTTGAAAAGGAGTTTGAGATGAAGGACTTGGGCCTCCTTCATTATTTCCTGGGATTGGAAATTTGGCAGCGTAGTGGTGGACTGTTTGTTTCTCAGGGTAAGTATACCCGGGAGATACTGGAGAATTTCAACATGCATGGCTGCAAGCCTGTTGATACTCCTCTTCCTGGTGGATGGAGGAAGGAGGATGCTACTTCGGCGGAGGTAGTGGATGCCACTGTTTATCGACAGTTGGTGGGGTTGCTTATGTATCTGGTCAATACACGACCCGACATATGCTATGCAGTTAACGAGCTTTTACAAGCTATGGTTAAGCCTACCAAGCTCTTTTGGAAGGCGGGGAAGCATGTATTGAGATATCTCAGAGGCACATCGGGATATGGATCATGGTACAGACAGGAGGATGAGTTGAGGCGGCATGGCTTCACGGATCGGTATCATCATATCAGAGATTCTGTGCAGTGGAAGATCATGTTACTTTCATACATTCCCACAGAGGATCAGGATGCTGATATCTTGACGAAGGCACTCACCAGGAGCAAATTCGAATACCACAAAGGCAGGATAGGGGTGTCAGATAATCCTTATCTTGTTGAGAGGGAGTGTTGAGATTGCAACAAGATGATGAGCTTAGTGGAAAGGAGTCGCCTTCATTAAGTGGGTCCGCAGGCTATTTTTGGCGTAAAGTCTATTTTTAGACTATGTCTATTTTTTAGACATGTGGATCATGTTCTATGAGTTGTAGGATGTTATTTGTGGATGGTTGGTCAAGTCGGAAAAAATATATGGACTTCTATTTTTAGACATACTGGGCGGAATCTATTTTTAGATTGCCAGTCTAAAAATAGATATGTCGAATATTATTAGTTCTTAATAATATTTGGACTATAAACATTATCTTATTCTCTTGGAGCACTTTATTTAAGTGCACAGATGTGGCACAGGAGCTGACAGAAGGAATTACGCTATTCCTAAGGGTTATGTGGAGCTATTGCATGGATCCTTCAGTTAGAACTCATGTGGCAGAGTTTGGTGGAGTTGATTGAGGAAGTTAGTGGAGTTGTATTCAGTTTAACTAATCTAAACATAGTTGATCTATTTGTATCTAGTTTAACTGACTGATACAATTAGTGAGAGTGGTGTGAATTAATTATTAATTAATTCATTAATTATAAACTCATTAATCAGCTAAATAATTCATCAGTTAACTTCATTGCATGGACAGTTTTAGTGGAGACCAGTGCAGAAATAGGTGAAAGAGCAGGTTAACTATCAGTTGTGACTATACAATTGCTATTTTCAACACACAGATAATTGGAGAAGCCCATGAGGATTGCGTAGTACAAGCCAGGTGGTTTATGTTATTTAATGAGCCATCCCATAGCAGTGATTATGCAATAGAGGCTGGATATCAAGTGGCAAAAGATTGGAGCATGTGTTTTGCTAGATCCAGCTTGATAGTGTGTAGAAATTTGAGGTAGTGCTAAGAGCCTGTGAGGAGATTTGTACTATGATTGTTACATGATCTCCTTGACATATAATATACAGATATTTGGGGTTTTCAGCTTTAAGCTTTTCCATTAAATAATGTGTTCATATGTGTGATTGTTTGTGGTTTTAATGTGTGCATGCAATTGATTTTATTTCCGCATGTGATGATCAATGGTAGAAGAGATTTTGTATTATGCATGAAGCTAAATTAGTGTGTAATCAGGAGAATCTCGGTGAATAATATATCATTTATTCAAATTTCTACATGGTATCAAAGCAATATTGATCATTGGAGCAATTACAAAACATTGAAGCAGTTGAGTTTTATACTGGTGGAATTCGAATTTTCAGTAGTGTTTTCTTGGTGTCGAAGTTGAGATGTCTTTCAACAGATTGCGATTGGAGTATGCCCTTGAGGGCAGCTCGAATTATATTTCATGGAAGGATAGGATGGAGGTGGTGTTGGATGACAATGGGTTGAAGGAGTTCATAGATGCAGAAATTCCAAAACCTACTTCTAGTGATGTTGCCGTACTTGACGCATGGCAAAAGAAGACAGCAAAGTGTCGAAGGATTTTGTTGGAAGGTGTGAAGGATCACATAGTGTCCAGCCTTCATGGTAAGGCTTCTCCATTCTTGATGTGGAAGGCTTTGACAGACTTATTCCAAAGCAAGAGCGACCAGAGGAAGTTGGCACTCAAGGATAGACTTAGAAACATAAAAATGGAGAAAGGCGACAATATGCCCAAGTACCTCACGAAGTTCATCCAATGCAGGGATGAGCTGGGAAGTGTGGGGGTTACTGTTGATGACGAGGACCTGGTGAGCTTGGCTCTCCTTGGGCTTCCGAAGAGCTGGAATTCCTATCAGGAATCTGTCAATGGTCGGGATAAATTGCCAAGATGGGAGCGACTTTGGTCGGATCTTGTGCAAGAAAAGATAAGGCGGAGTACCAGGGATGGATCTTCATCAAAGAACTCTGATGAAGAGAATTTCGCTTTGGCTGCCAAAGAAAAGAAGGGGAAGAGCAAGAAAGCTTCTCAATCTGGTGCGAAAGGCAAGAAGCAGGACATGTCCAAGGTGAAGTGCTTTCACTGTCACCAACATGGACATTACGCCACTAATTGTCCACAAAAGAAGAAAAATAAGCAGGCTGCTGGATCTGCAGCTGGAGAGGCCTTAGCCTGACAGTTTGAGCTGGATTTTTCACTAATCGCATGCTTAGTCTCAAGTGTGACGGGTTCAGTGTGGTTTCTTGAAAGTGGTGTGTCTTTTCACATGACAGGAGATCGAGATTTGTTTACTGATCTGGATGAGAAAGATCTTGGAGTGCACATCGAGATGGGGGATGATGGTAGATACAGTGCGACTGATATCGGTACAATTTCCTTTGAGAGGGAGTCTGGTAAACCCTTCGTATTGAAGGAAGTGATGCATGTTCCAGGATTGAAGAATAATCTTATCTCTGTGGAAATGTTAGAAGACAAGGGATATGATGTTTTCTTTAGTGAGGGAAAGGCTTTCCTGCGCAGTAAGGAAACTGGTGAGACCTGGAGGATAGGGGTTCGAGTTAAGAAACTTTATCAATTGTAGGTATATGCCTGTGCAGCAATGGCAAGCAAGGAAAAAGGAGTGGTGAGCCGGGATGATGGTGAGTTGTGGCACCGAAGATTGGGCCACCTTCACCATGGGCCGAAATCTTGCGTGATTTCTACTGGGCTTCCTAAAGGCACTCTTGCGCAGTCAGATTAGTGCAAGGGGTGTACCTTGGGAAAATTTGTGAAAGCCACCTTTCACGAGAAGGATAGTCGCGCCACGACGATCCTTGAGAGAATTCACACAGACGTGTGTGGACCTTTCTCAGTAGCTTCGACAACAAAGCACAGGTACTATGTGATATTTGTTGATGATTTTTCTCGTAAGTGCTGGATCTTCTTCATGCAGAAGAAGAGTGAGACATACTCAAATTTTTGTGAGTTCAAGGCACTGGTTGAGAAAGAATCGGGGAAGCAGGTGAAGGCTCTTAGGAGCGACAATGGTGGTGAAATTCATCTCGGCTGAATTCAAGGAGTTCTGCAGCGCAGAAGGGATTCGGAGAGAGCTCATCGCACCCCATAACCCACAGCAGAACGGGGTGGCTGAGCGGAAGAACAGAACGATCGTGGGTGCTGCACGGGCGATGTTGCATGATCGGGGCCTACCCATTCACTTGTGGGCGGAGGCATGCAATAATGCAGTATATGTGCAGAACCGTTGTCCTCACAGGATACTTGGCATGAGTACACCCGAGGAGGCGTTTTCTGGTAAGAGGCCTGATATTTCCCATTTGAGGATTTTTGGTTCACCTGTTTACATTCATGTGATGAAGGATGCCAGGAAGAAGCTGGAGCCGACTGCGGAGGTTGGGATATTTTTGGGGTACACTGATCGCCCCAACTATTGTGTATTTTCAGGGAACGGTCGCAAGGCTGACATGTGACGGGATATCAAATTTCATGAGGAAAGCAAGTATTAAAACGAGAGGGAGCCACCGCCGTACGGACAGGGAACTGTTAATTCCTCGGATCGATGTCGGGGACATGGATCAGCCACAAGATGAGGTTCATGGAGTGGAAGAGACCACTCAAGCAGCACCAACCATCAGAGGGCGGAAGCGCACTACAGAAGCTGAGCGACTGGCTCAAGATGCAGAGAAGGTTGTAGGAGCACCTACATCATAGCGCAGATAGAGACAGTCAACTGACCGGTATACTGGATGTCTAGTCAATTTAGTGTCCTAAATTGCTAACATAAATTATCAACCGGGGCTAGTAAATTGATGAAGTGTGGTGCACTATATGTGCTTAAGTGACCTCTTCCTTACTTCGTTGTATTTGTTTTTCTTATTTTTTTTGGGGGTTTTGTCTTTTTAGTACTTAGTACGCTACTCTATGTTCAAAAGATGAAATCAAATCTATGTCAAAAAGAAAAGAAAAAGAAACCTTAGACTCAAAACATAGTGTAATTGTAAATTCTATCCCTAATTAGGAAAATGATGAAAAACAAAGCATTCTAATCCATGGATATCCTAGCTTGCAAATGAACATGAAATGTAACTCAAGACACTACAACTTAATCTGATTCATTTAGTTAAAGATTTGTTGGAAGAGCTTGTGAAAAAGATTAATTTTAATGCAATGAGGATCTCCTAAAACATAAAAGGAAATGCTGAAACAAACAGTAACTTAAAACATTATAGTGAAACCTCATTCATTTGATAGAAGTTTATTGGAAGAGCTTGAGAAAAATATTACTATAATGTAGTAAGGATATCCTATGAAATGCTGAAACAACTTATAACATTACAACTAAATCTCATTCATGAGTTAGAGGTTTATTGGAAGAGCTTGTGAAAGAGATTAATCATAATGTGATAAGGATTTTCAATGAAGCAAAACAATCAATAACTCACAATACTACAACTTATTCCCATTCGTGAATTAAAGGTTTATTGGAAAAGCTTTTGAAAGAGACTAACTACAGTATAATGAGGAGTCTGATCTAAAATTGTGTGAACAAAATATTTCTTATACAGAGATTGACAGTAGGGGCTTTTACTGGTTATTTCACCTTTACTAGAAAGGATGAAACCAGAAGCTTCTGGCCCTCTTACTGACTCTGCCTAAAGAAATATAATGTAAACACTAAAAACTAGATAACAGAAAACGAAATGCTAATAACTCAAAATATCACAATTGAATCCCATTCATTTAATAGAGATGTATTGGAAGAGTTTGAGAAAGATACTAACTGCAATATCATGAGGATCCTTTATCTAAGCAAATGACATGAAAAATAATGCTAAAAGCTATGATTTCAGAAAGCAATCTAAGTAAGGAATTATGACAAAACAGAATTGAAAACAACTTATCTAGAAAACATGTAAAAGCCTCCTTGGATAGCAGGGGCCCTCTTTATTGAAAAACTCACAAATCTACATCCCATTCCATCTTAAGCTTTGTTACAAAACACTCTCTATTATCCTTCTCCTATTTTTCACTATTTTTTCACTACCCATGATAGGAGAAAGCTTCTCCTATTTATACAAAATATGAGGAGTTATCTCATTAATGGGAGTCCATGAATCTCTCCCTCCATCTCTAGAGTTACAATCAAAATAGGAAATGATAAGAAACATGTCTTTCTAGAGTTTCAACACAACTAAGAAATGAGACACATATCCTCTTAGAGTTTCAATACAACAAGGAAATGAGACACGTATCCTCATGATCCCATGATCTTCTCCAACCAAATTCGAATTTGTCCTTAGAGTGCCACATAAGAGTCTTCTAGAAGTCTCCTTTTGATCTACACATGTCAACAATCTCAACCCACTTGTTAGGTATAAGCATATGCACATTATTTTCTAATTTTTAACCACATATTCACTTAAAAAGGCTAAGAATTAATAAAGTTTGGAAAAACATAAATGTGGCCCAATGATAATGAAAGTGGGATGAATGTAGTGACATAGTAGTGAAATGGAGGTGAAATGGAGATGATATAATGGACATAATAGTGAAAGTGTAATGGAAATGAATGACATTTTCAAGACCCAGAATACCCCCCAACTGAAGTTATTGCATGTCCTCATGCAATATATATTAAATTAATTCTTTTTATCTTTGAGCTTTGGCTTAACTTTGCATGATATCATCTGATAACTTCATATTTCTGCAAAGTGTTTTACTTGAATTGCAACATGGTTGGTTCTTGTGTTACAACCACTTTGAACTTTGCATAATGATATTTTGATTATTTTTGCAAAGCATATCTTTATTGGATTGCATGATGGTTGGTTCTTGTGTGACAACCATGATTTTGTTTGTATCCAATTTATCCTTTAAGCTTCTTTTTTGAAAAGCCATTGTATGCTCATAATAACAATGTAATAGTTAATATATGTTGGAATTATGTGGGCTCCTGAGTATGATATGGACATGGTAAGATATGAAGATGAATGTATTCCGCCCCCAACTGATGGTATTCACAATTTTATGAAATGATAAAGAGAAATGTTTTTCCAACAATTATCATTCTAGCTTTTTATGGAATTCTATGGTCAAAAGTTAGAAAATGATGTACCTTAACTTACCCTTTGGAATGGATAAGTTGTATGTGTGGTGGATACAAAATTCTGATCATATTCTTCTTCAAGTGGCTGAACAAGAGGAGTCATGGATAAAGAGATAAGATGACTTTTTATTGCTCCTACTAAAACTTGCTGAATCTGCTCCAAAATGCTGAAAATAATAGTCTTCATGTCTTCAAAACTCATTTGCACAATTCCTAATATGTGAAAAGATGTTCTGATGTCGAACATAGTAGGAAATTGTTGACTTATTGGCCATTAATGGATGCCACTAGTCAACACGAGAACTGTCATCATTGATGACTATAAGAGTCAAGATGCCCAAACACATCTTGCTAGGTACGAATGATTTTTCCGATGTCGAGTCACCTAGAAGATCTGACGAACAAGGGACATCAATGTATTCCCATTGTTTGTCAGCATGTGAACTTGCCATTAAGGCATGCAAGCCTCAAGGTGTTTTTACAAAGAACTTAGACTCAAAGGACTATGGACTCAATAATTTGCATTGAATCAGGGCTTATTTGCGGAATGAAAATGACGAGAAATGGAAAATGAAAATGGAAGATGGAAATGGAGAGTAGAAATGGAAATGGGTAATAAGCATGTGAATGAGCCTCTTGCTTTTATTTATGGGTTATGAATGGACAAAAAGAAATGGAAAGTGGATGTGAATGTAAATGGAAAATATGAAGTGAAATGAGGTGAATGGTTTATTATGAGGTATGGATGTGATGGAGACAATAGTATCTGAAAGTTTTTTTTTAAGTGTTTGGATCTAATTTTGCATCAGCATATTTCCTCTTTGTTGCTGATCATCCTCTTATGAAACAAATTGGTCTTTTAGAGAGACATCATTCTCTTGTAGTCATTTGTCCTTCCTCCTGGAACCTGCAAAAAAAAATAATACTTCTTCTACAATGGAATGTAAGATTATCAAAGGAGAGAGGTGATCAATCTCTCTAGCCATGATATTTACACACAAAACTAAGAATTTTTATTAATGAAACAAGTTCTCAAAGGAAAAATCAAAAGAATTTATACCTGTTTTGGAATTAGTGCCTCAAGTTTAATGTTGCTTCTTTTCAGCAATTTATTTCATTATTTACCATTTCAAACTCTAATGATGGATTTCTCACTGTGTAGATCTTGTTGAGACCTTTCCAATGATACTTGAATCATCAAAATCTGATTTTGTATGAGAAATTTAGGCTGATTTGAACAATGAGGTTTTTCAGCTGCTAAAAATCTTGAATAAAAAGTTAGCCATTCATCTTTCATCATCAGTCCAAAATTAATCAATACCTTCAGAAAAGTGAGTAAATAACTTATTCATTTCATTGATTCATTTTTTTTTTTTTTGACTTGCGGCGACTTAGTATGGCGACTTAGTGATAACACACAACTTGACTTCCCTTTGACTAGGGTCTTTTTCATCGACTTGGATCAAATGAATAGGGCACCATCCATGTACTGAAATTTTCCCAGCTACCCATGTGGCTCGTTTCGTCTCTTGACACCTATAACCTATAGAAGTAATAAAATGGCTGTGGAATTTCCAGTTAGCTGCGGAATCAGGCTGCATTCCACAGCTAAAAGACAACCAACCATTAGTTTTACACATATTTGGATACGTGTGTTGTGCATATTTTTTTATCTCTTCCGCACTTTCTTGTGGAGTTTCTGCAACGTTAAGAGTAAGTGATCCATCTTTAAAATAGAGATTTTCAGTTGAAACAAAACCAACCAAAATGATATTGATCCCTTCTCTAACTGAAAATGCCAGTGTTACTACACAATAAGCCCCAGGCTTCCCATACAAACAGCTGATAAAGTTCGATAAATAATCAAGGATGCTAAGGTCATGCTTGATAATAACATTTCACCTCTCCTTATAAATGCCAGGTTTGACATTAATGATAACAGGGTGCATATTATTCGCTGGAACTGCATTGACAGCAGCCTGGACCGTAGTGAAATCTAGGTTTAACTCACATGAAATATACATGAACAGAATGTGAGTGAGTTTTCAAATGGCCTCTGCATCGAATGCCAAGAAGCTCCATGCCACGTCGATTGGTTGGTTGTGTATCCAATTAATATTGTTGTTCACAGGTGTTATATCTATCAGCAAAGAGTCGTATCCAATTAGAACTGTTGTTAACAGGTGTTACGTCTATCAACAAAGAGCCATTTCTAATTAGAATTGCTATTAATAGGGAAGTGGCAGAGGAGGTGTTAGATGGGTGGAAAAAGGTAGTTAATTATCATTATACCATTGGAAGCAGCCGAATTTAATCAATTGTCAATTCATTAATTGAAATTCCATTTTTTTTCACGCGGCAGGCAAAAATGGGCTTCAAAGAACCGAGAAATTCTCCCAGACCGCCATGAATTTCTTAAAATGATTTCTGATGTATCTAATTGACCCTATTGGCGAAAAAACCCATGTTTTATTTTTTCCAAATTCACCTCCGTTGGGCCAAATCGTGCTTTCAAAGTTTGACGTTTTTCTCTGTTTTGTGTTTTCCTAAATTGCTACATTCGGCTGTGAAATTGATTTTGAAATTTTTTTTAGATGTGATCACAGCACAGACATATGTAACCATTCTTCAGTATCTTCTTCGATTTCTTCAGCAAAAATATGCCTTCCTTCTCTTCCTTCAGTGCAACCTGAAGACCTGCCATCAGCTTTTTCAACATATGAAGGTTGTGGCTGCTAGCACTCTGTCTCGATTTCAAAGTCATGGATTTTGTTTGGGATCAGATCTTTCATTTAGACTATGTAAGCTTCCAACGCATATTCCACCATCGTTATGATATAAACTCACTTCTAAATTCATTTTTTTATGATTTTGCAGGTTTGTTTCAGGCCAAAGCTTGAACATGAATGCAGATTTTCTATTGAGGCCACATTGAAAGCTAGGATTGAAGATAGTCATAGATTGTTTTTCTTTTCTTTCTTTTTCTCTCTGAAATTGTAAATTTAGATAATAAGGATTAATGATTTTCAATTTCAGGCAGCAAAGACTTCAAGAAAAACATGCTAAAAACAGGACTTTCACTGAGGTTTTAAACTGATTTTTTATCAGTTTGGGCTGGGTGACTAGGATAGGATCCATGTTGGGACAATTCCAGAGATGCCCATGTGGTCAATGTCTTCATTGGATGCATGTAACCTGCTAAACCTTGAAATCAGCCGCGGAATTCACAATTAGCTGTGGAATCAGACCACATTCCGCAGCTAGGTTGCAAAATCTTATTAAAATAGGATACATTGTTTTGAGGACCAATACAGACCATAACCGGTCAATGTTGGACAACTGAACCTATCAAAGCAGTTGGGCTTCATATTTTTATTTTTATTTTTATTTTTTTTATTATTATTATTTTTTTTAATTTATTTTTTTATTGAATCAATTGAAATGATGAAGTTTATTTTGTCTCCTTTTTTTTTCTTTTTTTTTCTTGTTTTTACATAACAATTCTTTTTCTGATCCTCCAGATCACACAAAGTGTAGGAGGAGAGCATACTCAAGAATTATTAATTTTATTTTTTTTTACATAACAATCCTTTTTCTGATCCTCCAGATCACACAAAGTGCAGGAGGAGAGCATACTCAAGAATTATTAATTTTTATTTTTTTTTAGATGTAAGAAATAAGGTCTCCTAATTACACTTCCCCAGCAACGATGCCAAAATGTCTAGTCAATTTAGTGTCCTAAATTGCTAACATAAATTATCAACCATGGCTAGTAAACTGATGAAGTGTGGTGCACTATATGTGCTTAAGTGACCTCTTCCTTACTTCGTTGTATGTGTTTTTCTTATTTTTTGGGGGGGTTTTGTCTTTTTAGTACTTAGTACGCTACTCTATGTTCAAAAGATGAAATCAAATCTATGTCAAAAAGAAAAGAAAATGAAACCTTAGACTCAAAACAGAGTGTAAATTCTATCCCTAATTAGAAAAATGATGAAAAACAGAGCATTCTAATCCATGGATATCCTAGCTTGCAAATGAACATTCATGAAATGAAAAGTAACTCAAAACACTACAACTTAATCTGATTCATTTAGTTAGAGATTTGTTGGAAGAGCTTGTGAAAAAGATTAATTTTAATGCAATGAGGATCTCCTAAAACATAAAAAGAAATGCTGAAACAAACAGTAACTTAAAACATTATAGTGAAATCTCATTCATTTGATAGAAGTTTATTGGAAGAGCTTGAGAAAAATATTACTATAATGTAGTAAGGATCTCCTATGAAATGCTGAAACAACTTATAACATTACAACTAAATCTCATTCATGAGTTAGAGGTTTATTGGAAGAGCTTGTGAAAGAGATTAATCATAATGTGATAAGGATTTTCAATGAAGCAAAACAATCAATAACTCACAATACTACAACTTATTCCCATTCGTGAATTAAAGGTTTATTGGAAAAGCTTTTGAAAGAGACTAACTACAGTATAATGAGGAGTCTGATCTAAAATTGTGTGAACAAAATATTTCTTATACAGAGATTGACAGTAGGGGCTTTTACTGGTTATTTCACCTTTACTAGAAAGGATGAAACCAGAAGCTTCTGGCCCTCTTACTGACTCTGCCTAAAGAAATATAATGTAAACACTAAAAACTAGATAACAGAAAACGAAATGCTAATAACTCAAAATATCACAATTGAATCCCATTCATTTAATAGAGATGTATTGGAAGAGCTTGAGAAAGAGACTAACTGCAATATCATGAGGATCCTTTATCTAAGCAAATGACGTGAAAAATAATGCTAAAAGCTATGATTTCAAAAAGCAATCTAAGTAAGGAATTATGACAAAACATAATTGAAAACAACTTATCTAGAAAACATGTAAAAGCCTCCTTGGATAGCAGGGGCCCTCTGCTACCAATTTGGTGTAATCCTTAGCTCCTTGAAGATGTAATCAAAACAGCATCAAAGAACTTCTTCATTGAAAAACTCACAAATCTACATCCCATTCCATCTTAAGCTTTGTTACAAAACACTCTCTATTCTCCTTCTCCTATTTTTCACTATTTTTTCACTACCCATGATAGGAGAAAGCTTCTCCTATTTATACAAAATATGAGGAGTTATCTCATTAATGGAAGTCCATGAATCTCTCCCTCCATCTCTAGAGTTACAATCAAAATAGGAAATGATAAGACACATGTCTTTCTAGAGTTTCAACACAACTAAGAAATGAGACACATATCCTCTTAGAGTTTCAATACAACAAGAAAATGAGACACATATCCTCATGATCCCATGATCTTCTCCAACCAAATTCGAATTTGTCCTTAGAGTGCCACATAAGGGTCTTCTAGAAGTCTCCTTTTGATCTACACATGTCAACAATCTCAACCCACTTGTTATGTATAATCATATGCACATTATTTTCTAATTTTTAACCACATATTCACTTTAAAAGGCTAAGAATTAATAAATTTTGGAAAAACATAAATGTGGCCCAATGATAATGAAAGTGGGATGAATGTAGTGACATAGTAGTGAAATGGAGGTGATATAATGGACATAATAGTAAAAGTGTAATGGAAATGAATGACATTTTCAAGACCCAACACTGGATACATGGCTCTTATGAGCAATTTTATCGTGACAAAGCCATCCTCTTTCGAGGAAGCTGTGGAGGACTTCGCATGGGTAGATGCCATGGTGGAAGAGTATGATTCGATTTTCAGAAACAGTGCATGGGAGATTGTCCTGAGGCCGAAGGGGAAATCAGTGGTGGGTTCGAGATGGATCTACAAAGTGAAGTAGGTAGCTGACAGGAGTGTGGAGAAGTACAAGGCAAGATTTGTTGCCCGAGGCTTTTCACAGATTGAGGGGATCGATTATGAGGAGACCTTTGCACCTATCGCAAGATATTCTTCCATACGGATGATTCTTGTTCTCTCAGCACAGATGGGGTGGTACATTCATCAGATGGATGTGAAGACTGCATTCCTCAACGGAGTCATTGAGGAGGAGGCGTACATAGAGCAGCCCGAAGGTTTCGAGATCTTCAGTAGTGAGTCACATGTGTGCAGGCTCAAGAGATCGTTGTATGGGTTGAAACAAGCACCTCGTGCTTGGTGCACATGGATAGACAGTTATTTCACCAGACTTGGATTCTCCAAGAATGAGGCAGATCCTAACCTATACCAGATTGTGGTGGAGGGTAAGTTGCTGATCATTGTACTTTATGTAGATGATTTGATTTTGACAGGTGATGAACTGTTGATACACTCATGCAAGGCTAATCTTGCAAAGGAGTTTGAGATGAAGGACTTGGGCCTCCTTCATTATTTCCTGGGATTGGAAATTTGGCAGCGCAGTGGTGGACTATTTGTTTCTCAGGGTAAGTATGCCCGGGAGATACTGGAGAAGTTCAACATGCATGGCTGCAAGCCTGTTGATACTCCTCTTCCCGGTGGATGGAGGAAGGAGGATGCTACTTCAGCAGAGGTAGTGGATGCCACTGTTTATCGACAGTTGGTGGGGTCGCTTATGTATCTGGTCAATACACGACCCAACATATGTTATGCTGTTAACCAGCTTTCACAAGCTATGGTTAAGCCTACCAAGCTCTACTGGAAGGCAGGCAAGCATGTATTGAGATATCTCAGAGGTACATCGGGGTATGGACTGTTGTACGTACTGTGAGGATGAGACGAGGCGTATGGCTTCATGGATCTGAGATTTTCATCATATCGTAGATTGTGTGCAAAGCGAAGATCATGTTACTTTCATACATTCCCGCGGAGGATCAGGATGCTGACATCTTGACGAAGGCGCTCACCAGGAGCAAATTCGAATACCACAGAGGCAGGATAGGGGTTGCAGATAATCCATATCTTGTTGAGAGGGAGTTTTGAAAATGCAACAAGATGATGGAGCTTAGTGAAATGAAGTCGCTTCACTAAGTGGGCCCGCAGGCTATTTTTGGCGCAAAGTCTATTTTTAGACATATGGATCATGTTCTATGAGTTGCAGGATGCTATTTGTGCGCTCTAAAAATAGATATGTCGAATATTATTAGCTCTTGATAATATTTGGACTATAAACATTATCTTATTCTCTTGGAGCACTTCAGTTAAGTGCACAGATGTGGCACAGGAGCTGACAGAAGGAATTACGCTATTCCTGAGGGTTATGTGGAGCTATTGCATGGATACTTCAATTAGAACTCATGTGACAGAGTTTGGTGGAGTTGATTGAGGAAGTTAATGGAGTTGTGTTCAGTTTAACTAATCTAAACATAGTTGAGCTATTTGTATCTAGTTTAACCGATTGATACAATTAGTGAGAGTGGTGTGAATTAATTATTAATTAATTCACTAATTATAAACTCATTAATCAACTAAAGAATGCATCAGTTAACTTCAGTGCATGGACAGTTTCAGTGGAGACCAGTGCAGAAATAGGTGAAAGAGCAAGTTAACTATCATTTGTGACTATATTGTTGCTATTTGCAACACACAGATAGGTGGAGAAGCCCATGAGGATTGCACAACACAAGCCAAGTGGTTTATCTATTTAATGAATCCATCCCATAGCATTGATTACGCAATAGAGGCTGGCTATCAAGTGGCAAAATATTGGAGCATGTGTTTTTCTAGATCTAGCTTGATAGTGTGTAGCAATTTGAGGTAGTTCTGAGAGCTTGTGAGGAGCTTTTTACTATGATTGTTACATGATATCCATGAAATATAATAAACAGATAGTTGGGGTTTTCAACTTTAAGCTTTCCCATTAAATACTGTGTTCATATGTGTGATTGTTTGTGGTTTTAATGTGTGCATGCAATTGATTTTATTTCCGCATGTGATGATCAATGGTAGAAGAGATTTTGTATTATGCATGAAGCTAAAATAGTGTGTGATCAGGAGAATCTCGGTGAATAATATATCAATTATTCAAATTTCTACAGAAGGTTCATTCAAAACTACGCTGAAATGGCTAAAGGTTTTACTCGACTATTGAAAAGGGGATTCCCTTCCATTGGGACCAAGTTGCGCAAGCTTCTTTTGATGTTTTTAAGGACAGTCTTGTCTGAGCATCATTAATGTATCCCCCTAATTATCAAAATGATTATTTCCTATATATCGTCGAGGTGGAAACGACCATTGCTATGGTATTGGTCCAAGTAGAAAATGGAATTGAACATCTGATCTATTATTTGAGTCGTAATCTCAATGATACGAAAGTTAAGTATTCATACATAGAAAATATTTCCTTGGCAGTTGTTCAAGCTATCCAAAAATTTCGCCATTATATCCTACTTCGAAAACCAACTATAGTTTTGGATTGCAACCCCATGAATCATATCTTATCACGTCAATTGCTAGTGGGAAAATATTCAAAATGGATTGTCATTTTGCAGGAATTTGATTTGGAATTCATCAAATGCAAGTCAAATAAGTCTTTAGTTTTGGTTTAGCTTCTATGTGACCTTCCCTCTGATAGTACTGCAACTACGTTGGGACCATCAATTCCTAACGAGTCTCTATTTCTGATCGAATCATCTGATCCTTGGTATGGGGATTTCATCATTTATCTCCAAATCCAAAATTTTCGACCTGATACCTATCGCTTTGAACAACGACGTATTCGATACCAAGCCAAAGATTATCTAATCGTTGGCGATACACTTTATCATCGTGGTGTCGATAAAATTTTAAGGAGGTGTCTCACTCATGAGGAGGCCAAAAAAGTGTTAAATGATTTTCATGCTGGGGCATGTGGTGGAAATTTATCTGGATATGCTACCATGCAGAAGATACTCCGTGCCAGTTACTTTTGGCCTACTATTTTTCGAGACTGCATCCTCGCGGTCAGAAGTTGTCATGCAAGCCAGATTTTTTATCGTAAAATCCACAAACTACCAATGCCAATGCATCTTGTTGTCTCTGTGGGACCATTTTCGAAATGGGGTATTGACTTCATGAATTGTAACCCTCGTTATTCCGGGGGGCATGGTTACATTATTGTCGCAGTGGACTATTTTACCAAATGGGTCGAAGCAAAATGGGTCGAAGCGATGCCTACATTCAACAACACAGGACAGACAGCTGCATTGTTTTTCTTTAATCACGTTATTGCACGGTTTGGGGTCCCACAGGCTATAGTTATAGATCATGGGAAGAATTTTTGCAATCACATGATGGTTGAATTAACTGCCAAGTTAGGATTGTCACATGATAATTCTACTCATTATCCACAATAAAATGGACAAGTTGAAGCTATCAACAAGATTCTTAAACATATGCTTCAACGAATGATAGAAGTTCATAAAAGAAACTGGCATTTGATCATGTACTCCACCTTGTGGGCGTATCGAACCTCGGTGAGAAATGCAACTGGCTTTACTCCTTTCCAATTGGTGTATGGTCTGGAAGTTATCTTACCAATCCAATGTGAAATACCGTCATTAAAACTCGTGATTGACTTGATACCTGACACCTCAGATGAAGAAATGTGTCTCCTTAACCTCATCCATCTTGATGTAATGCGTCATGAAGCCCAATTTGCCAACGAAGCACATAAGAGACGTATAAAGGCGCAATACGACAAAAATTTCTAGCCTAGCATTTTCTTGGAGGACGACTTGGTCCTTCTTTATGATCAAGAAGCTGATGTTATAGGTATAGGAAAGTTTGAGCCATTATGGCATGTCATCTATATTGTCAAAATATTTCTTGCTAAGGGCGCCTATGATTTGGTTGATTACGATGGAATTTCGTTGGCGCAACCTAGAAATGGGTTGTATTTGAAATGTTACTATGCTTAATCATGAGCGTAGTAATTTTTTGTATTATATTGTAAATATATGTTGTTGATTTGCATTCACTATCTTAATTTTTTTTAGAGTTTTCTTGATGTTAGTAATCTATTTTACATTTCATCGCAAATGTCTGAATCTTCAGAACCCTTTGTTGGATATGTTGATGGTGCTAGTCGTAGTCCGTAGAATCTATCCTCTGCAGCGTGGGCCATTTTCACTTCGAACGGCGAGTTAGTGAGTTTTCATGGGATTTGTATTGGTAGATCGACGAACAATATCGTTGAGTATAGCACGTTGATCGAATTTCTCTCTGATGCCATTTCATTTGGTATTAACCGTATTATCATAAGGTTAGACTCACAACTTGTGGTATTACAACATACTAGTGTTTATACTGTTAGAAATCCAACATTGCATAGATTGTTCCTTAGAGTTCTACTTTTGGAAATACACTTTGATTTTATTCAATATCAACACATTTCCAGAAATTTGAACACATTGACTGATTCATTAGCTAATCAAGTTTTAGATAGACATTTGCAACACATGTAAATAAAAAATTCACATCATTGAATAGGATTGCACAAAAAACATAGGAAAACACTGAAATCATATAGAAATATAGTTATAGGTTCTTACAAAATTTGTTCCCAAGACACATTGGTCATCTGACCTCAAAATGTATGCAAAATGTCACAAGTAAACTAGTGGTTCTCATGATAACATGCTATAGATATAGCTATCCTACGAAGTAACCGCATCCAGCGGCTAGGAACCCAAATAGTGTGTCGTTGCAGTCGGATAGGAAGCTCTTCGATCTGGAAATCTAGAATCCCGAAGGTCAAACCCTTTATGTGCTGCTGAAGTTCAGTCAGAGTCTCATCCATATCAAGGTCCTAAAGGATTATTCTCCTAACAACCCTCTCTGCTGGTACATCTGCTTCGCACTTCGGTTCCACTACTGGTTGAACACGACCACCATATGCATTACATTAAACATTTAGTTTAGTCTTGGGAAAACATCAAAATACAAAAACATTGTATAAACCTTAGGAAAGTAAAAAAAATGGTCAAAACATTCTTACCTATTGCACCCCACTTAGCACCTTCTGGTAATGCTAAATCTAGATCCCCTTGGAAATCAATGCATACGTATGCATACTCATCTGCGACAATATGTCACCGAAACCAGGTGAAGAATGCAGTAGAGAACACACAGTAGATTGGCCTGCATGCCGACTCATGAGTTCTACCCATATCTGCATCTGAGGATCTTTAGGACTAGCTATATCCAGTGTCACATGTTGTGGTTGCATCAGTGGAATTCGTTCCAAGGCGAAGGATATAAGGATAGAACCATAACTAAAAAATTTCTTCCTTCCTCCCTTTACTTTATTCAGTTTATATTTTATCTGAGATAGAATAGCTTTAGACCAGTTGAAGATTGTTGGCTCCATATACTCTAGTGCATACTGCATATAAGATCTATTTGCTACATGTAGTGTAACGGTGTCGGCAAGTTTTGCGATCATAAAAAGGATAGTTCTCAAGAGAAAATATCTAACATCCTGGATGTTAATATTTCCATATTTTCTTGGCTCTGACTCTAGATAGCAATATTGCAAAACATAATCTATCACTGTCTCTCCTCCTACAACAGACCTAGAGAGCGAAATGGACAAGCCTCTTCTCGAAAAACTTGTAAGAAATTACACATCCTCGACTGTTATAGGAACCACTTGGTTCTTAATATGAAATGCCTCTATAGTAGGATCCCATGCTCAAACTAAGAACTCCAATAGTTCTATCTGTTACCTCTTCCCAGACAATTTGAAGTACTTAAGCAGTCCACAATATCTTAGGGCTCTTATTGTACCCGGATCATTTAAGGCAATCATATCCTGTTCTTCATGTTCTCTTTCCCTCTATGTAATCATCATTATAATCCGATGGAAACCTAAAATACAACCATAAGATCCATTATATTCCATTCATTGCAAAAAACTAGGTCAATTTTGGGCATAATGAGAAAATCAAAAACTTGAATTGCACCCAACGCACCCCCTAACAAGAGACAATGCTTTACATATGCAAGTACCCTTCATTGTACCTGCTAGGCGACGTAAGTTTTGACATTCAAGGGTGCGTTGCCCTATTTTTGGGTAGAATTTACCCTAGAGGCCTTAAAACCCTAAAAATTTGCAGAAATTGGAAATGAAATGAATACTAAAGGAAAGAGAAGGTTCATATCACTAACCTGGATCAAATGACGGTGAAAACTGTCCACAGAAACTATCACAATCAACAACTGAAGTTCGGGGGAAAAATCAAGTTCAGAGCTCCCAAATGCAAATGGTAACTATGGAATGGTAAAAATAAATAGTAAAACTTCTTTTAATAGTCATTTAATTATTTGCAAAATGAATATATTGCTATGACTATAGTTTTATTATGTTTTTTTATCATGAAACAAGTATTTTTAATCCATTTGATGTTGTTCTGAACAGGATATATAACTGATGAACAGATTAGTCGTGCAGATTTATTTTAAGAATGACTTGACCATAAAGCATACTTTTTCTCCTTAGTTTTTGAGTTTTGTTAAAAACAAAAAAAGGATTTGAAGTGCACTTTTATCACTTTTTCGAGCTTCGATAACAGCAAAAAAAGAATCCCCGGAGTCTTCTTTTAGCTCTTTTCAGACTCCGATAATGTGAAAAGATTTTCGAGCACTTGTCTTTTCGAGCTCGTAAAAGTAAATGAATCGATATCTACTCGGTATAAGTTTAACCCTTTTCCAGACTGAGATAGATTATTTATGAAAAATGAATAGCTTGGTTAAACATGACCAAAGATGTTCTCTCAGATATTATTTTACACTTTTTCGGATCTGAGTGAAAAATTTACGAAAAATTACTTATGGAGTTTTCTTTCGTCCTCTTTTTCAAACTCTCTAAATATGAAAAAGTATCGAGCTATCACTGTCGTTAAGCTCGTTAAAACATAAAATAGCGATGTGTTTGTCGATCATGGCAAGAATCGAGTTTCATTCATCGCTAGACTCGTTAAATTATTAAATAGAAATACTTTATTCGCTCGAAGGGTTGAATTATAGATCAAGCAAATAATATCCTCCTCAGGCTTGTTAAAAAATAAAGAGGTACTGGTCGACAAATGATAGAGGAAAATTTGGGAAAAGTGAGCAAAAATTCTTGATGGTAGCAAGTCACTCTTGAACATGACACTTCCTTCACTCCATGTCCGTGACTATTTGGGTTGGGTATTCATCTTGACGGTTCATTCATATCTATGGTTCATCATACCTTCACTTCGGTTTTGGGTCAATGCTGCCAAGTTGTTGGAGTTCCTGTGTTTTGGCCAGATTGGCAAGACCAAAAGACAAGACAACATCAGAACCACTTTGGGATCCTAGGATCTAGCCCTCCTGGATCCAGAGAGGGATCTCTCTATAAATGCAAAGAATGATATATCTTTGAAGTCTCGAAATGAGGTATTAGGCTAGGTATGAAGCACAAGGGTTTTTTAATGATTTGGTTATTGGGTTGGAGATCATTAACTGAGAAGGTTATGGAATGAAAGGAACAAAGCAACATGATTTTTCGGCAAAATAAGATAGGTCGAGAAAGTGTCAATCCATTGGGCTATGGAGTCATTAAAAGGGATTACTTGCATAACAACTAACCAAGGCTTCCATAGGGCAAGTCATCTATAATAAAGGATCTTTTAGATAGATGGTGGAATGGAACATTAAGGAGTGAAAGTGAAAGAAAGAAAGAAACCCAATTTCTGTCTGGAGATCAAGTCAGATGTCATTTAAATCCAGACCTGCTTTGACACACTTAGAGGAAACTCTCAATAAAGACGTAAAGGGTAGCTTAAGATCAGGTCAAAGGTAATTTAACTCCAGGCCTGCTTTCAGCATACTCTCAAGGAAACAAACAGTTAGGATTCAACACAGAGCAAGGCCTAAGATCAGAGAAGGACTTTTAACCTTCAATGCTTTTGACACCAGCTCAAAGGGATCTAAGAAAGGCCAAACTGTTGGAAAATGAGCCCAGTGGATAGGGCTAGCTCTAAATCCCTGGTATCCCAATTCTTCCATCTTAAGCCCAACAAGAACATCTAAGCAGCAAGCTCCAAATTCGAACATTAGTAAGCATGGGCTAGACCAACATCTTTGACTGGTTAAATTATATGAATTTTCTCCTAGATACACAATTAGCAGAAAAAATCAAAGATAAGAAGAGCAGGAAAGCATTAGGGTAACATGTAGGGGTATATCCTAAGCTAGATTTACTGATTCTTATCATAGAATAGTGGACAATATGATTAAACATGAAATAAGTAAGGAAAACATCACCTGTAATATAGACCAGGATCCTGTGAGATTTGCTTGTTAAATTGATGTGAAAAACCAGTCACATACTTTGAGCTCAATGGCTTCTTACAGTCCAAACTTCTCCTCCCAGCCTACTAAATTATAAACTACTAAGCTACTTTCCCCCAATAACAGTTCTAACAATCGAACGAATCCCTACAACTAACAACAACCTTTACAATGTATTCTTCAGGGGTTCTTATAGGAGAATGAGTAACTGTAGTAGTAGATGTACATTTAATTGATTCATTAATACAGAGTGGAGGAAATGCTCGTGCCCACTCTGCTTAATGGCTCTGTGTTGACATATTTGTACTCTTTAGGCTGGTCAAGAAGTCCTGTCAGGTTAACATTAACCTCAGATGTGTTCTTTGAAGTTCTCTTTGACTGTATGGTACTTTGTTTATCTTCTGAAATAAGTAATGTGTCCTGAAGGTCTTCAGGTTTCTGCATACTTCCATTACTGTTGTCCTGACAGTTTAGAAACTTATGTCAGTGTACTAACTGTTAAGGGCTCGAGGAGGTATGGAGAATGTTGTAGGAAGTCCTTTCCGGAGAAAAAGTGTTCTACTGATATTAAAACACTGATATAACTTGTTAGTGTGCTTAGTCTTGAAACTCCACCTTTATCCTTTAAACACGGGATTAGAGCATTAAGTCTTCAATAACAAGCTTAAATCCCTTAATTCCACCTCTGATACACTTTGCCGCTGCTGTGATGGTCTCTCTGCGCTCTTAGTCACAGTGGCTGTGACTGTGGAGATAGAATGCGCTTCACCATCTATATACCCTACACAATACAATAAACTCGTTATAAAATCTAGGGGAGTGGTGGAAAATTGTTGTGGAGGCCTCTGAAAATGGGTGAAAACACTGCAGAATGGTGAAAGAATGCTCCGCTGAAGGTTTGGTGAAATGAGGGTCGCAAACCGTTGGATTAGATGGACAGGTGATGATCAACAGTCAGGATTACTGGTGCAGGAGGTTGGACGGAGGAAAATGAGTTTTAGTGTTAAGACACTAAGGTTCATTTCGGGTGATTTACAATGAAAAAGGAGTAAAATGCATGGAGTCGGGGGCCCTTAATGGTGGGACCCGGCGGGCGGAGGGCGATAAAAGGTGGACCGTTGGATCTCAGGAGGAGGTCAACGGTGGGGATTAAATGATGAAGCTTTCGGGGGCAAAAGGGGAAAAGCGGTTTTAGTGGGAAAACCGCTGGTGTCACGCGGCTCAGGGGTGGTTTTGAAATTTTCCCCAAAAAACGTGATATGGTCTACCACCTGACATGTGTCTTTTAAATACCACTTACATCGCGTAACTTTAAAATTTTAAAGCCCGGACGAAATATTTACGCGATATGTGTCCTGGCTGTTAGATGTGGAGCGATGAGATCTGACGGTTGAGGTGGCAGCGCGATATGAAAATATGCGCGAGCGATCAGGCGGGAGGTGGTCAAAAGTGGATTAGATCCCAACCGTCGGATCTATAGAATGGACAGTCAGGATTAAAAGAGGGAGCGGGAAGGCCAAAGGGTAAGTGAACAGGCGAGATGAACGAGAGCCGTAAGATCAATTGGAGGAACGACGGAGATCTAATCGCACCGGAGGATGGCAAGGGCCAAAACTCTGAGGTTCTTTGGCTTGCGATTATGCACGGACCGTCGGATCATTAAAGGATCAACGGTGGAGATCGTGATCATAGGTCGACAAAGAGATGAGGTGGGGCATGGTAAAACTTTAGTGCTGTTCGTTAGATCTATATAGATCGACAACTTATATTGCATCTACAGTCTACAACACATAAGTCCAATCGCATCGGAGAACTTCAATAAAAAAAGGGAAAACGCTCATTGAATGCTCCAATTGCGATTGGTTCCCGAGGTTTTAGTGCCTGGTCTCGGGCGCGGGTCATATGTGGGGAAGTGGTTAGGGGCTTAGGCCTGATATATGGTAAAAAGAGGGTTTTTAGGCTAAAAAACAGAGTCTTAAGGCCAAATGGTGGGTTTCGGTAGAGAGGAAAAGCGGTTTTTAAACCAAATGAAGGGAGCTATAAGGTTTTAAAAAGGGGATTTTGATGATTGGGAGGGTTAATGAAGGGATTTTGAAAGGGGGAAAAGGAGGTAAAAAAATGGGTGAAAATGGGGAATTTGCAGGGATAAATTGGAGCAGATGGAGGCTTTTCTGAGCAAACTTCTTTCACAGACAGTGAGGTTTTTTAAATGGAAACAGCAGTGAGGATTGTCAAAAGGGAAAAAGAAACATCGAGGCTTCAATAATGATATGTTTTCAGAGGAAATGTATTTTTTGAAGACTCAGAAACATATTTAGCCACCTGTTTGCTTGTCAAAAAAAATTCATAGGTGGCTAACACAACTCATCACAGTGTCACCGTTATGTTCAAGAGAAGTCATCCAGTGAATAAACTCATCCTTCTGCAATACTCGTAAACCTTTATTCTCATGACCGTCATCTCTAAAAATTGCTATATCAAGTCATACCCTTGTCTACGAAATCAGTAACTCCCGTTTCATAATAAGGTGACTTCCTGTTGACGAGAAATAAATAGTTGGGCAGTTCACTTAGAAACATCAAATTCCAGTACCATGAGGCTTTTTATAGCATCAACAAGATCCTTGCTTTCGGACCTTTGACCGAAAAATTTTGTTTGGCATTTGACATCAAATCATCTATTCATGCCTTACAAAATGTATTGCAGTACCTTAAGGGCAATTTTCATTAATGGTGGTTCTCTCGCGTTTGTGAACAACTCACATCATTGGCTAGTAATCAAACGATGTCTTTCCATGTTCGATGACAAATCATATATTCGCATGGCTAGATTTATACCTGAATGATCAAGTGAACGAGATAAGAATACCCCAGATCTATTTTCATCCATCCGGGTTGCAATTTCAGGATTTTTGTACACATCATCTGTACGGTGACCTTACATACAGATCGTCATCTGAACATGGGCCTATATCTGTAGGCATTTCTGCATTGAGCAACATTTCAATATCGAAGACTTTCTGAATTATGTACATGTTATTAAATTGTTTATGTGCTGAACATGGGAATGCCTACCCTTAGCAATTATGATCAAGAGGATATATCATGATGTAATGTATTGTAATATTGATGCAGGTCGCCACTTCGCTTCATCTCCAACTCATCACAATGTAAATCATATCAATCAAAATATTGATGTTATTATTCTCACTTCATGATTTAGGGGAAAATTGTTATAGGTCAATTTGGGCATCATTCCCAATGACCTGGTTAATTGGGCATCATCTCCAGGACCAATGTACAGGGTCTATCATCCCCTAACATTTTAATTTCTATATGCCCTAAGACAAAGAAAAAGACAGATCAATCAAGGACTTTCATCTACAAAGGTTTCCAAGGTTTTAAGTTTATAATATATCATATGAGATCTCATCAACGCTACCTCTAAAGGGACTAAGTGCGTTGCATATGCAGGTAGCCCCATGCAATGCTGCTTTGCAAAGCACTTCCCGAAATCTATGGGTGTGTTGGTCACATTAGGAGCGAAATTATCATTGTTCCAGAATCTCCACTTGTCCAATGCCTTCTAGAAGAGTTCACATGTGTCAAACTTCGAATTCATTTGTCCATTTGACATCTACAAGATTGGGAACATGTCTTTCCTATTATCGAAAGTCATTGATTGTAAAACTACCTTAGCCTCTCTATAAATTGAGCACAGATCTTAGTGTTTGAGAAGGAAGAATTTGTGTAGAGAAATGTTGGTGGATTTTACATTTAGGAGATTGATTTGAGTGACAATTTGCTGGAGATATTTGCATTGTGATGAGATTGGGATGTTGCTGGAGATGGTGACACAAAATCAGTCATTTGGTTGTAACCTCCCCTTCTATCATTAAGAATAAAACTTTATTTTCCCTGTATGCATCTATATTAGCTTTGATTTTTCATATTGCAAGATCTTAGTTGATGTATATGGTTTATGCTTTACTAATTTAGCAAACTAACTTGAATAGACATCTGTATTATTTGTATCTTCTTTTGTTTAGTGTTAATTCTTGCAGGAAATATTTGCACAACCGGCTAGAATTTGAAGCTACAATGGAAGCGACAGAAGGAATCATTTGGAAGCGCTTGTATTCCAAGTAAGCATCTAATCCATTCTGTGTGTCTATTCTTAGTTAGGAAAAGTATTCGTATAGTCTTTAACCTGTTTTTCTAGATTAGCACCTATCTAGGGAAGCATGTTTTATCTGTAATTCACAATTCTGTCCAACATGAATGCTAATGAATGTGTAATATTTGTTTCGTGACTATATATATATATATATATATATATATATATATATATCTCAACATACTCTATGTTTTTTTGTTTCATGGGACAAAAACATACAGTTCATCGAATGTCTGTGAGCATACACTCTGTAACTTTTTATTACCTTAATAGAAAGTTTTATTTTTTCTCTAGAAAAAGCTTTTATATATATATATAACAACTTTGCTTTATTTCTAGCTCATGCCATATCTATATGTGCCCACACACACACACACACACATATATATATATATATATATATATATATATATATATATTACAACTTTGCTTTATTTCTAGCTCATGCCATGTCTATGTGTGCCCACATGATCAAGTGGTAACGCCCACGAGAAGTCATTTTATTGAGGAACACTGACACCCAAGGCCATAGTTTGGGTAAGTCAGATAGAGACAAAGAAAATTAAAAATATCATCCAATTGAGATCCTAATTGCAGGATTTTCGAATGTGGTTACCCAAAGTCATGTCTTGTGGTATCTAATTCAATATATAATGTTCGATGATGTAGTCTATATTTTTTTTTTTGGGAGAAATTTTCGACATATTTTCTTATTTAATTTGCTTAAAATTTAGTAGAGATTCTTTGGAATCACAAGTTTGAGTTGTAACTCTCCATAATCGAAATACCTTACAGAATTTTCAGTATGTTGAATCTATATATAAAATCAAAAGCCCATTTTAAACAAATAAAAAAAAAAAAAATTGATCAATAAAAATTTGGCTAAGTTCCGAAGGAAAAAAAAACCTCCAAATAAACAAGGTCTCATTTGAAACAATGTACAATGCTATGTAACCATTATGGAATGCATTTATAACAAGAAGGCCAAAACCTCCCCATTTTTTACAACTAAACTAAGCCTCGGCCCAAAAACTTAACACTTTTATCATGTAAAAGGGATCATGCTTAATAGATGTTTGGGAGGGGAATGGAGTTGTATTTAGTGCGAATTTTTGGAGTTTCTGGTGCCAGAATCAGGTGGAAATTTTTGAGGTGAAATTTTGGTTTGCGTTATTTAAAATGGTTTTTTGACTGCATATATAGATTCAGCACCCCTGAAAAACCTCTAAGGTACTTCGATTATGCAAGGGTTACTCATCAATCTTATGATTTCAATTAATTTTTGCTGAATTTTAGAGTAATTAGACTAGAAAAATCCATAAAAAATACTTCCAAAATATCTCACTAAAAACAACTCAAGTAATTTAGAAAAAACACTGAAACACATATTTTTTTTCCTAAGAGCAGGGGCTACAAACAACTTCTTTCATTGGCTGTACCGAATATCACGTGATGGAGAGTTGTGTGTTTGTGCCTTCACGTGGCCAACTCATACCCCCAATATTCAATTCCCCCACAAACGTACACAATGATCCCACCCTCCTTGTTGGCGAGCCTTATTTCAGCTGCTATCCGCCCATTAATGCTACATGATACTACATGTCCATGAAAGCCATACATATCCATCGACTTTCCGGCAACTCGATCACTCTACTTCCGGTAATCTCCGCTCTCCAATGTAATTAATGCAAATATTAGAAAACCCGACATCTAGCTAGCATCAGGTTTTGAAGCGTGTGGATTAGGTGTTGCGTTCACTTAATGTATTTAATGCTTCATCTGCACCTACACTTTCAAATTCAGGATTGGCACTCGAAATTAAATTTATATAACTGCATTGGCGCTCCATTGTTGTATTTAGCAACCTGCTCCTACAATTTCAAATTTAGGATTGGCGCTTGAAATTTAAATTTATATATAACTACATTGTTTTTCGCAACCTACTAGAATGTTCATAATGGAGTTTTTTTTTTTTTAATTTAAATGACAGTTTGCTAGGATTAGAAGTTTATAAGATATACAATTTGGATCGTTAATGGAGGTAGCAATAAAGAAAATTGAGAATGGAAAGCCCGTTGTCATTTTATTTGGTTCCCTTAATTTTTAGATTGAGATGATACATGCTAAATGTAAAACATCATAAACTTGATAATTGGCCCTTTTATTTCAAACTTGAAGAATATATTTGGTGGATCCACTGAGGTTGTGTCTCTGAACGAGTTGGTCGAGTTTAACTTTGCAATTTCTTGGCCATATAAATCGAAAAAATTACTGGTTAAAACTTTTGATTGTTTCTGTAAAATATTTTTTTAATTTAAATTTCATATAACTGGTTTAATAAATTTAAAATTAATTAAAAGAAAAATGTTTTTTTACCAAAATATAAAACAATTCATTAGTATAATAATATGCACGGCATGTTTTTGAGGAAATTAACATTTATCAATAGGTAAAAATGATTGAACTCTCTAACTATCACTCTATCTCTTGAAACCTCCAAACTCAATTGATTTCAAATTCACTATGAATTTACGTAAAGGAACATAGTTTGAGGAGATATACATTTGATATTTTCATATCCAACCACTAAATATATTTATTTTTCTAATAAAACTAATAAATATATTTATTTTATTAAAAACATAAGATTATCACCAACTTACATTAAATAAATAGTATTAAAATTCTCAAAATAAAATAAAAAATAGCAGTAAAACTCTCAAAATAAAATAAAATAAAAAATATTATTTCATACAAAAGAATAGAAAAAAATCAAACCTATTTTTATAGTAAAAACTCTTCATTTTAATCACTATATCTCCATAAGTAAATGATTTATATAACAATTAATAAGTCTCAACCTCTAAATATCTAAATATGTGTAGCTTTTATAATGATTAATATTTAACCACGAAAGAGTATATTTGAGGAATCTTGATAAAGGTATTTAATTAACTTGAAAATATATAAAAATTTGATTAAAATATAGAATAGTGAGAAAGTTGTATCCATTAAATTTATCTTTTGGTGTCTTTGATTCTCTATTTCTATATAATGTAATTAGAAAGGAATTTTTGTAAACGTATTCAAATTTATTATAAAATAAATTAAAAACCAATTTTGGTAAAAGTATCAAAGTTAATTGTAAATTAAATAAGAACTTTATAAGGAAATTTTATTAAAAAAACATTAAATTTTATTATAGTTAAATATAAAAACTATAGGAAAGTTTAAAATTAAAGCAATTTTTGATTATAATTATAAATTGATGATGATGATGATTAACTTCTACTATGACCAATATGATCCGCAAAGCCTTAAAAATTGTGAAAAAGTAATCGATTTTTTTTAATATATTATTTCTATGTTCAAAAAGGTTGGTAGTATGATAATGTTGGAAATCTAAGAGAAAGTGTGCTTCATCTTCGACCCTGTGAAAAATATTTTCTCCCATGGCTAGACCAATGCCCAATTTCACTACCAAGCTCATGAGAATTAGTTATTAAATCTTAGTAATGTTGAATTTCTTGTTAATACTAGTCAAGATAGATAAGTAATTATGGTTTTCAATATTGAAATTGATGACTTCCTTATAATATCTCAAATTCCTTTTTCTTTAACTCTTAGATGACTTCCTTATAATATATTAAGAAAAAATTGTATATATTTAATATAAGTTATGTATCATGTTTATAAAAAATACAATTAATTTAAAATTAAAATTAAAATATGTGTCAATGGTTCTCATCACATTTAAGCATAATTTTATCTAGCTAAAATCCCAATTATATTTAATTAATTTTATGAAATGTTAATTTTGTTTATATTAGAGTTTTTTTGAAACTTTAGTGTTACATATGATATTAGTTATTTTAATTTATAAATAAAATTTTGTAATGAATTTTTACTTGTGTTGAGAAACCAACCTAGAAGAGATGAGGTCATGTCTTATTCTATTATGTCATTTTAACTAAACATTTTGACTTTATGTTAACTAAACATTTTAACTTGGTCCCAAAAAAAAAAAAAATCTTAAAATAAAAGAATTATAATTATAATTATTAATTAAAGTGTTTTGATTCCATAAAAAAAAAAAAAAAAAAAAAAAATTAATAAATAATTAAAATTAATAATTAAATAATCTTATGCTTATCTTAATTTTTAATTTTAGATCTACCAAGGGGTAGAGGGATAAAATATCTTTAGGTGCAAACTCTTTTAGAGTGAAAATATATTTAATCCATCTCATCCCTTAGTATATCGAGGGGTAAAATAGATTTAGGCTAGTTATAGTGGGATGAAATCTCTTGAGGTGCAAACCTCTTTTAGAGTGAAAATATATTTAATCCATCACATCCCTTAGTAAATAGAAGGGTAAAATAGATTTAGGCTAGTTATATTTTAATAACATTGAGTGTTTTATCTTAACTTTGATATAAATTTCTAAATTATAATTAAAAAAATAATTTGTTTATAATATAAAACTATTATATATAATATAATTTTATGGGAATTGAGAACTTTCTTTATGCCTTCCAAGAAGCATTGGAAAATGGTTGTGTTTGTATAGTTTTGGGAATTTGGGAATCGGTTGGAAATGACCATGTAGATAAATCAAAAGTTAAGGGAATAGTTTAAAAAGTTCCAAACTTGTACAAGATTTCACACTCAAGGATGAGGGAAGATGTGTGAAATTTAAGGTGGGTATCTCTTTGAACCCCAATGAGATGGAGAGAGAAACCCTGAGATGAGAGGCATGACCTCTACCCACACCAACCCCCATCTCCCAAACTACGAATAAGGGTGTATATTTCATGAAATTTGCAAGGAGAAATGTGGTGCAAGAGGTTGGAAACATTGGAAAATAGCTATGTGAAGAAGGGGGATGAATATAAATATGTGATCCATGTTAGCCAAGGCTAGTTGACGTATGCCTTTTTCCTAGTGGCATCTCTTAAGAAAAGGAAATTAAAAATATAAGAAGTACGTCAGAAGCATGTACTAACCATTAAAATGAAGACCTTTAGTTGCGTGCACTATTCAAAAACATTGAGTAAATAACATATCTTAAATTCTAGTAATTGAAATTCATTTTGAAGATGAGCAATTTCTATTGTTCATCAATGCATTAATGTTGATTGAAATTTTGTCCCAACAAATCCTACTAGCAAAGGAGAATACCTATGGTCAATTCCCATTATATAGGTTCTTGGAATTTAGAAACAAAGCTAATTAGATAGGAAAACTAAACCTATAAAGGGAGGGATGTATCTAGAATATGGGATTCCAGAGACAACAATTCACACCTTCACAAAAAAGTCATGGATCGTGTTTAAAAATAAAAAAAGAGAGAGAAGTAGGAGGTTCATGAATATTGCAATGGGAGTCTAATAATCCTACAACCTAACTAAAATATTATTAAGCCGTAAAGAATGGAGGTGCATGGAATCTAGGAGGGATATGTGTTGGTTCCCAACTAGATAGATAAAGAAATGTTCAAGTGAGAGGCAAGGCCTAGAACCACATCATCATGTATCTCCAAAGCCATGCATACTATTAGATAAAAATGACTAAAATTGGTGTATGTTTGAGTAAATTTTCAAGGAAAAAATTTTCACACGAGGGTGGAAAACATTAAAAAACAATTGTATATGCACAATTTCCATATGTGCACAAGTTTTGTATATGCTTAATTTCTGCATATGCATGACTTCCATATGTGCATATCTTCCATATATTCACATATCTTCTATATATATTCATTTTCCATATATGTGCATATCTATGTATATGTGTGCATATACATAAGTTGTGTGAAAATTATGTAATATGCATATATGAAACTCTCCATATATGCATAACTTCTATATATGTGCAACTTTCATATATGTGCATACCTTCCGTATATGTGCAACTTCTACATATGCACATATCCTACATATATGTGTAACTTCCATATATGTGCATGCGCTTCTTCTATATATGTGCATATCTTTCGTATATGGGCATATCTGGAAGTTACACATTGGAGGTTGATTTTGCGGATCTGCACCTTTCATATATGCGTAATTTATGTATATAAGAATTTTTTTATTATGCAAAACTTTTGTATGTGTGCATATCTGTTTGCACATATACACAAATTGCACTTATATAGAGGCTGAAGTCCTGCACATCTTCCGTATATGCACATATATTTCTTATATGCACAACTTTCGTATATGCGCATATCTTCCATATACGTGCAACTTTTGTATATGTGCATTATATGTGAAACTTACATATATGCACATATATTCTATATATGTGCAAATTTCGTATATGCACATACATGGAAGCTACACATATACAAAATAAGTGTGTAACTTTCATAATATGTATATATGACAACCTCCATATATGCACAACTTTTGTATAAGCACAACTTCTGTATATGCGTAATTTCTGCATACATGCATATCTTCCATATATGTGCATCTACCATATATGTGCAACCTCTATATATGAACATATGCAAAAGATATGGACATATACAAAAGATTCACATATACAGAAGATATGTGCATATACGAAAGACATGCACTGTATATGCAAGATGTGCATATACATAAGTCACACAACTTCTATATATGCACATTTTATATCATATGTTTTTTGTATATCGACATATCTTTTATATGTATGCACTTTTCATTTATGCACGTATATATAGAAGTTGTGCACATACGGAATATCTGACGGAGATTTTTTAAAAACTTGAGTTTAAGTTGTTTAATCTGTAAAATTCGAGAGCCCCTGGGTTTTTTCAGGGTGCTAAATTCATTTATGCATGCAAAATTTCATTCTAAACAATACAAAAACACATTCTTTCTTGAAATTGTTTTGTCGGTATATTTCATTTATAAGTTAGACTACGCCAATAATTAGTGTTCAAGAGTAATGTCTCAAGGACATGACCATCAGTGAATGGGTGCCTACATAGGTACATAATTGAGACCCTATGTTGTAATCAAATAATTTCATATCTTCTTGTATGTATTGTTGATGTTCTATCTACAATTATTGTTAATGATGATAAGTCATTGAAGTAATTGTTGCAACTATAGAACATACAATAAAAATTAACATGGTATCAAAGCTTTGGTGGAGAAAGGCCTCAATCGAGTGTTAAACTTTTTTGGTTGTTACAATATTTATGTAAACATATTTAATTTTTTATTCCTACCTAAAGAATACAAAGAATTCCATAAATTATGGTGGGCAGTAATTCCTGGTAAAAATATAAAGAATGCAAATAATTCCATGGATTATTGTGGGAAGTAACTAACTACTGGTGAATATGCCCAATTACTGAAATATAAAGTATGTATCTACTAATAGTAATTTTATTAAACACTCTTGAAGAATATATATGTCAATATGGAATAATGTACAATTGAAAGTCTATGATTCATGCGTACGCATTTTGAATTCAGTTTGCTCAAATAATATTGGTTAAGACCCACTTTCATAAAGATTAAGTGGCATTGAAAATAAAGAGGTGACAATATTGGGGAGCTTTCAACTTGACATGTTGCTTAGTTCCTAACTTTATAAATATTTCCACGCATAACATACTACAATTTGACTATTTCAAGGGTCGACGATGTTTGTATTACTACAGTATGAAAACTTTGTAGACCTCCTTACACTAAAAGGTTATAGTTATTAATGTGCTCATAAGTTACAGTATGGCCTAGATAGTTGACTCGATCATTATGTTACCGTTAGTTGATGAAATGTGATAGTGTATATAGTGTGATCCTGCATTGAGTGGAATAGTACATATACCAGAGTGATGAACTGGTTCAAATTTGCATTGATAAGGTTGTATTTGAAGTCTCCATGATTGATGAAGAGGCTTTAGAAGGAAGATAAGATCATTGCATGAATTTTTTATGATTATAATTAAGAATCACATACTATGAAGCTACCTTCGGGTATTGAAGAAGATGAGTAGGACTCATGATTAAAAATTGAATAATGTTTTATCCCGTAACTCTTAAAAGCAGGTGTTTGTTGAACCCTCCTGGTAATTATAACAAAGGGTTTCCCCATGGAAGTGAACTGTCAGAAGCATGACATGTTTATTTTTAATTCTTTAAGTTATTAGATCCCATTATGAGTTGGATGTCATGTGGATCCTTTGTTTTACATCATACACCTTAAACCATAAATAGTCTGGTCGTATGAAAGAAAATTATACATAAAATGCACTGGGGCACCTTCATGAATTATAAAAGCTTAGGCTTGTGGTCTCCCTGAGTGAGAGGGAGCAAGGTTAGTTAAATTTTTTCTTTAATGTGATTTTTATTTGGTATCCTGGATGTACAAGAAACGAAGAATTACTAAAATCACTGCTGCTAGAATGGCTAGTTGTAAGACATTTTGTTTTGAAGAATCTCTTTAGTGAGTTGTGTGCCATCATCTATATGTTGTTGGGAGGAGAAATGAGGCTTCCATGGATGGATTGTTAGGTTGATGATATCCTCACAAAGCCTTTGGGAAGGAAAATTTCTTATCCTTTAGAGAGAAACATTCCCTACATGGATGGATCTTGATTGGGTTGAACATTGAGCTCTGGGGGCTCTTGGGGGCCTAGGGTACTTCTTGGAATTATATGAGAATAGGGTGAGTGGTTCACCTTCCCCTTTTGATCCATTATGTGAACACAGGGTTAGTGGCTAACCTTCCCCTACACAGTACATACCCTAGGATGTGAACATAGAGTGAGTGTTTCACCTTCGCCTATGGAGTACACAATATGAGAATAGGGTGACTGGTTCACCTTCGCCTGTGGACCCAAAATGTGAACACAGGGTGACTCGTTCACCTTCACTTGTGGAGTACATACCCCAGTATGTGAAAAAATGGTGAATGGTTCACCTTCCCCTATGGAGTATGCTATATGAGAACATGGTGAGTAGTTCAACTTCCCCTATGGAGTAAGCTATATGAGAATAGGTTTAGTGGTTCACCTTCCCCTATGGATACCCCATCATACATCCTACCATTTCAGTCTGAGACTCTTAGGAAGTACCTCTCATGTAGCCAATGAATTGAGAAAAGTGGTTATGGTTAATTAGTACTACTGATGGACGTGTCAGGCACTAATGTATTGCCTATGACTAGGATGCATGATGTTCATAACCTTTATCACTAAAGGATCAATATTGTTAGGGGTTATATCCATGGACATGAGGACTTTCCTTTTTTATTTTTGTGAGGATGGCAGGGTCTTGCGACACACCCTCTTTCAATCCTTTATTAGTGGACTGTGATATCAATCTTCAGCAGAGACGAGAAAAGTGGTAGAGATGAAACATGATGGACATGATAGAATAGTAGTGGATGGATGTTGATAGGTGGAATTCCTCCCTAGTTGAGAGGGAGTGTTAAAGTGTGCAACTAGGGGATAATTCACCTTTCTAAAATTCTCTTATAAATTATATATACGTGTGTGTGTGTGTAATATAAATAACTATAATTAATAACAATCATAAATAATGAATAATTAACTAACAATTAGTGTTGAAGAGTCATGTCTCCAAGAACATGACCATTCATGAATGGGTACCTACCTAGGTATATATTTTGGACCCTCAGTTGTAATCAAATGACCAAGTATATTCTTGTAGGTTGATGTTCTATCTACAATTACTTGAAATGAAGATAAGGCATCGAACTAATTATTGCAAGTATAGAAAATACCATAAAAATTAACACACATATAATATACAACAAACATAGCCATGTAGAATAGCTCTTGAAAGTACTTTTATAATAATATTTTAGATAATTTAAGAACTATAAATAATGCAATTGCATTCAATTAGATAATAAAAAATAAATGTATAATAACAAACTTTTAGTATTCATTCATTGTACATATAAGCTCACTGCCATTGACTATCTATATATACATCTAATATTTTATATTCTCTTAATCATTCTTATTGTATTTTTTATAAAAAAATACATATTACATAGACTTCCATATATGTACATATTTCGTATATGTGCAACTTCTGTATATGCACATATCTTTCATATATATGCAACTTCCATATATTAACATATCTTCCATATATGCACATACTTGTGCATAACTTCAACCTCTGTATATACACATATATGAAAGTTGCATACATATGGAAGATATGCGATATAAAATATGTGCATATATAGAAGTTGTGTGACTTTTTTATATGCACATGTTTCATATATGTTCATGCATTTGATATATGCGCATATCTTCCATATATGCGCATCTTCCGTATATGTTCTTATCTTCCATATATGATCATATATCGAAGTTGCACATATACGGTATATGCGTATATACAAAAGATATGAATGGATATAGAAGTCATGCATATACGAAAGTTGTGTTTATATGAAAGTTGTGCATATATAGAGGTTGTCAAATATAAACATTACAAAAGTTACGCACTAATTATGTATATGGATAGCCTCAGTATATGTGCATCTACATAATTTTCTCATATATAGAATATATGCTCATATATGGAAGTTGCACATATATAGAAGTTATGCCGCATATAAAAAGTTTTACATATACGAAAGATATGTGCATATACGGAAGTTGTGCATATACGGAAGATATGTAGGACTTCAGCGTTTTTATAAGCACAACTTTCGTATATGTGCATATCTTCTGTATATGTGCAAATGGATATGCACATATACAAAAGTTGTGCATAATACAAAAATTGCGTATATACAAAAATTTTCTTATATACATAGGCTACACATATACAGTGGATGAAGTTGTACATAAATTATGTATATGTGCATCTCCCATATATGTGCAACTTTTGTATATATGCATGTAATTCCATATATGCACATATTCTGTATATGTGAATGTCTTCTATATATGTACAACTTCTGTATATGTGCATGCGCTTCTTCCATATATGTGCTTATCTGGAAGTCAGGGAAAATTTTAGGGGCGAATTTTAGCCCAAAGGCGAATTTTAAGGGATTTTAAATTTTGGTAGGGCGAATTTTAAGGGATTTTAAATTTTGGAAGCAAAATAGAAACAACAAGCAGTAGAAGAATCCTGCCGCAAAGCCGAAGCCCAGCGCACTGGGCTTGAAGTAAAGATCCACCAAATGTGTAGTGAAGTGCCCGCAATCCTTGCCACAACTGTCCCAGAAGAGAAATTGGACAGACTGGCTATTGCATTAAAAGCCTCACGCGTCGAATTTCAAATCGTTCGAGCTAAGTTTGAACATCAAATTGCTGATCTCCAAATGAAGTTGCAATCTGAAACGCTGCCTAAATTCAGAGCCAAGTGGGTCACTGAAGTGAAGCAGGCCACCGATAGTATTATTGCCACAATCACGCAGTGTGAAAAACTTTTGGACTAGGCTATGGGCATCTGGACTTCGGTTCAAAATGACCCTGTAGTACAACAACTGTGCAATGAGCTGCGCATAAAGGAGCAATAGTTTGCTAAAATTAGAACGTTGCCACCTACTCTTGTTCTTACACAGTTCCTCGCTCGCTTATCGGAGGGCCGGATAATCCAAACAATGATTGAGGACCAGCATCACAAAGAGCAACTACTAGAGGCACGAATGCAACCATGGGTCGAGGAGGCTCTCCATCTATCACAGACCTTGGACAACACATTAAAAGCCATTCAGCAGATGCATAGGAGTATCGAGCTGGCCACTGAAGGGCCCACCACGAAGAAGTTAGTCATTGAAGTGCAGGGTGCTGCTCCACAGAGCCTGGAAATGGTGCTCCCTCTCAAATCTACTGTCACTACGCTCCAAGCTAAGATGAAGGAGCAGACACCACAATGACTTGAGACGAGTCACATGTTTGTGTTGGGGGCTTGTTGGAGCGGAGTCTCCTGAGGTACACTTTTTGATGTTTTTATTGGGGCCTGTTGGAACGGGGTCCCATGGAGTACACTTATAATTATATATATAACTGTAAAAAAAAACACTATATATAAAATTATTAGCTTAAGAAAAATGACAATCAAAATTATATAACTTTATAATAAATAATGATAAACAAATTAATAATATATTTGAAATTCAATAATTAAAAAATAAATAAAATTAAAAAAATAATAACAATTATATATCTCTGAATAATCCAATTTAAAAAATTATATGAAAATGATAACCAAACTTAAATATTCATATAAAATATATAAATTTAAAATATATATAGTCATATATATGAGAATTCAAAAAGTGAAAAAAATGAATTTTCAACATTATTGAAGGTAAAAATATTACTTTAATATTTTTACTTTAATAAATTTAAAAAAAAAAAAAGGCAAGTGAAAAATAAAAATATATAATTTCCTTTTTATTGCGATTTTACTTCGGTTTAAAAAATTGTTTTAAAATAAAATATTTTTCAAATAATTTGAATTTATGTAAAGTCAATTATATAAAAGTTTAATTATAAAGTTAATAATTAACTTCATTGAAGAGCTTGCGGATTATCCACAATAACTACAAGAACTTGAAAACCAAAAGTAACTTCATAATAATCTTTCAAACACTCAATTAAAAAAATTAAATACACTTAAAATAAGAACATAGTTACAAAATTAATGAATTAAGGTTATAATTAAACTCTCCAATAGACTAGTAAAAGAATTTAAATATTATGTGACAAAACAATAAAAGCATCTCACAATTCCAAAATAACAACGATGCTCATTAAAAAAAACAAGATCCAGAAAAAGCCTATTGGACTCTTTCATGAAGTTTTCCAATCAAAAGCATTTCGGTTTTCTGATATGTCAATAAAACAGCTTCTTCATTTCGACTGAAATGGTACAGCTCAACAACTAAGCAAAACTGAACCAAAAATCTAAAAAACTTAAAATTATGGAATGAAGGCAACCATATCAGCATTCACAATGTCTAATTCATCTGATTTGGAATGCATTGATTTTGATGGTTCACCAGCACTTTTCACATTACAGATGTTCTCCTTTAACTTGAAGGGCCAAATGACATTCTTTCTCTGAAGGCTGAACGTTGTTGAAATGACCCTGTCGGCCTCACTAAGTTAGAGACTCCTCTTCCTCTTGCGCAATGTAACCATGTAACCACAGATGTAGATGATTCTGAGCCAGAAGCCTCCTTTTTTCAGAAATTCAGAAAGAAAGAGCTTTTCCATAAACAACTGAAAATTCTTCCTCCTTAGCATGAAATCCACTGCTTCCAAGTGAAAATTTACAAAACATCATCTTTAATTATCTCACATAGTCCTGCCACTAGATCAGGGAATTTTACTAAAGTAGTGGCAAACAACATCATTTCTTTTTTATTGTGAGGATAAGGTGTTTGTATGAGTAATCTCTTGTTTTCCTTTTCCCATCACACCATTCTCGTTGTTTTCACTTGAATATTCTCCGCTTCACCAGTTTCTCTTGCCAATAACAAAGAATATTGCATCGAGGGGTTTATTCACTCCATAGACTGGACAATCCAGAAACCCTTTCACAATCTGATGTCTCTTATCAGCTCGAATTTTGAAGGAAGGCTTTGCTAGATATGCAATAAGTATTTTGTACAATCCCATCCCCAATATCCCCTCCCCTGGTGTCACCTTTTCCAAAGGCACATTCTCTGGAGCAGAGATCTCTATTCTGCGCCCCGCTTGTCATAGATTTTTAACTCCAAGATTATTATAAATTGAAAGCAACATATCTAGAGGTATTTCAGGATTAGAGGGATTCGGGTGCCAAGTAAAATTTAATCTTGCTGAATCTTCTTTGAAGAATTCTTTCAACTGCAAGTCATCAGGGACAAATTCTTTGTCTCCCATAGAAACAAGAATATCTCCATCATCTGTGCATACTGGCACTTTATAGTGACCATCGGTTTTAAGATATTGCGATATACGAAAGGAGGAAGATGACCAGTTTTGTACAATATGCTTCCACACCAAACAACATTCTTATTTTAATATACGATGCCTGGAATTCCCTGCCCATTCCTGCCAGAGGGAGCAGTAGTCTTCCATTCGTGGATGGCTGGGTACACCCAAACATTTGGAGAGGAATTCAAGTAGCAATGGCTCATCATACTAGCTTTCTAATACCTTTAGCCTTGATTTGAAAATACCATCCACATCATGGACGAAACATGAACTTGCGTCATGCCAACCATCATTCGGAATCCAAATTTTTAACATTGTGTTATCATGAGTCTTCCATTTTGAAGCCTGTAGATACTTATACAGCCTTTTAATAGCTTTAAAATCTTGATGCATTCGATTATGATGATCAAAAATTATGTCACATCCTTTTCCAAACTCAGTGACAACGCCCACCTTTTTAAGAGTTTAGTAATCGTTCCTCTAAAGGCCACCATGATCTTGGCACACCCTGCGGGTGGAACTGGAAGCCCGCCATATTCTTGCTCCTTTTGTACACTGCGTCGAAAATGCAACCACCCTCAGCTAATTCTACGAGTGGTTGAAGAAGCTTGAAGTTGAAAAACCCCCACCAGCATAGCTGCCAAACTTGCGGTCCTGCTCGTGTTCCAGATGTACACACGCTGTACCAGACTGGTTGCAATTCATCGCCTGCGATTTGAATCCGAACTGCATTTGAATAACATGAATGAATGAATCAATGTGAATATCATCAAATTTGCTATATTTGCAGTGAATGAATTTGGGATAAAAAATGCAGATACATTGCAATGGTTTGTGTGAATGCAGATAAATTCAAATTTCAAATTGACGGAATTTGCCACGCTGTCGTTTCCTGTTCGTTGTCAGAATTGATTTTTTGTCGTGTCCTGTTCGTTTTCAGACCCTGTTCATTGTCAGACCTCAGAAACTATCCACTCTTCTTGATCGATGCCCATGTGCATGCCCATGGTATGCCCAGTAGTACTCTTAAGGGCATTAATGGGAGAATAGCAGCTAAAATATTGGTTTCCCTCCTTGTTAGGACCCCACGGAATTGAATTCCAATAAAATATAATAAAATTGCATGTGACACTTCAATTTTAATTTCACCGTGCATGGGTCCCGACCGTAGCGGAGGCGGCTCCTGCGTCACATGCAACCATCCCCGATCGTCGATCTTTCCATGGCAGGCCCCACTGTGCCATCATCTCCGACCAGACCCCACCGCGTGCCTTTTAGTCGATGTTAGCCTTCCTTTTTGTGTGGTTAAGAGCGAAGTATGTGGTCTTCACACCAAGCCCTTAGAGCTTTGGCACACCATTACCGTGATTGTGTTCTAATCAATATGTTTTGTTGATTGTATGATATTTTGTTGGTTAGATATTTTTGTTTCTAGATTGTTTTGGGTTTTGTGGAGGTTATTCAAAATTTTCAATTCATAATTTGTCATGAGTGATTTTAATTTGTCATAATTGCCTTACTCACATATTGATATGAAGTGGTTTCAATTTATAATGATTGATTTATGGTTTGCTTGACCTTGAAATAATCAATAAAGAATTTACTTCAAACACCCTGTCCTAGTCAAGGAAAAATGAATAGTTTACCTTGAAATAATTAATAAAGAATTTACTTCAACACCCTCTCCTAGTCAAGGAAAAATGAATAGTTTTAGTTTGTAAACAAACTACACAAACAACCGATGAGTAATCAAATGGATAAAAGAATGTGAAGATGACCATAATCCATATATTTTGGATAAGATTCTGCGTAAATAATATAATTGGCGATGGGTATGTATCAGTGGTGTCTTGCAAAGATACTTAAAATTCTCAATTTTTGGGTTCACCTTACATCAAAGGTGAAAGTGAAGGTACACTGTTTTAAGTTTTGATTGTTTTTTTAAAGATAAAAATAAAGTGTGTACTTAGCAAGTGTATAAATTTAATTTAAAAAATAAAAATAAAAATAAAAAAAAATTGAACTTTTTAAGTTATAATTATATCTTATTAATTATTATTTCATCATAAAATTATGTTTTTTTTGTATTTTAGTTTATTTCAAAAATCTATTTTTTTTTCATAATTTTGAAAAAAAAACGTGATTGAGAAATATATTAAAATTAGGATAAATTTATTTTTATTTTTATTTTCAAAATTTCTTTCCAAATATAATATGGATTTCATTGGAATTATAGTTCTAGGTGATTGATAAGAACTTTGATTTCAAAACTTTGCCTTCAACTTTATTTCATCTCAAGAAAGATCTATATTAATTTATTTTTTTAATAATGAATGAATTAAAATAAAATTATGTTTTAATATAACAAAATCATTTTATTAAATATAGATTTATCCATTTTTAAATTTAAATTTATAGTTTTCTAACCAATTTTAATTGTGTGTGTGTGTTCAAGGATTAGTTCGATTGGTCGAGTTCCTATTGTTAAAGCATCTTTGCTATTAAGAGGTCAAAGGTTCAATTCTTTCAACACCCTCCAGGTAAGGCTTCGTTGTTGAACCTATAGGAAGTTGATCCCTTCAGTTGAATCTGTATGAAAAAAATATTCTATAGACATAGTTGTCACAAATCTCAGAACCCATAAACCACATATAATATTTAATTTAATTTTTATAAATTATATCCATTCATGTCAACACCTCGTCCATTGTCTAAGAGAAATAATGATAGATGTGAAGTGTTTACACATGACATCTTAAAAGTATATCATAAAGTGTTATGTTTTAATTTTTTAATACACACACACACACACACATATATTTTAAAGAAAAAACTGTAATTTCCTTATTATAAAAAAATTACATCTACATGTGCCCATGACAACAAAACATAAAGAGTCAATGTATCCACTGAATCTCTCCGATAGAGCAAGAGATTAAACATAACCAAAGCAAAATATCAACTAGAAGCATCCCGCATCATCTTGGATATAAACAAAAATACATGGTGATACATAATTTAAATATACAAGTCTCGTAGTTTGTCAAAAATACTCAATGGAGCTAAAATAACTGAAATAGATTGATCATGCATGAGTTGCCTCTGGAACATTGTTGAGGTATAAAAGGTGTCTTTTTAACGCCTATTTATCTCACATTAATTATCAATCCGAGAGCGACTTTTTATTTCAAGAGTGTACTCAGTTCGAGGCAGCAATTTATCCAAGAGTAATGCCTTGTAATATGTAGTACAGTGTTTCAAATGCAAAAGTAAACGGATGCTTGAAAAATAAATCTAACTACAACAGCATAAACTCAAATGCTCTAAAATCTTAATTAAACTAATCTGCAAAACATCGATCAGGGATACAGTAGCTATAACTCCTTCTCTCAGAAATTGATGCAAGATAACCAATCTGGGAACTTGGAAGCAATAACCAGTGTCCTCTACAGTTGGTGATATTAAAGCAATCGAAATGAAAGCAAACTCAATCTTCGTGCTCATGAAAATAACTGAAAGGAACAAAATCTGGAAAGGAACAACAATATGAACAGCAATTCTAATTCTAACGCAATTAGGAAACTAATCTCAATACTCTAATCCTGTTGACAGCCAAGACTATGAAACAGTTCATTGGAATGAATCATAAATCAATGGAACAGTAACGCTTTATAAAAGATAGCAATATGAATGAGATAGTAAATACGATCCTTGCTATAATAGAATAGCAGTGCAATTCATTAACGTATACATCAAATCCGAATTCAATCCAACAACAATCAAATAACTCTATAATCGTAATGAATCTAAATGCAATTATCACACAACATAAATAAAAGAATAGAAATACAAACAGCGGATCGCTCCACCAAGGCCGGGCCCTCAACCGCCAGTGAAAGCGCCGCTGGGCTATTGCAGAGCTTGAGAAATGGAACGATAACGCCTCTTTGTATTAATCAAACATGAATAGCTTTTACATCAGTTGCTCTTTGATCACAAGAGTCAAGGAATTACAGTGTTACAAAGGGAATTCAATAATCATCCATTGTTTTTCATCCTCTCCAATACACAATACATGCTCTCCTTTTATAATCAGAAAGAGGAGAAATTAAATAGCAAATATGATCTCTCATAACAATATTGGATTTTTCCCAACAACTTGAACATCCAGAAAATACATTTTCAAACATATTTCAACAAGAGCAAGGCGAATTTGGCTTTGCAGCTGAGATTTGGAGGACCGCCGCAACAACAAATCTAAGAAAATCGTGCTCAAAGAACCCTGTGTTTCTCTCAATACAGACCGAATTTGGGCAAATCATTATTTATGAAAGTTAATTGGGCCCGTTCTGAACAAAACCCATGTTCTGGATTTTCCATATTCTTCTTCATTTGCCCATAATATTAACCGCAAAACTTTCACTTCTTATTCCAACGAATTTTTGAGTTGGAATATTTGATGATGATTTGGAGATCAAATCTTCAATTTGGCAAATATCTTGGAGGCTAAAATGGTGAGTGATATTACAAAATATATTAATAAACCATCATTGATAAAATCATGCATAATAATCATCAATTTATTAAAAATAAAGGAGAATAAATAATATTCATCCATAAGAGCATAAATCATTATAAAATGGATTTATATGATAAATTATAATAAATGACATGATAAAGAAGAGTAAAAATGGATGAAATAAGTGTTAAAAAGTGGTCATATTCACGACCCAACATACCCCCAAACTGAATATATTGCATGTCCTCATGCAACCCAAAGACATAACCCATGTGTTAACCAAACAAAGAAAATTGTTCATCCCAACTCATGAAATGGATGGAACAAATGAATTTTTCCTCAAATAATGAATATTCAATTTTAGCAATCTTGATAAAGGCATAACAATTTTTATAGTTGACATTCAACTATATGTATATGAAGTTGCATAAAAATGTGACATAAGTAACAACAAACTTCATTAACCATTTTCTCAAAAATCAGATCGTTTTGATGCACGGATCATGAGATATAAAAAATGGTTGTAGGTGATAGTGCATAATTTTTGAAATTTTATGAACTAATTTAGCGTGAAATTATCTGGGTTTGTGTATTTTAATGATACCTCTTTGTTATCCAGAAATCACAAGAATTCAGTTCATAGTTTTAAAGATATATGCAAATCAATTTCTGCACTATATAAAAATGAAATTGTATGCCTTAAATGAGAAAGAAAGTAGAAAACATCCATCATGTGTAGCAATTCCTCCCCCAAACTGAAGAATTAGCATGTCCTCATGCAATGCTAGAAAACAAAGAGAGGTGGTTGCTACAATCTGTTGAAATCGATGCTTGGTGTAAAACAACATGGAATAAGGGAGGTGTTGAGGATGAATAAGAATATCCATGGATGATAAAGAATATTACTGACATGGTCACAAGAAAGAAATGAAAGAAATCAACACTCCCCCAAACTGAAAGATGAGACGTGTCTAAAAAAAATGGGAAGTGGTAAAGATGTGGAATGAATGATGATAAATAATGCTCAATGGATTTTCATGAAATTCTCCTAAATTCATAATAAATCAGAAAATTATGTTATTTTACCTCAAGTGTTACCTCCGAAAAATGTGGAATGACATGTAGGGACTGGACTTTGTTGAAGCTGATGTAGGCTGAGCGGATACTAAAAGTGATGCAAAAGGTGGAAGCCATGCAAGCACATCATGTCTGAAGAATTGTGCGCGCTCACGAGCCTTTGTTGTTAATTGCAATGGTGTGGTTGTGCTACGAATAGAATTTTCCCCCATACTCGTTGTTCTCTTGTAAACAAATCACAATTCTGTATGCAATTTTCTTGAATCCACAGTTTCAGTTTGGAATGGCAACACATAAGATACATGCAAAAAAGTTCAAGCAGAAAAAAATTCTGTAAAAATGCAGTATCAATATTGTGGCAAATCAGCAAAATAGAAAAGCAGCGTATTGCACAAAAATTGTACAACATGGAAAGGCATACATACTTATGATACAATCAATGAAATTATAGCATTTACTGAAATTCATGCATGTGATAAATCGTAAACAGATATAGAAGTGTTTTGTAATGATTCAAGGATAAGGAGAAGGGACAGCTTAAGATAAACATAAGTACAAATGCGTTTATTACCCACTTAAACTAATGTGATTGATTTATGATGATTTTCATGTATAATGGATTCAAAATCAAAGGTTAAGGATTCATACTTTCATTTGATATTTAAATAGAGATATAGGAAAAAGGGTTTAATATTACTATTGATGTGTATAAATGTGACTCCAATACCATCAGCAGAGCTCTGTTGCCCACAGGTGTCCATAACCTTGACAGAGTTGCTCTCTCACCCTTGGAACCATTGTCCTTTATTTATGCTGAGGAAGTGCTTGTGAATTGTCATAACGGAGGCCATTGTGCTGGCTTGGTGACCAGATAAATCACAATGCCATTCACTGAGAAGAAGTGAAAATTGGGTAGGCCAGCTCATGCTGAGACCTCCTTTTCCAAAGACTTCTTAGCTTTTTTCAATTTTCCATTGGACCATATCCATGGTTTGGTGGCCATGATGGGAATGCCACTTCACTTGCTTCCTTATGAACATGGTAGGTCGGCTCTTGATGAGACCCCCTATCCTCCATCTGTCAAATTATAAAATTATTAATGAAATATGTAAATATTTTTTTTTTCATATAGCACTTTCCTATTTATTCATAAAGGATGGCTTAACACTCCTTAAGAGTAGGGATGGTGGAAGAAGTCTGAACAGCTCAATAGAAAAGAATATTCCCTTATTCCTACTCCATAAGTAAAAATCAAAGAAAGTTATAAAATATGGGAAAGAACCAACATGATAAATATAATCGATCATATGAATTTAGTGGTAATAAGACAACAAAATCATGTTATTGGTTATGTCCATTTTTCCTTTTTCTTATCATTACTAAACAACTTTCTTATAAATGACGATTTCTTTTGATTTGCTGATTACAGTAAGCTTTAATCTGTGTATCCTTCCATAAATTGTATTTTTTCCTTTCAAAAAGTCATGAAAAATTCAAAAAAAGTTCTAGAAATGTTTTTTTTTTTTAAACAAAAAAAATGCACTCAAAAGGTGTTGTTCCTTTCCAAAGGAACAACAAAAACAATCTGCGAAAATGTTGTTCCTTTGGAAAGGAACAGCAAAAACAGTCGGTGATGTTCTTTTTGAAGGGAACAACAAAACTGTTGTTCCTTTTAAAAGGAACAGCAAAAACGAGCAGTGCTGCTCATTTTGAAAGGAACAGCAAAAACATGCAACAAAAATGTTGTTCTTTTTTAAAAGAACAACAAAACTAATCAACGAAAATGTTGTTCATTTTGGAAGGAACAACAAAAATAAACACATAAACACACTGCTTCTTAAGAGGAACGGCTGCTATTCCCTAAGAAGAACAATAACTGTCTCTTAAGAGGAACATCAAACAAATATAAACACGCAAAAAGGAAAAAAAATAGAGGAAAGAACAAAGCTAATATGCAATCCATTGCCAAGCAAATCCAATCAAATAGAAATGAAATTTTATGTACAGGTTTCAAGAAAAAGTAATTTTTTACAGAATTGGTGCCACTGAAGAATTGTCTTCTCCAATTGAAACTTGCATGGTGGGGTCTTTATTGTTCAATTGCCACTGGAGCGGAAATTATAATTTGAAGAGATTGACCCCTGAAACACAAAAACATAAAAGAAATCAGAAAAGAAACAACACTTTTATTAAGTTACAACAGCGATGATGTTATTTCTAAGAGAATATCAAATCTATTAATGGAAAAAAATGATCTCTTTAAAAAAAATTTTGGCAGCAGTAACATCAATCTTGAAATGAGAACCAGTTATTCATTTCTTCTTGTTATAAATCTGTTAGGTAATGAACTGGATGAAATGCCCTTGTTTTACTAAAATTTCTTTCAATAATCACTCGTCCATAAATTGACCTTCTTTGTTCTCGTAAGATCTGCAAAAAAACGAGTCTCTACCTGCAATAAAACATTAAATCATGAAGAAAGAGAGGTGTACAGGCTCCCTTAATCCAAGAATTATGCAAAAAACTAACAAGTAGTTACTCTGTAGAACAAATCCATGGACAAAGTAAAATTAATTTATTACCTGCGGGAGAGAAGTGACCAATCATGCTAACCAACAGTGTTTCAATCATAACTTCTTTGTTTTTCGTCCGATTCGAGTGATTCCAAAGCCAAATGAGAGCTAATTCAAAGGTTTATTTCCAATAGAAATAGGTTTTAAAAATTCCATGTAATGGTATGTTAAACTTTCTTAGAACAACTTGCATAATAGAGTCATTTTCGATTTTCCAACTCAGACCAACAGTTGGTATTTCGGGCATAAATTATTCGTTTAATAGCGGATTGAACTGATTCAAATTGGAGCTTAAATTATATTCATTTATTGATCTCTATTAGAAACAGGTTTTGAAGACAAGAAGAATTGATGGGTTAAATATGCTAGGGAACAGCCGAGAAAACAGAGTTTCAAGAGTTTTGATTTATGATAGGCAGTCAGTGTTTTGGTCATAAATTCCTCATATGATATCGAAATTGACTGATTCAAATTGTGTTGTAAGCTAGATTCATATAGGAATCTACCATAGAAACAGGTTTTAAAAATATAATCATTTAGGCCTCCAAAAACTGACTGTCCCAACTTTGTTGTTGAGCTGCCTACTAGACACCCTGTCAATGTTTTGGTTCTAACTTTCTCGTTTCAAATCCAAATTTAGTGATTCAAATTGGGTTAAAAAATAGACATCAAGGGCTAATTAAGATAGAAATAGGTTTTAAAAATATTCACTTTTGGTCCCCCAAAACATGACTATCCCAACTTTGTTTTCAAGAATTTCATCAAGCTCGCAAGCCAAAAAAATGATATTCGAACAATTTTTTTTCATATTGATGATAAAAATGAATATGAGTGTTTGTAGAATTGTTATTTTCAATATAATTCATCTACATACACAAATAAATTAGAATATTTATCATCAATGTTGATTTCCATAGCGTGTTGCAACAAAGAAACAACTATTTTTACAAAAATAAAATAATAATAAAATGCGTTTATTTTATTTCCTTATTCATTTTATTTTCTCCACTAATCTACTCTTCTTTGAAAATCAAATATGCTTATGTATAAGAGTATTTCCAGTGGAGCCATTTCCAAAATAAGGCCTCCAAAAATGCATGTTGATAAATAGTAGGGTATGAGAGGCCAACTTCCCTTGTAAAAAAAATTGGGCAAGAATTCTCAATTTCTTGGGAATCTTGCTCAGTCTCCTCTGTTTGGATATGTACCTCAGCAAAGGCTACAGATGGTGACTCTCTGGCCTGAAGGGAAGTAGTAGGTTGTCTAGAAATAACTTTCCTAGGTCCTACTGATGGCTGAGATTCAGTTTTCTTAAGAGTTTTGTCAATAAAGGTCGTTCTCCCAAGGGTCACCGATCCCTTAGGTTTTTCAGGTTTGGGAGGAATTTTGCCTTGTTTAGATTTTCTATTCATTTAAAACAACAAGCCTTCATTCCTAGTTAAAGAATTTTTTTTTTTTACCCAATTCTGCTGTGAAGCGGGCAGTGAGCAAGTATGTTCCTTACTTGGTGTGCAGGTTCTTACCTTTCGTCTTTAAAACCCAATTCTTCCCAAGCAGAAAAAAGGTCAAATGTGCATTACTCCTTCTAAATAGCATACACTCTTCCCAGCAACGGCGCCAAAATGTTGAGTGCATAAAAGGTATATTTTTAACACCTATTTATCTCACATTAATTATCAATCCGGGAGCGACTTTTTATTTCAAGAGTGTACTCTGTCCGAGGCTGCAATTAACTAAGAGTAATGCTATGAAGATGTAGTATAGAATGTTAAATACAAGAGTAAACAGATGCTTGCAAAGAAATCTAATTACATGGCCTCGCTCAATACTTTAAATCTTAATTAGCTATCCCCAAAACATCGGGGATACAGCATAACCATCCTTACCTTAGAAAATCAGTCTGAATGTCAAATGCAGAACTTGGAAGCAATAACCAGTGTCCTCTACAGTTGGTGATCTTAAAGCAATCGAAATGAAAGAAAACTCAATCTTCGTGCTAATGAAAATAACTGAAAGGAACAAAATATGGATAGGAACAGCAATATGAATAGCAATTCTAATTCTAACGCAATTAGGAAACTAATCTCAATACTCCAATCCTGTTGACAGCCAAGACTATGAAACAGTTCATTGGAATGAATCATAAATCAATGGAACAGTAACGCTTTATAAAAGATAGCAAGATGAATGAGATAGTAAATACGCTCCTTGCTAAGATAGAATAGCAGTGCAATTCATTAACGCATACATCAAATCTGAATTCAATCCAACAACAACCAAATAACTCTGTAATCGTAATGAATCTAAATGCAATTATTACACAACAGAAATAAAAGAATAGAAATACAAACAGCGGATCGCTCCACCAGGGTTGGGCCCTTAACCGCCGGTGAAAGCGTCGTTGGGCTACTGCAGAGCTTGAGAAATGGAGGGAGAACGCCTCTTTGTATTAATCAAACATGAATAGCTTTTACAAGAGTTGCTCTTTGATCACAAGAGTCAAGGAATTACAGTGTTACAAAGGGAATTCAATAATCATCCATTGTTTTTCATCCTCTCCAATACACAATACATGCTCTCCTTTTATAATCAGAAAGAGGAGAAATTAAATAGAAAATATGATCTCTCATAACAATATTGGATTGTTCCCAAAAACTTGATCATCCAGAAAATACATTTTCAGCAATATTTCAACAAGAGCAAGGCGAATTTGGCTTTGCAGCTGAGATTTGGAGGACAGTCGCAACAACAAATTTGAGAAAATTGTTCTCAAAGAACCCTGTGTTCCTCTCAATACAGGCCGAATTTGGGCAAACCATTCTTACATACAGTTAATTGGGCCCATTCTGGACAAAACCCATGTTCCAGATTTTCCAGATTCTTCTTCATTTTCCCAAAATCGTAACCGCAAAATTATCACTTCTTATTCCAGCGAATTTTTGAGTTGGAACATTTGATGATGATTTGGAGATCAAATCTTCAATCTGGAAAATATCTTGGAGGCTAAAATGGTGAGTGATATTACAAAATATATTAATAAACCATCATTGATAAAATAATGCATAATAATCATCAATTTATTAAAAATAAAAGATAATAAATAATATTCATCCATAAGAGCATAAATCATTATAAAATGGATTTATATGATAAATTATAATAAATGACATGATAAAGAAGAGTAAAAATGGATGAAATAGGTGTTAAAAATTGGTCGTATTCACGGCCCAACAAACATCCACCTGGAGCCCTTCAGTGAAAGGCTTGTGAAAGAAACTCTTGGAGGTTCCATCTACCTATTCACTAATTTTCCAATCCCAGAGCCTACCTTAAAGAGAAAATATGCTTCCCTAATCTGCTCCCTATAAATATGGTGACAAATAATCTGATTAAAATTTTGTTTAAGCAAAAGGACCTCCTATAAAATGGGAATCAGTTGTGAATGTCACATTGTTGCAAACCATTGAACCAGTCAATAATGACCATAGAATCACTAAACATATGCAATGAAAGGATATCCTTTTCAATGGAAAACAGAAGGAGTAAGGCTAAGAAATTTTAATATATAATTACATATTAAACAATCACAAAATTCCGAGTATATATGTGTGTGTGTGTGTGTGTGTTAAAGTTTATTTAATTTTTAATTTATTATATTGTATGATTTATCTAAGTTTTTTTTTGTTGTTGTAAATATAGGTACTTTGTATTCCATATCAAAAAATTGAGTATTACATGATAATCATAGCCATGCTCATATCCATATTGTCACCCTTATCAAATAGAGAGCATAGTTCAGACAACACAACAGACTATTACAATAACCTTAAAGTATTAACCAAAAATCTATGAGTCCATGCAAACTAAAGCCATCCCAGATATGTGCACTAGAGAATATATATGCCACTGAGAATGAAAAGACACTGAGTTATCTAGAAACTATTATTAGCTTCACATTATACCCCCATCTGTAGAGAAAACCAACAACGTGCAACACCAAAACAAAACAAAGACATCATGCCCTAAGAACACTTGATATAGTAGGCTTGCAGAGCCAAGAGGAAAAGATACAAATAAACTACCTACAAAGAAATAAGCATTAAGAATTTGTGTTCTAGTGATAGAGCTATCGCGCATATTTATATCTACGCCCACCAAATTAAGGCCAAATATAATTTAATGGTGTTCCAAAATGCTCCTCCATACGAGTTGTGAATGCTTTGAAAGTAAGTAAAGCCAACTCATCTATAAATTAAGCCAAAACCACCATCATATCAAAAACCACAGAAACCCCACGACCCACAATTTCTGGAACAGAAGACCGTGAACTAATACCCAGGAGGTCGCCAAGAATAAACCAAACTAGAGGAACAATTACAAAAATGTATGAAACAATTACCTGATAGAAATGTTCTAGTCATGATCTAAAGAAATCAAAGGATGTGTCTAAACACTATTAGCCGAAGGACCGGTGAGATCAACAAATGTTGAATCACACACAAAGAAAATTTACACCCACGCCAAATGAGATTCAACATTTTCCAGATAGAACCTCTGGTTGTCAAGCATGGGTTTAATGTCCTCTAACTTAGAGAAAACATTATAATTTTCCACTTGTTTTTCCTTGAATATGAGACACAATAGAGTTGTCACTTGTTGAATTTACGCCAAATAACTCATGAAATGAAGTATCCTTTTCCTAAATCTTATAGGAGTTAGGAGCCATTTTGCATCCTCCCCCACCAATTCAGAGTCAGAGTAATAAGGACGATACCCCACCTCCTTATTTTCTAGTACCGTGATCTCATTCCTCGCCTCTAGAGGAAAAACATCAAAAGCAGTAGAAAAATAATCATAGGAAAAATGTTGAACCCTTTTGTGCCCAATGTTACCTCCACCACCTCTCTCACTACTCATTCTTTGTTGTGAAACCAGCTCCAGAAATAGAAGAAAAGAGATATCAATGCCTTAGAAATAAGCCACTTCGAGGGGGCAACCTCAAATACATTACATGAATGAACAATTCTTGGATGATACAAATTACAAAACCTCCTTTCTATATATCGGAGTCCATGGCATGAGACTGATACCAAAATATTAATTCTGATGTAATCACAACCAACCTAACAATAATAATTTAAGGCAAATAATAACAATATAAGGGTTACAAAGTGCAGTATACACTTATCAGAGTTACACTAACAAAAATAAGGGACATACTAGTAATACGGACCTAACACCCCTCTCCTTCAAATAAATGTTGTCCTCTTCCAGGCATCTAGGTGCTTACGTATAAAATTCTCATCCTCCCATGTAGAATCTTGGTCAGGTAAATTCTTATGATGAATTTCTGAAATTGATAAATTTATTGCTGTGAATTAGTTTATTGATACTTGGTTATCATGATTTTTCCTTCCTCATCAAGTTCTGGCAATATTGTTTGAACTGGAATATTTTCACCTATAACCTTCTTTAAGCATGAAACGTGGAAAATTGGATACACTCATGAAGAAGCAGGAAGCTCCAATTTGTATGCCATAGTACCAATCTTTTGCAACACCTTGTAAGGACCATAGTACTTTGGCGATAATTTATTATCCTTCTTAGCTTGCTTGAGGGACATTTGTTTATATGGTTGCAGCCGTAAAAATACCCAATCTCCTACATCAAAACTTCTCTCGCTGCGATGTTGATCTGCCTGTTGTTTCATTCGATTTTGTGCCAAATTCAGGTTATCCTTTAAGAGTTTGAGAACTTCTTGTTGATGCTCGATGTGATCTTCCACTGCTTGAACCTTCGAATTTTCTCTTAAAGATGATGTGATGGATGGTGGATGATATCCATAAAGTGCCATAAATGGGGTCATTTTTGCTGCAGTATGGAAGGAAGTGTTATACCACCATTCAACAAGAGGTAACCACTTGACCCATTGTGTTTGTTTATAAGATACAAAACAACGAAGATATCCTTCCAAACATTTATTTACTATCTCAGTTTGACCATCAGATTGAGGATGATAAGATGAGCTATGAGCTAATTGAGTACCCAAACAAGAAAATAACTTCGTCAAAAAATTTCCAGTAAAAATGGGATCTCTGTCGCTCACAATAACCCTTGGGCTTCCATGTAGCTTTTGAATTCTATCCATAAATGTAGTAGCAACTGTACTTGCTTTAAATGGATGAGATAATCCACAAAGTGTGCATACTTGGTAAGTCTATCAACTACCACCATGATGACACTCTTTCCTTCGGACTTAGGTAAACCTGTGATAAAATCCATTGAAATCTCCTCCCAACGTTGACTTGGAATGGATAAAGGTTGTAGAAGTCTCGGGGTCTTAATTGTCTCAACTTTATTCTGCTGGCAAACCAAAAATTTTGCCACAAACTTTTGAATATCAGATTTAAGGCCATCCCAAAAAAATTCTTTCTTCACCCTGTGGTAAGTTTTTAAAAATCCTGAGTGTCCTCCTAAAGGAGAAGTGTGCAATTCCAGAAGAATCTTTTGTTTTACTTGGGAATTCTTACAAAGATATAAGCGATCTTTGTACCATAAGGAATCATTTTTCCAACTAAATGTATCAGATGTACTAGGATCTTGCTGCAACTTTTGAATGAGTGTCCATACATCTTTTTCCTTCTTCCATTCATCTCTTGCTTTGGTTATCCAATCTGGTTGGGTAATAGAAATGGCACAAAGAAATGCTTCCACCTCTTCATTCTTTCTTGAGAGTGCATCTGCAACAACATTAAGCTTTCCTTTTTTGTAGATTATTTCAAAGTCATAGCCCAACATCTTTGTGACCCATTTTTGCTGCTCTTCTGACGATAGTCTTTGTTCCAAAAAGTGTTTAAGACTATCATGATCAGTTTTTACCTTGAAGTGTCTTCCCATTAGGTAAGTTCGCCATTTCTTTAGTGCATGTAGTATTGCTAACATTTCCTTCTCATAAATAGGTTTCTATAAATAATTTCCTTTGATTGGACGACTTTCAAAAGCAATGGGTCTTCCTTCTTGCATTAAAACAACACCAATTCCATTTCCTGAGGCATCACATTCCACAATAAAGGTTTTTGTGAAATTTGGTGTAGCTAAGACCGGTGCTAGGCACATTGCTTCTTTAAGATGTTCAAAGGCCTTAGTTGCTTCAGGAGTCCATGAAAATGCATCTTTCTTCAATAATGTTGTTAGAGGTGTTGCTATTCTCCCATAATTCTTAACAAACTTGCCATAATACCCTGTTAACCCAAGAAATCCTCGCAACTGCTTTATGGTTGTGGGGACTTTCCATTCCTTAATGGCTTTAATTTTGTTAGGGTCTACTTTAACACCCTCGTGAGATACAATATGACCCAGATATTCCACCTCTTGTACTCAAAAGAAACATTTGGACTTTTTTGCATATAATTGTTTCTCCTGCAATAGTTTGAGCACCCTGTCAACATGTTCAACATGATCCTTCCAAGACCTGCTGTAGATTAGTATATCATCAAAAAATACTAGCACAAATTTTCTAAGGAAGGGTTTGAAATGGAATTCATCAACCCTTGAAATGTAGAAGGTGCATTGGTAAGGCCAAAAGGCATGACCAAAAATTCATAATGACCCTCATGAGTTCGAAATGTTGTTTTCATAATATCTTCGATCTTCATTCTAATTTGATGATATCCTGAATGAAGATCCAACTTGGTAAAATAAATTGCTCCATGTAATTCATCCAATAATTCATCAATCACAGGAATGGGAAATTTATCTTTAATGGTGAGCTTATTGAGCTCCCTATAATCAGGACACATGCGCCATGATCCATCCTTCTTGTGTACCGATACTACAGGAGCAGAGAAATAGCTTTGACTAGGTTGAATTATACCGGCCTCTAACATTTCTGCAATCATATGTTCAATTTCGCTCTTTTGGACATAAGGATATCTATAAGGCCTGATGTTTGGAGGAACACTTCCTAGAATCAAATGAATAGCATGATCATGATCACGAATAGGTGGGAGTCTTTTGGGAGTTTCAAAAACCTTGGAATGATTGTCCAAGACTTTTTGGAGATCTGCAGAAATAGATGATTTTGATGTTGGAACTTCTAGTGAGCATAATTGTGCAATTATGCCTCGTTGTTATTTCTTTAGAAGCTTTGTCACGGCAAAACTATAAAGAAAACATTATCACCAAACTCACAATGATACCCAGAATTCGATTTCCTTTCTATTGCAGAAAATTTCAGAAAATTTGCAAGAAATTAAACTATTGTCTCAAAGAATTATAGCAGTTGTACTCCTAGTACAACATCAGCACCTCCCATAGGAATGGAAAGCATTGGACTATTCAATACATATTCCCCCATGGTTAGCTTAATATTATGGCATTTTCTAGAGCAATTTATAGTTCCTCCATTTTAAACCATCACTTGGCATTCTGGTGCTGGGTATAGGAAACAATTTAATTCCTTGGCTACCTTACAATGAATAAAATTATGGGTGCTACCTGAATCAATCAACACTATTACCTTTTTCTTCTTGATATGTCCTTCTATCTTGAGAGTTTGAGGAGTGGTAATTCCTGCCTGTGCATTACACGATATGGTCGGATTCATTTCTTCCTCTTCTAGGGCTGGTTCCTGGTGTATATCCTCTTCTTGTTCATTTTCTTCTTCCTCTTCACAATCTATGTAAAATAATTTCTTCTCAGCACACTTATGACCTTTAGTGTATTTGCTATCACAACTGTAGCAAAGCCCTTTTGCTCTTTTTTCTTCCAATTGTTGTGTTGTCAACCTTGTAGGTTGTGGAAATCTAGGTGTAGCAACACTTCCTTCTTTATAGAATTGAGTGGTAGGTTTCCTTGTCGCCATAATTTTACATTCAACTTTTCTTGCCAACCTGAATGCCTTCTCCAATGAATCAGGTTCCAAAACGCGAACTTCATGTTGGATGTTATCCTTTAAAGTGCCTAGGAAGAGATCAATCATGTGTTCCTCTATAAGATCAGTTACCCTTATATTCAATTTTTGGAAGTCCTCAATGTGCTGCCCCACTAAACCCTTTTGTTTGAGATTTATCAATTGGCTAAAGAAGGTGTTGCTCTTTGTATCCTCATAATGTGTTATCATTTCTTCCGTAAAAATTGACCAAGTGACAATTTTTTGCAGGAAAAAGCACTCCTCAAAAAAATACAAATGCTGTTTACTGTCATAAAGTCTAGAAGATTCTGATACGTACCTTTGTAACCAACTTTCCATTAATGAATCAAATATTATACATCTATAGTATCCATGTTACGAAGTCCTTGCCATCAAACTTTATCTGTCTATGTGGAATGCTAGTGCAGTTCTTCTGCCAACATTAGAGGGTTATGAGAATGTGATTATGTTTCTTTATTTCTATCCATGGAGAGTTCCCTCTATCTTTTCTGTCAGGAAACATTTTTGCCATCTTTATCAAAACCTTCCATGTCTTCTTTATATGTTCTGTATTTTCCATTTTTTCATCGATCTTAGCTTCCATGTCATATCTTGCTTCCTTTATCTCATATCTTCAACCAATTGCTGTCCTTGACCTGCTAAACTGTCACTCTTGTCTTCTGCCTTTCTTCACAACTTCCATTTCATTTTTTGTTGCTCTATGCGATAGCAAAAATTGGTGCACTTGCTCATGGACTTTCAATATATCATATTGCATTTCTTCGTCTTCATGAGTGATATTAGAGCCTTATGAGGGCTTAATGGGTGTTGAATTCATTTTAGGAGGAATTTTAGAACCCAATATTGATATCTATGCTCAATAGGCCTTTGGAATCAACTAGAACTGTTTTTTCAAACAAGACTTATGGAATTTGAAAAAAAATACACACCTTTTTCTTGATTTTGAGGAGCTCGATATTGAAACTAAATTATCTCTGTGATTTCGGATCTTCAATATCTGAAATTTGGCCCTGAAGTCACCCTCTGAATCTTCTTTCAAATTCCACAGGTCTTACCTGATTTGGATTCTTCAAGGCAAAGTTATGTCCAATCTCCCATAATGACGCAATTGTGGACTAGTTCAGTATAGAAAACTTGTATGACTTGCCACGTGTCACTGTTTCCTCCTTTGGGTCTGAAATTGATATACGCGAAACTAAAGTCCGTGTACTTGCGGCCAATTTTTACAGAATTCCAATCCGATGCTCAGAGAGAGAGTTATGAAGGTTTTCCCATGATAACCTCTTTGAGATGAAATTCGGGAGCCTGAAAAAGACCTAACTTCCATAGATCATATCTCCGAAAATATTGCGATCCAAGCTCTGAAATTTTTCGATGATGTTCCTCTAGAGTTCGGCTTCGCTCTTTAAAAATTTCAGCTTCTGAAACTTCGTAGAAATGAAGTTATAGCGCAAATTCCGCAATGACCTGTTTAGGTTAAATTCAGGAGCCTGCAAAAAGCCCTAACTTCCACAGATCATATATCTGAAAATATTGTGAACCAAGCTTTGAAATTTTTCAAAGATGTTCCTCAGGATTTCCGTTTCGCACTCTAAACATTTCAGCTTTTGAACCTTCGTAGAAAAAATTTTATAGTGAAAATGCCACGCTGACCTGTTTGGGGCAGCGAAACCCTAGAATCCAAAGCTCTGATACCAAATGTTGTGAAACCAGCTCCAGAAATCAAAGAAAAGAGATATCAACACCTTAGAAATAAGCCACTTTGAAGGGGAAACCTCCAATACATTACATGAATGAACAATTCTTGGATGATATAAATTACAAAACCTCATTTTTATATCTAAGAGTCCATAGGGCCATAATGTAATCCTAGTGGGGCTACAATGTAATCCTAGCCGACCTAACAATAATAATTTAAGGGCACAATAATAACAATATGGGGGTTAAAAGGGTACAATAATAACAATAAGGGGGTTACACTATCAAAAATAAGTGACTATAATAGTAATATAGGGACCTAACATTCTTTGTCTTGGAGGCATGGGCACCCCTGCAAATAAAAACAGAGGAACATGACTGGTGTAACCTCTATTATAAAACATGATGAAGAACAATAAGGAAGACCCTGAATTCTTGACCTGAATAAAATTAAGTCATCACCAAATGACCACATCATTGGACCAAAGCCCAGAAGATTATCAAGTTTTTCACAATTCAGTTTCATGACCCAATGAAGAAAAAAAATTCAAAACTATTTATGACTCAGAATTGACACTAAGAAATTATAATGAGGCTCAGACCCGTGAAACGTCCTAATAAAAAAGGAAATCCAAACACCTCGAACCAACTGCATTTGACCCAGTAAATTAAAATCATGAGCTACTCACACCAACACAAACAATTTCAGAAACCAATAGAACCTTGCCTAATTTACCTCAATTACCCACAACAATTAAGAATTTGTCTCCAAAGGTTCACTTAAAAAAAGAAACCGATAAATTTTCCCAAAGGCATAGACACAAGAAAGCACAAAACGGGCAAACCAAATGTGTTCCCTAAGAACAACAAAGGAAGGTGTAAACTTGTGACAGTCAAACTAAAACTCATTGAAATAAAGTGAAGCTTGATGCATACCAAAAGAGGCACGAGCAAAAAAATACACCACTAAAAGGGAAATTCGAACACAAAAGGCCTGGACACAAGAATACATAGAATGGGCGAACCACATTTATTCCCTAAGGAAAAAAAAGTAAGGTGTAAACATGTGACAATCGAAATGAAACTCACTAAAACACAGTGAAGTTTGGTGCATACCAGAAGAAATAAGAGCCAAAAAAGACACCTACAGATGTGAAATTCCAACAATAAGAAGTCGATAATGGAGGTTCAGGAACTATCTTTGCCTCCTCTCACAATATTCTTTTACCTTCGTCGGTCCATCTCCATAAACTGGTGCTTAAAAATACAAGGTGACACACATGCTAACGCACAGATTTTAACTACTTCTTGCCACACCAACCTAAGGAGGAGCCAAGTGTCCCCCATTAGGATTCAATTTATATTCCTCCAAAAAAAATTGGATAGACTCAAATTCATCCTCCAATCTAGTAAGAGGTTGTGTCTCATCCAAATCCATATCTCTAAAAAAACAACCCATATTGGCCAAAAAATATGCTACCTTATTTCCCATTCTCCTAGTGTGCTAGACAATTATGTATTTTAGATTTACAAGAAATTCATTTATACTTTCCACTATTTGCTTCAACCTACAACTCTTCACTATCTTCCTTGTAAATTTTCCATTCAAGATTTTATGATCACAATATATGAATCTCCATTAATCTGTGACAATTGAAACCACTAACTAATGGAAATTTGAATACCTTTCTCCAATGCCATGAACTCTGCCAAATTGTTACTAGCCACCCCATAACTCTGAGAAAAGACTCTCAATGTAGATGAGCTGCAATAAGGAAATATCCCTCCAAAACCAACTATTCCAGCATTACCTTTAGATGCTCCATCAAAGTTAAATTTAATAAAGCCTCTTGTAGGAGGAGTAAAAGAATATTTCAAAGAGATAGTTGAATCCAAAAATGGTTTTTCTTTGAGAGTGGTCATCCACTGGTCCAGGTTCAATTTCTACATAATATTTGTCTCTACACCATCAACCTTCCAATCTTCACTTGACCATGAGACAAAAAGCAGGGATTCTCTAATATTTCAAAGAAACATCTCTCTAATCACTTTTCTTGTTCTTCTCTTTTATCTAAAAATTATATTATTCCTTTCCTTCCAAAAATTCTAGAGGATAAAGTGTTACACGTAATTTTATCACCACTAGGAAAATTATCACCAATCTGGATCTCTTACTATCCAATGAATATGTACCAAACATTCCCCTGCAATGTTAGAAGAAAAATAGTTCCAAAGAGAATGATAATTCTGGATTTCATGGTCCAAAAACCTATTTTTGAGCATCTTCACAGTTCCCTAGCCATATTCTATGCATACATAGATTTTACAATTATAGCCAGCGAATATATGTGCTTTTTCTTCCACAATGAACTGCACACATGACTTAACGTAAGTAAAAATAAACAGTGAATTCTAGAAGCTTTGTTGGGGGAATATTTCCCAAACAAATCTTCTCGAATTCACTTTCCTTTAGGGATCCTTTATACCATAAGTTGATGGGGTGGTTGATCTAATTCCAAGTACAATCAATCACACTCTTCCATTAGAGAGTGAAACACATATCACTAGGGTTGATGAACCATTAGTTGATCAAGTGGTCGACTCAATCTCACATTTATTCGATTCAACTCTCTTTCTAGAGAGTGACATTAATACCGCTAAGTTTCTTCTTGTTACTTTAGATTCTTCTACACAAGGGGGCATTCTACCTGTTTCTACAGAACCCCCTCCAAGTATTGAGGTCATCTCCTTTGATTGGATTAGTTTGACAGAACCTCATCTTTTGTCTTCCACCCCATTCCAAATCATTATGAAGGCTTATGGTAAGAATGTGCATCGCACAAATTTAGATGAAGGTGATTTTGTTAGTGTTTTATCCTCAACCACTTGGCAAGCTTTGGGTTCCCCTAATATTGTGCCTATTACTCAGAATCTGTTAGTTTTTAATAGAACCATTAGTGAACCTTTAGTGATCCTTCATAAGTTACCTATTACTCTGGAAGGAAAAATTATCTATATCAACCTTATGGTAGACCAAGGCCCCTTGGTTTTCAATTTTCTCCTTGGGTGAGACTATGTTTATGCCATGAAATTTTTCATGTCCACACTCTTTCAAGTAATGTCTTTCCCTCACATTGGAAACATTGTGACTATTGATGAGATTTCGTTCATTGACCTTGATTCAACTACCAGTCATATGAAATCCCTAAATGTTCCTTATACGCAAGTGGTATCTACCCTCCCATGAGTTAATTATGTGGAAGCTTATCCCATGCATTAAGCTACCAATGTAAGTGAGCCTCTCATTTTTTGCTCAAATCCTTTTGACTCAGATCTGGTAATTGACATGGTGAACCCTATGGGGTATTTGAATGCAATTTTCTTATCCCTATTGAGTCCCTTGACATGTGTTCCTTCCATAGAACTATTCTTGCTTCTCATGAAGACCTCTTGGAGGCCATGATCGACGTGTGTCCTTTGGAATGTGTTCCTTAGAGTTGGAATCCATGATCAAGGTTCCATGAGGATAGTTCTTTTACTATGTCAACCTTGTTAGAAAATGCAATAGGTCCCTATGAGGATGGTTCTTTTACTTTGTCAATCTTGTTAAAAAATGAAATAGGTACCATGATCATAGTTCTTTTTTGTGTGTCAATATTGTTAAAAAATTAAACAAGATGATATGAGCATAGTTCTTTTCCTATGTCAAGCTCATTAAAAAATGAAACAAATCCCCCTCTAATTGAGCCAGGTCTTTCATTTTATCTTGTAAATGAACCTTCATTCCATCCACCTATTAGTAACCAGTAATCTGCTTAAGTGAATGAAATTAATCTTGGGAGGCACGTGCCTAGAATTAAGGCATTATGATGGGCGAATGAAAACATATCTCAAGCATATTTTTTCTCTGTTTCAAGCTTGTGTGAAAATGAAGCCACACTCAAGCACAATTTCCTCTCTATTTCAATCTTGTGTAAAAATGAAACCACGCTCAAGCATAGTTTTACTTTGTTTCAAGCTTGTATAAAAATGAAACCTATTTCGAGTCCATTTCGGTTATTATTTTCAAGACTCGTTAAACTCATGAAAATCCCAAGCTTCTTTTTCTATTTTTTCATACTCATAAAACATACATGAAGATGTCGAGTTCTTTTTGTCTTTTCCTACTCATTAATTAAATTGAAATTCAGTGATATGAGTATATTGTTATCACTTTTTCGACTCTTAAAAATTAGGAAAAAGTGAAATATTGGAGTTGCCATTAAGATTTTTTCTGACTCTCAAAATATGAAAATATTACCGAGTATGCTTGTTTGTTTCAAACTCGTTAAAGAAAACGAAAAAACATCTACTTGATATAACTTTACCCATTTTTTGAATCATTTGGAATATCTACAAAAAATGTATACTTTGACTAATCATGTTCAAAAGATTTCTCTACTACATTATTTTACCCTTTTCTAGGTTTGAGAGACTAAATTTATGAAAAAGGACATTTCAGAGTTAACTTATGTTTTCCTCCTAGCTCCCTAAAAATGAAAAACACCAAGCTTTAGTTTCTCTGGGATCATTAAAATTTTACGTTGAAATAACTGAATGAGTTTTATTTTTGTGTCTTTTCAATATCTTTAAATATTAAAATGGCATTGAGTTGCTCCTCCACTAGATTCTTAAAATATTAACAGAGCCGGACACGTCCACGATGAGACCGAATCACTCCTTCCTAGGCTTTGTTAAAAATACTCTTAAGGAATCATCTAAAGGATGAGCTTGCAGGACAAGCATATTTTATCCTCCTCAAGCTTGCATAAAAATATAGAGGTAATTTCCAGTAATGTTGGGGGAAAATTTGAAATAAATGTTTGTTTTTGTATTAAAGAAGATAGTATATCGCTTTTGAAATTGACACTCCATCACCTTTGTGTCTGGGTTGTGGAATCCATTTGTCTCTCAATTGATCATACCTCATTGAAATCCTTCAGTTTGGTTTTGGGTTTTATTTTTGAGTCAAATGTTGCCAAGTCAAAATGTCGTGTCGCCGATATGTTCAAGAGAATTTTAACCTTAGTCAAAATTACCTTACAATTCACTTTCCTCAATTGCGTCATCCATCCCTGAGTCAGTCCAGAATTACTTCAATTTTTTTCTTCAAAACTTGACATGAGTTTGATGTCACAGCTCATCATGCGACAAATCACTTCCTATCAACTTCAACTCATTCTCTAGGAAATTTATCCATAAAACTCCTTTAGTACCTTGGAGCCTGCATGCGATAATGGCAATTTTCTCGGTTTCGATGAAAGGTTCTCATCATTGACCTTTGATCAGATGATTCTATCGGTGTTCGACTTCAATAAATTTAATCACACTTCATATATTTTACTTGGGTACCTTGAGAACCATTTCCATTATTGGTGGTTTCTCTCGCGCTTGTTAACATTTCACATCATTGACCGATAATTAGGTGGTTTCTACCATGTTCGGCTTTGATATATTCACTCACATGGTTATATTTGTACTATGGATCGATAGAGATGAATACCAAGACCCTGGATCTAGTTTCATCCATCCAAGTTGCGTGGAGTTTTAAATATGCATAATTGTAAATATGGATCCATATTTAATAGTTGGGTCCATACTGTGTCTATTGTTGACATGGATCTGTATATATTTAAATACTGATTCTTTGTGATAATTTTTCTCCGAATATGGGAATTCCTACCTTAGTGATGATTATATACTGTATTGTAACCCTTGATTGATTGTTTCAGGTCTCCAACCATGGTCTCTAATCTGAACCTTGGTATGATAAAGCGCTTCACTCCTAAAAACATTTTTTTAGGCTTTGCACTTTAGGGGAAATCTATTACACATCATTTTTTTCACCATTAGGCAAATGACCGCCAATTTGGATCTCTCATTATCCGATGAACGTGTACCAAACATTCCATTGCAATTTTAGAAGCAAAAAAATCCCAAAGAGAATGACAATTCTAGATTTCATGGTCTAAAACCTATTTTTGAGCAACTACGTAGTTACCTAGACATATTCTGCACATACGCAAAATTGAGCATTATATCCAGTGCAAATTTGTGCTCTGTCTTCCACTACGAACCACACACATGACTTAACATAAGTAAAAATAAAAAGTGAATTCTAGAAGCTTTTTTGGGGGAATAATTCCCAACTAAAAGCTTCGAGCATATGCTTACTTATCTAAATATGGGAAAACTAGTTTTTTTGTGCTAGCTCTCTCAGCATTATAAAAATAGTGTGTTTAGGATCATCTCAAATTAGCCATTTCGTGAAGTGGTTTATGTGTCAAGTTTTTTGTGTTTTTATGAGAAATTTATGAGTTAATTAGTTGTTAAAATATCATGTACAACAAATAAAATCCAGAGAAATAACAGACATCATACAGATTACATAATAGTTGATAAAAAAGTTACCCCTCCTGGTCTACATCTCCATGGACCTGCTTCAACATGTTAGGCCCTCTTTGGATTAATAGTAAAATGTTTGATCACATTCACCTACAGTGCTCCAATGGCTTTGAAACCTACTCAATTGGATTCAAAAGACCCAAAAACCTCAAAAGAGACTATTCAATCTCTAAAAATGGTCTTCAGCTGATCCAAGCATGAACTCCTCTCCTGGTGTCCCTAGGCTTCTCTAATCTTCAAAGTGGAAACAAAACTTACATAATTGCTCCAACACCTCTGCAACCTGCACCATCATGCTCAGAGCATCAAAATCATCTAGGAATGACTCTTCTTGAGCCAAAATTGGTCGAAATTTGCAAAAGTTATGCTTCATTCAATTTTTCCCTATAAATCTCCTCCAAATCTAGAACATCTCCATTTAAGTCCGCCAAATGTGGAAGTGGCGCTGAAATTAGCAGAACCGCCAATTTTTCCACCAAAATTAATTTGTGATTAGTGTTGGTTTAATTAAATGATAAGTGCACATTAAGTGTAATATTAGCACTCTAAGCGCAATTATCAAAAATCTATTTTAATTTCAGATTAACGCACATAATTATGGGATTAAGGGTTAAAAACCCATGTTTAAAATTAATCCTGCCATTATATCGGAGCCTCCGCTCCTGTTGTTAGTATGAATCTTAATTTCAAGTGTACGAAAACATACCACTTTCGCTATGCATAACAAACAGCCCTAACAGCAAAAATGGCTACCAATATCTTTAGATCTGCAATTAGGTGATCAAGATAAATGCTGCAAAAATCTAGATCTATGCATCAAAAGACATTAAGTAGTAAATAAAAATGAGATTTACTCCATGCATCCAATAGACAAGACAAGAATATGTTGAATGAATTTTATATTAAGGGCACCTGGGAGGAAAACATAGAAGGATGTTACCAGTTCTCCTCAATGGGATGGGTTCTTGTAAGTCCTCATCACTTTAGATCTAAAATTCCTCTCTCTTGATGGTGTAGAAAACCCAGAAAAAAATGGAACTCAAAGGGAGCTCACAAGAAAAAGATAGAAAAATATGACAATGATGGTGGATCAAAGTCAGGCCAAAAGAATAGATCCAAAGTGATCTTTAGGCAACAAAAGGTGATGAATGAATGGAAAAACCCTTCTATTTATAACAAAATATTGAGTTAGTCTAGATATTGGTGCATAATTAAAATATTATTAACCAAATCAAGATCCAACTTTTATGGAATATTTTATTATTTTTGTTGGAGGAAAAAGGAATTTGACTTGGGTCAAATCCCTTTATTTGTAAATAATAAATAAATAAATGATTTATTTATCATTTTAAGGATGTGGTTGAGTAATAATTAAATAAATAATGATTTTTTTAACTATTTATGAGTGATTTAGTCAAATTTAACAAGGAATATTATTTAAATAAGGTTTAAATAATTATTCCTAGAAAATAATAAGATAAATAATAATTTATCTAATTAATTTTCCTGTTTTGGGTTAAATATGACCAAGAATATTAATTAAATTGTTGTTTAACTAATTATTCCTTGAGGAAAATCAAACAAATGTGGATTTATTTAATATTTCCTCATGGGGTTTCCTGTTTAGACCATAAACAACTTAATAAAGGTGGTTTACTAAGTTATTTTTCATAGTGAAATCAATTTTACTTAGGGTAAAATTGGTCTTACATGGTGTACTTAGGTCCATCTAATAGTAACATGTTAGATGACAAAAACATGGTGTAACAGATTTTCCCCTAGCATGCTAGCGTTAGGAGCTAATCGTATGACCAAAGTACATTTTAAGAACTCAATCACTAGACACCGAAGGGGAAGTCAAAGAGAGAGAAATATAAGGTAGGCCGAAGTGTTAAAGGACTAGACCCTTAGGAGGCGAGACTTATAGGTGCAACAATTCTCTTTTATGAGTGAGTACCTATGCTATAGGAAACGGGCGAGGCATACCTATGCCTGCCGAGACAAAGTACAAAGAATAGTGCATCCAATAAACAAGGGACTGAACAATATAATGCACGATGGCATAAACATGAGGCAGGTAAAAAACATGATAATGAATCCCACATACATATTGTGCCTGGGATAACATCTAGGACCTATACAATAATATCTTAGTACATGAGATACAAATACAACCCAAATGCCCCTGTAAACAGGAAAGGGCTCTGAAAATATGACTGATACATGCAAACAAAAAGGCGCTGCAAGCGGCTGAGACTAACATCATCAAATATATGGAGATGCATCAAAGGCTGTAATGAAGAGGTCATCTGAGCATGTGGGGGGCTACCTGTAGGACCATCCCCTCATGAGGGCTAAAAACATCTCACACACACCAGGGAATCACCGGTATCATCTGCTGCATCACTAAACCATCAAGTATATAGATCTCAATCGTGCTGAAAGGAGTTGGAGCTAAGAAAAAATCAAGTCAAAGGGAAATAAGGAGTCCATTTGCCTGATCCAAGGCACCGAACAAGAGTGGAAGCTGGAACCAAGGTACACTGCCCTGTAGACCTATCTTCTAGAATGAATGATCTGATGTCAACAGAAGGAATTCCGCCATAGGTGAGGCAATAAGGGATCCTCAACTAAGGCACGAGAGAAAATAGTAGAGTGACTGACAGACTGAGACCAGGGATGATGATGAAATGGGGGGTACTGAGTAGTGGACGGAAGACTTCCCTTGTTAGAGCATAAAGGGCATGAATGACCTGGCAGGGACTGACACAATATCATGAGGGATAGGGGACAGTAGGACTGAAGGCCATAATGTGCAACATGAGAGAGGAACCAAGAAATGAAGGATGGAGGACTATAGCGGGATACAAAGGGACTCGGGATAGACTCCATGAATGCGATGATAAATCAAATCGAATGCTCTAAACAAGGATGACTCGATGATGCTGCCACATAGAAAAGGTCCAATGGGGACCATAAAAAAATGAGTACATGATGGTTACTCAAGACAAAAATCGACATGAGCATGGACAAGTGTGGAGGCAAAGTGGTTCCCCAAGTACAAATTTTGCAGGTGAAGAAATTCGATTTTGAGGAGTGGTGAAGTGACCCTTCTTGGACGAAATGTGTCCTGGTGAAGTATCAAATCATAAGAGACTAACAGATACCAATTTGAGGGCTCAGTGAGAGCTTTCCAACAACACAGACGGTTTGTCAAACCAAACTACGGTTTGGCCGCAACAGACGAAAGAAAAATCAGGGGTTTCTCTTTTAATAAGGCATTTTCTCTCCAAATTCACTTATTTTCATGTGTAGCTATGGTGACTGTAGATAAGAGAGAAGGACATAAATCTTGCGACGATCGTAGAGGACAAACCGACCGTTGGAATCGAGATCTGTCAGTTGTAGGTAAGAGGCCTAACCCTACTCTTTAATTTCAGTGGATTTAAAGTTCAATTTAGGTCCCCGAAGCTTAGTAACAGACCCTTGCTCCTCTTCACGGTCGTGTTGCACTTTTTGGGGCAAAAACTGCGACCTGGGTAGCAGGTTTTGGGAAAACATCTACGACCCATCCTAGGATTGAGCCTGAAAAGTGTGACCTAAAAGGGAGAGGTTTTTCTATGCTATTTTTTGGCTGAGAACTAGGTTTTTGTGTTTTGATACAGTCTTTCCTATCTATGCACTAACAAATATGATGGTTTTGTGCAGATATGGTAGAATTACAAGTCAACTGGAAAGAGAGAGACATGGGCACATTACGGTCGGAGATCCGACAGGATCAGTGTGTCCGTAGTGCATTGACCAGGTTTGGGGTTCTAAAGTTTGTGGAGAACCATTTCATGAGAGCTAGAGAGCCCTTATTGGCCCAGATTGTCAGCTATTAGGACCCGGACCATGAGGTATTTATAGTGCAGGGGCACCAGATCGAATTGACGGTCCAAGATATATATTTCCTGACTAGTCTCCCACCACTTGGGATGGTAGGGAATACTCATCCAGTGTTACTGTGAGGGCAGAACATCATGGATTTTGTAGAGCGTCATTGTCATCCAGGTCTCCATGTCAAAGGGACATGGATACCCATCGAGGATCTAGAGATGTTAGAGACCCGTGATGTGGCCGCAACAGTGCTACGGATCCTTGGAAACCATGCACTCCACCACATCACTGGAGGGCAGATGATGCTTGTGGAGAGTGTGTTGAGTGGGCCTACTACGTGTGGGCCCAGATGATGTTGTCGTCGTTGAAACGACAATTGTCGCTATTCAAGTGGAAACTGAACCATGGTTGTGCATATGGTATAGTTTTATGCTCGCTCTTCTTTGAGAAGATCCCAACACTTCGACCTCACATACAGCTCCAAGATGGGGGCCCGAGAGAGCCCAGGATGCGCCGGTGGGGGCGACTACTGTGTAGAGGAGGAGGTGGGGAAGTCGAACAGGTGTTTCGACCCGAGTTTTTTTCTCATTGGGATCAGATGCCATTGTACATAGACGACTATCCCTATAGTGGAATGAGTTATCGTGGGGACCCAGATTTGCCACTACCGCCTGGTCGAGTATGGGGTCCCGATGGTAAGTGACAAATTGCTAATATTTTATGTGCATTTTAAAGTTTCAGAATATTGTATATGGTACTGATTCTTCCACTTTTGGGATGCATATACAACACTAGTAAAATCGTTCGGGTATATGGGACGTCCTGTAGTAGCAGGAGCTGCAGGACCTAGTGGACTGAGGGCACCACAAAATGAGGATGCAGCAGTCCTCCTGGAGGACATCTGTCGTAGATGTGAGAGGCTTTGAACCGGTGTTTCAGAGTGTGGCTGGCAAGACTTAAAGGACTAGTACATATAACCATGTATTTGTCTACCCTCGGAGTGGCGAGGGGTCATGCGGTGCATGGCAATGCCGGATAGGGGATGTGTGATCTACGAGCTGCGGGAGCAGAGCCATTGGCTCAGGATCCTCCAAATAGTGATTAGTGTGTAGGGGTAGGTGGTGCCCCTATTTTTTGAGTTTTTGCAACATGCTATGGGCATGTCATATGTATCTTTCTATGGAACTCACAAGCAAAAACATAGAAAAATATGACAATGATGGTGGATCAAAGTCAGCCCAAAAGTATAGATCCAGAGTGCTCTTTAGGCAAAAAAAGGTAGTGAATGAATGGAAAAACCCTTCTATTTATAACAAAATATTGAGTTAGTATAGATATTGGTGCATAGTTAAAATATTATTAACCAAATCAAGATCCAACTTTTATGGAATATTTTATTATATATGCTGGAGGGAAAAAAAATTTGACTTGGGTCAAATCCCTTTATTTGTAAATAATAAATAAATAAATGATTTATTTATCATTTTAAGGATGTGGTTGATTAATAATCAAATAAATAATGATTTATTTAATTATTAATGGATGATTTAGTCAAATTTAACAAGGAATATTATTTAAATAAGGTTTAAATAATTATTCCTAGAAAATAATAAGATAAATAATAATTTATATAATTAATTTTCCTGTTTTGGGTTAAACATCACCAGGAATATTAATTAAACTGATTTTTAACTAATTATTCCTAGAGGAAAATCAAACAAATGTGGCTTTATTTAATATTTCCTCATGGGGTTTCCTGTTTAGACCATAAACAACTTAATAAGGGTGTTTTACTAAGTTATTTTTCATAATGAAAGAAATTTTACTTAGGGTAAAATTGGTCTTACATGGTGTACTTAGGTCCATATAATAGTAACAAGTTAGATGACCAAAAAATGGTGTAACACCTAGTTTTGGGGCCACGGTCCTATGGCAATGTGGGTTGGCCCTTCACGGCTAGCCCCTTTCAACTCCGCCTGAAAATTGTTTAAACAATAAATATATGTTGAAAGCCATAGTTATTAAGGCTTAAAGCTCGAGTGTGGTGGTAAGTCATTTGTATTGTGTTGGGGAGGTTGCGAGTTCGACCCCGACCTCCGCCTTTCCACTAATACATAATTTTTTCCAATGCATAATACTTTGGAATTCGACCATACATATGAAAATTCAAACTTTGGAAAATAACCAAAAATTTGGCCTTTGGGAGGGGCACATGGCAGCCTCTGGGCTAGCCATGTCTTAGCATCCTATTGGTCCTCCACAAACCAACACAAACTTGCCAAGTCAAAACCAACCACAATTTTCCACTTTTCATCCTATCATTGGGCCAGAGAAATACCCAAATTTTGACCTTTGAGCCTGTTTGACTCCTTTTTAAAAAAACTTCGCCTATTTGGCACGACAATCAGCAGGCACTAACTTCCTCATGCGAGCTTCGTTTTGAGTGAGACAAAGTGTGCCAGATTCCTGGCGATGTGCCCAATATGGTCGTTCTGGTTTGGTGCAATTATGATCACTTTGATTTTTTGGAAAAATTTTGCCCCCAATCCAGATTCTAATCACTTTCTTAAACCTAATCCATCTGTTCATGGATTTAATTCCCTCTCTTTTTGGAACTCTAATCCCTCCTTTTGAGGATCTAAACCCTTGAGAAGAGGATCTCAAACCTCCTCCTCTTGGCCTATAAATAAAACACAAACCAGAGAAATAGGGAGGACTGCTAAATGTAAATTTATGTTGTTGAAATAGGGCTAGAAGGCTTGTCATCTAAGGAGATGATTGGAGACCATTGGGAGAAGGAATACATAATCAAGGCTAAGGTTGTATTACTTCTTCATTCTTGAGATTAAAACAAAACAGTGATTATTTCCCACTGTATTGTTCAATATAATTGATGTATTGTGTATTTGTTAAGAGTATTTTTTGTGATAGTGATGATGTATGTCTCTCATCATGTTTTGATTCATAAATGAATGAAGAATGAATATATTACCTTATAGATGATAATGCAACTAATGTGATAAGGAATCAATGCTTCTTAGAAATTCTTAGATAAGTATGAGACCCCTATCCTCAGATATGTTATTATGACCTATAGAATGCATATTTGTGACATGTTTGACGAAATGCTTGTCATGGCTAGTAGGGGTCTAGTCAAGTATTTGTTCAATTTTTTGAATTTGTATCATTGTTTCTATGTTACTTTTCATTTATGGAATTTTCATGGAGTTCTGGGAAGTGACTAGGTCCTAGCCTTGGAAATTAGCCTTAAATCTCGCAGTCACTGACATATCTTTGGAAGAAAAAGGCTACATTCGCACTCAAGCGGGATCATGGGAGTGAATGGGGTTCTTAGTTGCATGAAGGCCTTGGAAAGGGAGAAACTGGGGGTTTAATTCATAGAAATGTTGATTTCCCTTAAGGGTTGGTCATCTGGAAGGGTGTGTTATCTCCTGGAGGTTCTGTAGGATGTGTAGAAGATTGGATTGGTTCAGTTGTGTTGGTTCCATTTCCTTAAATGTACATGGGGAGTTGAATCAGATCATAATATCCTCTCATCACATGTTTACCCCAGTTGGCCGGTTATTTGGGTATATGTGGGAGGAGGGTGTTACAAAGTGTATCAGAGCATGGTTCACCTCTTGGAATGAACCAACAGTGTGTTGGTCATGCATTCATGTCAGTTTCATATGTGTTCTTATTCTTGTGGTCTATGTACTAGTTGTGTATGCATGATGTTGGTTATGGTTTTAATCATGTCTCCATGTGAAATTTGATGGTGGCATTGATGAATGTGATTATTGTGCATGTATATAACTTATGCACTAGTTATGCATGTAAGTGTTTGTATGTATTGTGTATGCATGTGTGTCATACATATGTTGTTATGCATGCATTGTGTCTAGTTGGTGTTATGGTTATGGCATCATGCATGGTAACTAGATAATGGTTAAAATTATGATTATATGTTGGCTTGATTATTTTTATATATATGCATTGTGCTAATCTGGCCAGTCTTGCAGTCAAGATATCCTCCCCAAATAATACCGAGGTACATTGTTTTGTTTGTTATTTGGTTTAGCTGACATAGTATGCCTTGCGGGAATAGATCAAGATGACTAGCAAGAAGGTAGATTATAGAGTTTCTCCCTATGAATCAGATGAACAACATGGTGTTGGGTAGTCTTCTAACTTAGAAGGGACATTAAGGAGTTTGAAGGAAGAAATAAGGAGTTGAAAAACATATAATGAAAAAATCATGCAGGCCTAGGAGAAGCAAGAAGAAGTCATTTAAGTAATTATTCGGAGTTTTTCAGAATTGCAGAGACATGCACCACTTTGTATCAGTTATGGACAGGAGGATGAGATTACTAGGGCATATGGTAGTAATTCTCATGGTGTTCATAGGTCAAATAGAGATGACATGATCAAAGATGGTATATGCTTGGATACTCTGGATAGGATAGGTGACGGACACATGTACTATTCTAGTTTTGGGTCATCATTATCACCCTTATAGGAGGAGTGAGAGGGGATACTTGCCAGATGATTTTAAGAAAGCTAAGCCACCTACCTTTTATGGAGATCTGAAGGAGTATGTAGAGGCTTGGTTACTTGGTTAAATTAAGAATCATAATATTGGCAGAATAAACACAGAGGACAACATCAAAACCACTTTGGAAGCTGGGATCTAGCCCTGCCAGCTTCAAAGAGGGATATCTCTTTATAATTTAACTTTTTTTTAAATGGATATTAGGCTATTCATGACTGTTTTTGGTTTTTTTTTTTTATTTTGATTGATTTTGTTGATTAAATTTATATATTCCCTTGGGAAATGGAGTTGAAAAATATAAAACTAGATATTGCATCAATATTTAAAAGAGTTATCACAGGGCAAGATAGGTTGCATTAATTGGATTCTTTAGATTTATAAATGACTTATGGAGATGGCAGAAAAGTGAATTTCAGTTGAGACTGAAAATCAATTAAGTATTTTTCAATCTGACTTAAGTGGAAAACATATAAATTTTAAAAGCAGCCAGAATAAGGTGTTTTAATTAACATGTCTTATTCATCACAATTTCTGTTTTACAATTAAGAATTTTCGATACACAGAAAAAAGGAAAACCAATGGAAAACACAACAACAATAAAAGCACTTCACCAGTGAATACGCCCCATGGATCCTGTAACAAATTTTTGTATTATTGATGCTACAGCAAAACTTGGAAATTACAATTGCGCAGTAGGCAAAATATACTTAGAAATCAACCTAGAATACTTTGAACGGTGAAGTATTTATACTAAAATATTACAAAATTGATTAAAATCAATGTTGTCTCAATAGAAAGTGTATTATTAGCCTAAATTGAACAACAAAATCTAACTGTGACAAAAAATAGGCTTGGTGGAGGTGATCTAGAATGTTGGCACTATTTTTAAGGAAACAGTTGCTGAGTAGACCTATTTGTGGGCTACACTGGCTGATGTGTTGGCTGATGTGCTGGATGTAGCTGACCTTTATCATTTACTCTTTACTACTGAATTTCACTCAACTTATCCCATCGATATTCATCTGGGATAGTTAAATTAATTACCTTTGTGTAAATTTCATCCACTTCAGTATATCTGGAAAAAGTAGGTTTTACCACAAATATGTGTTTTTCCTCATGCTATATGAAAAGATCATGACTTAATGCTTCCAAGAATGCTTTCTTTGTCATGGTGCCTTTGATATTGGAGACTTTGGGTGTGTGTCTATAAATATCACTTAGTTTCTTCACATAGTCTTGTCGGGTCATCAACCTGTCATTAATTACAAACAGAGAAGGAAAGCCTTTTTGTGTTAAAGGTTCAATCCTACTGAAGAATAAGATCACAACTATCTCTAAGCTATGGAATTTGTCTTCCAACTGAAAAATCAGATTATTTTTAGTAAGAACCTTCTTCACTTCTAAAATTTTCTATGTTCTATCATCCACTCCCAATTCATCCAACTCATATCTATTATGGGAGTTTAATAACATGATGATGTTGTTGGTTGTAGTAGGCATATCTCCAAGATCTTCCTTGATGGTTGTAATGGCATCATTAGCTTTCTCTATCAATTCCTTCTATTCAAATATAATTTGGATGCAGAGCCAGATTTCATTTATGGATTCAATGAAATCTATCCATATTATTTCTTTGACTTGGCCCAATGTTTGTCCAATGGATGACTCTCTCTCTAACTTCTGCAACCTTTCTATCAGTTTTTGTGCTCTCTATGCTTCAGCTCCATGGGAACTTTCATTTCTGGATTTCTAGTCTTGCAATAGTTTAACTTGATCTTGAAGTTTCTTAATTTCCTCTGTCTGGATAGACAGATTCTGCACTTCCTTTGTTAATTGTTCTGCACCATCTATTGTACTTGTTGTAGAAGTTGTAGTTGTGGGGATGGTTGTAAGAGGTACAACCTCCAAAGGAACCATAGAAATCTTATCAGCTTATTCTTTCACTTTGATCATTTTCTCCATTTCTGATTCTATTTGTCTTATTTGAGAATTTTTCTCCATGATGAGCTTCATCATGTCCAACTTCTGAGATTGTTTCTTCAATATCCTTGGTTAAAGGGTCTTCTATGGCTCACAGTTTCAGGTACTTCCTTAATGCTGCTATGTCATGATTTTTCTTCTTTATTATTTCTTCTGTAGCTTTAATATTGGAGGGATCATATCCAACTCTTACCACTAAGTCTTCCAAAAACTTAATTCTTTTATCCTTGGCCAAAGAGGAGATTTTCTCCATATTCAGCTGTGACTGAATGTTTTCTAAGGAAACCTGCAATTTAGATAGACTCATAGTTGTATTAGTCAATGTAGATGAAATAATTTCACATGTTTGCTTATGCATATCCATTTGATCAAAATGGGATGGATGTCTTTGATGTCAAACTCAAATGAAGTCTTCTTGTAATCTGATGATGTCTTGGGCTGTGAAATTTGTGCCTCTAGAAAGACCATTTTCATTTTGCCTTTCTCAAAGTCAAATGCTGACAGCAGTCTACTGTGAGAACTGGAAGTCTTCTTCTAGAATTTATTGTAGGTGATATTCTTCAAGATTTCATTCTTCAACTAGATTTCCCTAAATGTATCAAATATTGTTTTCTCTTTCTCTCCTGTGAAAAATTTACTTGTTTGAATGGCTTATTTCTGATCCTGTGAAGTTGTTGAAGTAGTAGGAGAGACAGTATTTTGGCCAACAACTTGTGAAGAGGTAGGTGTCTCATTGGTGATTATGATGACTTCATGTTCTAAATATTTACATAGGTTAACTTTAGGATTGATTTTATTTCTCTTCCTATACATAATCTTGAATTCCTTGCTGGAAGTTTCACTCACTAAAGGTGACTCTTATTCCCTCAATATTTTTCCTGCTTTCTCCTATGGGACAGGAGTCTCTGATGTAGAAATGGAGAATAACTGCTCCTCAGCCTCTTGCAGTGTGTTTTCATCCCACTCCATTTGGTTCATATACTTCTCCATTCCTGGCCTGTGTATATGAATGTGAGGAGTAGACTTGTTTTCTACCCTTATTTTTGAGATGGTTCCTAATGGATCATAGGACCAGGTGAAAATGAGGTTGAACTTCATTTTCTTTAACATTTTGTCTGCTTCTTCCCCTGTTTTCCTGCTTTTGCAAATAAATGTTTCTATTTGTATTTTAATTATGAATTGCGACTTCTTCTCTGCTGACACAAAGTGGAACTCATCATCATTCAATATTTTCCTGATGTATTCTAAAGAAACAATCCTCATCATTAGAGGAATTTTGAGGTCTAAAATGGGCCTCCTAAGAAAAATGTACAACCAAAATAAAATTTATAAGAACCAATAGCATTCAAGATGATGATGTCAACCATGGGGGATGATTCACCATTTTTGGAGTAAAAAAGGTAAAAATATTAAAAAATAATAAAATATTAAAACTACTTTTTCAACTCATATTTTCAACTTATTTCCCTAAGTTTTTACTCAAATTTCGAATGGGAGTACTCAACTCGTTGGATGCAAAATGTGATTCCTCATCCAAGAATTATCCATGTTGCATACTTTCGAAGGACCTTGCTACACGAAAAATGAGAAATACATGAAAAAACGTGATTGCAATCATGTTTTTCATGCATTTCTCATTTTCATGTAGCAAGGTCTATTGAAAGTATGCAACATGGGTACTCCTTTGATGAGGAATAAAATTATGCATCCAACGAGTGTTTCCACTCGAAATTTGAGTAAACCCATAAGGAGATAACTTGAAAATACGAGTTGAAAAAAAATAGTTTTTTTCTTTTTTTCCCTCTAAAATTTAATGATGCCATCTAATATTATTTTATTATTTCCTTAGGAGGCCAATTTTAGACCTCAAAATTCCCCTAATGTTCGGAGGAATTTTGGGAGATTGTAGGAAGCAAGCTCACAACCATAAATCCTCAACTCTGTATAGTTCTGGTATAAATACCAGTCAAATTTCTTTGTTTGATCTGATAGCTATAAAATATTTATGATATCCTCACCGACTCTTGGCTTAGGTGTACTGCTAAGAATTCTCATTGTTGGATGTATAAATAGTTCAATGAAATATTTGTACAAATACTCCTTCTACTCTTTCATCACCATGGTAGTCTAGAAGATGTCTGACTACTGGCTGCCATCATCATCCAATTTCTGCATTGCAAATTTAAATATGTCTCCCTGAAAATATAAAAAACATATAAACTAGGACAGAGGCATATTTAAACAACTATTATGTTTGGAATCTGAAAAATTGGTCATGGATAACATATGCTAGGAATTGGCTAAAATTGAAAAGGATAGGTGGCTTAGAATCTATAGAGAAAATAGAAAGGAAACCTATGATTGGCTCATCTACCCATTGGTCAGAGTAATATCCAAGGAGGTAAGAATTGACAATGATGATTTGTTTGGCTCTGTCAAGGAAAATGGAGGAATATTAGGGAGGATTTTTTTTAGGAAATTGGGTGCCTTCACCTAGAAAACACTCAAGGGTTTTATCCCTTTATAATATTCCAAATTTGGAACAGCTAGCAAGGCATGCTTGAAAAATGCATTTTTCAGGAATGGCTGCTACAGTTCTTGAAATCAGCACTTGTATCCCTTATATTTGAGTATCTAAGTCCTAAATCCAAGAGGATATCAGAAATAAATATTTCTAGGTGGGTTATACAGGTCTCTCGCACCTAGTTTCCTTGAGAAAGTTCCCAATGAGGGACTGCAACAATATATAAGTAAAATAATGGATATGCAGCATAAAATAGGCTCATATGATGTGTCAAAACACATATCGTTCAATCATAACTACAACAGAAACTTATATTCTGATTCATGATCCAAAAGATGGGGAAAAACAACTATTTATGCCCTAAAAAGCTTAATTTCATAGATGTGCATAAAAATAAGGGCAAGTGATGGTGGGATCTCGTAGCTTAGGTCGTAAGAGACTTACATACCGAATTTCAGAAGAAGAAAAAATTACTCTAGCTATGTTAAACAGTTCTCCCACTCCCGATATGGCTTAAAAACACCCAATCCCCATGACTTGTGGCATGCAGAAATTACTGAAGCTTATGCAGTGTGATTTTCTGAGGGTTTATGCAGAAAATAATGAGAAAAAACATACATTGAGTGTATTACATCATATCATGGAGAAAAATAGAGGAAAGCCTCTTTTACACATTATTGGAATGACCTGGCAAGGGTTTCATGGAAGCACAATATACAAAATAGCAAATCTGCAGATCTGGAAAATGTAGTTTACTGTAGCTCTGAATACATGTAGCTGAAAAATACAATAATCAGGAGAATAATGGAATACAAAGCTTTCCGGGAGAAGGGTTTTCCCTTCCTCCAAGGAACAAGCTAAAAAGAAAGGGGATAAACCCTGCTACTGCAACACTGAATAGAATAACGCAATATCTACACATAAATATGATATGATACATGGAGAATATATTGGCCACATCCCAAGATCTAAAATCTGATGCTCTAACAACAGGTGCACTCTTCCAGGAGGTTAAATGACACACACACTAAGAAGAGCCACCAATACAAGCTAGATCTGAGCAGATCTAGTCTCCACTTGTTGCAGCTCACTAAAAAAAGTAAATCACAACAGGATTTACGCTGTCTAAGGGAGATGGAGCTTGGCCAAATGCCTGATAGTGGGAAAGAAGCACAATTCCCTCTAAGAGCTACTCAATGGAAGGAGAGAGAATCCCTAAACAAGAAATACTCACAATTCTCTGCTAAATAGCCAAGAGAATGAGATATGTCTAAGAAGACAATATACTATGAAAATATAATATCATCAACAACCTTCTCTTGAGCCTTCCCCTTCCTTTTATAAAATGAGAGTTTTGGCAAACCCTAAACTACCTTGATGAATTATCCCTTTTCACATGAGGGCCTCCTTCTAGAACTGCGTTGTCCCTCCATGAGATACATTGTATCTAGACAGTGCTGTGATTTGGTCAAGGTTGACCCACTCTCATAGTTCAAACCCATTCACACCTGCAAGTGCAATCAATCCAACTCACAAATGTCTGCCTATGCTGATCCTTGTTCACACTGAATTGGTTTTATTGATGTTCTCTTCTTCTCCATGCATGCATGTTGACTTAGTCAAACTTGACTATGTCCTCATCCATTTGTCCTTGTTCACACCCATAAGTGAAAAATCCAACTACTATGATGATCCCCTTTCACATTATAAGGGTATTTTATTGAAATAGCCCTGATTTTCCTCTGTTCACATTGGGAATTTGATTTATTTTGATATTTTTAGGAGTTTACATGTTCTCCTTCACATTTTATTCATTAATTAAGAAAATAAACACAAAATTGAATATTCCTATTAGGTTGGGCTAATTAGGAATATTATAGTCCTCCCCTCCAAAAAATTTTCTTATCCTCAAGCAACCGCAAGGACAAAACTGAAATGGATTGGGAAAGCATATTTTCCCAAGCAATCACCCATACAAAATGAGTCACCTCCCAACATGGAAACTCATGAAAGATCTCCTCCACCTTAGGCTTCTGCAAAGAAGGTGGGCTGAATAACTAAACATGATAGGCAAGATGGCCTACCCCATGCTGGCTTCCTCTCCACTTAAGATAAATGTAGAGTTCTTTCTGATCTTGGGCTGCAATGATATTGCCCTCAAGTGGCAACATGAAGATTAGATCTGTAAAGATCCTTCCTCCAACGCTGTAAAACCAGTTGGCTCAAAACATTCCACATGTGATGGATAGGAGAGCATCATCATATGGCATCCCATCACACATTTTGCCCCCCTCCAAGAGAAACAAATATTGGGCTATGGTGGCCACAACTCCTCCCATGTTCCCATTAGAACATGTACTGCAGAAAATGTGGGAATTTCCTTCCCAAAAGGACACATTCAAACCATGTGCCTTACTCAACATCATGTCTCCCATCAAGATAAAAACAACATCAGCAAGTGGGATCATGATTCGCATCATAATGGGGAAATTACTGATGGATTCATAAGGTGTTGGAAGGTACCAACAGTCTCTCGAGTGGTAATAGTGCAGTCTTTCAAACTGCCGCTTAAGAAAAATACATGGAAAATTGTTTCTTGATACATGTTTAATCATATGCATCAACTAAAAATACATGTAATCATAAAAAATCTGCCCAGGGCCACATAAGAGATGGATGTCTCCATCATATAGTTTGGCCCAACATTGGTCATGGAGAAAAATCAAGAGCTTTCTTACTTTTGGAGCAATGCATTGCCAAGAGATGGTAAGAGCATGCAAGTGTTGTGTTGCACAAACAAAGTTCTCACCATATGTTGGAAGTAATAAGACACATGGATCCATGAATAGATCCTCCATAGTAGTTTGGCACACTTCCATGAAGAGAAATGAACCAAGTGATGCCTGAAGATCCTCTCCCTCATGCTTGGAAATCCAAGACAAGAAGGGTTCATCATAGTAATAGATTCCCTCATCTACTACCTCATCTTCCTTACCTCCTCTTCTCCCATCAAGTGCATCAAGTGTGAAATGATCCTAGGGATACTCCATCAATAAACCCCAGCTCCAAAGTGGCAACACTATTTTCCTATACAAATAGGCTCCCTCCAACTCATGGCTCCAATCTTTGACATGTAGAATGCCAAAGGCATCTCCCATAATGTTGCTACACATAAGAAGTCTCTCCCATGGGGAAAGTACCTCTTGAACATCTAAGTCCAACGAGTAGTCACTTTTCACTATGATAGTGTCATCTTCTACTCCTGCAACATCATGAAAACTGTGAGATAAAATCTGCCCTTGCTCTCCCAAGAACATCCCAAACAACAAAATATTTTGCTGCCTCTTTATACTCCCATCATCAAGATCATGTAGTGAAAACATGGTGATTGACATGAAGAATATTATGTCAACACAATGTGTCCATACTCCTTGCTGCCCCATGATGCAAGTATCCTGCCACATACCCTTGGAAAGAGGATGATGACCAAACTCCTTCAAGAGTAACCAACGCAGCCAAGCCTCCTGTTTCCTGGTATCATAGATTTGAAAGTAGCTTTCTAGCTTCTTGCTCATCATCCACACCCATCCATCCACATGTGGGTGCCTTCCATCTTTCTCTTCCTTAGCACTCTCCCAGGGAAGACTTTCATTCTCCCAAATCGGATTTCTGCTCTTTCATTTCATGGGATGTTGAAATGCCATCTTCTCAAGGATCAATGTGACCCCATAAGGACCGAAATAGGTGGTAGGAAAAAACCTCCCATCATGATGTGTATGGCTCAAGAAGTGTCCCACACACACATGAGAGATGTTATCCATCCGAAGATGTCCTCCTTCATCTATTTGTTCCTCCTTAAATCCATGAAGATCCAAGGGTGAGAAGGAAAGAGCCTCCTCATACTGTTGAATAACTTTTAACTCCATGAAATGTTGAAGTGCACCTTTCATGGGATCTCTTGATGAGACCTCCTACTCATGCATGGCCTTCCAAAACCAATGAGGCCTTAGAACTGCTACAGGTAGAAGTTTCTCTTTGAGCTGGGGAGTGCTAATTGAGAAAGTGTCATCTAGAAAGGAGAAAGGGTTTCTCACTTCAAGATGTCTACTATCTACCATTCTTTCCTCTACTTCTGAACATGAAGGTTTCTCCTCCAAGGTTGTGATAGCACTGGTACATGCTTCCTCAAGAGGTGGTGAGGAGCTCTCTTCTTCTAGAAGAATGAACTGAGGTAAAGCTAGAGTCTCCTTGGAGGCTCTAGATTTAGCTTTGTATTCACTTAAAATCTCATATTCCAAGTTTCCTATATCTCTCTTGTCTTCTCCTCTTTGATAATAGGAAGCGCATGGCTCTTCCTCTTCTTGAAACCCTCTAGGAGTTTCACTGCAACTTTCCATCTGCTTAACCTCCTGGGGGAGGTCCTTTTTGGATCTGAAAACTAATGAGAGTAATCTCATATGCTTCATCATTCTGATCTTCTTCTGTATTCTTGGGCTGAGACTCACAGGTTGAGCCAAGAAAGATGCTTTGATACCACTGTAATATTCCAAATTTGGAACAGCTAGCAAGGCATGCCTGAAAAACGCATTTTTTAGGAATGGCTACTACAGATCTTGAAATCAGAACTTGAATCCCTTATATCTGAGTATCTAATTCCTAAATCCAAGAGTATATCAGAAATAAATCTTTCTAGGTGGGTTATACAGGTCTCTCGCACCTAGTTGCCTTGAGAAAGTGCCCAATGAGGGACTGCAGCAATATATAAGTACTATAATGGATATGAAGTGTAACATAGGCTCATATGATGTGTTAAAACACATATCCTTCAATCATAACTACAGCAGCAACTTATATTCTGATCCATGATCCAAAAGATGGGGAAAAACAACTATTTATGCCCTAAAAAGCTTAATTTCATAGATGTGAATAAAAATAAGAGAAAGAGATGGTGGGATATCATAGCTTAAGTAATAATATAATTACATACCAAATTTCAGTAAAAAAAAATGACTCTAACTATGTTAAGCAGTTCTCCCACCCCCAATATGGCTTAAAAACACCCAATCCCCGTGACTTGCGGTATGCAGAAATTACTGAAGCTTATGCAGCATGATTTTCTAAGGGTTTATGCAGAAAATAATGAGAAACAAAATACGTGGAGTGTATTACATCAGATCATGGAGAAAAATAGAGGAAAGCCTCTTTTACACATTATTGGAATGACTCGGCAAGGGTTTCATGGAAGCACAATATAAAAAATAGCAGATCTGCAGATCTAGATCTGTAAAATGCAGCTAATTGCAACTCTGAATACATGTAGCTGAAAAATACAAGAATCAGGATAATAATGAAATACAAAACTTTTCGGGAGAAGGGTTGGCCCTTCCTCCAGGAACAAGCTCAAAAGCAAGGGGATAAACCCTGCTACTGCAACACTGAATAGAATAATGCAATCTATGAAAATAACTGTGCTACAAGAGATGGATAATATATTTGCCACATGCCAAGATCTGAAATATGAAGCTTTACCAACAGGTGCACTCTTCCAGGAGGTTAAATGACACACTCACTGAGAAGAGCCACCAATACAAGCTAGATTTGAGCCGATCTAGTCTCCACTTGCTGAAAATCATTGAAACAAGTAAACCCTAAGAGGATTTACGATGTCTAAGGGAGATGGAGCTTGGCCATATGCTTGAAAGTGGGAAAGAAGCACAATCCCCTCCAAGAGCTACTCAATGGAAGGAGAGAGAATCCCTAAACAGGAAATCCTCACAGTTCTCTGCTAAACAGCCAAGAGAATGAGATATGTCTAAGCAGACAATATACTCTGAAAATATAATATCATCAACAAACTTCTATTGAGCCTTCCCCTTCCTTTTATAATATGAGAGCTTTGGCAAACCCTAAACCACCTTGATGAATTATCCCTTTTCACATGAGGGCCTCCTTCTAGAACTGTGTTTTCCCTCCATGAGGTACATTATATCTAGACAGTGTTGTGATTTGGTCAAGGTTGACCCAGTCTCATAGCTCAAACCCATTCACACCTGCAAGTGCAATCAATCCAGCTCACAAATGTATGCCTATGCTGATCCTTGTTCACACTGAACTAGTTTTATTGATGTTCTCTTCTTCTCCATGCATGCATGTTAACTTAGTAAAACTTGACTATGTCCTCATCCATTTGTCCTTGTTCACACCCATAAGTGAAAAATATAGCTACTATGATGATCCTCTTTCACATTATAAGGGTATTTTATTGAAACAACCCTGATTTGCCTCTGTTCACATTGGGAATTAGATTTATTTTGATATTTTTAGGAGTTTACATGTTCTCCTTCACATTTTATTCATTAATTAAGAAAATCAACACAAAATGAAATATTCCTATTAGCATGGGCTAATTAGGAATATTACACCCTTTTTGCAAAATCCAGCTTCTGATACAATTCATTGAGGGCTTCCTTTGAAAAAGGGGTTCCATTTTCAATAGAAGGGTATAGCATCATTTGGTCAATAGATTGGGCAATGATAGTGAACAAAATTTCTCCTGTCGAATAAATTATTGCTCTTTGGCTGGGTATGTAACATGCCTGACACTTGCGGATGAATTTAGGAGCACTGTGGGTATGGGTAAAGATGTAATGATGTAAATTTGATTCCCATGGTCCAATATCATCGGACTTATCTTTGTACTTGTCTTCTAGGCAACAATACATCTCAAAAATCTCAAATTCACAGAGGGTTTCGTGAATTTTATAGTCTCTGTCGACTAAAGGGATGTGGTGTAGATCGATGGGAGGATGAATCAATGGGTTTATAGGCTCCTCCTAACCTTTCTTCTTAGGAGGCATGATGCAGTTAGATTTAAGGTAATTGAAAGGATTCTGAGAGGAGAATGTTACCAGGACTGTATCAGGCTCTAGGACTGGTGAAGAAGACACAGTGGAAGCAATGATGTGTTTGGTAATTATTAGATTAAATTGCTCCAATACTATGTAAACTTGTAATATTATACATAGTGCAGAGAAAAAGACAAGGAAAATGTTTACAGGTTCATTATGCATGCTTTTATACAAAAATTGGGAAGTTTCTGTTGATTGTGGCACGAATCCATTGCATTAACAGTCAATTACAAATTAAATGTTTTAACGAGTGTTTTTCCATGGGAAGAGACTTAATTGGTAACGAACACAATCAAGTTGGCATGACAAGATTGGCGCTCAACGAGAAGAGTAGTAGTTTCGATATCGGAGGGATAAATCTGTTTTTTTTTGGGGGGGGGGGGCAGGGGTGGGATATGAGGTGGTAAGCGGTTAGAGTGGAGGGGGGTGAGAAATACGAATGAGGCACCATGTTAATGTGGGCCCGAAAAGAAAAACTATTCTTTTTGGACCCCCCGACGGTAAAGCTCGGATGGAGAGGGGGGGCTGAAAATGAATAAGGGTCGTCGGATTGGGGGTAGAAATGATGATGAGTGGAATAAATGTGTGGGGAACAACGTAAAATTTGAAACAGGAACTATAAACTAAAAACGGGAATTATAGCCAAAAAACATGAAAAATGACCCAAAAAAAAAGGTATATTCCAGAACGAGGTTTTATTTTTTTTTCAGTGTAAATTTGCAAAAATTTTAGAATATGGCAGTAAAACCAATTTTCGTGTGCCAAAAACATGGAAAAAACACACAATGGTTGGTGCTAGAATACCATTTTTATTTTCTGGGTACAATTTCAACCTATTTTTAGTAATGGCGTTAAATATTAAATAATGAGATTTTAAACACATTAAAATTCTAATTATTTTTATACATGTCATTTAACATATAATATCATGACACTAAAAATCCCTAAAATTCTAATTGTTTTCAACCATAATGTTAAAGATAAAATATATTTCACAATTTTTCACCCATAGAATTAAAAAATATTAACATTTCAAAATATTTCAACCATGATATTATGAACAAATTATATGACTAAAATAACCGAATGAAATATAAATTATTTCTCCAAGTTATTGTTGCATTGTCAGTATTTTAGACAAATGAATTCATCAAAATTAAAACATATAATCCAAAAAACATAAAAATGACTCATAACTTTAAATATCATTTTCATTGCTCAATGCAAACATTATTTATATCAATTTTCTTACAAAATTATTAAAAATCATTGATATTTTCTTGCACACCGTCAAAATTCACATCTTCATATGAATGACTCGATGCAGATGAGGATGTTTCACATTCTTCTCTTTCATCAACTAGTGCCCCATATGAGTCAACATGCATGCCCACCACTTCAGGTTTCAAAATTCTTGTAGATCTACGACTGGATTCAACAGGCTACCATCTCAACACTGTTTCTTGTGGTAGCAACCTCTTAAGAATCTGTATCGTCCTGGAGCGAAGAGTTCCTCTCTTTGTTAAATTGAAGTCATAAACAAGTATGTTAACTTCCTCCAATTTTAAGAGGTCTGTGCGGCGACGATTTATATTTTTACCCTTTCTTTTTCTCTTTCTGCCAATTTGTTTATCAACTACCATCTCTGGCTTGTACACACCATTGAATGGGTGTGTGTTTGTGGCATACCAATGTACTTCAACTCTTGTAACATCCTCATTTTCTGAAATCACCTTTATAACCTTGGCAACCCATAATGGATAGCCATGTGGATCTTCATGTGCTAAGACTGCGATCATACAACCCTCCTTAATATCATGTACTGAACCTTTGTAAAGGTCTTCCATGGCTTCACGTTGTGCATGAGATCTTTTGGAACCAATATACATTTCTCTTTCTTCCACCGGTGTAGAATTAATAATACCATGTGATTGTTGTTGTTCAAGAATTTTTGTTTCCTCCTATTCATTTGACACATTTTGTGGCCAAATAAATGGAATCTTCAAAAGCATATCTTCATTTTTTGGTCTTGAAAGGATATCACTCTGATCATTGAAAAGGGACTCCCACCAAACTGAATCAGCAACATCAAAGTACTCATACGTATATCTAATGGTTTTTTTAATTTCTTCCAGGTGTTCAAAATAATCTATATCTCTCTTTTTCCTTCGTGCATTATTAACTTCACCAACTATTTGTAATAATAATATATTTGACACAAATATTGGATGATCTGGAATGAACTTCAAAAATTCCAAACCTAATGATGGCGCCCATTGTGCAGTTTTTGAATACTTCTTGCCCCATATAAGTGTTTTTCCATCAATTTGTTTGATACGAAATTGATGTTGGAAGCTAATGTCATTAATTTTTTCAATGCATTTCTATTGACCATGTGATCCGAGAATAAACCTTCGCATGTCAAAATTTTCTTCTAACACATGAAAATTAGGCTCTAACATATATGATTTCTTAATACATTCAATTAATGATGGAAAGCTCCCAACATTATTCCTCCTCAATGTTACTGAAAAATGATTGAACATCTGATCAATATGGTCGTAAGTGTGCCCAACAAGAAGGAAACCAACCTTTACCTTATGGAAAATTCTAAATTCAACAAGCATGTTTAGGTATCCAAAAACAATCTGATTTTTGTTTTCACAACAAGTGTTGTCTAATTGTAGATACAAACTTTCAGGAAGATTACCACCCCAATGAGAAAGCACATCATGAATTATGGTTATTGTCAGATTTCCATCATTATGAATATTTGGAGTTGTGAAGTAAACTCTTGGCGACATTTTCCCATTGAAGACCATACAACCGACCAAGTGAAACTGAATAACATTTTCCTCTTGCAACTTTTTTGGTGTGCGAACAAAATGTGGTAGAAGTGTTTTCTTTTGGTCCATACCATCAATTATCAAACACATATATTTATTTGGATTATCATAACACTTCTTTCGATGCTTGTACAAATTTTTATTTTCACTTGTTTTTTGTTTGTGATGCTCTTGAAGGGGTTTAACAATGGAATCTACACATAATATAAAATAAACATATTAATAAGTGCATTTTCATAGTTGATCACTATACAATTCAAAATAATAATGTTATGAACGCTTACCTCTTTCTGCTCCTTGACATTTATCCATTTTTTATTTTAGAGAAGCACATGTACTGCAAACCCCCATCCTTGTCTTCTTAGGAATACGAGCATTGTGGAATTCCCTCCTCCATATCTACACTAAATATTGATATGTAATAAAATGACCATTTCCTTCAACACCTTCTGCATATTCCTTGTATAAGCTGTAGATAACTTGAGAAATTATCTGGAATATGTATTGTATCTCTATTTGGCATACGCTCTCCATGTTTTTAAAATAAGTGTTGCAGCAATGAGATTACAGTGTTTGTGTTGGGTATGTGTTATATTCTTTCCATGACTAAGCACGCACGGGGGGGCGATAGACCCCCCTTTGCGCTGTGCGCAACGAGGGGGTCACAGGGGGGGTGGTAGCCCCCCCTGTCGGGGTCCGGGGCAGCGCCCCGGCGAAAATTTTTGGTCCTTAATTTCCGGTGGGTAGTCCACGTCCATGGTTTTGTGCATGGTTTTGCACATGGTTTTGGGGTACGATGGTTTTCGGCCCCTGGTATTTTTGTAGATCCGGTCAAGGGAACTACGGTTATGTTCTAATCCGGGGTTTATGGATTGGGGTTATGCATGCTTCGGCATGTATATATATGTGTTGTAACACTAAAAGGAATATAATGAAAAATCAAGCTGGTCATCCCAATTTGGGATCCAGGGGAAAATCTCTGTGTTTATCTGTTTTATGTTTTATGCTCTCGCTATTATTTATTTTTTCACATTTATAAAAGATTAGGTAATGTAGATAATTTCTATTCGAGGTTAAAACCTACTGT